>FR997790.1:1430746-2843992 GCA_905475315.1 Autographa pulchrina | reverse complement strand
TTATTAGACACGACTTAGACACGGCTGACATATTTACTATGAGGGCAAAAATCGTGAGGAAATCTGAATTCCTGAAATTGGAGTCTGAAATCGTTCACAATGAGCAATCATGATCAATGCTCATTCCTTCTCTATATGTAAAAAGGCCCGTGTCCAGCAGTTATGTTTGGTATTATTATTACCTCTGCTATCCTGCTGCACTCAGTTGCAGTCCGGCGACTGAGAGAAAGCTATTTGAATTTGTTAATTTTAAATGATATTATTCGTTTTAGGACAAACTAGCGGCCCGTCCCGGCTTCGCACGGGTATTTAACACATTATTAAAAAGTTAGGATTGAAGGTTTCTGTGTTATTACTACTACTACGCTCTTTATAATATTAGTCTAGACACTCCCGTACCTCAGTGATGCTTAAATCGCATAGTTAGCCGAGCAGAGTAAGCGACAATCACGCGACTTTTTTCTAATTCTTATATTTTAAACTCGTGATATCTTTCGAAGGGAATGTCCAAAGTGAATAATTCAAAAAGTTACATAAAGTTATTGAAGCAGTCTTGACTATGAAGTAATTTATTTCGATAAGGATCAATACCAAGTAACAAATAAAGAGCCTTTTCTAGCGGCGTCCTTTCAATAATATTTTTTTTAATGAAATATCTCTTATTGTGACCTAACTGTAATAGTTAGACATATGCTGTCGCGACACTTTTTGTAGATAATTATATGTTCTACAAAGACGTAGTACATTATTTTGTTCTATAATCAATGGTTTTCGCAGCGCACGCGATGCAAGAAAGATTTTTGGTAATTTTTTCACACCTTGGTTTACATTATTGAGGTTTTAGTATGGATCCCTAACTTTTTTGAAAATTTTATATAGCCTATGTTTACCGGAGATAGTGTAGCTTCCCAACAGTGAAAGAATTTTTCAAATCGGTCAAGTAGTTTCGGAGTCTATTCATTTCAAACAAACAAACAAACAAACAATCAAATCTTTCCTCTTTATAATATTAGTGTAGATTTCGATAAGGATCAATACCAAGTAACAAATAAAGAGCCTTTTCTAGCGGCGTCCTTTCAATAATATTTTTTTTAATGAAATATCTCTTATTGTGACCTAACTGTAATAGTTAGACATATGCTGTCGCGACACTTTTTGTAGATAATTATATGTTCTACAAAGACGTAGTACATTATTTTGTTCTATAATCAATGGTTTTCGCAGCGCACGCGATGCAAGAAAGATTTTTGGTAAATTTTTCACACCTTGGTTTACATTATTGAGGTTTTAGTATGGATCCCTAACTTTTTTGAAAATTTTATATAGCCTATGTTTACCGGAGATAGTGTAGCTTCCCAACAGTGAAAGAATTTTTCAAATCGGTCAAGTAGTTTCGGAGTCTATTCATTTCAAACAAACAAACAATCAAATCTTTCCTCTTTATAATATTAGTGTAGATAAGTGATAGTAAATTATGTCTAGTAAATTCTTCGCCACATTAAAGTTATATCTTCCAGTTGACCACCTCCCGTCAGGACCGGATTCTCTCGGCGACCGGACTATACGAGCGTGATATTATCCCCACATGCAGTGTATCGCATGTCACAATAAAGTGTTATAGCCACCACGTGGTCACTGAACACTTATCACTGTGTCCAGTTACTGTCAATATGAAATATGAGACGTCTGGCTCTTGATACGACATGATTGTTGGTTGAGCTTTTGTGGCTTTTTTTATAAGTTTTTAAAACATGCATTGGTCATTTTAACAATCTGTGTAACCAACCGTATTCAATGATGAAACTGCTTAACGCTTCCCCTCCATGTCAGACTTTTTGTAGGTCAGATAATCGGGCCGATTTTTGCACCAATTCTTAGGGTCGATTTTGTGGTTGACACAACGCCGACGTCCGTCTCTTTGTCCGTGGCTATCGAGGGAGCTGCACGTCATGGACAGAGAGAATCTCATGAATATAAGGAGGAAGGTGGATTTACAGAGAAAGGTTTGTCTTTGGCTTTTGAGGAACAGAAGAGAGAAAAGATCGGTCGGGATGCGCCGATTTTATTTCTGACCGACTTTTTGTAGGACGTGTGCGTTGCACTATTGCTTTCAGCGTGTTCTGTTTTTATCCTACAAAAATCGGTCACCGATTATCGGACGTGGGCGGGCAGCCTTGCCTACATACGTCTCTTAGGTAAATAAAAATACAACTATAACCGTTTTACAATGTTTGTTAGTCTTTCAAACAAAATTACTGAATGCATTGGGATGAAATTTAGTACACATTATACATAGTTTGGGAACCTGGATAGTATCTGCGTTCTAATCCTTGTTAACCGACTTTCTAAAAGGAGGAGGGTTTATATTCGACTGTATGTATTATTTTTCTATGATGTTGTACCGTTTTTCTTGCAACATTGTGATGTTGAAAATCGTTTTATTTAGTTACTAAAATGCTTCTTTAAAATAATGAAAGTGGACGAAGCGAAACAAGTGTGTAAGGATCGTAGCAAGTGGAAAGAAGTGGTCTCTGCCTACCCGTACAAGGGAAAGAGGCGTGATTATATGTATTTATGTATGTGTGTAAAATGCTTCGAAAAAACATGTTCCGGTCGAAAAATACAAGTGATGGTTTTTTACAATACAAAATGAAATAGATGTTTGGCTAATTTCAACAAAAAAAATAATGTAACGCAGAATTAAACACATGCCAATATATTCGACTCAAAAGGACCAATAATTGAAAGGCACCATCTCCTCACAATATTATGATTGATCTAACTAAAATATAATAACGATGACAATGAAAATGGACTCTGTACTGCGAATATCTTTGATTGATTAATGAAGCTCGTGCTCTCATCACTATTTGTAGTTAAATTGTTCGTTTGGTAGGTAGTGAATTGACAGATATACCTAATGCTTAAAAAGAACATAGGCATAAAAGTTCTTCGGAGGTAGCTTATAAAGGAATATAAAAACAAAAATAGTTTTCCAACAATACGGATATTTAATATGCGATTCAAATAAGTGTATGCGTCGGTCTGTCTGTCGGTGCTTTTGTAGCTCCTAAACAAATGGACCGATTTTGATGCGTTATTTTTTCGGCTATATGACTATAATTTGAACTTTCGCAAAATTGGTTTGTTATTTGGCCTTTATAACCAATTATATAAATTAAAATACTGATCTGCTCTTCCTCAACTATACCTAAGAACTATTTCAATCACGTCCGCTTTCGAACATGAAAAATATCACATCATAATCAGTCTATATGTTTAGGAGCTACGAACCACTGACGGAGACCGGGACCTCAAAATAAACCCGAATAGTTACTAATGAAATATTGGTCTTTCAATCCAGATGCTAAATTGGCTAGTCTTATACTAAGCTGTTTATGACAAGATGTTTTGTTCTACCATTAGTAGTATATGCCTAGTTTTAATTGAATAATTACGAAGATTTGCGAAGTCAGTAATTAGTACCTACCTATCCATTGCAAAAACATCCTGAGCTGTAATTAGTGGCACGTGTAATAATGTAAACATTTGACGAGTTTGTTTTGGATTCAATTCTGAGTCGGAGAATTTATATATGGAAGTACATTGAGCATAACATTGGCAGTCAAATTAGCTTCTACCGTTGTTGAATTTCTAAACTATACAAGATTTCTTATTTTGGACATACCTATATGACGATGTTATGGGTAGGATTAGCATATAAAAGAATAAAAAAACTGCAGCTGTGAGTGCAATTTTAAGATTTTCGTAACTTATAGCTAATAACACAAAAACCGCATCATAATCAGTCCATTCGTTTAGTACTTACAACGCCACAGACCGACAAACTGATAGACGAAGGATCAAACGTATAACATCTCTATTTTTGCGTCGGAGGTTAATAAAATATAATAATAATGTAACCCAGTTGAGAGTGATTGCCAAAATTTTGTTATAAGGACATTCGTCTAATAAATCTGTGAAACAAAGGATACACCCATGTAGTTGTGTATATTATTTAAAATATTCCGTAAGGAAAACTGTTTCAACAATGATTATATTGGCGTATTGTCAAAACAATGGTCTTTGTGAGTAATACGTATATTTATATGTTTATTAGTTTTAAATTGTGGTCTTTCTGAGAATTTCATCCAAAATAATCTTTATAAATGAAACCAGGTCGGGTTAGTTACACCATTCATAACCAAAGAATGGGTGCACCGATTTTTATGATCAATTTGTTGAGTTTCTACTCCACCCAGAATGTATGTATGTTTAGTTCAAATGCAAGCTATATAGAAGCCAGACATCCAATTGATAATATTATGCATACTTATAAAAAGACTGCCTCGTTGGCCTAGTGGTGCTAAGCGCGACTGCTACGCTAGAGGTCTTGGGTTCGATTCCCAAGTCGACCAAGGTGTTATTGGGGTTTTCTATGAAATTCTCAGTAGCAGGTCGGAGTTTGGATTCGTGCCCGGTTAGTGGCAATAGGCTCGCCCCCTATTACATGGGACCTAAACAAACCGGCGAACTGTGGGTGTACATTGGTACACCTCTGCCTAACCCTTCGGGGATACAGGCGTGATGGTATGTTATGTTATAAAAAATATACTTTGTATACCTATGACAAAATATAACGGTACTTTCAAGTGGTCTGATGATGGAGTTAGATGGTGGCCATAGGAAATCTGTAACGAAACGACTGTCTGTGTTTGATTTGTCTTCACTAGTACGAATCCTAGCTGTTTTAAATTCATCTTTAATGAAACCTTATTTATTTTTTTATTAACGACCGATGTGGTTTTCAAGGTGTCGCTAGCTCTGAGGTCCCCGCAAACCACTTTCCTATATTGTCTCGGGTCGGGTGTTTATGGTACCATCGTTATGTCTGATTCCATATCACGCGTGCTTTAGCTACTTTGGCTTCAGAGCAATGTATGTGATGTTGTCCACATTTATTTATTTATCGAAAGTATCTTCTTCAGAACTACTTACAAAGTGTCTCTTGACCCGTTGACGTGTGTTATAAACAAACGGATTGACTCAAGGCTGGTCAATTTACATTGTTTTATTTAGGGTTGTCACGCTGTACCTTTATAAATAACTGTTTTTGTTTGTCATTATATATTTAATAGAAATAACAATAAAATGTAAATCGGTTTTGGGTACTTATGTACCTACCTGTGGAAATAGTTTTATTTTTGAAAAATTGTGATAAACATTAAAAAAATAACTCTTCCGTCGCAGTCGGGTAAAAAGAGTACGGGATATAATTAAAATAAGTTATTTCTTAAAGCCAAGTTTAAGAATCGTATTTAAATACATCATTCTGATTTCTGTACCGCGTGCCCATAATTTTATGGTGATACTTATCTATACGTAATTTTCTAGCACTGTGTAATTTTTTGTAAAACATTTATAACTAAATGTGTCGTATCATAATCAAAACACACGTTGATTTTTAAAACTGCGTATGTGACAACCCTACCGTCGTCTAATTAACCACACATACAGGAAGTAATTGGTTGTTTATTTTAACTCATGTAACAAAATGTCGCCTTGACCCTTAAAGAAACAAGTTTATTTTTATATGATAGACAAATAGCAGAGCTTTGCCCAGCATTGGGACATAGGCTTCTAGTAATATTATGACTTACATAATTGTCTTACTATTGAATACATGCAGTGAAAGAACGATCAAGATCTTCTTGCTTGCTTGTATGTAGATATACAGGGTGTTACCGAAAGGGTATATCTATCCAAAAGGGGTGAAGAGTACATCTGGTATAGAGTCAGTTTATACACAAAGTACAATTGATATCCCATTTTTCAGATCAACTATGGGATACTAACTGTGGTTACAACACCAATTACCATTGCGCGACGTGCTGTAGGTTCGTTACATCCTCGCATAGGCAAAGCTTTTGTGTGATCCACAATTGCATGTTCTAAGTTTAAGTCTTTTTGATTGTGTCGAATGAATGCTCGTGAAAACCTCCGCGATACAGGGCCAATATAGCCTAGTACAGACACGAGCAAAAATATGTATACACTTTCCAATTTATAATTATTATTTACTTCAATTCTAGATTGATATTTATTGTTAAACGTGTTATGAAGAAATTATTGAAAACAGTTCCTTAATCATGCACATATTTTTCTTTTTTAGTTTTAACACAAAAAATAATCTAAATGTGTGTTATAATTTCGCTATGTGTTCGTGACTGTACAAGACACAAAATATAAAATAAAATCGTTTCCATATTCAAATTCACCTTAAACCTCCTTCCGCAGGTCACAGATCTCTTCGGTCAGATGCGGGAGCCATCCCCGGGGGCGCCGAGTCCCCGCGACTCCAACTCGTCGCTAAACAACGGCGCCGTCACCAGAAACCTTGGCTTCCAGCAGCAGAACAGCTCCGAACACTTACCTTGGAGCAGTCCAGCAATGTCTCTACCTGGGAACTGTAACTCCAACCTGTAAGTCTATTTTCTTCAGCCTGCCCTATCTGCAACCCTTTCATTTACCAAACTACGTTGGGGTCGGCTTCTAGTCTTACTAGAATCAGCTGGGTTACATCTAGCGATTAAAGTTAGACTGTTTGTCAGAATTGTTATTTGTTCTCCCATTTAGAGGGCATTCAAAAATTTTCTCTGTTACTTACGTGACTTGCTCATAGAAATTGCGCCTTTGATATCTCAGTCGTTACACCGCATGCGAGGAGCACACACACAGCCTAATAATCTATAACTACCATCGGTTGGTGCTTAAACTTAACCCCGGATGCTAGCTTACGACCAGTTAAAACAATTACCGCATGAGCTCCCTATGGCATGCGTTAACAAAAATACCCTGCACCTCGAATGCTGGACCTATCGCCCAATGAAAATGAGTCTTTTCTATAGGAAACGTACTCGTATCTTATATAAATTGATCGATATTGATCTAATAGTTTTGAAACGTATATACATTATTTGCAGAACGAGCGAGACGCAGTCGCCGATGGTACGTAGCGTTAGCAACGCGTCGGCGCTCACCTCGCTCTGTGTGGACCTGGCAGCGTCTGACTCTCACTTCTTTGAGGTAAAACACCATATTTTATTTAGAAAAAATTTCTACTCATCTCCCTGCAATGTCCCCAATTATTCGTGGTCGTCTACAACTCGTCATCTCAGCTTTCACTTCTTTTTTTCTCATATTATCTTTCTATACTTTCAGGCCAAGGCTTGTTAAGAACAGACACCGTAAAGATAATAACACTTATAAATATAAAGAAAAACCTTTAGCCTAGCCTATGTTCTTTTTTATCTGTTGCGTATACATAAATACGTAAGTAGAAATAAATAAAATCCGTGGTCGAGTGTCGTACACACCGGTTTTTAAAGAGTCGCTATACCTGAAGTGTCAGGTTCGATCCACCGACGGGTCAATGTAGAAAACCACTATTCCACATCGCCTCGGGTCTAGGTGTTTGTGGGTGTTTGTGGTACCTTAGTTATCTCCATATCGAGAACACAAGTGCTTTAACTACTTTGTCCACAATTAATATTATTTGATTTACTTATTAGTAAAGGTAAATATTTATCTAATTTCCAGGTCCTATATATCGGTAAGGTCCGGATATCACAAAGAAAGGTTCCGGAATCTCTAATCGACGATGCTTTGAACAAGTTCGCTCAGCATGAGGCTGAAAAGGCTTTGAAGCAACGACGACACAGCCTTCTGTCTTCTACTGGGGTAAGTTGATTTTATTATTTAACCGACTTCAAAAGGATGTGGTTGTCAATATATTATACTGAAATATGTGTTTTTTTTTTGTCGTGGCAACGCAATTGTGGATTAATTATAAAAAACATTTTTGTCATCGTTAAGCTATATCTCAAAGAAAGTTAAAAAAAAATTGTGGATGTTGTCTTTAAGATTTATTTGTAAACCCACAAAATTATGTATTTTTACTTTCCGTCAAAATAAAATGTAGAAAGTATTTTATTTATATAATTAACATTTAGCCATTTTCAATTATCTATCCACAGATAGGTTTCTATATCTTAAACTACTTTGATTAAAATCATAAGTTTATTAATGTTCCTGGACGCAATGCATCCAAATTTTTGAATAACTTTACCGAAATGAACGTAAGGGTGGTAATTTTTGTTTTTCTCTTCCAGACCTCAATATACAGCAATGATTCAAAAGACAATCTTGAAAACGAAGGCACTCCACCGCATGAGTTATTTAACAACAGTAAAAAGATACTCACCCCAAGCACTACTCCATTAGAACCAGATAAAGCTTGGGTAAGCGAGGAAACTATCTCAAAACCAGACCCAAAGAAAATCGACGAAGAATTCGACATGTTTACAAAAGAGAGGGTGGAAATCAAAAAACCTGATATCAGAAAACCAAGCCCTACGCCCTTAGAACCTAATGTTCTAGTCCTGAACGTACCTAAAAATAATTTAGATACAGTCAAAGAAGAAGATAAAAATGAGGTTTATTCTGTCATATCAGAAACAGCTTCATCCATTACTGAGTTTTGTCAGAAAAGTGTTGAAAAGTCCAATTTGGATTCCCAAGACCCGTTTTTGGATAATAAAATAAGAAAAGATAGCCCCGCCCCGATGAATTTTCAAGAGATTAATAGAAAGCCTACGGTGGTTGAGCGGAAGACTTTGAATGAGAATAAGCCGTTTTTGAGGGATCGTTCCGCTTCGATAGGTACTATTAATCTGAAGACTCCTATTGCGCAGTTGATTGGGGAGCAGAATAGGACTATGCTGTTTCAGGTATGTTTATGATTAAAATTCTAGTTTTTTTTGTTCACGGATTGTACAGTCGTCATTATTATCTCCGTGCCCTGTTCTAATATTATTTGGGGTTTAAAAACGTCACTGCACTGCAAGGGTCAACGTCTTGTTACGTCACTTGCTAAATGTTTGGTTATGATTTTTGGTATCAAATAATTGATGCGAAAAATTAATATCAATAAACCAATTAATTTTGAGCAGCTATAATTTTGTAAAAAAGGCTCAATAACAGGTGTAGTCTTTACCCCTTTTGAATACATATACCCATTCGGTAACATCATGCATAGAATAGGATAGAATATATTTATTGTAAAACATGAGTATTCATCAAACAAATATGTGCAAGGTCTTCAAAGTAACAGGAAGATCTGCATGTTTTGCCATTAATGGCGTGCAATAACAAATGTGTTTTTTTGGTCTAGAGAAAAAACCAAAAAAATTGTATTTGACTCTACACAAACAAAATGAAGAAATATTAACTTAATCCTAAATAAAAATAATAAATTAGGGGCATATAACGTCAGGTTAGTAGCACCATTTAAAACTGAAGAATAGGGTGACTGATTTCATGACCCATGATTTATAGCTATAAAATAACATCTAAAAAGTCAAAGTCAAACGGGGTTTGTTACAGGTGAAACCGTAGGACGCTTGTTTCAAATAATTATTAATTACTTTGCAGTATTTTTTTCACATTAATTGTTTATGTATCTATTATTTGACGGGCCTGTTGGTCTAGTGGTTAGTGACCCTGACTGCTATACCGGAGGTCGTGGGTTCGATTCCCACCCAGGACAAATGTTTGTGTGACGAGCACGATCATTTGTTCTGGTTGTCTGGGTGTAATTTATCTATAATATGTATGTATTTAGAAATATATAAGTATGTTTATCAGTTGCCTGGTTACCATAACACAAGCTCTGCTTAGCTTGGGATCAGATAACCGTGTGTGAGTTGTCCCGGAATATTATTATTATTATTATTTCTCATCTCAGGTCGGTCGCTCAGAACTCCGTCTAATAAGTCCTGACCGCAAGCAAATCCTTCTGCACCGCGGCTTCAAGGACGTGGCGTCGTGTGTGCTAGGCAGGGCCAACAGGGAACACTTCGGCTTCGTGTGCCGCGAGACTAACGACACGTACGCGTGTTACGTGTTCAAGTGCGAGAGCGATAGTGTGGCGCAGGAGGTTATTAATGGTGAGATTATTATTATAATATGTAATGAGATAGATTTCTGGGGGAAAAAAAAACGAAAATTTAGTATGTAAACAAAATGTTTCTGTAAACGGTTAAAAATCTGTTGATAATAAAAAACAATAGGTTAATGTAGTTAACAATAATTATTAACTATTTTTTTTCATTCTATGCTAAATATTTTTTTGTTTTAGTTATATGATTTGTTTTTTGAGAAACTTAGTTTTATGAAAAGAAAAGGTTGTTTTTTTGGAGGATATAATGGAGCTTAAGAGTCAGTTAGTTTAAACTTATCAGGGATTAACTTATTTAGCATCACCCTAATAAACGGGCTCTTGCATCAAAAAGTGATGAATTAAGAGGCATAGTCGGACACTATTTATTTATAAAGCGTTATGATTAATGTTTATTAATTCTTTATATGGGAAGATGCATGTGCCCAGCAGTGGGACGTTTATAGGCTTGTATTATTATATCATTCATATATTTAACTGTTATATTATTTCAGCCATAAAACAAGCCTTCGTAGCTCATGCAGAACTCCTCAAGAAGTCCAGAGAGAAGTCGCCCAACATGACGTGTGAGCACTGCCCCATGCTGTGGTACCATAGACTCTGCCATGATATAGAAAGTAAGACCATAATGTTACTTATTTTGTGTCTTTTTTTTTTTACGTTGGTCTGATTTCCACAGGCCATGTTTATCTGACTTCAAAAGGAGGAAGTTCTTAATAATTATTCGAGTAGTATGTTTTTAGTACCCATACCTGAGTGTTTTTAGTTCCCATACCTGAGTGTTTTTAGTTCCCATACCTGAGTTACCATATAAATCTTATCAAAATCGAACCAGTAGTTCTCTCTTTTTAATTGATTGTGTATATGTTACGTGATATATTATAAGACAATTGTATATTAATTTCATAAATACTTTTTGTGTGGACCCATATCCATTTCATCAAAATCGATCCAGTAGTTTTGTTTAATAGAATTCGATATTTCTGTATTAATGCAATTAATTATTTTCTTCAATAATAAATACCTTAGAGAAGGTCTCGCACAAAGTCCATCGAAGTCGGTTCATTTCGACATTCATGTTTAATTATAGCTAATAACTTAATTGTCTTTTTACTTTCCCTAATACATATATAATATAACTTCTAGGCATGAACGACAAGAAAACCCACGCATTTATCCTCCGGCGCATAGAACAGCTGCCTGATGATGAGCAGGACATCATCATCACTAAGTACCAGGGCGGCACCAACCATATGTATGAGGTATGTATGGCGACATACAGGGTGTTACCGAAAGGGTATATCTATCCAAAAGGGGTGAAGAGTACATCTGGTATAGAGTCAGTTTACAAAATTTCAGCTTAAAATTAGTTAATTCAATAATTGATGTCTAAATTTTTCGTTAATTTATTTGACACCAATAACCAGAAGGTGGCCATTGGAAGTCTGTAACGAAACGACGCAATCCCATCGTGCTTGGACTTGTTTACTTGCACTTTGAGCTCAGCTAATTCAAAAATTGTATTTAAATTTCATCTTTAATAAACCCTTTTTCATTTGTTTAATAATACTTTGAGCATAGATCATTTAAAAGTTTGTAACAAACAAAATATTACTTTTCATACCCAATCAACATTCTGTTAATGTTTATTTATATTATATTGCTTTATTTTTAGACAAGCGAACACAACGCATTTCTCATGATGTTACTGCGAGCGCACTGCGAGGCGAAGCAGACGAGACATGTGCACGATACTGCTGAAAATCGGTGAGTTATACAATATACAATATGTCAAGAAAACCTTGTCCGATCCCAAAAGGTGACATAGGTTTTACAAGTACATGCCCAAACAAAATATCAAACTTGAAATATTCATGATAGTCATCTCCCGAGCCTTTTCCCAACTATGTTGGGGTCGGCTACCAGTCTTACCGGATTCAGCTGAATACCGTATTTTACATGGAGCGACAGCCTATCTGACCTCCACAACCCATTTAACTGGGAAACAGTATCCCATAGTAAGACTGGTTGTCAGAATTGACTTAACGACTGCCAAAGATCTATGTATGACAGCCGGGACCTACTGTTTAACGTGCTTTCCGAAACACGGAAGGGTCTTGGTATGTGATAAATGGTCACCCATCCACGGACCAACTGCGGCGAGCCCGGCTTAACCTGTATTATCGGTCAAACCGTACGGCTTACACTTAGCCACGAGCCCCCTATATTCATGATAGTAATTTTACATTAATAAAATCAGATATCAAAAGCTAACAATACCTTCGAATCGGACAGAGTTTTCTTAACAAATTTTATACATACACTGATACACACGTAGCTACATACACACAGTTTACAAAATTTCAGTTCAAAATGAGCTGAAGACGACTTACAGATCTTTTGCGCCTAAAAGTCGTAATTGAATAAAACATTCAATTATGCTTATACAAAGGATCAATTTTGAAGCAACAGATAACTTATTATTATTATTTAAAGCCTGAACTGTCCCACTGCAGGGCAAAGGCCTCCCTTCCTTCTTTCCACAGGTCTCTATTGTTAGCTATTTGTTGCCACTCCTTTTTGTATGCGTCCAGTTCATCCATCCGGAGATGGAGAACTTATATCCGTGATAAAACTCACATCTGACTTTTAACTTTTGTATTGAAGGAACTGTAAATAAATCTAAATTATTCCTGGGTTAAAATTATCTGCCTTTTGAAAAATTCAGCTCTTAAAGCAAAAATAAGTAAACACAAGAACTTATCTAAATTCTCTAATAAAAAAGCTACCGAATTGGTAGCAATACTTATTTGTAGTATATGTATTTATAAACTATTTATTTCCAGGTCAGAGTTCCTAAACCAATACTTAGGTGGCAGCACTATATTCTCGAAAGCTAGGCGGTCTATATCGAGCAGTTTTGATCTGCTCAAGAGGAAAGCGAGCAGAGATGATGGCATTGTGCCTCCGATTATCAAAAAGGTATGTCAACTTTTAGCTGGGGCTTTCGTGATTTAATATAATCCTTTTTTTAAGTAAATTGCACAAAAAGGGCAGGTACTTGCATGTTTTTCGATTTTGTATTTGACGCCAAAACGATTTTAAGGTATTTTTTCAATTTCCATCACACTGGTTTACTAAATAACACAATTTTTTCCGATTAGTCAATAAGAACGGGAAAAACTCAACTAAAATGTATCTAGTAAATAACTAGTAACTAAATTTCTAGTAACTAAATAATTGTCAAATAATGTATGGTATATTTAAACTGTTGTGGCAATTGATATTGTAACTTTAACTTTGTGTAAGTGTAAGTAAACTTCATTTTAGACTGACTGAAATAATTTAAAAAGTCATCAAGAAATAGCGCAAACTGAACTTTATAAGTATGCATTAAAGTTGTTTTTCCTAAAACTCGTGTTTATTAATGTGTTTGACATATAAATTGCGAGCTCAGTTTAATAATAATGTTAAGTTTTTTGTTATTAGTACCTATCTAAATTGTCTTATTTTCTAGGATACATCTCCCCTCCCTACGCCAGTACCAATAGTGCTGGACACAGCTTCGGAGCCAGCTCTTGAACTTCTATCTCCAGAAATTATCAGGTCCAAGAGCTTGTCTCCTGCTGTACTGGAAGCTGGTGAGTGAATTAAATAAGGGTTTTGATGCTTACGTCGCGAGGGTTTCATTAACCTTTAATTAATGGATAAATAACAGTTAGGCTCAGCGCCAAATGAACACTGACCACTGCCACTGGTAACGAAATACTTTATAACCGACTTCCAAAGAAAAAAGTTTCCAATTTGTTAGGTTCGTGATTGCTACGCTATGTCAATTTGAAAAAATATTGTTTCTCTCCTATTCAGTATATAGGTCGCGCCACGTAAAAAGAACGCTGGCAGAAAGTGGAGAGGGTATGTTTGCGCATGAGTATACAATTCGGAATGCGAAGGTCGACTGACGAACCAATAGTGCACCGGCAAACATGCGGCTCTTGTCCCCCCGCACTTCATACCACCAAACAGATCGATAAATCGCATTCTGCGCAGCTTGACAGCTAGCGTTCTTTTTACTTGACGCGACCTGTACCTCAGAGGTTTTTGCATTGAAACTGTATAATCAAATATTTATGTATTTATCTGCTGTAGCGACTGACAGCCGCAAGTCAATACGTTTGCGTCGAGCCTGTATAAAATAAATAAACAAGAGCTTTAAATTTGTAACTAATTTCAATATAATTGACTTACACAAATATTTTTAAACCACATCTACGGTCTACATATGACCCTCATATTTACTTATAATTTTTGAGTAATTGCTATGTATCATGTAAGTGTTGTAGCCACATGCTATTAACTTGTATAATTAGAAATAAAACTGGATAAAATACAAAATATAACGATTCATCTACCAAACCTTAATCACTACGTTTTCATGTCACTCTCTTGTTAAACAGATGTGACTCCCTCGCCACGCTCGAACATGACTCCTACTCTAGAGGAGAACGAAGAAGTTGGAACTCCTGTTAATTCTCCTATGATGGATATGTAAGTATCCTTAACATCCTTTTCATGTATAACTAGCTAACCGCCCCAACTTTGAACGGTTATGTGAGATTTTGGCGATTTGGTTTAGTTGGGAAGTATGGTAGTACCACGGGAAATCGGACTTCAATTTTATATTATATTATAATTACAATAAACAACAACAACAATAATAAAATTAAAATTTTATGTTTTGAACACAAATAACTTCGATGTTACATAACAACTGTTGTTAATAAGGAAGCCAACCCACGAATCGAATTCTGTCTTTTTGTAAAAGCAAATAATATAAAGTAAAATTAAATGTAAAATCAACCAATTAATGTGATTGTTTCATTTCGCTATACAACGTAATGACTGAGATATCCATAGCGCTCTTTTATTAGTTATTATCCATTATCCGGCATTCGGTTATTACGAGGAATTCATTATATACCAATCTAAATGAGTAATAAGCGATATAGGTACTACATATCAACTTACTTTTCTAGCTTCCTAAAGGTGAGTGACAGCAGACCAGCTCAAGTGGAAGCTGGTACAGAGAACGAAGCAACCTGGAGACAAGCCATCTATGAGAAGGTGGCACAACCAGATGTTCAGATTGAAGGTAAGACATACAAGGTGTTACGGAAAGGTTATACATATACATACATATCTATCCAAAAGGGGTAAAGAGTACATCTGGTATAGGTAGAGTCAGTTTACAAAATTTTTGCTTACTGAAGATAACTTACATTGAAGGTGAGAAATGAAAAGGTTGTTACCGAAAGGGTACCATGATAATAAAATTACTATGTATAATGTTCTTATCTATTATGGACCATTAATCAAACGTTTTGTGAGAATTTAGCGATTATTTACCAAATATTTGATGTGTACATAGTATACAGGGTGTTACCGAAAGGGTATATCTAACTAAAAGGGGTGAAGAGTACTCCGGTAATAGAGTCAGTTTATAAAATTTCAGCTCGAAATGAGTAGATTAAATAATTGATTTCCAATTTTGCGCATTACTTTTTTGACATATAAAATATAATCAGACCGCTGAAGCGATGTATCGACGTAATAAGATATTGTCCCTTGCAGTGCGGTGACTCGTTTGTTATGTTTTTTATGCGTACTTCGTGTATTACCAAGAAATAAATAATTGATTACTTAGTAAATGGGTTATAAAGGCCACATAGCAACATGTTTTATGTAATACTTGTTAAGAGAAAAAAAAAGAAATAAATACTTTTTAAGCGTGCAAAAAAGCTTGGGATAAGGCTTGAAACCCAATAATGTAAGACTTCGCCGGCTTTTAAGGCATTTCGGTCTTTAAAAATGTTATAGAAACTTTATTTAAGCTATATTTTTGTTTGTTTCAGGAGATCTATCTTCTACACGCCTCAGAAAGATATCAGGTGCTAAAGGCAAGAGAACGAAGGAAGAACTACGCCAACTCTGGAAAATGGCCATCGACCAGACCATATTGCTGGTCAGAATGGAAAAGGAGAATGCTAGACTTAAAGGTAAGTTTTTATGTATGTAATTACAATATAGTGTATTATGGTGTAGCCATTACTTTTTTTTGCAAATAGAGACCTAAAAATATTATAGTGGTTGCAAGTTTAATAAACTTAACATTTTTAACCGACTTCAAAAAAGGAGGAGGTACTCAATTCGACTGTATTTTTTTTTATGTTTGTTACCACAGATCTTTTGACTGGTTTAACCGATTTTGATGTTTTTTTTTTATTTGAAAGCTGGTGCTTCCAGTGTGGTCCCATTTTCTAGTGGTCTAGTTTTGACAATGGGATCCGTAAGAAATAAATATAAGACTTATTTTGAAGTCGGTTTTTTTTTTGTTAGAATTATTTGTCTTAACTTTTTCCAAGTATTATTAAGAAATTCCCTAGTTACAAGTGCAGGTAAATATTGTTAAATTACCTCGCTTGCTTTAATGAAAATAATACAAAATCGCCAAAGATTGCCCATTTAATGGATTTTCTATCAAAAGATAGCAATTTGAAAATACATACAAAATATTGAATATGCTTTGTTGTATAGCCTGTTATTATCACTTGGTTGTATTTTAATTTCGTTTTCTTCTATTCTCAATTCTTTATTGCGTACCGTAATGTATACATAGTTGGTAGGAAAGTAAATAATAGTCACAATTATGGACCCTGTCGGGCACAGTATAGATTAAGTTAATAGGATTCTATTCTTTTAATTGCAAAGAGCAAAGAGTTAATTGTATGAGACAAAAAAAAACGACTTCATACGAGTTTATAAATTATATTGTCATGTATACATATCAAGTAAGCGATTCTTCTTCTTATCGTGTCGATGACAATCTATTTATATTGTGTCGGCCCAAAATTCTGATACGAGAACTGCATTGTCAGTAGCTTGCATTAAATCGTCCATCGTGCGATGTAAGGGCACGAAGGACAAGATAACAGGTGTTCCATCGTCTAGGGAGTAATACCACATCTACAACTCAGGGCATGGGCTACCTTGGTTAACCTGGAAGTCTCTGAACCGACTTCGGACACAGGTTGGCCGAAGCAAAGATAATATGTCTAATAAACGATTGAGGTACTATTGTTACTATTTTTTTGTTTTATTCACAGAAAGCGAAGAATCATCAGCAGTTCGTCGCATAAAGTTGGAATACAGTGAGTTAGGCACATGTGCGGCCGGCGCCATACTGATGTGGGACCAGATGCTGTCCAGAGACCCTTCACAGCCCATGGCGAAGGTCGACAGGCATATGCTGACGCAGGCTGTTATACAAGGTAGGATAATAACAAGAAACATAAAGAAAAAAAGATTAAAATTACTTAGGTTTTGGAAAGAAACCGCATAAAATTCGGTGTAGTCATTTAGTTGATAAGTGCCACAGACAGAAAAATACAAATAAATTAGGTATATAAAATTGTGAATTGCAAAATTAGGTATAATAACATAGATTTTTTTAAGTATTTTGTCTACTATTTGTTTGCGTTGCCAGCAAAACAAGTCATTTAAGAGGAAATATGAAAAAAAAAATGGGGAAATTGTTACTTAAGTTAAGGAAAATAACTGCTGAACGATCTTCTTAAATTCTTAAGTGGTAGCTTGATCAAATAGGCATTTAAACAAAAAAATCCCATCAAAATTGGTCAAGCCATTGAGGAGGTAAATGCCAGAAACAGACACGCCAAACTTATAAATATATAATGGTATAAAAGAGCCAATGAAAGCAGCAAAAATCATGTTGAAGGACCACCTTATGTATTTTGTATGTAATATAATAATAGTCATATTGTTTTTGGGTTACAATTGAGAATCATCTTGTGATGTTGAGCTTGTTTGGTAAAGTTGCATCGTGGCCTTTGTAAGTCACAAATGCTACATTGCAAGTCTTAGGATCTTAAGTGCAGTAGTATTTGAAATTTTCCTAACAGGTTGTAACCGAAAGGGTATATCTATACAAAAGGGGTGAAGAGTACATCTGGTATAGAGTCAAAATACAAAATTAAAATTAGTTACATAAATGATATCCATTTTTAACCGACTTTAAAAAAAAGGAGGAGGTTCTCAATTCGGATGTTTGTATGTTTTTTTTATTTTTGTTCGCGCATAACTCCGTTGCTTTCTAACCGATTTGAAATATTTTTTCTTTGTTGGAAAGGGTATACTTCCCAAATGGTCCCATAGTCACCAAGTCGGGATCTGATGATGGAATCTTGGCGAAATCGAGGGAACTCTTCAAATTTTATAGGAAAACGTATAGCGATTTTGGTATTTTCTACAACAAGTGAAGCATTTACGTTCAATAAGAACCATTCTACTATCAGATCTGATGATAAAGCCAAGATGACCTTGTGAATGTAGCGGGAATTCGTTGGATGTGAGATGCGGGGCACTGGATTTCGTTTGATGGAAATTATCATGAGGATGATGAAAGGGTGTCAGCTGAAGGCCTACCCATATTATCTAAGATTAAAAATATGACACTAAAAAATAAACAAATAAAAAAATTTTTTGAAAAAAAAAAACCGACTTCAAAAATCGATAAAAGCACTAAAAAGTTAAAAATAATTCTATAACCTACCTATATTAATAAATCTAACCTAAACTACGATTAACCAATAATACTATTTAACATTTTTTTGAAGTCGGGGCCAAGCAATATACAAAACTTACAGCTTCTAAATATTAATTCTAATCGGAAAACAACAAAAATACTTTATGACAGATTACCTAATATTAAGACACAAAGACAAAAGATTCTAACGTTTACACTTAACAATATTAATAATATATTTTTACAAACACAATACACATCAATATACTCAGGAATTACCAGTCGTTTCATTACTTAGCTTGGCACCGACTCCAAAAATTGTTAAATTGTATTATTGGTTAATCGTAGTTTAGGTTAGGTTTATTAATATAGGTAGGTTATAGAATTATTTTTAACTTTTTAGTGCTTTTATCGATTTTTGAAGTCGGTTTTTTTTTTCAAAAAATTTTTTTTTACGGCGTAGTCAAAAGAGATTAAATTTTGGCAGTCTGTGTATGTTTATTTGTTCCACCGTAGTGCCTAAACTACTAAACTAAATGAGGTGCCAATGAACTTGTAATAAAGGCATGGATAACAGAGGCTATATATTGAAAGTGCCGTGCCAAAATGATTTACATAAATAAGGGTAAGATTTTGTGCCAAAATTTTGTAAACTGACTCTATACCAGATGTACTCTTCACCCCTTTTGGATAGATATACCCTTTCAGTGATACTTTGTATTTTATGTTCGCTACGTTACCCTAAGTGTGATCGACGGGCGAGCCACGAGCTCACGGTAAAGCTCGCGGCGGTTTTACTCGTGTCTCGTCGTGCCTCTGCGCCAAAATTTCATACATGCGTATCACCTGGTCTTCAGGTGATACACGAGCGAGCTTTAACGGCGAGCCAACAAAACCCTGGTAAATTTCGCTCGTTGATGACATCCATTATACGTCATTTGTTATTTATTTATTAATCAAATTAGGGGCAAAATAAAAAATATCGCCGAATTTCACAACTCTTTAAAATAACACACATTAATATTTTTTTGTTATGGTGTATTTCAAAACTAGTACTACAAGTGTAGGTACATTTATTATACTTTGTATATAATGTATATAATTATGTTATTTATTACATAACTTCAAACTATTAGGGTGCGTCCACATCTGACGAACGAGCATTACACGAGCCGCTCGCGATCCGATCGTGTATTCAAGTGGTGACTCGCCAGCTCACCAGATGTGCCCCCTTAAACAGCCGCCGACTTTATATCTTCATCTGCCTAGCCTTTTCCCAAACTATGTTGGGGTCGGCTACCAGTCTTGCTGGATTCACCTGAATACCGTATTTTACATAGAGCGACTGCCTATCTGACCACCACAACCCATTTTACTGGGAAACACAGTATCCCATAGTAGGACTGCTTGTCAGAATTGACTTAACGACTGCCAAAGATTCACGTATGACAGTCGGGACCTGCTTAACGTGCTTTTGACCCATCCACGGATCAACCGAAGCGAGCGCAGCTTAACCTGTATTATCGGTCAAACCGTAAGGTTTACACTTAGCCACGAGCCCCTCCTCACGAGCCGCCGACGTTATACTATTACAATATTAACTTAGAAATATATAACATTATAATTATATGTTGTGAGCAGGTGTACCACGCATGTCTCGCGGTGCTGTGTGGTACTTCCTGGCCGAGCAGGCGAGTCTCCGCGCCGCGCCGCCCGACACCCGCAACGTGCCGCTCTACCACGCGCCCTACGCTGCCTTGCTAGCTGGCCTCACCAAACACCAGCATGCTATACTCATTGATTTAGGTAAGCTATTCTTTTACTCGCTCCCTCTATTAGGTAACGCACTGCACCTTTTTCTTCTACTAGGTAACACAATCTCCTTCCTTTAAGTAACACTTCACCGGTTCCCGTCTTCTAAAAGTAACACTGATCCCGTCCCTCTCTTCTGTAAATATCTACTCACTTTCCTTTCTGCTCTAGATAAAACTACTCCCCTTCTTCCTTCACTATGTAACCCTAACCGTGAGACAAGAACAATAATATTTCGGGACAACTCTCACACGGTTATCTTATCCCAAGCTGTTATGGTAACCAGACAACTGATAAACATACTTATATATTTCTAAATACATACATATTATAGATAAATTACACCCAGACACAGAAAAAATGATCATGCTCATCACACAAAGATTTGTCCTGGGTGGGAATCGAACTCACGACCTCCGGTATAGCAGTTTGGGTCACTAACCACCAGACCAACAGGCCCGTCATCGGATCGGCAATAGGTATACCACAACTAACTTAGACGTGCCTTCAAACTGGTCTTCGCAAACGTCTCTGTGTTTTTAGTGCGCATGCTTTTGTGTGTTGGCTAACTTGTATAAAAATTTGAGTAGGAACTGTTAATCATAATATATCTTTTCCGCAGGTCGCACATTTCCAAAGCACTCATACTTCGCGTCTGCGCTGGGGCCCGGACAACTCGCGTTGTACAACATATTGAAGGCGTACTCACTGCTAGACCCCGATGTAGGCTACTGCCAGGGACTCAGCTTTGTGGCTGGCGTGCTGTTGTTACATGTAAGTGTATACATTTGTATGTACCAACAGTGAATACGCCTGTATTCACTACTGGTTCATACAAATTTTTGAACTCAACACTTAAAGGTTGTTAAAAATAAGCATTTCTAACTCTTCAAATTTATTACATATTTTTAATATTTCTAGATGGAAGAAGCGGAGGCCTTCGTTCTACTCCGCCACCTGATGTTCAGACGAGGTCTCCGGAAGCAGTACCTTCCTGACATGAGCGCTCTGCAAGTACAGGTAATGTTATTTTAAGAGAAAACTTAGCTCTACGTGTAACATTTCCTCTATGGTCGTTGATAAGATAAATTTGATATTAACTATTTAGGTCACTCATTTTGAGCCGAATTAATTTTGTAAAGTTACTCTATATCAGATTTACTCTTTACTCCTTAAGGATTAATATACCCTTTCGGTAACACGCTGTATAAGTAACTATGGTGATGGAATGGGTTCCTGACAGGTAGTAGCCAGTACTTAGGTACTGTAGGTACTTATACAAGAAGTTACCGAAAGGGTATATCTATCCAAAAGGGGTAAAGAGTACATCTGGTATAGAGTCTAAAACTCATGTTTATTTTGTCTCGAGTTATACCAGTTTAGTACTTATTAAATAATTGACAACTAACATCATTTATACCAAAAAAAGTCGCGTAATATTTTCTCTACTAGGTACTTATACAGGGTGTCACCGAAAGGGTATATCTATCCAAAAGGGGTGAAGAGTACATCTGATATAGAGTCAAAAATTCTATTTATTTTGTCTCCAGTTGTACCAACTGTCTCGTCTCCTACGTGACCATGAGCCAGATTTACACGCTAAACTAGAAGCATTAGACATCTCGCCGGCGTTGTACGCTGCACCGTGGATGCTAACACTCTTCACCAGCCAGTTTCCTTTAGGATTCGTGGTTAGAGTTTTTGGTAAGTGACAGAAATAACGCTAATAAAATTGATTTAAGTAGGAATCGCACTTACACACGTAGGGTTCTGTAACATCATACGAGATAGTATACAGGATGTTAAGAAAATCCTGTCCGACCCGAAAGGGTGATATAAGTTCCGCAATCACATACCCACATCAAATATTAAATTTGGAATATTCATGATAGTATCAATAATAATGAACTTAGAAATAACGATTTTTGGCCGTAAAATTCCCTAAATTTGAGATTAAAATAATAATTACAGCACCATTTTCGTCGGGATTATTTGGCGGCACCGGTAACGGCGCCGTCTCTCCCTCGCATTTTGAGAAAAAAAAATTTTTAGGTTATATTTTTTTTTTGTGTTTCTATTTATTTACATTAATGGTATCAGTTATCGATACCTAACAACACCTTAACGGATCGAAAAGGGTTTTCTTAACACTCTGTATAACCAAACTGGCAACAGAAACAAGCAATTTATTTTTCTAAGAAAAGTGGTTTCCAAGTTTAAAATTAATTTTAGTTATACTAACGATGTTTTATGCTTTATTAGATCAGATATTAACACACTGAATTTTATATGTTAATATATTATGTAATAGTTTGTTTCAAGATATTATTACAAGCTTTTATTAAACTTGCAATGTATGATACTGTGTTTGTTCGGTAGCAATTTGTAACCCAATTTTAAAGCAGATATCTTTTATCGATTAAGTTGTAATTTTATGTACACGTTTAGATATCAGTACATGGTTGGCTGTGTGATGCAACTCCAACATAGATTGATTTCAAGCTTATGTTTAAAAATATATTTCAAATAAAAAACTTATTTAAAGTATTCAAACCTTTCTTCCAGACCTAATCTTCCTAGAATCCCTGGACATCGTATTCTCCGTGTCCCTCGCTCTGCTCTCCGCGCACCGAGACGGTCTGATGCTGTGTGAGAGCTGCGAGGAAGCTGCGGAGTATCTTAAACACAAGCTGCCTGATATGGATAAGGGCTTCTATGGGAAGGTTATGAAAAAGGTATGTTTTTTGTATTATGTATTTGCATTAACATAATTGTTAAATAATCATAACTCGTAAAATATTTAGAACTAGATCCAGTCAACGAAAATCGCATTTAAATATTTTGTAATTTGCTGGACGACTGAACAAACTTTCTTGCCTGAAATATGTACTTTCGGTACAAAGTATTTAGTAGTTATTTAGAACCTGTGAAATATTTAGAACTAGGTCCATGTTTCAACTATGTACCTTACGGTATTGTTAAGTATAACTCCATCAAAATCACATTTTAATCACATAAAAACATATGTATAAGCGAATATGGACCGGTTTTTTTTTTCGTCTATCGTTGCCTCAAAAGTGATCATTTAATTCATAGAAGTAGGTTCCTTCTCAATGTATATGCAATTAAATATTATTTATTCATTTATTTTGAAGGCAAAGGTCCCTTTCCTCTTTTCACAAAATATTAATTGCAATTTGTTGTATTTTATTTGCAGGTCCTTAGTCTAGACATAAGTCGTCAGCTCTGCGACTACGCCGTAGAGTACGCCGTACTCAGAGAGGAGATGCCTCGTCTTGCGACCCTCACTGAGGACAACAGACAGCTGGTGGACGAGAGGAACAAGCTGAGCGACGAGTTAGATGTGAGTGCCACTTACATTTGAGATGCTCTTGTTTAAGTAGAATACGCCGTGTTGCAGGAGGAGATTTCGCAGCTGGCAAAATTAACGTTGGTTGTTAAAGTGTTATGTGTACCCCTTTCCCAAGCTATGTTGGGGTTGGCTTCCAGTCTCACCGGATTCAGCTGAATACTGTCTTTTGAATGGATGGTTTACTCGTCCCTTATATTTATGTATATATCCTCATAATTAAAGATTATTACCATAACGAATATGTCAATGTATAACAATAAAAATGTATAAAAATATTTCAAAAAATCTCAACTTTCAATGAAATCTTGGTATTTATCTTTATGTACTTACTTCTTTTATAATACCTGCCTATTTATTGATAGTATATTCCAACTAGAGAGGAAATATAGACCTATTTATGTGCCATTTATGTTGTGGCAAATCATGTTAAATGCCCGTAAAAAAATTAATTAGAGATCATTTATTTATTTAACTATGTACAAATTGGCTAAAAAAATATTATCATTGATTATCTAAAACATAATTTTCTTTCTTACCACAGGAGGCAAGCGACGCAATAACAAACTACCAGAAAAACCAAACCCGACTGGAAACAATCAACAAATCGCTCGAACAACAGCTAACCTTACTAAGTCGCTACATATCAGCCCACTCAAAACAAGACCTACCGATCGAAGTGAAGAAAATCGTCCAAAATCACAGCAAGAAATTAACCTTCAAAATCTTCTCTACTAAGAATAATGAAGAACAAGAAGATCCTAAAAAGAATTTTAAAACCGGACTAAGTTCTCCAAATCTATTCTCAAGAATTCGCGAAGATTCTCCAAAAGATATAGAACAAGAAAGAAAACAATTTATGATGAAAAAATCACATTCAGTACATTCTGGATTAATAGCGAACATGAAAAACTACCAGCTAAAAGTTCTAGAAGAGAAAAACGAAAATAATCAAACGGAAAACATCTCTGATTCCTTAAAAGAAATAGGAAGGAAAAATTCCGGGTTTTTCGCGAGCACTCACGAACAAATCCGTCAAGAAAGATTATTTGAACATCAATTAAAAAACAATTTCGATGAAAATTTGAGACGTTTAGACGAAAAATTAAATGAGAAATTAAACCCTACATCCTATTTAGAAGATTTAAGTATGTTTCAGAGTAGGAGGAGCATGTCATTAAATTTACAATCAGGTAAGGATGGTAAAGTGATTGACAGCGGGTTTGTCACCCCTTTGAGTCCGGAAGATAGTAAGAAAAATGACTCGTGTTCGACTATATCTCATCCGTTAAGTGATTGTGATGTTGATATTAAATTTGATGGGCAGTCGACTAAATTAAAACAGATAAGGCCGATCAAACAATCAACGGCTGAAAAGTCTTAGTAGTTACTTAAGAGCTGTGTCGAAGTATGGAAAAATATGTAAGTTTTGGTTAGGAATTTAGACAGAGTATAAGCAAATAAAAGCCCAGAAAATAAGCCGCTTACAAACGTTTAAAAAATACACTAAACATATGTGTATAATTTCAATTTATTTAATAAATATAAATGAAAAAAATTAAGTAACCACCGACATATAGAAAACTGCTGATTAGTTTCAAAATAATGAACAGTTCTCTATAAATTACAGCTAAGATTCTTTTCTCGATTACTTCAGCTTTCAAACAAAACAGTATCATAATCGGTCCCTTTTTAGAGCTACGATACCACATAACAACACTTATAACAACATATAATGGGCTTATACATACTAAAAAAGAAATATACATACAGTCACACCTGGAACCTTCTCTTTATTTGTAAGTCGATTAATATCATATCAGCCACATGTTCATTTAAATTTTTAGAGCTTAGTGCTCTGTCTATATTTCTTATCTATTGAAGAATTTCGATGCTAAACGTTAAGAATAAGCAATGTTGAATCACAAAAGCCTATTTGCTGATAGTATTAAGATTTGCCTCACGTAAGCCAAACCACCAAAAAGCTTAGGACTGTAATTTTCATACATTTTATATATTTCATTGTACTTTTGTCTTTGACTATCGGAAAATGTGCAAATGAGAACCGTCGTAATGTAAATGAAATATACTAACAATAAGTAAGTTTTTCAAATAAATACCAATATTTAAGGAAATATCGCGTAACAAACGTACAAAAAACGACAAACCATTGAATTAAAAAACTTTTCCTTTTAGAGTCGGTTAAAAGTCAGGCCGAAAGTGTATGAAAACTAGAGTCAAAAATTTTGTCGTGGTTTAATGTGTAAGTGTTATGCCTATAGTGATAAAAAATAAATGTTACTCGCTGTATTATGTAGAAATATTATATGTAAGCTAAAGTATATGAAAATCAGTATATTTGTAAGTATTAACTGTTCGATGACTTGCTTTTGTAGTAAGTTTTACAGTTTAAAATAACGCCATCTGTTGACAAAATAGTGAATCACATATAAGGTAGTTCGGGTCTTGTTTTTGATAAAAAATAAAATATATACATACTTCTACCTGAAAACCAAAATAAAAGATACTTAAAAGAACATTGTGATTGGTTTTTTATAGTTAAATGACAAATAAATGACACTTATTATTTTTTTTCGTTACTTACGAAAAGGAAATAGAACAAAAACTTAAGAAGATAGGTACATTGATTTGAAATTTCACATGACGTTATAATTCTGTACATTTTGTCCGAAAGCATGACGTCATAAGTCCCTACTTTGACTTTTTTATTTAAAAAAAAATACATGTCTAATATTTTTTTTATTATTATATCTCACGGGCTAAATATATTTTGACATTTCACACCCAGTCATCTACCCTATTTATAATAATATAAGCATTGGCTTTTTATAAACACGATAATACAAAATATATGTGTTCATAATATAAGGTATTTCTTTGGCTTTATAATAAGTTATATGTATGTATTAATAAAGGATAGGAGTCAAAAAAAAAGGAGGTTAATTAAATTCAACAAAAATTTCAAGATTAGACTATAACAGATAAGGGAAATTCAGTTGTAATACGAACGAAATATATAAATCTGAAATTTCTCTGTATGAGAGGCCTGCACTGGGACAGTTACAGGCTGGTGTTATTAACAGCTTCGGTAATGGCGCCCACCGTGGGGCTCACAAGCGTGGTGATCAATGCTCGTTCTCTGTATGAGAGGCCTGTATTGGGACAGTTATAAGATGTTATAGACCCTAAAGTAGTATTTTCAGGGTCTAAAATTGGCTTATATTAGTAGCTTTAGTATTGTAAATTATACCACAGCTTAATTTAAGATATATAGATGTGTGAACAATATAAGTAGAATAAATATAATAAGTATTTTAATATTAGAAAATGATACTGAATTAATTGTACGCAAAATAAAATTGGAGTATTGCTGTCTCTTACTAATTTAAAGTGTGAGAAAAGGACAACAATAAATAATTTAAAGGTGACGAAACAAAATAGTATATTAAGAGATATCTGAGTGCTGTTTATGTCTATCCCTTTCTAATTGTATTAGATAGAAAAGGATAGCAATAGTCTAATTTAGTTTGTGCACAAAAACAGCGTCATTATAGCCTTGCTTTGAAGTCACAGCTACTGAACACCAATATATTATAAGTAAATAAATATAACATAAATATATAAGATAAATATATTTTATTTATATGCAAAAGGTATACAGTGTGTTAAGAAACCCCTGTCCGATCCGTGAAGGTGATGTTAGGTATCGATACCTGATTACAAAAATGTGGAAAAAAAAAATTATAAACTAAATTTTTTTTTTTCTCAAATTTCGATAGAGATCGGCGGCGTCGTCACAGATGCTACCTTATTACCCAACAAAAGGTTCCCAAAAATACCGACGAAATTGGTGTTATAGTTTTTGTTTTATTCTCAAATTTAGGGAATTTCGGGGCAAAAAATGGTTATTTCAAAATCTTTTACATATTATTGTTTCTATCATGAATTTTCCAAATTTGATATTTTATTTGGGCATGTGATTGTGAACCCTCTATCACCCTTTCGGGTCGGACAGGGGTTTCTTAACATCCTGTATATTTACCAATCATAGAAAAAATATATATAATTTAAATTTTACAGATGAGCCTTTCTTTACTCAAACTTGGCAAGGTTAAATTTTTTGTCAAGCTTTGTCCCGCACTATGTTGTGGTCGGCTTCCAGTCTCACCGGATTCAGCCGTATGTTACAGAGCGACTGCCTATCTGACCTCCACAACACATTTATTGGGTAGTAGAGTCTCTTGGTAAATAAAACAATTTATAATACATTTATATTTGTTATTTTTAATTGTATTTTTTACATAAATCAGCTTCCATATATTGTTTACCAAAGAGATATTTTTATTAAAATTTATTTTTTAACAATCTCAACAACATATTGAAATAAAAATATGTATTACGATTATAAATTGCTCAAAATTGTTTATTTTTATTATATTATATTAAGGACACTGTGAAATGATCGTTTGGCTTAAATATAGTGAAATATTGTGATTTATTACATTTAAGTATAAATAAATGAATAGATAATTATTATATATTCGTTTTCTTATTTAATTCACAACCTATCTTTACAGTATCACTGCTATTAATATAAATATACTAGCTGTACCCGGCATGCGTTGCAATGAAATTTTTTCTACCTAGCACCTGCCTACTACCTACCTACTACCACTTAGGGGTATGAAAAATAGATAGTAGCCGATTCTCAGACCTACTGAATATGCATATAAGATTTCATAAAAATCGGTCAAGCCGTTTCGGAGGAGTATAGTAACTAACTAACTAACGAGAATTTTATATATAAGATGTAGGTATGCTAAATAGTCACTCGATTTTAGTGTAATTGAGTACACAGGTGGTTTAGTCTCTATGAACATATTAAATACTTCTTTATTTTTTAATACATTGTTGCATGCTGTGGACTATTTTTGGTTTGTTGTTTAGGCATACCATTTTAACATTAATTTAATGCATATCCACTCGCTCTGGTTGGAAATGTTCATAGGTAGCGGTTTTCACTTATGATTAGGTAAACCAATTACCCGTACCGCAAGTTAATACCTGATACATATAAAACCTAAAACTATTATGGACCTTAAGCCTGTACAGTCAAACCGTTCACACGCTTTTGTAGGGCATAATTTTAAATCAATGTTACTGTAAATTCTAATAAAAGTAGGTGCATACTATTATATGTACAAAAAAAAAGAAACCAATACCTATCTTTTTATTGTTCTACTCTTTGTAAGGTCAAGGCTTAGACAACAGTCAAAATGATTGTTATCAAAACCGAAATTAAAAAACATTACCTATTGTCAGAAATGATGTCAAAATTTCTGTAACCCACTTTATTTATTTATTATTTTATAATTTGTTAATTAAAATTCCTGTTTGTGTAGTTACAAAATTCTTGTGTTGATAAAAATGAGTGTGTAATTGTATATTTAATGTTTTAAACAAAATTTATCGTGTGGTCTACAAAGTTTTTGTAAAGTAAGTACCCAAGACATAAACATATGTAAATGTAAAAAACCTGACTTCAAAGTAGGTACATGATAAAATATAACTACAGTTTAAATAAATATAGAATCAATGAAAAACTCGGAACACATACGTGCCTCTAAACATTTATTCGATGGTTGCCCTCGATTTCCCTGAGATCCCATCATCAGATCCTGACCTGATGACCATGGTACGACTTGGACGATACACCCTTTTAAACAAAAAATAACTTTCAAATCGGACAAGGCTATAATCGGTGAACACATAGGTATAAAGAATCTACCCACATAAATATAAAAACGAAGATTTCAGCGAATTCAGACTAGTTTTTACAGTTTGATAAAAGTACCTACCATTAGGTACTAATATAGCCGAATACATGTGTTAATTTGGTCAGTATTAAAAAGCGCCTAGGTCTTAGAGAGCCGAATTTGTACTTAAATTAGTTTTCCCTTTTAAGCCGTTTATTTTATTTCCAGTTTCAGTAAATAACAAGCAAAATGCCTTTAAAACTGCCCGAGACATTGAAAGAGACGGTAGACGCTCACAACAAATGGCTACAGATTCTAAAGGAAGCTGAGGAGACAGTACAAGATGACGCTGACATACAGGTATAGCAGAATTTTAATAGATTCTTAACTAGCTAGTTGGCCTAGTGACCTTGACTGGTAAATAGTAGGTCGTGGTTTCGATCCTCGTCAAGGACAAATCTTTGTGTGATAAGTATGATCATTTGTTCTGTGTCTGTGTGTAGGTAATAGACGTCGTCATAATTGACAGCGATCGTACGATGACACGATGCGTTCTCGTCGTGCGATGAGTTCAAACATACAGATTTCATCAGAGTGTCCTATTTGAACCTCGCAAGTAATCGTGCGAGCACATGAAATGCTTAATAACGATCGTACGATGCGTTTGATCGTGCGATCATATTGTAATCAAAGCAACAGATCTCTTTTGAGTGTCCTAATAATCAGCAAGGGCCAACACCAGTGACACACAGTAGGTTCATTATTTCGTACATCAAAATAAAGGTTGAAAAATTCACCGCGCAGATTCCTGGATCTATAAAGTATTTTATGTTGTCTACGTTTCCTTTTTTCAATGTCATTTGCAATTTTAAAGCAATATTGCTCGACAGCAAAAACTGTGCATCTCTATAAAGAGCCATCGTTAAAGTGGAGTAAGCGCGACGCCAGCCATCGAGCGACGGCATTGCACGATAGACACCGCGCGATCTATTAGGACACCTGTTAGGTCATCGTACGACCACTTTGATCGTGAGATGAAAAACGCATCGCGCCATCGTACGATCGCTCCCAATTAGGACGACGCCATATGCTACTACTAACTAGTGCTCCGTTCTGGCTTCGCACGGGTGCAATCCACTATGATATGCATACCTCATGAATCACTCCATCCATTGCAGAAAACTCCAAACGAATCCGATGTACAAACAGCGGGAGCGATTTCAATTTTTATACTTACTATGTAAAGCTGTATGCTAAATAAATGCACGTATTTATTTAGCAATTAATAAATTTCTTTATCAGTTGTCTGGTTTGAGTATAGTGTCTACCTAGTTTGGGGTCAGTCTCGCGCTGCATGTTTAAAGTAATAATAATAAATATGCATGTTCCCGTTCATTTCCGTTAAATAAGTACTATGGCCCATTGCATTGATGTATTCAAACCACAATCGAATTGCCTTATAATTTATAAAGACATTGCACACAGTTAAATAAATTGATATATTATAAATGTCAGGCGTTTCGTATTAGAAGAATCGTATCATGTTTTGTGTAATTTTAAAGCATTTCTTTCTGATGGTGGTACGGAACCCTTAATGCGCGAGTCCGACTCGCACTTGGCCGGTTTTTAGTTACTTACTTCTATTAATAATGCATTACAAACCTCAGAAAGGATTAGGAAAAATCCTTATTTGTTATAAATTTCCAGCGGGCCACAGCAAAAGGTATGCGTCTTAAAGAGCGGGCCCTACCCCCGGAACTACTCGGCAGAAACTACGCACGCTACTGCAACCTCGTTAACAGGATGTATGACGCTTACCTCAGCAGCGTTCATCTTCAGCGGGCCCCCTATATACTGGAGATTATTAAAGTTTTTATGAAAAGGTACGTTTTTAAGGCGGACGCAAAAAGAGGGGTGCTATATATTTGAAGTCTGATGTATCGTAGCTCCTAAACGTATGGATTGCTAGATAACTAATGACCTGATCGAGATGGTTCTTAGCTATTACTTGTAAAGATCTTCATCATTTTCAAAGTTATCAGCAATTCACTTAAAATATGTTGAGGGATTCTTATATTTTTCGACATAGTTTAAGAAAAGGTGGACGATTTTTTTTTCCTTACTAACGCTTTTATTCCTTATCTCGCTGGCTTACGACATTAAAGAATATTTTTTACAGTAGTAGGTTATATTACTTACTAGTCAATGTTTTAAGAGGATATAGGGAAAAGCCAAACCTCGAATGATATATTTTTACTTAGGCTATTTAGTCAGATCTACAGTTGTCCTTGTCAAACTCTGATAGAAAGGTAAAACGCCGTACAAAAGCGATGGTTTACCTAATTTGGAAAATATCTATCCGCCTGCACTTCCGCATTCTGCTAATGGTCTATTAGATATTTTTTCTTACATAGAATATAAGTAAAGAAATATGTTAATAAAACGAAACTTTCAGATTATACGAGCTACGACATGAACTGGTGCATCTGATAGTAAACGACTACATATATGTCGATTCTGCTCTCGCTCAATTGAGAATGACACCAATGGATATACAGGTATTGTAGGAATTTAAGTTTTTAAGAGCGTCAGAAAAAGAAGTTTCTACCGGTTTTTAAGCTTTGAGGTAATTGGGTTCGATCCCTGGACGGGTCAGCGGGCTAGATAACCACTTTTTGTCTGGGATCTGGGTGTTTTGGGTGCTTTCTTTGTCTCTGATTCCTTAATACAACAAGTGCTTAAGCTACTTTAGGTACAGAGCAATAAATAAAAATAAATAAAATAATTTAAAAAAAAATATTTTATTTTTATTTTATGTATGTGATGTTAAATCATAAATAACTGTTGTCCACATTTACTTATTTCAGATAGTGGTACCATACCACTTTCCATTAGAAAGTCGTGAAGACAATGTGGAACAGGTGTTACAGAAGATGTGGTCTGATGCTGTGAGGAGGAAGAGGAGACGGGAGAATCCTAGACCAGTGAGTTTAGCATGACTTGTTTCTTGTATTATACAATGTGTTACAAAACTGATTTTGTGCAAAGTAGGGACGTGGTCGGAATCGAAATCAAATGGTAATTACGCAAGGCAATAAAATAAAAAATAAAAACAAAATGAGTTAAGCCGTTAAGCCGTAGGTCCCGACTGTCATACGAACATCTTTGGCAGTCGTTTGGTCAATTTTGACAACCAGTCTTAATAAGGGATACTGTGTTCCCCAGTAAAAATGGGTTGTGGAGGTCAGATAGGCAGTTGCTCCATGTAAAATACTGTATTCAGCTGAATCCGGTAAGACTGGTAGCCGACCCCAACATAGTTGGGAAAAGGCTCGGCAGATGAGATACATATTTTGTAGTTGTTGATTTTTCACATAAATTTCCTAGATTTCTCTATATAAGAAAACGTATAAATCCCAATAATTTCGAAACAAAACACCCTTAAACCGTTCAACCCCTTTTTTAATGATAATACATTAAATATCCTCTTACATATTACAAAATGTTCTTAGTTTTTTTCCAATGCGGTAACCAGCATCATTTCTCCATTCCAGCCAAGACCACCACCACAACCCAGTGCAAGCGGCACCATACCGCCTATACCAGAAGACCTGGAAGATTTGGAGGAAGACGACGTAGAGTCACCACCAGCCAGTGTTCATACTTACGTGCCCGAAGAGTTCATACAAGCTGTGTTGATACAGAGACATGAGAGATACAGGTAAAGGATATAAAAATGGTAATTAATAAGTGGTTCACCATAAAAATATTATGCTTTGAGATAGATTAATAGATCATAAGACTATTGGCCTTTCGGTCTAGTGGTTAGTGACCCTGACTGCTGAACGTCGGTCGTGGGTTCGATTCCCACTCTGTGTTGTTTGGTTACTATAGTACAAGCTCTGCCTAGTGTGGGATCAAATGGCCATGTGTGAGTTGTCCCAGGATGCTTAGCTTATTGCCCAGCTTATTTTAAAGTTGACCATGACCTGAACATTTATCTACCATTTGGATTATAGCCTTTCAAAATTATCAAAATAAAATTAGTAGACAATTTATGAGGTTTTAAGTAAGATTGTTCAGTGACTTAAAATAACAGTATGACAATAATAATATATTTTCAGACAATGGTTCATGATGGATTTTAAAGCTAAGTGTAGGAAACGTAAGCAATATTTTACTCAGAAACGAGAGGAGGCTTCGGATGAGATGAAGAATAAAGCTGCTAGACTTATACAAATGGCTTACAGGTATTAATCATAGTTTACTTTATTATTTATACTATTTATAATGACACTAATTTTGGACCAAGAGCCTTTACAGAATGGGCTGCTAATAGACTAAGGGCGCGAGGAAAACCCAGGCGGTGATGGAGAAACAAGTTGGAAGCCCTTAATCGCCTTTTTCTTGAAGTGGGACGTTAGGCTTAAGAACTTATTCTAGTAGGATAGAAAATAATAAGGTGTGATTAGGCGCGGAACACATAAACATCGAGGCATCAAACCATGAAAGAAATCTCGATATCAAAAGGAACGATCACCCATATACAAAACCACATCGTCGAGGGTCGTTAATCCTTGATTTATCATAACATAACATAACATACCATCACGCCTGTATCCCCGAAGGGTTAGGCAGAGGTGTACCAATGTAAGTACACCCACAGTCCGCCGGTATGTTTAGGTCCCATGTAATAGGGGGCGAGCCTATTGCCACTAACCGGGCACAAATCCAAACTCCGACCTGCTACTGAGAATTTCATAGAAAAACCCAATAACACCTTGGTCGACTTGGGAATCGAACCCAAGACCTCTAGCGTAGCAGTCGCGCTTAGCACCACTAGGCCAACGAGGCAGTTTATGATTTATCAACCCTGTATAAATTTACTTAAGCCTGATAGTGATACACTTGTCTTGATACTAATGGCATGTCTTAATACTAGACCACTTATGTCTTTTCTTATCAGATTAACACCCTGGTCTAGCGATCTACACCAATTCTTAAAACAAAATTACAATCTGCTTTTGTTTCTAGGGAACTTATGAAAATTAAAAGGGAAAAAGTAAAAACCACAAAGAGAGATATATTGCTGGGTCTTATACCAGATCCTTTCCGCAGCGGAACGAGTTATACGCAGGAAACTAATAAGGTTGGTCACATTGTACACCTCATTGGTACGGGACAAAATAGGTCTGCAATTCAGGGTGTTAAGAAACCCCTGTCCGACCCGAAAGGGTCATAGAGGGTTCACAATCACATGCCCAAATAAAATATCAAATTTGGAAAATTCATGACAGAAACAATAATAATGGATTTTGAAATAACCATTTTTTGCCCCGAAATTCCCTAAATTTGAGAATAAAACAAAAACTACAACACCAAATTCGTCGGTATTTTTGGGGGCCTTTTGTTTGGTAATTAGGTATCATCTGTGACAACGCCGACACGCTCTCACGATTTTGAGAAAAAAAAAAAATGGTTTTTAATATATTTTTTTTTCCATTTTTTTTTCCACATTTTTGTAATCAGATATCGATACCTAACAACACCTTCACTGATCGGACAGGGGTTTCTTAACACCCTGTATAAATATCTGTAATCATGGTTCAGTAATCTTTCATCATATCTTTTCAAGAATTACTAAGTAATTATTCTTAATTATTATTTAACTACCAATTACATTATTATAATTATATCAATATAAACCAGCTTCTTGTTTGCTAACTCAAATTTTAACAGTTCTGCATTATTTCTTATCTATCTTCTTTGAACATAATCATTCACAGCCCTTGTCGTTGTCGACTGTTCTATAGGTTTTTAACATTTTTATTTATGTTTCACCTGCGTAAGAACCTATTCTGCTTGTTGTTATGCTATTCGGGGTGAAAACAAACCCAACAAATCAATAATCATGAAAATCGGCTCCCGTTCCTGAGTTATAAATGGTGTAACTATCCCAACTATGTGTCTATCACCAAAAATTATATCTACAAAAATTGCTTTTATTTACATCTTCAGGTATACGACAGACGTCGAAACACGAGGTTCAAGATAAAACAGTCGTACCTAGAAGATTTGGAGAAGGAAAACACACGACTGATAGTGTTCAGGAAGGATGACCAAATTGATGACATCACTGATGAAATCAAAGAGTGGTTCAAGGAATGGTAAGAAAAACAGAAGTCTTAAGTCCATAATGACCTCCTTAGTCGAGTGGCGTTCACATTGGTGTCACTAGCTCTGAGAACCCGGGTTCGATCCCCGGACGGATTCAATGTAGACTACTTTTCTACAGTGTCTTGGTTCTGGTTGTTTGTGTTGTATCGTTGTCTCTGATACCATAGCATAAGTGCTTTTTTGCTAATTACTTTGGAATCAGAGCTGTATGGGATGTTGTCCACGTTTATTGTTGAATAAAATATATTGCAGTATTAAATATCGACGGGCCTGTTGGTCTAGTGGTTAGTGACCCTGACTGCTATACCGGAGGTCGTGGGTTCGATTCCCACCCAGGACAAATGTTTGTGTGATGAGCACGATCATTTGTTCTGGTTGTCTGGGTGTAATTTATTTATCTATATGTATGTATTTAGAAATATATAAGTATGCTTATCAGTTGTCTGGTTACCATACCACAACCTCAACCTCTGCTTAGCTTGGGATCAGATAACCGTGTGTGAGTTGTCCCGGCATATTATGTCCCGGCATATTATATTATTATAAATAATAAAAAAATGCTTGTAAGAGGTAAATAAAATTATTTAAAGAAATTGGCAGGAGTTGGATGGATGGGACTGGCTAAATACAGATGAAAGTGGCATAAAAAAGGGAGGACTATGCCCAGCATTAGGTTATATAGCTGAAGATAAATATACAGATAGCATCATCACTTCCAATGATATCTTTAATCAGTTAGACTTGGCGTTATGGTAATCAAAAACTATTATTTCAGGTACTATGGCTACGGCTTCTTCCCTGAATATCCTTATGATATAGAAGGAGGAACTATAATGGTGGTCAGAGGAGACTATCCTACCGTGGAGGAGAGGATAGCAGAGGATGAGAGAATGGAGATTATGATGAAAGGAAAGACTAAGGATATGGTAAGCATTTAATAATAACATCGGTATATAATAATAATAACAGAATATAAACGTCCCACCGTTGGACACTGGCCTCTTCCCATATAGAAGGCACGAGCATTGATCAGTACGCTTACAAAGAAAAAATTAAATGATATTTACAATTCTGCAATGGATCTTAAGATTATGTGGGCTCAATGACTTCCACAGTGCAGTGACAGAGCTAAACATGGGCATAAGAAGCATAGGTTAATCTTACGTCTATAAGGGTTTCAGCTTTGGCTAGTTTGTAACTAAGTATAGCTCTATAAAATACATAGGTTTGAGACAAACATAAAAAATCGTGGATTGAAATTGGAATCATTTATTTTGGATATAAAATCACTTTTTACTACATTTCCTAATTAAGTGCTTTGAGAAAAAATGTCGACAGGGGTCAAAATACAATACCATTTTAAATATTGATTGTATTAATATAATATTTTTTTTCCAAACGATTCGATACTACTGTGTATGAATAAGAAGCTAAGGCCTAACGAAGAATCAGCTGCTGCATTTTTTTAATGTCAGTCAAGGGACCGACTTAAATAGAGAATTTACCTGTCAACATTGACATTTTAACAACCCTATTATCCCTAGCTTAAACAAGAACAAGCCCAAGCGAAAGCTGACGCAAAGCTAAAAGCTGAAGCTTTAAAAGAGGCCAAAAAGAAGGAAACCAGTGCATTGATGAAGGCCAGATGCAATCCCTTCACAGACCCAGGATACATGGTACAGGAGTCCACCGTCATGCACGACCTGATGGAGGTAAGGCATTTTGAGTCCTATTGCTTATAGGTTAAGGTTGAGTTTAGATGCAATCCCTTCACAAACCCAGTGTACATGGTACAGGAGTCAGCCGTCATGTATGACCTGATGGAGGTAAGGCATTTTGAGTCCTATTGCTTATAGGTTAAGGTTGACTTTAGATGCGAATAGCGGAAACCAGGATACATGGTACAGGAGTCAACCGCCATGCATGACCTGATCGAGGTAAGGCATTTTGGATCCTATTGGTATTAGTTTAAGGTTGACTTTAGATGCGAATAGCGGAAACCAGGATACATGGTACAGGAGTCAACCGCCATGCATGACCTGATCGAGGTAAAGCATTTTGGATCCTATTGGTATTAGTTTAAGGTTGAGTTTGGATAGCAACCACAAGCACTGATAAAAGCCAGATGTCTTCACAGATCCAGGATACATGGTACAGGAGTCAGCCGTCTGACTTTAGATGCGACTATTAGTTTAGTATGTCTGGCCTGTTGATCTGGTAGTTAGTAACCCTGACTGTTAAAGCAAAGGTCGTGCGTTCGATTCTTACCTTAGACAAATCTTTGTGCGATAAGCATGATTATTGTACCGTTTGCTGCAATTTATCTATATTAGGTAAAGAGAAGTAAATATACAAGCATGTTTATTAGTTGTCTGGTTTTCATAGGCTCCGCCCAATTTGGGATCAGATGGCCGTGTGTGTGTTGTCCTCATATATTATATTATTACACAATTTTTTACATTAATTCTCATTTTCAGGCTCTAAAATTATACAGGGTATCATGGTCAATTTACGACGACTTGCCAGCCGACCAGTTCGGGGAGACAGTCTACGGGTACATGAAACCCCTTCTCACTGAAGAACTCATGAGCGCCTTACACAAGGACTGCAGGAAATACGTCGATGAGTTGATGAGGTAATTGCTCTTTACCCGACTGCAAAGTAGTCTAGTCTAGTCAGTATGTTTTTCAAGTGTATGTATAGAAGGAATGTTTTGTGAATGAAAAAGGAATGAGCTGGAAAGTTTTTAAAAGCTATCTGTACATGTTTTTTAACCGACTTCATAAAAGGAGGAGGAGGTACTCAATTCGACTGTACTTTTTTCTATGTGTGTTCCTCTCCTCCTCAAAACTTTCGACTGGGTGAACCGATTTTGATAATTATTTTTTTTTTTATTCGAAAGCTGGTGCTTCCGGTGTGGTTCCATTTCAATTTGGTCCAGTATTGACAGTTTTTCCATAAGAAATAAATATAAGACTTATTTCGAAGTCAGTTCTTTTCTGTAAGAATTATTAACCGTCTGCTACAGTAGGGTTATGATTTTCGAATGTATGTATGTAGCTTTGATACGCTTTATGGCGTAAACGGCTTGATCGGTATGGTTGTAACTATCAGAAAAAAACAAAAAAAATGCCTGATTTTTAAACTATGATTGTTAATAACAAAAAACGTCAGTGCCAGTTGAGTATGAAAATAAATGACTAAAAAAAAAAATAAAGGTGAAACTACATTATATATTCAAACGAAAACAAAAAAAAAAAAAAATTCTAAACTGAGAATCAAGTTTTTTAAAATCTAGTTGATCTGTAATACTTTTTCTGGTTAAAATATAAATTTATTTCGTATTTTTTACTTTTATTCCTGTATATTTTCAGTCTATAGGTACCTATACATATTTTATGTTTCTAGGTTAGATTTAAAAATGCTAATAGAGATGCAACAATTAATGTATAAAAGAATCGGTTTAAAGTTTCCTAAGCAAAGACCTAGAAAGAAGCCGAAGGCAAACCCTGTACATAAACCCTTGGTTATAAACGATAAGCTATTGATGGGTTTCGAGGTGAGTTTGGAAAAACGACTCTAATGCGTAGATATAAGGTTTAGTTTGCGTTACAGCTTGATGTATTTGATGACTTTTTCGAAAGTAATAGTAAGTCTAAAATGGACTTTATTTGTACAGATATAAAGTTGATGTTTGTTTGAATGGTTTCAATTGGCACACAATTAAAATAGACTATATTTTCTACTTATGTAGATCTACTATACTCTCTCATCTCTGACCCCGACAGTCATTGTTCTGTCAATCTTTACAAAAATGTATAAAGAAAAAAGTCGTATTTTTTTTTACTCTTTCATTTAAACATTCGATATTTCTCACGGATTTTTCGGAAATTTTCTGTAATTCAAACCATGATACCACAACTTCAAACAACAAAAAAACTTAGACATTAACACGTCATTATCAATTTTCAGCATGTATTTGACCTGGGTATCGTGACGAAGCCTACTACTAAAATAGCAGATGTTTACGGAGACTTGAATTACGCAGCTTATGAACTAAACATACAGGATCCTAATGCCACGTAATTCTTCATTTACTTATTATTTAATACCACGATTTATTTTACTTAAGTATTTATCCCTACATTAATGTAGATTAATTTAGGGTCCTACTTAAAATAAAACGAAAATTCGTTCATAGCGTTCAAGCCGTTTACGAGTTCAGTAAAATACATAAGAATATTGTACAATTATAGATTAGTCCATAGGATTTAATATGGACCTAGCGGTGGGCCACGGTTTCACTCGCTAAGTAATCTCCGTTCTCGACGTTTTTCTAATATCTTTATACCTATTAGACGTGTCCAAACAAATCAAAGGACATTTAATAAAAATAGGTCCACCCCTTCTTGAGTTATAAAACCCGACCATTTTTTATATATTAAGATAATTTTTCACATGAATCCTACTGAAATTAAAACCACTTGCCTACCCGTGCTATCTTTGACAATGATTTTCTGTGAAAGGCTTATTGCCTTTCAGAAGCCATATTCACTGTACTACAAATAAATGATTCTCCCACAGATTCCCCCTCCCAAGTTACGGCGACGTGAAGACCCGGCTAGTGTTGTCCTGCGTCATGGCCTGCGGTATACAGCCGGGGGCTGTCAGACATAGGGCTGTCATGCTGCTCGGACAGGAGAGGAACGGGAAGTCGTTCCTGGCTGATGCAGTGGCCGGCGAACTTAGTGAGTTTACAGGGTGTTACCGAAAAGGTATAGCTATCCAAAAGGGGTGAAGAGTACACCTGGTATAGAGTCAGTTTGCAAAATGTCAGGTCAAAATGAGTTATTGTCATCTCAGGATTCACTCCTTTCTCAAACCATCTGAAATTATTGCCTACTTAATCTTATTTATCAATGCCAGTTTTCGTATATTGAACACTGTCGGGCACTGGTGGGACATAAGCTTAGAATTTTATATAACTGTTGATTCTTTTTAACCGATTTCAAAAGGAGGAGGTCCTTAATTCGATGTTATCTACTTTTTTTTTTATACGATATCTCCGGCATATTTGGATCGATAGCAAAGAAATGTATATTTTTGTTATATGTTAAAGCTGGTCCCATATTAGATCAGTATCGATGTAAAGAATGAAGGGAGGCTTTTGCTCAGCTGTGGAACAGTACAGGCTAGATATAATATTTTTTATATCCTATAACAAAAAAAAACTAAAATACTCTCTCTTCCCAGATGCAATAAAGATAGACATAACACCAGAAGTATTCACGGCGGTCGCGGAGAAGCCGATCAAGGTGTTACACCAGGTGTTCGTGGCCGCTAAGGCCTTCCAGCCGGCGGTGGTCTTCATGAAGAATGTGGAAAGAGTGTTTGCTACTAAGGTAAGTACTTATTATTTCATAAAATACATAAAATCAGATCATTTATTCGCTTGCGTATATGTGTACAAAAAAAGGTCATAATATATAGTAACCGTAGTTAACCAAAGTTAAGTTAACCATATCCTACCAAACGGCATGCAAACTACACAATTACAATAAAATAGCTACAAATCTAAACCTACTACAATTTTAAATTATTACATTTAAATATGGTGTTTTATTGGACTATACGTAATTTCTATATTTGTAGAACTCAACAGATACCTGTGGAAAGAAGAAACTGCGTAACTGTTGCCTCTTTCCATAGGTATCTGTTGAGTTGCTTAAAATAAATTATTTTTATACCTACATGTACATTAACTATATGCTTGTGTAAATAAAGTTCATTTTAGGTTAACTAGTAGGTACTATTCATAAAGTCTAAAAAAAGTAGCACCAACTGAACCGTGTATGAAAGTTTTATAATTATTTTTCCTGAAACTTGTTCATATACTTTAGAAATTAAAATTTTCTTAAAACCTCGATTCAAAAAGAGGGTAGTAAGTTTAAAAAGTATTGATACAACGACTGGACCGAATTTAATGAGGTTTTTTGTTTGAAATCTGACGAGATCATGATGGATCTTAGCGGACCAGAGAGATTTCAAGCTTATTTGATATTTATAAAACCCGTATTGTTTTAGATACCAGCAGAAGATAAATACCTTCAGGCGAAGACTATCAAGTCTGCTCTCGGAAAACTTGTCAAATCAATTGGACATGATGATAAAGTTATATTTATTGGTAACTGTACTACATTATATCATACTTGACTGGCTTGCTGGTCTAGTGGTTAGTCACCCTGACTGCTAAACCAGAGGTTGTGGGTATCGACCCACGGGACAAATCTATTTGTGATGTGCATGATCATTTGTTCTGTGTCTGGTTGTAATTTATGTAAAGTATGCACGGAATGAGATATATGGGTGTTACCGAAAGGGTATATCTATCCAGAAGGGGTGAAGAATACATCTGGTATGTAGTCAGTTTACCAGCTCAAAATGAATAAGTAATGTTCAGTGGTCTGGTTATGAATTGTGCCAAATAAATTGATGCAAAAAATTGGGTATCTATTATACTACTTCATTTTGAGCTGAATTTGCATTTACCGAAACCTAAACCGAATTTACCTAGTTTGGGATCAGATGACCATATGCAAATTTCCCAAGATATTATGTTTATGTCCGCAATTTATTTATTTGTCTTATGTCTTTTAGCTACATGTACAAACCCATCAAAAGCTCAAACAAAACCAATGGTACATATGTTTGATGAAATAGTCCTAGTTCCAAGGACTGACTATGGGACCCTGCAAATGTTCTTCTCAGAGAAACTGTATAGGTAAGCAAAGTATTTTGACGGGTAAACATTTAAAGTACTGATACTCCGTGCTTTGAATATCACGTTAAGCTGTTGGTCCTGACTTTCATAAATATTTGACAGTCATTAAGTCATTACAATTCCGTGTTACTTACTTAGTAAAATGACTTATGGAGGAGAGATAAGCAGTCGCTTTATAAATTACAATAGTCAACTAAATACTGGTAAGACTGGAAGCCGAGCCTAACATAGTTTAGGAAAAGGCTAGGTAGAAAAGATATATTATTACTATACTTAAATTCGTTCTTACTGCATTATAATATTAGTCAAATATGGATATTATTTGACTAATATGATATTAAACTGTATGAGAGGCCTGCAGCGTGACAGTTACAGGCTGGTGTTATTAACAGCTTCGGTAATGGCACCCACCGTGGGACTCACAAGCGTGCAGTGAGACAGTTACAGGGTGTTTATTGTATCTAAGTTTTGTAGTATTTTATTTATGTTATTCAAGAATCAAGAATCAAGAATCATTTATTGCAAGAATGTAGTACACAAAGATAGTAATAAAAATAATAATTAGATCATACATTCTACCATGTCAATGGTGTGCAATCAAATAGTAGTATTAATTACATGCTTTTTTTTTTTATTATAATATTATTATCATCAATTTATTTATTATTAATTAATGTTAAAATCCGTAAATGTCATAAATTATAATATAGTCAGAATCGTTTAAATTAAGAATGTCAGTATTAATTATAAAAAATAAATTAGTCAATATGTTGTTTTTTATTATTAAATCATGCAAATTGGATTGAGAAATAATTAATCTTTAAATCTAAATAAACTGGATTTAAACATTTATTAATTACATTTAGCGAACAAAAAATTAAAAATTATTATTCCTTATGAGTCATATATTCATTTAAATCATAAAAACACTTTTTTCCAAGCCATTCGGTAACTTTTCTTTTAAAAATCTTTAAAGGCAAGTCTTTAAAGATGTTAGGTAATTTATTATAAACCTTGATGGCATTTACATACGCATTTTTTCTGTATACATCTAGTCTACACAGAGGCAAGTATAGCTTATATTTATTCCTGGGTACGACGTTTCTACTGATTACTTGTGAGTGGACGCTAAAATATTTTGGGTATTGTTTTACAAAAACACAAAGCTCTCTAATGTACATGCAAACCAGTGGTAGAATGTGAAATTTCTGGAACAGAGGTTTGCAACTGTCCATAAACCAAGCGCCACAAATCGCCCTTACACACTTTTTTTGTATACGAAAAGCTTTTTCAATTTCTACCGAGTTTCCCCATAACAATAGACCATATGAGAGTACTGAAGACACATATCCATGGTATGCACTGAGTGCTGCTTCAGTGGATACTGTTTGCCTCAATCTTCTAATGGCAAATACAAATCTGTCAAGTTTATCACAGACATACTCTACATGCGACTTCCAATTACAGTTTTTATCAAGCATTAGACCCAAAAACTTTGTTGAGTTGACTTCCTCTACTGCATTATTTTTATAAATTATATTTAAATGAATAAGTGGTTTCCTGTAACTTTGGAATTGGACCATTTTAGTTTTGCTAATATTAATCTTTAAATTGTTATTATTAAGCCAGTTGGCTATGCTGTCTAGTGCAAGTCCAATTTCATTTTCGTATGTATTTTTATTATTGCATTTTACAATGACAGTGGTGTCATCCGCAAATAAAATAGTTTTGTGATTAGTAACATTCGGAAGGTCGTTAATGTAGATAAGAAACAAAAATGGCGCCAGGACCGTCCCTTGTGGTACTCCAAATCGATTAGCCTTAAACTTAGACCTACAAGTAATTTTTTTACCGTTCATGATTTTTGCTATTTCGACACACTGTGTTCGATTTGAAAGGTAGCTTTTAAGCCAGTCATTTGCTTTTCCTCTTATTCCGTATTTATCCAGTTTAAAAAGAAGTAATTTATGATCAACGAAGTCAAAGGCCCTACTCATGTCGAGAAATAAGATATTTGTAACGTATAGGGGCCATAGTTGCCTGAAAATAGATATAATCCAGCCTATAAACGTCCCTCTGCTGGGCACAGGCCTCTTCCCATATAGAGAACGAGCATTGATCTCCACGCTTGCTCTCTGCGGATTAGCGATTTCAGATTTCAAATTTTAGAATCCAGGTTTCCTCACGATGTTTTCCTTCATCGTTTGTCAGAAGTGTCTTAGAATAATTAAGCAAGTACATATAACTTTGAAAAAGCCGCATTGGTACTTGCCTGGGTTCGAACCTGCAACCTTGTGCATACAAATCCGTTCATTGAACCGCTAGGCTACCACGACGAACCTGATAATGATATGATAACTTGAAAATAGATAATTTACTATTATTATATTAAATTGTTTCAGTATGAGAAGTATACCACCAGACTATCCAACCCAGCCTTTAGCTCACCTGACCCAGGGATACGGGTTTGGTGCCATTATTGAGGCCTTTAACGATGTCATGACTCCGGAGAGAATTGTCAGGTAAATATCTTATTATTTAAACTTTGCTTAAACATGTATTGTGTTGTATTTAAATTGATATTTATTTAGATACAAAAAAAAAAAAGATAATTAATTTTCGTTGTAAGATACTTAACGATTTTAATTTAATGTAAGTAGGTAGTTTTTATTTTAATAAGTCAATTAGTAGTGTTTGTTTTTAAATACTTATAATTTTTAAAGCGATTATGCTCGCTATCTATTTTGAAAATATTACCCTAATGGCTAAAGTAAAACTATAAGGTATATCAGTCAACAAAATAATGTTTTTTATTTATCGATGAACAGATTAACAATTCATGAAGCACAGTATTTATACAACGTGTAATAGAATAAACGCAATTCCTGAAAGTACTTGGTTCCGAATGGGCTTCTGAATCGATTTCTGGCATTAAAACTATATATCAGCCACTTTAAAGAAATAATGACCGTGCTTTGGGATTATGAACCTTAATTCAATGACTAACAGTTCAGTTTCCATCACATTCAAATTTCTTTTAGGCCCTTTTCGGTAATATTTGTCATTCTAAAATGAACTTAAACACATGTTGTCAAAGTTGATAATTGCGTAATTAGTAATAACGTTTAATTCTCTTTCCAGATTGGCTTTAGTATAGGTGTTAATTTTTGACGGAAACATCTTTTGAGCCCCCGCGCCGCTCGCCCAAACGTGTTACGTTTAGTAAAGATAATTAATTTGTATGAAATCACTAGGCCTAGGTTTCTAGTGGTTTTAAATTAATTTATTTGTGGATGTTGTTTCGGACGTATAATTTAATATACCTACTTTTTAGGGTATCTAAGGCCTTTATTCTGTTACACCCTGTATAATATTAATATATTAATATTAATAATATTCCGGGACAACTCACACACGGTTAACTGATCCCAAGCTAAGCAGAGCTTGTGTTATGGTAACCAGACAACTGATAAACATACTTATATATTTCTAAATACATACATATTATAGATAAATTACACCCAGACAACCAGAACAAATGATCGTGCTCATCACACAAACATTTGTCCTGGGTGGGAATCGAACCCACGACCTCCGGTATAGCAGTCAGGGTCACTAACCACTAGACCAACAGGTCCGTCTATACTTGTCTCTTAAGTTTTTTAAAGAAATCTTAGGGTTCTCACTCATTTCTTGTTTTAATTTCAGGTTAAGCGTGGAGCCATTGTCACCGGGGGAGATTTTAGAAGCCTTATTCCAAAAAGATTTGGAACCTCTTTCAAAAGACGTTAGTTATTTAAATATTTTTCTTTTCTTTATAATATACACAAACAATATTAGCTTCGGTTTGACTTGCCTGTTGGTCTAGTGGTTAGTGACCCTGACTGCTGAATAGGAGGTCGTGGGTTCGATTTCCACACAGGACAACTCTTTGTGTGAAAAAATTATCATTTGTAATGTCTGGTTGTAATTTATCTACACTATGTATGTTATTTAGAAATACTTAACATACCATCACGCCTGTATCCCGAAAGGTTAGGCAGAGGTGTACCAATGTACACCCACAGTTCGCCGGTATGTTTAGGTCCCATGTAATAGGGGGCGAGCCTATTGCCACTAACCGGGCACAAATCCAATATTTAGAAATATATAAGTGTTTATCAGTTGTCTGGTTGCCACAATACACCCTCTGCTTAGTTTAAGATTAAACGGACGTGATTGAGTTCTCCTAAGATATTACAGAGATAATAATTTATAAAAAATCATAGTTCTTTTTTTACTTTAATGGAATCAGATATCGATACCTAACAATACCGTTACGGATCAGACAGGGTTTTCTTAACACCTTGTATGCTTCTTTATTTCAGGAATACCAGCCATACGTTGACTTCTTCCTTGCTAACACGAGCTTAAAACAAGAAAGAGAAGACTATGACAGAATAAACTTCTTCCGTGACGATGCTTACAAGAAGATGGCTAAGAAAAATAAACAGAAGGGAATAGAAGATTAAATAAATTAACTCATTAAGAAAAGGGAAGAAAAGTGATGATTTTTGTCAAGCGCCGTATATCATGGTATATTTTGGTAACACCCTGTATAGACACATACAGGTGGTTACCGAAAGGGTATATATATCCTAAAGGGGTGAAGAGTACATCTGGTATAGAATCAGTTTACAAAATTTCAGCTCAAAGTTAGGTGAGATATAGATGGTCACCCATCCCCTGGCTAACCGTAGCGAGAGCTGCTTAACTATTAAGATCAATCGTGTGACTTGTACTTAGCCAAACTAACTAATATACATTTTGACTATGTAAGGTTAATATTTAAAGGATGCACTTGTTTTCTTTATTGGCGAAATAAGACCAGTGAATTGTGTCCGTGATCATTATTTAGTTTTTCTAAAGAGCATAATATACCATATCACATATTTCCAGTAGGTACATTAAAATTGAGTTACTAATTAATTATTTTTTTGTGTGTACATATCTACATACATCATCTTGACCACTGAGTTTTGTCCGTACTTTTTAAAAGTAGTTTTGTTTTTGATGTTTGGTGTAATGCAGAAAATAAAATAATTTTAGATTTTAACAAAAATAATAGTTAAGTATTCAATTGTTTTTGATATAAAAAGTAATGTAAGGTTATGATTATGTATTAAAATATAAAAAGGAATGTGATATAATATACTATGAATTGAGATTTGTATTTTTTTTGTTTTACTAAATAATCATAATTATGACTGCTGAGATAGACAAAATTATCAAAATTATTTTGTCTTAAAAAATATTTTTAAACAGTATAAAATGAAGTCGCTTTCGCTGTTTTTTTATCTTTGAAACTACTCAACAGATTTTAGTGCAGTTTTTAGCAATAGATAGAGTGATTCAAGAAGGTTTACATTTAGGTATTATAGATGCATATTATAGTATAGAAAAGATTAGAAATACCGGATATGGAGCGAAGCCATCGGGTCACTAGTTGTTAGGTAAATAAACTTGTAGGCGCTTCACTATTTCTAGTGTTAAGAAACGTGAAAAGGAACTGCTGAAACATGACAAGCGGGTTGACGTTTCTTGACACTGACGCAAATCCGGGCTTTTTTGTTTGCGGCCGTCGGATGAAGAGGAATCTGGTGGCTCCGCATTGAAGCAAAACGTGTTCGGTGGAGTGTCGCTGTTCTTAATTCTCCTCGCCCGCCTACCCACGATAGCTCGGCAATCGCAATGAACGATGATGATAACCAAGTTTCTACAAACTTTTATTTTTTCAGTAATTGAGATTTCTACCAGAAAAAGATTATTTGCAAAAAAAATGCCTAAAGATAATGTTTTACCAACAAATAACTTTTAATATAATAATTTTATTTTTATTATTATTTAGTAAATAAAGATGTTACAAATCAATTAGGCAAACGTTGTTAATTAATTATAATATATTTTACGGTAATCATTCATATTCATACATATGACAATGGTACGCTGAAAATTTACTGAAATTAGTCACAAGCTAAAAATCTATATATAATCTACATCTTTTTCCCTTGGTCACGGCATCACGCATGAACGGCTGGACCGATTTTGCTAATTCTTTTTTTGTTGTGTTTGTTATTGTCAGTAGAAGGTTCTTATGAAAGTCAAAATTGGAAAATTGTACGGAAAATTAGAAAATAATAATATACTTAACCATCATATTAAGTAATCCTGACTTTTGTTACGATAGTGATTTGTTGGGTTCATCTCCGCCCCCAATAATATAAAGGCACCGGGAACGGGACCTAGGTATTCACGCGGGTGAAAACACGGGGCGCAGCTAGTATCTTTATAAGATTATATTTTAGATTCAATGCTATTATTATTAAAACCAAAACAACTGTAACATGAGTCAGTATTTACCGACTTCAAAAAAGATTACCTTTTTTAAATTTTTAATACGTCTTTCACTTTTTTGGATTTCATTGTTATATTGCTTGGGTCGTATTTTTTGATTTAGATTAAGTACCTATTTGGATTTCTTTGAAATAAGTTACTAGTCATAAATTAGTTAGATATACCTATTTAAGTGTCTTTCTTCCTCCGTACGCATTTGTTCACTATGGTCCGGCCGCAGAGAGAATGCGTTTCTGACACATGCCAATTGGTCTTGATTTGTGTGGAATTAAAAAACCATGTTATATTATTCATTGTGACGAATGGCACCTTGCATAATAAATAGTTTTGAATTACATTATTCGTTTTAAAGACAAATAAGTGATAGTCATTTATGATTAGTAAATTCTTCGTCACATTAAAGTTACCTCTTTCTTTTGATCACGACCTATCAGGAACGCAGTCTCTCAGCGGCCAGACCATAAATACTTTCTTGGACACACAAGTGATATCAAGTTCTCAACAGAAACCATTAAGAGGAAAGGGGAGCGGACATACTTTTGAAAATTCGGTTTTTGAAGAAAGTATTGCTGTCGCTCTAATTCCCCCCGCCCTCTAATTCGTGCGATAAGGACAACTGCAGCTCAGACCGAAAAACTGACGAAAAATCGAGGTTTGGCTCTCGTCTATTTTCTCCCCCAATTCTTAACCAATTTTAAAGATATTTCATATACTGCATAAGAAAAGAATAATCTGTGCCTCTATTTTTTCCTTCTTCAATAATCGTTGCCAAATTTAAAAAAAAACGCCTCTGAAAACTGCGTTCAAAATCGGCACTTTTTAGAAGGTTCTAGATTCTTTAAATATAACTTACTTTAAAAAAGGAAAAAATAGGGGCATGGATCTAGTTCATATTTATATTACTGCAAAAAATCATAGCCCTAAGTTCAGAAACCAGCGAGAAAACAGACGAGAACGTTTGTATGGAGAAAAGTCCACTCCCCTTTCCTCTTAACAATTAAAATCACACACAATACAAAATCAACACAATGAGGATTATAATCTTTGATTTTACTTTATTAAATATTGTTATTATATATCAGAAGCCAAGGATACTTAAATATTACATTACAAAGTCACATTGGAACTGACCTAACTGCACTTGTGCATACAAATAAAACTATACCATTATGCACCAATCAAACTGACGAGTTTGTTTGTACGCGCTAATCTCTGGAACTAACACTTTATTTAAGAAAATCTTTAAGAGTATGATAGCTCAATGCTTGGGGCAGGTTTTAGGCTTACCTCATATCAAAAATACATCATTATTATATTACAAGTAAAAATAAACCTAAATAACACAAAATGCATTTTTTTATTGAATCAATATAAGTCGTTTTGTAGAGTGAACCTACATATTATTTTTATTTATTTTTTTTATATGGAGTAGAGGACAAATAAGTAATAAAATATCTGTTGAGGTGAACCACAAACTGCTTTTACAGAATTTCTATAGGTTATTATATTAGCTTTGTGGCAAAGACATCAATTGAGCTGTGCCCCGTGGTTTCATCAGCGTGACCTTTAAAAAGTTATTTTTTATAAAATTTGCTATCTGCGAGTGAAAATCCCGTCAATATCGGCCAAGCCGTTTCAGAGATTAGCCGAAACAAACAGATAGGCAGACAAAATTGATTTAAATTGTTTTTTTTTAATGATAAACGTATTTATTTACTTCTTATGCATTTAGTGAAAAGCTAATACTTATTAATTAAAAATTACAATTAGTTCAATTTTATTTTTTTGTATACATGACATACGACTTGATCTTGCAATAAATCTATTTTTATTATAATAATATTATAAAAAATGCGAGCCTTAAAAGAAAGGTAATAATTAAAAAGTATGTTAGGTTCAGTTTACATTGGGAAACCATTTCATTATAATTACAATTATCATTCTGATTTGAAATTCAATCGTGAAGTATATCATTCCGCACGTGACAACAGCTTTAAAATCGTATAGTTTTTGAAGTACGCTCATGTTTAGACACGTAGTACAGTCGGTGAGAGAAGTGATTGTTATATTAAATTTTATTTATTTTACAAAAAATGTACGAAATTCAACCTTAATCTCGTCTTTAATTAGATTTATATGGGATTCCAAAATGTTTAATATCTATTTAATACTAAATGGCCTTTAAGGAATTTATGTGTCTCGATTTAAGCTAACTCTCATAGCGATCTACTATGGAATTCTTTATTTATTTTTTATTTATTATATGACTGCTCCGGTAGATAAATAAATAAATAATAAAACATGTTTACATAGAATTTTTAAACTAATCATCAGATCTTGATGCAGTTTTCATCAAAAGATACAGTGATTCAAGTGAAACGTTTATATTTAATATAAAAAAGCCAAGAAATTTATTTTAATTACCTATAAAACTTAGATAATAAAGTATAATCATATAATAATATGATAGCAAGATGGGTCGACGACATAGTTAAAGACTCGGGTCGAGTATGGATGAGGCTGGCACAGGACCGTAGAAAATGGCACGAAAAAGAGGAGGCCTATGCCCAGCAGTGGGAGGACAAGGGCTGTGGATGATGATATGTGATAGGGTCAATACATAGTACTGTAATATTGTATTGAAGTCCTGAATCATCATCATCATCTCCCGAGCCTTTTCCCAACTATGTTGGGGTCGGCTACCAGTCTTACCGGATTCAGCTGAATACCGTATTTTAGGCACTTGTCCGACTTAGAGCGAGAAGCGAGTAGAACGATAAACTCAAAACGAGTCGGCGAGCAGCGAGTAGCGAGTATGTAGTTTTGATAGTTTTGTCGCCGAGCGATAAGCGAGTGAGCGAGTGCGACAGGCGATACTCGCTCAATTCGCTCGGGTCATTCTATACTACTGTAAAGGAAGGGAGGGCAAAATGGAACATGCCTTTAAAATCCGGATCATATAACGTGCGCGCGATTTAAAATGTACACAGTATCAGGCGGTTTTGCTAGTAAAGGGTAGGTCTTGTTGTTATTTCCATTTTAAGGTAGTATTTTCTAAGTATAGATTTATTGTAATGATATTTTAACATGGAAAATGGTTAATGGTTTTTAGAAACTTTAATATAAAATTGATGGCGAGCTTTTGGGCAAGATGGAGTTTTGTATTTAAGGGCAAGTTCTCTTGTAAAACCATGAACATCGTTAATTAAATGTCAAGATTAAAAACTTTGAATTCCCAAAAGTACCACCATAGGTACAAAAAATATCAGACATCATCATACTAAAAGTCTAAAATAATTAAATGTTTTTGTTTTATTATATCGTGAGGTTAAGCCTTCCACCTTGCCCTCCCTTCCCCTACTAAAAATTGTTCTAAATTCAAAACCGCACTTTTATGCAGAATAACACTGGTTGGTCTTCGGCGAGTGTTTTGATCACCAAGCGAGTATCGCTCAGCGAGTATATTTTCATAGTTGTACTCGCCGCAAAAAACAAATGCTGAGAGATTTCTCTCCGGTAATGTGAACAGTCGGCGAGTAACTATTTCTATATGCATCTACTTCATTTACACGGGATCTATATCTTGTTGTACGTTTCTTGAACGATTTTATAGTCAATAGTTACTCGCTTCTCGCCCGTAAGTCGGTCAACTCCCTTACATGGAGCGACTGCCTATCTGACCTCCACAACTCATTTTACTGGGAAACACAGTATCCCATAGTAAGACTGGTTGTCAGAATTGACTTAACGACTGCCAAAGATCAACGTATGACTGTCGGGACGTATGGCTGAACGTGCTATCCGAGGCACAGAGTATAATAACCTATGGAATGAAAATTAAAGTGGAGTACAACAATAAATAAAACACCTCCACCTTTGTGCCCGACAGTCCACCAAACGAATGTTTAGGATACAACAGAATCTGTTGATAATTTACGTCATTATCAAACAATATACGTTGACGAGTATTATTCATTATTAACTGTTACTTCAATACGTATGTTTTTGTTGGGAATATCAATATTATATTAGAAGCATTCGGACTTAGTACGTAGAGAAACTTGGACGCGGTTCGGTTTCAAATTACATAAAATTAAAAATTTAAAGTGTCCTCATTTTTTGTGGTATATTGTGATTTCAGTGATATTTATATAGGTGTATTTTTGTGGAAATACTGTTATATTTTAGGAGATTTTGTAAGTATTTTTTGTCGTAATTTTTTTTCTTAATTTTTGATGATAGTGTGCTTAGTCTAAGTAACCAAATATGAGCAAGCGTAGTGATCAATGCTCGTGCCTTCTCTATATGGGAAGAGGCCTGTGCCCAGCAGTGAGACGTTACAATGTGTCGATTGTATATTTCATGAAAATGTAATTCAATCGAGTTGTATGCACTGTGGGGGTTGTATTGATGATATTCTTCTTCTTCTTCTTCTTCTTCCGTCCCTTTTCCCGTTATCCGGGGTCGGGTCTCCTCACTCTGCGGCGCCAGGTTGATCTGTCCTGGGTTGTCGGTTTTGGCAATTGGGCTTTCTTAAGGTTTCTTTCGATGTTTGGCCACCAGGTCGATGGCGGGCGGTTTCTACCTTTCTTTTGTTCTGGCAGTATTGATGTATTGATGATATTAATTATTATAATTCTGTAACTAAATACATATTACAACCGCGAATCATATTTGGTTCAACGTACAGCCTGACAATGACCAGCAATTCGCGCGCTACCGTGAGGGTAGTATAATGTAGGGACCTACCATAAACACAAATTTTGGTCTGCCCAAAAAAATGCTTAATAATTGTGTATTGTGTTCAGAGTGCACAAAAAAACTTTGATTGCAAATAATATTGGTAGAACCGAGTTATTTTACAAGCCTAAGTACATTTCATGTAAAATTAAAAATGCAAAACATTTGAAGAAAAATTCTAAGACGATTTTCCGTATGTTCCGTTTCTATAATTTACGTTGAGAATCTTGATACATAATATATTATATTATGTGGTCACAGACTAAACTAAACCGTACACAATAAGATTATTTCATTCTGAACACTGAACAATGCAAGTTATGATAATATTTACATTTCAAAGGATTCAGGATTCAGTAGTAATCTCAAACAATACGTCGTATTCTAGAAACTTGAAACCGAAATATACAGGGTGTTTCCGAAAGGGTATATCTATACAAAAGGGGTGAACAGTACATCTGGTATAGAGTCATTTTGGATGTCAACAATTAAATTAACTCATTTTAAGCTGTAATTTTGTAAACTGACTCGAGAGTGATATGAAGATTCGAATGACGTTATTGCGACGCACGCTATTTCGAAAAATATTAAGAGTGGTACGCCAGTTCGAAAATACATTAAGTCGAAATCCGCTATATCGAATGACGTTGTCGCGAACACGCTTATTCGAAAAACTGTTTGAATGGTATGCTAGTACAAAACTCTTGGTATCAAAATCCACTATTGTGAATAGCATATTCCAATCTGAATTTGTCTGGGGTTCTTAGCCTTATATGTATTTGTATTGGGTTTGGGAAACAAGAGCAATGAGAAGTATTATTTTAAGTTAACTTTATAATTTCCAATAAGTATAGTAATCAACAAAGAAGTCAACAAATCAAAATTATAGGTGGTGTACTCATTACCAGTTAATAAATGCAGAACAAATAATGTCCGATAATAAATGCAGTCAGAATAGAATTTCCCGCCACAATCCAGTCCGGTTGCTTATTCCATATGGGGCAAAACATTTGGAGAAAGATACAAGGGAGTGGGCTCAGTGAGGGATATGGCACAGACAGTGAGTTCGCCTTGAAAATGCGATAAATATTTCGAAGAATATTACGTTCTGGGCCGATTAAAATCTCGTATATCATCAAACGCCCATTGACGAACTGGTACAACCACCCACAAAATTAAGAGTATTTTGGCTTATAATATATCCCACAAACGCCAGCAAAAAAAAAATGAAAATGAAATGACATGCTATCGCAGGGATTTTACAAAAGAAAAATACAATGTGCACTATTGAATTTGTAACAGCTGTAGCTTTCAAAACTAGTCTATATTGAGTTGATCGAATCTTCCATTTTGTCATCAATGTGATAGTATTGTTATTATTAGTAATGAGTACACCTTTAATTTTGATTTGTTGACTTCTTTGTTGATTACTATACTTACTGGAAATTATAAAGTTAACTTAAAATAATACTTCTCATTGCTCTTGTTTCCCAAACCCAATACAAATACATATAAGGCTAAGAACCCCAGACAAATTCAGATTGGAATATGCTATTCGCAATAGTGGATTTTGATACCAAGAGTTTTGTACTAGCATACCATTCAAACAGTTTTTCGAATCAGCGTGTTCGCGACAACGTCATTCGATATAGCGGATTTCGACTTAATGTGTTTTCGAACTGGCGTACCACTCTTATTTTTTTTCGAAATAGCGTGCGTCGCAATAACGTCATTCGAATCTTCATATCACTCCCAACTGACTCTATACCAGATGTACTCTTCACCCCTTTTGTATAGATATACCATTTCGGTAACACCCTGTATAGGTATATTTATAAGATTACAATTGTAAAAATAATATGCATTCCATACAAAATAATAAATAATAGAGTACATAATATTTTATATCAGCCCAAAAATTAATAAAAGTGGTTGTCAACCGTTGTTCCTACTCAGTAAGATTATATAATATTATGTCCCACAGCTGGCCTTAAGCCCAGCTGTGGGGTAGTTACAAGCCCTGTAAGCATTAGCTATGTTCCTGCCTATAATTAACTAGTGATAATGTGGGTAGAGCGAAATTCAGACTATTAATATACGATGAGTCCAAAATCTTAGCAAGTGTCGCATTTACTGATAGAGAAATGTACATAACTACCTGTTTATTTTCATTTTACTGAAACCTAAATCTTCCCTTTTTAAATAATCATCATCTCCCGAGCCTTTTCCCACGCTATGTTAGGGTCGGCTACCAGTCTCACCGGATTCAGCTTAATACCGTATTTTACATGGAGCGACTGCCTATCTGACCTCCACAACCCATTTTACTGGGGAACACAGCATCCCATGGTAAGACTGGTTGTCAGAATTGACTTAACGACTGCCAAAGATCATAGTATGACAGTCGGGACCAACTGCTTAACGTGCTATCCGAGGCACGGAGGGCTCTCGGTATGTTAAGAAAACCCTTGTTAAATAATATCTATAAAAAAAGCCAGTCGATATTTTGATACTAATTATTCCTTGTAACAATGAAATCATTGAATAGGTACTTGAATAGTTAATACGATGTTAACCACGTACCGATGTAAAAGCAGATTATTTCGAGATAAAGTATGTAATTGTCTTATTACGTAAAAAATATAAACAGAACATAACATACCATCACGCCTGTATCCCCGAAGGGTTAGGCAGAGGTGTACCAATGTACACCCACAGTTCGCTGGTATGTTTAGGTCCCATGTAATAGGGGGCGAGCCTATTGCCACTAACCGGGCACAAATCCAAACTCCGACCTGCTACTGAGAATTTCATAGAAAAACCCAATAACAACTTGGTCGACTTGGGAATCGAACCCAAGACCTCTAGCGTAGCAGTCGCGCTTAGCACCACTAGGCCAACGAGGCAGTTTAAAATAATAACGAACAGAAATACTTGTGAATAAGAACATACATTCATTTAAAAACGGTAAAAGTCACTCTGTTATCTGTTTGTTTGTCTGTTTGTTACGCTTTGCGGTTAAACCATTAAATCGAATTTGATGATACTTAGTATGGGATAAGCTTGCATCCCAAAAAAGAACATAGGGTATTTTTCGTCCCGATAAACGACATTCAAGCGGGCAGAACTGAGGCAAAAACTAGTTACTAATAAATAATATTTATTACCCTACCCATGAATGATCGCCCAATGCCTTCTCTATAAGGGAAGAGGTCTGTGCTTAGCAGTGGGACGTTTATAGGCTAATATTATTATTATTTATTACCCAACTAATTTATATATTTTTTAATTACAGCGCAAAATGTCGAACACAACCTACGGAATCATTAACGAAGCTTATGAGAATACAGAAGAAATAAAAAGAAGGAAGAAGAGAAATGGACTCACACAAATAGAGACAGAGAGACATGGAGATATTCATACAAGAACAATAGGAGATGTAAATGTCACTCCGAATGTTAGGCTAAAGTTTAAAGGACCGGCCTTTAGTAGTTTGAGGGAGAAGAGAATTAAGAAAGCGTGGAAAAGAAGATCTTTTAGAGAAGATGAAGGGAGAAGGGGATTGAAAGAGATTGCGTAAGTATTTTTTTTTTGAGCATGTTTTTTTGGGGTGTAAAATGTAGAGTTTAGGTTTAACGAGAGTTGAAGATAATTAGATCCCATCAAAAACACAAATGTGAAAGGCTGCCAAGTTCGATACTATGGGAATGCTTCGCCTATAAAAGAAGTGAGATCTGAATAAGTACCAAGTTCCATAAAAATAGCTCAAATCATAAATAGTTATAGGAATGCACACTTGATTTCCAGCAGTTTTTAAGGTACATTTTGAATAAGTATCACGTTACATAGAAATACCTAAAATTATAATAGTCAGAGAAACGCACACCGGTTTTTTTAGCAGTTTCCTGATAACATTAATTACTTTCAGCACTTTTTAATGATGTTACTTCGCAAGTTTTCACACACCACACACCTTTTCAATGCAATGAATCGACACCTTAGGACTGCAATGTGTCAAGTATATAATTTTCTATTAAAACTTGCCAAGTTACATCATTAAAAAGTACTGAAAATAATAAATGTTATCAGGAAACTGCTAAAAAAACCGGTGTTCGTTTCTCTGACTATTATAATTTTAGGTATTTCTATGTAACGTGATACTTATTCAAAATGTACCTTAAAAACTGCTGGAAATCAAGTGTGCATTCCTATAACTATTTATGATTTGAGGTATTTTTATGGAACTTGGTACTTATTCAGATCTCACTTCTTTTATAGGCGAAGCATTCCCATAGTATCGAACTTGGCAGCCTTTCACATTTGTGTTTTTGATGGGATTTCATTTATTTTTGTTAGGTGTAGGTTCTTTAATATTTTTTTATCACTTTTGCTTTAGGAAATGTCTCATTCCACTTAGTTGTAAAATTAGAAATTATTTAGACTATGCGAGACAAAATAGTCTTTTCATTTTTGTTTGACTGATTTAGCGCACCTAGTGTACCTAGTGACCTGCTTTGCTCTTCGTAAATCGTGGGTTCGGTTCCCGCAACAGACACACACAGAGTGGTGAACAATTATATTGTTCTTGTCTTTAAGACAAACATGTATAGTCTTAAATTGGTATGTATCTAAATTTAAATATCTTATCTCATTTCCACTCCATACCTACTTATAGTAGAAAAAAATTACACATTCGTTGTTTTCGAAACTGACTCACACTTGGCCGTTTTCAGATTTTTACTTTATTTCGACCTAAAGACAAACCTTCGAGCCAAATTTCAGGTCGGTACGACCATTGGAAGATACAGTCATTTAGTTCATTATGACTTCATAGTAGAAAAATGTTACACCTTCGCTATTATTAAAACTGACTCACACTTGGCCGTTTTCAGATTTTTCCCTTTACTTTGACCTTAAGACCTATCTCCATGCCAAATTTCAAGTCAGTACGACCATTGGAAGTGGTCTAGGTTTTTGATGAGTCAGTGAGTCAGTGAATCAGTGAGTGTATAGTAAAAATAGCGATTTTCTGACGTCAATATCTCAAGAACTGCTATAGGTAGAATAATGAAATTTTGTATTCTAGACAATTAAGGGGATGTCAACAGACCCTCGAAATTTCATATGCGTAGATAAAATATGTTTTGAGTTATAGGGTGGTCGAAATTGGCCCGAAATGGTTCGTGTAATATAACCCACGGCCGGTGTGTCGCTTTTTTTTGCTCGAACTTGGCGGACACACTGCCGTGTGTCTAGATACATCTTTCTTTACTTGCGTATACATTTTTTATAATGAACGATGTCTATTTTATTAATTATTGTTTATATAATATTATAAAGTAAATGGTAGTGCAATTTGTCATGTTAATCAAAATATCAGTTCTTTTTTAACTAGTAAGCAAATGTTATTTAATACAATTCAGAAATCAAAAGAATAAAAAAAAGTGTTTCTTATAAAATGTTATCTTACATACCGTCACCTACTACCTACTCTACCTACTGAAAAATGTAAAGAATAAACAAATACCTTATATAAACTACGCAATACAGGCATACCCATATCCTAATACTAGTCAGTATCGCTGTTTACAACTCAGTTTTTGTAAACAATTCAAACGTGCTCAAGTCATAAACGCCTGACGCTCTTCTCTTAGCAATAAAACTTGAATGGTTTGTTTACGGCTATAAAAACGTCAGGGGCAACAGGTGTAACAAAAGAAAACAACTTAACAAACAACTGTAATTTAGCTCTTAATCTTTAAAAATATTAATACCTAATCATAAATAAAAAACGGGGTACCTATGCAATATTTATTTATATTATTAGACTTTACGTTTATTGTCGTGGTGACCCCACGACAATTACCACTGTGCGCGATGGGCTGCCGCGGGTTCGACGATCCCCAGATGGGACTAAATAGATGTCCAATCCACAAATGCTTTTTTCCAATTTGGGAGTTTTTGTTTATGTGAGTAGTATCTTTGTAAAAACCCCTGCGAAAGATTTAATTCCTTCGTATATAATAACTTATTACTCTACTTCAGTAACTTATTTTACACACAAACACAAACCTTCCTCTTGGATCTCTCTATCCATTGGCAAAAACCAAATGAAAATCCGCTCAGTAGTTTTTGAGTTTATCGCGTTCATACAATCGAGGCAGGGGACTTAGTTTTATAATATGTGTAGATTATTATTTATTTGTGTTACAGTTAAGTACCTAGGAAGTAAATAGGTAATTAGCTATGTCGTGCAGTATGGCGTTATTAATATAACGATGGTATTTATGTCACCTGTAACCACAGAACAAATAAAATATAGACGGTACCACATACATATTGTACTGCGTAGCCTTTTCCAAGCTATGTTGGGGTCGGCTACCACTGGTAGCCTACCAGTCTTAACGGATTCAGCTGAATACTGTATTTTATATGTAGGCTCCTGCCCTGTGCCGTAAAAAAGCTATTAACTGGGTAACTACACTATCTAACCTTCGTTGTATCTATCTACATCTATCTTAATTTGATAAGTACTTACTTAGTAACTACTCTCATATAAAACAAGGACAATATTTTACTTAACTAAAACTGTTTTGCTATACACTAAGAAACCTTCACTTATAATAAATAAATAATAAGTAAATGCGGACAACATCACATACATTGCTCTGCACCCAAAGTAAGTAGCTGAAGCACTTGTAATATGGAATTCAGAAACAACGAAGGTACCACAAACACCCAGACCCGGGACAATGCAGAAAAATTGGTTTCTACATTGACCCGTCCGGGGATCGAACCCGGGACCTAGAGCTAGCGACACCTTGAAACCGGTGCGTACGCCACTCGACCACGGAGGTCATCTACCCACAAGCCTTTAAGTTTGATTCGGCTACGCTCTAAAAAACATATAGCTAGATCCAATACTAAAATAATATCAAAACCTATATACTCGTAGAATTACCTAGTTTTTAAACAAAGTATACCATAAACTACAATTGTGTGAATTAAGTTCGTGTTTTCAGTTAAAAAAAACACGAATTTACCAAATTATATAAATGCAAATAAACCTCTTTTGTTAACCTCCGCTTTGTCTAATTATTATGAGGTCTATACTTGCAGTTAATTAAACCATTTAAGTACTAATTACTTGTAAATACTTTTAATGTTGTTGTACATGGTATGGATGGAGTTTCTAAGTAATGACTAAACTTATTTAATATACACACTTAGATGAAGGTCTATGCTTTTAATATTTTTAACCGACTTCAAAAAAGGAGGAGGTACTTAATTCGACTGTATATTTTTTTATGTTTGGTACCACAGAACTTTTAACTGGGTGAACCGATTTTGATGATTATTTTTATTTGAAAGCTGGTGCTTCCAGTGTGGTCCCATTTTATTTTGGTCCACTTGTGACAGTGGGTCCATAAGAAATAAATATAAAACTTATTTTCAAGTCGGTTTTTTTTGTTAGAATTATGTAAATTGAAGTCTTTAATTTTGTGCTGTTTCCCAAAACGACTTAATCTAGTTCGATGGAACTTAGCAGACACAAAAGGAAGTCATAGTAAATGAAGAAGTCTTTGATTATCAACCGATTTAAAAAAAAAAAGGGGATGTCAATTCCTTTGTATGTTTTTTTTTTTATTATGCGACATCTACGGCAATTTCAAAAGTTCTGGGCCTAGATTTCGCTATTTAAGAGTTGCTTGAATTGACCGAATGACCTGCTTCATTTGGTCAATTATATTTTCCTCAGAGGTGGTCGCAAATTTTCTTTAAAATCCATCTATATGTTTTTTTGAAACAATTTATTTTTACTTTTATGTGCTTTCATTATTTTAACTAATTTAGGTATATGGATTTAATTTAAACTAAATATGTTGAGTCGTAAATAGGGTCATTAGTAGTTAATAAAAACACCACTCTTAGTACTAAATGCCACATGGTATGGAAAATGCATTAGTTGCACTTAATGAAGCAAAAATATTGGTAATTGATAACGCAATTATCGTGAGATTAACTAATTAAGGTTAGATACTTAAATACACCTAGTAGTGTAGTAGGTATACAATAACAACTAACTTTTGTGCCCAGTTTCACCCGCGTTGTTTGTTGGTTGTAAAGACAAACATTTTGGCAAAGATACTTTTGCTTGCTATATTATTACAGGGTGTTAAAAAAGCCTGTCCGATCCGTGATGGTATTATTAGGTATCGATATCTGATTACATGATTGGAAAAAAAAAAAAACGAAAAACTTATAACCTAAAAAATATTATTTCCAAAAAGGCGAGAGAGAGTTGGCAAAAGGCCGACTATAATACCGATGAAAACGGTGTTGTAATATTTTTTTAAGGTTAGTAAGGTTTTATAATCCCAAGTTTCTGGAATTTCGCGGTAAAAAATGGTTATTTCAAAATTCATTATTATTATAATAATATTCCTGTAATAATAATAATAATATTCCTGGACAACTCACACACGGTTATCTGATCCCAAGCTAAGCAGAGCTTGTGGTATGGTAACCAGACAACTGATAAACATACTTATATATTTCTAAATACATACATATTATAGATAAATTACACCCAGACACAGAACAAATGATCGTGCTCATCACACAAACATTTGTCCTGGGTGGGAATCGAACCCACGACCTCCGGTATAGCAGTCAGGGTCACTAACCACTAGACCAACAGGCCGTCTAATTATTATTGTTACTATTATGAAAATTCCAAATTGAATATTTTATTTGGGCATGTGATTGTAAAACCTAGGTATATCACCCTTTCGGGTCGGACAGGGTTTTCTTAACACCCTGTATAAAGGCTAAGATACTTCGCATTACATATATTATCATGAAATCGGTTCAGTGGTTTCATGAAGGTGAAACAAACACACTAACAGAACAGACTTACTTCTGCTTTTAATAATACTGTAGCAGTGTATTTGTAATAGGATAACTTTAGATATATAAGAACTAGTAATAGGAACTCTTTGGAGACATACATCCATACATATAATCACGCCTCTTTCCCTTGTAGGGGTAGGCAGAGACCACTTCTTTCCACTTGCTACGATCCTTACACACTTGTTCCGCTTTATCCACTTTCATTATTCCCTTCATACATGCTGTTCGGTTTATGGTACTCTTGACCTGGCCTTTCTTCATTCACACTCGCCTTATAGGTACACTTTTTTCGTCAATCGTTCTTCATTCATTCTCCATCCATCATCTGACATAAGTACTTCATCCACCTTACCATCCATTCCTCCTCTTACATTCAACGTAGCGAAGCGGGGCACTTTTCGCCCCCGCGAGAAACGAGACGTGATGGGTGGCGAGCCACATCGCCGCCATTTTGGATAATTAAATTATTTTTATCATTGTCCATTGCGTTCCTGCAGGATTTTGTTTGCAAACATGGATCTTATAAATATTAAAAGTACAATTTACGAAAAAACATAAAAATGTAGAGACAAATAAATAAACATTCAGCAGTTGTTATATTTTAGTCCAGTCTTACTATGAGATACTGTGTTACCCAGTAACATGTGTTGTGGAGGTCAGATAGGCAATCGCTCTGTAACATACGGTATTCAGCTGAATCCGGTGAGACTGGAAACCGACCCCAACATAGCTTGGGAACAGGCTACGCACAAAAAGACATCAGTATATTTGAAATAGTTTTTAATAATCGATTACAAATAGTTAATTATTAAAAGCGCCTTATTACAATGACTTAAGGTTGGTTTTCATTTGTTGATGTACCAATGCCAGTTATTGACCTTGATTTAAATGATAAAATTACAATCTTAAAATGTAATCATAACATTATCTAGGCCTTTCAGTATAAATCTTAATTATCTATTAGCCAAATCAATTATAATTAATCACCTATATCGTATAAATTATGATTGAATAGATAACACAAATTCGCAAAAACATTAAAACCATTTTATGTAGTTACTATTGCCCCATTATTTTAAAAAGCTTAATTTTTAGGTTCTCAATTCTGATGTTTTTTTATTATAAAAGTCATAAACGACTCATTTGGTAAAGTGTGAAAACAATTTTATTAAAACATAAATATGTACACTTTATTTTCCATTAAATCACCACGTTCACACTTGACCTCTTTTGAGAATAACAAATAAATATTCAAATAAAATGAAAATAGTGATGAAAACCCATCATTTTCTTAACCTAAGACGAAACAACTTAACATAAATTACGTTATCATTATACCAACACTAAGCTCACTAATCTAATATGATAAACAAACATACAATCAAATGATAAAGCGTGCATTAAATACAACCAAAGAGTAACATTACGCCAGTGTTGTACCGCGCGCGGCTGAATGCACACGTCCCGTGCCTCGCGAAAAAAAAAGTTTAACTGTCATTTCGTTCCCGCTTTTTCGCAGTGTTTTCAGTGAACTGTCAAAATCAATTCAGTTTTTAATTAGTTATTAATTTTGTTTTTATTGAAAGTGTTTGCAAGTTGTGTTTTTGCCAAACGAACGACATTTGACATTTTCATGTTTGTATACAGATTATTTATGTTATGGTTTATTTTTAGATGGTCTGTTTACGATAGGCGCTGTTAAAAGTGTTTTTGGATACGAATCGATGTTTTAGACGTGTCTAGACGATTTAATGATTGTTTATTGAGCTAAAATCATAGTATTAGTCATGATTTAAATTATGATTAATCAATAACATAGCGAAATCAAAAACAATGTTAGCCTTCTATTGGCAAAGTTTTCCTATAGATAATATATTTTGGCGTCATTCGGAAGAATGCTTTTATTTTGAGAATTCAATTCTTTTTATCACCCTCCTATTGGGTTGTTAAACTTTATTAAATTATAAGCCCATTTCAACAGGAAAAAAAAAGCAAATTGTTTATTATACTAGATTATAAATTACGTACTTTCGTTCTACATAGTTCATATTATTATCATAGTTCTATTCATAGAACTACCTAAACAGTACATTACTACTTATCTATTCAAAGAGTGATATATTAGAATAAATTATTTCTGTGACTTTGTATAAAACTAATTAATGGAATCACAGCTGTTTACCACACAATAAACAATTATTATGTTTAAAATTCGTTGTTTAGGCATATACTATAACAGAAAACTACATATTTACATAAACACCGTTTTTTTACCAGTTATTTCAATTCATGCATGCATTGACTGTCATTGACATAAATTTGCATTTTATAAACATACGTAAGTAACATGCGTAGGTAGATATTAGATAACATTATATTAAGTTTCCTAAGTCGAGTGTTAATACATTTATCGATATAAACCCTGCTTACATTTAAGATGGTCTTAAATATCTATCTGTCTCTGCTTAACACCATAAAGTGATAGAGACAGCATGAGATTTAACGGCGACTTAAAACTGGTTGACGTTTCGCCCTTTTTTCCGTTTACAAACGTTGTTTAACTTTAAGAGCCTCTTAAATATATTTTTTTCGATTATTAGAAAAAGTTGTTCATGTCTATGGGCAGAATCAGTATGTAAAATATGATAACACATTTCCAAAACACCCTGTATAGTGTCATACCGTAAAAATAGCATAAAATAAACAGTAGCGTCTTTATCACAAGGTATTAATGTCGATTTTCGCAATCCGTTGTTACTTTAGTCTAAGTAGGTCCTTATCAATTGGTCTTGAGTGTAATTACTAACAAGAACTGAAACGTTTAAGTAAATATTTACATGTATTTTAAATGTAGAGTAAGTTTACGTAACTGTGTATCCGTCATATTTTATCTTTACGCCTGTATCTTTATAAGAAAGACACACCTATCTTCATAAAACAGTTTTCTGCTTAGCTCTGTCTAGTCTATTCTACCGACTTCAAAAAGAGGAGGTTCTCAATTTGTCTGTATGTTTTTATTTGTAGATTTGTTACGCGATATCTACGGAAATTGGAGATTAATTCAAAAAATCCTTTATTGAAGTGCTTTTTTACATTTATCTGCAATTAATTACCCCTAGCTATGTTGGGGTCGGCTTCCAGTCTCACCGGATTCAGCTGAATACCGTATGTTACAGAGCGACTGCCTATCTGACCTCTAAAACCCAGTCTGTCTGTTAAGCTCTATTTAACTCTATTAATTACCGTCAATGGATCAGTTTAGTATTTAAATACATGTGCAAGTATGTTAATGTCTTCTTGCTATGCTAATTTCTTCTTCTGCGTATTATTTTCACACATTTGCATATATACAGAGTGTTACCGAAAGGGTATATCTATACAAAAGGGGTATACAAAATTTTATATCAATTATTTTGTTATCTCATTTTGAGCTGAAATTTTGTAAACTGACTCTATACGAGATGTACCTACTCTTCACCCCTTTTGGATAGATGTACTCTTTCAGTAACACCTTGTATAGGTGGCCTATCTATTTCTTTTTAACACGCTTTTATTAGCTTCACTTGTATGTATTTATGTATGTATGTATGTAACCGACTCCTTTGGACTCGATTTTGACACACTTTAAACGGACAGATTTAATTCAAACTTATCAAGAATCAGCGACAATATAATAATTTCATAGGTTTATCTCATTATCCTGATTAGGATCACCAGGATTAAATAAATAAAAAAAACAATATTTTTTTTTTTAAGTTCACAAAGCAATACGTTTGAATTCAGACAACACGTATTGCTGCTAGGACTAAAAAGTGAAAATAAATATAGTTTAAAAAAAACTAAAAAACACGCTTTTAAAGTACTTCTAACTAAAAAAGTGAAAAATAATTCCTAATGTAAGCTAAAATTGGTAATGAACAAAAAACACTAGTATTATTGTGAAAAAGCGTGGGCTGCTCGATATACGTAAAATATGGCACATAGAGTTTTTTAGTTTTTTTAAACTATATTTATCAAATTCTTGCTATTTGTAAAACCTACACTATAGCTAAGCTAAGTGAATAAGTACAGGAGGTAAAAGTATTGTATAAATACAACTAAAATTAACATAATCGTGTCTTGTCTATTATACACTTCATTTAAACGTTTCTAACGGTAAAGGAAAAACATAGTGAGCAAACCTGGATTACAAACAATCAATAATAAGGCTTTTGTCAATAGTTAACCACAAATTATATTGTTTTAAACAATTAACTTACCTAACGATGCCCTAATTTTAGGGTACGATAGGACTGACATACGCTGTGCGTTATAAAAGTCCTTTAATAAACAGAAAAAAAAGAAAAAAACGATGCGCTGTCATCCCAATTTAATGTGTACCTATGCAAAATTTCAGCTTAATCTACATCCGGGTAGTCTGTCAAAAAATAGTTTTTATTACATAGTTATAGATGAAACAATAAAAGTATATTATATTCGCCCGCCACTGAGAAAGCATGGTGATCACTGTTCGTTCCTTCTCTATATAAGATAGGGTATTTGTCCAATGAGACAATTACAAGCTATTATTTATTTATACACTTGCGCGTCTATGGTCCGGACGATGATAGAATGCGTTTCTGATAGGCGGTGGTTCACAGGAAAATATAACTTAAATGTGGCGAAGAATTTACTATCACGTATTCGTCCTACAAATGAATAATATGAATATCATTCAAAACTATTTATTATGCCAGGTTCCGATGAATAATGTAACACGGTTTTTAATTTCCCATACAAATCAAGACCAACTGACACGTGTAAAAAACGCATGATCTCAGCGGCCGAACCATAATCGTGATGAGACTGGCACAGGACCTGAGATATTGGCACGCTAACTTAGACCCATGCCCAGCAGTGGGATGACAAGGACTATAATTGATGATGATACGTGTAAAATAAATGTATATGTATGTATGACATATAATTTAAACAAAGACAAAGGTAATTTTAATGGGATATTGAAATAGAAGCAATTAATTCTCTACAATTTGAATAATCTTGCCAAGAAAATATACTGAAGATAGTCTTTTCAATCTTGATAATTACTCATTGCCAAAACAATGTATTTTTGAAGATATTACGATGTAGTTAGAATCTTTACACGCTTTAGATTCAAGGTCAAAGATGGCCATTTTAACCGACTTACAAATAATTCTAACAAAAAAAAACCAACTTCAAAATAAGTCTTATATTTATTTCTTATGGATCCCACTGTCAAAACTGGACCAAAATATGAAAATGGGAAATTTCACACGGAAAGCACCAGCTTTCAAATAAAAAAAGAATCATCAAAATCGCTTCACCCAGTCAAAAGTTCTGAGGTAACAAACATAAAAAAATACAGTCGAATTGAGTACCTCCTCCTTTTTCGAAGTCGGTTAAAAAGTGGAGATTCTATGTTTGCCTGTAGAGTGTATGTACTTATGATTTTTTTGTGCGAACGTTTACCTCTTTTTATGTTTAGTTTATGTTATATTTTATTATCATTTTTAGATAAAGATCAGGGTCTCAATATTAGTTCTGACATCATAATATTGAGTAAATAAATACAGAAATATGGGTTTGAACAAGAAAAATTTGAATAAGCGTTGTTTTAAAAATCTAGCGCGAAAACAGTGTAATTTTATTCTTCTTACACCTTTCACATTAATGAAAGATTTATTTAAGCACACGCTGTGTTGTGTGAAGTTTAGTACTATCGCAAATTCATTAAATATCCAAAGATCAGACAGATCTAGTAATTATAGCTATCTAATCGTAAGGCGAGAAACGCATTAAGAAAAATATATTCATCTCTTTCATGCAGATCGTTGCTTCTCTTTCTAACAATACGATTTCTTGTGATTTAAACGCGTGTTTCACACCGCGTTTTCCAATATAAGCGTAAAAGGTCAACTTTTGGTTAGTTAGATACCTTCCACATATTACTGCGAAAAGTATTTAAAAAATACAAAACATAACATACCATCATACCATCACGCCTGTATCCCCGAAGGGAAGGCAAAGGTGTACCAATGTACACCAACAGTTCGCCGGTATGTTTAGGTCCCATGTAATAGGGGGCGAGCCTATTGCCACTAACCGGGCACAAATCCAAACTCCGACCTGCTACTGAGAATTTCATAGAAAAACCCAATAACACCTTGGTCGACTTGGGAATCGAACCCAAGACCTCTAGCGTAGCAGTCGCGCTCAGCGCCACTAGGCCAACGAGGCAGGCATATAAAACATATGGCTTTGAAACTTAATTTATTGTCTAGTATGAAAATATACAGCTTTAAATGTTCCACTGCTGGGATAAGGAGTATTTCCATATAGAGAAGGAACGAGTGATTACTTACTCGCGGGTTGGCGATATCTAAATATCTTAAAAAAAAAAATGAAAAACAAAAAACCCATGTAAAAATACGGTATTCGGCTGAATCTGGTAAGACTGGAAGCCGACCACAACATAGCTTGGAAATAGGCTAGCCAGGTGATGGTGATTATCGAAAAATCCAACATTTAAAAAACAACACAGTATAGCTCTTGAAAAAGTCCCATTTGTTGGCCTGGATTCGAACTTGCAACGACATGTATACAAATCCAGAAATAACATAAAAAAACATCCATTTAATATAAGAAACTAGCAATCCACCCCGCTTCGCACGGTATCCGGAACTTCTCGGCTTTTCTTTACTATAATATGCATGTATTATACATATAATCCTTCCTCTTGAATCACTCTAACTAATACTCATCAATCACTCTAATCTATTGCTGAAAATAGCATTAAAATCGCTTAAGTAGTTTAAAAGATCTAAGCGATCAGACAGCGTTAGCGGCATCATTTTATATGTAACTAGCTGTACCCGGCATGCGTTGCAAATGCATTTTTTTCTACCTAGCACCTGCCAACTACCTACCTATTACCACTTAGGGGTATGAAAAATAGATAGTAGCCGATTCTCAGACCTACTGAATATGCATATAAAATTTCATAAAAATCGGTCAAGCCATTTCGGAGGAGTATGGTAACTAACATTGTGACACGAGAATTTTATATAAAAGATAAAGATGTAATGGTCCTTGGTAACTAATATTACATGGACCACGTCATATTGATTCTCCTATCTATGTTAAGCTACGTAGCCTAGATAAAGAAATATAATACCTATAATTTTTCCATGTAGGATTTTATTTAATATATCTAGTATCATAAATCTGATAATCTGAACACTTTTCTCGGATAAAGTCCGCTTAAATCAATGTGTGTTGTGTATGATTTTTGGTGTCTAATAATTGATATTATGATAAATTGGATATAAATTATTAAATTAACTCATTTTGAGCTGAAATTTTGAAAACTGACTCTATACCAGATGTACTCTTTACCCCTTTTGTATGGATATACCGTTACGGTAACACCCTGTATATTCAATTTTACTGAATCAGCTCATTATAGGATCAAAATTATGTATAACAATGAGTTAGTCTTTTAAAGGGCCGTCCATTTGTAAAGAGCTTAAAAACTTAAGCTTAACTCCCTTAGAGCTTTATAATTTAATTATTAAAAAGATAACTATGATATTTGACGACCTCAATGGCCGAGTGGAGTTGACAGTCAGAAACAATGGGGCCAGTTATGAGGGCCCGGTTTCGATCCCCAGACGAGTCAATAAAATCCACTTCTGTACAGTGTCTCTGAATTCCATAACATAAGTGCTTTAGCTACTTACTCTGTGTTCAAAGCACATATTATGATGATGGCCACATTTATCTATCATATATATTTTAAACAAATCTAAAGATTAAAAATGGTGGAAAAAACGTGCTTCAAGATTTATAACGCCAGGTGAGAATCACGCTGACAATACATCGATCAAAAGGATAAAAATCATGATATATTGTGAAATCCAAGGACCATTCGCTTTTCATTTTTTATCAATCTGATAATTTATAAAACCAATGCGATTGCTTATTTGCGATCATTTGTCATTGTTGCTGATAAGAACGGCGCCTTACTTCAATAGATACAATAATAACACCTACTTATTAGAAGACTATTATTGTAAAGTGATTAATGGATAAAAACTCTTTTTTTATGCCGGGGTGTAAATGTTATGAGTTCGACCCACGTCGAGGGCACAACGTGAGGATCTGTCGGACTTGCACCGACGTAAAACAACGCGGGAGCCCTAAAGTATGCTTGGCGTAATTATTTAATTTACTTAACTAGAACTAAACCTTTGATCAAACAATCTTACCTTCTAACATACGTAATGTCCTTCGAAAACATTCTCCTTTATTTTTTTATAAAACATTTAAATACTACTAAATTCTAGGCATACTTTCCCTGGCTTCCACGCATCTGTCTATTGCGATAACGCTGATCGAATCGCTCAATTGTATGGAAGTGACAAGCCTCAGTCAAGTGAATTGTAATTCCCATACATAGCGTTTTCTATAATCGTAGATGTTCATAGGAATATCATTCCAATATGGTCCGACCGCTGAGAGAATGCGTTCCTTACAGGTGGTGGTCAACAGGAAATATAACATACGCGTGGCAAATATATAGCCTCTATATAAAGAAGGCTCTTGACATGCCTTGACATTCCTGTTAGGGGTTTTATTAGGACTACATATTGATTGTATGTAAAGTATATTTTTATTATTTCTATAATTTCTTTAGATTTATCTTTTCCTTATATGTTCGTCCCTTGTAAATGTGACGACAATGTAAATCTAGCTGAATGTTCGATTCTATTTTTTCTTCCATTTTGGATGTCTTACTAATCTAAAAATTCTGCTGTTTACGTTGTTCTCGCATATCTTAAAATCAATGTAAGTAACCATAACATCGATGTTAACCTTTTTTTAAAAGAGTAACCTACCTATGGAGTTTCTTGCCGGCTCTTCTCTATAGGAATGACACTTTGGAACCGAGCAACTAGAGTCAGTAGTTTTTAACGTAACGTTTCTTAAGCGCCTTTTTTTTGGTTTATAAGAAATAAAAATATTTTGATTTTGATTTTGCAAAGAATTAACTAAACACAAATTACTATCACTTTTTTGTCCTACAAACGAATAACATTATTCAAAACTATTCATTATGCCAGGTTACAATGAAAAAACAAAAACGATTTTTTATTTCCACATACAAATCAAGACCAACTGGCATCTGGCAGGTACGCATTCTCTTAGCGACCTTAAAGAGGCTAGTCATAGCTATGCGTATGTATCAGAAATATGTTAATAGCTCTTTAATAATCCAGCCTATAAATGTCCCACTGCTGGGCACAGGCCTCTTCCCATATAGAAAAAACACGAGCATTAATCACCACGCTTGCTCTCTGCGGATTGGCGATTTCAGATTCCAATTTTGGAATCCAGGTTTCCTCACGATGTTTTCCTTCACCGTTTGTCAGAAGTGTCTTAGAATAATTAAGAAAGTACGTATAACTTTGAAAATGCCGCATTGGTACTTGCCTGGGTTCGTACCTCAACCTTGTGCATACAAATCCGTTCATTGAACCGCTAGGCCACCACGACATTTTAGCATAGTAGCTCTTTACATGTAAACAAAGGACAAAAGCCCATGTTAGCTTCTAGGAAATACTAAATATTCTAAGAACTGTTGACCCCCAGGAATGTAGACTTATTAGGTACTTACTTAGGTATCAATTGCATCCGGAAGCATTAAGATATGTCTGTCGTTAAGTGTCAGGTTCTCACAGGCATATCAATTTCAAAGGAATATATACCTAACTAGGTATAGGTAGCTAGATAAACATATGCAAGTAAAGTATATAGTACACACGATACCTAGATCATAAATGTGAAAATTAATGAGGATGTGTTTATAACAGAATTAAAAATGTTTTTTCATATGTTTGTTACGCGATGTAATCCCATATGAACATTAGTTTCATTGTTTTAGAGTCTGTTTTTATGCAATATTTGTTAAAAATTTTCACAGCCGAACGAAAAAGGAAGGGTGATATGGTTTAAACCTATTTGCAGGGAATAGTCTGTCTGTAAGTAACATCGTAGCTTTCAAACAGATGAACCGTTTTAGATACAGTTTATTTAAACATGACGTGTTGTGATAAAGATAGTTCTTTGCTATTCTGGTACTTAGTACAAAATAAAATATGAACTCGCGGGGGGTCAGTATATATACGAAATGGAAAGTAACATTTGTTTAATAAATCAAATATTATTCAAGGAAACAGATAGAATGACCTATATTCCGTCTAGATAACTACTTTGGTAAATTTAAAACAATAACTCCAAGAAAAACAACTTTTAACACAGATCAAGTCATTAATTTATTAAATTGACACTTTTTGATAACCTTTTCACTAATAGGTAGATAACCTAAAGAATTAATACATTGTTTCGTCAATATCTTTCATTTCAAAATAGATTTATTACTCTATCTACCCTATAACAATAATTTATGTCTTATGCACTACCTCTTATGCAGTAGACATCCTGTGATAATTGAATGAACACAAAATTAAAAAAAAACGACGTCAATTAAAAAAAGAAAAACAACAATACTGGATCGATTTTGATATAATTTATGTGGAACTACTTCTGAGGCATACATAAACATAAATAGTTGAAAAAAAGATTTTTCGAAATTGGTCCAAAATTACCGTAGATATCGCGTAAAATACCTACACTTAAATAATTAAGACGAGCACACCGATGAATTGAGGACCTCCTCCTTTTAAACTCGGTAAAGTATGGTCCATGTATTGAGATTTACCACGACACACAGTATATTTTTTGGCCAAAATTTCGGACATGTCTTTTTTTTGTGATAACTTTGTTTGTAATGTTTTATAAAATTAATGAATAGAACTCACAAGCGCCTATTTCTCATTATGACCAAAAAAAACCACTTAATTATTTTTTATGATAAAATTGTAAATCCCCCATAACTTTTGAAATTTTTCACGAATTATCTTCTTGTTTTTCCTGATAAACAATAATCTTAAGACACATAATACTGAGAGATTTATATATTTTTTAAACGAGTTTTCAGAGATTTATTTACAATTAATGTTATTTTTTATTTTATTTTTTTATGCTCGTATTTTTAATTATTTGGATTTTATTTTTCTACAGAATTGTTAGAACAAAGTGAATGAATCCATGAAAAAAAAAACAGATCCAAATATTGAAGGATCTCGAACTTAGAAGCTTCTAAAGTTTTCTATGGTTATTATGATTTTAGGGTTGACTATATTTCTAAATAGAATTTATTGTAAAAAGTTACTATAACTTTTTATTCGTAAATAATATAATAACTGGAGGTTGGGGCGTGTGCATATGATCACGTAATTTACACAGAAAAATAGTTTTTAAATGAACCGAAAAACAAAAAGAAGATTACTTTTTTTTTGCGTTTTGGATCGAGCTGTGGTTTAGCACAGTTTACCTAGACGTGCTTAGATAATAAAAAAAATACTATGAATTTCATTTGACATGCCAATCCTGCCATACCTACTAATTTGGATTTTTTTTAACATAATCTACATATTATATTTAATATTATAAAGAGGTAAAGTTTGTAGGAAGGGATCTCTGTACTGAACCTATGTTGAAATTTATTTCTCTTGTAGTAGGTAAGTTACATTATGCCATTTTACTTAATTGTTTTCTGATGTACATTCTTCAAAAAAAGTTACACAAGGTCAAATGTCAATAATATCACCTTTTCGCATTTTCCTCATAAATGGCAAGTATTATCGCCAAAAAGGTCAGACAAAAGTTGTAGATTTTGCATTATCTACAAAATTGTCTCAATTATTTTTCCCTATGGATCACCATTCCGGTGATATCGTGATGACAAGGATTGAAGAATATCTATATGTATCATAGTCATATTCTACATCATATGCACACATTTTCGCACCACCTATTAGATAGTGTACGAGGCGCATTTTTAGGGTTCCATATCACGTTAAAAAAAACCGGTCATGCGCAACTCGGACTCCCACTCGAAGGGTCCCGTACCATTGACAAGGTTTTTTTGTTGTTTTTAGTAGGTATTTGTTGTTTTAGCGGTAACCAAAATACATGATAATCTGTGAAAATATTAACTGTCTAACTATCGTGGTTCTTGAGATACAGCTTGGTGACAGACGGACGGACAGACAGCGAAGTCTTAGTCATAGGGTCCCGTTTTTACCTTTTGGGTACGGAACCCTAAAAATGCGCCTCGTACACTAGCACATAGGTGGTGCGGAAATGTATGCATATGATGTAGAATATGACTATGATACATATATTCTTCAATCCTTGTCAGTACGATATCTCCGGAATGGTGATCCGTAGGGAAAAAGTATTGAGATGATTTTTAGATAATTGCATGATCTACAAATTTTGCCTGACCTATTTTTGCGATAATACTTGCCATTTATGAGGAAAATGCGAAAAGGTGATATTATTGACATTTGACCTTGTTTAACTTTTTTTGCACAAGTTGATCTTTGGGGACTTTTGATGTTTCATTTATAATGGTGTACTTGAGACCTCCACCAATTTTTAGCTCTATGCGAATTAATGCAAACTTACAAGGTATTTTTGTCTATTTTGACTGGACTATAACAGTAAAAAAACAATTGGAATGTGATAAAAATGTCGTCTTATATAATCTTACTAACATTAAAAAACAACTACAAATATTAAGTTTAATAAATTTACGAGGTGATAACCCTAATCAAAAAAGTTTGATTTACAATAATTCCCATATCCTGCTTAATTAGGATTCCTTTTTTTTTAAGGTCATAAGAGTAAATAAAAAGAACATTTCAGTCCTAGTTACAAATCCTAATACGTTATAATATGGCGGTAAAAAAAATAAATCATAAATTTACAAAATCAGCCATAACTCTGTTATCTTGAACAAATAAAGCCTGATTTTTTTTGCTATCGTAAAGTCTTTAAATCACTATTCAATACCATCAGTAAAGTCTCAAAAAGATATCAAACTTTTGAGCTACAATTGTTTTTATGGTTTTTCTGGAAACCATAGAATTTTTACTCAAGTGCTAATTTTCTGTCTTTTATGACAATTAGGCAATCGGGAGTTCTCGTCTCGCATTTATAATTGCAAGTCCTATGATATAAGATAATAAAAAAGGCATGTCCGAATTTTTGGGCAAAAAATATACTGTGCGACAGTGTAAATCGCAATAAAGAGTTGAGATCTTCATCATTAGATGAATAGTTTTTGATGTGGTTTAAGAATTTGCGTTCAAGATAAAATTAATACCTTTATTTGTCGACCTCTGTGGTCGAGTGGCGTACGCACCGGTTTTCAAGGTGTCGCTAACTCTGAGGTCCCGGGTTCGATCCCCGGACGGGTCAATGTAGAAACTCACTTTTCTGCATTGCCTCGGGTCTGGGTTTGTGTGGTACCTTCGTTGTTTCTGAATTCCATAACACAAGTGCTTTACAGCTACTTACTTTGGGTTCAGAGCAATGTTTGTGATGTTGTCCACATTTATTATTTATTTATTTATTATTATTTATTTGTACTAAGTAATGTTAAAATACGGTCATATTTAAATACTTATAAATTACATTACACTAAGTACATAGGTACCTACATATGGAAACTACATAAAATTAAACTAAATCAGTCTCTTTCAATCAAAGTCCATTTTTTTATGCATACCTATTAAAAATCCACGTAGGTATATTATTTTCTTTTGCTTAGCACTTAAGGGATTACGATCATATTATATCAGTTCTTATCTATATCTATACTTATAATAAATCTGTAAAAGTGAAAATTCTGTACATTGAAAATATCAAAAAAATAAATGGCGGGTGGTGTTACTAGACCGACACCGAACTCAAAAGTGTGAAAAAAAAATTTTTGTCTGTCTGTCTGTCTGTTTGTTCAGGTATCACGCAAAAACTACCGGTTCGATTACGATGAAACTTGGTATAATTATTCTTTATTATCCTGGGCACCACACTGGGTAGTTTTTATCCCAGAAAGTATAAACAATAAAAAAGAAACTTAATTTTGCGGTTAAAAACTCATTGATAAGTTTCGTCATCCACGCGAACGAAGTCGCAGGCACAGCTAGTCATTGTAATAAGCTTATAGATCGCGATAAAGTATACAAAATTCGGTACGAACCGGATTCTACTATCATAAGATAAATAATCGCATTAAGATTCTACGCAGGCGATAACATTATTATTATTACACATACTAGCTGTGCCTGCGACTTCGTTCGCGTGGATGACGAAACTTATCAATGAGTTTTTAACCGCAAAATTAAGTTTGATCGGTCGGGATAAAAACTACCTAGTGTGGTGCCCAGGATATTAAAGAATAACTATACCTACTAAGTTTCATCGTAATCGAACCGGCAGTTTTTGCGTGATACCTGAACAAACAGACAGACAGACAAATAAATTTTTTTTTTTCACACTTTTCGGTTCGGTGCCAATTGCCATTAATTTTTTCGATATTTTCAATGTACAGAATTTTCACTTCTACAGATTTATTATAAGTATAGATTTTGTACTTAAAACAGCTGTTACTTACCTACACTATGTAATAAAAAACAATTTAAGTCATATTTGTTAAGTCATTGCAGTTGGGCACTTCTTATAAATGTAAAAAACTGACTTCAACATACACACATACATATAATCACGCCTCTTTCCCGTATGGGTAGGCAGAGACCACTTCTTTCCACTTGCTACGATCCTTACACACTTGTTTCGCTTCGTCCACTTTCATTATTCCCTTCATACATGCTCTTTGGTTTAGGGTACTCTTTTCGTCCAGTGATTCAATAATTATTTCAACTTAGAAGAGAATCAATTAAAAACTTGTAATATATCTTTCCTCTTTAAATTGAGCGTTCACGATTTCCCTGGAATCCCATCTTCAAATCCTGACCTGATGACCATGGGAACACCTAAGAAGTATACCACATATTTTTATTATGTAAAACAAAATATCAAAAGTGAAGGTGGAAGTCTTGACGTATAAAGATGTTCAACAGTTAGCACAGGACAGAGACAAATGGAAAGAGCTGCACCGACATGAGCATGGCTCTTAAATTGATGATGATGATGATTATGAAACAAAATAAAATTATTTTATATTGGTTTAAGTGTCTTCGGTTAATCGGGAAACATATGTAGAAATTAAAATATTTTTTTCGTGTTTTTGAATTTGTTTACAAAAGTTAATACGGTTATTATTATTTTTGTATGATGGTACAGAACCCTCCGTTTGCGAGTTCGACTTCTGTCCCGATTTTTTAATTCAGGAAAAACAGTTTTTTTATGAAACATATTTTAGCCGTCTAGATAGAAATTTCAGACCACATAATGTTTTTATAACAGCGAAATTATAATATTAATAAAACTATGGTAATTATTGCGTAAAAGCGTGTTTACTAGTAATTATATCAAGGCCTTGGTCACGGTATAACGGATATTATTAACATCAGTAAAAAGAGAGGTGTTTCATGTTTTAAGTTGGTTTATCTGTGGTATCGTATCTTCTAAATTGGTGTCTAAATCGTCAATACATAATTCTTAGTTATAATTCTAGAAATGTTCATAATCAGTTTGAAAAATTTTCAGCACATTTTATATATTTGGAAGTTTTTGAAAAGTTACAATTACTTGTATTTCCTTTCTGCTAAACTTGGTTTCATATCTAAATGCTAAAATAATGTGTCTACAAACTCAACAAACATGTTGAGCTCTGTCCTGGAATATTATATAATCATGCCTCTTTCCCGTAGGGGTAGGCAGAGACCACTTCTTTCCACTTGCTACGATCCTTGCATACTTGTTTCGCTTCGACCACTTTCATTATTCCCTTCATACATGCTCTTCAGTTTAGGGCATTGTTCATTCACACTCGCCTTATACACTTTTTTTTCGTCAACAGTTCTTAATTCATCCTCACGATACCATGCTTTCTAGTGTAAAACAAAATATTGTAGGTCAATTTACACAACAACAATATATAAGTATAAAACTAATACAGATTATTAATACTCTATACATGTACGAGTGTGAGTATGTGTTTTGTGATAACAATGATAAAACATATCGCTACGGAAACGTCAGGGAATTTTATGTTATGATAGTATTATATTAAAATAATGTTTGCTATGTTAACTTTCATGTATGAGATATTTCGGTATGTCTTTTATTATTTGCTAGCGACCCGCCTAATTTTAGCATACTTGTCATTATTCAGCCATTTTAAATAAAATACAAGGTGTTAGCGAAAGGGTATATCTATCCAAAAGGGGTGAAGAGTACATCTGGTATAGAGTCAGTTTACAAAATTTCAGCTTAAAATGAGTTAATTAAATAATTGATATTTAATTATTTGATACCGAAAATCATAACCAGACCACTGAAGCGATGTATCTACATGTACCAAGTGACGTAATAAGATATTGACCCCTGCAGTGCGGTGACACGTTTGTTATGATTTTTGTGTACCTACAAATAAACGAATATTTCTGGTACACAGTATCATTTGTTAAAATCTAAATGTATCACACGGAAAAATACCACGGAGCGCGGTTCTGTTTATTTTCGTACACAAACAATACATTTAAACTAAAGTGTAATCTTTATTTCTACAAAACCATATTGAACTGAACTTTTCTTTTCCATTCAAAACTTAAGTTTAAAAAAAAAAACGGCGGGCCTGTAGATACAAACCGCGATAAAATCCGTAAAAGTAGTTTTATTTATATGTCTAACATTCGCGTAAACCTTAGAACTCAATATTAAGGATATACTTAGTGCTCGTAAAACATTTAATTAATGCTAATCAAAGAATTAATATTAATAAAACAGTGACATTAACTTTCTTTATAGCTCTTGTCTATAAAATAGCATTGTTAAGGGGGGACCTACAATTAATTGTCCACGTTTCAAAATCGTCGTAAATGTGTCCTTACTCCTTACAGGACAGGGTTTTCTTAACACCCACTATTTTAAATTTTTCTTCTTCACATACCAGGTCCTCGATTTAGCTATTTAACAGTTGCTTGAATTGACCAAATGACCTGCTTCATTTGGTTATTTTTACGATAATTGTCATTCTGCTAACTGTCATTGCGATCATTAATTAGTCATTACGATCATTTTCTTCGAGAGTTCAATGAGATTTTATTGTAGACTTATCTGAATACGAAAATTAGGCACAATGACAAGTACACTGACCGACCACTGACATGCATTTAAAATAGCTGAATCGAATCGAATATAAATAACTTATTGGCATTAAAAATTTTATGTGTTTACCTACCTTGCTTATTTGTTTTTTTTTCCTTATGGTAAAAGACAAAATGGATTTATGTTACAAGGAAACAGGATAAGAATAATACCTATACTAAAGCCAATATGGAAAGAGATTTAAACGTTATTACTAATTACGCAATTATCAACTTTGACAACATGTGTTTAAGTTCATTTTAGAATGACAAATATTACCGAAAAGGGCCTAAAAGTAATTTGAATGTGATGGAAACTGAACTATTAGTCATTGAATTAAGCTTCATAATCCCAAAGCACGTTCATTATTTCTTTAAAGTGGCTGATGTATAGGTAACTTTTCTACATTTTCTTGGCGAATTTTGCAACAAGTTTTTATGTCATTATATTTGTGAAACATTACAATAATTCTTACAAAAAAAAACCGACTTCAAAATAAGTCTTATATTTATTTCTTATGGATCCTACTGTCAAAACTGGACCGAAAATAAATGGACAACACGGGAAGCACCAGCTTTCAAATAAAAAAAAATCATCAAAATCAGTTCACCCAATCAAAAGTTCTGTGGTAACAAACATAAAAAATTACAGTCGAATTGAGTACCTCCTTCTTTTTGAAGTCGGTTAAAACAATATAAAATACATATTTTGGTAGTAGTGGTTTTTATAGATACGGAACCCCTAATACGCGAGTCCAACTCACAATTTTCCTTTTTGCGTGACATACCGACTTCAAAATAAGTTTATATTTATTTCTTATGGATCCCACCCGTCCAAAATACGCCACAGGGGCAGCACCAGCTTTCAAATAAATAAAAATCATCAAAATTAGTTCACCCAGTCAAAAGTTCAGCAACAAACGTAAAAAAAAATACAGTCGAATTGAGTACCTCCTCCTTTTTTGAAGTCGGTCAAAAATACAACAACTCAGTATTTGCTCAGTTAACACAAGAATACATAATTAATGAATACAAGATAACTGATGTTAAATGCATGTTGTGATTCAATGGCATCAAACAATGGTGTTATTGTATTATATTATACTTATTTCCTTATAAATAGTGCATGACTTTGAGAGACAACGAAAATATATGTTTTGTAGTATTAAAGAGGGATATAAAATTATGGTGTTTGGCTTTAAAAAGACTATCCCCGGTGATGTTTAGTTTTTAGCTCTATTTTTTTAACCGACGAAAACGGAGGAGGTTCTCAATTCGACGCGTATATATTTTTTTGTTTTTTTTTTTATTGGAAAGGGTATACTCCAAAGTTGGTCCCATCCGACTCAAAATTACTTATACATCAGCCACTTTTAAGAAATAATGAACGTGCTTTAGGATTATGAACCTTAATTCAATGACTAATAGTTCAGTTTCCATCACATTCAAATTACTTTTAAGCCGTTTTCGGTAATATTTGTCATTCTAAAATGAACTTAAACACATGTTGTCAAAGTTGATAATAGCGTAATTAGTAATAATGTTTAATTCTCTTTCCATATTGGCTTTAGTATAGGTATACTTACATTAGTTGAAGGACTTAGTTATTAAGATTAAATAAAAAAAGGTTTGTTATTTTTTGCTTTTCAGTTTTTTCGGCGGTTTAATTTTTTTGTTAAAAAGTTTTTTTTGTATGTAAATTTATAGGAAAAGATAGTAATTTGGAAAATCAGCCAAAGCCTGCGCTTTTGTGCTTGATAATGATGTTCCTTGCGATGTTGACCACATTTATTACTTATTCTTATTTTGTTTATTATTCATAATTATTATATAAGTAACTACTCGTATCAGTTGCCCGCGTGGGTGTCGGATATCGCAGCAAAAAGTAGCATTTCCATATAAACTTTCAGCCCTTTTTGCATTAAAAAGTAGCCTATGTACTTTCTTAGAATTTTCACTATATCTTTACCGAATTTCACTTAAACCGGATGAGTAGTTTAGGCGTGATTGCGTAACATGCAGACAGACAGACAGTGTTACTTTAGCATTTATAAAATAAGTAAGGATTAATCAGTTCTTTCTCTAAACAACTAACCCAGAAACATGTGTTTTTCATTAAAAACCTACATACAATACATGTTTGTATGAGATCACATTTCAGAAAAAAAAAACATTCAAAGTAAGACATATTATTCAATTGTTATTATTAACAACATTGTGGTTATTGGTTTCAATTCTTTTGTTTTATTTTATTATTCATACATACATATATGATTAGGTATATGTGTTATTACAAACATAATAATTATTATATTGTTATTTTATGCAAAACCATTCATTGTAGTAAATAAACGTGGTTTGTGGTTTGAATTCCTTAAATCGGTATTCTTTGAGGTTAAAATATTATGAAAATTACATGTGTTTTTATTGTTAGGTATTCTCATGGGACTTTACCTAAAAACACGGCCTATATAGGTTACTAAATATCAAGTAGCATAGTACAGAATAGTGTGTAAACATAATTATACTTTAATTCGATTCCTTTTTTTTTTATTTAATATATTAATAGATACATCAAAGAAACATTCAAAAGAAGAAAAGGTTTTAAAAATCCCTCCACTTCCATTGTCCGGTGGTACAACACGATGGACAGAAAATACAAACATCCGAATTGAGAACCTCCTCCTTTTTTAGAAGTCGGTTAAAAATATCATTGAATTTGGTTTATCACTTGGCTTTAATAACAAGCCATTGAGGGGCTCATGGCTAAGTGTAAGCCGTACGGTTTGACCGATAATACAGGTTAAGCCGCGCTCGCCGCGGTTGGTCCGTGGATGGGTGACCATTTATAACATACCGAGACCCCTCCGTGTTTCGGAAAGCACGTTAAACAGTAGGTCCCGGCTGTCATACATAGATCTTTGGCAGTCGTTAAGTCAATTCTGACAACCAGTCTTACTATGGGATACTGTGTATCCCAGTAAAATGGGTTGTGGAGGTCAGATAGGCAGTCGCTCCATGTAAAATACGGTATTCAGCTGAATCCGGTATGACTGGTAGCGGACCTCAACATAGTTGGGAAAAAGGCTCGGGAGATGATGACTTGGCTTTAATAACAACCCCTCTTTCAAAGTCGGTTTAAAAAAAATTACTGTAGTCCAAACAAACCAGCTAAATAAACTAGTATACCAACATACATTGTAAAGTATAATTAAAACGATATTACTATGTCGTTAGGAGTTGAACCCGTGATAACTCGTGATACGGGCAATCACGCTTATCTGATCGTTTGTGACACGGCTAGAGGAGAAAATTGTGTACAGACTGAGAAAAAAACTAAAAAAATATAAAATAATTCTACCATAAAAACCGACTTTTAAATCTTATATGGTTTTCTTATGGATCCCACTGTCAAAACTGGACCAAATGGGACCACACGAGAAGCACCAGCTTTCAAATGAAAAAATAATCATCAAAATCGGTTCATCCAGACGAGAGTTCTGTGGTAAGTGGTAACAAACAAAAAAAACAGTCGAATTGAGTACCTCCTCCTTTTTTGAAGTCGGTTAAAAAGAAAGGTTAAGTAAGTAACATTAATTTTTGCATAAAAAAGATTTGCTCATGTAGGTTTGACATTGCGTAGCACAAGTTTACTCCAATTTATTTAATGAGCAGATAAATTTAATGAATAAAATAGTACTTAGTAATTATTTTGTATTTACATAAGCATATGTTTATTATGACAATATATTCAGAAAGGGAAATAGCGATAGGTGCAAAAATAAACAAAATATTTAAATAAACTTACATTTAAAAATTAAATTCAGTAAGGTCTATACTTATTACAAAACATTAGAAGTCACGCGTCTGTCTGTCTGAACGCGATAAACTCAAAAACTACCAAACTCATTTTCATATGGTTTTCACCAATAGATAGAGTGATTCAAGAGGAAAGTTTATACATACATACATATAATAATCACGCCTCTTTTGCTTGTAGGTTAAGGCAGAGACCACTTATTTTCACTTGCTACGACCCTGACACACTTGTTCCACTTTCATTATTCCCTTCATACATGCTCTTCGGTTTGGGGTATTCTTGACGTGGCCTTTTTTCATTCACACTCGTCTTATACACTTTTTTCGTCAATCGTTCTTCATTAATTCTTTAGAAAGTTTATGTGTCTAATTAATTACTGTTTTATCTAGTCTAGAGAAGCTGGGGCGGGCAATACTAAAAAAATGCATAGCTACTATACAACATGAATATACAGGGTGTTAAGAAAACCCTGTCCGATCCGAAAGAGTGTTATAGGCTTCACAATCACATACGCAAATAAAATATTAAATTTGGAATATTCTTAATAGTAACAATAATAATGAATTTTGAAATAACGATTTTTAGCCCCGAAATTCCCTAATATTTGTGAATAAAACAAAAATTACAACTCCATTTTCGTTGGTATTATTGATCATTTGGCCAGCCCCTGGGACGATGCCGACTCTCTCTCGAAATTTGAGAACAAAATTTTTTTTTAGGTTATATTTTTTTTCCATATTTTTTTATTTCTTTGGCATCAGATATCGATACCTAACAATACCTTAACGGATCGGACAGGGTTTTCTTAACACCCTGTATTATTTATATTCTGACGGTACCTTGTTTTCTTGTACAACTTTCCTAGACACAACATTACGACTCAAATCGCGACTTTCACCTGTAAAGCTTGTACCTTTACACATTCTAGACATTTTAATATAAATATAGTTAACATATATTTTCAAACATTTAAAAATATTAAGATTCGTGTGTGTATTTAAATAACGTATTAGGCTTAGGCCGCACTACGGCTAAACCGCCGCGGATTGTAACCGCCTGATTTTGTGAGTACAGGAAACTAATGGAAGCGGCCGCACTGATGGTTATTTTCCGCGACTGATTTTTAACCGTAGTGTGTGCGTATTGGGCTGTTTTGCGGTTTCACGGTTTACCGCTTGCGGAAAAAAACCGTAGTGCGGCCTTAGCCTTAGTCAAGGAGAGTAGCTTGTGGCTAAGTTAAATGTAGTGTTGATTGTGAAACGTTAAGCAATGTTTACCCAGGATAAAATATGGATGGGTAACATTAAATTACTTAACAAAACCTCTTCAACCGTCAGTAAGCATTTTTAGTTGTTACCTAAAAATCTAACAACCACTCTTACTAAGGGATACTGTATTACCTAAATGTGTTGTGGAGGTCAGATAGGCAGTCGCTCTATAACATACTGGTGTTCAGCTGAATAAAATTTTAAATTCACCTCAATGAAAGTTATGAGTAATTTTCTAAAAAGGGGTTATTTTAAATTTTAGTTCTTTTTTTTATTTTATTTTTAATAATTAAAAAGACAATGGCGGACAAAACAGGAAGTGACGTATTAAAATAGAAGTAACATGTTTCAATTGTCGGAGTTAGATATTATCTCAACAGTTTCCGAGTAAGTTGATTACTGAAATAACATTTAATTACTCGTCTAAATTGCACTATTATTTTACTTAGAAAATTAAATAAATAAGTAGCATGCACTTAACTACGAAAATTATATAATCACTTAAGCACATTTTTAACCGACTTCAAAAAAGGAGGAGGTGCTCAATTGGACTGTAGGTATTATTTTTTGTTACTTCAGAACCTTTGACTGGGTGAACCGATTTTGATGATTCTTTTTTTATTTGAAAGCTGGTGATCAATTTTGTCCAGTTTGACAGTGGGATCCATAAGAAAACCATAAAAGACATATTTTGAAGTCGGTTTTTATTGTTAGAATTTTATATTTAACTGTAGATATGTAATAGCACATTTACTTTTCAAAATACTAATTCCTAAATACTGAAATGTCAATCAGTTTTAAGTGGCCGTTAAGACTCAAGCTGTCTCTCTCACTTTAAGGTGTAAAATAGCGACAGAAGATATAAGCACGTCTTAAATTTAGGTTATGTTTCAGCTTTCTTCTTTATATTTGCTATTATAGTTCTGCCTAATATTTGCCTTCGTATTCATAAGATAGTTTTAACACATGTATATTTATGTAGTATATGAGATCTTTATGTAAAGAAACACATAATTAAAAAACATTTTAGAAAATTTAACAACCCTATTCGAGTCTATTCTATTTATGATGTCAAAAAGTTTAGTATACAAGTCAAATCACCAAAAAGTTTCAATACCAGGCACTACACAAAACACCTTCACCAAAAAAAAAACAAACAAAAATACCCAACTTGTCAACACCTTCTGAAGTTCTAACCTAAAAATCCCAGAGTGTCCTCAAAATAAAATACATAATAAAGTTATAAGTCATGGTTATACAAAATGGATAAATTAATGAAGAATGTGAAATCTTGGGGGACTCCTAGGGCCAGTGAAGACTTGTCCAGAAGTCAGTACTCGTTGGTATCAACTGACTTGACCGATGGAGCTGTTCAGCTGTGGTTTGGACTTCCTGACGAAGTTAAATATGATCCAGCATTGTCGCAGTTCAGACAGCATTATGAGAAAGAACATGGTGAGTCTATTTTTTATTTAATTTCATATTGTTCATACACAAAAAGAGAGGTGTTATTTGTATACTCTTGGATAGAGGTACTGGATCTAAGAATTTGTATTGTCATTAAAATTGTATTTTATCTACTTGTTTAGTATTGTACTACTATGTATTCTTAGCAAAGAAATATTTCTGTGTCTGTTTGTTTGTCTGTGACATCGTAGCTGCGAAACGAAAATTAAATGCACGGATAGTCATGCCACCGCATTAATTGTGCGAAGTACTACGGGTTCGATCCCTGCATGGAACAAATAACATTGGTTTTATAGAATACAATAGAATATTTATTTATTTTCTCAGAATGTAGGAATGTAGGTACAATAGGGTGGTGACAATATTAATCATCATTGTATGTTTGACTATTTAGATTCAAAATTGAACTACATTCATTGAACGAATGTAATGTAAAAAACTTACTGCAAACTTTGATGACGTGTACGATAATTAGCTTAATAATTAAAATAATACCGGCTTATAAACGTTCCACTGCTGTGCACAGGCCTCTTCCCTATAGAGAAAGCACGAGCATTGGTCACTACGCTTGCTAACTGCGGGCGATTTCAGACTCTAAGGAATTTTGGTATCCAGGTTCCCTCACCATGTTTTCCTTCACTTGTCAGTAGTGTCTTAGAATAATTAAGAACGTACATATAACTTTGAAAAAGCCACATTGGTTCTTGCCCGGGTTCGAACCTGCAACCTTACGGATACAAATCCGTTCATTGAACCGCTAGGCCACCACGACATATTTTTATAAAGTGTACGAAAATTTCCTTGACTTGAGAAAATATGTTATGGGTTAGTTAATGTCGTTGACAGACATTTACGCAGGCGGAACCGTAAGGAAAGCTAGTATTTAGGCTATAAAAGCGTCTTTAATTTCATCATAAGACGTAGTGTAGACATAAATGATTCTTGTCTAGATTTTCTTAGCGTTTGTCACTGTTCCAAATAATAGTTATTTTTAGTGCGAATCAAATAACGATGCGAAAGTTTAGTCGCATCTAAATTAAAGTCTTTATTTGGTTGTATTATTATATTCAAGGTTTAAAAACTTACTTGATCATAATAATAACAATGTATTATCTTGGGACAACTCACACACGGCCATCTGGGGCCCGATGCCGCTATTTTAAGTCAGTGAGTGGTGGGTTAATAAGCGTTCCAGTGTACTTGCTATTGTGCCTAATTTTCGTATTCAGATAAGAACAGTCACTTGCAATCCTGCAATGACAACAGTGGCAAGCAGGTGTACATTTGTCATTGAACTAAAATTATCTGCATACGAAAATTAGGCACAATAGCAAGTGCTATATAAAATAGCGGCATCGGGCCCCTGATCCCAAAATAAGCAGGGCTTGCAAGCTAACCAGACAACTTTTAAACATACTTTAATAATTCTAAATACATACATGTTATAGATAAACTACACCCAGACAAAACAAATGATCATGCTTATTACATAAAGATTTGTCTTGGTTGGGAATCGAACCCACGACCTCCGGTATAGCAGTGGTACTTTTTAAAAAGTACGTATAATATTGATAAAGTCACAGCTTAGGTTCGAACCTGCAACCTTGTGCAAATGACTTGAAAACAACAAGTTTAATTACTATGGGTACTTATTATTCTAAGTAACTCCTATGTTCCGGTAAAAATAATTGATTACATGAAAATGTAGAAATGAACCGACTTTAATTGAAATACGAAAAAGCCTCTTGTCTATCGATCGAATAAATCCAAAATTGCCGTACATATCGCGTTACAAAGAACAAACAAAAATAGAGAATCGAGGAGTACATCATTTTTTCCGTTTATTTATTTATTGAATTAGAACCTTAAAATCAGACTTCTATGGTCACAGGCCAAGGCAATTTGCCCAATGGACCATAATGTTAAACAATATAATAATTGTACAAACAAAATTACATCATGGCCAGAGTTTTTGTTATTTACTCGTTAAAACCTAATTTTATAATGTTGCGTGATACGTTTTTAGTCTTATTTTTTGTGTATCGTGAGAAGAACATATTATTTTTACATGTAATACTTATACCTAACTTGTAGTTATTACGATTCTGACAACCAGTCTTAGTATGGTATACTATGTTACCCAGTGAAGTAAAAATTTATATTAAAATAAAAAATAACTTCAGTCTTAAAGCAAAATCATTAGAATGAAAAAATAAGATTGTCACAATGAAATTGCGTATTTTTTGTTGTATTTTTTTTTCTATTTAATATTTATGTATACTCTGTTATTAAACTTAAATACTTTTTAATTATTTATAAAATCGTTATTGTTTTCTTCGGTCGATATTTTTAACTTTGCGCATTAAAAATGTATTAGGCTGTGATCGATACTTACTGCTGAGTCACGGTCAAGGACTATCAACAAGATTTAAATAATATATTATACCGAAAGTGTTTAGCTAAACACTCTTAGAAAATATCATGCGGCTTGTTTTTGTCTCACAACAGGGAAAAACCTTACGTTTCCTCACTGCGAGTGACGATTTCAGACCCATTTTTAGGGTTCCGTACCCAAAGGGTAAAACGGGACCCTATTACTAAGACTCCGCTGTCTGTCTGTCCGTCTGTCTGTCTCCAGGCTGTATCTCATAAACCGTGATAGCTAGAAAGCTGAAATTTTCACAAATGATGTATTTCCGTTGCCGCTATAACAGCAAATACTAAAAACCACATAAAATGAATATTTAAGGGGGCTCTCATACGACGGTGGTACGGAACCCTTCGTGCGCGAGTCCGACTCGCACTTGGCCAGTTTTTTCAACTTACACAATGTTGAATGAACCAAATGCGTAAACCTATTTGAAAACTTCAATGAAATAATAATTTACCTATTTGTATACTACAGCTCGTAAGTAATTTTTAGTGTTTACTAATTTTAAAACTTTCTCCTGGGTGCATGAAAACTGGGCCTAACTTTAACTCTGATCTTACTCTGATCTACTGATATTTTTCCTAAGCCTATGATGGCCTAAGGCCTTCATTCTGGCTCGCGTTTGCAATGTAAATAGAAACTATTTTCTTGTTCCTATTTACTTCGTTTTATTAATTTCGTTGCGGGTTCCAAGACAATCAATTGTTTGTGGACACACCGAGCTTAAGTGCCTCGGTGTTTTTCATTGTAGATCCTGACTTACAGGAGTTGCAACTTGCAATGATGGGGTCCCAAATACATTTTTTAAGTATTATTTTTTTTTGTTAAATTACACGTAAATGCAAAAAGAAACCAAGAATTAATGAAATTGTTAGAGGATGGAAAAGACTTACAGATGAATTGAGAATCTCCCTCTTTTGAAATCGGATAAAAATAAAAATTAAACCTATTTGTATTTTGTAATCTGTATTGTCCAGTAAAATGGGTTCTGGAGGCCAGATAGGCAGTCGCTCCATGTAAAATACGGTATTCAGCTGAATCCGGTAAGACTGGTAGCCGACCCCAACATAGTTGGGAAAAGGCTCGGCAGAAGATGATGATTGTCCAAAAACTTGTAAACCTTTATAAACAAAGATTTGAATTGGACTTTTTTACCTGCCTTGTATATTACAAGTTCCTTAGAACACTCTGTAAATATAGTAGCAAAATCTAATTCTGTTTTCAATTGAAAAGTTTCTAGAAAATTCGCAAACACTCAATACCTCTAGCCATCATTAAAATGTTTGCTCAAAAGAAATTATTGTCAGTGTTCCAAAAATCTCAGCTGCAGGCTATATTTAAACCGGTATGATCCGGTTCGCACTAGTATATCTACCTATAACTACTTATCCAAACGTGTGTGCGAACGTCCTCGAATAGTTTATGAGGAATAAACTAGATTTAGCTAGAAATAACTGGTACGATCCGGTTTGAAGCGGATCTTTGATACTAAAACTTAACTTGTAAAAGTTAATCTCTGTAGTAGATAAAAGTATGTTTTATTTTTAGATTGAAAGCAATATTAATTTCAAGGATAACTTTTTATGTGAAGTTATTTAGACATTCAGGATAAACTCTTTTTAAATCTACAATCAATTACAATAATTAATGATGACACATGAATTTAAAAGTAAAATTAGATGGGGCCAACTCTATCCTATCAATCCATAATTGCCAAAAATAATGGGTAAAGATACGAAAAAAAATAAAAAAGCAAACCGCCAAAGTGAGAACTTCCCCCTTTTGAAGTTGGTTAAAAAATATGAAGAGGACGATAATTTTATATCTAATTTTGTCCTGCCATGTCCTCTAAAATCCTCCTGGCCTCTTTAATATATCTTTGTATTTATACACAGCTAAGTTTTTGTATGCAACGCCACTTGCTCCGCGGATTGCTGTTGGAACCGGTTCCAACCAGTTCAAACTGGTATCATATAGTTAGTATGTAGGTAGACTGTGAAACGTCTGTCGTCCCGATTTGCAGTTATAATAAACTAGTTTTTAAACGTTTTTGTTGATAGTTTTCTAGAAGAAAAAGTAGGTTAATTTGTTCCTGTTTGCACCACTCTTTGCTATCAGTAAAATACTCAATACTGATAAATAATAATATAATAATAATATTCCGGGACAACTCACACACGGTTATCTGATCCCAAGCTAAGCAGAGCTTCTGTTATGGTAACCAGATAACTGATAAACATACTTATATATTTCTAAATACATATATATTATACATAAGTTACACCCAGACACAGAACAAATGATCGTGCTCATCACACAACATTTGTCCTGGGTGGGAATCGAACCCACGACCTCCGGTATAGCAGTCAGGGTCACTAACCACTAGACCAACAGGCAAGGGCGGATCCAGCATTGGTGTCAGGGGGTGGTCACATAGTCGTGGCCAAGTCCAAAGAAGCAAGGGTTTTTCAGCTTTTGGTCCAGAAATCAGATTTTTTTTTAACAAGATTTAACTTAGTTTTTCAAACATTATTTCTCCCAATGCAATGTTCTCATTTTCCCAAAAAAAATAGTTGTTCTCCTAAGTTAGGTAGCAATCGGCCATTAACAAATGAGCCTAAAATAGGTTGCTAATTTCCCTTTGCACCATGACATTGGCCGCGCAGCGCGATTTTTTTCTACATCATTACATATTTTGTTGTTATATTTGGGTTTGTTACTGAACTGCTCGGGGTCCAGCTGCTCTTCTGCCCTCTTTTAGAAATAGAAAACAATTTAATTAGTGTTCTATCTAGTTCCTGGACCTATCCCAGGGGGTGGTCATGACCCCATGACCACCCCCCTGGATCCGCGCTTGCCAACAGGGCTGTCGTAAATAAAACTGAAGGCTATTTTTGTTATGACAAAATAATAATTATTTTTAAGCTCATGAAGTTATTTGCAAGAGTTCTTAATCTCAAAGCCTGTTTTTTTATTTGTTTGTCTGTCTGTTTTTTTCTGGCTAATCTTCAAAATGTGGAATAATTATGATAAGATTTTTCCGGCAATTAGCTGAAATTACAATCGAATAGAATATCCTCCTACTTTTACATAGCATAACATACCATCACGCCTGTATCCCCGAATGGTTAGGCAGAGGTGTACCAATGTACATCCACAGTTCACCGGTATGTTTAGGTCCCATGTAATAGGGGGCGAGCCTATTGCCACTAACCGGGCACAAATCCAAACTCCGATCTGCTACTGAGAATTTCATAGAAAAACCCAATAACACCTTGGTCGACTTGGGAATCGAACCCAAGACCTCTAGCGTAGCAGTCCCGCTTAGAACCACTAGGCCAACGAGGCAGTTACTCCTACTTTTAAGTCGGTAAATTGTGTCAAATTTCTATCTCAAGAGAGACAACTATCTAAAAATTGGTTTAATACTAAGTAGTATTGGCGTTATTCATATACTAAACTCAACAGAAAACATTACATCCGCCAAAAACGAGAAAATTTAGGCAGCTCCAGAAAACTAAATTGCGGACGTATTATGAACAAAATTGGTCAATTTAGACACTACATTATATGTACTGTAATTACATGTAATTAGCTGTAATCTGTAACTCAATGACTGTCATTATAATAAAAAAAAAACATTAACGAGACTGTAATGATTTCGTCACTGAACACGCTTTAGTTATGTAATATTTGGAAATTTTTAACCGACTTCAAAAAGAGGAGGTTCTAAATTCAACTGTACTTTTTTTTGTATCCAACATATCGCGCGATATCTCCTTCAATATTGTAGATCAATCTAAGGATCGACCCTTGATTATAACAGTCTATGTAGGCGTTTTAAACAACGTTATATAGCCTATGTAACCCGGGATATTATTACGAATCCATTGACACCTCATTAATCAAAATCGGTACAGTAATTTACGCGATATCGTGGAACATACCTACTGTCAAAATCTTTACCATTTCATTTGGCTCTGCCGCATGAAATTAAACTAAATGGTTGAATATCAAAAGAAAAACATCCACTCATTGTAATAGTATATTGGTTTCCGTCATCAACGCGAACGAGACATGTGAATAATTAGTATACCTAATGTTAAATAATTGCTGTATTACGCAAGCAAGATTATTCCATCTTTGTGTAGAAAGAGGCCTTTGACACGGACATAACCAAGAATAATATGACTCTCAAAGCGCACTAAAACAGACTAAAGTATAAATACATTCAATGGTTTGTATTTATGCAACTGAGGTTAAAGACCTAAGGCCGCACACACACGGACTTCTAGACGACTGCTTTAATCTGCAACTGTATGAAGAAATATAGACATCTATGACTTAACTTACACGGACTACTTGATGGCTCGTTTTCATTGGTCGTTATAAAGCAGAGCAGGTTTTCGTGTATATCCAGCCTATAAACGTCCCACTGCTGGGCACAGGCCTCTTCCCATATAGAGAAGACACGAGCACTGATCACCACGCTTGCTCTCTGAGGATTGGCGATTTCAGATCTCAAATTTTTGGAATCCAGGTTTCCTCACGATGTTTTCCTTCACCGTTTGTCAGAAGTGTCTGAGAATAATTAAGAAAGTACATATAACTTTAAAAAGCCACATTAGTACTTGCCTGGGTTCGAACCTGCAACTTGTGCATACAAATCCGTTCATTGAACCGCTAGGCCACCACGACATTTTTGAAACTGTGGTTTTCGTGTACGGGATGATGAATAGTGAAATTGCGCCAGTCGTTATCCAGCATGCGACCTGCCCCACAAGTGGCCTAACAACCGATAACCTGACAACGAATTTTTTTTTTTTTTTTTTAATAATAACTCGGGCTATTCTAATAACGACTCGGGCTAGCAACCAATGAAAGTCATCGGAAGGAGCTTAAACAAAATCTCCCGCACCTCGAATACGGGCCTTAAAGACCAGTGAGAACGTTAACCGCATGCGGTCCCTGTGGCATGCTTTCTGGAATCTCTCGCAACCCGAATACGGGCCCTAAGGACTAGTGAAAACGAGCCATGAACTCAACTGTTTTACGCGGTTGACAAAACAAAAAGCGAGCGAGAGGCGCACATGACGCACGAGAGCGGTCACAGCTCGCGCAGTCCGTGTGCGTTGATCACTAACTGTGAGAGCAGTTCGTGTACGGGTAGCCTAACTGATGAACTCGGTTCGCCATTATGCAGTAGAATAAAGCGATTTCTTGAGGAAATGTAAATGATTTTAAGACATCTGAGATGGTAAATGTTACTTAGTCATGGTTGTTCAATGACCGTTTATTTATGCATGTGGTTGCTACCAACCCGAGCTGGTAATGTGGCTCTTTCTAAGTTGTATAGCTTCCTTAGCCAGACACTTCTGACTATCAGTACAGGAAACTATCGTAAGGAAACCAGGATTTAAAAATTGCATCTGAAATTACCCCGCAAGTTAGAAAACGTAGTGATGAATGTCTAGTTCCTCTTGGGAAGAGACGTTTGCCCAGCAGTTAGATATTTTTAGGCTGGTATTATATAAGCTGCTTATTTACATCATCTCCCTGCCCTGTTCCCAATTATTTGTGTTCGGCGCAATACGTATTCAGCTTCCATTCGTCTATTTTTCGGTCTTCTCTGTATTTAAATTCATATAATTTACTTACAACTGTAATATTATAATCAGTTGAAAACCCTGTAACAAATATATCTCTAATTATATTCCAACGGAAAAAGGGATGCTTATAGTTTAGCTTGTGTTTAATATGTATTAATGTATAAGGATGGACTCCTTACGGTATAGATAGATGGTTCTCATTTAATTTAGGAAAATCTTTTCAGTTACTTATATTTTTATTTCTTTTGCCCATCTACAGGCGGTAACAAGACTAAAGTTAAGAAAGAACCTGGTGCCCTGGACATGACGCGGCGGCTTCCCTGCGTCAACTCCGCGCCACATTTGAACAACAATACGGTCACGAGGCCTGAGGAGGTCAACTTCCTGAATGGCAAGGAGTGTCCTGGCGGTGGTGAGAAACAGGAAATGTAAGTTCACACCTAAAATAACGCCATACTCAGAAACGTTAATGGTAACTTAAGGTATTCCTGACTGACGATTTAGAGTAACCAGTAAATTGTGCATTATCTACAGTGAAACTGAACAATAACTACATGTTATGTAACATAAAATACCATCACGCCTGTATCCCCGAAGGGTTAGGCAGAGGTGTACCAATGTACACCCACAGTTCGCCGGTATGTTTAGGTCCCATGTAATAGGGGGCGGGCCTATTGCCACTAACCGGGCACAAATCCAAACTCCGACCTGCTACTGAGAATTTCATAGAAAAACCCAATAACACCTTGGTCGACTTGAGAATCGAACCCAAGACCTCTAGCGTAGCAGTCGCGCTTAGAATCCCTAGGCCAACGAGGCAGTTAGTAACAATAACTAACCGAGATTTAACCCCTGATTACTGAAAGGCTATTTAATTGAGCCCTAATTTCAAATTATATTATTTACCGACCAAATGGACACATAAGTTTAGATAAATTAACTAAACTTCACATGGGATTAGATAAATTGTCAAAATTTTATGTCGCCCGTTTATAAACCCGGACGTTTAAATACTAAACACATTTTTTTTCCTTCGGCAGAATTGAAGTTGAACCAGCCTCCAAAAGCAAGTCAAAAGTAAGTTTTTCCTTGTATTTTTTAAACAAAGTTAATCATTTTATTGGCCTTTATCATTGCCGAGTTTATCTAGTTGTACGCCATTGAAACATAAACTTACAAACTAATATAATATAATATTCCGGGACATCTCACACACGGTTATCTGATCCCAAGCTAAGCAGAGCTTGTTTTATGGTAACCAGACAACTGATAAACATACTTATATATTTCTAAATACATACATATTATAGATAATTACACCCAGACACAGAACAAATGATCGTGCTCATCACACAACCATTTGTCCTGGGTGGGAATCGAACCGTATAGCAGTCAGGGTCACTAACCACTAGACCAACAGGCCATCAAAACTAAGCATAACTCTTTCTTAGATTAATGTAGATTGTTATTTTTTTAAATTTCTTACTCTTATACACAACATAATGTTTCTGTCAAGCTGATGGAGCCAGAAGATGGCCATAGGATCCCATAACAAAACGATGCAATCCCATCGTGTTTGGGCTCATTTCGTTTCTTTTCACTAGTACTTTGACCCTAGCTAATTTAAAACATCATTACTGACATTAATTTTTTTGTCAACAGGCAGCCCAAGCTAGTCAATGCGTGAAAATTTGTTTATTAGTAATGTGCTGGATATTCTTTACGGTAATATTTCTGCTATTTAATGAAAAGGAAACAGTTGTACGGCATTCTTCAGTGGCGCCTGGAGAAGAAAAAAGTAAGTTTATAAAATTAATTCTGATTTTTAACCTATTGCTGCTATAGTTTTATGTCTTGAGAGACATGAGGCCGCTGAGAAAATGCGTTCCTGGCACATGTCACAGTTGGTCTTGATTTGTATGTCTTATATCATTGTTACCTGGCATAATTAAATTAAAGAGTAACCTAAGATGGAGTTTCTTGCCGGCTCTTCTCCATAGGAAGGACAGTTTGGAACCGAGCAACTAGAGTCAGTAGATTTAACGTAACGTTTCCTAAGCGCCTTTTTTTGGTTTATGAGAAATAAAAATATTTTGATTTTGATTTTAATAATATCGTTTTGAATGATATTATTCGTTTATAGGACAAATAAGTGATAGTAATATATGTTTAGTAAATTATCCGGCACATTAAAGTTATGTATTCCTGTTGATAAGTACCTGTCAGGAACGCATTTTATCAACGGCCGGACCATAGTCAAAAAAAGTTACTGAGGAACATTTACAAACTACTTTCTTCTTCTAAATTTCGATGCTGTAACAAGTAATGTCAAGCAAAAGTGTCAACATATTTATTTCAGTCTATTCCATAGGTTATGGTATTAACTCGGAGTTGGAAGACTTGTCAATACTCCTGCAATTTACGGGGCCATTTTTATCTGAACAAAGTGAGAAGAAAATTAATGATACCCTGGATTTGCCGAAGATGAAGGTGTGGGTTGAAAGGTGGGCAGTCGTGAATAATAGTAAGGGAGTGCTGGAAGCAGCTGGTGTTACGATACAGGTAAGACAAGATAAAGTTATTTATTTTTATTTATTGAATATGAGCTGAAATTTTGTAAAATTACTATATACCTGGAGTACTCTTCACCCCTTTTGTATTGATATATCCTTTTAGTAACACCCTGTTTATAAAGGTCTTCCCTCAGCTTATGCGTAAAATATATATACCTCCTATGTTTTTCTTTTTGACCTTACATTATATTTAATAGCACCAGAACCCCTCCAAAATTTCCTATTTCGATCGCTCTTTTATAACGCCTAGAGTACAATTTGAAAACATCTGATTAAAATACAAAAGAGTATAGTCTATAATCTTCCTATTTAATACAAACAGAAAACATATTATTCACTCCTTAAGATCCATATAATATGTCAATAGATACATATCTTGCTTACTAAAATCCCATGTATTATCCTTTACAGGCCTCCGATACCTGGGCATTAACCCTAGATCCTGAAGACCGAATAGACTTTACAAAAGGGGAAACCAGGTCCACAATCCTGAACCTAGATGTGACGGAAGCTGTAAGAACACCGGGGGATCCTACACAGACGATGTTCGCGTTGAAGATGAAGACGGAAGCCAATACGACGACCCCATTTTCTTTTAGCTATACGGTTGATCCGTTGCAGATAAGGGAAGGAGTGATTTATGCGTTTATTCTACTGTGTGCGCTATACGTTTTGATTATTTTTGAGGTGAGTAAAATGATCGTTTAAAAGCTCGTGCACACGACGTCGTTTGTTTTTGGTTTTGTTATTCTGTTATCTGCCGCAAACGTAGCTACTTTTTTCTAACTAACCATACAGTGAATGATAAACACAGACGGCTGCGCGGTGGCGTCGTGTGCACGAGTGCTTAGTAATTAGTTGTGTTCCTTTTTTTAGTTTCCTGAAGTAGTACTCATTTAGTTATTTCGGCATGAGCGAGATTTTGACTTTCTTAAAAACTATTCAACAGTTTTGATGATGAATGTACTGTTTTCTAAACTAAAAACAAGTAAGCACATAAGAAGGACTCGGTTTAATACAATAAGAAGTTTTAGAGATAACCCTGTTCAAAAATACATAGATAAAAAAACTTTTTGCAATCCCTAATAAACATCTGAATGTGTATATTTTGCAGTTCCCTTAATACCTGTATGTGATATATATATGTGATATATATATAAGGTGCTATAAAAATATCTGCCACGGCTTTAATGGGAGGTAGTATTGTGTTTATAGATTACAATAGTGAAGAACTTTCGTACCCCGGAACAGTTAATTAAATTTTAGAAAATAAAATTGTTAAATTATCATTGACTCTATTCTGCGTAACGTGGTTCACAAATTACGTGAATTCGGTGCGGAGCGGCAACAGCTTAGGACACGGGATGGTTTTATACTAATAAATCAATTCAAATTTATACGTTATGTTTTTTGTATGAAAAAAAATATGATAAATAATCAATAATTTATCTATACTATTGTAATCTATAAACACAATACTACCTCCCATTAAAGCTGTGGCAGATGTTTTTATAGCACCTTATATATGATATTTGTTTGGTTACACAAAACAAATATCCTCCTCTTTAAAAGGTCAAACTCTCAGCATTTCCGTCAACCAATATTTCCTGTCAAAAAAGGTTATCAACCCGCACCAGACCAGTTCATTACTTAATGCATTACTCTTACGTGTCACTAAGATCGCAACCTTGCACAAACAAATCATAATGACACAGAGATAACACGCTGTTAACAAGTACTCATTGTTCGTAGACTGTCTAACTACTTTAAGATACAGACAGTTTGGATTGATATATTATAAAAACTATAATTTCAAATACAAGATTTTCTTAGTATCTAGGATCAAAGTACTTTTAAAGACGAATCAATCAAGCCCAAACACGATGCATTTGCGTTGTTTCGTTACAGAGTTCCTTTAAGTACCTTCTGGTTTCATCATCGAAAGTACCATGATTTTATTGTCACTGAATGTCTATAAGTATGCAAAATTTCATCCCAATCGGAAGTTAAGTAGTTCTAATTTAGCTTGCAAGATTTTAATAAAACAAACATACATACATTGCAAGTTAAATAAAAACTTGTCAAAAGAAAGAAATAGACCATTGGCAAATATGAGATAACTTATTGTATAGTACAAGTTGACAGGCCTTTTGATCTAGGATTCGATTACCACCCAGGACAAGTCTTTGTGTGACATTAACAGTTATTGTTTACCAATAATATGTATGCATGTATGGCGAAATATACAGGGTGTTAAGAAAACCCTGTCCGATCCGTTAACTTGTTGTTAGGTATCGATAACTGATACCAATAATGTAAAAATATATTGGAAAAAATATAAACTAAAAAAATTTTTTTTTTCACAAAATTCGCGAGAGATATCCGGCCTCGTCACAGTTGCTGCCAAATGATCAAACAAAAGGCCGCCAAATAATACCGACGAAAATGGTGCTGTAATTATTGTTTTATTCTCAAATTTAGGGAATTTTGCGGCCAAAAATCGTTATTTCATAGTTTATTATTATTGATGCTATCATGAATATTCCAAATTTAATATTATATTTGGGCATGTGATTGTGGACCCTATATCACCCTTTCGGGTCGGACAGGGTTTTCTTAACACCCTGTATAAGTAAGTTTATCAGTTGTCTGGTTACCATAGACTCGGCCTAGTTTGGGATCAAATTTCCAAATATGAGTTGTCCCAGACTAATTTCCATAAAATATCTTCTATCCTGAAAACGTAACCCTCAATTCCCTTACAGGCAATAAACAGAACGATGGCAGCGGTCCTAGTATCCACTACATCCATAGCAGTTCTAGCGCTGGTCGGCGAGAGACCCTCGCTTCCGGAGCTGATCTCCTGGCTGGATGTGGAGACCCTGCTGCTGCTGTTCAGCATGATGGTTCTGGTGGCCATCATAGCTGAGACTGGCCTGTTTGATTATCTGGCGGTTTTCACCTTTGAGGTATGTTTTTTCACTACCCTAAAAATGAAATGTTTTATCGGAGATTATAATGTATGTATAAATGCTAAAACAAAAATGTATGGGGTGCCAATAGAATAGTAATTATTCTATCGTCGGCCGACAAATGCAATTTTTTTAACGGAAAGATGATGTAGAGGCTTCATGGCATAATACTTTTAAATTGTAAGTTTTAACTTTAGTATAGTTGTAAGTGTTTATTGTTAACGTAGATTTAAGTATCGTTAGGAAGTAGATTTGTACTCGTGTTTTTATTCCTTGAACTATATTATGTTCATCTTCTTTAAAACATTGTTGGTTTAGGGCAAAATTGTGTCTGCTATTGTTTATTTTAAGCTCATTTTCTTTTGAAACATCTACTTCAGGGTAATTTAATTGTTTTTTTATTGTTTGGTGTTTTCTGACTGAAATTATGAGCATTGTGGGGACAGAAGTCTAAATGTCTGAATGTTTTTTCAAGAAAACATTATCTAAAGAACCACGTTTTACATTATAATAAATATAACTATTAGGAAGTCTATGAATAGCAAATGTTTCTTCGTATACTGTACAACATTTCTTATGGTATACGGGGGTTGGGGTGTCACCGAAAGGGTATATCTATCCAAAAGGGGTGAAGAGTACATATGGTATAGAGTCAGTTTACAACATTTCAGCTCAAAATGAGTTGTTTTGATAATTTATATTTATTTTATAATATATCCTATAATTTGAAAATAAGACCAATGAAGTTAGTACTCTGTAAGTACTTAAGTATGGACTTTTACCAAATTATTTCCCATAAAAAATACTTTTAAAATAGCTAAGCTCAAAGTACTGGTAAAGACAAATCTTACGAGCCCAAACACGATTGTATTGCATCGTTTCGTTACATAGTTCCTATGGCCACATTGTGGCTCCATCATGAGACCAGCTCGTAAGTACCATAATATTGTATTGACGTTGAACTTACATAAGTATGCAAAGTTATGCAATGTTATGCAATATCGATCCTCACCTGGAACAAGCATTTTCAACCGACTTCATAAAGAGTAGGTTCTCAATTCGTCTTTATGTTTTATTTTTATATTTTGTATGTATATTACGCGATATGTACGGATTTTTTTTGATCAATTTCTAAGATTTTCATTGATATAGTAGGTATACCTTTGTAGGTTATGTCTATGGCTAAAAATCACGACACCGTTGAGTTTTGAAAAAGTTTATTATAACTTCACAGTAAGTAAGGATGTACAGTTGCAAACGGCGTGATCAGTTAGAGGAGATTGCCACGGTACCGACAGTATAACTAGATAGCACATTAACACAATAGGAAAGTCTAGATTTAGGCTAAACCTACTATTACGAGCGATTAGGCGCGAGAAAAATGGAGCGTGCATTCGCCGTCGGAACAGGTTAAACACTGGTGGCCGTGACCGAGCGAAAACAGATTCACAGTAACACGCGGTGGCGGGAGGTGCGCAGGCGCCGGGAGGCGAGGTACAATAGGGTGCGTCTTTGTGTTGTGAGTGTCGCCACACCTTAAAGATGGTGCCATATAAAATTACATCAAATCGATCTAGTAGTATTGTTTTTTTTACTTGAATGAAGATGCCTTTTTGTTCATTTCCGTGCAATCATTTGCTAATACAATCACGTGAACCGCTAACCATTTGTATGCTATAAAACGGATTGACTGCCCATCTGACCTCCACAACCCATTTACTGGGTAATACAGCATCCTTAGTAACACTGGTTTGTAAATAAGAAGATAAACTTTATGAATGATAAATAATTTAATTACTTTAAGCTTCGTTTACACAGCGAAAAATCTCCGACAAAAAAATGTGCTGTTTTTCTTGACTTTTTACTCTACGACACATTTTTAATCTGAATCTTTTTGCGTCTTTCTATAATTGTCGCACACTCGGACACTTTTATTCACAATAAGCCCATTCGTACACGAGGCGACGCAAATCGATCGTACAATGATGGCCGAATCCAAACTCTATTTAATTTTAAGATGCCTTTTAAGTCTCAATGTCTTGTATTTGAAGGTTTAAAGTGAATCATAAATAGTTTTATTTGTATTAACATAAGTAATTGAGTATACTATAAATACTTATGTATGCAATTTGGTTAATAAAATAGTGACCTTAGATTATAAATAAGTTAACCATAGAATGCGCCTAGCGGAGTGTGAACTGTAAACACCAGTATGAACAAACACCTTAGTATGGAAACTATGCCCACGTTATACAGAAACAAAATAAGGTGAAATAGACAGATTAATGTCTCTAGTTTACGATAGTATGGGTTGCATTACTGTGAGTATTGTCTGAAGTTACGCAAGAGAAGAGTGTCTGGAAGGATATGGGGAAGGCCTTTGCCCAACATTGTGACATTTTTCTTTGACGTACTAATGTTCAATGCCGCAATAAAAAAAAGTTCATGAAATTAAAATTGGGGTATACCTTAACAATTTAAATATAGTTTGGTTTATGTACACAAGTTTTCAATAACCGGGTCAGATTACCCCCAATGACCTTTGCTTATTAATAGTGTGTGTTAGCGACAGACAGACATTTAAGATCGTCTTAAAGTTAAGTTACGTTTGAGTAGAACTTAACATACGGTATAAAGTGTCAAGGTGTACATATAGCATTAGTCTGACACTTCTAAAGTAGTCAAACCACGTGATCGAACTAGACACAAGACAGATGTCACATACAGCTTGTAGTTATAAATCTAGATGATAACGAATAGTTATCTGTTATAAAATAGTTTATTTTACTTGTAATTTATGTTTGTTTAATGTACTTAGTTGTATACTAGTTTGTGCCACGACTTTGTTGGGTAATTACTTAAAATTTATAAGGTTTTTCAAAAAGTCACATGCCTTAATTTTGATAGTAAAAAAAAATGAACAATCATTAGATCTAGTTTTGTCATATAATTCAAAATTAAATAAACAATGAAAGTATATTCTTAAAACCAAAGCCTGTCCAAAATAAATAAAATTCAGAGTAATAAAACATTTCGCGAAAAAACATAGCTCCTTGGGATATTTACTTGGTAGTCTAGTTCTAAGTTCTAATAAACTAAAAATATGTCTGCTAAATAAGTATTATTTACTTTTCCTTCTTTTAAACGAACAAAAATCATAATTATGTGCGGGTATTGTGTTTACACTTATATGAAAAACCTGAGCTGTTTCTAATTACTTTTGTAACATCTTTTTTGCATCTTATTGCCAGCACGTGTGAAAGCTGTAATAAAAGATAAGATACTGACGTAAACTAACAATAAAACTTACATGTTACTAACTACGTAAATAATTATTATACCAGTTTTTTTTTACTTCTATTTTTCTAACAAAATACTGATAATTTGATATGTTTGTCTGGTCCCATGTTGTCAAGTTGTAGTAGAAAGTAATCGTCCATAAATACAGTACGGCCGCTTAGAGAACGCGTTACTGACAGGTCGTGGTCAACAGGAAAATTTAAAATAACACCGTTTTTGTTTGCTTATACAATGCAAACCAACTGACATGTGTCAGGAACACATTCTCTCAGCGGTCGAATTATACTACCTAGCCTTCTAGCCAGATGATATTTTTACTGCCGTTAACACTGATCGAATCGCTCACATGCTTGATTTTTTTACCCTATCGATGACAAAATAACTCTTGAAATCGATCTATTATTACCATTTATCGCATTACAAAAATACAAAAAAAAAAAAAAGTCGAATCCAGAAAACAGCTTCGAAATCGGTTAGAATATGACGAAAAATTGTCTGAACATTTTTTGTCTCCTAGCATTTACTTAACTGTCAAATAGCTCGTCGCTTGCTCAGCGCTTATATCTATATAATTATATCATATCTTGTATATTATGTACAAGATAGTATTCCAGTTAAATTTGCTCTAGACATGTCTGAACCAGTTTTCAAATATTTGTATTTTCGTGTCAACTTGTTTGCTTCAGCCTCTTGATAAAGAATGACCGTATTTTATTATATCTTATAATGATTTAGGGAGTAAACTGAAATTTATGAAGTACCTGATACTTAAAGAATGTGATTATGATAAAGCAAACATTGAGCAGAATCTGTTTTTTTTTTTGTTTAAGACTGTGTGTCAACATGGACTTTACATACACCCCTTATAGTCCAGTCATTTGTACATATGAATTGTAGGAATTTTTTCTAGTTTAATTAATTACCGAGCTATTTTCTGAAAGGATTATACTGCTGAAAGGAGATATTGTCAAAAAACTGTTTTTGAGCGGCGATCGCCATTTTTCCAATATGGCGGAGCGAGCGACAAAGATACGAGGTGGCAAAGTGAAAATTCGAAAAGAGCTCGTCGTAATCTATAAAACCACCAATTTTCAACACTTCCGGAAAACTTTCCAAGTAGAACTACCAAATGACTGGACTATTTTTCTCATACGAATGTAGGTCTTAAATGTATCTATCGGTACATTACATAAAAGGCAGTAACTATTAAATTTAACGGAGACTCAAAATAGAGTTGTGTTTGAGTATTTGACTAAGTATACCTGCAAAGGTATCGAAACTAGGAAATTACATAGTTCTATTAAATTTTTTTATGTATGTTTTTTTGAACTTACTCTTGTTTTTAGAAATCTAAGGCCGCACCTGGACTTTCTATTTCATTATCATGATCTGTTTTCGTTTAATCCACTGCTTGCCACAAGTTTTCACCCCCAAACACCACCCGGATCTTTAGCTTTAGGCCTTTCCCCTTCAGGTTTTGCAACAGTTTCAGTTTTTCGAAAGAAAAATTCCCTATATTTTGTGAACGATTAAAAATAAAGAATTTCTAAGTCTGCTGTTGCTGTATGACAAAAGCCATAATACAGTAGGAGCAAAATAGAGCAAATTTTGCGAAACTAAAATAAGAAAATTTTGGGGCCTATATACTAATTGAAACATTATTTTCAGGTGACAAAAGGAAAGATTTGGCCGTTAATCACGCTCCTGAGTGCGATCACAGCATTTATATCGACGTTCCTAGATAATGTGACTACTGTTCTACTCATGACTCCTGTTACTATCAGGTAAGATTTAATAAGTATGGCCCAAGAAGTCAACTCTTTTCATAGGGGCATAGAACTCTCCCAAGTAGTGCCACACCACCCGGTCCTCCGCCTTCTGCATATAGCACCCGCAACCACCTTATAAATGATGTGTCTGGATTCACCAGTATTTTTAAAGTCGAAAGGAATCCCATTTTAGATGACGTTTATTCATTTTTTGGCCTAACATTTAAGTTCTTCGTGGACACACGATTTGGCCCGTCTACGTTGGAAGTAGCCTGTGCCCAGATGTGAAAAAGTTACTTAAAATACCACTGATATTGTAATACTGGTGTTCTGGTGGAACCTACTTTCCAAGAATTTCCAAATTATATTCTATATATCAGCCACATTCAAGAAATAATGACCGTGCTTTGGGATTATGAACCTTAATTCAATGACTAACAGTTCAGTTTCCATCACATTCAAATTACTTTTAGGCCCTTTTCGGTAATATTTGTCATTCTAAAATGAACTTAAACACATGTTGTCAAAGTTGATAATTGCGTAATTAGTAATAACGTTTCATTCTCTTTCCAGATTGGCTTTAGTATAGTTTAGAGTTTTTATCGTGACATTACCTCATATAAACCAAAATTCTATGAGTAGTAGTGATTTCTCGTCTCCCCTTTTGCCCATTGCTATCTTTAAAAGAAATATTATTACCATATACTGAATTATTTCACCAGGTTATGTGAAGTGATGGACTTGGACCCGATACCAGTGCTGATGTCGATGGTACTGTTCAGTAACATCGGTGGCACCATGACACCAGTGGGCGACCCGCCTAACGTCATCATAGCTAGTAATAAACAGGTTATACAGTCTGTGAGTATTTGTTTTATTATTTTGAGTATATTCGTTCTATGTGGTAAAACCTTTACGAGATTTGTGGAAACAAACGCTACTCAATGAGCTACTTTTATCGTTATTGTGCTATATTATTATTAGGTGGATGCGAAATCAAAATTTAAATTTAAACCACATTTAACATTTTTACACAATATCTACTATAATAATATTCTCTGTAAAGTCAGTAAATAGACCCTTAAAATAGCTGTTTTGTTATAACTCGGTTTTAAAGCACTGACAGTCATTGATTCATTATTCATATTTGCCCTAAAAAAGTTCATCTTCATTTTAGAATATTCATGCTTTAGATTTAATAACGCCTTCCTAATTATCTGTCTCCATTACCAGGGAGTAAACTTCACAAACTTCACGCTGCACATGTCGTTCGGAATCTTGCTGGTCTGCGTCCAGACTTACTTCCAACTGAGGTACATCTTCAGGGACCCTAAGAAACTGAGGCTTAATGAGCCGAGAGATGTACAAGGTAAGGAGACGTATTATATGACTACCACTACGTACTATCTGATCTTTAATAAAAACAAATGCACCTACAATACATATGCCGAATGTATTTTGGTAATAGATAGATTCGGGAATGATTAAATAATAATTTTCAATAGTCTATATAAAAGAATATACTCTATATAATAGAATACAAACTCATAAAGCTAAACCAGACTACTGAAAAAATTACCGTAAAAAAATTCTTCCTTCACCAAAACTAAATTCAAATGCGATGTAATGTCATGGCTATGAGTATTTTTTGTATGGTGGTCGATCAGTCAAAATAGTTGAGAGAAGAGATTTGGATACAAATAGAAACCGGTTAAATTATTTCATATTTATAAATAAAAGTTTATATTCTCATCCAATAAGATAATAGAAGCTTAAATACCTAAAAAACATAATTATCATTATGTTAACAAGTTCCAAAATCTTTTCAACAGGACTTCGTCACCAAATTTCAATTTGGAGAAGAGCAACCGACTCCCTCCCACATTTGAGTAAAGATGAGATTGTAGTCAGAGAGCGATTGGAACGTAAAATGCGGAAACTCAACACGAAGCTAGACGCCTTAGTCAAGGAGACGAAGATAAGAGCCTGCCCTAAAGAGTGCTTCGAAACTATGCTTAGTGATATGAAGTCTAAGGTAAGATATTCAAACAAGTTTTTCAGTTTCAAATCAAATTAATTTAATAGCAATAAACATGTGTGTTAAGATGGAATAAAAATGTTAATTATGTTATAAATTAATAGTTTTATTTTTTTATTTTGCTTGATTTAGGTTTTCTGGAGTTTATTGGAAGAAAGTTGTGTTAATGTAGGTTTATACTATCTGTATGTCAAATTTCATCCCATTTCGTTTGGATTTTTTTAACTAAAAACAAAGTTATTTTATTTATAAATAATTAATTCATGATATACTATTATAGGTATGAATTTAGAAGGCAAAAAGTAGGATTTTTTACTGCAGGGGCAAATTTAAATGAGCCTTTTGGAAATTAAATATTTCTATCTGCTATAACAACAATTGTCATTAATAAACTTGCAATAATTACATTTTCAGATACATTCTGTTCAATTTTATTTATTTTGCTTTTTCCTTACAGTACAAGATAAAGGACAAACCGTTGCTCATCAAGTGTTCCGTCGCCATTATATTTGTGGTGTTGGTCTTCTTCTTACACTCTATTCCTGAATTCAGTAAGTATATTACGATATCTACTAGCCATATACAACCCATGTATTTCTACAAATACACGAATGTATTTCTTAAATAATACCTAAGTGTAATAAACAAAATCTGTCATTATTTTTATTTGATACTTTGATTTAGGTAAGGCATTTGAGTCGATCGCGCATAAGTTCACTTCAAATTGATTAATTTATTATTTCGTTATGTATATTTTGAAACAATAATATTTTATTAATTAAATCAATTATAAAGACTAGGTAATAATGCTTCCCTTATTAACTAATACTTCTCTCATATTATAATACTGGAAATAGATTTCTTGACACTGGAATACCTCAAGGCAGTATATTAGGACCACTTCAATATAATTAAATCATTGATTAATTATGAATTAAGAAACGATTAATTCACACCTTTATTAAGTAAATAGGTATTAAAATTACGAACTGAATACGAGAGATGGCAATTTTATCATGATCTTTTTGGATATAAAATTCAATTGTGCTTACGCTTACATTGACTAACACATATACCTACTTTACTTTAACACACATTCCATAGTAATTGATAAACTGACTACTTATAAACAAATAGTGACGGACTTAACAGTTATTTTCCTACACAGATCGCGTATCACTAGGTTGGACGGCGTTACTAGGTGCACTATTACTATTAGTATTAGCAGACCGAGAAGACCTGGAGCCGATCCTGCACCATATAGAATGGTCTACTCTGCTGTTCTTTGCGGCTCTCTTCGTGTTGATGGAGGTAAATAACTTGATTGAATTGATGATATACTAGTTGACGATCATAATGACATACAACCGACTCCAAAAAGAAAACAAAACTACTTAATCAATTTTGATAAAACCTCAGAAGAAATGTAACTCGTAATTTAAATATGTTGAGATCCTACTTTAAATGCCTATGTTCAAGTATGAATTAAGACGTTCACTCTTACGATTGTAACTGGAAAAGTAACCCAGAACCAAAGTAACCAGTTTTACTGTTCTTATTCTATAAAAAACGTTGAAATAAAACTACTTTATTACTTACAGATAAAATAAAACTACTTACTTACCTTAACTTAAATAAAATTACTTACGGATTTTATCACGGTTTGTATTTAGATTTCAGTTCCCGACGTTCGACACCTTTGCAGGTATCATGGTCACGGACAGGCTCAGTCTGCCCGTAAAAGTAGTTTTATTTCAATGTCTAACATTCGCGTAAACCTCAAAACTCTATAAAAATCGACTAAACTATTTTAAGGGTTTCCTATAATACTCTTCATTAAGCATGTTTTTTTCAGTCTTTATCAAAACTGGGCCTTATAGAGTTCATTGGAGGCATCACGGAGAGTATTATCATGCAAGTCAACGAGAGCGCGAGACTGGCTGTGGCTATACTACTTATGTTGTGGGTATGTATTGTATACTGTATTACTATTTTTATTTACGTTACGTTACGTTGTATTTATTAATTACCTTTATAATCTATCTATACTAATATTATAAAGCTGAAGAGTTTGTTTGTTTGTTTGGTTGAACGCGCTAATCTCAAGAACTACTGGTTCAAATTGAAAAATTGTTATGCGCCTATTTTGATGTCAACTGCAAAATATCCATCTAAATCTCGTAAATGAATAGTTCTTTAAGGTTTACCAACAGTATTACATTGTTTATGTACAAAATTAAAACATTTCTTGTAGTTATTTCTCAAAATTCACAATTATTTATTTCTACCCAGGTATCAGGCATAACCTCAGCATTCGTAGACAACATACCTCTAACGACGATGATGGTTCGTGTCGTGACGTCACTCGGTAACAATCCTACGCTAGGCTTGCCGATGATGCCTTTGATATGGGCGCTATCCTTCGGGGCGTGTTTAGGAGGTAAGATACCCATATCTTATTGAAACATAATTAAGAAATAAGAGAACATGTTTGGAAGATATCTATACTTATAATAAATCTGTAGAAGTGAAAATTCTGTACATTGAAAATTTCGAAAAAATAAATGGCGGGGGGTGTTACTCGACAGACACCGAAGCGAAGTGTGAAAAAAAAAAAATTGTCTCTCTGTCTGTCTGTTTGTTCAGGTATCACTCAAAAACTACCGGTTCGATTACGATGAAACTTGGTATAATTATTCTTTATTATAGTATAAGATCCCGTTAAGAACGACCTTCACCGAGATGCTTATTTAATGAAACGTATTTTATATTTAATTTAATATGTCAATAAATATAATGCATATGGGTTGCCTAGCAAATTTCAGTCCAGAGTATATTTAATTAATAATTAAAAAATAAAATATTTTTTTAAACATTTCACCGGTATGATTATTAGATAAATTCTATACCAATCGAAAGTATGAAGCCCATAGAATAAGCAAACTTTAGGTTGCCTATTCTTTTCCGGTCACAACTATAGGGTTGCCATAGTATCTACGAGTCTATAGTTGTATTGTATACATAATAATATGCATTATATTTATTGACATATTAAATTAAATATAAAATACGTTTCATTAAATAAGCATCTCGGTGAAGGTCGGTCTTAACGGGATCTTAGACTATTATCCTGGGCACCACACTGGGTAGTTTATATCTCGGAAAAGTATAAACAATAAAAACAAACTTAATTTTGCGGTTAAAAACTCATTGATAAGTTTCGTCATCCACGCGAACGAAGTCGCAGGCACAGCTAGTTTAAAAATAAAATAGTGCCACATTACGAGACTATAATCGTAATAAACGTATCACCGCACTGCAAGGGTCAATGTCTTACTAAGACGTTTGCAAAATGTTAACGATACATGTACATACGTACACGAATACGAAAATTAGGCACAATAACAATTACACTGGAACGTTTATCAACCTGCCACTCACTGTCTTAAAATAACGGCATCGGGCCCCTGTGCTCTGGTTACGATTTGTGGTGTCGAATAATTGATGCGAAAAAATCCACTTATTTATCTACCTCATTTTGAGCCGACATTTTGTAAACTGCCTCTATACCTGATGTACTCTTCACCCCTTTTGGATTGATACATAAGATTTTGTTTGCGCTACTTTTTCAACAGTCATAGTCAATCTTAAATGACCTTTATTGACACTCGTCTAAAGTTGACGTTTGTTTAACTAGAAATAACATCAATCGACACAAGAATTTAAATAGCCTATGCAAATCTAATATACAGGGTGTTAAGAAACCCCTGTTCGACCCGAAAGGGTGATATAGGGTTCACAATCACATGCCCAAATAAAATATCAAATTTGGAAAATTCATGATAGAAACAATAATAATGGATTTTGAAATGACCATTTTTTGCCCCGAAATTCTCTAAATTTGAGATTAAAACAAAAACTACTGCACCAATTTCGTCGGTATTTTGTTTGGTAATAAGGTGGCATCGACGCCGACTCTCTCTCTCAACATTTGAGAAAAATAAAAAAATTAGGTAATAATTTTTTTCTTTTTTTTTTCCATTTTTTTTTTCATATTTTTGTAATCAGATATCGATACCCAATAACACCTACACGGGTCGGACAGGGGTTTCTTAACACCCTGTATATAAATCTTCAAGTATTATAATCATAATTCATTTTCAGGTAACGGCACACTAATCGGCGCGAGCGCAAATGTAGTATGCGCAGGAGTCGCCGAACAACACGGCTACAAATTCACCTTCATGAAATTCTTTCAAATCGGCTTCCCCGTTATGATCGGCCATCTTATAGTTTCTTCCTTTTATTTATTACTCTGCCACTGTGTTTTCACTTGGCATTAAAAGATTAACCAAAACATATTGGTATTAAATTTGAAGAATATGGATTGGGAAGATTTCTTAAGATCTAGGTCTTAAAGAAATTGATGGTTAGTACCTTGTCCCACTGATGGGCAATGGGCTCTCATGTAGATGATTGATCACGAGTTGGTGATTTTAGATTTTTGAATACTTTTTAAAGCAATGTTTTCTTTCAATCAAGTCAAGTCAGTTGTGCCTTCGATGAAGTTTCACTCCGTAAAAAGGCGTTTTTTTAATATGGATTAGATTTTTGGAAATATGATAGGAAATATCAATTTTTGGAATGATATAACCCTTTATCAAGTAATTTTACCTTTTTAACTGTCAAGCCTGGAATCCCCCAAATACCTAATACAGATTTTTCTTATTTTTGAGAAAATTGTTAAAATGTTTAAAATTATGATTTTGACTGACATTTTGAACATTTTTGTGTTTTAGATTTCTACTAACATACCTGTTTTATTAAGATATTTATCCTTTTGAAGTCCTTTATTTTTAAACCTTTCAACTCCGCTTCGGTCACCGATGACCAATTCGACGATTTTCTATTGCGTCTGGTGAGACCATAATTTTTATTTAAGTTAATTATCTATTTGAGATTGCAAGACAAAGTTTCATGTAAATATTTATTTGAGATAATAAACTTTGACTTTCTGGTGTTAAGCACTTTTTAGTTTTACTATTTGCGCTAAAAGACACTTGTTTAAGAATTATTATTTTAACGTAACTATATTTCTGTCTCTTTCCCACATTAGGAGTTTTACAATAGTGTGACAGCGACAGTAATAGGTATTGAAAATTCAAATTATGTTTAATTCGTTTTAGACTAGAAATTTTATAATTATTTAGATTTTGGCTAATTAGCCTATCGGGCTAATTTAGCCGTGTACAAGTATATAGTGTGATATTTCAGTATTTTTAGAACAAAATTATATTTAAGTTTGAGTTTAATAAAGCCTTTACGGGTTGGACAAATATTGTATTATTTTGTGTTACAAAGTTATTTGAACAAGTTTAGTATATAATAATAATAATACCTGCCTGTAAATAGCCCTTTTCTCATACAGAGAAACAATGTGCGTTCATCTCGCTTACTACCAAGTGTCATTTCTAAAATGTATGGAAGTGACAGGTCTAAGTCACATGACTTATCGAAGTGAAATGTCAATTCCATACATTTAATTACATTTAAGCGACTTCTATCATCGTTCACGCTTGTAGAAATGTCACTTGGCTGCATGAGCTGGTTTATAAAAGATTTTTAACGATGATGACTTTCCTATATCTACTGTTAAGAATATTATAGTTTTAACTTACAAGTTAAAACTGTCATTTTCAAATAACTCTGTAACACGTTTAGTTTAATTTAGTTTAATTTAACAAAATAATGAAGTGATATAGGTACCTAGTTCTAAATCGTTAAGTAAAAAATTATAATTAAACATTTTTAATTGTACAAGATAACTGTGTACTTACGACATTTTAGTACAAATTATGTGACAAACTGTACTTAAATGGAATAATAATGTTTTTATACTATATTTCATTGTTTACTAAGGTTTTTGTACTTATAATTATTATTTATTATTTTCTATTATTATATATTTTGAATAAATTTGCTGTTACTATAAGAATTATTTAAGAAATTTCTCACTAATGTAGTGAGGAATTTTTATAGTAACAACAATTGTGTTTTTTTCTATTGCATGGTCACAATTTACTTTTTATTTATATATTTTTTAGATTTTGGGTTTTATTTTGCTTTTGTATCCGTATTGTTTTTATATCTTTTTAATTAATAAGTTTAACATTTTTACTGAAATATTTGTAGCTGATTCTATTTTTTCGAACTGAACTAAAATTGGATCATACCAAATTTTAAAATCTCTTTTTTATCGTACTCTTTTTTTAAGGGACGGAAGGATAGACACGTCCCTACAGTCTTAATAAAAGTAATTTAATTGAAATTAAACCAATGTTATAAATTATATTTAGTTTAATATGCATTACAGAATTGGCTCCAATACGTTTTTATATTCAAATTACAACTTTTCGTCTTTTCGGTACTTTAGTACGTACCTAAAATTTATTATTCCTACCTACCCTCTATTTGGTTATAGGTATTATAATGACAAACGTCGTATGTTACATTGACTTGTCGATTAAATACTAGTATTATAATAAAGCAATACAAAATGCTTATTTCAACTTTTAAAAATAATATTTTTCTCATTATTTTTTGTCTTGAAGGCAAGTTTGAGAAAGTTGTTATTTTTTAAAGCAAATATTTATTGTAATATTCTTTGTGATACTTAACTATAAAAGCGATTTATTTAAAATTATTGTAATTATAATAATTTGTTGTAAAACAGTATTTAGAAAGACATGGACATTACGTAATAATTATAAGTTTAAATAAAAGTTGTGTGATACTTATTTTGTCTAATTTTCACTTTATTTTATATAAATAAATTATATAAAATAAAGATCCTTTACTCTTGGATGTAGTTTTCTAAGATAAATAAGATTTCCTATATTTTTAACAGACTTCAAAAAAGGAGGAGGTACTCAATTCGACTGCTTTTTAATGTTTGTTAGCACAGAACTTTCGACTGGGTGAACCGATTTTGATGATTCTTTTTTTATTTGATAGTTGGTACTTCCCGTGTGTACATAAGGGATACACTGTGGGATCCATAAGGAAACCATATAAGATTTAAGAGTCGGTTTTTTTGTAGAATTATTGAAGGTCAGGTTTAAAACAAAATTGATTCAATTTGCATTGAGGAAAAAACAAATAATTCATACTATATCAATCTTAAGTTTTTATCTGATTTATAGTGACTAGACGTGAAATTGATTATTCTGATATTAACTATTGATTTACAAGGTCGTCAATTTGATAGAGCAAATGGCAGGTCGTAAGGACCGTATTATATTGATTATTATCGCATTATTAAATATTTGTATAGTTTCTTTAGTAAATAAGAGAATAATAGAAAGAAGTAGAATTATTTACTTACTGAAATTAATAATTACATTAATTTTAGGATTTTGAATGACTGAAATACCTTATATCAATTTCTTCACCCTTCGCCTTTGGTGGTTGATATTTTACTTTATTTAAATCGAAAAAAAAAGCCTTAACGCTTCCTACACTAAGAAATATTCCATGAATCACATATTATGTTTAAAAAACTGGCCGAGTGCGAGTCGGACTCGCGCACGAAGGGTTCCGTACCACCGTCGTATGAGAGCCCCCCTTAAATATTAATTTTATGTGGTTTTTAGTATTTGTTGTTATAGCGGCAACGGAAATACATCATTTGTGAAAATTTCAGCTTTCTAGCTATCACGGTTTATGAGATACAGCCAGGAGACAGACAGACGGACAGACAACGAAGTCTTAGTAATAGGGTCCCGTTTTACCCTTTGGGTACGGAACCCTAAAAACATACACAAAGAACAACCAGACATGAAATAAGATGTAGACCACATAAATGTTGATCACGTGCAAGGATCGTCGAGGAAAAAAGGAGTAAAATAAAACCAATAAAATAATGTAATTATATTGTTTTATTCAACTTAAAAATAAAAACTTTTTCTTGCCTTACTTATTCAAATATAAACATTACACAAATATCACATTCATTAACAATTAATAAAATTTCTAAAAATAAACTACTCTATATTAGCAAACATTATGAACAACTTGATTTTTAAAATCTCATGTTATAGGTATATAGTAAGTTTTATAATAATAGCAACTTGTAACTGTCCCACTGCTGGGCAAAGGCCTCTTCTTATACAGGGTGTTAAGAAACCCCTGTCCGATCCGTTAAGGTGTTGTTAGGTATCGATATCTGATTACAAAAATGTGGAAAAAAAAAGAAAAAAAAATTATAACCATTAAAATTTATTTTCTCAAAAGTCGAGAGAGAGAGCGTCGGCGTTGTCACAGATGATACCTAATTACCAAACAAAAGGCCCCCAAAAATACCGACGAAATTGGTTTTGTAGTTTTTGTTTTATTCTCAAATTTAGAGAATTTCGGGGCAAAAAATGGTTATTTCATAAACCATTATTATTGTTTCTGTCATGAATTTTCGAAATTTGATATTTTATTTGGGCATGTGATTGTGAACCCTCTATGACCCTTTAGGGTCGGACAGGGGTTTCTTAACACCCTGTATAGAGAAGAGATCACACAAAATCATACAAACATGCAGGACACACTCATTTAATACAAAAATAACGAAATTATTAACGGGACGGTTAAAAAACTAGTTAAACTTCATAAGTAACCTCTATTTCTGTAAAAATACATTGTTAGTATAATATTTTTTGTTTTGGTATACAAACATAAAATTAGTTACATAACATAACATACCATCACGCCTGTATCCCCGAAGGGTTAGGCAGAGGTGTACCAATGTACACCCACAGTTCGCCGGTATGTTTAGGTCCCATGTAATAGGGGGCGAGCCTATTGCCACTAACCGGGCACAAATCCAAACTCCGACCCGCTACTGAGAATTTCATAGAAAAACCCAATAACAACTTGGTCGACTTGGGAATCGAACCCAAGACCTCTAGCGTAGCAGTCGCACTTAGCGCCACTAGACCAACGTGGCATTAAATTAGTTACCTATTATAAAATATATTGGTATAAAAATATAATCTAGTAATATGGTACATTTCGAATTATGTAATGATCTAAATATGTACACATTTTTGTACTTAAAATTATCACTATCAAAAACTCTTGTACTTATATTAAAATACAAAATAACTGTTTTTCATTGTGAATCTACAGTTTTATACATTACAAAACTTTAATTAACAATATTCTTAAAATCAACATTGTATTAATTTGTTTAGTAGCATTATTTCGAAATTTTGAACATAATTTTTTATTAATGTTTTAAGTCCAAAATACCACACACATATTAACACTATAGTTACTGATAATCTCTTTTTTTACAATAGTAATCTAGCGACCTGTAATCCCACTGCTGGGCAAAAGCCATTAATGCCAAGTAAAAACACAATGGCAGACCAGCAAATAGGCCGTAGCGATAACCAAATGGCCTATCATTACTGGGAAGCCTATTTTGAAGAATTGCATGAAACTTATCCTATAGCCGTGTTGTTCGGCTATGCCTACACAGACCACGTTGGAACTGGCGCCTATTAGGGTGCCGTTACCTGGAACAAAATATAGTAAAGTAAGAAAATGGATAGCAAAAAATGAAAAACTAATAAAAAAAACTATAAATAAATTAATGAGATAATAAAAAAGACAAATAAAATACACAAATAGTTTAGTAGTTTTTTTTTTAATTAGCCTATTGTTGACCCACTGTTGGGCAAAACCTTATCTGGGGATTTGAATATTTAACTTATTTTTAGAACTTTTAATGATTTAAATTATTATTTTTATTTTTAATTTGTTTCTAGGATTTTTATTATGATTGGTGTCAAAAAATTGATGCGAAAAATAGGGCATCAATAATTTAATTAACTCATTTTGAGCTGAAATGTTGTAAACTGACTCTATGCCAGATGTACTCTTCACCCCTTTTGGATAGATATACCCTTTCGGTAACACACTTTAAACATAATTTTGACGACCTCCGTGGTCGAGTGGCGCACACCGGTTTCAAGGTGTCGCTAGCTCTGAGGTCCCGGGTTCGATCCTCGGATGGGTCAATGTAGAAACCAACTTTTCTACTTTATCTCGGGTCTGGGTGTTAGTGGTACCTTCGTTGCTTCTGAATTCCATAACACAAGTGCTTTAGCTACTTACTTTGGGTTCAGAGCAATGTATGTGATGTTGTCCGCATTTATTTATTTATCCTTACCTCCTAAACAGACTCCATAAGACAGAGCCCATATTAGCGGAGCCATTGGCAGGTTGAGAGTAGGATGGGTGCCCAGTGACGTCACCACTCGAATCATCATTGTCGTTAGGGGTACGTTGTCGACGAATGCTGACGTTATGCCTGACACCTAGAAATATTAATTAATATTACATTGTGTTTAATTGAAAATAAAAAGGTTTCGCTCAAGATTATAGTAGTTACTATTAAATACTCAATTAATTAGTATTTAGAAGCAATACGAGAATTAAGCTTGATCGTATGTTTCCATACAATACCATAGCTTGTAATGTGAAAGGAAAGAAAAAGAAAGGTCAAAGGTGGTATATGTCTTACTTTATATTTATTAATCTGTCTATCTGTGTATCTATCTGTAACATCGCAGCTTCCAAATACCTCAAAATATATTGATTTATTTATTTCCGTTTTTAAACTGATGAGATCGAACTGAATTTTGAAATGATTTTACTGATATTTATAACAGTAAAATTATAAAAAAAGTTAGCTGAAAATAATTAGCTACCGAGAAATGTACAAAGATTGGGCAATAGGGATGATGACTAATTTTTATTTTTTTGTGCATCTTTTCGAAAATATAAAAATATTAGACACATATTTTTTCGTTTGGACCGTAAACAAAATACATACATACATACATACATATATGAACCCTAAAAACATAACACTCCTTTTTGGGCAGTCGTGTAAAAATTATGAAGATACAGTGATTACAAATCTTGCGTGACGTCACGTCTAAGCAAAAATTGTACATAGCCGTGACGTCACAAGCCCCACTCCTGAACTTAAAAGCGCTTTATCTTCGTATTTTGTAATTGATTTGATAAAAGAAAAAATACGTGTCTATTATATTTTGATGATCTAAATGGTGGACTAAATTGATTTTGACTTTTCATACCCAGTTATCTACCTATTTCTAACAGTGGGGCACAAATATTACATTAAAAATTAAAGTTTCCTTATTATTATTTTTCTTGGTACCTCACAAATAAAAGTAATTCTCACCCATAACATAAGAACCAGCGCCACAGCTAACCGGTCACTCTCGTCCACTCTTAAGATCAGAGCCTCCGTCCAGCCGCCGATGTACCCGATCAGACCTAGTTTAGCTAGAGCCTGGAAAATTAATCAATAATTAGATATAAGGACCGAGATCAAGATAATTTGTTTGCATATAACATGTGTATATTAATTCTATTATTTTTTATGCATATTGGAAGAGAAAATGTAAAAAAATAGAATCTCACGCTTTTACCGTATAATATACATATGTACAGAAAAATCTAATTTAGAGTTATGGAAAAGTTGTACACATGTTTTATTACCCAGTTTCGATCACTTTTATGGAACTTTGATAATTTGAAATTGAATATACAAAAACAATACATTCAAATTACGAATCTTTTCCTTTACTGTATCTGCTCGAAATAAATTTAAGGAAAAATCCTATTTATAACTATAATTATATACTTTGTTCCCATTATCAACCTTTCTAGTACTTTCTACTGAGTGTTATAGTGAAGAAGATAGATATCTTTCCAGACAAAACCCAAAAGTCGTAGTCAAAACCCAAAATTAAATAGTGCTATATATGATTAACATGTATGTTTGTGTGTCTGAAGGTCCAAGATATAATAAAAATATTTTCCTCAATAACTAAGGTATTTACCTCCATCAACACGAAGAGAGCCGCAAAGAACAGCAGAGTAGACCATTCTATTCTGTGCAGGATCGGCTCCAGGTCTTCTCGGTCTGCTAGCGTTAGCAGTAATAGTGCACCTAGTAATGCTGTCCAGCCTAGTGATACGCGATCTGTGGAAAATTGGAAATACAAGATATTGGGCGCCGATTCTGTTGTTGGCAATCTAAACCAAAAAAAAAGAGAATAAAAAAGCTACTAAAATATACCAATGTCACATTGGTATATTTTAGTAGCTTTTTTGGGTGTTGGCAGGAAGGAGCAAAATACCGGGACCGATAGAAAGAAAGAATGCAGATAACCCTTTGCCCAACAGTGGGACATTTTAGTAACATTATTAGGCATACGAAAAAAAAATTGTTAAAATCATTTTGAAAATCGGTCCTCAATTGATGTAGAATATGGATAATATACATCCTTCTCTTATTGGAAGTTCTTTGGCATAAACAGTCTCTAAATTAACCATGCATTGTGAATGACAATGTTAATAAAAGTAAGAAAATTAAGTATTAAGTACTTACTAAACTCTGGTATTGAGTGTAGGAAAAACACGATGACCACAAATACTATGGTCACAGAACATTTCAGTAACAGCATTTTATCTCTTATCTTGTACTGTAAACAAAGAAATACAAAATTAAACACGCACAGACAATATAAATAAGGAAACCCTGACATTTTTTGGAGAAGAGCTGACAATTTGCTAATATCTTCCATAATTTTCGATTGTAAACCATTTTTATCACTATTCCTTTTAAACAACCAGAAACCGCATCAAAATTGGTGTATCTGTTACTGTAAAGGCCCTACGGTAAATTCTAAGATTTACCAGTAAAATCTAAGATTTACCAAATCTTAATGGTAAATGTCCGAAAATGTATGCGATTCGTACTTTTACCACCATTCACTGACTTGGTAAATCTTAGGATTTACATTAAAGGACGATAAATGTGGCAATTTTTAACCGTCTTAGAGAATTACCAGTGCTTAAAGACTAATACAAACTAATAATACTCCTTTTTTGCAAGAGGTTAAAAGTACACAATAAATAAAATTTAAATTCTTAATATAAATCGAAACAGTTTTTAAACGTCTCGCAGTATAACTAGTGCTTAAACACTAAAACAAACTAATAATACTCCTCTTTTTTGCAAGGGGGTTAAAAAGACTAAGACTAAATTAATTATAATTATATATCTCACCTTTTCTCTCATATCAGCGAGCGTACTTTTATAACAATCTTTAGGACACGCTCTTGTCTTCGCCTCCTTGACTAAGATATTTAACTTAGCAGTTAATTTGTTTATTTTCCTTTCGAGTCGCTCCTTGACTATTAACTGGTCTTTACTTAAATGAGGCAGGGAGTCTGCTGAGCGACGCCATATTGAAATCTGGTGGCGGAGATCTGTGGGTTTTTAAATAAATAACATTACCTTATTTTTTTGTGGGAATGTTTACTAATATAATGAATTTGAATGTTTGTCTGTCTATTACGCTTTCAGGGCTAAACCGATGTACGTATTTAGATGAAACTTTGTGCGAAGTAAGCTTGAATTCATGCAAAGGATATAGGCTACTTTTAACCGCGATAACAGTTTCTAAATGGGCGATGCCGCGGGAAAAAGCTAGTTTTTTATTAAGGTAAATTGCGAGAAAAAAAATTTTGTTTAGCTATAGAAACTTGAAAAATCAAAGTATGTTATTTTTTTTGTCAGCTATGTTAAGTAGGTAGACAAAAATGGAAGCATTGCAAGTTTTTATGTTACGTTTAAGTTTTTTCTTTGTCTTGTATTTATATTTTTGTTGTTTTAATAGAACTATGTAGTCGCTAAGCGACAAAGTTCTTCATTAATAAAGAAAAAAAAAAAAAAAAAACGATTGCAATGCTTCCATTTTTGTCTTGTAGCCTTTTTACTTTTATGCGTATCACACAAAAACTACAGCTTAAATCAAACTACTGGTAACCCAGTGAGCCTGAAAACAGACCCCAACATAGCTTAAGTAAAGACTTGGAGAAGAATAAGGTTACCTTGTATATCTTTAGACTCATTCAGCCTGAGTTTATTTGTATCCCTAAAGATAAATCTCAATTGGATGTATGTTTGTACAGCCACTAGCATTATACCAAACGTCATGTGTAGAGTAAAGTTGGCGAAGTTTATACCCTGAAAAAGAAAAAAGAATTTTGAAATATAAATTTTAAATTAGCTAGGTTTAAAGTAATACTGAAGACAAATTAAACAAGCCCAAAAACTATGGGTTTGCGTTGTTTTGAAGCGACATTGGCATTTTTGACACAATTTTCCAGATTTTTTATTAGTTTAAAAAAATTTAGTTTCTCTTAAGTAAGTATATAGATAGCTAAGTTTGTAAATCATCATCACACTGCTCTGTTCCCAATTATTTAAGGTCATGCGTATTCAGCTTCAATTCATCTCTACTACTCGTCATCTCAGCATTCACTCCTTTCTTTCTCATATCATCTTTCACACAATTCATCTCTCTTTTTGATATTTCATTGCTGTATATTCACAGTGATACTCATAACTTGTTTAGTTAAGTTTATAATATTTAAATCATAAAGTACTAAGAATTTTTATTTTTTACTATACCTTGGTAATCCAAGCGAAAGGTTGCCTGGCAGAAATTGCCAGGTGCAATAAGGCGTTTTGTACATGCTCCTACTTAGTTAAATACTATTTTTTTTACCTATGTTCAATAAATATATTTTTTTTTTTTGTTTTTTACCTATTACACATAGGTAAAAAACAAAAAAAAAAATATTTATTGAAAAAAAAGGATTAAATAATTAATAAACATATACTTACAGCCTGCACCACCTGCTTATTACTAGCTATGATGACATTAGGTGGGTCGCCCACTGGCGTGGCCGTACCACCCAAGTTGCAGAATAAAACCATTGATATCAACACTGGTACTGGGTTTAAATCCATTACTTCACATAGCCTGGGAAATAAACAAAATGTCTATAAAAATAATGATTATTTATTTGTTCAAAATAATGTACATAAGATATTACAGCATATTGATATTAGATCAACATGACCACAGCATATTTTACGTATTAACGGTATGCAAAAGCATATTTGCATACCGTTAAGAATAACTCCTATGCATATAAGTTATTCTAGATAACAAGTTTCTTTAAGTTTCAAATAAATACCAGATATTATACTTAAAAATGGGATAAATATAATAAAAATAATAAATAAATAATAAATGCGGACAACATCACATACAGTGGCGTAGCTAGGTAACCATGGGCCCTGGGGCAAATCAAAAAACGGGGCCCCACTGCTATCTAAACTGGTTAGGTTTTATCAAGTAAAAATATTAAATATACAAATATTTTAAAATGCTAAGCTACTTTATCATCAGCTCTTTTCAGTCTTTATCAGCCGCTAGTGTTACATTTAACGGTGGATACCAAGAACGATCTCCTCGCGCGCGGACCTAAATTAATGCACCTACTGCAGGTGACCTGCTTTTTTTTCACGATATTTCGCGTTATACAATGAGTAGCCGAAATCCATGGATTTGACATGATTGATTCACGTAACAGACATCAATATGAGTGGTACTAAAATCGAATAAAATTGAACCACTATATTGACCAGTACTAAAAAGTTTATTAACATCAGCTTACTTATTCCTGATACACCATTATTTTTTTAACCGTTCTCGAAAAAAAAAATCTTGACTCGAATTCACAATAAAACTCACATATCGCTATCCGTCAAATTGACAACACTGCCAACCCACAGAAAGAATTTAGGGGAAATCCCTAGGTATAACTTTCGAATTTCTCTCAACTGAGTTGCCATGATTAAAGTCGGGTTGCAACCTGTCATATTTATTTTGAAAATGGGAGAAATTTTCAAAAGTTCAGTTCGATCGAGATTTTCTGGTAAGGATTCGAGGGCCCCCTGAGCTTGAGGGCCCCGGGGCACTGCCCCGCCTAGCCCCTAGGTAGCTACGCCACTGATCACATACATTGCTCTGAACCCAAAGTAAGTAGCTGAAGCACTTGTGTTATGGAATTCAGGAACAAGGTACCACAAACACCCAGACCCGGGACAATGTAGAAAAGTTGGTTTCTACATTAACCCGTCCGGGGATCGAACCCGGGATCTCAGAGCTAGCGACACCTTGAAACCGGTGCGTACGCCACTCGACCACGGAGGTCGTCAAAATAAAAAGTAACGTTATAATTGTTAACAGAAAAATTATTACTTATAATTCACAATTTGAATAACTATGTTACCGGATAGTTAACATCGGTGCTGATTCCCTCGTACTTAAACTAATTTTCTACTTTTTTGTCCATAAGATAACTGCTTAAATTGGATATAAGGCAAATCAACTTAAAAAAAAAAATTGAACCTAAATCTCATTTTACAATAAAAATAGGAATTATGCTTACCTTATTGTAACTGGGGTCATAAGTAAGACAGTAGTGACATTGTCTAGTAGTAATGATACAATAGCAGTGATCACACAGAGAAATGTGACTAGTGGCCAAATCTTGCCTTTCGCCAACTGAAAAAAAAGAGGATATTATTTTATAATCAATATTATAACTAATGCAGATTTTTTTTAACCCTATAATATCTTATTTACAATAGCAAACATCATAAAAATGTTTTAGTTCGTATACGCTTAACAGGCAGAATTGATATCAGGCGTTCAAATATGTCTCAAGCCGAAGGAAATAATAGGTGTTGACTATGTTAGAGGATTTCATAAACAACTAAATCTCACATTAAAATATCAATCCGATTTAAAAAAAACTGGCCAAGTGCGAGTCGGACGCGCGCACGAAAGGTTCCGTACCACCGTCGTATAGCCCCCTTAAATATTAATTTTATGTGGTTTTTAGTATTTGTTGTTATAGCGGCAACGGAAATACATCATTTGCGAAAATTCCAGCTTTCTAGCTATCAAGGTTTATTTGATACAGCCTGGAGACAGACAGACAGCGGAGTCTTAGTAATAGGGTCCCGTTTTACCCTTTGGGTACGGAACCCTAAAAATGAATTTGCAAGCCCCATTCTCGAAGAAGACATAAGCGATAAAACATCAAGTTACTTGACTTATGAGAAAACAAGTCAAGCGCAGCCGCAAGGCAAAGTTAATTATTGAAACCAAAATTATCTTGGTCATCTCAAACATTAGCTCAAAAATACATTATCATTATACAAAATATCTTGTATAAACAACCTTGGCTACGTCTGTCAGTCATCATAATTATATCAGTCAATAGAGATTATCTAGTCATGTATGTATGTATGTATGATTGTATGATCTAATGTATGTCACATGTGCATTGAAACATGTATGATTATTTGTTGATGTTATATCAATCGACTGTTACAGTATTTATTGTCAGACATTTGATGGTAGTCTTGAAGTTCAACTATTTTGAAAGGACGCAAAAAGAGGGGTCTTCTAAGTTTGGAGTGCCGACCAGTCTGTGGCATCGTAGCTCCTAAATGAATAGACCGAATACTATACGGTTTTTTTTTGTTGTAAAGCTGACGTAATTGTGATGGTTCTTATCTATAAAATCTGTTCTATATTTTGAAATTTATCAGCATTGTCGAGGCATTCCTTTTAATTATAAAAAAAAAACAATTGTAATTTAATCCGAAATTGCCTAAGATATCGCGTATCAAACACTAAAAAAACCATTGAATAGAAAAAACCTTATTTTTTTTAATCTGTTAAACTTACCTGAAAAGTAAGCACAGCAAAATAATCAAACACGCCCGTCTCAGCCAGGATGGCCACTAGAACCATCATGCTGAACAGTAGCAGCAGAGTCTCCACATCCACCCAGGAGATCAGCTCCGGGAGCGAGGGTCTCTCGCCAGCTATGGCTAGCACTGCTATGGAGGCAGTGGATAGGAGGAGGGCGGCCATTGTTCTGTTAATTACCTGGTGATATTTTTAAAAGACAGGTTCATAAAAATTTAAATATGTCGCTTAATATCGGTCGCGTAAAGTAAGAACAGACAAATGAATAATAAAACATTCAACCTTTCACACATGACACATAAATTATGGGTTAAGTGTGAATGTTCGCATTTCGTCAGATATGAACCGACCCTTAATATAGAAGAATTTAAGGAATAAGTTTTGGATATAAAAAAGTCGGAGTTATTAAGTCTAGATACCTCTATCCTTTTCAAGACGAATTAAACGAGCCCTAACTCGATATAGCTATGACACCTTATGTAAGTCAGAGACAATGAAATATGATGGTAATATCGGGCTTTCTAAAAAAAGAAGAAACAGACGGAAAGAAGGTTAAATATTTGACTCTAGGTGACATCTAGAATTATAGTCCGAATGAAATGTCAAGACGAATTAAACGAGGCCAAACTTGATTGGGCTGTGTTGTCTTTAAGACCGTTTTTGGCTCCTCTGTAAGATTAATTCCATGTATTTTTTCATATTTATTTGTTTCATAAAACCGAAGTCTGGGAACGTTGTGCTAACTCTAGGTGTATATCCCTCTATAATTTGGTCTAAATTATGATAACATAGGTTCAGAAGGTGGTCATATAAATTCTGTACCGCTAGGAAAAAAACCCGTCGTGTTTGGGCTCGTTAGATTTGTCTTCGCAAGTACTTAATCATAGGTAATATAAAACAAAACTTAAAAGACTAATTTTATTTGGAAAACTATTAAAGTAGTACCAAAAACAAACAAAAAATCCTTACATGAAGAAATACGATTAATTAACTAAAATCAAAAACTTTTCAGTTCAAATCAGGTACCAAACATCTTTATTAATATTTTAAATAATAAAAACCAACTCACCTCAAAAACAATCAATACATACAATGCGCAGAGCAAGATACACGCATACACAATCCCCGTAGTACCATCCAGAGGATCCAAGGTGTAAGCTAACGTGAACGGGGTACTTATAGTGGCAGTGGTACTCATTCTGACAGCTAAGGTCTTGGTGACGGTACTGTCTAGTTGCAGGACCGAGTTTCGGTGATGTGGAAGTCGGAGTTTTGGTCTTCTAGGATGATTCGCCAGTGGGGTGAAGACTGAAAGAGATGGTTTATAAAAGAAGGGTTTAATCAGTTTAGTATGTTGGGTTTAAGGTTGAAATTACTGGATAAAATTTTGTGTTTTGCGTGCTTTCATGTACTAAAGCAGATAATAAAATCATTTAATATCTTCTAAATTAATTTAGTTACACATGCTTCGCTTTTAACCAACTTCAAAAGAGGGGGAGGTACTCAATTCGAATATATTTTTTTGTTTGTTACCTGAGAACTTTCGACTTGGTGAACCGATTTTAATGATCTTTTTTTTTGAAAGCTGGTGCTTCAGTTTTGGTCCACTTTTGACAGTGGGATCCATAAGATCACCATATAAAACTTATTTTGAAGTCGGTTTTTTTGTTAGGATTACTTAAACTTACGTGTAATCAATTTTCTGGAGAAAACTTACCTGTGAAGATAATATCGTGGTCCCACTGTCATCCGTCCACGATTCGAGCCATATTAACATTTTGGTCATATTAACCTTATCACTTTCATTTAGTTTATTCTCATATTGTTCTGATAAGAATGGCCCAGTTAGTTTTAATAATATTGAGATTTTTTGTTCGTCGTTTTGTACTGTGAAATCTAGGGAACAAAATTTGTTTAGGTTAAAAAAATATGTCGTGTTGGTCTAGCGATTTGAGGAACGGATTTCTGCAGGTTCGAACCCATTGCTGGCAATAACTAATGTGACTTTTTGAAATTTCTAAGCTTTCTTAATTGTCGTTTATTGTTCTAAGACACGATTGGCAATGGGTGAAAGTTAAATAAACAATCGTGAGGAAACCTGGATTTTAAATATTGGAATCTGAAATCGCTGGTAAGTGCATATAAATACATAGTCAAATCCCAAAAGATTATTATATTATTATATATTGGCCTTATCATAAAATTATAACCAGGTGATGAAAATTAGGAATGAAGTATTTTATTACTTTCTTGGAGAAAATTGTTTATTTCTATGGGCAGAAGCAGAATTTCAAATACTACCATGCGTTTCCATAACACTCTGTATACCTTTAAGTACTTTACGCACTTAAACATAGCACACTGTATAACTACCAATCACTAGTATTCATGTTGATATTTATGTATGAACTTGAATATAATAGCTTTATATTTACTTCTTTTTATTTGTTATAAATAGTAGGTGCTTTTTTCTTATTTCTTTCTTGTGGGTAGTAGGTTTATTCTTACTTTTAATTTCGCCGGGTGCCACTGTAGAATGTCGTGTGACCTCCTCCTTTTCATTATGCATTAAGAATACTATTGTGAAGAATATCCAAACACCTACAAGTATTGTTAGTTTAACTGTCTGTCTCGCTTGCGCCATCTGTTGAGAGAAATAGTCAATTATTAAGATATATATATTAAGTATCATTTTTAATAAAGTTTTTAGACAGAAATACTTTTAGACAATTTGTAAAGTAACTTACCTTGGATTTCTTTTTTGGCAGAGGCGCATTTTCGTGTCTGAAAAGAAAAAAAAGTTTTAATTAGCAATTATTTGAATTATAATATTCAGGGTGTTACAGAAAGGGTATATCTATACAAAAGGTGTGAAGAGTACATCTGGTATAGAGTCAGTTTACTAAATTTTAGCTCGTAATGAGTTATTTAAATAATTGATATCTTGTTTTACACATCAATTATTTAACAAAAAAAAACTCATTAAAATTTTGTAAACTGACTCTGTATCAGATGTACTTTCATCCCTTTCGAATACATATATCGTTTAAGTAACACCTGTATAACAAATAATTTATGTATACAGGGTGTAACCGAAAGATTACCGTAACTACAGTACAGCCAAGTACAGCCAGTACAGTACAACACCAAAAAGTTTGTCTTTTAGTTTTCAACCCCTTATTACGTAAAAGTTAACCATTGTATGAAATAATTTTATTTTCTAGAAACAAAACCAGTTCCATTATTATATTTATCAGTGGAACTTGTCAGTTTTATTTATCTATATAAAATTTAATTTTAGTATAGTTGTAAATTTTTGTTGTTCGATTATAATTAAGTATTGAATTGTAAATTAAAGACTATATACTAACAATTTCTCCTGTTTCTCTTCACTGTTATTCCTTGCGCCATTGATAACAGTGACGTCATCATTCCTATCGTTAATGACGGCAGAGTTGAAGACAGGCAGTCGCTTTGTTGCTAGGGAACCGTTCTTAGGAGCTTGAAGATTGTCAAGGTCACCTGAAAAAATTTAACCATTATTTTGAAATTCTCTATTCCTTATCCCGCAGAAATGCAATGGATAATCATAAAAATAATTTAATTATCTAAAATCGCGGCGATGTGGTTCGCCACCCATCACGTCTCGTTTCTCGCGGGGGCGAAAAGTGGCCCACGGCGAGCCGCTTCGCTACGTTGAATGTAAGAGGAGTAATGGATGGTAAGATGGATGAAGTATGTCAGATGATGGATGTTGTGACAAGAATTAAGAAAGGTATGCTGAGATGGTTTGGCCATGTCGAGAGAATGAATGAAGAACGATTGACGAAAAAAGTGTATAAGGCGAGTGTGAATGAAAAAAGGGCCAGGTCAAAGTACCCTAAACCGAAGAGCATGTATGAAGGAAATAATGAAAGTGGACGAAGCAAAACAAGTGTGTAAGGATCGTAGCAAGTGGAAAGAAGTAGTCTCTGCCTACCCCTACAAGGGAAAGAGGCGTGATTATATGTATGTATGTATGTATTTATTTTGAAATGCTGGCAAAAGAGAAAAAATCTAAATTTTTTTTTTTAGTTCCTGTAATTGACGACTCGAAACTACTCGTCAATTTTTGATGATATTTAGGGCATATTAACAGTTCATACTATGGTCAATAAAATGACGACTCCTTTTTGGGTTGTATGTAGGTTTCCAAAAATGACTCAGACACTACCTACTCTGAATAAGGAAAAAATATTCATTTGACTGTCTTTTGATTCAAACATAGACCTATTTATTTTACGAACTTAGGTATAGGCTACTCACGAGGCCATGAAATATTTTTACAGTGACAAAGAAAAAAAACCTTGAAAAACCCGTGTGAATTTTATTTAGGTACTGAAATAAGTCGCGAAATTGGATCTATGTACAAATAGATAGAATCTAATTAAAACTACATTACTTTAGATCTAATTTAGTGACTAACTGTTTCCTTGAAGATATTTTTAGATTTTACAGTCAAATGAACAATGGTAACATAGGGTTGTCAAACTAAATACAAGCAATGTGTCTTAAATAATATAAAATTCCGGGACAACTCACACACGGTTATCTGATCCGAAGCTAAGCAGAGCTTGTGTTATGGTAACCAGACAACTGATAAACATACTTATATATTTCTAAATACATACATATTATAGATAAATTACACCCAGACACAGAACAAATGATCGTGCTCATCACACAAAGATTTGACCTGAGTGGGAATCGAACCCACGACCTCCGGTATAGCAGTCAGGGTCACTAACCACTAGACCAACAGGCCTGTCAAAATGTATTAATGTTAAAAAGACGTCGTTTTTTTATCATAATAATTTAGATAGGAAACGTGCATTGAAAGTAGCTAATTTAAACAAGTGCTAGGTACCATTTCAAAAAGCAGGTAAATAGGAAATTCGCTACTTCAAAAACAGAAAGGAACTAGTTGAAAAGAATAGCTCTTTCTTAGCTAGTAAAATATTAATGTTTAAATTACGAGAATTTATTTGACAAACATAACATAACATACCATCACGCCTGTATCCCCGAAGGGTTAGGCAGAGGTGTACCAATGTACACCCACAGTTCGCCGGTATGTTTAGGTCCCATGTAATAGGGGGCGAGCCTATTGCCACTAACCGGGCACAAATCCAAACCCCGACTTGCTACTGAGAATTTCATAGAAAAACCCAATAACACCTTGGTCGACTTGGGAATCGAACCCAAGACCTCTAGCGTAGCAGTCGCGCTTAGAACCACTAGGAAAACGAGGCACTTTTTGACAGCCCTATATATTACCATGTTAACAAGATAAAAATAAAGAAATTGAAAACATTTTAGCTCAAAAGTCTCAAAACCAATGGCTCTGTAAGTAATAAGTATTGCTAAATGCAGGATTATTACGTCATAATACGTCAGTTTCTACCATTGTAGTATCGCGTTCCATACAATTTACACTTACAAATCAAATCTGGTCATTATTTACAATTAAAAAAAAAAAACACTTACACAATGAAGATAATCTCTCTCTATTTTTAAGAAACGCATAAAAGAGCATTATCTCTCCTTGTAATTGAGTAATTATTTATATTATTATATATATTTATGTGTATATATTTATATATATTTTAGTTATATCTAGTATTTGTGTATATTTATATATGTACGTGTATGTATGTGGTATAAAGCTGTTTTTATAATTGTAGTTGTAATTAATTGAGTCGCACACAATGACTGCCAATATTCACGACTTCTCCTTTCGCGGGTCTGCTGGCAGAGATTTCTTAAGAAATAAGCGGCACCTTTGTACATCATTTATAAATATGTAATTATTTTCCTTTAAACTTCTGTGTGTGTACATAAATTATTAAATAAATAAATAAAATAATAGAGCACATATTATCTTCATTCATAATTCATTTTATTTCATTTAAAGCCTGAACTGTCCCACTGCAGGGCAAAGGCCTCCCTTCCTTCTTTCCACAGGTCTCTATTGCTTGCAGTGCTTTGGTCTGCAGTTGCTGATGCCACTCCTTCATAATTAATAATAAAAATTACATAATCTAGCTTAAAAACTATTCCCTAAAACAGTAGATGTAAACTACTTTTCTACGCATAAGCTAAAGATGAAGTGGTTTGAAGGCATAACCTTTCACCCTGACAAAAATAAGGTGACGACACCATAAAAAAAGAAAGGCCGTTAGAAAAAAATGTTGTGTTAGTAAAATCTATTAAACTTACCATGCTCTTTCTCATAATGCAACCTAAATTTCTCCAAGGCAGGATCAAACTTGACCTCATCAGGTAGCCCAAGCCACAATTCCACCGCATCTTCAGTCAGGTCAGTAGAGACCAGGGAATACTGGCTTCTGGACAACTCCTCATTAGTCCTGGGCGACTTCCAAGCGTTCACAGATTTTTTTAACTTATTCATTTTGGGCTTTAGGTTTTTTTGTTCATTGTTTTGCACTGGGATCTAAAATCCGCAAATGAGCAAGAGTGGTGATCAATGCTCGGACTTTCTCTATAAGGGAAGAGGTCTGCGCCCAGCAGTGGAATGTTTATAGGCTACTATTATTGCGCTGCGTAAGAGTTTTGTGTTAGTATAATTGGGTGTTTGCCTGCCTTAACCCCGAAATTCTGAATCGCAAAATAAGATTAAGACGTTCTTAAATAAAAGTGCTTACTAAACTTACACCTTAACGTGACGAAGATAGTATGAGACTTAAGGGTGGCTTCAAACTAGAGACTACTTTTATAGTTATATGGGTTTTATTATCTATAGGCAATTTAAAGACGAGCGGCCGACAGTTCGCGCAGTCTAGTTCGTATGCGGTGATCACTGACTAACTGTGAGACTAGTTCGTGTATAGCTTAAATTATTTCATTATATTATTTGCAATAAAAAGCTGTCTCAATAATAATGTGTGACGTAGCATGTAATTACGTCAATAATTAGGAAGTAAAACATTTTTTTTCTGTCTCTCTACTTAGTTACAAGCACTAAACGACTAATCCTAGTTTAACCCCTTTATATCTTTATTTGAAATGCCGTCCAAATTCATTTCTGAGATAAGATATTCAGATAAACAAGATAAATGACGCAAAATGTTTTATTGTGCCGACTGAATTGCAGAAAAACCTTGTAATAACTCTCATAGTTAAATATCTTGATAAAATCCATAAAAATCGATAAGAGTTATGTAGCATCCATACTCATTTCATTAATGTGAAATAAGTATGCCTGTCTGTTACCCTTTCACGTCTAAAGTAGTCTAAACCACACAACCGATCTGAATAAAATTTGGCAACTCGAACTCAAAGAATTAAGAAATATTTATTACTACTTACTATTTAGGAATTGCGTAGCAAAAAGTAAGTCATTGATGCTGCTATTAGAAATCATATTTGGCTAATTATTATATTTTCATACAACCTCAGTAAATGAGGACGGTTGTTACTCGTAAGTACGTAATAAGCTTTTTAACTGGCCTAGGTATTTATTTATTTTTACGCCTAGGCAAGTTATGCTTAGTTAAGCTCCACTAAGCCTCTCTTTTTACGTGTCATTCTCTCCGGTCCTGCGCCGTCATCCAGATTCAACCGTTTTTATATCTTCAATCCATCTTGCTCCCGGACCATACTGCCATTGCCTTTCTCTACCAGCCGTCATTTCATCTGACATTTGAGCCTACATAATCATCATCATCTCCCTACCCTGTTCCCAATTATTTGGGGTCGGCGCAATGCGTATTCAGCTTCCATTCATCTCTACAATTAGTAATCTCAGCATTCACTTCTTTCTCATATCATCTTTCACACAATCTATCCATCTGTTTTTGGTGCTATTCTGCACGTATACCCATTTGAGCCTACATAACCTGTACACAACTATAGGAAGTAGCATTGACAACACTTATGCTATCGCTCCCACGGTGCATACATTCCCAGTAACATAACATGCCGATAACATAAATATACCAGCATTAACCTAAGTTCAAAGATCGTAACTATCTGTTACAGTCTACCAACATAACTTGTCAAGTAACCAGTCGTTACTATTTCCTGAAAAAACAAAAATAAACCTTCCGTAATGTAAGATTCATACGTCGATTGTTGGCAGTCATTAAATCATTACAGTTCTGACAACCAGTCTTACCATGGGATAATGTGTAACTCAGTAAGATGTGTGGTGAAGGTCAGATAGGCAGTCGCTCTGCAACACACGGTATTCAGCTGAATCCTGTGAGACTGGAAGCCGACCCCAACATAGCTTGGGTTAGGCCCAAGCTGAAGAATTAAAAAACAGTTCAGATCGCAAAACTTTTGGATTTTGGATTGGATTGAAAAAAGGGTTAAAGTATTTTAAAGCAAGCCAAATATTTTGGGATTTAGAAAATTCTGTGTTTTAAAACCTCCTTCAATTTTCTTTCATTCTTTGCTTCGTTTATGGGACAATGTAAAGTAACTGGTAATTATTGTACTTATGTCTATTTGAATAATGAAACATTTATTATTAGTACCTAATGATATACCTCCTAGTAGGTACATAAATATGCAAATGCATGATACAAAGGCGGAAAATTTTGAAATTCTTGGACACAATACCACACATCTTTTGCGAAATGTCTGTTCCTTATCAATGTGCATTGTTTATTGCAATTTGTAATGTAATTGAACGGTGCATTACATTACACTTGATTACACTATCAGTAGACATTACGGCTTTTACTGTTGTTTCAACAGTTAATAATACATTGAAATAATACAAGGAAACTCTTTAGTCTTCGTTTGTTAATAAGATATTTTCCATAAAGGCTGGTTTTTATTATTATAAGAAGTGTGTGTGTGTTATGTGGCTTTTACTACTTTACTAGAATTTTCGTGAGAATATTAATGTTTAACTCACACACATTATTTAACAAAAAGCACACAGAATAACTCGGGGTCTTTTAGGTAAACTATGGTTTTGATTTTAATGAACACACGAAAATCAACGCGATACGCAAGAATTTTAAAATCCTTTTCTTAACCAGCAGCAGAAACATGTATAATCCCTCGCTCTCCCTTACAATTAATCTCTACGCTCTACGTTTTTGGTAAAGAGCTTCTTAAGTATAGTACCAAATATGCAGCCATGCAGGGACACCCTAAATAGGGAATCGGAAGCAACCGATCACTTGGATCAAACGAGAGACCAAAGATTGAAGCAATTTGACCCTAAATCGGGCACTTCGGTCAGATGGTCATCATCATCATCCACAACCCTTGCCTCCCCCTGCTAGGCGCAAGCCTCTCGTTTTTCGTGCCATTTTCTACGGTTCTGTGACAATCTCATCCAGACCCGAACCGAAATTTATGTTTTCGGCCCATTTTGACACACAGCCGTGTAATTGAGTCCAATCTCCCTAAATCGGATCCTAACTTGCTTAACTGCGATATTATCTTCCAATTTTCTAATTAGGGTTCTACTTATTGAGTAATTTATTAAGGGAGCAAGTAACTTTACCAAGCCGTTAGACATCTATGGGAGTATGTTAGAGCGTAGTTCGTCTCTCCTGAAATTAGAGAGCCAAGGTTTTTGAATAGACATCGCATGTTTCTCGGCCTCAGAAAATCGTCAACATCTCCCTGCCCTGTTCCCATTTATTTATGGTCGCCGCAATGCGTATTCAGCTTCCATTCATCTCTACTACTTGTCCCAGCATTCGCTCCTTTTCTTCTCATATCATCTTTCACACAACCCATGTGTTGAAATGTTTGCAAGAAAATAATCTGGAATTATATTTACGATTCGTTTTCGTGAATTCTTCTCGCATTCTTTGATTACTAGTAAGTAGCTATTGTTCGATGTGTATTATATGTTTGTTCAAGTATTTATTCATGGGTAAAGGCACCGTAATAAGAACTTACTTTCTACAAACAGTTATTCGCTATTTAAATGTACTGTATTAGCTTAAGGCTTTTCACATATTTTATCCAATAAAACAGGAAGTATCTACCAATCTATGGTAAGGTACTCGTATCCTTAATTGATTCTTTGACGGGCCTGTTGGTCTAGTGGTTAGTGACCCTGACTGCTATACCGGAGGTCGTGGGTTCGATTCCCGCCCAGGACTAATGTTGTGTGATGAGCATGATCATTTGTTCTGGTGTCTGGGTGTAATTTATCTATAATAAATATATAAGTAAGTTTATCAGTTGTCTGGTTACCATAACACAAGCTCTGCTTAGCTTGGGATCAGATAACCGTGTGTGAGTTGTCCCAGGATATTATTATTATTATTCTGGATTTTTCCTTAGATACTCGATTGCACACAAATGGAATAAAAAAACAGAACTAATGGATCGATTTTGATGTAATTTTTATGGGACCATTTCTGAGACCACCGGTACAACGACAATTCGAAATCTATCTACAATAATTGCCTTAGTTATATCGCGTAAAACACATAGGTACCTACAACAAAACATAAAGACGTATTGAGAACCTCCTCTTTTTGAAGTCGGTTAACAATGCAATAGCATATTCCTCTGTGTGCTGGGGACGATATAGGTAACATAAATATTATAGTTTGAGCTTTCCATAACTTATAGGTAACTAGTTCTTACCAACGTTAATTTCTATGAAAGGCATAAACAAAAACAGACAAACTTTTCACTCAATAAGTAGATCTAATTTTGCAGACATTATGGCCAAGCAGGTACCTATACATATTTTTTTTTTTAATGATTTATGTTTTTCACTGTACCTAATTTCTTTTACTTGAATAGGTAAGTCTAATGAGTCCGCATAGAGTTAAATATTTTCCCCCTTTATTTAAATAAGAATTTTCGTAATTGTAATGCAAATTATGTAGCAAAATTCTAGTCTAGTTTAACCTTCACGCCTATAAACTACACAATAAGGATCGACAGTAGTTACTTTGTAAATTGATAAAACACCAAAAAAACTCGACCTTGGTAAAAAAATATCAAATATAGTTAGAAAGGCTCAGTGGCTTTATAGGTACCTAAATTTGTAAATAAAAAAGAACAGTCTAGTAGTAGGTACCTACGTTTAAATTATCTATGGTCACGCATTAAATGTATTAACATAGATAATATACTATTAAATTAACCTGTTTATAACTTCATTTACCTATAACTACTTATTTAATATGTCCTCTAGTGTATTTTACCTATACCTACTAATTATTCCTATTATTCAAGAACTGTAATAACCACAGATAAAAGAAATATTACAAATATAATAAACATTGTGTTAAACAAAGCAAAATGTATAACAATCGACACCTTTGTTTATGTTTAAAACACAATACCTACAGCAACAAATATAGGTAGGTACAGGGTACTTGTATAAAAATACCTACAGTAGGTATTTCGTCTCGAAATTATGTTTGATTGCTGGCAAACACCCAATTTGTAGCAACACAGAATAATAACACTTTTAATTCACAATAATAACATAACCACAAAATTATTAAAAGTTTTTCGTAAATATTTTGACAGCTAACTAAAAATGGCGGGTCCGAAATTTTACCGCGCGCGAGAGGCAAAGGCGTGCGGATTCAGCCGCGAACGCTATCAGACTGGCATGCGAAACTACTAAGCCGTAATGTCATTGAACACTATATTATCATCCGCCTAATATTATCTTTAGAATTTCGATTCAAGTTTGTTTATTTATAATACTGGAGTGTTAATGAACTTGAAATATTGCCGGTTTGCAATTTTAATGTTTATTTCATATGTAATTCATTTAAATCTGTGTCAAGTATCAAAATTACATAATGTATAAACAAAGATTATAATACCTAAATAGTAGCAATAGTTTGCAAATGTTGTTATATCGATGTCATGTGACAAATAGTGACGATTGTAGATTAAATATTTATGTATGTAGGAACGACCTTAACATTAGAGCTAATTTTATATTAGTCTGACGGGCCATGGCTTTTGTTTTTAGGGCTTTTATATATGTAGGTAGAAGGTAGGTAGGTACTTATGTGAAATTCGATTAGTACTCAGCATTATCGGTATTTAGAGATGACCACTGAGGTACATTATTGTGCATGTTTCAGTGTTGGAATGAGTTTTTAATAGGTATTTAGGTATCTAGTTTTTAACCTATACCTACTTATCATAAAGCTAGAGTTTTTTGTTTGAACCCTATCAATCTCTGGAACTACAAGTCTGACTTGAAAATACATTTTTTTATTCTATAGTCCCATTTTCGAGGATAATTATATCCTTACTAACCTTTGCATTGTTAATATTAACTAGATTTGTAAATAAGTTATTTATTCATTTACATATTCTGCTTAGTCATTACCTGCTAGACTACTACCGAAGTCAGAAGCAAGTGATAAAAAATAAAACAAATTGACAAATTCCTTAATAGGACCAAATTATGTAAAAGGATCTTCCAAAATTGGTTACACAAAAAATTACGTCTCATTCGTGTTAAAAATCAAATATTAGGTTGTTATATTATAAAGTTTTATCAATAAGGCATAGCCAAGGTTTTGACATGTCTTTTTAAGGAATGGCTATAATTTAAAGTATAGTTCTGTTGTCAATTATAGGTAGGTACATAAATATAATAAATACAAAGTTCGAAGTCCATCTAGCCGAATATGGAATTTCATCTTGAATTTGTTTAAGGTACCTTTAAAGGGAAAATATTTTTGAAAATCCATTTTTAAATATACTTAGTATCTACCTCACGCGTCTTCAAATAAAAAAAAATAGCGTAGAAATATTATACTTTTTATGAGACACCAGTCAGTTAACTTTTGTATAAAAAAAGAAAAACATTTTCTTAAAATACCTTGTTTCTACATTCATTATGCATAAATATATTTAACGTAACATAAACGTAACGTAAAACTACAAGAACGTGCAGTTTTCTGATAAACCAAAAAACTGCACGTTCTTGTAGTTTTTTGGTTTATCATCATATTATATCATTGTTTTTTTCAAATAGGCTAAATTCGGTTCAAAGTAGACCGCAACTTTTTGTAGTCTGTGCAAAAGAGATAGCGCTATCTGTCTATATACCTCTATCCCTGTTTCACTGGAACAATAACAGCCAATTCCACATACCTACCTATCCTATTGTTTATTTATATCTGATCTCATTGTAGAGTTTCAAGGCTTGGTTACTCGAGCATGTCAATATAATGTAACTATGCTATGTAATACATATTTTTATATATGCTTATAACAAGTCACGCTCGTAACATAATTTGTAAAACGTTGCGACGATGCATGCATTAAAATATGACATAGTTCATAGGTACCTAGGTATATAGGTTCATAGGTAGGTAGGTAGGTGCATAGGTTCATATATTATATAGGAACAATATAAACATGGATAGGTACTCTACTATTCGTGGAAGTACCTTCATGAAATACAACAGAACGATGAAATACAGGGTGTAAAGAAAACCCTGTCCGACCCGAAAGGGTGATATAGGGTTCACAATCACATGCCGAAATAAAATATCAAATTTGGAAAATTCATAATAGAAGTACCTAATAATAATGAATTTTGAAATAACCATTTTTTGGCCCGATATTCCCTAAATTTGCGATTAAAAGAAAAACTATAACACCAATTTCGTCGGTATTTTTGGGGGCCTTTTGTTTAGTAATTAAGAAGCATCTGTGACGACACCGACACTCTCTCGAGTCTCTCGACTTTTGAGAAAAAATAAATTTTTAGATTGTAATTTTTTTCTTTTTTTCCACATTTTTGTAATCACTTAACGATACCTAACAACACCTTCACGGATCGGACAGAGTTTTCTTAACACCCTGTATAGTCGTATAAATGCTAGTCTCTAGGAAATATTACAGGTATGTATTTCGTATTTATATGTATACTAAATAATCATTTGCAATATTATAATAATTACGCAGTTATTGTACCCAATTGTTGCAACATTGTATCAAATTGCAGCTGCAAATGACAATCAAATTGTTCGTTTCCACGTAATTTAGACTAGCTTATGTGTACATACCTACTAAACACAAGTAACATAAGTTTATGAGTAAATAATTACTCATCATTATACAAAAAAAATATCCACGTGCCTTGGAATTCAAAACAACAAGCATTCGGTAAGTCAGTATAAACACAGCCTTAGATTTTGTTGTCATCACAACTTTGATAATAGCGACATCTATTGTAAATTATTTGAACTTCTAACAGTCATAGTACAACGCCATCTGTTGTGTGTATGTAAAAGCCCACACGTAGATAATCAATGTAAGATTTTGTACTGACGTTTTATAACCGACTTTCAAAAGGAGGAGTCTATTCAGACTCCGGACCCAAGTCGGCCGGTGTAAAGAAAATATGTATCGGTGGGGTTACAGCACACACGAGCCCTGTGAGTGTGGTAACTCTCCCCAGACCATGGCTCACTTGCTGAGCTGCCAAGCGTGTCCCACCACCTGCACACGCGAGGACCTGTACAACGCTACAGATAACGCTGTCCGCGTGGCTGAGTACTGGTCCACAAAAATCTAGCTACTATGCCATTGATCGATACGCTAAGAAGAAAAGGAGGAGTTCTAGGTTCGACTGCATGTTAGCAACAGTTGACGACGATCAGTAAATATTTATCGGCATAATACTTTTACACAAAACTATTTGTTTATGATATTACCATGTTGAGAAATAAAAACGGACTGTCTAGAAAACCATTTAATAAAAAATCTGTTAACATTATTAAAAAAAAATATGAACTAGCTATCTTAGAACAAACTTTTTCTAATCTAGTTCAGTAGTTTAGAGGAAAATGGTAGCAAACATATTCAAACAGGTTTTACAAGGTCTAAATTACTAGATGGCCTCAAACAGCTTTAATATAATAGTATTAAGTTAACATTAATCATTACATAATAATAAACTTAAGTAGCTATTTTGAACAAACGTATTATATTTTACTTTTTTCTAGTTTATTTAGCAAGGATTGGAACACAAAAAAACACGACACACACAAAGAATACTTTTGTTAAGTATGTCTGTCATATATTACTGCTAAATCGCTGAACCGATTTTGATGGAAAAGAAAGGACGTTGGATACGGGGAAAACATACTGTGGGAATCTCGTTGACTTAAGCAAATTAAGTATGTTGGTATTTAACTGAGACAAAACAAACTAGATGACTATTTTACATTGAGTTAATTAAGTAGGTATTTAATTTATACAAGGGTTATTTACCTAATTATCTTATTTACTAAAGCCACTAAGAAGCCGCTTAAATTGAATTAATAATTTTTAAAAGTTCAACATGAGAGATGTTGTAACCGCGGCAAAAAATCTACTGTTTTGGGGTTCAAACTTACCAAACAATTTCATCAAAATCGGCTTAATAAACTTTAGACAGACAAGACAAAAGGTCATTTTAAAAATTACTTTTACATTTAATACATTAGTATGAAAAGTTACCAAAATATTTAAATAGTAATAAAAATAGGCAAGAAATTAGTTTTTATTAAAAAAATCACTAGGTCATTGAGTATTATACATTATCAATATTGATTATTTAATTCTACTATATTTACATTAGTACAACAAAAATATTCCAATTCTAAATCTAAAGCTGGGGCTGCAATACGGTTTTTTCCGCATGCGGTAACCCGAAACCGCAAAACCGACCGAGACGCACACACGACGCCGCGACGGTTAAAAATCAGTCGCGGAAAAGAACCGTCAGTGCCGCCGCTTCCATTAGTTTTCTCACAAAATCAGGCGGTTGAAATCCGCGTTAGTTTAGCCGTAGTGCGGCCTCAGCCTAAGTCTAAAAATAGTCCTAGTCGCAATGGGACAACTTTTTTACATGTCCCTAATTAATAAACCTTTTAAACCAAAAAAATTTTATTAGTAGTATATGGCAACATGCTAAAATAAAGAAAAATGACTAGAATTATCAAAAACTTTCAACATCAATCAAATTATTGAGCAAATTAACAAAATCATCCCACAAACACAACCCATTTACATATTTACACCCTTTTAATTCTAACGGTGTAAATTCCGGAGGATTTGTCAACGTCATACTCTTGCCTTGCCTCATTTCATCTGTGGTCTGATAAACATAATCAATTTTGACATAACCTTCACCAGAGATAATATCCATCCATTTTTGGAACACCAGTTTTCCTCCGGCCGGAGTCATTTCGTGCTGGTTTTTTAAACTATATGGTTTGAAATCCATGCTCTTGAGGACTGTATAGATGTTTGCATCATGCCCCATTAATAGTGTAGTTCTATAATGCTTATTTATAAGTATATCTCTCATATATTTGAGCAGTGGTCGAGCTAAGTCTCTTGCAATTAAAGTAGTATTAAATATTGTGCTGTGATACCCTTTACTTAGCTCTAAAACTAAGTCCCATTGCTTAGTATTGACAAGCTCTCCCCAAGCAACCTCTTTTATAGGCAAACCTTCATAGTTCTCCATTATAAACGAATCTATTACAGACTTGGAAATTTTTAGCGGTCCTTCCAAATTTGGCTTGAACCCAACATTTACAAAGATTTTATTTTTATCAGAAATAAAATCACATTTTCGTTCTAAAATACAAGCCTGTGATTGTTTATAATTAAGTATTTCTTCTAGATCTCTATAGGAACTGTTCAAATGTAATGACTTTAATAATGTCTGCATTTGTTCCATAGCTTCTTGTCTAAAAATCCTTGATGTGTTGTGAATTACGGGATTGAATATAGGGTCTTTTGCGACTGATGCATTATGTATTTTTATATCGCACGTTGGGAAGGCTTTTCCGACAAAAGCGTAGGCAGACGCCATAGTTCTTTGAGCAGTGTTAGCATAAACAAAAAATGCTTTTTCATCAGGACAGCTATTATCTAGTAAACCCTCTTTATGTAGCCATAGTTTAAAATATTCACCCATATAGCCCTCTAATAGTGCCCCCTTAGCTGTTAAATATCCACTTTTTTCTTTCCATGTTGGCCAACTTTTTGGCGTAAAAATCGCCAAGTTTTTAGACAAAGGAGTTCGCACATTATGCCTACTTAATATCAACACTTTTTGCAACTTATAATCTTGTTCACAGTCACCTTGTGTAACTAATAAAGACACAAATAAAATTATTAAAATCATTTTTCACTGTATTTATCGAATAAAAAAGTCACGACACCATATGGGTTTTATATTCTGCTAAATGAATGTGTCGCAGAGTACATACTGGTACGAATGTACTTTGTAGATTAACGGACAAAGGGAAAGTATATTATGTAACCTACAGCTGCAATCAACACATAAATAAATTGTGGGTAAACACAGTACTTGTGATTATAAAGAATAATACTTACTTTGAGATAATACTTACGCCAGTACCTATCATTCGTTTGCATTTTAAACTCGTTGAATACACCCAACTTCATACTGTGACCTATAATTAGGTTATTTGGCAATATTCATTGCATAAGACCACGACCAATTTATTTATGCAATGAGACGTGACTACGAAAACAAAATATTCAAATCAAAACAACTAGTTTGACAACCTTTTGACAAGTGCTCATGACAACGACAAGACTAGAATAATTGTTTACGAATATAGATATAGGTAATTTTAAAAACTGTTACTTTTGATTCCATATCAATATTTTATTAAATCCTATTAAATCAAATAAACATATAATTTTCAAGTTTATTAATAAATTAATAGCTATGTAGGAAAATAACAAAAATTGAAACACGAAAACGTAAAAATAAATATACGTTTCACAATATACGCAACAGATGGCGCTACAATACACAAACAGTTGCATTTAAAATCACAAGTTGTAACCACCTTGTAACTTACGTTGTATAAATACGACTAAACTTAAAATGATAAATCGCAACGAATTACAACACAGTGCTAATTCTTAAAATGATATTGAATAAAAATAAATAGATGTCAAGCAAAAAACCTAGTTCGTAGGTCGATAAATCAGTACATACCTAACCAGTTTTTAGTTTTTGATGATTTTTATGATCTCTATACTACTTTATCTCGGCGAAAACAAAATAAAATAATATGCATAATGCATAAATACATTTTAATATTATAAGTACAAAAGCACTTTTTTGACGTCACGTAATTATTTTAGTTGTATTTTATCTAAGTAGGTACTGGCCATTAAATATATTGCCAGATATTTAACATTTTTGTAAAGACATTATCGGCACAAACACATAGTTTTATAGACAGAGTCGCAATGTCAAAGTGGCTCAGTGGTTTATTGACCGGAATCGTCTTCGCAGGGTTACAGGTTCTAATCTAGAATGCTTGGTGATCAATACTTTTTCTTTGTAGGTATGAGAAAAATCTTTAAAATATTATTGGCGTGTAATTGTCCCACTGCTTGTCAAAGAATACATGAGATCCGGTCGCTAAGCCTTTAAAGATTAACATTAAAAGACAGCAATAATTATTTTTTTACCAAGTGTAAAAAATAATTTTCCTTAGGTATTAAAAGTTTTGAGTGTCATAAATTCATTTCATGTACCTATTTTTTTTTTTTTTGCTAAGGCCTTTAAACTTGATATGCCGGTTTTCATTAATTATAGAAAAAGCTATTGTCAGATTTCAAACGAAAAAACCGCATCGTAATAGAGCCATTCGGTTAAGAGCTTCGATGCCACAGATAGACAGACCCACCCCGAAAACGTATACTCCCCACTTTTTATGTCAGGCGTTAAAAAATATTTTAATATTCTAATAATATTCAAATTCATCTAGTAGTTCCAAAGCGTTCAAAAACAAACAAACTCTTTAGCTTTATTTACTAACCCATGTCTCAATACATTGCATCATTGTGCACTGATGACTCTATACGTACTAGGGCATAGGAACCGGGTTTTCCCGGTTCCAAAAGAACCGGGAATTCCCGGTTCTGAGGGTCTCTGAAAGAACCGGTTCTGTAAATCGGAGAACCGGTTTTTTCGGTTCTTTCGGTTCTTTCTTTCTTACTTAAAATAAATTTAGAAATACCTCAATTCATGCTAAATATCAAGTTATTATCATATAATATTGTTTTCACATGTATTTTCTTCGAATGGTCATCAAGAAATGTTATAAAGTATTTGGCACCCCCTAGAGTTTCTGTTTCCATGGGCCCACAGATATCAGAGTGAACCAGGTCAAGTATTTAATTAGCTCTTGAGCTATCACTCTTAAAAGGTAGTCGTGTCTGTTAACCTTTCTTACACGTAACTCATGTCAGATTTTCCATTTTCTTTGGCAGAATTACATGGTCAGTGTTTTCAGTCATTTTACTAAGACTGAAAATTCAGGTGTCCCATTCTCTGATGCCACAGGTAATAATCTTGTTCATCAACATCAGACATGCATGTAAAGCCTTTTCCAGACATATTCAACCGATACATGTTGTTGATTAAGCTAGCTGTTGCTACTATCTGACCTTTGCTGTTCATAATAACACATTCTCTCATTGAATCTTACTTGACCACCACTTCGGATTATCTGACTCACTTATGTGACTAAAATAATTTTTTTAATTTGTTTTTATTTATTTACAATTCAATATTTAAATCTAATACAAGAACAAACACAACTATACTAAAATTAAATCTTATATAAATAAATAAAACTAACACGCGTCAAAAAACTCATCGTCATCCTTGTCAATGGCGGGAAACGTGCCCAGAAGGCTGGCAGCATTGCCACGTTGAATGGCTATGCCGATTCTCTGTGCAAGAAACAAACCAGCTCTCTGATCACGAGTCGAGTCTACCAAACGTTTTGACAGTTCTTTAAAAAGATTTCGTGCACTCGGATCCCATGACCCGAGCGTTTCAATCCCAAACGGCTCGAAAATATAATTACCCATTAGGTTATTATACTTTCGCAGCAGCGCCGGGAGAGTCCGCCGAACTTAAAACGTGGGATGGCGCAAGGGTGTCGACGCACGTTGCGTCCCACACCAAAGGCCGACCCAATTTCCAAGGCAACAATGACATACCATCAGGTCTCTTACCATCGCCGCGCACCAAACCATTGGGTTCCAAAACAGCTGGTACACCGGCAGTGACAAGAACACGACGAATAATGTCATTAATATTTGCGTGACGGGATATACGCCCTGCGCTCCTGCTGCAGGACAGGCCATGGTGACCGAGGCTATCGACTGTTTCACCGCATTGACAACGATGACATGCGACACAAGGTATACCTAAACGTAAACTGATGGCGAGCCGGAAAGTATTGTCATCCAAAATCGTACCAAGAGTGGTTGACGGAAGTGCCTGTAACCAGAGGCCCGATTCCCATTCTCCCACAGCCAGGAGACGCGCGCGCTCTGCAGTGTTGATTGACGTATTAATTAATTCTTTCCGTATCAAACTACAAAGCGGCTCGTCCCACTGCCTCTGAGAAGAACGTAGCTCGGGTAGATCTGTGCCCGGGCAGGACAATTCCCAACTATTTACTGCCTCAGTCATGCACAGAATCTGAAAATCAACCAGAGAAGACCCTAAGATTTGCCTGGTTAACTTTTCAGTGCTGTGGACCGCAGACAAAATGCTGGTAAGCCTAAACTGGAAACTTTGCGTACACCAAGCCCACCAAATCGGATTGGCAGCGTGGCTTGACTCACTGATATCAGATTTGTGGCGAGTTCAGGAACACATAGCACATTTGTGAATAAAACTTTCTTTTCTTCACCTTTGTCATTATAAATATCTAAACTCACTTCTCCCGAGCATTGCACATGTAAAACTTTGTTGTCTGAAGTCCTTATGTTCTGTACAACAGGAGTTGTTATAAAAATAATAAACAATGTGATTTCCAATAAAGTGTGTTTTATCCATTCTCCTTTATTCGTTATGGTAGTAGAAAATCAGCTTATCAACTAAAATTTATCAAAAAGAACCGAAAGAACCGAAAAAACCGGGTACCCGGTTCCAGCTTGAGTTTGGAACCGAAAGAACCGGTTCCTAAAATAGGGCCGGTTCTCGATGCCCTAATACGTACCTACAAAATAGAGTCCACACAATGCATTGGACCACGTCACTAGTGCAGTAACTCTGACGTGGCCACAGACTATCTCCCCTCTATAAGGTGAATGCCACTAAACATAGATATAACTTAATCTCATTGTATGTTAGTGTGGCATAGGCTTCTAGATAAATAAAAAAGGTTAGATATAAATTATTTCAGCCTAGGTAGGAATTAGAAATTAGGTAGTAGATCTAAAACGTAGGTATTATTAATTACACCTGAATAATATTTGACGAATTTAATTATTCTTCATAAATTTGTGAATTTGAGAACTACGTAAATAATAATAATTCCAGCCTATAAACGTCCCACTGCTGGGCACAGGCCTCTTCCCATATAGAGAAGGCACGAGCATTGATCACCACGCTTGCTCAATTGCGGATTGGCGATTTCAGATCCTAATTTTAGAATCCAGCTTTCCTCACGATGTTTTCCTTCACCGTTAGTCAGAAGTATCTTAGAATAATTAAGAAAGTACGTATAACTTTGAAAAGTTACATTGGTACTTGCCCGGGTTCGAACCTGCAACCTAGTGCATACAAATCCGTTCATTGAACCGCTATGCCACCACGACTACGTAATGTAAGTAATATTAATATAAGTAATTAGGTATTTCAATGTGGAAAACATCTCATACATTGTCCTGAACCCAAAGTAAGTAGCTAAAGCACTTGTGTTATAGAATTCAGATACAACGAAGGTACCAAACACACAGATCCGAGACAATGTAGAAAAGGGTTTTTTCTACAGTGACCCGTCCGGGGATCGAACCCGAAACCTCAAAGCGACAGCGAATCCGGTGCGTACGCCACTCGACCACGGAGGTCGTCTCTATTACATTAGCTAAAACACAGAATAGAAATAATTATAATAATAAACCAGCCTACGTACGTCCCACTGCTGGGCACAGGCCCCTTCCCATAGAGAGAAGGCACGAGCATTGATCACCACGCTTGTAGACAAAAATCACATAAAAATCAACCCAGTCTCTTGGAAGCTACGATGTCACAGACTGATACACAAAAACACGTTGAAATAACATTTCCATAATTATTCTTTTATTTTTATTAATATAGATGTAAGTACTCTTTTTGTTCTAATTACCTGGAATTCCATTATCATATCTTGAGCTAATGACCGTGTGATCACCCGGGAAATATCTATAAAAATAAATCTACCGAATGAAAAACAAGGAGAACCTTGAATTTTTGAGTCGTTTAAAAAATAATAATCTTAAATCGTTTTCCGTACTAAGCCGCCAGTTTACATCGCACATTAATCTTTAATCAGTTTCCTTATATCGAAACCTTTACACGTTTCCATTGATTTACAAGCCATAAAACTTCGCTTAAGTAACATTTCTAGTTACATAATAAACATACTTAGGTGCAATCATGAATATCCGAATACATTATGTTTTCCTAAGAAATGTGTTGTGGAGGTCAGATAGGCCGTCGCTCTGTAACATACTGGTGTTCAGCTGTCGGTAAGACTCGAACCGACCCCAACATAGCTTGGAAAAAGGCTAGATAGAATAAAAAGGATACATAAATGAGTAGGCAAAAATGTCCTTATACAGGGTGTTACCGAAAGGGTATATCTATACTAAAGGAGTGAAGAGTACATCTGTTATAGAGTCAGTTTACAAAATTTCGACTCAAAATGAGTTAAATATTTAAGTTTTTTTAGTAAGTAGTAGTTAAACCCTAAATATTTGTTGATGTATCGATATATTAGCCGCTTGTTTAGGCCCGTAACTACACATAATGGCTCTTCCAGACACACTAATTAACTACATATGTAAAGACTAGATTTACTCAAAACATAAAACAGATATAACATAATAAAAGCAAATAATGTTAATTTTCAAGGTCAAAATTAAAATAGAGGGCATAAAATATTCAATAGACGTTTAATTTCATAAAATCGTTCCACAGACAATACCCGTTTGCGTCAGTCTTACAATCTTTTAATTCTAATAAAACCTTTTTTGGCGGATGAGCCAAACACAGTACTTCCGCATCCCTAAGCTGAGAAGTACTCGGATAAAAGTATTCAACTTTCATATATTCGTTTTTCGAATCCACCCATCTTTGAAAAACCAATTTCCCGCCAATAGGAAACGGCTCAAACTGCTCTTTTAATTCAAACGGTTTAAAACCTAATGCATTGATCACAGGGTTCAAATTCGAATCATGGCCCACAAGTAACGTGAACTTTGGAGATTTGTCCTCAAAAATATTGAACATATATTTTATTAAGGGTCCAGCTATATCTTTTGAGCCACCTGTCAAGTTAAATCTGACGTTTTGGTTTTCTTGACTGATTTTTGTTAACAGTTTCCATTGTTCTTCTGTTTTTATTTTACCCCAAGCGACATCTTCGATTGGCATGCCTTCATAATAGCTCATTATAAATGAGTCTACGATAGCATTTCCTATAAATAATGGCCCACTTACATTCGGTTCTTCAGCCTCCTCTAAAACAACTTCTGTTTGGGCCACATTTAAATCACATAAGTACAAAGACTTGCATATATCAGCTTCCTCTATTTTCAATATCCGAGCCAATTCTGTATAAGAATCATTTAATTTTAAATCCTTAATTTTCGCCGTCATTTCTTGTTGCATCTTATTTCTAAACGCTTCTGTGTAATTGTGAAAAATTGGGAAAAATATCGGGTCAAAAACCGACAAATCTTCAAGATGTCTGACTGTTATATTACAGTCTTTAAAAGCGGAATCAACGAACGCTTGCGCCGTAGCTATTGTTCGTTGCTTTGTATTTGAATAAATAAGTACATCCTCTTGTTTTGGGCAGCCTTCTATTAAATCTTCGTTTTCAAGCCATTCGGATATGTATTTACCCATATAACCTTCTAATAATGCGCCTTTTTTCGTCAAAAGTCCCGCCGAATCGTTCCATTTCGGCCACGGTTTTGGGGTATATTTTTCTAGACTATCCGTCAAAGGAGTCCTTACATTATGTCTGCTTAATATTAAAACCTGATCCAACTTTAGGCTGCGTATATCAATGCCATAGCTTATCACAATAGCGCACAAAAAAACGATTAACTTTCGCGCCATTTGTTATCGTTTCGTTTTATTTTTCACGTGGCACTGGCACTTAATGTTTCTTTGCGTTAAATTAAAATTCACAAATTATTGTTTTCCCGCGGTTTGTGACATGGCGGACGTTTCGCGGTTGTAAGCTAAACAAGACTGGCCGTTTTACTAGCGCTACGATAAGCGTGCTTCATCATGCGACAAAAATGATAAAACTAATAGGGCTGTGTCACACCGCAGCGTATCTTTGATAATTGGAGATAATTTTGCGATAAACGCCATTATAATCGATAATATTGTTTGCATAGATAATTAGTTGCTATTATAACTTCATAATGGCTATTATCGGGTAATTAAGACGTTCATTCGACGATTATAGACATAGGAAGAGAAATACCTAGCCTTATCAAGGGATACTGTATTACCTAGTTAATCAAATGTAGAGGTCAGATCGTCAGTCACTCTGTAACGTACTGGTATTTAGCTGTACCTGGTAAGACTGGAAGCTAAACCTCACACAGTCATGTAGTACAAAAGAATATAGGTTTAAAAGAAAATATACAAAAAAATATGAAGAAAAAAGATTGTCATCATCACTAGTTGCCAAGAAACACAACTAAATTAAAAAAAAAAGAAGTTTATACGTGTATCCAAAAATACCTAATAAAACACCAATACGACACTATATTTAAGAACAGCTGTTTCTAAAGACCTTGACAAATATAATTAAATCTTATCTACGTAATAATTATGATAATTATATGCGGATAAAATTACATATTCATCTACTATAAATACATGTCTACTATGCATGTTATAATCTTATTTGAATCGCATACTGATTGCTACTGTAAGTATTTTTTTTTCTTATGCATTTATGTCCCTCCGCAAGGCTCAACTCTCCTTCCATTTGTCTCTGGTTAAGGCTGTAGGGTACCTCCATCTTTGTCTGGGCCTACCGCACTGTCTCTTGCCATTTAGAGGGACCCATTGGGTCGTTCGTTTGGCCCATTGGTCGTCTGACATGCGGCAGATGTGTCCAGGGCCTCGATTCAGCTTTTAAGAGTTGCTTGAATTGACTGAATGACCTGCTTCGTTTGGTTATTTTTACGATAATTGGCATTCTGTTAACTGTCATTACGATTCTTTTCGAGAGTTTAATGAAATTTTATTGTAGGCTTATCTGAATACGGAAATTAGGCACAATGACAAGTAGGTACACTCTCCGCTCACTGACATGCATTTAAGATAAATGAATGAGGCCCCATTTCATTTTAGCGTGGAAGCTTTCCGAGTGATATATAAATCTAAAAAAAATCTTTTCTGTAGTATAACTCTCAATTACTCTCAAATGCGTGTAAAGATTTTGATGGTTTTTTGCTGTATGTACTTGATCGAGAGGTTTCAAGGAAACCTATTCAACCGCTTCACGATTATCAGTACTTTTGATATGAAGTAAATAAGTTACTATAAATTATGAGCACGTACTTAAGAGTTACGACTTTGTACCTACTGCAGGTTAATTTTGTCGTTTTTGAGTTTAATTTAATATTATTCAAAGTTTAAATAATTAGCTTGACCTAGTGGTGCTAAGCGCGACTGCTACGCTAGAGGTCTTGGGTTCGATTCCCAAGTCGACCAAGGTGTTATTGGGTTTTTCTATGAAATTCTCAGTAGCAGGTCGGAGTTTGGATTTGTGCCCGGTTAGTGGCAATAGGCTCGCCCCCTATTACATGGGACCTAAACATACCGGCGAACTGTGGGTGTACATTGGTACACCTCTGCCTTACCCTTCGGGGATACAGGCGTGATGGTATGTAAATAATTATTCCGTTTGAACTCCATAACCCATTAACTAAGCAATGTTTTGGTAAGATACTTGATTACAATGCAAATGAATCAACAGAGTAATATTTTTTGAAATCGATCCCCATTTGCCTGAGATATGAGGTAACAAACAAAAAAAAAATACCGTTAAATAAGAACCACCTTCTTTTGAAGTTGGTTAACTAGAAGTACACTAGAAATCTGTTACAATATTGTTAACCATTCGACCTAAGAATTGCATAATCCATTTCTCAATCGTTGTACAACTATTACAAACTTCAAAGGTTTGGGAATTGCGAATTTAACAGCTGTTTTCATCCCACGCAACTGCAGTTTGTACAAATATGTCACAACTGTTTAGGATTTGGAATAATTGGCTTTTGAGTTTTGACGTATTTGACATCTTGTTATATTAGAGTGTCGTGGACGCCTAATGGTTCAACGAATGGATTTGTATGCACAAGATTGCAGGTTCGATCCCGGGCAAGTACCAATGTAGCTTTTTCAAAGTTTCTTAATTATTCTAAGTCACTACTGACTAACGGTGAAGGGAAACATCGTGAGGAAACCTAGATTCCAAAAAAAATTGTCTGAAATGTCCAATCCGCAATGAGCAAGCGGGGTGATTAATACTCGTGCCTTCTCTATGGTATTTTTATTACTTTTACAGGGTGTTACCGAAAGGGTATATCTATCCAATGAGGGTGAAGAGTACATCTGGTATAGAGTCAGTTTACAAAATTTCAGATCAAACTGAGTTAATAAATTAAATGATATCCAATTATTTATTGACTGTGTAACAGGAAGCCAAGAGTAACAGATTCTAATATTACATTCATATTTGTTTTTACATATGTAAATTACTGATTTATTACTCAGGGCGCCTGCCATTACACAGATTGGTTCAGAAGATAAAACTTAAGTTTTCGTGACGTCATATTACACGTAAAATTTAAAAACTAGCTTGCTATATAGATGATAAATGGGAATATAAAGTAAAAAAAACTAATTTCATAAGTTACATAATAAAATAATGTCATACAAATGTAGATAAAGGGATTTAAAGTTAAGGGCCAATGAGCTAATCTTGAGTAAAACTCACATTGTGACGTCACGCGACATGCCACATCAAAGCATCGTCGTAATTTCGAAACATCGTTTGAAATAGAACTTCTGCAATATCTTCACAGTGAAATAATTATAAACCACATGTGCTTGATTGATGCAAATTAATAACAAATTAATTCTTCTGATTATGCGCATAACTGTATTATGATTAGCTGTTAAAGTACAATACAGTCTACTGCATATTGGTTTACACCTTAGACTATAAATAAGTTAACTCTAGAGTGCACCTAACGAAGTATGAACAGTGAGCACAAGTCTGAACAAGCTTCATTTTCAAGATATAATCAATGTAGAACAAAATATTAACACTTAATTTTGTTTTACTTAGATAACCAAAAATTTATGAAACGACAAATTGATTTATAATGTCGCATGACGTCACAATTTCGTACGTTTTCTTGCGAAAACATGACATCTGAAGTATGATTCGCTTTATCTTCATAAGTAGAAACTTAGTTATTACTTATTTAAACAAGGCCAAATGTCTCATATTTTTATCTAACTCAAAATAGATTTTTACAATTCATAAAAGCTAAGATTTCGTATTCCTACATTCAAACATAGCAACACTTATACCAGCTACATTATTCTTAATATCAATTGTTTCATTTATTTTGTATTGTCTTATCAAAGTCATTGACCCTACCAAATCAGATCAATACTAACAAAGTTTCTTATCTAAGGCCGCGCACACACGGACTGTTTTAAACTGCGACTGCATGGTAAACTAGACTTGCTGCTCGATTGCTTTGAGCGGTCGATAAAACGCAAAGCGAGCGAGAGGCGCACGTGACGCGCTAGAGCGGTCGACAGCTCGGGCAGTCCGTGTGCGGACTGTGAGAACAGGGGCCCGATGCCGCTATTTTGTAAGGGTGCCCCAGTTCGTGTAAGGGTGGTTTTAGATACTACATAATAATAATAATAAATAATAAATGCGACAACATCACATACATTGCTCTAAACCCAAAGTAAGTAGCTGAAGCACTTGTGTTATGGAATTCAGAAGCAACGAAGGTACCACAAACACCCAGACCCGGAAGAATGTAGAAAAGTTGGTTTCTACATTGACCCGTCCGGGGATCGAACCCGGGACCTCAGAGCTAGCGACACCTTGAAACCGGTGCGTACGCCACTCGACCACGGAGGTCGTCAAATAACTTTATATAGCTAATGAGAAAGGTTGTGAGGTAGAATGGATTTGTAAATCTTTGACTCAAAACAACCTGCTTCAGTTTAAATGTAATATAGGATAGACACAGTTTTTAATCTGAATTGGAACATACTTTGTGCCCCGACAAATATAGTGAAAATGAAACGATACGGGTAAAACCACGGGGCACTGTTAGTTTATACATACCTTTATTACCTTTCTTATGTTTACCTAATCTAGATATTATGTATCTAGAACTAGCAAAGCGACAATAAAATGTAAACAATTATTGTATAATGTAAGTTATAATTTGTATAGCCAGAAATATAGAATCACTATTTCACAGCAATAACTATTTTTCAATAATTTCAGTGCTAAAATCCGATCGTTTTGATATTGCAAATAATTCTTACAGAAAAAAAACGACTTTAAAATAAGTCTTATATTTATTTCTTATGGATCCCGTTGTCAAAACTGGAAGCACCGGCTTTCGAATAAAAAAATAATTATCAACATCGGTTCACCCAGTCGAAAGTTATGAGGTAACAAACATAAAAAAAAACTGTCGAATTGGGGACCTCCTCCTTTTTTGAAGTCGGTTAAAAACATAGTTAATAGTAATACCTACTGCTGCGGAGATTCATACTGTATTGTCTGTAGTAGCCTGTAGTTACCTCCAGAATATGAAACCGTGGGAATCAATCACAAATTTCAATGTAAAAATGTGTTTGTAAACAGGGAGGCTTGTTTTCAAAATAATACATGTTCAAAGAATTCCTACACAGCTTGAACAGTTTGTAAACATAAACAAAGGATGTCTTAACTTATATTGTCATTGAGAAATACCCTTTATTTTGATACTACAATATAAGTTATGTCGAATAACAAATAATTTTAAAAACATAAGTAAATTTTACAAAGTTGCTGATATCTTTCAAAATGCTTAACAGATCTTTATAAATTATAATAAACAAAAAAAAAACGGTAATAATCGGTCCATCCGTTTAGGACGTACGATGCCACTGACAGGCACACAGACCGAAACATCAAGCTTATAACACGTCTCGTTTTGCATAGAGCGTTAAAAACTTTTAGCATTAAATATTGCGCCAACAATCAGCCATTTTTTATAAATTTTATAGGTACCCTATTTATAGGTATCACTCAGACAATTAGCTACTGGACAATTTTAACAATAATACATGAAATATGTTTTAGAGGCTAGTTTAAACAAGGTGTCACCGAAAGGGTATATCTTTCCAAAAGGGGTGAAGAGTACATCTGGTATAGAGTCAGTTTACAAAATTTCAGCTCAAAATGAGTTAATTTAATGATTGATATACAATTTTTACACGACTGCCCAAAAAGGAGTGTTATGTTTTCAGGGTTCATGTATGTATGTATGTGTGTATGTTTATGAGTTTCTTTTTCGTATAAATTATTTAACACCAAAAATCGTTACTTTATAATTTATGCTACCAGTATCGCTGCTTATATGAAGATACCAAAGCACACGGATAGATGGCGTTGTAATAAAAATACTGAATCAATGAGAATTATTTTAATAATAGTTATCACAAATGTGTAAACAATTTAATTATAGTAATAAATAGTTATTTTAAAACGTACATTTTATATATTATTATTTATTGCAACCATTCATTACACATATCCCATTTTTTATTTCTTTAGTACATAATATTTAGACTGTAACTGTCACACTGCAGGCCCTCATACAGAGAACGAGCATTGATCACCACACTTGTGAGCCCCACGGTGGGTGCCATTACCGAAGCTGTTAGTAACACCTGCCTGTAACTGTCACACTGCAGGCCTCTCATACAGAGAACGAGCATTGATCACCACGCTTGTGAGCCCCACGGTGGGTGCCATTACCGAAGCTGTTAGTAACACCTGCCTGTAACTGTCACACTGCAGGCCTCTCATACAGAGAACGAGCATTGATCACCACGCTTGTGAGCCCCACGGTGGGTGCCATTACCGAAGCTGTTAGTAACACCTGCCTGTAACTGTCACACTGCAGGCCCTCATACAGAGAACGAGCATTGATCACCACGCTTGTGAACCCCACGGTGGGTGCCATTACCGAAGCTGTTAGTAACACCTGCCTGTAACTGTCACACTGCAGGCCTCTCATACAGAGAACGAGCATTGATCACCACGCTTGTGAGCCCCACGGTGGGTGCCATTACCGAAGCTGTTAATAACACCAGCCTGTAACTGTCACACTGCAGGCCTATCATACAGAGAACGAGCATTGATCACATTTTAACCGCAAATTTCTGATATGATTGTTTTTAAAACTCAAGTTAAGGACTGTGATTGGTTTTTAATTTGTGGTTACATTATACAGCCTTTTAGAAACCACGTGCTATACAGAGTGTTACGGAAATGCGTGGTCATATTTAAAAATACTGCTTTTATCTATAACAATTTACATAATTCTTTAAGGAAACAATAGTTCAAAGTTAAAAAAAAGTGGCTTTACATACAAAATTATAATAATAATAATATGCCGGGACAACTCACACACGGTTATCTGATCCCAAGCTAAGCAGATTAAGCTTGTGTTATGGTGACCAGACAACTGATAAACATACTTATATATTTCTAAATACATACATATTATAGATAAATTACAACCAGACACAGAACAAATGATCGTGCTCATCACACAAAGATTTGTCCTGAGTGGGAATCGAACCCACGACCTCTGGTATAGCAGTCAGGGTCACTAACCACTAGACCAACAGGCCTGTCAAATTATAATCAGTTGGTCAAAATTATTACAGGACGCCCAAAATTTTTGCTTCAAAAACATTTACTATCTTTAAGAAAGTTGTTTATTTCTATGGGCAGAATCAGTATGTTAAATATGATCACACATTTTCATTACACCCTGTATACGAAAAAATATTATGTACCAGAGTTAAAAGATTTTACCTAAGGCTAGCCAAACTAGATTCACATTACAATCTACCATTACTAAGATTATGGGATGAAATAATATTTAAATGTTTTATTTTATTGTTAGTCTAAATTTATTTAAGCAGCGTGCGTTAACTATACAAGGTGATTTTGCTATCGTCAAATTAAAACTATGAACTTATATTAGAACAAACAAGCATTATTGAAAATTCAACAAACAAATAACAAAATATTATCTAAGATTCCTGTACTATTTCCATAAAACTAACGAATTATATTACGATTCGCATTTTTTATAAAAAAAAATTAAAACACATCGGAATCGGACCATTCGGTTTGGAGCTATGATGTCACAGACGGCACCTCAAACCTATAACACCCTCTTTTTACGTCGGGGGTTGGAGAATCGCCTTGTATACTGAATTAAAATGCCACCAATAGTAATATCACATAAGTTTATGATATAAGCCATTATTTATAAACTGCTAAATTATTTAGTCAACAATATAGGTCGCACGCTGCTTTATTTGGTCTCACTAAATGTTATAAGTAAACAATAAGACAATTAATAGTCAAAACATACAATTTTACGGGCTCTATAATATTACAACTTCAATAATATCAACTTTTACATAACCCACTGTTGGGCAAACTCTCTCAAAAACCATTCAGATCTATTTCGCCCCATTAGATTATATTGTATGTAAAACATCTTACAAATGTAGGTACTAATATTTTCTTTTTAAATACAGGGGCACGAGTCCGATATTTTAAGTCAGTGAGTGGCGGGTTAATAAACGTTCCAGTGTACTTGTTATTGTGCCTAATTTTCAAATAAGAACAGTCCCTTGCAATCCTACAATGACAACAGTGGCAAGTAGGTGTACATTTGTCATTAAACTAAAATTATCTGAATAGGCACAAAAACAAGTAGGTACACTGGAACGTTTATAAACCCGCCACTCACTGACTTAAAATAGCGGACTCGGGCCCCAGGAAGACTGATTAAGCTCTATTTTTTTCAATATTATTCATCCCATAATAAAGTATAAAACATTTAAATACTGAGTATAACATCACAAGTTAAAACAATGCTTGATACAATCCGCCATCTTTATAAAAATTGGCGGTAACTTTGACAGCTGTCATTTGGAATGTAGTTTTTTTTACTTTTCTAGCTCGTGGCTTTGTCGAGTTGTGCCAGTTGGTGCCCTAACCTTTCTTCGCGGGCCCGCCTAGATTGGCCCAAAGCTCGTTTTTCAGCAAACTTTGATATAAATGTTTCTACTGGCATGTTACCTGAAATAAAGAAATTAACAATTATTTTGAGTAGTTACTATTAAGAGCGTTAACGCCGATTTTGGCTGTTTGACCCAAAAAGCGTACTTTTCAAACCATTTAATCTCCTCATAAAACGTATTTAACGAAAGTGTGAATTACCAATTATTGTAGGAAATATTTTGTTCTAAAAAGTTAGGTGAGAACATTTTAACATTAATAAAGTATGCGTGAATTGTAACCAGATAAACAAACAGTGTTTTCTAAATTTTCTTTACAGTGGTCATTTCGAAGCTAAAAATATCCGAAACCTGTCATAAAATTTACAAACAAACAAGCTTATTTAATTGTTCATATCCTTGAGCAAAACTTTGCCAGAGATTTTTTTGATTTTCAGCTTCTAACAATGATAAATTAAACAATAAACAAAGTGAAATTAACAAAAAAAAGCGGTTGCTAAATTCATTATTTTCCCCAATAAATCTTACTTAATTTTACAAAATAAAGGTGTATCGTAAAAGAACAAAATCTTCTCTACAAAATACGAAACAGCATTCAGCTTATTTAAATAAATTTAATTTACTACAAATTTTTTAAAACTACTATAAAACTGCGGGCATAATTCGTTTCAAATCAGTCCGCCGCGAGGCCTATTAGCGAGTGGACGTATCGCTCGTTGTCTACGCGTGACCTCTCCTGACCCTTGGCGTCGAGTCGGCGTCGAGCGAGTTTATCGTGCAACCTAACGATCTTGATCACTACGGAGCACTACCTTTTAGTCATATTTATTATTAAAGATTCTTGTTACTATAAATAACGTTTTTATTTGTTGTTTTTGCATTTAAACGTGAATTGATTTCATGTTTAGAATTAGGGATTTTCCTATAATTAATTTATTTTTCTATTATAAACTAACTGATTTTTTGAGGGTTGTCGATGTGTGGCACACACATTATGTCGGTTATCTTTCAAAGTCAGTAAAGGGACACATTTTTTTAAATCTACATACAAGTGTACTAAATTTTTTTAAACAAGAATCCTCACTAATAAACTAATATTATAAATGCGAAAGTGAGTTTGCTTGTTTTTTACGCTTTTACGCTAAAATGGCCGACCGGATTTGGATGAAATTTGATACGTGGGTAGACCATGATGTAGATCAGGACATAGGATTCTTTTTATCCCGAAAGTACGTTCCCGTGCAATAATTTCCAACCTCCACGCGGGTGAAGCCGCGGGCAAAAGATAGTACTTTATAATTTGCTAGATGATGATCGCGACTTCGTACAACTTCAAAATGTCTTTTTAAATTATAGCCAATAAAAAAACAATGATACAAATCATTATGATTTTTTTATTTACTTTTTTATCAAATGGCCAAATTTTTACCAAGATTCATTCAGTAGTTTTTGTGAAACAGATAATACTTATCCGTTTAAACTCTCAATCTTTCACGTTTATAATTATTACTTGAAAATGTGGTCTCTATGCTATTTTGATGTATACTCTATATTAATTAATTTATAGTTTCGTCAAAATCCATTCAGTAGTTTTTAAGGGAAAGAGTTAAAAACATCCATCCATACATAGTCAAAAACTTTCGTATTTATAATAATCTTTATACGATTTTACATTTGTATTAAAAATCTAACTTTTCTCCCCTGATTAGTACTATATCTTATAAAGTATCCAAAATTTCCTCTTTATTTCACAAGGTAGTTAGTAATAAAAATATTAATAGTAAATAAAAATTAACTGACGATTAAATAAGTATCAGTAAACATAACTCAACGGATCAACATGGGTTAGTTTGACTATAAGGACAGAACGCAGCAACTCTACGCACACAGACACACGCGCATCTGTGTGAGTGCAAAGAGCGCTGCAAAACCATGTACCTGTCAAAAACTGCTCCGCAATAACCTCGGACTCCTCATCGGCTTTCATCGCAGCTTCTTTCAAATAATCCCTGATCCGATGGGGATCATACATCTCAGCCATCTTCTGATGCTTACGGTTCAACTCCTCAAAGTTCATCTTCATTTGTACGATGGTGGATATACGGTCAATGACTTCGGTTTTAAGACTGTCTAACGCTTGCTGTTTGACTATGTTTTCTTGGGCTATCTCCTCAATGCTCGTCATAAGCTCTTCGGTTTCCAATTCTAGTTCTACGAGTTGGGGGTTTACTTCTATTATTTTATCCTGGAATTTGTGTATGAAGAAGGTTAATGAATGTTTCATTAGTTTTATTTAGGTTGTTATTGAAATCTAAGCTAATGCAGGTATGGACTTGGTGTGTCAAAAATGGTGTAAAAGAAAGATCTGTGTTTTTGTATGTCATCCTTACTTACTAATTATTTACAAAGTATATTATTACAAACAATATTAAGGAAAATTTATACAAGTTATTTGTAAATAAAAGTAAATTAAGGCATATATGACTTTAGATAAACTCTAGATTGTATGTCTCTTACTTATTCTATACATTTGTAATTAAATTTTTCAGTATACCTACAGTTTTAATTATATTACAAGTTTTAGATAGTTTAGTCTACTTTAAGTTTTTAATTGTGGTGTTGTCTACAACCTTTTGTTAAAATAACTGTGAACTACATGAGAATTAAAATTTGATGCATATAATATTTTTTATTAAGTATATAAATAGACTTATTTCCATACCTGTAAATCAGTATTCTCTAATATCTCCTGCAACTCTTCAATACAACACTCATTTAGTTCAGGAAACATCAAAGATTGTCCGCTAAAGTGTGTCTGCGGACTCACATCATTACTTTTGACCGCATCCTCATTATTCGTTAACTTTGGCATCGATTTCTGAAACTCTCGTATAATAGCTTGCACTACACGACCCAAATCTGAATGTAAAGTGTAATTTAACAACCCAGGAGCACCAATAACTTGGTTTGAATTATCACCGATCCAAGGATGAGAATTAGGTGGATTGACGAATATTGAAGGCTTTTCGTTTGGAAAGTCTGGTCCTAAAATCACTGTTAAAGACATATTTTTACCGTCAGCCACGAATTCTACACGGTATTCAGCATTTTCACTCACTTCCACGACATGATCGTTAAATACTTTTAACGTATCGATTTGACGTTTTCTCATGTCTTGTTCACTATAATATGGTCGGGGCATCATGATTGAAGAATGTTGTTCCTGAAAAATAATACTATTTAATCAAAAACATTAAAAACACAATGTTTTTTTACACAAAAGAAAGTTCTGTGAATAGGCTTAATAATTCAGGATTTTGTACCATGGTTAGGACAAAAGCGTAACATATTTCCTAACAAACAGTAGCTTAATACCTTTTAGCTATGGTAAAGAATCCTTTTAAACTGCAGTTGGTTATATTTAATTAATAATCAATTTCCAAAATAAAGTCTGGCGCTTTGACGCGATCAATATGTCACACAAACTAGTTTTCATTACACAAAGTAAATATATCATCGAGTCAGTAGGTTAGGTAATACGAATACGCAACGTCTATTGGCTAAAACGAAAAATTTTCTATTTTTCAACCAATAAGATCCATGTTGATTAAACACGCATACAGAGGAAAACAAACTTACGATCAAATGTCAAAGAAATGTATTAGTACGTTTTGTTTTTGCCCTTTGTATTTGCTCCGTGTTTTTGCCTGAAGTTGTTGCAATATTTTATTGTTACTGCGTTATTTGTAGCAACATTTCTTCTTTATGTGAGAAGAATCCTTCACCCAGCAGTAAGATAAAATAACATTTATATATAAGAAAAAGGAAACCATAACGAAGCAAAAATACATTGATACATTTAACTTTTCGTTACATAGTTTAAAATTGAAAACTTACAAATGGAATAAGACAACCAATGGCATTAGTGGAAGAGGCATCGAATACTAGGCATAGTGTTTTGATATCATAAAATCAGGATAAGAAACTGAGCAGATACGAAGGCGGGAAGACGAAATGAGGGTCGATATAATGCCAATATGCACTAGGAAAGCACTAAAATGAGCAGATTAGAAAGCCGAATGAAAGAGAGGCCTTTGCCAAAGGGAAAATTGAAGAAATTTCCGTTGTCATCGACAGTAAAGTCATTTATTATTTTCTGTAAACACTTTTTCTATCTAATTAAAGGCTATTATTATTAATGCGTAAGTACTCAGGTACTTACAAAATATAATGAGCTGCAAATTTGCCGCCATTACATTTTTTGAAAACTATGTAAATTATTGTTTGTCTACTGTTATTCAAATAGGTGTTTTGGTGTATCGTTTTCGCGATCATTAAGCTATTTTCTATCATTACAGCTTATTAAAGTTACGGTTTTCCAACCAGAATAATGATAAGTCACGATTTTTATTTTGTTATCTTAGAAGTGGTTTTTGTCTAGCAAAAAGAATAGACGTGGGTACGATTCCCGTCCAAGAAAATCTTTGTCTGATCAGCATGATCATTTGTTCTGTGCCTGGGTGTAATTTATTAATATCGGTATTTAGAAAAATATACCCTAGCATGTTGTTGGCTGCCACAAGTAGTATGCATAGATAAGAGTATAGTATACCTACTGAGATAGCATGTACTTACATGCGATTTGTAAAGCTAATGTATAATATACCTAATCGTTTCAGAAAAATCTTTAAAAATATAATTGGTAGAACGCAGTATTCTCATGTACATATGTATAAAATTAATTAAATAACAATAATAAAGGCACTTGATACCTACGTAATCTATACTTATAATAAATCTGTAAAAGTGAAAATTCTGTACATTGCAAATATCAAAAAAAAATATGGCGGGGTGTTAATAGACCGACACCGAAACAAAAAGTGTGAAAAAAAAATTTTTTGTCTGTCTGTCTGTCTGTCTGTTTGTTCAGGTATCACGCAAAAACTACCGGTTCGATTACGATGAAACTTGGTATAGTTATTTTTTAATATCCTGGGCACCACACTGGGTAGTTTTTATCCCGGAAAAGTAAAAACAATAAAAAACAAACTTAATTTTGCGGTTAAAAACTCATTGATAAGTTTCGTCATCCACGCGAACGAAGTCGCAGGCGCAGCTAGTTAAGAAAATAAAACAGTATAAACTAAATGTTTCTTTAAATACACTGTTTTTTTTCTGCATAATTACATTTAAGCTTATAAACCATTGTCTTTTACAAAAATCTCAGGTCTTCCTGGTACGAAAATAAAATTTTATGTTAATACTTACCTAAAAAAAATTAGGTTTTCATCAAAATTACAAAACAAAATTGGAAGTCTCCGTTTGTAATTTTAAATTAACAGTTTTTCGCTAATGCTTATGAAAGAAACATACGGCACTTTTGTACATCAAATAATCAATTTTTGTTTGTCTGTCTGCCTATTCTGTCTCATCTCTGAAACGGCTGGACAGATTTTAACGGGATTTCTACTCGCAGATGAACATAGCACCTTATTTAATACTTAAGGCTATTTTTACTTTAGAAATTGCATTTATTTTAACTAGATTCTAACTCTGTTGAAACCGAGGGGTATAGCTAGTCCTTACTAATATTATAAATGCGAAAGTTTGTTTGAATGTATGGATGTTTGTTACTCTTTCACGCAAAAACTACTGAATGGATTTTAATGAAACTTTACAATAATGTAGCTTAGACATCGGAATAACACATAGGCTATAATTTATAAAGATAGTGTATGAATTTTCATTCGCGCGGGTAAAACCGCGGGCACAGCTAGTTACAAATAATATTATAAGTAAAGTTTAGTAAAATTATAAGCTATAGCAGTCATTGTTCCGGAAGTTTGTCAATATTATTTGAGCTGCAGCAAAAAAATAGCTAAGAAAACATCTTCCTAATGTTCAGTTAGACATTTATTTTTGCGCATTAAAATAATTCTGTCGCAAATCTTATTATAATGGTCATCAAAATTGTCGTAACGTCATATTAGTATGACGAACTTGAAAATTACTTTTCAAATCAAAACAAGTCATTTATTTCGCTTTAATATAGGTACAGACAGATGAAAACAATTTGTCTTTAGACTCCACACATTTAGCCATATAAGTATTATGTGGCATGCGAAAAGTACACGTAAGAACAAAATAATACAAGAAAAAGAAAAAAAAAACCATTTAGTTCACCCTTTTAAATTTTCTAATAAGTAAAAAAAAATAATCTAAGTTAAGTGCAGTAGTATCACGCAATTTAAACAACATTACCTAAGTACAAATACGAGCATTTAAATAAATGCGGACAACATCACATACATTGCTCTGAACCCAAAGTAAGTAGCTGAAGCACTTGCGTTATGGAATTCAGAAACAACGAAGGTACCACAAACACCCAGACCCGGGACAATGTAGAAAAGTGGTTTTCTACATTGACCCGTCCGGGGATCGAACCCGGGACCTCAGAGTAGGCGACACCTTGAAAACCGGTGCGTACGCCACTCGACCACGGAGGTCGTCCAATTTAAAACCTATGATCTAGAAACTCTTGGTTATAATAAACATTGTTTAATAGGCATTGCTTTGTCCTGCGTTTCATTTGTAATAATGGTACCTAGTTCTCTTAGGTATCTATTTCGGAATTTTATAATATACTTTAATGCACGTAATGAGACAGTTTTTATGAAACAATGCAGATCTACAAGACGGCATCAATAGTCTTGTCGGATCCCTTTTTGCTACCTTTGGCTGATTTTCTTGGGCGGTAACAAAGTGTTCTGGGTTTGTTTTAACAAATTTTTCCTTAACCCTTTCCCTATCCCGTGAGTCACATGAACATTTCCATTGTTTAACTATAGGGGTTAAAAGAACCGATTGCGTACGAAACACCACCCTTCGCTCAAAAACGCAAATTGCTGATGTCGGTGTTCAGACAGCTAAGTTAAAGTGGAGTTGGGCTGGTCATATAAGTCGCATGGGTTCGGAACTTCCGATAGATGGGCGAAACTTGCAACTGAGTGGGTACCTAGAGCCGGCACTCGAAAACGGGGTAGGCCGAAAAGACGTTGGCGCGATGACATCGATCGCTATCTGCCGGGTTGGTGGGAGGCGGCTCCAGACAGAAAAGCCTGGAGCGAATAGGGGGAGACCTTTGCCCAGCAGTGGGACACATAAAAGGTTATATAACAAAAAAAAACTATTGTGTCTACTGGCGGGACAGTTAACCTGTTAAACAGAGTTCGACAGCTTTCAAGAGGGCAATATTATTTATATAATTTATTTAAGTTCCGTGTCTAGAAAAGCATGTTTAACTGTAGGTATGTTATAATACATTTCAATCTTTGATAGTTATCTGTACAATAGGGTAGATGACTAGGTACAGTAGGTACCTATGAAAAGTCAAAATTTATTTAGTCCGCCATTTAGATAATCAAAATATAATAGACACGTATTTTTTCTTTTATCAAATCAATGACAAAATACGAAGATAAACCGCTTTAAAGTTCAGGAGAAGCCACAATAACAAGTACACTGGAACGCTTATTAACCGGCCACTCACTGACTTAAAATAGCGGCATCGGGCCCCAGGTATACGTACTATTCTCTAAAAATGTAAATTAATTAATAAAAAGGACCACCTACATAATTTTACTTATAAAAACTAGAAACCCCATCGAAATAAGACAATTTGTTTTTGAATGCAACATGTAACAGTTGTCCATAAATGTAGCTAAGGAAAATCTCGAACACATCAAAATCGGTGCATGCATCCGTTTGGAAGCTACTTGGGCCTCGATTCAGCTATTTTAAATGCATGTCAGTGGTCGGTCAGTGTACTTGTCATTCTGCTTAATTTTCGTATTCGGATAAGCGTACAATAAAATCTCATTGAACTCTCGAAGAGAATGATCCTAATGACCAATTAATGATCGTAAAGACGGTTACCGGAATGCCAATTATCGTAAAAATGACCAAATGAAGCAAGTCATTCGATCAATTTATGCAACTCTTAAATAGCTGAGTCGAGGCCTTTATTACTTTGCTCTGTGGCTACCTTAAAAAATAATATATTTTTAAGCTGAATTTGGTGTGGCAGTTATTAGTCACACGTCACATGGGAAGTCATTAAGGAAAAAGGTTTAGGGTAAAGTATATTAAAACTAAACAATTATTTTTAAAATAACTTCTATCATAAAAGTTATTTTTAACCGACCCCAAAAAAGAAACAATTCGTCAGAATCTTTGTTTTTTTATGTATGTTCTCGATTACTCGAAAAAGGCTGGACCGATTTGGAAACTTCTTAAATTATTTTGTATGAAATATTCCTTTCAAACAAATAATTATGTATTTTAGAAATATATTAGTGGTAAGTATATCAGTTGTCTGGTTACCATAACACAAGCTCTGCTTAGCTTGGGATCAGATGACCGTGTGTTGTCCCAAGATATTATTATTATATTATGGTATGGGATTCTCATCTTCACTAATATATGCGTTTAACATATCAACAGCGCTATATTCATAGTGTAGCTTAAACCACATACACCATTCCAGTCCCACCCATCAATTTCCAAACCTCACCGCGAGCTGCTTAACCACATAATATTCGACCTCTTTCGAAAATCGCACCATTTCTGACCTTGATGACTTGTCTCTTACCTATCAAAGATATACCAGGCAATCTGTTTTTTGCCGATCATCGCAACTTGTACAGTTGGGAAGAAAAGTGGTAGAATTGCATCGAAAAGTTAATTCAATAAGTATTGTTTTATTATGAAGTTAACGTAGAACTATAACGTGTTTTGACGACATACTCGTAATAACTTGTTACTTGTTCGGAAAATGAATGAATCTAGCCGGTTTTTTTCTGAGTAACAATAGTGTGTTTTACAAAGTTGGTCATGCTAAATAGTGGTTTAAAGTAAATTATGCTTGCAGCCTGTAGGTTTGATCGCAAGTATGTTAAGTCGCCGTCGCTGGCCACCGGTGGCTGTGGTCGGTGGCCCATTTGCGCCGAGCCTAACTGTAAGGGATTTTTTTAAATCTATCTTTCGCTACTTTACGTCTAAAAGTGACAGAGACAGCATAAAACTTAAAGACTACTTAAGATTGCGCTCCTTTGAATTCAGCCATACAAATAAAATAATGCCGCGTTGACCATCTGCAAGTACTTTTGCAAACAACTGTACATCCCCCACTTTCGCTTTAGTGGGGGCATAATACTGAATTACTTTGCTATAGCCAACCGCTTTGCCATTCATACTCATCGAGGCTGTCAAATACAATACCTGTGTCTGTCCCAAATAAAAAAAAAAAAAGTAATATAAAAACCCGCGAACCGGGCTATGCTATAGACAACGTTCGAATTTTTAAATTAGAATTTTTATTTTGTTTTTTATTAAAGTTTGTCAATTTGTGAATTGATTTTTTTAATGCTTGATTTTTTTATAATTGTATTTTTTTATTTGGCTATAGCAGAGCCCAGTAAGGATTCATCTTATAACCTAAAAAGTTACTCTTTGCATAATACAACGGTTGTGCCGACGGCAATTTTTATGTAATACAATGTAAGAAAGAGTATTATATAACTATCATTTTGGCCTCATATTTTGGTAGTTGCAATAGTCGTTCATTTGCCATGGATAAAACTGCCCGCGCTCACCTAAAGACTGTGTCCCAATTTCTTTAAAAAAAAGTGGTGTTGTGTTCAAAAAGTGAAGTGTAAGGACTTGAAGTGAACAAGTAAGTTTTTTTATTAACTTTTTAAATTTCGTCACTGATATCTTGTTTATACATCCAGTGGCATTTGTGAAAGTTTTTGTATGTCCGAAACTATGTTATCTGTATTTTTATGTATGTAATGTATGGTAGATCCAAGTTTAAAGTTGCCCAATTTACGCGCTATTAGATAATTCATTGCGAAGTTTAGCCTACTTTTTTAAATATCATTCTTGATTCTTAGTCCGTTGTAAGTATCAGCTGTTATAATGTCATTTTGTAATAATTATAATTAGTATGCTAATGTAGTTTTTATTCATATTATGTGCTTATTTACGTAATATTTTGGAAGTGTTTCACCTAGTGACCTACTTTATAACCGTAGTGTTTATTCGTTTTATTTGAAGGGCCGTCGTTGCCATAGTAACGGGATAAATAACTTTTTAACACACAATTAAAAAGGAGAACATTAAAATGTAACTAACAACAATATTTGTTAAAAAAAAGTAGGTCAACAGTCTTAAAACCTGATTTTTGTCAGATTAAAGTATTACAGCATAGTAATTTATGCATTTCTCGATAATATTGACCATATATTCATGCTTACACATAAGGCGTTTGGCAGGAAGCCAACATTCTCTCGGATCTTGTAATCGGTCACGTTTTGAAGAAATCGTTGTGATTGGTATTTAGAACGAACGCGACATATTTTGTCATTGCTTTGTTTTGTTTAGTCGCTTTAAAATACAGTATTCAGCTGAATCCGGTGAGACTGGAAAGCCGACCACAACATAGTAATAATAATATTCCGGGACAACTCACACACGGTTATCTGATCCCAAGCTAAGCAGAGCTTGTGTTATGGTAACCAGGCAACTGATAAACATACTTATATATTTCTAAATACATACATATTATAGATACATTACACCCAGACAACCAGAACAAATGATCGTGCTCATCACACAAACATTTGTCCTGGGTGGGAATCGAACCCACGACCTCCGGTATAGCAGTCAGGGTCACTAACCACTAGACCAACACACCCGTCAGTCAATAGTGCGGGAAAATGGGAAGTTTCATGCGTATATTCCAACTTAGGGTTGCGATATTTTCTATGAACTAAAATGGTTGATAGGTACTATAGCAATGACCTTTCACGATTCGAAAACATATAAAATACCAAAAAAATAAGTATAAATACAGTTCAATCAATTCAACTCAAGTTACTTACTATAACAATTTTAGGAAAATAACTCAAGTTGTTTGGTGTTACATTTTCTGACAACAAGTCCTACTATGGGATACCTACTGTGTTACCCAGTAAAATAGGGTTGTGGAGGTCAGATAGGCAGTCGCTCTGTAACACACGGTATTCAGCCGAATCCGGTGAGACTGGAAGCCGACCCCAACATAGCTTGGGAACGGATAGGGTGAAAAAACAATTGAAGTCAGCCTATATAGGTCCACTGCTGGACATGGGCCTCTCCCGCGTTGCGCCACAAAACCTGGAGCCCGATGCCGCTATTTTAAGTGAATGAGTGGCGGGATAATAAACGTTCCAGTGTACTTGTTATTGTGCCTAATTTTCGTATTCAGATAAGAACAGTCACTTTCAATCTACAATGACAACAGTGGCAAGTAGGTGTACATTTGTCATTAAACTAAAATTATCTGAATACGAAAATTAGGCACAATAACAAGTACACTGGAACGTTTATTACCCGCCACTCACTGACTTAAAATAGCGGACTCAGGCCCCCGGTCCTCCGTCTTCAGTCCCCCCAGCTACCTAACCCCAGGTTTCTGAAGCATTGATCAGCACAAAAATTTGTTAATCACCTGTCAAATCTCATGCTAAGCGCTGTGAATGGTTGTTAGTATTTTGATCAGCCAATCACAGTCGAGATCAGTTGATGCAATAGATTAAGTTGATCCTTTCAGAACCCAGGGGTAAGTTATTCAAAATTTTAACATTGAAATAACAATCTACCTATGTAGGTATAATAGATTACATCTCATATTATTTATATATTCAAAGAGTACAGATGTAATACCTACTTATGTTCGAGATTATTCAAATTTAATAATTTAGCATTATTATACCGTTACAAAAAGTAATTCTAATGTAATTTTTGACAGTAATTTCATTAGGGTCTCTATGATTTTGACAACTAGTCTTACTATGGAATACTGAATTAGGTACTCAATTCATAATATATTGGGTTATGGAGGTCTGAAAGTTTTTTTAGAGTTTTTAGTTGGCCTGAGCGAAGGCTTTGACTAAAATAAAACTACTTTTTATACAGGTCACGGGCGGACTGTGCCATGATACCTGCAAAGGTGTCGAAACGTCGGGACCTAAAATCTAAAAATAAACCGCGACAAAATCCGTAAAAAAAGTATAGTAGGTTTCAAACTTAATGGCGCCAGGCTGTGAAGTGAGCTACACGCTGCGCAGTACCTCGCCCCGCACCCCCGCTGGCTCATATATTTGTCACTGCGCAGCGACTCGCCTCGTGTTCAGAGCCGCCATTAAGTGTGAATCCGACTATACTTTTATTTCAATATATAACAATCGCATAAACCTAAGAAACCAATAAATAGGCTTTGACTGCTTCACCGGACTTTATTATGTTACGAGTCTGGGTGTTCTTCGTGTATGTTATATTGCTATTTATAGAAACCCCGCGATACATGGCTTAAATTCTTTATTACGGGAGTCATTAAAAACTCTTTGATATTTGAAAGGATGCTTAGTACAAATGTTTTTATTATAATAATCCAGCCTATAAACGTCCCACTGCTGGGCACAGGCCTCTTCCCATATAGAGAAGGCACGAGCATTGATCACCACGCTTGCTCTCTGCGGATTGGCGATTTCAGATCCCAAAATTTTGGAATCCAGGTTTCCTCACGATGTTTTCCTTCACCGTTTGTCAGAAGTGTCTTAGAATATTTAAGAAAGTACATATAACTTTGAAAAAGCCACATTGGTACTTGAATGGGTTCGAACCTGCAACGGCTGTAACCTTGTGCATACAATGTTTTTATTATTTAGTCCAAACTGTCCCACTGTAGGGCAAAACCCTCCCTTTCTTCTTTCTGTTTGGCCTTTGACTGTATACAAAGTAAAAATAAAAGTATCTAAATAATTCTACCATTTTTATTTTCTCAGTATTCAGAGCGTATCATAGTTATACTGTTAATTACTTAAGTAAGTAGTACTTTATCATAATAAAGTGGAATATATGAATATATGATGTTAAGCAATGTCTTCAGCTTGTTAACAAATTAGATGGATAGGTGCAGTGGCGCAGTGATAAGAATATTGTGCTTAGAGTTGCGGGTTCGAATTCAAATCAGAATGAATTTATTTTTGTTTTTGCTTTAATTTATATTCGAATAATGTAGAAAGGCTTGGTTAAGTTAGCTTTATACATATTTGAGTTGCGAGAGGCTGAATAGTTTGGCATTTTCTTAAGTAGGTAGGTACATTAAAATTTCAATTTAGTGTAAGGAGTACATAAAATAGGTATGCGACAAGCACCCCTTTTTTGTATTGTGTATATTTCACAAAAGAAATAGATAACTATTAGGTGTTATTCACGTGAAACATGTAAAATGTAGAGTCAACTGTCAACCCAATTGGCCAATAGATATTATTATTTATCCATAAACGAATCGCTTAAAATAAATATGAAGTTACCACGTGCCCAGTAATATCTGTCGGATTTATTGTTTTATTAAGGTTTTCATTAAATTGACCATTGTAAGTTCAAAATCATAACTATGTTGAACTTTAGCTAAATGTCGTGACATAGCAAGGATATTGTTGGTCATGTGTCGTTTATAAATGTTATAAAAAGGGAAAGGACAATGCTGTATAAAAGACATCTATATTTCTTCAATATACGGACATAATATAGCTTTATAGCATTATATAGCTATATAGGTTGCTTGTTTTAATGCGCTTATCTCTGAAACTGTATTCGGATTAGAATAAAATCTCAGTGCAATTATAATATACTAGCTGTACCCGGCATGCGTTACAATGCAATTTTTTCTACGTAGCACCTGCCTACTACCTACCTACTACCACTTAGGGGAATGAAAAATAGATAGTAGCCGATTCTCAGACCTACTGAAAATGCATATAAAATTTCATAAAAATCGGTCAAGCCGTTTCGGAGGAGTATGGTAACTAACATTGTGACACGAGAATTTTATATATAAGAAGAGATTGTCATCTGACATGTTTTTTCCGCAAAGGAATCAAACTTACCGAGTTGAAAGTTTGTTAAATTATAAAAAGTTATCTTCCAAACTGTTAGTCCAATTTCAAAATATCTTTCATTGACAGATAAATACATAATTTCTCAGTGACAGAGGCATGAAATGTTTCACATTGAAAATCAAAATGTCAAATAAGCTACCTACGCTATGATATACTGGTATTCAGCTGAATCCGGTGATACTGGCCACCGACAAACAGAGTTTGAGAAAAGGCTGACAAATGATGATGATGAATGATGTTAAAAATAAACTAGTTGTTTTAAATTACAACGAGCTTAATAATTAGTGTTGTTTACCTATCATAAATCTTTACGGTTCTGATTCTAAGTAATTAACTACCTATGTGTAGTAACATAACTTATGTAATATAACATAATATCGTCACACTCATGGGTAAGAAGGTAGGAAAATGACTGAAATGAGGTTTTAATAAATGGATAAACCTTCCTTCTGTACTTTACCCAAGCTATGTTGGGGTCGGCTTCCAGTCTCACCAGATTCAGTTGAATACCGTATGTTACAGAGCGACTGCCTATCTGACCTCCACAACCCATTTTACTGGGTATACTGTATTTCATTAGTCTGACAATAACATACATACAGGGTGTTAAGAAACCCCTGTCCGACCCGAAAGGGTCATAAAGGGTTCACAATCACATGCCCAAATAAAATATCAAATTTGGAAAATTCATGACAGAAACAATAATAATGGATTTTGAAATAACCATTTTTTGCCCCGAAATTCCCTAAATTTGAGAATAAAACAAAAATTGTAACACCAATTTCGTCGGTATTTTTGGGAGCCTTTTGGGGTGACAACGCCGACACTCTCTCTCGACTTTTGAGAAAAAATATTATTTTTTAGGTTATAATTATTTTTTCTTCTTTTTCCATTTTTTTCCACATTTTTGTAATCAGATCGATATCTGGTTAGGTATCGATATACCTAACAACATCTTAACGGATCGGACAGGGGTTTCTTAACACCCTGTATATAAGATACTTTCCTTATTACTTTTCTTTACCATAGGAGACTTATACAATATACTAAAAATAACAGAAAAAAAGATAATTATTGTCTCAGAATACGTCCGAATGCAGCGAGTATAATTCACTTGCTAAGACAGGTACAAAATATCATTTTTAAATGAAATACCTGGTAGGTACACTATCTGTATTTTTTTCTTTTGAATTTATTTTTACCTAAGATACTACTTATGTTATCCGAATAGGCTACACCTCGTTTGCATATTCACTCTATACTCATAACAGTCATCCCATCATACCACCGACCTAGACAAAGGTTGCTTAACCTTTACCACCAAATTTTCGCCTAAATAACATACAAGTGCGACATCCAATAACTGTTAAAACCGTTTAGTGCATATTTACTGGGTTTTTCACACACTCAAATTTTTATTTTTAACAAGCGATTTTCAACCTTCTACCTTCGGCATAAGATGTATTAGTCATATGATTACGACACTTAAACCTTGAGAGATGGACAGAGAAAGTTCATTGGTTACTTAACTGATGGCTATCCGTTTGACAAGAATGACAGATGACATATTAAAATATAAGGTGCTATAAAAACATCTGCCACGGCTTTAATGGGAGGTAGTATTGTGTTTATAGATTACAATAATATAGATAAATTATTGATTATTTATCATATTTTTTTTCATACAAAAAAAATAACGTATAAATTTGAATTGATTTATTAGTATAAAACCATCCCGTGTCCTAAGCTGTTGCCGCTCCGCACCGAATTCACGTAATTTGTGAACCACGTTACGCAGAATAGAGTCAATGTTAATTTAACTATATTAGTCTCTCAAATTTAATTAACTGTTCCGGGGTACGAAAGTTCTTCACTATTGTAATCTATAAACACAATACTACCTCCCATTAAAGCCGTGGCAGATATTTTTATAGCACCTTATATATGAAAAGGTATAAGTATGTAAAGGACTACAGATTTTTAACGTCAACACAAGAAGAGAAGTTTGCCGGTATGTGCCATCATAGCTCCTAAACGAATGGACTGATTTTGATGCAGTTTTTTTGCTTGAGAATTTAAGTGATTCAGTTTTAGCTATGATTGCAATGCTGATGTATGCAATTTTATAAAATTGATCTAGTTAACTAGCGACCCGCTTCGCATTAATATCTTGGCTTTTCTTCGTTAGGTATAATTTATGTATGTATTATGCGTAAAAACCTTCCTCTTGAATCACTCTATCTTTTGCTGAAAACTGCATTAAAATCCGTTGCGTAGTTTAAAAGATCTAAGCGAACAGACAGCGGAGGGGACTTCATTTTATACTTTGTGAAGAAGACAAGAATTAAGATTACTTTTATTACTTTTGCACTTTGCACGTGAAATTCGCCCTAAACTAGTTAATCTCAAGTTAACTTAACTGTTTTTTTCTTTTAATAGTGTTTCACATAACAAAGATTGAAATTCTTTCACGCAGTTTTCTTATTCGTAACCACGGCACGAGTGATTTTGACACTACAGTAACGTGATGTCAAAACAATTCGGCTCTTAAAATGCTGTTACACTTTTGATTTATTTAGTTTTGTTATTTAAAAAAGTAAATACATATAGGTACTATACTAGCCATTCAGTGCGTGTTTTTTGGTTTCTGAAGGTCATAGGATAAAGCTAATTAAAAACCTACTTAATTAATATTTTTCCACATGAATTGGTCTGCCATCTTTAAAAGGTTTTTTCAAAATCGAAGCGTGATTATACAGATTTGCATATTCAAACAAAAATAAAACATACTAAAACCTTCTCCTTGATCTAACAAACTATTTTCTGAAAACCGCATCAAAATCGGTTCAGCCAAACGCGGGATAATCGCGGACAAACATACATACATACAAACATACATGTATACATACAGGTCAAACTGAGAACCTCCTTTTTTTTGAAGTCGGTTAAATATAAGAATTCCTTTCATTTTGTTAAAAAAAAACATCTCTCATATAAAAAAAAACAAAAATTTACACAAAACATAGGTATATAAAACAACAAAAAAATCAATACAGAAAACCACCAACAAAATATTCGCGTGTACCGGCCCAGAATCGAACCGGCGACCCATTTCACTAACCTTGTATGGTAGCGACGCAACCTGCATACCTAATGCACTATAAGTATGCTGGCTTGTGCAAACTGTTATATGTTAGTCCAGAGATATAGTGATATATATTTATTAAATAAATAAAGTAAGAAAAATGTCTCTTTAGAAAAATGTATTCAAGTCTATAAGATGAATTAATAAACCGGCCAAGTGCGAGTCGGGTTCGCGCACCGAGGGTTCCGTACAAACCTTGTAGGTAGTGATGTAACTAAAAAATTACGGTTTTCGCCATTTTTTTTCCTTTATCTGTACTATAAGATGTTACTTCGTACGAAATTTCAAGATTCTAAGTTCACGGGAAGTACCCTGTAGGTTTTGATTCCCGTGCGAGTTTCTTTTGATTGCTTTGGCTAAGAAGTTTGATTTTTTCACAGCTTCAAGGGACATTAGACCTGAGTATTAGATATAAATCATTTTCATTCAGTTTGATACCTCTACGCATTGATGAGAAAAACGGTCTTGGCAGACAGACGGACGGAAGGTAGGACTACGAAGTGATCCTATAAGTGTTCCGTTTTTTCCTTTGAGGTACGGAACCCTAAAAATTTATGAAACTCCGTCTTTTATAGAAAATTCCTGTTTACTTTAAAAATGCTTAACAGATTTTCATAAAATATTTAATAACTAAGAAACATCTTGATCACGTCAGCTTTCAAACAAAAAAATCGTGTCATAATCGGTACATTCGGTTAGGAGCTAAAATGGCACAGACAGACCGACATATGTGATTTCACATAGGAATGGTAAAAAGTAAAAACAGTCACACACAATCAATAATTTTAAAATCAGATGAGATACATTAAAATTTTGGAATACGTAAATAATTACCATTGCCATCGTTTTCTTTGGGATCCCATCATCAGAACCAGACTTGATGACTATGTGACCACCTGAGAAGTATACCCTTTCAAACAGTAAAAGAAGTTTCCAAAACGGACTAGGCGTTTTCGAGTAATCGGGGAACATACAATAAATAAAGACGGCCTGTTGGTCTAGTGGTTAGTGACCCTGACTGCTATACCGGAGGTCGTGGGTTCGATTCCCACTCAGGACAAATGTTTGTGTGATGAGCACGATCATTTGTTCTGTGTCTGGGTGTAATTTATCTATAATATGTATGTATTTAGAAATATATAAGTATAGTTATCAGTTGTCTGGTTACCATAACACAAGCTCTGCTTAGCTTGGGATCAGATAACCGTGTGTGAGATGTCCCGGAATATTATTATTATTATTATTAAATAAAAAATGCCCCTAAGGTTACCGAGTAATCACGGAAAATAAATAAAAAATAAAGATTCTTGCGAATTGAGCACTTGTTATGCTAAAAAGTCATTTAAAAGACCAATAAAACTATGAACCTAATTAAAAATTTACCTAACCTTTAAAATAAGCCATCTAATCAAGTATTAACAAACAAAAGCTTACGTTTACACACACCTCTCACTTTTGCGTGCCGAAATAACGCATATTTTTTCTGGTTCAAGTTCAAAGTATTTGTTGTGTAACCGCGGATTTCACTGGTACAATGACGTAACAATTACAACGAATAAAGAAATACTATGACATTGAGACCGCCTTATTTTAAAGGGGATAAGGTGCATTTTTGTGTGGCATTGTTAAAATGAATTTAAGTAGAAAATTGTTTGTCTGAGTGTAGATTCAAATTGAAATGGGGTACCAAAATTCAAGAGCGACGACCGTGTTTTTTTTTTCTATTGGGTTTAGTTTTTTTTTTAACGAAGTAAAGCTTAATGTACTTAGTAAAAATCGGTTCAGTCAAACGCGAGATAATCGCATCCAAATATACATACATACAAGTCAATCTGAGAACCTCCTTTTTTTCAAGTCGGTTAAATAAAATATACTAAAACCTTCTCCTTGAACTAACAAATTATTTTCTGAAAACCGCATCAAAATCGGTTCAGCCAAACGCGAGATAATCGCGGACAAACATACATACATACATACAAACATACAAACATACATACATACAGGTCAAACTGAGAACCTCCTTTTTTTTGAAGTCGGTTAAAAATGAGCACGAGAATTAATATCAGTAGGTAAGTTTAACGTGTGTACTTATGTAAATGTTTGTGCTTCTATGACATCTAAACTTAGAAACTGCTGAATCGATTTTGATTTAAATTATACTGTCTGCCATACTCAGAGATCAGTAGGGGACCAGTTTTAGGAAATCTAACAATAAAAAAATAGTCATTTATTTCGTTAAAATAAATCCCATAAATCGATGACTAAACCAATGTCTTAGATATAGGTATTTTGCTTTAAAAGTACTTATACAAAGATTGAGATAATGCACTATGCAATGTGTTTACTTTTAATATGAAGCACTTTATAACAACTACCGTATTTTTCTGTCAAATCAGCGCCCTACTTTACGAACGCTAAATAAGCAAATGCTCACAGCAATCAGTAAATAATTTATTTACTTCGTATGTCACGATTTCCGTATAGGTACACCAAAACAAAATATACGTCTTATAAATTATAATTGTGTCATTTAAATTCATAAATAACCGACTGCAAATAGAAGAGGTTCTTATTTTAACCGATTTTTTTATTTTTTTTGTAAGTATACTATCTTTTCTGCTATTTTTTGTAAACCGATTTTAGTCAATGTTTCCCTATAAAAGAAGTACCCAGAAGGTTATTTAATGTGGCAATTGCCCAGGCAATGGATCAAAATCTTCCTATTTTTTTTCTTATAAATTCTTTCAAACAAGTTTAACACATTAACTATATCACTAGCCAGCCCCACAATTTCACTCGCGGTTTTTCTCCCAATATAAACATGATAATAAGTAGTTAAATATCCTATAACCTTCCTCCAGAACTTTGACGACCTCCGTGGTCGAGTGGCGAACGCACCGGTTTCAAGGTGTCGCTAGCTCTAGGGTCCCGAGTTCGATCCCCGGACGGGGCAATGTAGAAACCAACTTTTCTACATTGTTTCGGCTCTGGGTGTTTGTGGTACCTTCGTTGTTTCTGAATTCCATAGCACAAGTGCTTTAGCTACTTACTTTGGGTTCTGAGCAATGTATGTGATGTTGTCCGCATTTTTAATAAAAAATAAAAATCAGCTTTTTTTTTTTTCTTTTTTTCATAACCTTTTAAGTGTCCCACTGCTGGGCAAAGGTCTCCCCCGACTGACTACAGACATTCCTGTCTTGAGCCACATGACACCAATCACTTAAGAAGCGATCGATGTCATCCCGCCACCGTCAGCTATAAATGAAAAAAGATTTTTCAAATCCGACTTGTTATTTCAGAGATTAGCGTTTACAACCAAACAAACTCGTCAGCTTTATAATATTAGTGTAGATTTCTTTCTCTGCCAGTGTTTACAACATAACATTGCTATAGTTTAGCGATGGCACGTAGTTATAACTTCCGTATGCTTCCTACCGCCTATTTACATAACGTCTCGTAAGGCACACACAAGGTTTATTATATAAATCTATAAATATATGTATATACATTCTAAAGGGTAGGCAGACACTCAAAGGCTACTCAATTTTAAGTAGGTGTTAAGATGCTGTTTCTGTCACTTTAGGGGGTAAAGGTAGACATTTGAGAACGTCTTACCTAATGATTTTAAACCGACTTGAAATGGAAGACGTTCTCGATTCGTCTGTACGTTTATTTTTAACCGACTTTAAAAAAAGGATGAGGTTCTCAATTCGGATGTTTGTATGTTTTTTTTTTTATGTTCGCGCATAACTCCCGTTGCTTTCCAACCGATTTGAAATATTTGGCACCGACTCCAAAAATTTAAAATTGTATTATAGGTTAATCGTAGTTTAGGTTAGGTTTATTAATATAGGTAGGTTATAGAATTATTTTTAGCCTTTTAGTGTTTTTATCGATTTTTGAAGTCGGTTTTTATTCTGCAAAAAAAAAAAAAAATTATGTATTTTACGCGATATCTCTACCAAATGATAACTACATATTTCGTGTTTTTGTCTACAATAGATAGTAACATTACTGTATGTCGTTTTATCCGTAGTGTCATTTAATGATTACCTAAACATTAATGCAAAAAAACTCGACTTCAATGAAATCTATAAGGGACGACCTCATCGATGTTCCCTTTCTGTTTTGAAACCACGCGGTTATTTGAAACGAACGTCAGTGTCTATTTTTTTTATTATTTTCCAATCTACTGTCAATGTCAATGTCCCAGAAATATATCAATATTAACTTAACTTAGGAACACACAAGATTATTAAAGAATAGACATTGCTTGGATAAGAAATTGACTAAATTCCAAATAACCCCATTTTACCATTGTTTATTAGTTGTAATAAAGTTTCAAATAGTTTGTTAATGAGTGACATAAAGAGGTCGTTACAGTTTGCTGATCCCTATAAATGTATGTCTTAAAGATAGTTTTAGGGTTCCGTACCTATCCAATGGGTGTATCATACTTTACCACTAAATATCAGATAAGCATAAAAAAACATCATTAGAACCCTCTTTAAGTTGTTTTAGCATGTGATTTTTTAATTTACACTTTATACCACGTAATAATTAATTGTACTAGACATACTATATTGCATTTATTTATAAAATTAGTCAGTGTCGCATACATCTAAATAAAATAAGTCATTGAGAAGATAAATACTTACATATTATTATATGCGAATATTATGTAAGTATTTGAAATGCATTACACTACTTTTTTACGGATTTCCTACGTCGAGAATTAAAACCTAAATAGATACATACAGCGCAAAAATCTGTAAAAGTAGTTTCATTTCTGTGTCTAACATTCGCGTAAACCTCAGAAGGCAATACGGAAAATTGTATATCAATGATTTAAATAAACTCATTTTACTATTTTGTAACGGGAATTAAGCGCGTACATGCATAAATACCTTAATTGGCTTGACGTTTCGACCGGATTACACCGGCTGTGGTCGCAAGCAGACATAATTTAAAAGTTAGTAACTCATAATAAGCTGAAATTTTGTAAACTGACTCTATACCAGATGTACTCTTCACCCCTTTTGGATAGATATACCCTTTCGGTAACACCCTGCACCCTTTAACCAAAGGTTGTACGGAACCTTTAGTGCAGGAACATCTCGCACTTAGCTGGTTTTATTAATTTATGAATGAAACAAAAGCAGTCTTTCTAGTTTTTATTTTCATCGCGTGTCTATACTTCAATTGTTTTTTTGTTATGTACTGTAGTGTAGTATCATAGTGTATAATTATGCTAGTAAAGAAAGTATGTAGCAAATTGCAATCGTTGGACCGATTTTAAGGTTAAGCAACGGTATGCAAGGTCAGTAAAAGATGGGTGACTGTTTAAGGGGTTGAGTGTTTACATATATAATTAAACAACGTTATTCAAGGTGGTACAGTACCTATTTAAAATAAATATTTCAAGATAAAACGATTAAAAAGAAATTGAGGGGCTAATTAATTCAGCACAAATTCGGCCAAATTTTACTTTTTATTTCTCCATTGTCTCGCACAATGAAGGCGAATCTAACGACACTTGAGCTAAAACCCGTCAAGACGCTTAAGATACAGAGCGTAACAAAGTAGCATACAAAACATATACAAACATACACTCGAAGAACATAACCCTCCTTCTAGCACAGTCGGGTAAAAAATAAATAAGTAGTTAAATATTGAAATAAAACTACTTTTTTACGGATTTTGTCGCGGTTTTAATTTGATTTTAGGTCCCAGGAAATTAAAACCGCGACAAAATCAGTAAAAAAGTAGTTTTATTTCAATATCTAACATTCGCGTAAATCTAAGAAACCAATAAGTAGATAAAGTTAAATCAACAAGTCTTCTAAGTGACTTCTAAATGACAAACTAGGTGCACACCATGTAGGTTATTTGTTTCGAACCAATATTAATTGCAATGTAGAATAAGATCAAAACAAATAGAAAAATTCGCATGCCTTAGAAAAATCTACACTACAGAAGTTACAGTTAGTAAAACATTTGCAATAACATTTAGGTGCTAAATAACTGTAGGTATTATTTACAATATGCATGTTATATTGATATATGTTAATGCAAGTTTAACTTGTAACGGATGACATAGTTTAAATACCGTTTTGGTCCTTGAGTAAATTTCCACGCATGAGATGACATCAAGAGGTCAACTTTAGTGCTATTCTGTAACATTATTTTCATGTCTCGACAGCGGAATCCGCGGTGAGATGTCAAATACGTATTCTCGAATTTGAATTCTAAATCAAGGCCAATTGGGTTCACTTTTGAAGTGAGCGTTATTGTCACTCAGGTGAAGCTCGATACCGAAATTATTTACAGAATAGACATACTTGAGTAAATTTCCACGCAAGAGATGACATCAAGAGGTACCTACTTGACTTCTTAGAGAGAGGACTTCACTTCAGATAAATAAATAGTTGATACGAAAATTTGGGTATCAATTATTTTAGTCTTTGTTTGTTCATGCATTAGATTTAAGTATTGAATTGTAAATAAATCTATTATTTAACTAGCTCAATTTGAGTTGAAATTTTGTAAACTGCCTCTATACCAGATGTACTCTTCACCCCTTTTGGATAGATATACCCTTTCGGTAACACTCTGTGCATAGTTTTTATACCTCTAAAAAAGTATTATTAAAAACACAGCAAAGAGAAAAAAAAAATCTTAAGCATTTTTATGAATAAAAATCATGAAATAGATATTTGAACTGAAAAATAATTATAATTAATTACTTAGGTATAATTATTATTTTTAGGCTTTTAAACTATTTAAAACTTTACTATGGTGTCACTTTTTTGTGCCCTATTTTTATATACTCTCATTTGAATCTTAACTTTAAGGATATCTTCAAAATAGGTTCAGTAGTTTTTAAGATATGGCCATTTGACTGCATAATACCAACAAACACACCTGTTTATCGTAACCTATGGAAACGGTTCAAACATAAATTATAAAAATGTCACATTCTAAAAGATGAAGAAATTCCCATCAGTTTAGTCCAGTTGATGTGCAATATAACAGCTAGTCTTACAAATATTTGATATTGTTATATAACAGTGTTATATAACAGAGTGAGGTCAGTAGGTTTATATGGTGGCCATGCATTACGTGTGTCGAATGTTTATGTCGCCAATAGCAATAGGAATCGATTGATAGCAATAGAGTTTGATAGAAATTGCGAGGGACTTTTTTGGGGTGTTTTAATGTTTTTTGTAGATTGTGTAAGAACGTGCCAGTAAGTAGTTACGCTAAATAAGATTTGCTTTATTATGAAAAGGAATAATTTCTAAATGCCTGAGCAGATTTGGATGTAAAAGAAATGTGTTTTTCCTAACACTGGATAGAAGTAAAATAATAATAATTACATGCACATACGGGATACCTGGAACCTTTTTTAAAATATCTTTGTTGTTGAATTTTGGCAAATGGGGCAAAGGGGCTCGTGGCTAAGTGTAAGCCGTACAGCTTGACCGATAATACAGGTTAAGCCACACTCACCGCGGTTGGTCCGTGGATGGGTGACCATTTATAATACCGAGACCCCTCCGTGTTTCGGAAAGCACGTTAAACAGTAGGTCCCGGCTGTCATACATAGACCTTTGGCAGGCGTTAAGTCAATTCTGACAACCAGTCTTATTATGGGATACTGTGTTTTGCAGTTAAATGGTTTGTGGAAGTCAGATAGGCAGTCGCTCCATGTAAAATACGATATTCAGCTGAATCCGGTAAGACTGGTAGCCGACCCCAACATAGTTGGGAAAAGGCTCGGGAGATGATGTTGACTTTGGGCAAATGAAAATGTTTAAGAGATCATAGGATGTTTAACTATGTTCTCGTCTACTGTTGATTGCCTACTAAATACTAAGTTAAAGCACACAATCATTTACCTATTCCTACGGGAAATTAATATTAATCTATACTTATAATAAATCTGTAGAAGAGAAAATTCTGTACATGGAAAAAAAAAAAAAAAAATGGTGGGTGTGTTACTAGACAGACACCGAAACCAAAAGTGTGAAAAAAAAATTGTCTGTCTGTCTGTCTGTTTGTTCAGGTATCACGCAAAAACTACCGGTTCGATTACGATGAAACTTGGTATAATTATTCTTTATTATCCTGGGCACCACACTGGGTCGTTTTTATCCCGGAAAAGTATAAACAAAAAAAAAAACAAACTTAATTTTGCGGTTAAAACTTATTGATAAGTTTCGTCATCCACGCGAACGAAGTCGCAGGCACAGCTAGTCTTACATACATTTTCAAGTGTGTGTTAATCCATCCAGGAACAGGATTGCTAAACCGCAAAAAAATAAAAATATACAATTCTAACAAATGACTTCTCTTTGTTACAGAAAAATGAAATACTGAAAAGAAATAAAAAGAAAAACAAGATGGCGACTCAAGAAATCAACGTCAGCGACCTAAAAAGCTGTGTCAAAAGTGATTCGGTTAACTATTGTGATAAGTGCATTGTGGACGAGAACATGAACAATGAAGTGCCAAATATGACTGAAATACAAAGATTTTATGATGGAAAGAATGTGTTAATTACTGGTGCTACAGGTAAGAAAAACTATTTTGAATCATATTAGGTAGGAATATTGAGGTGGTCTAAAAATAAAACATAACATAACATACCATCGCGCCTGTATCCCCGAAGGGTTAGGCAGAGGTTTACCAATGTACACCCACAGTTCGCCGGTATGTTTCGGTCCCATGTAATAGGGGGCGAGCCTATTGCCACTAACCGGGCACAAACCCAAACTCCGACCTGCTACTGAGAATTTCATAGAAAAACCCAATAACACCTTGGTCGACTTGGGAATCGAACCCAAGACCTCTAGCGTAGCAGTCGCGCTCAGCGCCACTAGGCCAACGAGGCAGTCATTGTCTGCTAAAATATACCATAAATATCTGCACTGCAATTATCGTAGAGTAGTAAAGAGTCAAGCGACGTGCTGCAGGTTCGATCCCCGCATGGGATAACCATTTGATCAAAGACTGGGTATATTTATTTATTTATTTCTTTATTGTACATGGTAAATAACAAACTAAAATAAAAAAAAAATATATGTGCATGGGATTTCCATATTTTTATGAAACCCTCATAAACACATACACAGGTATCGGTACAGGTAAAAGATTATTTTTAAACTTAAATAAACATTTACAACCAAAACATAAGTTAAAAAACAAAAGAAAAACAAAAACAAAAGTTAAAACCTTATCAATCCATCTTACAAACAACCTGTATTAACCTTTCGGCTTTAAAATGAAATTAAATACAACAATAAGTATCATAAAAAAAAATATGATGGTACGCCATTTCCTGTCTGGCCTTATGAAGTTCCGAAACTTACAGAGGTGAAGGTCCTTTAAATACAGCAATTAAAACTTGTACAGTTTATTTACGAAGATATAATTATATAGGAGGGACTCGTAAAAGTTGAAAGCACTTTTAAGGTTAAGTTTTTCCGAGGTTGTGATCAATTAATACAAGCGACCCGTCCCTGCTTTGCACGGGTGTAATGTATTATAATATTATTATATATATCTATTATACATAATATAAACCTTCCTCTTGAATTACTCTATCTATTACTGAAAACAGTATTAAAATCTGTTGGGTAGTTTAAAAGATTTTAGCGAACAGACAGCGGAAGCGACTTTATTTTGTACTATGTAATGATGATCTTCCTTTTACATAGCACCGTGCCTCGGATAGCATGTTAAGCCATTGGCCCCGACTGTCATACGTTCATCTTTGACAGTCGTTAAGTCATTACACTTTTGACAACCACTCTGACTATGGGATACTGTGTTACCTAGTAAAGGGGGTGCGGAAGTCAGATAGGCAACGCTCTAGATAACACATAAACCTGCTAAGTAGTAGTAGTATACATAAAGCCGCATCCATGAATATATTTTTTTCTTTCTTCCGATGAGACTAGAAGCTGGCCATAGTCAGGCCTTTGAACTCTAAAGGTTAACCTAAGTTTATAGTCCACTACAGTAACAGCCGGAAGTAACAGAGTTCTAAAAATGAATCTAAATTAAATTTCAATTAGGTAAAAAAAAACGTTTTTTGTACCAACTTATACGCTTGTACCTATTCTTTCCTATATGTTTTAAATTCTAAAATGAGAAGAAGCCTTTGCCCAGCAGTGGGACAATTACATTCAGATATTAAAATCTGTGAGATACTTTACGTCATTCGTCGTTTATGTCCCAATTCCAACTTTAAAACTTCTCTGTATAAGAAGACAATATAAGAAAAGTTATTTAATAACATTTTAATCTAATTTCCCAGGTTTCCTCGGCAAGATATTAGTGGAGAAACTATTGCGCAGTTGTCCAGGTGTGGAAAACTTATATCTTTTGGTTCGACAGAAGAGAGGGAAGGACATCTACTCAAGAATTGAAGAAATCTTCGACGATCCTGTAAGTAGAACCTTCTGTTTTAAGTAAAAGGTGAAAGTTTATGAGTCATGTCAACATTATTTACACATGTAACTGTTTACACTTTCTTGCAAACCCTATATTTAAGGTGAACGATATTTTATGCCATTCAAGTACTGACTGCCTCGTTGGCCTAGTGGCGCTAAGCGCAACTGCTACGCTAGAGGTCTTGGGTTCGATTCCCAAGTCGACAAAGGTGTTATTGGGTTTTTCTAAGAAATTCTCAGTAGCAGGTCGGAGTTTGGATTTGTTCCCGGTTAGTGGCAATAGGCTCGCCCCCTATTACATGGGACCTAAACATACCGGCGAACTGTGGGTGTACATTGGTACACCTCTGCCTAACCCTTCGGGGATACAAGCGTGATGATATGTTATGTTATTCAAGTACTGAATAGCATAAAATATTGTTACTCAGATGACGAGTAGTAGAGATGAATGGAAGCTGAATACGCATTGCGCCGGCCACAAATTAAACGGAAAAGCTGCATCAAAATCGTTCGATTTGTTTGGGAACTAAGATGTTACAGACAGACTTATGAAGCTTACTAGGCAAACTTGAATAGCAAGTATTTTAAGTAACCCTCAAACAAATGAACAAAATATTTACCTCAGTAAAATATTGCTGGTTAAAAAGCTTGTAAAAATTCAGACGTAAATTATTTAGTACTTAATTTCTGGTAAAAGTTCGCACCTTCAACCTTGTGCCCACGAACCCGGTCATTAAACCGCTAGGCCACCAGACAAAAGTAAAATAACTTGTCTTTAGGTCATGGAACATCCTCAATCCGAGCATCGAACCTACGACCTCAAGAGTCAGTAATCATTAACATTGCCAGTGATCCATCAGAACTTTAAGTTACGTTTCCACTCTAGGGCCGATTTCACGACTGTATTGTAATATAAACGTGATCAATTGAAGTTAAGCTTAGTTCTTGAACTTAATCTGCAATGGTTCATTTACATTTCACTAACATAAATTTAAGCCTTTTATATTTTGATATCAACTTAAATTCAATCAAGAATGTGTGTAGTTAACGTACAGTGCGTAAAACAATAAAAAACAACTATCAAAATCGGCCCGCGCGTTTGGTTTCTAGAGCGCCACAATGGAACAAACATACATACATTGGCTGATAAAGACAATAAATACCCTTCTTTGCGTCGCGCAGTCGGGTAAAAATATTTTTTTCTTGGACCTTTTAGGAGTCAAAGTAGCATTATGTAAATAAGAGCATCCTTTTAAACAATATTTTTGTAACCAAGACCTCGTCTTAATGTCGGCAGATTCCAAGGTAAAAACGTTACGTCGTTAACCATTTACGGTAACTAAGTAGTTAAATTATAATGTTAACTGCCGTTTTCAGATCGGAAGTCCTTTTTAATTTAAGGCTTTGCTGCTTTTTGTTAATTTTGGAGTCTACCTTGGTTGAGGATAACTTATATGGGGTTGAAAGGTCATGGTTTTTAAATAAGGATAGATCCAAAAAAGTATGGTATTTTATAAGTTCGTCTTCCTTAATAGTTAGTGTTTTGCATAATGATTTTTTGATTAGTATTTCCTATTTATTCATAGTGTTACTAAAAGGGTATATCAAACACAAAAAATCATAACCAGACCACTGAAACGATGTTTTTTAACATTTAGTAAGTGACGATATAAGATATTTAATTTACTCTTGTAGTGCGGTGACACGTTTGTTAGAAATTTATGAAATTTAGTTTTTGGTACAAATAATTGGATTTATATTATTAATTTAACGCATTTTGAACTGAAATTTTGTAAACTGACTCTATACCAGATGTACTCTTCACCCCTTTTGGATAGATATACCCTTTCGGTAACACCCTGTATAGTACTTTGAAATGGGTATTCTACCATTGACTGATTCTTGCTACTTAAATTAGACTAATAATAGGTACATGGTGCAATATTATTGGTAAAAAGCCTTGTATATACCCATTTAGGACAGTGGTATGAAAACCACACACTCATAAAGAGTTTCTCAGAATCAATAACTCAAAACCGATACTTAAATATAATATTGAGGTCAAGGTTTTGTTAAAGGATTCGACAGTGCAAATATTTATTGCTTATACAAGGACGATACAGAATATACTATATTTAGTTATAACATTAGTAGGTAATCTATAGAGTTTAGATTTAACTGACTAGAATTATAGGATCATAAACCGACTTCAAAAAAAGATGTGGTCAATGTGTCCACTCTAATAGTTCGTGAGATTTTAATTAAAAAAAAATTTAAGTTTAAGTACTTTGGGAACTAAATCTAGAGCCACTCTTTTTTCGATTTGATGGTAATTTATTTACAGCCTAATAGCTCTCTCTATGATTCAGTAGCAAATTGGTACCAATAGGTGGCGCTGCAATCAAGTTATATGTATTTTTTTCCAGACCTGCTACTATAACTTATGAAGTAATAAAATAAAATAAAGTAAAATTGCTTATTTTGCAAATATTATTGCTTATTTTAAAATATGTAAGTGGTTGTATAATCTTACCAATTTTACACGTATTTTTAAGCTAGATGACGTAGCTGGTCGGTGGGCCCAACTCCCACTAATTGTGTAGGTAATAAAGTCTGTCTTAAACATTAAATTAATGAGTAAATAATAAATTCCAGGTCTTCAGCCGCCTCAAAGAGGAAGTACCAAAGTTCCGTCACAAGGTGGTCGTAGTCCCAGCGGACTGTGAGGCCGCTGGTCTCGGACTGACCCTTACCGACCGACAGATGCTTACTGAGAAGGTAACTATAGATAATGGGCATTAGTTGACATTAAGTATACTGTATTAGACACAAGGTGGTCGTGGTCCCAGCTGACGACGGTGCTCAGCGTAACGCTTACCGACCGACAGATGCTTACTGAGAAGGTAACTATAGATAATGGGCATTAGTTGACATTAAGTATACTGTATTAGACACAAGGTGGTCGTGGTCCCAGCTGACGACGGTGCTCAGCGTAACGTTTACCGACCGACAGATGCTTACTGAGAAGGTAACTATAGATAATAGGCATTAGTTTACATTAAGTATACTGTATAAGACACAAGGTGGTCGTGGTCCCAGCTGACCGCGGTGCTCGGCCTTACGCTTACGGATCGACAGATGCTTACTGAGAAGGTAACTATAGATAATAGGCATTAGTTTACATTAAGTATACTGTATTAGACACAAGGTGGTCGTGGTCCCAGCTGACTGCGGTGCTCAGCCTAACGCTTACCGACCGACAGATGCTTACTGAGAAGGTAACTATAGATAATAATTAACAATGAAAATAAATAAATATATATAAATGCGGACAACACCACATACATTGCTCTGAACCCAAAGTAAGCAGCTGTTAAGCACTTGTGTTATGGAATTCAGAAACAACGAAGGTACCACAAACACCCAGACCCGAGACAATGTAGAAAAGTGAGTTTCTACATTGACCCATCCGGGGATCGAACCCGGGACCTCAGAGCTAGCGACACCTTGAAAACCGGTGCGTACGCCTCTCGACCACGGAGGTCGTCATAGGCATTAGTTGACATTAAGTATACTGTATTAGAAACAAGGTGGTCGTGGTCCCAGCTGACGGCGGTGCTCAGCCTCACGCTTACCGACTGACAGATGCTTACTGAGAAGGTAACTATAGATAATAGTTTACATTAAGCATACTGTATAAGACACAAGATGGTCGTGGTCCCAGCTGACGGCGGTGCTTGACCTTACGCTTACTGACCGGCAGAAGCTTACTGAGAAGGTAACTATATAAAAAAGTCACTAACTAGATGTAGGGACTCGTAGTTGGAGCTAACAGATTCTTTACTACACGTACGGATACACGAGTGGTATATTACCATGACCATCATCACGAACGACTTCTGCGACGTGCTGCGGGTGCACAAAGAACAAACAAATGTTTTCATAAAATCTAAAAAAAAGGTACCTACGTAAATAAATATGAACAACATCACATTCATTGCTCTGAACCCAAAGTAGCTAAAACACTTGTGTTATGAATTCGGAGACAAGGAAGTTACCACAAACACAGGCGTCTCAGAGACTTTCTATATTCACCGGTCCGGAGATCGAACCCGGGACCTCAGAACTAGCTACACTTTGGAAACCGGTGTCGAGTCAGTCGACAACGTAGGTCATCCAAAAGAAAACATTTAGCAAACATTTTTCTTCTATATTTCTACCAGACAAGTATAACTTATGGAGAAACCCACTAATTTTGTAAATAATATGATTATTTATTTATGTACTAGCTGTGCCTGCGACTTCGTTCGCGTGGATGACGAAACTTATCAATGAGTTTTTAACCGCAAAATTAAGTTTGTTTATACTTTTCCGGGATAAAAACTACCCAGTGTGGAGCCCGGGATAAAAAAGAATAATTATACCAAGTTTCATCGTAATCGAACCGGTAGTTTTTGCGTGATACCTGAACAAACAGACCGACAGACAGACAGACAAAATTTTCTTTTTTTACACTTTTGGGTTCGGTGTCGGTCTAGTAACACCCCCCGGCATATATTTTTTTGATATTTTCAATGTACAGAATTTTCACTTCTACAGATTTATTATAAGTATAGAATAGATGATATCATTTACATCACCTTAATACTATTTTCTATACCTTCCAGGTGAACATAATCTTCCACTCGGCAGCTACAGTGAAGTTCGACGAGCATCTCCGAGCAGCACTCGCTACTAACGTCAGAGCACCGCTACATCTGCTGAGGCTGGCTAGGGATATGAAGAAGTTAGATGTAAGTTTAATTATTTATCTACAGAAATTAAAGTTATTCTAAGAAATCAGAAGGGAAGAGAAGCTCACAAAATATATGAAACAAAATAGCGTTAATTACACCAAAGGACGTGAAGATCGATTTGCATAATCTTTGATTTTTGGATTTGTCTCTAACGAATAACGAATATATGAAAAACCAACTAAAAATTGGGCAAGGACCTACACACATAGTTTATTACATTAAGTTACAAAATTACAAAAAGTAGCAATTACTTTACATAATTGAGGGAACTTACAGTGACTGGGTAGTATGTCCGTCCCGCTCGTCGTCCCTTTAGCAAGTGACTAGTATTACCCAAGTTACGATGAACCTACCTTCATTTTGTGATTATTTAAAAAGGGGTCATTAATATTAATTTTACTAATCAAGATGTGTTTACAAAATAAAAGAGATATAGCTCTTGTCATCCCACTTTACGGAATGTTATTCCTAAAAGTGAAACGACAAGAACTTTATTTGATAGCCCTTATAAAATGTCATCCCTGTCCAATCATACATAAACAGCTGTATGTAGTTACTCGATTAAAACTATAATATTATACTTATTTTATTCTTTGAATGCCAACAAAACCTCATTGTCAAATGGACCTTATCCCCAGGTACTAATGCACATATCGACGGCGTACTCCAACTCTCACCTACCGAAGATTGAAGAAAGGTTCTACCCCTGTGAGGCCGACTGCGAACAACTCCACCAGGTCATTGATAAGCTCACTGATGATCAGATCAATGATATTCTACCGACGTAAGTATTAAATATACCATGTTTTAGGTAAAAAAATACCTATCTTATAATTATAATATATTATTACACAGTATTACCCCTGGTATCTGAACGGCTGATCACTTAAAACTGCTGTAAAATCGGCTGATCACAACTATGAATGGATGACTAACGCAGCGATTTTCATGAAGTTTGAAAGATGTGTTTTTTTATGTTGATCAGTCTTGCAGAAATCATGGTTTAGTGTTCTTTGAATGAGGTAAATAGGGTCAAAGTAATCGCAAGTTTCGATTAGTATTAATACTGTACCGAACAGCAGAAAAATGAGCATTCAAAAAAGGTGTAATTTTTTTACTATGTATGCCAAATAATTGATACGAACAATTGGATATCAATTATTAAATCAAGTAATTTTGTGCTGAAATTTTGTAAACTGACTCTATACCAGATGTACTCTTCACCCCTTTTGGATAGAAATACCCTTTCGGTGACGGCCTCCATAGGTGATTCTAAAGTATTGGTCTATATTTCAGCATACTAGGTCCATGGCCCAACACGTACACGTTTACAAAGGCACTTGCTGAGAAGGAACTACGAGTCAACGCCGGGGATATGCCCATAGGTATATTTAGGCCAGCTATCGGTAAGTCTATATTATTTACCTTAATATAAACATAACAATAGTAAACATATATATTTATCCCATAAGTGACTCCAACTGTATTAGAAACTTAATATTTAAGTACCTTAACTACAATACACATAATAATAAAAAAAAACACATCATTGAAAACAAAAAAAAAAATGGCGTCCAATTTATCCACATTGTTGTCGATTGAAAGTGTACCCAAAGGCTGGCAGCATTGCCACGTTTAATGGAAATGCTTATTCTTTGACCAAGGTATAAGTCAGACTGTAAGAGTAAAAAGTAATGTGTCCTGGGACCACGCGGCCCAAGAGTTTTTCTGTTAATTAGCCAATTATTATATCTATCTGGCTTTCTATCGATGCACAATTTCACATAAAATATTGTCTACTCCAAATTTCGAAAAAAAATACGCTCCCATTTTCTTTTCTGTCATGTTATCACCGTTCACTCTATATTATTTATATCAATATGTTTTATTTCAGTTCTTCTATTGCAGCCGCTTTACATACCTACTTCTTCCCTATCCCTTCATCCATTTCCATCCATCCACCATTATTATCATTTATATCAATTATAAAATTATTTCTTCGAGTACTTATTTTTGTAATCAATAAAATATTATTTTCTTACGAATATGTTATCCCCAAGAATTTGTACTTACATGATAAAACTAATATGTTTTGTGTCTCAAACAATTTGCACGTTAATTTTAAAATTGACGACATTTTTAAACTACGAAAAAAATTACTTAAAGTTCAAACAAAAAATACATCATGAGGCTATGTATCTTATGACTAAACAATAACTAAATGAGTTTGGTGATTAATTATAACTATACAATTTCAGTGATATCGACGGCTCAGGAACCTTTAAAAGGTTGGCTGGACAATATGTACGGACCCACCGGAGTCGCGGTTGGCAGTGGTAAGAACAATTTTACATCTTTTACTTGTTTAGGCTGTAAAAGGGGTAGGTAATAAGAATAAGTTAGGTATTTTGGTTTTACAAATAGTTAAACAGCTGTACCCAGATGATACCAATCATTTGCGAGCTCTTAATCAAATTTTTGACGATTCCGTGGTCGAGTTGCATACGCACCGGTTTCAAGGTGTCGCTAGCTCTGAGGTGCCAGGTTCGATCCCCGGACTGGTCAATGTAGAAACCAACTTTTCTACATTACCTCGGGTCTGGGAGTTTGTGGTACCTTCATTGTTTATGAATTCCATAACACAAGTGCTTTAGCTACTTACTTTGGATAACATCAGAGCAATGTATGTGGTGTTGTCCGCATTTATCTTTTTAAAATCAAAAGCTCATGATAAACTAAATGCTATCTTTCCACACTCAATTACAAGGTTTCTTAACATGCCTAATTTTTTTTATGTAACCTGTTAAGTGTCCCACTGCTGGGCAAAGGTCTCCCCCGTCTGGATCCAGACTTACATGCCTATAATGACTAAAAAAACCTTTAGAAAATCTAAGAAGAGAGGTGAATGTATCTAAGAGAACTAGATATGTCTAAATTGAATTCGTAAATAGGTATATAAAATGTTTTTATACTCTTGTACCTAACCTAACCTATTTTAAAGTTCTCGATTTCAGTCTTTCAAGTATTTAGTTCTAGTATACCTGTATGATGTGTGATAAGTAATTTTCAACCTTCACTCATCATCTCAAGGTTCTATTCCTCCTTCCAGCCACCGGTATCCTCAGAACAGTGCAATGCGACGAGATGGTGTCAGCAGACATCGTGCCCGTGGATGCCGTGGTCAACTGTCTGATGGTCGCCGCTTGCAGTGTGCATAATGCTTATAAAGACAGGTTCGTTGTACATACTCAGCTGGAATAGGTTCTGAAACTTGACAATGAAAGTTTCATTTTTTTAATCAAAATCAAAATCAAAATATTTTTATTTCAAGTAGGCCTTTTTAAGCTCTTTTAAAACGTTAAATTACTGACTCTAGTTGCAGGTTCCAAAATGTCATTCCAATGGAGAAGAACCGGCAAGAAACTCCATAGGTTACTCTTTAAAAAAAAAGGTTAACATCAATGTAAAAAATACAATTATATAAAAAAATATACAAATATGCGACAACAGCGTAAATAGCAAAATGTTTAGTTTATTGTAAATGATAACATCCAAAATGGAAGAAAAATGAATAGGGATACGCAACAAATTTACATTGTTGTCACATTTACAAAGGTCGCCTATGCGAAAAGAATGAGAATAATAAAAAAAGACTAAACTCAATAATTAAAAAAAAGAAAAAACAAATATCTAATTAAATAGCTTTACATACAAAAGATATGTAGTCCTAACTAAACCCTAACAGGAATGTCAAGGCATGTCAAAAGGTTTCTACGAATAGAGACTAATGTAAATAAATACATACTTACTTGGATATTTTAATTATTTTTTTTGTTTAGCTAAGTACAGTCTCGCATTGAAGTACCTTTCATATACTTAACATACCGTGCTAAAGATTAAAAATAAATAACCTACTACCGCACGCCTGCCCCGGGAAAAAAAAATAATTTTATTTCAAAGCTATAAGTTCCATAAACATAAAAAAAAAAACAAATTTCGCACCGTCAAATGTCGATGATTATATTGATCTAGCACAACGTCGTTGGTCACCGACGTTAGTCGATAATAAATTTGCTTTTTTGCTGTTATTTTTATCTAGTGAAAATTACTCGCGTTGTCTTCGAAAAATAGTGAACAAGCCTGCTGACATAACTGAAGACGCTATTTATTTTCCTTTCACAGTTCGCCGCCCCTAGAGCCTCCTATCTTCAACTTCGTGAGTTCCGTCGAGAACAGGATAACATGGGGAGACTTCGTATCACAGAACATGTCTAGGATACATAACTACCCATTTTCTGATGCTGTGTGGTAAGTTACCTTTGTATTCCCAACCTTGTTTAGAAATGAACCCAAAACCGAGATAATGTAGAGTTTTTCTACATTGACCCGTCCGGGGATCGAACGGGATTGAAAACCGGTGTGTATACCACTCGACCACGGAGGTCGTCAATATATGTTAAGGTCAAATCTTGCAAACCTTACACCGAGTGCTACAGAAAAGGTACATCTATCCAAAAGGAGTGGATAGTGCAACTGGTATGGAGACAGCTTAAAAAAATTCAATTCAGGTTTAATTAAATCAATTTATTTTGAGCTAAAATTTTGTAAACTGACTCTATACCCGGTGCACTATTCACTCCTTTTGGATAGATATACCCTTTTGGTAACACTCTGTATAACTATCTGATGATGGAATCAGAAGGTAGCCATAGGAACTCTGTAACGAAACAACGCAATCCCATCGTGTTTGGGCTCATTTGATTTGTCTTCGCCAGCACTTTGAGCCTAGCTGACTTAAACAGTAAAAATTAATAATTTACTTCAACGTGTACCTTTTTTCAGGTTCATATCGCTGCGGCTAACGAAATCAGCTCTGCTGAACAAGATATACATGTTGTTCTTGCACTTGATACCGGCTGCGTTGGTCGATGGTTTAGCTATGTGCTTAGGAAGGAAACCAAAGTAAGTAGATTCTGTAAAAATAATTCGTAAAATTATTATGAGCTATGTATGTCACTATATTGTGAGGCTTTTTTCATTTATTTTTGTTTAGATAAGCAATTAATCGTCAAAATTAATACCATAACCATAGTTTTCTCTAATAGAAAAAATTAGGAAGAAAGTTATTACACAAATATCATAACTTTTTATAGATACTTAGGCAGTTAGTCTGTGCTTACCACAACTTAATGAATAATATCTAGACTAAAAATTAATCCTATCTAGTATCTAAGCATTATTTATCTTATTACAGGATGTTAAAAGTATACCGTAAGATACACAAGTTCTCTTCCGTTCTTTCGTACTTCTGTACGCGAGAGATCACCTTCTGTAACAGCCGGACAAGGGAACTGTGGGATAAGACTTCTGAAGCCGACAAGAAGGTAAGATAATTTTACCAAAAAGAAACCGACTTCGAAATAAGTCTTATATGGTTTTCTTACGGCTCCCACTGTCAAAACTGGATCAAATTGAATGGGACCAAACTGGAAGCACCAGCTTTCAAATAAAAAAAGAGTCGTCAAAATCAGTTCATCCACTTGAAAGTTCTGAGGTAACAAACATAAAAAAAAACCTCCTCCTTTTCTGAAGTCGGTTAAAAAGAAGCCCAAAGGCTCTTTTTCATTGGTCGTTAACATCCGTATTCGTGGTGCGGCAGTTTGCTATTTATCATATTTTCTTAATTGGATATAAGTATTCAATAGTGACCAGGAGTTGACCTTGACCTTATTTAGATAGATAAGCCCTTTTCCTGTATAAGGGCTTATTGTGTACAAGGTAGGTACAACCTTCTAAAAGGTGAATCAGCTGAAGAAATACCTACCAATGAAAATGTAACCTTTTTAAAAAAAAAATGCCTTATGTGACATAAATTTAAATACTTATTAATTCAGATAGTCATAATTTTTTACCGACTCCAAATGCAGGAGGGACTCAATTCGACTTTTATATTTGTTACGATTGTAAAAAATATCAAATTATCTAATATTTTTATCAAAATGTGTTCAAGTTTTATTTTTAATCCTAAGAATTTGGAAAAAAAGCTAACAGGTCAAAACGAAACTTCGTATTTGTATTTTTCCACAAAATGCTTTAATTTATATATTTTTATATCTATGTGTTATTTCCAGTTGTATCCCTTCACGATGAGCGATATGAACTGGAGCGAGTATTTCGAGGACTACATGGTCGGGATACGGAGGTATTTGTTCAAGGAGAGCGACGACACGCTGCCACAGGCCAGGATTAAGTGGAAAAGGTACAAAAAACATTTATTTAAACCACATCATAATCGGTCAATTCGTTTAGGAGCTACGATGCCACAGTTCAAGTGGGTTAAAATTTTAACAAGACCCCATATAAAGATAAAATCAGCCTTTTTTTAAGAAAATCTGCAAGTTTTTACTAAGTATTTTTCTCTAAGCGATATTAACATAATTTCAGACCCCTCTGAAATTATGTTAATATCGCTTAGAGAAAAATATACATATGTATTTTTTTGAACAACGGCCATTTGTGAAACAATTTTTAACACCTTTTTGTCATCAATAGGGTTACACTACAGAGGACCCCTCATGAATTTCATTAAGTCGATTCTTTTTAACCATAAATTTACATTTAAGTGTAGGTAATAAATTAACATAATTTTATTTATTGCAGGTTATACTATCTACACCAGATAGCAAGATTCATTTTCTTCGTCCTGGCAATGTACGTCTTATGGTCGGTATTTTCACTACTGTGGTGATAAAAACATTAAAATAATGTACAGATATAATGCAAACGGTGATTTTAAATAGATTAAGTTTACAAACCCTTAAAACTGCAAAATAGATTTTTATTTATTGCTATTTTTGGGAAGGTTTTCGAAAATGGTAATAGTATTTTTAATTCGAATCTTTTTTTGGGTTGCAAATGTAAATATTAATTACACTGACAGGTATGAAACCGCCATTTTGAAATATGGCGGTTTATACTTTATGTCAATTCAATGTAATATCCAACAAAATTAAAACAGTGTAAAAAGCCTGGTGTTTTGAGCCCAATTTTGTACAAAGCATTAAAAACGACCAAAATCGATGTAAAAATCTTTAAAGTTAAGAATGTAGGTACTTAGTTTAACATAATGAGATGTTACCAAAACAGTCTTCCATAAATGTTATAGTTATGCATTCTTCAGAAGAAATATATATATTTTTAGCGTTTTACTTTTACCTACAAATAAAGATCAATTTATCAGTAAAACATGTTTGAACGACTAAAACCGCAATATTTTATTAGAAAAAAGCCGAATGGGCTGCAATTAGTTACATATTCAGCCAAGTTTGTCTATGGCAGTCACTCTGTTGTAGTGGAACAAACAGATGCTGAATTATGGACTTAAATTTTAATATAAAGTCACCTAAGTTTTAAAAGTGAATAAATATAACTTAAAAGTACTTTTTGAAAGTTGTTGTTTTTGAAATGAGTCATTCCTATTTCCATTTCAATCATTCCATGAATAGTAAAATATTTATGATTTCTGAGTGCATTTTATTAAATGATCAAGTTAAAAGACAGACAAGTTGAATGTAATTATGTATACAAAATAGATTAAGTACCAATAGATTTTAAGTACTGTAAGTAAATATAGGTAAAAATATAACGATACATATTATCCAAAAATAAACAATTTCATAATATCAATGTTGTTTTTTATGATACCTTGAGAAATACTGCTTGTTTCAGAAAATTTTAAGGTTCATAATGCTTAATCTTTTTTGATGAATTTAGTTCGGAGTTAGTTTGAACTGAGAAAATGGACTATGTGCTGCAAAAATGGACTTTCACGCAGGAATCTTAGTAAACAAATTGAAAAGATAAGTTTATTTTATATATTTTTTATTAAAAACATAAACCACTTCACAATGAATAAGAAAGTTGAGATTCAATACAAGTCTTCATAAAAATAAGCGAGTAGTTTAATATACTATATTGCTAATTAACAACAATTTAGCCATTAAGAAGATTTTCATTATACATCAGATTTTTAGTGATCAAAAAAACTTAAGTTTATTTCTCGAGTCAAGCCAGAGGATTTTATTAGTTATTTTTATCAATAATCACTCAGTAGATATTTAAGTATTAGCAATACAGTATATTAAAAGTTGATTCAAATGGCATCTTATAACTATTGATAGGAGAAAAAACACTATATAAGTAAAAATCAGTCAAATCGTACTAAAAGCGAGTCAAATATTTCAGTTACTGGGTTATGGATATGCAGTCACTCTGTAACATACTGGAATTCAGTTGTAGGTAAGACTGGAAGCCGACCCCAACATAGCTTGGGAGAAGGCTAGGATGACAATTTTTTTTTTTTTATGAGTTAATAAAACTCAGTTAGGCACAATCTTAGTACTATTTGTGCTAGAAAATCCAAAAAGAATATTCTTTTTTTACCATTCAATTCACACATAATAGAAATTTCATACAAAATCATTCACAAAACCATTGTGTGGTGTACAAAATTTACAAAAACTTTTAAGTCTTAATCCTGGATGGAATTTGTGAGACTATAAATAAATCTAGATTATTTAATATACAAATCGATAGAGTATTATTATTACATATTTAAAATGTTGTGTTAGCAACACCATTTATAATTCAAGAACGGGTGGACCGATTTTCACGATCTTTGATTTGTAGGATTCGTATCCGGCCCGAATAGCGGAATTACTATAAAAACATCGGGAACGGGGTACATAAGCGGTTAAAATCGCAGAGCACAGCTAGCTATTTTTATGTTTGTGATACATTCAAAGAAATTACAATTTTGAGAAATTATTTCATGAAGGTATTTAGTTGTTTGTACAATTGACAAATTATATATGTTAACCTAACGATAATTTTGCAATATATGCATTAAAATTGAGTATCAATCAAAATTCTGTCTACCCAACCAAAAAAATGTTGTGTTTATTTTCTTCCATCGAATTTGTACAAAAATAATCTACGGAATGTAAAAATCACTACAAAATATTTTCCTTACTCTAATATTACTAATGTTAGTAAGTGCTTAGATAAATGCTTGATAGAGACCATACATACATAAGTGAAAAGCCTTAAATATTGAGTTTATTGTACACACTCCCTTATATTAAGTTTGTTGTACAGCTATGCGATGCTATAGATTTCACAAGAGTTTTTAGTTCTCACAGATAATAATTAAATTTAGGCTGGTGTTATTGGACTTGGGTGTTTTTCTGCACTGCACTTTTGTGTAACATACAGGGTGGGGAGGACAATATGATCATAAATTAAACTTCGTATAAGTCATGATATTCCCAACCGTCACACAAAAAATCAAATGAATTTATTCAGTAGTTTAGCCACAGGAAATTATTTTTCAGTTTAAGTATTTTCTACATGATGTATTTGTAAACAGCTGAGCGCGCTACAAGTTAACGACACACGTTGCCAGCTCGCTACTTTAAAAACCTATTTTCTCAAAATAAGAGTCATAAAGCGTGTCGTCACAGCTAAATAATAAAAAATGCATGCGAAAGTTATTAGTATCCTGTTACGCACTCATGTCAATCGCAAAATATGTATGTGCGAAAGAGATAGGTAAATTGCTTGTTTCTACTTTGCTTACACTTTGTCGACGTGTCTAGGTTAATTTAGGTTATAGGTTACGCGGTCAGTGTGTCACCGGACCTCCTTCCTGCTGTGACGCGTTTTGTTTTCCTCTGGAATTTCGGATGCGCCCGCGCCCGTTTGAAGTCGCGGCGCGAGTGTTATCGTATTCGTATCTTTGTTGTTGTGTTGTGTTGTGCGAAATTTGACGCTTTGTTTTAATAGTGACAGGACACATCAACGTATTATAGGTACGTTAAATAGTGAAGTAAACTTTGCGAAATTAGACGCTTAATACTTGGTGTTTCAAGGTTTTATTATTAAATAATCATGCCTCGTTACAATTATACCGCTTCGGAATACACCGATATGATTTTAATTTATGGGGAGTGTCACGGTAATGCCGCTTTAGCTGTACGGACATACCGTGAGAGGTATGAGAACACGCGTATGTGTCCGACCCACGGGCGTACTATTGTACAAGCTGTCCAGAGGATACGGGAAAATCAATCCTTGATCCCGCACGTAGATGGTGCTCCTCCACGTGCAAATGTGATTTCAGACGAAAGAGTTATTAATTATTATGATCGCAATCCGACGTCCAGTCTGCGTAATGCAGGTCGACATTTTCATGTAAATCACAAAACCATTCAAAAAGTTTTGAAACGTAACAAACGCAGACCTTACAAGAAAGTACAAGCATTGTTACCGAGAGATAAACCAATAAGAGAAACTTTCTGTCGCTGGTTGGAAACCAAACATCTCGAGAATACATTTACAAGGAATGGTTTATGGAACCGACAGAACCTTCGGTACTGAAGCCGCGTGAATCCGCATCTAGTTACTAGTAGTAAGCTAGAATAATAATATCTTTTAATAAATTGAAAGAAATGGCTGCTAATGGTGACCTATTATCAAGAGTGAGAAATAACATTATACGTCGGTGTAGTTTATGTATTCAAGAAAATGGCGGACATATTGAAAATAAAAAAAATTAATGACTGGCGACATAATTATGTGATCGAAAAGTGATTATGAATAATAAATTGATTAGTGAATAACTCGCGCGTGAATGATGCCTGACTATTTGGTTAATATTCTGTGATTTGATTTGTGTAATTGAAAAAATAAGAATAATGGCGCCAAACATTACGTCGCTGCGTCGCCGTCGGCCACAGCTTTATCATGAATGAAACCAAGCTGCGTTGCCGTTCTTATCGCCGCGCGCCGGTAAGTGTACCAATTTTATACATGATGTTTTAATTTGTTTGCAGTTTTAAGCTATTTAGTTTGTTAGAAAAAAATGTTTTTTTTAATTTCGATGTTCGGATTTATTTGATAGTTGACAAATGTTTCTATAAACCAGTACTGCCAGTGTTTTCATTTAAAGTCATATTGTCATCTCCACACTGTATAAGGTGCTATAAAAACATCTGCCACGGCTTTAATGGGAGGTAGTATTGTGTTTATAGATTACAATAGTATAGATAAATTATTGATTATTTATCATATTTTTTTTCATACAAAAAAAATAACGTATAAATTTGAATTGATTTATTAGTATAAAACCATCCCGTGTCCTAAGCTGTTGCCGCTCCGCACCGAATTCACGTAATTTGTGAACCACGTTACGCAGAATAGAGTCAATGTTAATTTAACAACTTTGTTTTCTAAAATTTAAATAACTGTTCCGGGGTACGAAAGTTCTTCACTATTGTAATCTATAAACACAATACTACCTCCCATTAAAGCCGTGGCAGATATTTTTATAGCACCTTATATAATTATTATACGTCTTGTTATTGTCCCACAGTTGTGCATAGTCCTCTTCTCATTTAGATAAGGAATAAGCATTGACAGATTCCTATTTAGAATTATCATATTTTCTTCCACTGCTTGTAAGTAGTGTAGTATGATAATTCAGAAAGTACATACAACTTTGAAAACGTATTGGTATTAGCCTGGTTTATAACGTGCAAGTTAGTGCATAAAAGTCTGGTAATTAAACCGTTAGGGCATCATACCTCAGGTGTAAAATAAGAATTTAATATATTCATAGACATATGAAGTATACAAGCGTGGTGATCAATGCTCGTTCCTTCTCCATATGTTTGTAACAGTTTTTGCAGTGCATTTTGCAGGCCATATATCTTTTATATGTATTTTTATGGGTTTCTTCTGAAAACTATAGTATCACATAGCTTTCATTATATCTTCAGTATAAAAATATTAAAAGCTACACACATGACATCTATTTGCAGGTACTATCACTATTATATACTAAAGTCAGAATTTTTTATACTGATATAGCTAAAAAATATATTCCCAAAGTATTTTTTAATTATTATTAAATGTGACAGATAAATGAAAAGTTCTTGCTATGGGATACTGCTTTACCCAGTAAATGTGTTGTGGAGGTCAGATAGACAGTCGTTCTATAACATACTGGTGTTAAGCGGTCGGTGAGACTGGAAGCCGACCACAAAAAAGCTTGGGAGAACCTTGTCAGGTATTTTTTACTCATATGTTAATGATTCTTCTGTAGTAGTTTAGGTCAGAAATTTAATATATATTTTTAGCTTAATCAGTATTTGTCTTCATATAAAAAAAACCTAGCGTTCACTAGTTTTTCTTTTAGCTGCCTTATTAGATAACATTCGAGTTTATTTAGACCTTTCTTACAAAACTTATCCAGATATACATACATAATCAAATATGGTTTACAATTATAATACTTTGGCACGTTAGAATTTAAATACTAGAAAGATGGGTCCAGACATTGACGCAAGTTTGACAAAAAACAATTTGTTAGTTTTTCAATTTTATTTTAATTAGGGCCACATAATGTAGCTTCATCATCATTCTCGGACAAGTGGAGGGGAAGCGCGCTAGAGGAAGAGCGCCAGCTAGATGGGTGGACCAACTCAAGGAGGTGACTGGAGGCCAGGTATGGAGAGCGGTACATATGGCGCAGAACCGGACCGAGTGGAGAAGATTGACATACAGTCACGATCCTCAGCATTGAGGGAACGACCAGAAAGAAGAATGTAGCTTACCACTTTTCTACATTGTCTCGGGTCTGGGTTTTTGTGGTAACGTTGTCTCTGATTCCATAACTCAAGTGCTGTAGCTACTTACTTTGGGATCAGAGAAATGTATGTGATGTTGTCAACATTTATTTTACCTATATACTACAGTATAAGGCAATCAAACAAGATTTCTGTCAACTGAATAACAGTCAAATCTACATTTTGTACTTTAGAATGTGTTACTATACTAAAGCCAATATGGAAAGAGAATTAAACGTTATTACTAATTACGCAATTATCAACTTTGACAACATGTGTTTAATTTCATTTTAGAATGACAAACATTACCGAAAAGGGCCTAAAAGTAATTTGAATGTGATGGAAACTGAACTATTAGTCATTGAATTAAGGTTCATAATCCAAAAGCACGTTCATTATTTCTTTAAAGTGGCTGATGTATAGATAGTACCTTTTTACCAAATCTGTATTAGAAAATATCTTTACACTGAGACATTTATCAGCGGGTATTATTACTAATACCATGTAATCTAAACTAAGAAATTTGTCTTACTTTTCAATGTCTAGCCATCTTTACAATATTTTGACCAAAGATTATTTAAATATCAATAGATATGTAATAAACACGATATGTGTTTGTGTGATGGTACTTGCGGAACCCGGATATCCGTACACCAGCGGGTCGGGCCTCAAACCCGGATAATTAATGTCCGGCATTGGCGATTCTGAAAAAATGGTGATGATAGAGTTAATAACACTTTTTTAACTTAAATGTGTGGTTTGACATTTATGTATTAAATTGTGAATTCCTGTCTATAAAGGGTATTGAAGGTTATAATGCAAAAAACTAGTAATACCAAATATACACATAGCTAAATAAAAAAATTGCAAAATGCAAAAACAAAAGGAACAACATTACATGTATAATGCAAAAATTTAAATTTAAAAATACTTCCCTGTAAAAAAAGACACCTAATAAATTAATTCACAAATTTACGGAGACAAATGGGTAAAAAATAAGGTAACTTAAAAACACAATGTACTTACGTGCTTTGAGATTGTAAATGTTACAAAGTCAAGATAATAAAAGTAGACTTAATCAAAATAAAAGGAGTTTCTCAAATCGGTAAGTATCATTTGCCTATATATATTTTTAAAGCAATGATTATGATACTGTAACAGTAATTTCCAATTCTGATAACCAGTCTTACTATGGGATACTGTGTTACCCATTAATGTATTGTGGAGGTCAGATAGGCAGTCGCTCTGTAACATACGGTATTAAGCTGAATCCGGTGAGACTGGGAGCCAACCCCAACATAGTTTAAAAATAATTATTAGGCTACTTTGACTAGGAAATAATTGAGTTTATCCATTTTTAGTCAACAAACACAAAATAATGTTACAGTTTAATTGAAAAACCCCCATTCATAGTTATTTTGACGAGGAAAGAATTGATATAACACTTTTCTTGTTACTTGGACAAAAAAAAACTTAAGATAAGTACTTTTTCTAGTGAACAAACGCAACATATTGTAACAGTATAAGTGAGAAATCTTCTTTCCAGTTAATTTGCCCCTCCCCTTTTACCAGTAGCTTTAACAAAGAAAATATTGAAATTCCCCTTTTTCTACTTTGAAAAGTAGAAAAAAAAAAGATACCATTTTTATGTTACTTTTATAATGAAAATATTGGATTCTCCTTTTCAAGTTACTTTGACAAGGAAATTATTGAGATCCCCACCCACTCTGTTTAGTTATTTTCACAAGGAAAAACTGTAATACCCCCTTCCAATATCTAGTAATAACACTCACCTCCTAGCAGCGTAGGCAACGTAGAGCGCTAGTAGAGTGACGAGCGTGGCGGCGGAGGGCGCCAGCGACGCCGCGGCCGCGTACCGCGTCGTGCCGCACGCGGGCGGGCACACCGGGATTATAGACTCTATTGACATCATACACATGCTAGTAAACAATGTTGCATGCAATGCGCTTTGGGAGACCAGACAAAATGCTGATAGTATGGGTTGGTAGGCTGTATAATCACGCCTTTTTCCCTTGTAGGGGTAGGCAGAGACAACTTCTTTCCACTTGCTACGATTCTTACATACTTGTTCAAAATATATCGCATTAAACAAAACACTAATTCAAACACACAAACACTCACACATATACAGACAGATAAACATACATGCATACTCACATACGTATACACACCTCCCCACGCATACCACACCACCACGCATACATCATTCATAAAAGTCTAAAATACAATTACCTAAATTTATTTATTTATTTAATTCATTGTATTTGACAATTCTTGAGCAGTTCTAATTTGGGAGCATTATCGACTCAAGGTATTGTTTATATTCATTTTGATTGAAAATAATGTTTTTTACTTTTATCTCTGCGAACCGTTTAAAAAAAAATTTTATTAAATAAATAACTTAGGTAATTGTATATTTAAATTGGATTTTAATTGACTAGGCTCATAAAATAAATACCTCTAGCATTCGATCAATGCATTTTTCCTGGTCAGGGTTTTATGTGGTAACCAGTATAAATAGAAAAGTTTAGAAAAGGCTATTTATATTGTATATGCACTGCAGTTAGGTGTAAAAACCTCTAAAATTACTTTAACTTGTGAACTATGGAATTTGGATGTAGAAATTATTTTTTAATTAGCACAAAAAATAACCCACAAATCCATTCACACCCTTTTCCCAATTATCAAAATGTACAAAAACAATGCAAAGGCAAGAAAATACAAAAATAGCTCTAATATATATTTCAACCTTTGTAACTATTTTCAGAATATGTATATTACTAAAAATAAGCTTTAAATACTGGTATAACTCCCGGCACGTAAGTTGGCAAGAGTCGTCAGATGCGCAGAAATCGTTTTTTAGGTCTATTTGGTGGTCAAGCGGGACGCGGGGTATGCGGTAGCGCCGATCCGAGCGCGCGATTGGTGCGTTAGTCAACCGAGTCGATTAGAGATTGGTGAGTTAAGTCGAATATGCGCGTGTTTACCCCCACTACGTCAAAATCTTGCCAACTTACGTGCCGATACTTATACGAAATATGAAAATGTACATAAAACATTATGTAACGAGAACTAACACGAAAACATACAAGTAATCAAGAAAAATTTAGAAAACATCACATACATTGCTCTGAACCCAAAGTAGCTAAAGCACTTGTGTTATGGAAACAGAGACAACGCTGGTTTCATACGTGAACAATGTAGAAAAGTGATTTTCTACATTGACCCGCCGGGGGAATGAACCCGGAAACTCAGAGCTGGCGACACCTTGAAAACCGGTGCGTACGCCACTGGAACACAGGGGTCGTGGAAAATTTCAAGTAATGGCGGGCAAAATGCCTCTTTTCCTGTTAATTCCCGTTATATAATATATTTCAAACTATATAATAGATTAAAATAGTATAATATACACTCACCAACTAATTCAACTTGTCCTTCGTCTGTCCCCAACTTATTCTGGGCCTTGCATTTGAAGATACCGTACTGACGTTTCTCGATAGTAATCACTCTGATTGTGGTGTCGGTAAACTCGTCGGCGGTCGCGAAATGGGAGATTCTGGGGATAAATACATTTGTAAATGAATAGAAGTTCTATTCTGTAACACCTATGATAAACAAAAAGCAGACGTAATGAATTTATAACCCAGTCTAACTTACTAATAAGTGTTTTGTATTGGTTTTACAAACGAGATTAACTCTTGAAAAATATGTATTAGTATAAATATGTATATTTAAGAGCTCTCTTGAAATACTAGAAACTTTTTTATCTGTTTCAACTTCATGCACTATACAGGGTGTTATGAAAATCCTGTCCGACTCGAAATGGTGCAATAGGTTCCAAAATCACATGCCCAAATAAAATATGAAATTTGGAATATTCATGATAGTATCAATAATAATGAACTTTGAAATAACGATTTTTGGCCGCAAGATTCCTTAAATTTGAGATTAAAACAATAATTACAGCACCATTTTCATCGGTATTATTTGGCGGCCTTTTGTTTGATAATTTGGCAGCACCTGTGACGACGCCGACTCTTTCTTACATTAATGGTATTAGTTATCGATACCTAACAACACCGTAACGGATCGGACAGGGTTTTCTTAACACCCTGTATGGTACATATGCTGACTTAATACAAGAAGGCATTCTGTATCTGTCAGCCTTAAATCAATGATGGGTGAAAAGCCGCATGGATTTATAATTGTACACTACATGATGTATCAAATACAAATCGTATTTCTTTAATTTATTCATTTTAACTGCATGTTTGGGATACAAAAATTACAATGGTGTACTTAATACCTTAGAGGTCATCTTTACCAGTAAATCAAGGATTGATTAACGTACCTGTAATGCTGGTTGTTAGATAGCTGCACTTCGTCCTTCAGCCAAGTGATGGCTGGGGGAGGGTACGCTTCTACGTGACATTCGAGATCCATGTCGTATTGTAGAGCCTGCAATTATAAGTCACGTATATTACCAACTTATTATATTGACTATACATTATAACAGCTACTTAATTATATACGAAAGTCTTGTATATTTTTATACAAACCCATCGTAATAACTGGGAAGTATCACGCTGGCCTACCATGGGCAAGTTTGATAATAGTTTGGACCCAAGTCGGCCGTTGTAGTGAAAATATATACCGGTGGGATACAGCGGCAAACCTAAACCATTGTTGGGTTGGAATAGGCGGCCAAACCAAAGTACACACAATAGTCGTGTGATAAAGTGCGGAGTGCCCAGTAAGACTAAACTCTATGTTTGCTTCGAGTGGACTTTAAGAGGCGTGGGGAAGGCGGACTCTTAGTTAAAACTAGTAGTGTTCCTCCCTCCCCTCCCCCTCCCTGTAATGGAGGCCAAACGAAAACACTTCTTTTTTGGTAGCATTGACACTAATTTTAGTATTTTTATTAGAAATAGATCCTTTTAATAGCTATGTATCATACCTGGGCCAGCCTGGGTCTGGGCACAGTGACGACGGGCGCGAACTCGACCTCCAGGTTAATGTTCCTTCTAGCTCCCTTACCGACGCCGTTCTCGGCCACGCAGTAGTATGTGCCGCGGTCCTCCTTGTGTACGGCGGTGATTTTTAGGATGTTTCCTCTGTGATATAAGAAAATATTATATGCAGGGTGTTATAGAAAGGGTATATTTATCGAAAGGGGGTGAAGAGTATATCTGGTATAGAGTCAGTATACAAAGTTTAAGCTCGAAAATAGTTAATTAAATAATTCTCGTCAATTATTTGACTCCAAAAATCATCACCATACGGCCTCCGTAGATAGACCTGTTGACATGTTTGTCATGTTTTTGGTGATAAATAATAATAATATTTCCGGACAACTCACACACGGTTATCTGATCCCAAGCTAAGCAGGGCTTGTGTTATGGTAACCAGACAACTGATAAACATACTTATATATACCTACTAAAAGCAGGCAATAAGGCCGAATGATGTAATCATTCATTTGTTTCTTTAAAACGTGCAAAAACATGGCAAAGTGGACTTAACACAATGATGAAATTTCCTAATTTAACTGTCACTATTTTTATATCCACACAACATATTTAACAGGTGGATTCCGAAAAGGTATATCTATCCAAAAGGGGAGAAGAGTACATCTGGTATAGAGTCAGTTAGCAAAATGACTGCTCAAAATGAGTTAGTTAAATAATTATATATTCAATAGTTTACCTGTAGATGGAGCCACCAGTAGGCAAGATGGCATTGTTCTCACGACGCCAAGAGATCTTCGGCAGTGGGAAGCCACCGGAGTAACACTCCATTTGTACACCTAAAGAACAATAAAATATAACAAGTCTAAATACTCTGCAACACAATATTGATTTGAATTTTTGGGGTTTCCCAACTTTATATGTATAAATACCAAGACCTCTGTGTGCCTCGAAAAGCACATACTTGCGAAGAACAGATAGGCAGGTGAGTGAATCTTTTGTATATAACTATTAAGGGGTCGACGTGGGCCAGTCACATTTTTTCATATTTTTATCTAATGAAAAAATGTTTTTAGTCTCTGGCTACCCGTGGCTGTGGTGGGTGGCCCGTTTGCCCTGACTCTTATTATTATTCGGGAACTCACTCTCTCCTTCGCTGGCGACGAGTGAGCGCGTAGAGTTGTCGGATATGATGGGCGGGCGGCGGACCTGCAGCTCCACCTCCGCCGTGATCTTGTTACTGATGGACATCAGCACCTGGCACTGGTACCAGCCCGCGTCGTTCTCTTGGATGTCTTTGATCTAATAGAGAATGAAGACAAACATTAACAATACTTTATGGGACAAGTGCCATTGCGGGCGGGAAAACGAGTAACTATCCACTATTTTATCGCTCAAGAAACGTTCAACAAGATGTAGATCCCGTGTAAATGAAAGAGATGCATATACAGGGTGTTAAAAAAACCCTGTCCGGAGTGAACTCTCTCAGCATTTGTTTGTTGCGGCGATAAGAACTTTCAAAAATATACTCGTTACTCGCTCATCGCCCGCAATGAGACCAGTGCCATAGTCTGGAGTCAGACGTAGACTTTTTACATCTAACGACACCTGTCAAACTAAAATCCATTAAAACGTTTAACAATAGCATAACTGCGCCTAAGGACGCGGTCAGGTAACATACTGTATAACACAAATAAATATACAAGGTGTTATCTAAACGGTATATCTATCAAAAAGGGGTGAAGAGTAGATCTGGTAGAGAATCAGTTTACAAAATTTCAGCTCAAAATGGGACAATTTGACAATTGATATCCAATTTTTCGTATCAATTATTGGAAACTGCAAGGATCAATATCTTATTATGTTAACAATATATCGCTTCATCGGTCTGGTTAAGATGTTTGGTGTCAAGTAATTGGTACAAAAAAATCTGTATTAAATTAATTTATTTAAGTAACTAATTTGAGCTGAAATTTCGTAAACTGACTCTGTACTCTTCACCCCTTTTGGATAGATATACTCTTTCAGTTACACCCTAAATAGGGTAACATACATACAAAAAGCCATATACATCTATTGTTCTGAGATAGACGTATGTCGAACATGGTTACTTAACGAATTTCTTGTTATAATTTGAAGTAATCAATCTCTGACTCCAGGGGCCCGAGTCTGCTATTTACACTCCGTGTCAGTGTGATCATAGTGGGATGATAGTGTCAACCCAATATGTGCCTAATTTTCGTATTCAGTTATGCCAACAACAATCAGTCATGAGTGGCATGAGTGGGACGCGGTGTTGTCAATTTAAATTAAAAATAAAAGTATCAAACATTTTGTAATTATTAATAGGCAACACCGATTGGCACTAATTATTAATAATCGTTTCTTATGTTGCAAAAAATTGTATTAATTGTTTTTTGAATACTAATTAATTGTAAAAGCCCATACAATATGTAATTTCTATTAAAAACTTGTAAATAAGGATAATTATGTTTTAAAAAAGGAAAGTTTTCGTTGAAATTGACACATTGTCTATGAAAAATAAAAATGTTTAGCCATAGATATGATGCAACTGCTGTCAAAAAATAGCGGAATACGAAATTGTACCGGCCATCGGTCATATTTACTCAACTCGCGGCTCAATCGTTCCAATGGCCAATTGTGACGTTTTGACAGTTAGTAGAATGCCAATTATCGTAAAATGGTCCCACTAACCCCACCCACTCAGACGATTCAAGCAACTGTAAATAGCAGACTCGGGCCCCAGGCAGTTGACTTACTTACTGAAGATAAAAAAATAACCCCTTAGTAACTATTTAACGTCTGAGAATGGCAGTTAAAAACAAATTAAAATCTTCTACACAAAATACATGAAACTCCTAAACCGGTTGACTTCAAAGTTGTTTATCTTTTTAAAACAACATAAGCTCAGTCAGCCATAATTGTTTTCCTTATTTTTTTTAGTTATCTGCAATTTTGTTGATGCATTGACCTTGGCCAAAATACTTGTTTATATGGAAAAAGCCAGCAATAATCAAATATTTATATTCACATGTAAATTACTTAGTAACTATGTAAACATTTATGTATACATACTAATTCTAATTGTAAGGAATAAAATGGATATAGATTTACATGTTAATTTTTGTAACAATGAACTTTAACATTAAATTTATTTCAAAGTCATCAAAATTATCCCTAGCCACATAAAACTCAGTATAATTCGACCGCTGAGAGAATGCGCTCTTGACACAAGCCAGTTGGTTGATTTGTATGGGGAAATAAAAAACCGTTTTATATTATTAACTGTTACTTGGCTTAATTAATGATTCATTTATAGAACTTATAAGTGTTCAAGTTATATCATTCTGTTGAGCACCACATGTCAGGACCGCATTCTGTAAGTGGCCTTACTGTAGTCTTAATAGACACATAACCCTCTCTTTTGAAATTAAAGCTGAAGACTAGCGCTGGGTGTTCTACACCTAGCATATGCTGAGTTGGTGACCTTTTTGGTACTGTATGCTGGACGATGCTACATCCTATTGTGTTTTTTTATATTATTTTTGGTTTACCTTGCTTAATGTCGTGGTTCAATGAACGGATTTGTATGCACAAGGTTGCAGGTTCGAACCCAGGCAAGTACCAATGTGGCTTTTTCAAAGTTATATGAAATGCTGTCGACTATATATTTTTACTTTTTATGTTTGTTTTGATTTTCTGTTTCCATGTTAATTATTGTAATTGGTGTTGCACCGTTTTAATTAACTAAATAAATAAATAAAATAAATTTCTTAATTATTCTAAGACACTACTGACAAACGGTGAAGGAAAACATCGTGAGGAAACCTGGATTCCTAAATTTGGGATCTGAAATCGCCAATCCGCAGAGAGCAAGCGTGGTGATCAATGCTCGTGCCTTCTCTATATGGGAAGAGGCCTGTGCCCAGCAGTGGGACGTTTATAGGCTGGATTTATATTTTTTTATTTTTTTACCTTGCTTGTAATTATTTTCTTTGTATTATGCTGTGCTAAAAAAACGTATTTCTGTTCTATTCTTTTCGCAGTAGGGTAACAAAAATATTTCAATAAAACTTACCGATAGCGTAAAAGTGGCAGTAGCATCGTCGAATCTCAACGAGAATCGAGAATCCTTGATGATTAGACCAGCGTTACTGGATAAGGGGATAGATTCCACTGTCTTGTAGCGATCGTATTTCACCTGGGGAATCAAATCATTAGGATTAGTTAACATGATAGTGTACCAAGAGATTATGGTGCATATCTTGTCCAAGGCAATCTTTTTATTTATGCCCAGAATGTTGCTGTTGCTGCCCAGAATTCGGTAACATACTCTTCTGTAACTAAGTACCTAGCTTTAAACTTTTAACTCTTACACCATTTGTTAATGGACAATGACAGAAATATAAATAGTTATCCTTGGGACAATAAACACTAATTTAAACAAAGTTGTCTTGTCAATTATTACACGAGTAAGAAATAGGGTTGAACGACAACAATATTAAACAAATAGTAAAACTGATTTATTTTCTTGTGTTATTTTGTTAAAAATCCGAAATTTCGTCTCTGAATCAACTAGTTCAATATTCATAATCTATACTTATAATAAATCTGTAGAAAGGTCAATTCTGTACATGAAATATATTTTCAAAATAACTATCAGGGGGTGATTAGTGATCGATACTGATGCCAAAAATGCAATCAGTAAAATTTTTGTCTGTCTGTCTGTCTGTATGTTCCTTATAGAAACAAAAACTACTCGACGGATTTTAACGAAACTTGGTACAATTATTCTTCATACTCCTGGGCAGGTTATAGTATACTTTTCATCACGCTACAATCAATAGGAGCAGAGCAGTGAAGGGAAATGTTGGGAAAACGGGAGAAGTTACTCAATTTTTGAAGCTTCTGTCGCGTGTGCAGCCTTAATGGTTAAAGACTCATTGATAAGCTTCGTCATCCACGCGAACGAAGTTGCAGGCACAGCTAGTTAATAATAATTTATAATATAATTATTTCATAATTAATCAAATAGTTAATGCCTGTGTGTCTGCCTGTGACCATGATACCTGCACATGTGTCGAAATGTCGGGACTTAAAATCTAAAATGGACCGCGACAAAATCCGTAAAAAGTAGTTTCATTTCAATGTTTAAAATTCGCTTAAACTTAAGAAACCAATATCAACTAATTTACTCCTATTTGAGAAACATTTTTAAGTAAAAAAAAAAATACTGGTTTCAATTCAATAGGTACCAGACTAATAATAGCTTGATATGTCTATATTTTAACTAGATTTAGGTACCCTGCGGACATCAATTTTATTTTTCGTGACTTTTCCGATGTATTAACAGTTATTCTACTATACGGAGTGTAAACGAATCCCACAAATCAAGGAATATGAAAATTTGTATACTAGTTCATCTTAAGTTTTAATGATGTATCAAACAAAAGGACATCATCCACTCTCTATACATTTTTGGTCCAAATTCGAAAGCCAACAAAAAAAATTGTTATATTCTGACAGAGCTTGTCCTCCTGAGCATTTCTTAATACGGCACCAAAGCTGTAGCACCGCTGCACGTGATTTTATCCAGGGTTAAAAATTCTGAATTTTCATACATTTTTCGATCACATACCACGATATTATCGATTAAATGAATTCCTAAAATGGATGATGTCCTTTGTTTCATATTGCAAAAATAATTACAACCAAATAGACGCAGACAGTCTATGCAACTACTAACACAAAATGAATGAAAACTATTCTTTTTAATAACATTAATATTGCACATCTAGAGGACCCCTTAATTGGTCGAATAAATGAAGTGAAATCACTACAAACATAGCGCCAGTCACAATACAATTGTGTTTCAGTGTAGTCATACATTATGTTTTAAAAATAATACTGAATATAGTGTTTATACACTTTTACTACCATTAATTACTAAATTTACTGCCAAGGGAGTATTTGTAAGTACATTTTTGTACATGAGTAGATAATTATATGTACTAATATAATAAACTTGGTTTGTTTGTTTGGGCACATTCTGACAATAGCAACAGAACAATTAAAAAAAAACTGGCCAAGTGCGAGTTTGACTCGCGCACGAAGGGTTCCGTACCACCGTCGTATGAGAGCCCCCCTTAAATATTCATTTTATGTGGTTTTTAGTATTTGTTGTTATAGCGGCAACGGAAATACATCATTTGTGAAAATTTCAGCTTTCTAGCTATCACGGTTTATGAGATACAGCCTGGAGACAGACAGACGGACAGACAGACAGCGGAGTCTTAGTAATGGGTCCCGTTTTACCCTTTGGGTACGGAACCCTAAAAAAAGAAAAGAACCTACTCGTTTTTTGAAGTCGGTGAAAAGGTATTTTTGCTGAAGGTTATAGCCTATCTAACATAATATTACTTGCCTTGGAGAACAGAAAGGCGAGTAAAACCGCAAGGCACAGTTACTATAAGTAACTATATATCAGCCACATTCAAGAAATAATGACCGTGCTTTGGGATTATGAACCTTAATTCAATGACTAACAGTTCAGTTTCCATCACATTCAAATAACTTTTAGGCCCTTTTCGGTAATATTTGTCATTCTAAAATAAACTTAAACACATGTTGTCTAAGTTGATAATTGCGTAATTAGTAATAACGTTTCATTCTCTTTCCAGTTTGGCTTTAGTATAATTTCTAAGTTTATATAAAAGGCCTCTATGACAAGATTCTCTTGAATATAATGTTTTCTTCACTTTTACTTGACTTTGTACTGCTAATCTTATGTTAATAACATTAATTAAGACAAGGGTTCATTTTTATCTCACTAACTGTAAACTTTAACCATGTTTGTGTTTTTCTAAAGAAAGTACTGGTACAATACCAGAAACTAATTGAGTAGGTTTCTTAAGTTAAAATTAGGTATTTATTACCAGTAGGAAGTTAATATCTAAATGTAGTTTGATAACTAGTTAAAAAACATACCTACAGTTTACAGAGTATAATAATGTTTAGATAAAATTATTTCAAAAAATGTTCACTCTTTCAACATAGGAGCTGCCTTATACTTTGTAGATTAAACTCTAAATAACAACCTTTTAAAATTTTCATTGTATATGCAGAATAAGGAAAAAAAATGTTAAAAACCTAAATCATTAAAATATGTTAGACTGGAGGGGTTAACATGGGACTAATAGTCTTCAATGCTTAGTAGGTACATATCACCTGAACAGTTTTTGAAGCAAAACTTTTGTTAACTAATCATGTGCAGAAGAGCAATTACAAATAATAATAATAATAATATTCCGGGACAACTCACACACGGTTATCTGATCCCAAGCTAAGCAGAGCTTGTGTTATGGTAACCAGACAACTGATAAACATACTTATATATTTCTAAATACATACATATTATAGATAAATTACACCTAGACAACCAGAACAAATGATCGTGCTCATCACACAAACATTTATCCTGGGTGGGAATCGAACCCACGACCTCCGGTATAGCAGTCAGGGTCACTAACCACTAGACCAACAGGCACAACATACATCTATAAAAATCTTTTATAGATGTAAAAAAAAAACTCATACATTTAATATATTGGACTAGAGGCATAGGACCAACAGCTTTCCATTCTAAGCACATAATTACTTGGAAAATTATAGCAAGAATGGATACTCACCCAAATAACGGGAAAGTCTTGTGCATAATGGACGGAACAGTCCAGGTCGACCTGGCTACCAATATCACGGATCTGTTCCTGTGTGATGTGAGATATTGTTGGAGTTCTTTGTGCTGATACTGTAACAAATAATTACAAAACATGAATAAAAATAGTAATTTTGTAACTGAGATGGTTTTTAACTTATTGCAGTTACCGTTGAAGTTAGTTTGTTTAATAAGTATCAATTTTGACTATTGTCTCTTATGGCAACAGAGAAATCATGAACAGCTAAGTTATAGTTGTATTGACCTGTGATATTGTAGAACTACTTATTTACTTTTCTCTATGTTGTAGAATCACAATAAAATTGTTGCCATTTCAATTAATAACCCTTGACTGGACTCCTAAACCACTTAACCGATTATAATAAAATTCGCACACCATGTGCAGTTCGATCCAACTTGAGAGATGGGATAGTTTAAATCTCAAATTATAGTCGCAATTTTAATTTATTGCTAATTATTTGTCTGTTATTATATACAAAGGCACCGGGAACGGGACCTAGGTATTCACGCGGGTGAAACCGCGGGACACAGCTAGTTGTATAATAAATCTTGACATTCTAATTAATAAATCTTGCATTGTATTAGTATTAGTTAACGTTTTCTTTATTCTTGACATTGTGTGAATTTGGTTGACATATCATTTGATTTTTTCTTAAACATTTTGTCCGCTGGAAACAGCAGAATATTTTGGACATGATTTTATGTTTAAACATTTTTTATAACAATATTCTGACAAATTAATTTATTATTATTATTATATAATTTAAATACCTATGGTGTAAATTGTGTCATATATTTGTGATTTTATCACAATTGCAGAAATATTTATTTAATAATTGCAGAATATAAATAGCTACAATTTTTTAAAGATATTAAATTTTCTTCATTTAAGAAAAGAATCCACCTATCAACTAATAAGGTAACCAATTATGTATTTTTTTATTTTTATGTAAAGAGGTTACATACCTGAAACTGTGAATCATAGTTTTAAAGGATTTAGGGGCTGGCTGTTTGTTCTTTTACTTTTAAATTTATAAAATAGGGAACAAACCAGCCAGCATCCACATAAGTTTTTCTAACTCTACTCGATTAGAGGAAAACAATTACTTAATTTTAAATATGTACGTTCTGTCTGCGAATGATGAAGTAGGTATTTATTAATGTCGACAATATACTACGCGTCTGTGGCTTGTGTTATGAAATAAACCTAAAAATTAACATCCATACGTTTTTTTTAAGTAATGTTTGTGTAATGTCTATTTGATAGTCGGTGAAATTTGTTGTAGGTATCAATATAATAATAGTACCTAATACAAACGATTAGCTATGTTAAAATTTAAGTCATCTATTGTTTTTTATAACCGTTATGATTTAAGTTAATAATTATATTGTGTACATTATCAAGCATATGCAACTAATCGTTTGCAAATACTTAAATAAATCAAAGAAACGATATGGGTGTGTCAAAACTAACAAAAAAACATTACTATTAAAATAGGCGTGGACCAAAAAATATACGCTAAACTACGCCATTTTAGTGAGCGAGAGTTGTTCTTTAGAGTTTTTAATACTTAATTTCACTTACCAATTGTTGTAAAGCATAATATTAAAGATAAATAAACGAAGTTAGAAAACGCCATCATTTTAGCTAACACAGCTATTCACAACAACAACCGAAACTTTTATCTTTTTTTGTTCCGTTTGATTGGTTTGTTTGAATGTGAATGAATGAATGAGTGAGTGGATTTCTATATTAGTAGATTGCCATGTAAAAATATCTTTTACGGAAAGCGTACAACGCTTTCTGTAAAAGATATTTTTTTTTAAAGATATTAGAAAACAATTTTAAAATACGCGAATATTATCTAGATCTTTATTCAACGCCAAATATTTTTTAAGTCCTATTCTGTAAATAACAATTTCGCTTTTTAGTTTTTTTCATGTGGCCACATAAATAAATTCAACAACCTCATTCATGAAAAGAGAGACTGAATGATTCATTGAAGTATCCCATGACTACGCAATGCTCTGTAAGTAAGACAGTGTACGTACATGTGAAGTTTGTGCTATTCGCTACAAGATGTCGTGACTACTTTTTATTGTTTGTGTATTTAGTCAGTAGATGGCAGTGTTACATTTTTTGGTTGACATTTTTTAATGAGTTTATAAAAATGTCGGAGTTTTTTAATTTGGTTTTTACCAGTACGACTTCCATATAGTCACACCAGCAAGACACACTATGTGGATTTTTTTTCCACATAGTCACACCAGCCAAATCTCTACACCTTGTATCTAAAAATGGTAGTGGTGTGACTGAATTTTTTACTTTCATTTTTTCGATAATTACGTTTTACCGACATTAAGGAAATGAAAGGTTATTATGTCGACGGCATATATTTTTTTGCTGGTTATTTAGTTCGATTCTAAATACTATTTTCCTTTACAGGGCTGTCTTGGCCGAATATTTTGTTTATAATTTTAAATATATTTATAAAATTAAATAGTTAATAACACCAAAAGTAGAGAAATGACCTAATATACAACTACTGTGTATGTCACGGATGACAAGCTCAATTCAAATTCAAAAAATTTCTTCGAAACAATTGAATTATTTGCATATATTGGTTCGCGTTTACATTGCAATACATTGATAGCTCGTATCGTATAGCTCGTATCCTCGTATCGTATCGCTGGTCTTCGTATTGAAAATGGCATTTAGAATAATTAACAGAAAACGAGGCGAAGTTTTACTATCAGGAGAACACGAGTACTACAGGCAAAAGGTGTATAAGAATAATGCAACCATAATATGGTTCCGCAGAAACCGTCGCAGAGGCCCGAAATGCTGTGGATCTATTACAGTACATGTAAGTAAGATGTCTAACTTTTTATACTTATTATTTTAAAATTCATTTATTTTATAGCGGATAGTATCTATCTATCTATCTCCCGAGCCTTTTCCCAACTATGTTGGGGTCGGCTACCAGTCTTACTGGATTCAGCTGAATACCGTATTTTACATGGAGCGACCGCCTATCTGACCTCCACAACCCATTTTACTGAGAAACACAGTATCCCATAGTAAGACTGGTTGTCAGAATTGACTTAACGACGACGACTTAACGACTGCCAAAGATCTATGTATGAAAGCCGGGACCTACTGTTTAACGTGCTTTCCGAAACACGGAAAGCATCATTTTACATGCGGATAGTAAATAATAATAATTTATTTTCCACTTTAGGGTGAAAATATCGTTAAATCGATTGCGCACACGAGTGACTGTGAACAAATGAATAACGAAGTCGCGCTGTCAATGGATGAACTCAAGAATGTGGCCAGTTCATCATCGGATTCCATGGTAGCTATTTATAAAAATTATGTAAGACCTCTGAAGCAGCAAGGCCTAAACTTACCGTCTTTTAAAACTGTGAAGGGCAGCCTGTACAACGCTCGAAACCGCAGCTTAAATGTAAGCAAGACCACTTTTAAGCATATTGATGAAGTGGAAGTTCCCTCCATATAATATAACTTTCTAAATTGCAGATTATCATTATGGAGATACTCGTTTATTGGTTTTTTGTAAAAGGGAATGTAAAATTTTGCTAAAAACCATTTCAGAATAAAATCAAAATCAAAATCGAAAATTATTTATTTAACTTAGGCTACAAAGTAGCACTTATCAAACATCAATATTATTACAAAAAAGACAGCACCCTAGGGGTCGGTTCATATCCGGCGGAAAAGGCAGCGCGCAACATCGGCCGCGCAACGCCAGAACGAACAAACACACAACACAAATATCCAACCTCTCACACCTGACGCACCAACGCGTCATCAGGTCAGTGTGAAAGGCCGAATGCTCCACCATGCGCCCGCCCGCCCCAGCGCCACGCGACCGACAACACGCGACGCCACCACCGCCAGATATGAACCGACCCCAAATCGCCCACCCTTCACCACTTCCTAAGTGCTCTGGCTGAGGAGAAGAAACTGCGCAAGAGAAGAAACTGCGCAACAAACTCCCCAGTAGCACGCTGTCATTACAATAAAAATAATATCAATAAGGGACCGCGCAGAGTGAACAAGTGGTTAAGGTAGATGGGTATCATACTATTGAAGAGTGAAAAGTATTGTATCTACGTGGAGACCAAGGTCAGCAAAACGACCAGTCACCGCAAGCGGCACCCGTTCACGAGTAGGTATGACGCAAATACTTTATTAAATAGATGCTACTTTCAAAAGCTGTCCCCAGCCATTTTCACAACTTCTCACTATTCTAGGCGATATGGGGAGCATGTCTCAAACAACCACAGTCATTCCCTTAATATACGTGCTTATGAGCGATAAAAAAAGAGTACTCTTATAGTGTGACCTCTTTACAATAATATTGCCCGATTGGCGTCCCTCAAAATTCCACGTAGATTTCGAAATAGCTATAGCTAACTCAAGATTATTTTTCCCCAACATAACAATAAAAAAATGTTATTATCATTATTGCCAAAGCCTGTGGCGTAAAGCCAACTTTTGATCTATTACTTCTAAAACTCAACTTATTAAAATGGAGTTACTGATAATGTAAGTTTGCGCGTGTGCGTACAATTTATCTACATAAAGAAAAAATTACTTTTGTTTTGGGATTTCTTTACTTGTTTTTAACAATTTTGATTAACATTAAAATTGTTATGAAATAAATTAAGTTTACACTGAGTTTATTCACCGGGATCCTTATTTACTGAATCTAATATTCATAGTTAAAATTTAACTTATAATTATTACGAGAAAAATTAAGTCAGTTAAATAAAGAGCTACAAAAACCGAGTGAGATCTATAGTATCTGATATGCCTATCTGTTAAAAACATAGTAATTAACGATAAACCCTATCACTGACAGAGTAGAGTAACTGTGAACTGCGACAATTACCGGACATTCAACTAACATATTAGTTTATCGGCGTTGAGATTAAAATGACTTCAAAAACGGTGGAATGTCACAATTCGACTGTTTCTTTCCACAGCACTTTCGACTGGGTGAATCGATTTTGAAAATTCGTTTTTTATTTGAAAGGCGATTCCCGTGTGGTCTTATTTCAAAGGTCCAGTTTTAACTATGGTATCCAATAGAATACCATGTAAGACTTATTTTGAAGTCGGTTTTTTTAAGAGCAAACTATTATTGGTGTCGTAACGATGATAACTTTCTCATTAGTAAGGGCTACTCAACTTCGAATACCGAAACCTATATATTCTAAAAGTCCCTTTCTTAAAGACTACTACACAACATTAGTGTATGTAAATAGTTTAATTGTTAGTAGTATGTATGTGGAGTCAAAACAGCCAAACTTAAGTGGGAGTGGGCTGGTCACGTCGCGCGAATGCAGCCTGACCGATGGGCAAAGATCGTCACCCACTGGAGGCCGGAAGGACATCGCAGTCGAGGTCGTCCGCGGCGAAGGTGGTGTGATGATCTAGTCAGTTATACGGGACGCACGTGGCCAGATATCGCAAAAGATAGACAGGTTTGGAGGACGGAGGGGGAGGCCTTTGCCCAGCAGTGGTATCTGATGTAGGCTACAAAAAAAAAAAAACCGGGGGCCAGAAAATTTTTGTTTAATGAGAAATGTGCACCTACTTGCTACTGTTGTCATTGTAGGATTGCAAGGGACTGTTCTTATCTGAATAAAATTAGGCACAATAACAAGTACACTGGAACGTTTATTAACCCGCCACTCACTGACTTAAAATAGCGGACTCGCGCCCCGGGTGTTATGGCGCAACGCGGGAGAGGCCCGTGTCCAGCAGTGGACCGATATAGGCTGTCTTTATTGATTAATTGGTTAAAATATTTGATTATTCCCCGGTTTCTGAAAGCTGATCAATTTAATCTGTTATCAAATCAACTGATCACGACTATAATTAGTTGAACAAAAGACAAACAACTAATAGCGCTTAAAATGAGATTTGACAGGTGATCAACTAATTTTCGAGTTGATCAACGTTTTAGAAAACGAGAGTTGGTCTGTGTTATGACTCAAAATCATGGCTATCCTACTTAAATAATGGATACACGTCAACATTATCTTACTTACATAATGTTACATTACCTATTATGGTTATGAATATTATTTACTGTGTAGTCACTTCAAGACTGCTGTTTACTACACGAAGACGTAAGTTTCCTCTTATTTATTTTCTTAAAAACAGCGGAAAAATAAAATACATAAAATAAGAAAAATAAATAAAGTTTAGGCAAATGAGACGTATCCCAATTAAAAAAAATGGAAATGAATAGGGTTCGAATTAAAATAAATGCAAGATAACGTTTTTTTTTAATTTATACCCATCACGGATTTATTACTCATCATCTGCCTAGCGTTTTTTGTTGGGGTCGGCTTATTCGGTCGACGGATAAATAAACAATATGGAACACTTCGATAATGATCTTGAACTGTTCGGTACTGTTTTTAATTATGTTTATTCAGTTGTTTATGTTCCATATTGCTTATTCAGATTTTGTCTACATTTTCGTATTTATTAAATTAAGTCGCAAGATTTGAACCTTCCCTGGACTTTCACAAATAATTCAACACCAAAATTAGCCAAATCTATTCGGCCGTTCTCAAGTTTTAGCGAGACTAACGAACAGCAATTCATCTTTATACTTTTCAAGTTTCACACAGAAGGGTCATTCATCAGTTCATCTAGGGTTCAAAATACAACGTCATTCCATTGTGCCCCGGAAACCGTTGGTTCGGCTTTTGATGTCTATTCGTTCATGTTGGGCTATGAGTGCGTGAAAGAAGAGAGCCGTCTCACTGACACATTAAACTATTTCCTACATAGATGTTATATTACTTACAACGTGTTTCGTGTTGACGCATTATACACGCGTCATTTACCGGCTGTTACATCGCTAATCATTATAATCTATAAAAAATAATTACCGAATATTGTGTAATAAAACTAAAAGAAATACATAATAGATAAAACTTATCTTGTCAATTAAAATTTAAAAGAGGAAAAAACTGCATTATTATAATATTAAGATAATATTATTAGTCCAGTCAAAATAGACACAAAAAGCCTTGTAAGTTTGCATTAATTCGCATAGAGCTGAAAATTGGTGGAGGTCTCAAGTACACCATTATAAATGAAATATCAATATCAATAGAACCCCATGCGCTTCGTACACTACCTCATAGGTGGTGCGGAAATGTGTGCATATGATGTAGAATATGACTATGATACATATATTCTTCAATCCTTGTCATCACGATATCTCCGGAATGGTGATCCATAGGGAAAAAGTATTGAGACAATTTTGTAGGTAATTGCATGATCTTTAACTTTAGTCTGACCTATTTTGGAGGAAACTACTTGCAATTTATGAGGAAAATGCGAAAAGGTGATATTATTGACAATTGACCTTGTGTATTTTTTTTTGCACAAGTCTGATTTTTGGGGACTTTTGATATTTCATTTATAATGTTAATGGTGTACTTGAGACCTCCACTAATTTTCAGCTCTATGCGAATTAATTCAAACTGAAATGTCTATTTTGACTGGACTATATTACTCATAATCAAAAAATTACGGATTTTTTTATGTAACAACAATCTGTCAAATAATCTGATACAATACCAGTGTCTATTATTGCTAAGTACACATGATAAATGCTGTTTATGAAGCAGATAAACTATAGATTATGTTATCTGTATTATTATAATATTCCCGTATTTACGTATATATTATATTATGTACAAGTTCTGACAAGGAAAATGGCGTAAACCTAAGTTTTATGATAGTTTATTCATTTATTTATTTAATACTTTTTGCACGCTGTTGCACAAAACACTTAGGCTGGTTTTATAGCTACGCTGTTAGACGCGCCGTTAAGCAGCGCCGCTGTTAGCAGCGCGCGTTTGAACAACGGTCCGCTGTAAAACGAGATTAGTACCGCGCGTTTCGCTGCTGTGTACAGTCGTCTACAAAATGAACATTAATGCTGAGTAGTGGCTATTTACTTCTTATGGAAAAGAAGACTAGCTGTTGATCCTTATAATGGTACAAGGTAACTGAGAGGCAAACACGTAAGATCTTTTTGCGATTTACGAGAAAATAGTCATAAATTTTATAAATTTTTCGGCTATCAATAACTAGTTTTGACGAATTACTCTGCAAGTTACAGTCTTCTTTACGACGATCCAGCTTATTTCGTACTGTACTGTACTTAACGGCGCGTCTCAACAGCGTCACTCTAAACCGCATACTGATCGTATCGTAACTCGCGGCGCGCGCTTCGACAGCGCGGCTGAAGCGCGCGCGTTCGGATTTGTTTGGGGTAGTCGTTGCGTTTTATACGAGTAGCTACGCGCTTGAGCAGCGCTGTTGAGTAAACGGCGAAACGTTGAATAAACAGCGGCGCTGCTCAACGGCGCGTCTAACAGAGTAGCTATAAAACCAGCCTTAATGCCAAAAGGCATTCTCTGCCAGTCAACCTTAGGGTGATGCAGAAACAAATCGTGGTAGATGCACGAGTACAAAATTGAAAAATAAAATACAAGTAGATATTAGAAAACAAGCCATGTTTATTTAATTATAGTTAGCTATGTATTTTTTTTTCCAATAAAAACAAGCCTTTCATACACTTCACTCAGGCTACCTCTTGGCTTAATTTCAATTCCAATATGTATCTACATAATTATTGATAATTTATCAGGAATTTCATTTAATTTTCTTGAAAAAAAAATGTATGACCTTAGATTATGGTTAATTTCACATAGCGTACACATAACATTGAAACGACTAGTCGCTGTACGAAACGTCGTAATTTTCAATAGCGATCAGTCGGAATAAAATTTAAGAGTAGGTAGGTAAGCCAAATTGTAACATTAACTGTTACCATCTCATCATCATCTCCCTGCCCTGTTCTCAATTATTTTGGGGTCGGCGCAATGCGTATTCAGCTTCCATTCATCTCTACAACTCGTCATCTCAGCATTCACTCCTTTCTTTCTCATATCATCTTTCACACAATCTGCATCCATCTCTTTTTTGGTCTTCCTCTGCACGTATACCCATTTACTGTTACCATCTATGGTTGTTATAATACAATGATCATTGATCGTCTTCACCGATGTCCTAAAAAAACTAAGAAACAATATAATTTAAATCAATGCTTTATTTTTCTATAAATAGTATAAACGAAGTAAAAAGCTGTTTCAAAAGACAGTCTGTCGGAATTTTACTGTGTGTATATTTATGTGTTTTTTTCCTTAAGTCTTTGTTATGGTAATTGAGGAAAAACTGCTGCTGTATTAAAGAAAATAAATATCTAATCTTAAGTGTTGATTCTCATTAACATATTTTTTAAATGAATATATAGAAAGGTTTTAGAAGAACTATTTGGAATTTAGTAGTAGAAATATATTGTAGGTATTACATCTAATGATATTATTATAGTAATTAGTATAGAACAGTAATAAAACTAGATAGTCGTCATGGTCTGTTTATTTATCTTTCATCGTTCCACATAAATGGAAAGATAGGTTGTTTCAAAGATAGTTTATTAATATTGCTATGTTTAAAGGTTGTAATAGACGCTGTGTTTACAAATCGTACAAATGTAATTTGTATCGGAGCTGTTTATTTATGGTAGTATAAATTATTGTAATTTAAGACCCACTGTTGAGTAATTTTCCGCTGCTGAGCAAATATCCATATTTTTGCCCAAATTTTTGGTACACCGCAAGAAGGTGGCGGGATGAAATAAGACTAATTTCTAAATTAGGTACTGGGAGGATTTCGCTAGTTGGAAGGACGAGTGGGAAATGTGGAGAGGATGCCTTTACCCAGCTATGGGACTGTATGGTCTAATAATAAATACGTAGTAAAATTATGGTAACCTTACTCAGGCTACCATAATTTTAAATTATTAGTCAGACTAATTTTTAAGCCTTAATTTTTAATCTGCCGCTACATTACATCTTAAGGTCAGACGCGATACATATTATTATCTTAACGTTGACTTAAAATTGACTTGTTTTTTGTTTGTTTCAGATATTCAAAATGGAGGCGGTTGTGTTTGACGGTAACGTGCTCGAACTCAAATATGAGAAGAACTATCCTATGCCAAAGATCACGAATGACGATGAAGTTATCGTAAAGGTCCATTATTCTGGCATATGCGGCACAGATCTGCATATTATTCAGGTAAATACAAAGTTTAATATAAACTTTTTGGTTTAAGGCATTTTAGTTTTGCTACTCAATAATAGATGACGCTAGTTTCCTCTGACCAAAAGTGTCAGTACCTATCTTATTTTTGACAAAAAAGTAATTTATGTATTTTATAGAGGTTTTTTTCTTTTTTAGAAAATGACAACAAATTAATAACTAGTCAAGGTTTTCGTAAAACTTTTCTACACTATTTCGCTATTTTTACACTTATTTATGGGTCAAGTTTTAACGTCATCCAATATTCTCCCTAATTTATTCCTGTACCTATTCAATAACTTATTATTATCACCAGGGCGAGTTCCCCGCCATCAAGAGCCACCCGATAGCCCTGGGTCACGAGTCTTCCGGCGTCATCCACGCTGTCGGCAAGAACTCTGTCTATAAAGTAGGACAGAAGGTCGCTATTGACCCTAACAAGTAAGTAACTGGCAGCAGACACTTTATGGTGCTATGTGACATAAATATATTAAAAACTCTTAAAATTACGGTGCATTAGATTTTTAAGTTCGGGTTTAGTTTTGAAGAAAAAAGAGTTAGAAGTAGAATTGTATGAAAGAAGGATTATTATGTCTTAAAGGTTAAGTAGCCATCAAAACTGAGTGATTAAGAAACTAAAAAATTATTTGAATCAAGGGCTGACAAATATCTGGGGGCACGGTAGTGCCCCAGCCAAGTCTCGAGCAAAACGGGCACGGCCGTACCATTCTTTTCTCGAAGCGTTTCGCGGCTATTTCACCCCTCCTGTATCATCGATACGGACAAAGCTAGGGGTTTAGGTTTTCAATGACCTAGAGTAAGTATTAAAACAAGCTCAGCCTCAAAATTACATGACATTGGAACCAATAGTTTACGAGTTATGAGCGATCAAAGTTACACCATTTTGTCACTCACTGACTCACTCACTGACCGATCATCAAAAATCTAAGGTACTTCTAGCAAACTTTGAACCTTAAAATTTGGCACCAAGATAGGTTTTTAGCTACATGTAAAGGGAAAATTATAAAAACGGTAATAAATTATATACCTTAGTAAATAATATTTATATTTGCGGTTTTACAAGAACATGGTATATGAATTTTGACTGCATTGTTAACTTTGTTCTTTGTTTATGTACAAAAAGCAAATATTTTTTATAGCAATTTTGTTTATTTATAAAAAGAAAAGAAAGAGACCTACAAAAAAAAAAATGAGATCTCACCAAAAACATTCAATGTAAAAAAAAGCCAAGTCTCTCTATGCAATTCTTCGATCGTAAAAAGTTTTGAGATCGCATAGGAGCCAAGTCCTGTTCAACTTAATTTGTAATAATAAATCAATATTTTGTGACTATATCAATAGTTTTGTTTACATTACAATAATAGTGACTTGGCCATGAGCACAATAACATACAAATATAAAACGGCATATTTGGAGGAGTTGCAAGTAAATCCTTACTAATATTATAAATGTGAAAGTTTGTTTGGATGTTTGTTACTCTTTCACGCAAAAACTACTGAATGGATTTTAATGAAACTTTACAACAATGTAGCTTATACATTGGAATAACACATAGGCTACAATTTATAAACATAGTGTATGAATTGTCATTCACGCGGGTGAAACCGCGGGGCACAGCTAGTAATAAATAATATCAGGACACCTTAACCGACAGTCGGTATCATCCAAGATCAGTGAACTGCACATGCACTATAGCGCATGTTTAGTCCATAGTGATCTCAAATTCCAATCAGTTACAAAATCATGTCCATAATATATATAATATATAAATTCAACGGTATTTGCACGTAATTACAAGGAGCAAACGACCTTTAACTTGTGCTCATGGCCAAGTCACTGTTATTGTAATGTAAACAAAACTATTGATGTAGTCACAAAATATTGATTTATTATTACAAATTAAGTTGAACAGGACTTGGCTCCTATGCGATCTCAAAACTTTTTACGATCGAAGAATTGCATAGAGAGACTTGGCTTTTTTTACATTGAATGTTTTTGGTGATACTTTTTAAACGAACTACCTATTGGTATCGCTGGTGTCAGTATTGTACTTTTATTACTCCATTCGGTCCTGTTACTTTGCACAAGATAGCAGTATCTATATAATGTGCCATAAAGCAAACAAAATAACATGTAATAAAAATAAAATGTCTTTTGATAATAAATAAATGTAACTTGCAACTAGTTCAGCCACTCACCAGCAGATGGCGTTGCAAACGCGATCGCTAACTTAACTTTAATTGGAACAAGAAGTTTACTTTCAACCTTATCTATACATTACTTATTTTTTATGTTTATTATTATAATTAAACCTTTCTCCTTATTTACTTCAGGTCCTGCAACATGTGCGATTTCTGTCACAACGGCAACTACCAGTACTGTTTAACAGCCGGTATCAACAGCACCATAGGTATCTGGAAGGACGGCGGCTGGGCACAGTATGTGGTGGTGCCGCAGCAACAGATCTTCGCTTTGCCAGATGAGATTACTACTGAACAAGGTATGTGGTCCGGTGAAGTACGCGAAGCATGCGTTTATGACTGTAGATTAATTAAAAAGAATTTTGAATATGTACTAATTTGAAATGGGTGTACATTGGTACACCTCTGCCTAACCCTTCGGGGATACAGGCGTGATGGTATGTTATGTTATGTCAATTTGAAATTGTATACAAATTAATACAAAACATTTGATTTTCATAAAAAAAATGTTTTCTTCTTAATTTTTTGGGTTTGGGTTTTGTCCAGGAAAGTATTAATTAACTGTATGTCAAAGTATAGAGTGCTTTCGCTAGTCCAGTCCGCATTGAGCCAAGCGTAAGCAATGTTTTGGCTGTTCGTACTACGTTATCGACTGATTTATGATTTATGTATTAGTAGGGTAATATTTAGATATATTTTAATACACGGCGCTCTAGATTTTCGCTCTAAATTTACGACGACGCATGTTCATACTCTTTTATGCGCACTCTACAGTTTACCTTTTTAATACTCTTAGGTTTTTAAGGGGTGCTATTTAAGAATGTTATGTTTTTACTGCCTAATTATGTATTCTAATAATATTTTTTCATCTACAGCCGGTCTGTGCGAGCCGTACTCGTGTGTCTCTCACGGTTTCAACCGCGCTTCTCCTCTCAAAGTGGGACAGAAGATCCTAGTCGTCGGAGCTGGTATTATTGGTGAGATAACAATTATGATTATTATTGACAAGTACATGTATACGTACAGATATAAATAAAAGTCTATGACCACAAACCACAGAATATGATGAATAATTATTTTTGTAATCGACTGTTTATGCTGCATCAACAGTCGGTATTGTTACCAGCCTAGCTTTTACATAAATAAGGTACATAAATTAAACTTAATTTTTAAATATGGATAGACTTCTATTATTGTGCATACTCTGGAATGTCGTGATGGCCTAGAGGTTCAATGAACGGATTTGTATGCACAAGGTTGCAGGTTCGAACCCAGGCAAGTACCAATGTGGCTTTTTCAAAGTTATATTACTTTCTTAATTATTCTAAGACACTTCTGACAAACGGTGAAGGAAAACATCGTGAGGAAACCTGGATTCCAAAAAATTTGGGATCTGAAAACGCCAATCCGCAGAGAGCAAGCGTGGTGATCAATGCTCGTGCTTCTCTATATGGGAAGAGGCCTGTGCCCAGCAATGGGACGTTTATAGGCTGGATTATTATTGTGCATACTCATATTGAAAACTTGACATGACTATAAACTATTTTGGAATTAAGAAGGTTGTCGAATTCTCAGAATTGGCCGGCTAGTTTCAGACTCAATAAGAGTCCTTAATAAGTTCATGAGTTAGTTAGAATATAACGTATTAATAATTTATTTAATCACCAGGTAACCTATGGATCACCACGTTACACCACCACGGCCACCGAGAGGTCACCGTCTCAGAGATGAACGCCACCAGATTGGATATCGTAAAGAGGCTGGGTAAGATACATAATTTTATATGTCAATGCCTGTTGGTCTAGTGGTTAGTGACCCTGACTGCTATACCGGAGATCGTCGGTTCGATTCCCGCCCAGGATAAATGTTGTGTGATGAGCATGATCATTTGTTCTGGTGTCTGGGTGTAATTTATCTATAATATGTGTGTATTTAGAAATATATAAGTAAGTTTATCAGTTGTCTGGTTACCATAACACAAGCTCTGCTTAGCTTGGGATCAAATAACCGTGTGTGAGTTGTCCCGGAATATTATTATTATTAATTAAAAAGCACTAGGTTCGGCCTAGTGATTTTATACAACTTAGTTATCTGTACTAAACGTAAAACGTTTGGGCGAGCGGCGCGGGCAGCTCAAAAGATATTTCCGTCTAAAATTAACATCTACTTTAATATCAGAAATCGATTCAGAAGCCCATTCTGAACTACTTTCAGGAATTACGTTTATTCTGTTACACGTTGGTTGTATACTAGCTTTCACCCTTAGATCCGCCCGCGTTTATGTCTAAATTGCAAAATGTCAAAAACATACTACCTATATCGGGATATATATATATATTGGGATTTAAGCTTACTCTACATATACAGAGTTTCATCAATTTAGTCGTCAAACTGTAACAGAGTAATTTTTTTTATATAAATAAATGCGGACAACATCACATACATTGCTCTGAACCCAAAGTAAGCAGCTGTTAAGCACTTGTGTTATGGAATTCAGAAACAACGAAGGTACCACAAACACCCAGACCCGAGACAATGTAGAAAAGTGAGTTTCTACATTGACCCGTCCGGGGATCGAACCCGAGACCTCAGAGCTAGCGACACCTTGAAAACCGGTGCGTACGCCACTCGTCCACGGAGGTCGTCAAAATTCCCATTCCAATTTTCCCATTAATTACCTAAAGTATGACAAATTAACATTTTTTTTTCTTTCAGAAACTGGTTACAGACTCGTCACACCCGATGTCTTGGCTAAAGAAAACAACACATACGATGTCATCATTGATTGCACAGGTAAAACTTCCGTTTATCTACTCATGTGGGTAAAACATACAAAATAAATAATATTTTTAGATAAGATTTAATTTGTGTCTACAGTTTAATCAATGATACAATGGCACAGATAGGCACACAAACAAAGCAATTCGTCAATCTTGTAACACCCCTCTTTTTGCGTCGGGGGTTAAAAAGAGTGATTATTTGTCAGTGTATGTGTATGTGGCATCGTAGCTCCTAAACGAATGGACCGACTTTGATGCGGTTGTTTTGTTAAAAAGCTGACGTGATAGTTTGTTCTTAGCTATCATTCTGAAGATCTATTCAGCATTTTGGAATTTGTTAAAAATTTCTCACAATTATATTTCATTATTTATATTTATTGCATCAGAGTTTAAGAATGGTTTCGCTTAGTTGAGATCATTTGCTGGCCAATTATTTATTAACTGACCATTAAAATTTATTTTATTCATAATAGACACAATAGTTTATTACATACAAGAACAAACAAAGACTAAAATTAAATCTTATATAGATAAATAAAACTAACACGCGTCAAAATACTCATCGTCATCCTTGTCAATGGCGGGAAACGTGCCCAGAAGGCTGGCAGCATTGCCACGATATAATTATATTTTCGAGCCGTTTGGGGTTGAAACGCTCGGGTCATGGGATCCGAGTGCACGAAATCTTTTTAAAGAACTGTCAAAACGTTTGGTAGATCAGAGAGCTGGTTTGTTCGTTGCACAGAGAATCGGCATAGCCATTCAACGTGGCAATGCTGCCAGCCTTCTGGGCACGTTTCCCGCCATTGACAAGGATGACCATTAAAATCATCCTATTTCCGATTATAATAATATGTATTGTTGTTTAACAGGAGTGGGCAAAGTAATGGAGATCAGCTTCAACTACTTGAGAGAGGGAGGCAAGTACGTGCTGTTCGGATGCTGTCCACCTGCACATACTACTACGTACGTTTATTATAATTAAACAATATGTACTTATTTAATAACTTTAATAACCCCAGTTCTGGGTACAGTTCTTCTCATATAGAGAAGAAACGATATCGTCCGATATTATCTTTGATATAATTTAATGTAATATCATGTATAAATATATAAATGTATAAAAGGGCAGATTTTTCCAACGAAAGATCATTTTATCCAAGGATCATTAATTTGAATTTCTGACAGTTCTTCTATAAAAAAAAATCCGACGTGAATTTTAACTATACAATGTTTATTTTTCTGTCGATTGAAAAGTCGGCCCTAAATAATACCTATTATAGGTAGGTATACCTGTTATTATGTTTTGTTTTTAATTTATTAATATGTGGTTTGCTTGATATGGGTAGATACCTTAATTGAATTTTCGATGAAAACCATATCAAGACTCTATTGCTTTTGTAGGGCCGTTCCATCTAAGGTCCATGAAGAGATGACGTTTTATTCATCGATTCCATGATTTAGTTTATTTTTGCTTATTTGGTCCTTCCTTTCGGCAATGGCTTCCCCTAAGTCTTTCCGAGAATAGTAATTTTCTAAAAACAAAATGATTTTCTTGTATTTTATAGTAAAATCTGAGACTTGATGCTGCTTGATGCTTCAGCTATATTTTAATATGCATATTTTTGTTTGTTTCAGCGTAAACCCATTCCAGATTTACAACAAGGAGTTAACAATTATTGGGGTTAAGATTAACCCATTCAGTTTCCCCAGTGCTATCAGCTGGCTTAAGGCTATGGGTAGCAGGTAAGGTTTCTACCAAAATAGATATTATTAAGAGAGAAAATACTAACTAAATGAAATTTTTATTTTACTTTAAGAAGGATTAAATATAATTACTGTAAATCTTACATAGGGACTTTTTTTTATGTGCTATTAGGCCCAAATATCTCATATTTTTATGCCTGTTAACACTTATTATTTCTTTCTTTATTAATCTTATATATATACGTATATGGATGAAACTAAAATGTCATGTGTGTATGTTTGTCGATGCTAGTCTTTGAAACTCCTTATACAATTTTGATAAAACTTTGTAGAAATAATCTGAATGAATGTCGTTGTTTTTAAGACCATAATTAAAATCTAGTTTAATTTTTCAGGTATGTAGACTACTACAAACTTGGAGTCAAGACATACAAACTATCAGAATATGCGGAAGCCATTGAGGACCTGAAGAAGGGCAGCGTGGCTAAAGCTGTCTTCAAGGTCATTGATGATTAAATTGTGATGATGATGATTAAATGATGATGATAGGAATTTAAGATGAAAATATATTTATACAGAATTTTGAAATGAATAAACAATTATTTAACCGTTGCTTTGTGTTTTTTTTGCTCCAAGTAATGTTCAAACAATCAAATTAAATGTACTTACCTATGCTGTGTTTTTAGGTAGGGATCCCGATTTGAAATTTCGAGTTTCACATACTTTTTTCCATTTCATATATATTGAGGTTCTGCTTCAGATATTTACTGAAAAACCGGTAAATATTCGTAAAACTAAATAAAATCGAAATAAGGGACGACACTTTGTTAATGTATGCGGCTACATTATTCTGGAAATTGACCTTTGCGCTTGTGAAATCTGAAGAAAATAATAAAGATACATAAAATTACAGCCGCTCCAATGCATAATGACATAACCTAAAATCCATTATTGGCATAATTAATGACCTATAGTGAACATTACCGTATAAACATTTATAGGTACTAAAATTGTTGCTGTATGCCTGTCCGTCTGTACTGCAACTGATTGATAGTTTTTCATTTATAAAAGAAAGGAACTTCTAAGGCATTTATATCAGCCCTGTTGGTCTAGTGGTTAGAGAACCTGACTGCTATACCGGAGGTCGTGGGTTCGATTCCCACCCAGTACAAATCTCTTTGTGTGATGAGCACGATCATTTGTTCTGTGTCTGGGTGTAATTTATCTATAATATGTATGTATTTAGAAATATATAAGTATGTTTATCAGTTGTCTGGTTACCATAACACAAGCTCTGCTTAGCTTGGGATCAGATAACCGTGTGTGAGTTGTCCCGGCATATTATTTATTTATTATTATGATTAATAAACATAACATAACATACCATCACGCTTGTATACCCGAAGGGTTAGGCAGAGGTGTACCAATATACACCCACAGTTCGCCGGTATGTTTAGGTCCCATGTAATAGGGGGCGAGCCTATTGCCACTAACCGGGCACAAATCCAAACTCCGACCTGCTACTGAGAATTTCATAAAAAAACCCAATAACAGCTTGGTCGACTTGGGAATCGAACCCAAGACCTCTAACGTAGCAGTCCCGCTTAGAACCAGTAAGCCAACGAGGCAGTTGTAGTAAAATTATTGCAATTATATGCCTGTCCGTCTGTATTGCAACTGATTCATTTGTTTCATTTAAATAAAAAAGAAGTTCGAAGGCGTTTATTTTATTTGACACTTAATAAGTCGCATTTTTTAATTGCATTATAAATAAAAAAAAACAATTTATAGTAATATTATAGAACGGGGATTAGCGCGTACATGCTTAAATACCTTTAGGGCTTGACGTTTCGACCGGTTACACAGGCAAGTCTGCTTGCGACCACGGCCTGTGGACCGGGTTAGGTCGACGTCAAGCCCTAAAGGTATTTAAGCATGTACGCGCTAATCCCCGTTCTATAATATTACTATAAACATGCAGAGCGATAGTTTAAAAGTTATTAAAAGTACCATTTATGAAAAAAAAACTTGACTTAATCATAAGTGAAACCGCGGCAAAATAATAGTATTTTCGACTTTAGTCTCCATAATGATTAATAAACATAACATAACATACCATCACGCCTGTATCCCCGAAGGGTTAGGCAGAGGTGTACCAATGTACACCCACAGTTCGCCGGTATGTTTAGGTCCCATGTAATAGGGGGCGAGCCTATTGCCACTAACCGGGCACAAATCCAAACTCCGACCTGCTACTGAGAATTTCATAGAAAAACCCAATAACAGCTTGGTCGACTTGGGAATCGAACCCAAGACCTCTAGCGTAGCAGTCGCGCTTAGCACCACTAGGCCAACGAGGCAGTCCATAATGATTAATAGTAACCATAGTAACGGACATCATAATGTAACAAGGTTAGTCTGTAACAATATACAATGATCGATCGTATTATATTTATAACGGTTAAATCATAATACTTAATATCAATCGATTGTAACTGTGATTGCAATAGACTAGAGGTATTGTGTGAATAAAAATATGTTATTTGTTGAGGATCATCATCTGCCTAGCCTTATTTAAACCATGTTGGGGTCGGCATCCAGTCTCACCGACAGCTGAATGTCAGTCAAACCGTATGTTACAGAGCGACTGCCTATCTGACCTCCACAACTCATTTTACTGGGTAACAAAGTATCTCATAGTAAGACTGTTTGAAGGAATTGACTTATCGACTGTCAAAGGTCAACGTATGACAGTGGGGACCTACGGCTTAACGTGCTATCCGAGGCTCAAGGGGGGTCCTTAATAAACTAATTGTAATGTTCAACCATCAATAAACAGACCGTGGCAAACGTAGCTTAACTTTAATTACGTCGCCTTGTTACAACACTGCCTAAAAAAGGGAAAAAAATGTTTTCCGAGTTTATGTATAAGTAATAATGATCATTAAGTTGTTCTGTTACTTAAACATTTAATATAGTTATTACTCATACACCCATACCTAGAGCTAAGGTACTTTAATGTACTGACATTAATGAGGTGTATTGGGACACCGACGCGTCTGCACCCTTCCCTTTTATGTGAGCACGTCAAACGGGGGGCGTATTCGAGCTCGCACAAAACATCCGATAGTGTTCTTTGCGCTTACAGAAGACGCTAATTTTGCTTAAGTGGGCTACTCTCTACGAGCACAGCATGGCGGCATCGCGTCAGGGGCTGCCTCCCCAATGTGGCCTGTGTTTGACTCTTATATCAACAAAATATTATTTACTATTAGACACTTAATAACTTAAACTATTGAAACCAAAATAAAACTACTTACTTATAATAATATGTTTCTTTCTTGTCTTCCACCATATTTTTTCTATTTGGATTATTATTGCTTTTCCTTTTTTTTTAATTCGCTTATTCTTAGAAAACACCTCACTTAAACAAGATTGTCTGTACTCAAGACATTTAAAAACCTAATGATGATTCCACCTACGCTAAAAACACAATGTATGAAAGACCATTGTCTCCAGTGGCACAGTAACCCGCATTCTAAACGGTCGTCGCGTCGGTTCGATTCCAAACAATGCATATAATCGATGAATTCGGTGAAAGTTTTTCGTTTATTCATCTCGAGAATTGCTTAACATATTTTGATTGTCTGACTCATGATTTTCGCTTTTCGAGTTCGTTATACTTTTAATTGGATTAATGTTGTTTACGTTTGTGTTCTGAGAATCAAATAAACTTACTTATAAACCCCGACACAAAAAGAGGGGTGTTTTTAGCTTGACTAGTCTGCCTATCTCTGGCGTCTTAGCTCCTAAAGAAATAGACCGATTATGATGCGGTTGTTATTGTTTATAAGCTGACGTAAACGAGACGGTTCTTAGCTTTAGTATATGAAATCAAAATTTGTCCAGCTTTTAAAAAATATAAGAAATCTGAAATTTTTCTTTGCCTATAGATAGAGCGCCTGCCTGTCTGACTTCCACAAATTTACTGGGTAACACAGTACCCCATAGTAAGACTGGTTGTCAGAATAGTTGTAATGGCGAAATATCATTATTTGCTTCCATAATCGGGTTATGAGATACTAAGTATAAGTGATTTCAATAAATGAATTATGAATCATACATATTGACATTTTATGTTAATGTAACTGTTCTGTAAGATACAGTTTTGAATTAACATTTTATGTAAAACTATAATAAAGTAATGAATAGTAGACAGGTAAAGGTATTGAATTAAGATAAAAATGACCGAAAGAAATGTTCCACATTACATACCATCACGCCTGTATATCCGAAGGGTTAGGCAGAGGTGTACCAATGTACACCCACAGTTCGCCGGTATGTTTAGGTCCCATGTAATAGGGGGCGAGCCTATTGCCATTAACCGGGCACAAATCCAAACTACGACCTGCTTTGCTTGCTGCCTTACTAAAATGAAACATTCTGCCTCGTTGTCCTAGTGGTTCTAAGCACGACTGCTACGCTAGAGGTCTTGGGTTCGATTCCCAAGTCGACCAAGGTGTTATTGGGTTTTTTCTATGAAATTCTCAGTAGCAGGTCGGAGTTTGGATTTGTGCCCGGTTAGTGGCAATAGGCTCGCCCCCTATTACATGGGACCTAAACATACCGGCGTACTGTGGGTGTACATTGGTACACCTCTGCCTAACCCTTCGGGGATACAGGCGTGATGGTATGTATGTTTTCTTAAAAGGAAGTTCTTAAGGTCAAAAATATTTGCATAATGAAAAACCACATTGTTAAAGTCGGTCTACTTGATCACATCAGCCTGTAACTGTCCCAGTGCTAGGAAAGAGCCTCATTTAGAGAAAGAAAAGGCTTGACCATGTGTTTCGCTGTAATCTGTTAAATTATCGGATATGGGCACAAGTTTGATCCCGGGCGAGTAACAATGTGACATTTTCAAATTCTAAGACTATTGACAATCGGTAAAGGAAAACATCGTGAGGGAACCTATATTCCAAATATTGTAATCAAATGATTAGTTTACGTCTCACTGACCTATTTTCAAAGTGTGTTACATAAAAATAAGGAAGATAATATTTTATAAGCTGTCCTACTTTACGAAGTGTAATGATTCATTGATGTGACATTTTGAGTGAATATTCAGCTAACTGTATAGACGATGCCATCTTGTGGCCCTGAACACAATGACAGAGGACAGGGGTGCAGAACATTTTGTGAAACATCAGTTATCAACAAAAGATATTAATTTAGGGTTTTTTCAATTCGAATCAGTAGATCCTGAGATAAGAAGCGTTTAAAAAAACATACACTTGCTAGCTTTATAAAAATAAATAATCTATTTATTAGTATAGGTAATATTAAATGCTTAATTAATAATACAACGAAATACTACAAGCGTAGTTGCTTATTTACAGAATAAGCAAATATTTGAGAGTTCCATAAGGCCATGAATTTAATAAAGTTATCTTTGGTCCACATTAGTATTTTATTTTGTTTAATTCTAAATACATTATGTAAGAAATGAGGATTAAAAACTAGGCAGTTTTTATTCAAAATAACGGGAAAATGTTTGTGACATCTGCTAGTGAGTGACTCAACTGAATTCCTCGTAAGATGAATTTATTATCTCTTACGATTTGTATGCATATTTGTTTGTATGTTTGGTAGCACGTTAAATAATGTAACCATGAATCTTTTCTTGTTACATAATATTTTATTTTAACCAAGCATTTATAAGTTTCACCTGTAGGCAATAAGTATAAAACAAAATTTTTGGACGTAAGGTATTATTTTTATTGTAATGTGTATTTTTATTGTATATAAATTAAAATCTACTTCCACATGTATGAAGGAGCATCACTTACGAGTAAGAATGGTTTCACCAATATGGCTGTTTTTTTTGTTGCTTTTGTAATTTTTACCACAATGTTTGTATGAACGAAATTTTCAAAAAAAACACTAGTGTAGTCGAAAACTTTTAAGATCAATCAGACTGTCCAGTTTACAATAAAAAAATCTTGTCAAATAGCCAATAACCATTAAAATAACGGTTAAATACCAAGAATATTTATGAATGAAGTCCTTAGTCCATTAAAGACCTAAATAGAGCCCTAATTGGGACCAGTGGGACCAAAATATACAATGGACAGATTTGATCTGACACCATGACATTTAAAGATTATCAGATTGAAACATAGAGTAAAAAGTAAAAACTATAGAGTGTGCGTATCGCTAAAAGCCTATTGCGCCGAGTGCAAGAACATTTTTGGCTGTATGGAGTACATTCGTTGACTGATTTAAGTTATTTTCCGTGTGACGACAGATGTTTGTGCAAAAATATAGATGGTCTCAATATTATTAGGGTTTGAGATAATTTTATTAAAACGGTGCACTATTTTTGGAATTTTGTTTTACGACAAAACTGGTTCATACTAGTGTTCACGGTTCATACCTCGATATGCGCACTCTGAAGTTTCTTATATATCCTCTAAGGATCGAAATAACTGGATGTGTCAGTGTGTTAACACTTTTGTTATTACGCTAAAAATGTGGTGTAGGTAGAATTCTTGTTATTAAATATAGCTTCATAACATTTTGGAATAGAAACCTAGGCAGTAATAGGTGTTACACGCTAACTACCTCTACCCGACGTGCTTCGGGTTTGATCCCCGCATTGGTGCAACTTTTTTATTAAAGGCAAACTTTTGTTCTATATATAACATTTATAATTCCTATCTGTTCAGAGACAACTCTATCTATGTTTATAAAAGCTAAACATTAAGCATCAAACTCACCTCAAAAATAATAAATAAAACACACTTTTATGAGCTGTGACATGTGTTTGACATAGGAATTTGTTAGCTAGACACATTTTTGTCAAGAATAGCAAGGCATAATTTATGCAAAATATCCATCCCTGCAACGCGTCGAAACTCTTCAATTTAACTGACATATCCAATTACAAAAAAAAAAAACATTTCTTTCCTGTTTTCCTCAAACCCAAAAAAACTAAATAGGTTTCTAAATCCAGGTTAGGTCGTCTATCTAGGTATGCCCTGATATAGTATTACCTATTGTTACCGTGGCCCAGTTAGTGAAATAAGTTATTAATGAATATTTCACAAATCACTTGTGTTTGTCCTCGGTTTACTACTTGTGTACTTACTTGTGAAGTAGAGATAGAAAAAAAATATAACAAATAATTCTTACACAAAAAACCGACTTCAAAATAAAGTTTTATATGGTTTTCTTATAGATCCCAATGTCAAAACTAGACTAAATTGGAACACACAAATGGGACCACACGCGAAGCACCCTTTCAAATAAAAAAAGAATCATGAAAATCAGTTCACCCAGTCGAAAGTTCTGAGGTAACAAACATAAAAAAATAGTCAAATTGAGTACCGATTTCAGAAAGGGGGAGGCCTTTTTGAAATCGGTTAAAAACTGTCAAAATTCGATCTTTGACAGTCGCTTAAGGCAGATTTACACCTCACGAGCGAATTCTCATTCTATCCCCACGCTATAAAATTCTTTTGTAATTTCAAAGTCTCGTTCTATGTAAAACTGCCTTAAATCAATTTAATTCTGTCAGCCAGTTTAACTATGAGATACTGTGACACTGTAAATGGTACATGGTTGAGGAGATCAGATAGGCAGTCGCTCTATAAGATACGGTATTCAGCTGAATCCGGTGACAGTAAAACCGATCCCAACATAGTTTGGGAAAAGGCTAAGTTGCAGAAGCGAAAATATCAAAATAAAGAATTGAAAAAAGGTATGTTATGCAATGAAGCAAACACAAAACCACAGACGATCTGGTAGGCCCAGACGGAGATGGAGAGATGAGCTGGATTCCAATATGAAGGACTGGTCCACGTTTGCCTTCAATAGAGAAGAATGGAAGGAAGGGAGGGAGGCCTTTGCTCAACAGTGGGACAGCATGGGCGGAAAATAAAAAAATAATGTAATGTAGCTATGTTGAAGACTCCCAAAAATGACTTTTGTTTATTAAGCTTACCTTATAGAATAATATTTTTCTGAGGGACTCCCGCTTAACAGTCTCAACTTTAGTATATAATATGAAAAGGATTTTACTCAGAAAATAATGGGTACATTAAAGGTAAAAAACAATACTGAAATCTTATTAGAAAGTAATATATCGACACTTACAAGTTTAGGTATGACTTCAATTATAAATATGTGACGCATATTAAAAAGGGCATAACATTTTTTTTAAATAATCCCAGAATTGGCGTATATAACGCGTACCAGACAAGCAAATCAAAATTAAATATTTCTTCCTAAACATAACATAACATACCATCACGCCTGTATCCCCGAAGGGTTAGGCGGAGGTGTGCCAATGTACACCCACAGTTCGCCGGTATGTTTAGGTCCCATGTAATAGGGGGCGAGCCTATTGCCACTAACCGGGCACAAATCCAAACTCCGACCTGCTACTGAGAATTTCATAGAAAACCCCAATAACACTTTGGTCGACTTGGGAATCGAACCCAAGACCTCTAGCGTAGCAGTCGCGCTTAGAACCACTAGGCCAACGAGGCAGTCAATATTTCTTCCAATTGAAAATATCCTCCTTTTGAAGTCTAAATCTATATCAATAGATTCTTCCAAACGCACATCTTTAAATTACTTAACATTTTTTTAACCTATCCGTACACGAAGCATATGCGCCAGCGCATATGTCCTTTGCACAAAATATTATAGGTCAAAGTTACGCGCTACAGATAATATGCTAATACACAATAAATAACTGAAACTAGGTCGAGAATATGGCGGTTATTTAGTCCGGTTCCATCTGGTTATAAACCATAGAAATAGTATCACATATCTAATAATCTAGGCTTCATCAAACATAGTTTCAGAAAAGAGCAAAAATTTTACGTCAAATCTTCTTTTCAACGTTCGACGAAAAAAGAGGGGTACCTAATAGGTTTGACGTGTCTATCTATCTATGTATGTCTGTCTGTCTGAGAAATTGTAGATCCTAAACAAATGGACTGGTTGTGATGAGGATTTTTGGTTGTAACCAAAAAACCGCAATGACGTGATAATTTATGAAGATCTGTTAAAAATTTTGACAGTAAAAGCAATTCTTTAAAGTAGGACTTTAGGCATTTTTAAGTTCTTGAATGTTTAATTTGTAGTTATTGAAAAATTTTGGATTTTCAATTATATTCCTTGACATACCTGTTTTATCTATAGTTATAATAAATCTGTAGAAGTGAAAATTCTGTACATTGAAAATATCAAAAAAATAAATGGCGTGTTACTAGACCGAAACCGAACCCAAAAATGTGAAAAAAAAAAATTGTCTGTCTGTCTGTTTGTTCAGGTATCACGCAAAAACTACCGGTTCGATTACGATGAAACTTGGTATAATTATTCTTTATTATCCTGGGCACCACACTGGGTAGTTTTTATCCCGGAAAAGTATAAACAATAAAAAACAAACTTAATTTTGCGGTTAAAAACTCATAGATAAGCTTCGTCATCCACGCGAACAAAGTCGCAGGCACAGCTAGTATACTAATGTTACCATAAGTTTCCATTCATAAACGAATGAATGGAAAACTGTAAGACAATAAATCAATGAACAGTTACACGAAGTAATTACAATAATTACTATTTTAATTAGTTTTTGAATTCCATCCTAAATAACAAACAGATAAAAGTAATTTATGGCGCCAGAAGTTTTCCATAATGATTGATGGTTGCCGTGAATTTTTTAAGGAAAATGTGTTATAATATTAGTTTAGGTTTAAAACTGATCAAATGAAAATTAATAAATATATATAGTTTAGTATTAATAAATATATATATATAGAAATATAGAGTTGTTATGACAGAGGGGCATTAAATTACACTACGTATACTATACGTGTTTAGTATTAATTCGATACGGTATAAAAATAAAAAGCGCCGAAAATGAGAAAATATTTTTTTCAAACAATCTAAATAGCTTACAAATTAAAATAAAACGCAACCACCCTGTGTAAATAAATTTGACTGACTTACTTACTTGTGACATGCGTCAATGCTTAGACATAATCAGCTGTTAGGAAAGATACATTGTGTTAAAACTTTGCAAAATCTTAAAAAATCATTTTCGACCAAACTACTGCTCCTATTTAATTAATTTTTGGTACAGAGCTTGAAAATGGTATCTAGTAAAGGCAGTTTAAAGAAAAGCCCCTCTGTCATATCCACTTTGTATAGGTATGTCTTCTTGTGTGTCTGTTTATGTTTCACCTTAAGGTAGTTAGAAAATACCTTTAGATATTTTATATTAACTGGAGGTCGTAGTTTCCATTCCTATCCAGGACAAATCTTTGTGTGATGAGCATGATTGTTTAGGCTGTGTCTGGGTGTAATTTATCTATAATATGTATGTATTTAGGAATAATATTCCACATACTTATACATTATATAAGTATGTCAGGCTACCATAGTACAGGTTCTGCTTAGTTTGGGATCAGATGGCCGTGTGAGTTGTCCCAAGATATTATATTACTACTAGCTGTGCCCCGCGGTTTCACCCGCGTTAATACCTATATTCCGTTTCCGATGTCTTTATAGTTACTTTGTTATACGGGGCGGAGACGTATCCAAAAAATTAAAGATTTTGAAAATCGGTCTACCCGTTCTTGAGTTATGAATAGTGTAACTAACACCTCGCGGTTCCATACCTATCTCGTACTACCTCTTTAACCCCGTTACGTCATTAGTTCCTTTACTAATTTGTTAATAGTAAACTTACTATGGAATAATAAACATTAACAAACAACTTTTATTCCCGAAAGGCTAAATTGCTATTATTATCAATTCGCTTATTATTATGGTGCCGTATTTTTTAAATAACTTATATTTTTAAACTTGTGATATCTTTTGAATGAAATGTCCAAATTGAATAATTCAAAAAGTCATATAATGGTATTAAAGCAGACTTAAATATGAAGTCATTTATTTTAATAAGGATTAATTCCAAAGTATAAATAAAAGAGCTTTTAGAGCAGTAGCATTTATATAAATTTTTAAAAATGAAAAATACACTTATTGTGACATAACTATAATAGTTAGACATATGCTGTCGCGACATTTTTTCTAGATAATTATATGTTCTACAAAAACGTAGTACATTATTTTGTTCTATAATCAATAGTTTTCGCAGCGCACGCGATGTAAGAAAGTTTTTTGGTAATTTTTTCACACCTTGGGTTACATTATTGGAGTTTTAGTATGGATCCCTAACTTTTTTGAAAATTTGATATAGCCTATGTTCACCGGAAATAATGTAGCTTCCCAACAGTGAAAGAATTTTACAAATCGGTCAAGTACTTTCGGAGCCTATTCAATTCAAACAAACAAACAAACAAACAAACAATCAAATCTTTCCTCTTTATAATATTAGTGTAGATAATATTAGTGTAGATAATAAGTCGTCCCTTGGATATTATGTATTATGTACTAAATAATTTAAAAATGTCTTAGTATTAATCTAGATTCAAATCAAGTATGCATAAAAATAAATATACCGCCACAAAAGTAAAAGAAAATTCTCGAAAAATTGGGCAACACTAAAAAATTTGAACCCGATATTACAATTTCTAGATAATCTAAATATCTAGTCTAGATAACTAATTGTAGTGCGGTTTTCAGTGCTAATGATGGGCTAGATATGTGAAGAATGTTTTACTAGTATGTCTAGTGTTGTACCGGTAAAGGCCGAATAAAGGATGGGTGTGCGTGAGATTTGTTGTGGGCGATAGATCGGGAGATTTGTCGTCGGATTTTTACCATTTAGCGAATTACGATCAACTTTATTATAAAACTCGTGTATGATATTTCCGTATGAGGTCTTATATGCGATAATCATCATTTAGTAAACAGTATATTTTCTGACAATTAAATTAGTTGGTAAGCATTTAAATCTCTGATTCTTAAACGCAACTTTAAGACGATCATAAAATGTCTATCTATTGTTACTTTAGACATTATGAACCTTAACGTCTTCTTTAAACTGATTTACGTTTCAGTGGTCTGCTATTAGATAGGTACTTAAAATCAAATAATCTAAAACAATACAAATAGCCGAACATAGGAACTCCTCCTTTTTGGAAGACGGTTAAAAATGAGAACATTGTTTGCCTGAATAACATTATTTTTAATGACAATCTAGGTACTATAATGGCGGAAACATACTTACGTGTCGTGGCGTGGCGTGGCGCGCCAGAAGCATACATTTAATATGGTTAGAAACATACTTACGTGTCGTGTCGTGTCGCGTCGACCATATTAAATGTATGAAACGATATGCTTCTGGCGCGTCACGCCACGCCACGACACACGAGTATGTTTCCGCCTTAAAACACAAGTTTTTAGTACTTTACTTTTCGTTATAATTTAAGGCTCAAAATATGGTATGCTAAGAAACATAACAATCATATGAAACTTTTTACAGGCAGCCTCAAGCCTCAAATCAGTCAACCAGTGCAGTAGGCCACGAACAACACCAAAAGACATTACCATATAATGCACAATTGCATGTCTCAAAGCGACAACAAAAAACTGCATTGTCTTCCAAATCCTTTCATTGGAACACAAAGATGCATCTTCGGATCGATCTACTGACCTACATTCACTTGTGTCACTGTCATACGGCATTGTGACAGGAGCCTTAGCTTGCATGTTTAAAAAAAATAACATTCGTCCCGTAATGTCTCATTTAGTTCTCAACCGTCATTATGTGTGGACGACTCGGATTTTGAATTTCGAACTGTCAATTCGAACTTTTTATATTTAAATCTCATTTTAGAATTTCGGTTGTTAAATTTAAAAATAGTTTTGAAGTTGCGTTTAGTTATCAAAGATGTATAAATACGTTTTTTCTTTGGTTTGTCTGATAAATACAGTTAATTGCGATTATTTTTTGAACAGAGTTAACCATATAGAGTATTATAGAAATAGGACAAGGCCTTCGAAGTCTTTTTCGAGTTTTTCTACGAACTATTTTAATCAGAATTCTGTGATGAAGCCCAATAAAGAGGAGAAAGTGCAATGTGGTACAAGATCTGTGGATTTCAATCCGAGGAGGACCGGGAAAATTGTTGGTGGTACTGAAACTCCGTATGGAGCTTTTCCGTGGCAAGTAAGTTGTACTTTTCTTGAAGTTTTATCAAATTTTCAACGACCCACAAAAAGAAATCTAAATACCGATTTTGTGATCTCATTTTAATGAATGAGTACAACTCCAATGTATCCTCTATTTTGTCTATACATGTATTTTGTTTACCTTTTCTTCGTTGATGATTCATAGATAAATAAAATATATTACTGTGTATGTAGAATCTTATCGTCCAGAATGAAGTTAAAAAGAGGGTAGGAAAATTTACGAAGGGTTCCGATCGCGTAGTTGTTGCGTATTTTAGAAGGTATTTTTTTTTCGATTACCTAATTCTGTTAACTTTATTTAATTATTAAATAAAACGTAATTAACAAAAATATTATCACCCAATTTTGCGAAAATAGTGTAGGATTATTGACATATTAGATGCATCACTTAGAATTCTCCTCAAGATTAATATTAACTGTTAAACTATCGCGCTGCATGTTTATAGTAATAATATAATTCACGGGAATAAGCGCGTACATGCATAAATATTTTTTTTAGGGCTTCACGATTCGACGTTCTCCTCAAGAATTCCAAAAGTAGGTCTCTTTCACGATTTTCGTTTACAATATATTTTTCTGTGGTAGGTAGATTATCTATATTATGTATTATATCTGCGAGATGGTCAAATATATAATCAATAAAAAACAGTGTTAATAAAGGTTTTCCATAATTGGGTATTGTGGTTGGCGATGTTTAATAATAATATATAATATAATAATAATATAATAATATATTTATTCAAAGTTCTTTACAGGATAAATTACATACAGTCTTAAATATAAACTTAAATCTGAGTCTTACATGCCTGAACTAGGAAGTCCTGTGTTTCAGGCAAGAAGTGCTAAAATAATAAAAAATTAACAAATAATCAAAAGGATTAAACTAAAGTACAATAAATATCTGTAAACGTTACACGTTATCTTATACCTACTATTATAATATAACCAAATCTTAACTTATATTTTCCTAATTAACAAGATTTTTATAACTAAAGAATGTATAAAAACACAAAATACATAAAAATTGTACAAAATCAAAAAATAAAATAAAAAAACAAAATCACTTTAACACAAGCAGTAAATTCTCTGTATCATCGTAGGACATGTTTTGAAGAGTTTCCTTAAGAGTTCTCTTACAGTTAACTTTATTTAAGCCATAAATGTTTGCCTTCGCGTTCAATCTATTGTAGAGCAGAGGTCCAAGAAACAGGTAAAATTTTGATGTGAAAGCATGTTTGGTTTGAATTTGAGGACAGACTAGATCTTTACGTCTTCTGTTAATAACATCCGTGTTATATGATAGATAGATAGATAGATAGATAAAGCTTTTATTCTGTACAAAACAAGACACAGGTTATTAACAATATGAGAAAAAGAAAAAAGAAAAAGTGGTGCAGTGTGTCCCAAGTTTGCACCGAATGGGAGTCCAGCTCAGCATGTGTCAGGTAGAATACCTGACGCTGGTATTCTGCTGGATCCCAGCAATGACGTACGGACGTCGAGTAAACCTATGTGAATATTAAGGCTCAGTGCTGTGTGCAGTTATTACAAGGTAAGTGTTAGGAAGATTAAATAAAAATAAGTGTTTAATGTATTGTTCTGTATGTATTGTGTTTAAATATTAACAATTGAGGGTGTGTAATTTGCATTTTGTATATTTGTGAAAGCTTAGATAGTTTTTTTTTTTTAATTTTTCGTTTCAGACTACTGACGACAAATTCAATGAATGAATGACAACTAACAAAGGAGCTCACCATCACGGCAGGTTCCTGCTATCCCTATATTATGGACGTGTTTGAGATCGTCATACCGAGTTTTTTTTGCGACTCAATCAGAAACTTTAGTAAGTGCGTTCTGAAGGTACCAAGATTTTTGATATTCCTTATTGGCGGGGGAATATTGTTCCAACATTTTGTAGCAGCGTACCTAAAACTGCCTCTGAAGGCCGCAGTACTGTGTGGTTCCGTGGAGAGCTGCTGTGAGCATTGTCTCACTGGCCGTCCTCTCTTATTAGCAATCCAGCTTAGTTTGTTGTACAAGTAGGATGGCTCTTTGTACTTTATAACTCCGAAGAGCAGACAAGCCAAGTGCAACTTACGGCGTGACTTCATCTTAAGGATGGAGTGTTGGTTTATAAGGGGAGTGACGTGACTTCTGGGTGGTATTTTGAAGCAGAACCGAGCGCAGGCGTTTTGCACTCTCTGTATCAGTCGCTGCGTTCGTGCCAGCAATCGAGGACCATAAACTGTGTCTGCATAGTTAAGGTTAGAAAGCACAAGCGACTCAACCAGCTGTATACGCAATTCCTCCGACAAATAAGGCCTTATTTTATAAAGGACCTTAAGCCGGTAGAAACAAGTGCGTACTAGCTTTGCCACGTGTGCCTCATACCTCAACTCTGCATCCATGGTAAGACCCAGATTGCGTGCCTCACTAACACGACCAACCGACTCACCCATCAGGACAACTTTTATTGTCGATGGCAAGGCACTTGTTTGACACTTGGTTCCGAATAATAAGTATTTAGTTTTAATAGGATTAAGTACCAAACCGTTAACCTCAGCCCAACATGCTATCCTGTTAAGATCATCGTTCAGGTCTGTCAGAGCGTTGATATAGTCACTAGGCTTAAATGAGATATAGACTTGCACATCGTCAGCATAAATGTGATACCTACATCGCTTCAGTGAGTATGTGATGTCAGCGCAATATAAAATGAAAATCAAGGGGCCCAGTATAGAGCCTTGCGGCACTCCTCTGTTGACGGGGGTGAGTGAAGAGATCAAGGACGAGCCATTGCTTTGTCGTATTTCCACACGCTGTTGCCGGTTGCTGAGATAGCTCCGAAACCATTTTATAGCGTCATCGTCAAAACCGTAATACTTAAGCTTGCATAGAAGCAACTCAATATTTATGCAGTCAAAAGCGCGGGAAAAATCAAGCAAAACAAGTAGTGTGCACATGCCTTTGTCCTGTGCAGATAGGATGTTATCTGTTACATCTAACAGAGCAGTTGAAGTGCCCCGTTGCTTACGAAAGCCTGACTGCATCTCCGGAAGTATTTTTTGTTTCTCCAAATACTGCGACAACTGCTGACACACTGCTTTTTCAGCAACTTTGGACAGGCATGGCAATATGCTTATGGGCCTGAGATCTCTTAGTTCAGTCGGATTGGTAATTTTTGGGAGGGGTCTAACAGTTGCAACTTTCCAAATGTCAGGGAACGTTGCAGAGACAATTGACTTATTTACAATGTCCGTGATGACCTCTACTGTATGTGGAAGTGTTAGTGAAAGCATGTCAAGTGTTATCCCGTCACAGCCCTCTGCATTCGATTTTAACTGACCAAAATATCGCAAAACTTGTTCGGTACTCACTGGGTGTAGTGCGAAACTCGCATCACTAAAACGATGAGATTCAAAAAAGGTACATGCAGTTACGTTCGAAATTGGGTTACCAGGAACATCCAAAAAACTACAATTTATTTGATCTGGGTCTCTAAGGTGACTAGGAAGGTCTTTAAGTAGTGTAGGTGGCAATACGGTACTTTTTAAATTTTTCCATAGAGTCTTAGGATCATTAATTTTGTTATTTATATTTAGTTTGAAATATGCAACTTTTTCGTAAAATAAGGAACTTGACACGAGAGATTTTAATTGTTTATAGTATACCTTTTTTGATTCCGACTTTGTTGTACGATACTTGGCCAGGGCTTCATTTCGCAAATTCATCATAAATTTTATTGTGTCTGTGATCCATGGGTACGTGTGATCTTTAATCAAGCAAGTCTTAGCCGGGGCATGCTCATCAAAAACAGTTATAATGTTCCTGTTAAACTTTTCTACCATATCGTTTATATGGGGCAAGTCACAAATAACTTCCCAGTTCATGTGCAGCAAATCGTCATCAAATTTTTCCCTATTAATTTTTTTAATTGGTCTGTAGGTCACTGTTTGAGGTTTGTTCTTACAGCGTTTTATGTGAACTTTGCATATTATTAGCGAGTGACCATGTATTGCGCCAAATGGTTCCACACAGACCGAAGAATGGTTGACGTTAGTACAAACAAGGTCGATTAGCGTTTCACTATGGTCCGTGAAATGGGTAGGGGAGTCAACTAATTGCTTTAGGTCCAGACTATTTAAAAATTCACAGATTTTCTGAGTTTGGCAGCCAGTGTTCAACATATTGACATTAAAATCGCCCAGCAGTACGTAGTGGTCACATTTTGTTAGGGAACTAATGGTGTCGGTAATGGCATCCAAGAAGAGGTCCAAATCAGAGCGTGGGGGACGATACGCTGTGCCTATAGCGAGTTTTATTCCATTCAAAGAAAGAGTAATCCACATTTGCTCGATAGACTCATATCTAGGGTCAGTTGGTATAGGACAGGTGCGTACGGTTAGACCGCGCTTGAGGTAAAAACCCACACCACCACCACGACCTCCGCGCACAGTCAGTGGTCGCGGTGTGTGACGCAGACGGTAGCCCGGCACAGTGGGCGCGCGACCCTCCTCGCCCGGCCGTAACCAAGTCTCATTGACTGCCACTACATCGAAAGAGTGACTTACCACTGACGCTATAAAATCATCGTGCTTCGTACCGAGGGAACCCACGTTTAACAAACCAACTTTTAAATATTTATCAGGCATAGGACATACATTTTTTACAAAGCAAAAAAACGACGCTCTGGTGCCGACACAATAATGAACCGACGTTTTTACAGTCAGTAGTGACCAACAAAACGATAATATACAATTTAATCCTACGTGAACATTGTAAATGGGTGTGGTAAATAGCAATAAATTTAAATAAATAATATATCATTAAGGGTAAAATTAATGTCAGTAAATAATAATAATCAACGAATGTAAATATAAATTTGTAAAAAATGAATATTGTAAAAAATGTAAACATGAATTTGTAAGGAATTTTATATGCTAGTTTCATATCGTTTATGTAATGTTGTGTAGTAAGGGTGTAAATAGTAGTCATATGTATAAGAAGATGATGATGTCTAAAGTTTAGTTTGTTATTTTGTATAATGTAATATAGTGGGTAAGACAGGATGACTGGATTTTTGTCTGTGTGTAATGCGTGCAGGTCATCGGTGCGCCAATAATATTCACTGTAAAATTTGCACCTATGTTGCTGAGAGTTGAAAAAAAATGCATTAATGGCAAATAATCCAAGCGGACTCCCATTCGATGAAATAAGAAGTACGCACCACTCGTTCTCAATAGTTATAATAAGGTAGAATAAGTTTAAAAATGAATGTAAAAGACAAAGAGAGTTGAACAGAAAAAATGAACACAGCAATAAATATAACAATAATAAGACAGTAAATAAAATAATAACACAAATCGGGCACAACTTAACCCGCAAACAGATCTTTAGCCAAAAATCTTGGTAACATCGTCTTCACGTCTAATGCGTTCTACTTTTTGGCGATCGTCCTTACGAGCTAAAATTTTCCCATCCCTTGTCCACACATACTTCCAGTTATGCAGGCTCCCTGCCTGGCGAGCGCAATAAAATAGCTGGCGATTGGACCGCGTGAGTCGTTCGTTGACGTAAACACGGTGTGGTGGCCCAGGCATATCAAGGTCACCCGTACACAAGCCGCGGCGCACTCGGGCCGCACGTAGCAGCGCGTCGCGGGTTGCGCGCCTTGCCAGGCGCACTGATATAGTCCGCGGTCGCTGCGTAGCGGGGTCAGCAGAAGTGGAGCCATCCGACGCAACAACGCGGTTGCGGAACGTAGCTCCGACTCGCTCGGCATGGACGAGGTCCCTCTCATCTACTGCAACGCCGAGCTTTACTGCGAGGACTTTCACGAGGTGGAGTGTGCTCTCGTCCTTACACTCGGGGATACCGGTAATCTCGATGTCGTTAAGCAGCAGCTCCTGGTCGCGCTCGTTCAGCTGGCACTTCAATTCAGCGATGGTGCTATCAAGCTGTTCGTTATTTATCGGCAAGACTTTCTGCTCGAGCTTCACTTCGAGAGCTACTACTCGTGCCTCAATGCCGTCCAAACGCTCACCAGAGTTCGTTATGGTGTCTTTTAGCTGAGCCATTTCTGTCCGTAATTGAAGGAATTCCTCGTGCATGAGGCGAAACTCTGCACGTAGTTCCTCCTTGAACAACCGAAGTTCATCAGCCAAGTCAGGGGAGAAGTTTAAGGTGTCATTTAGCGCAGTACAGTTTAATGGACTGGTGTCCATAAGCTCTTCCGGGCTCTGCGGTTGTGGCAGGACAGGATTTACCGTACCCCGAACGGGCGTCTCCGCCTTATTATCCCTAACCTGGTTTTTCGGGCATTCCGGACAACACCAGGCCGCTGGAATACAGCCCATGTCAGGCACACTGGCGCAAGCTCGATGGTAAATGCGATTACAATTGCTGCATTTAGCGGCATCTATCGGCGACATATATTTTGCGCAGACACCACACTTAGATGCAGGCATAGTGTGTCGTTGGTAAAGCAGGAAGTAATATAGATTCCGTTAAGTTAGTTTCTTAGAGTGTCAACAGATGGCGCTGTTTACAACTCCGTACGCTGCTATGGTTATGGGAGGCTATTATGGTTGACTAATACCATAAAGAGACACAGGGGTAAACTGAGTTAATTGCACACTTTGTTATCACTTTGGCAGTTACTTTGATTATGTTAACCGATACACTTTTATATTTTTATGTTTAGGGTAGATTCTGGTCACTTTTTGATAGTTTTAAGTTTAGTTGTAAATAGTTTTAAGTTTTTATGTAATACACTGCACTAAAACACTGGATAACGTTTTATGTAATGAACTGGGTTAAGTTCCGACTTTTTATAATATAATTGTGTCTATTGTATATGTTTTTGAATTTATTTCCCACTAAACAATAACAACAGCACAGGCTAACTTGGCGTCCGTGACGTCACTCCATACACACTATATATTAAATCTGCGTGCTGTTGTAATACAATACCCATTATAAATAACTGTCGGACTGTTAGTACTTCACATTCCTTGTATAGGAGGTTAGTAGGAAAAAGGAATGGCCGGAAAGTAGACACTTTGAGAATTGCCCTCTGGGCTCTCTCGATAGTTAGTAACAATGTTTTACCCGTTCCACCCCATGTGGTAATACAGTATGTTAATAACGATTGGCATAGAGCAAAGTAGACTTGTCTAATTATTTTTAGGTCTGCAATGCTTCGTAACTTTTTAAAAACAAATATCAATTTACGAATCCTATTATTTACAGCTTCTATATGATGTTTAAATGAAAGTGTCTCGTCTATTACAATTCCTAGGTACTTTACTGTATTTGACATTTTAATATTGGGACAATCGCATTGGTTATTTGTGCTAGATGTGCAGTTATGAGCATATATTGTTGTGGTAGTGCCAGATAGTTTTTGCTTGCGCATTGAAAACTTGACGTAATTTGTCTTGTCAGCATTTAAAGTTAGTGAGTTATTTAGTTAGTTTGTCTGTTACAATAGATATAAAGAGATCAAATACAGCTATATCGATATAATCAGAGTAAAATCCAGCAAACAGCAAAAAAATACCATGCTGGCGTGAATATAATAATTAATAATTACGTCATTAAATACAAGGACTATTTATTAATTTAAATGCAAAGTCCACAGAACTAAGACGACCCACTGACCGAAGTATTAAACTAAACCTCGCGCTTTCAGAAGCGACCAAAAACCAAATATAACATTCAACCAACATAAAGAATTAGTTAAATTGTATGTATTTTAAAAACAAAATAAATCGTTACTAAACTAACCTAAAGCCAATGCTGTTTACTTGCTTTTCATGAATGAGTGTTTTTTATCTACCTGCCATAAACTTTTTTCATATTTGTTTTTCAAGGGTCAAAATTACTCATTCAGATGTCGATTTAACATGCTACTTATAATTTAATAACTTATTTTAAATTACTAATTGGTCAATTATATTCTTATAAATGTTTGTAAATTTTGGGTATTTCATTTCCGACAATCGGTGAAGGAAAACATCGTGAGGAAATCTGGATTTCAATATATCTGAAATCGCAAGTGAGTAAGCGTGGTGAGGAATGCTCGTTCTTTCTTTATACAGGGTGTTACCGAAAGGGTATATCTATCCAAAAGGGGTGAAGAGTACTTCTGGTATAGAGTCAGTTTACAAAATTTCAGCTCTTTCAGCCAGACCACTAAAGCAATAGACTCGTATTGTTTACATTTAGCAAGCGACGTAATGATATTGACTCTTGCAGTATGGGGACAGACGGGGACACGTTTATATTATTATCTTGTGCAAAAGAAATCTCTATATTATGGTAAAAATCACCATAAACTTTAAGTAAAAAGTATTTATATTGTTGAATTAATCTATACTTATAATAAATCTGTAGAAGTGAAAATTCTGTACATTGAAAATATAAAAAAAAAAATGGCGGGGGCTGTTACTAGACCGACACCGAACACAAAAGCGTGAAAAAAAAAATTTTTGTCTGTCTGTCTGTCTGTTTGTTCAGGTATCACGCAAAAACTACCGGTTCGATTACGATGAAACTTGGTATAATTATTCTTTATTATCCTGGGCACCACACTGGGTAGTTTTTATCCCGGAAAAGTATAAACAATAAAAATCAAACTTAATTTTGCGGTTAAAAACTCATTGATAAGTTTCGTCATCCACGCGAACGAAGTCGCAGGCACAGCTAGTAACAAATAATAATATCGCAAATGATACGGAACTCTTCGTGTGAGAGTCCGACTCGCACTTGATTGGCTTTTATTGCTAATGAATGAATTAATCATATAATTATTGTATTTATGAGTATCCTTTCTCAGAAGTTTGAAGATCAATCATCTTTTGCTAACTTTTTTTAATCATTTAAATATCATTAAATTCGGTATGGCTCCTAATTACATTCAATTAGCGATTATAAATAAAGTTTAATGTTATTTAAATAAATACCAACTTGTAACGGGACAGTTATAGGTTTGTATTATAATTACGGCAGGTCAAACGGCAGGCTTTTTCTTAATAAAAAACGAAATGATATCGATGTGTGCTTGTAAATAACGGTAGGATAGGTTGAAAGTTTCAGAGAAACTTATGTCAGGTTCCATTTTCTTCTGATAGTAGATGTAGAAATACAAATTAAATAGTCGCTTTTTAAGTACATGTGGTGTAGATGTTGTTAAAGTAACTAATATAACCTATTATTTAAAAGATTAATTGATTTTAAAGCGCGGAACTCTACGTGTGTTGCTTTTTGGTTAACTATCTATGTTCCTAAGTTTCACATCAATATATTAATTATCCTTAAGTAAATGTTGGTAAACATTTCTTTCATTCAATAAAGGTTTTTTTTTTATTTTTTTAAATAAATAAATAAATGCGGACAAATTCACATACATTGCTCTGAACCCAAAGAAAGTAGCTGAAGAACTTGTGTTATGGAATTCAGAAACAACGAAGGTACCACAAACACCCAGATCCGGGACAATGTAGAAAAGTTGGTTTCTACATTGACCCGTCCGGGGATCGAACTCGGGACCTCAGAGCTAGCGACACCTTGAAACCGGTGCGTACGCCACTTGACCACGGAAGTAAAGTGTACACTTTACTTATGTCTTTCCATAATCATTTTATTTACTTACACTTTATCCGCTTTTAAAATACCTCTCTTACGAAATTCTCTTAAACAGACGCAAAACAAAATAAATACGTTACAAAACCGAAAACTGTACCAATACTTATATAACATAACCTCCATTTTGTTCCCGCGCAAAAAGGCCTAAATGTCAAACTGACAGGCATTGTGACGTTCAGAAGTAATGGCGGATAATTACAGACTTTCACTTTTTGTAATGAGTTTTTCATGGTTTATGTTTGTATGGCTTTGTTTATTTTAGTGAAATTAAGAGGGACTTATTAGTTGTTTTTATTACTACTAAGTGGGAGGAAGATAAGGCACATAATTCAGGTATTTTTAGTTGTCATAATCCTGTTTATTTAGGACGAACTGAAAGAAGTTATGATTTCTTTATTTATTTTTACTTTGACTTGAAATTTAACTTTAACGTTTTATATTAATCTCAATTTAAATCATTTTCTGTGTCCTAAATAAAAAGCTCTAATAAAGGATTGTTTTCTCAGTAATATATAACTTTGACAGTCTTTACCTTCAAAGCCATAAGGTCGATAATCGTTCGTTATTTTGATCTACAATCATAAATTTATAAGGATCTTACACAATATCCTATAATTAAAGAGAAACACATGAACTATAAAACATGTCTGCCCATCCCTTTCACTTAAACGTAAACATTACTTAAATAACATCACGTAACATATAAATGACGATTTGATTGACCCACTTCTCAATTTGGTAGTGGGTTCGATTCTGTACGTTTTTGAACGAAAGTTTAATGTAACGCTGATCAGACGATCCACAATTTGCGCGTCGAATAAGACGAGTTGAGCACGATAACCCAAGAAACTGATGACTCATGACAATCAAAGCTCTATGCTATGATGTTACAGTCAACTTGATCGCGGCAACCAATTTCAAACGTAGTGATTTTTATCCATCAGTGAAGAGTGTATCGTGGATGAATGATTACACATAAATTCATATAGAAAGGAACCGTCTGCGTAAAATTTATGTGGAACAACCTCTAAAGTATACCCAAACACTGAAAAAAAGAATTTTTGTATCGATCCGCCATTATCGGCGATATCGCATAATAAAGAAAAATAACCCTTGGAATTAAAAACACACTGCTTTTTGCAGTCGGTTGAAAATTAAGAGTAGATAGACATAACGCTTTTTTGCTATGTGATTGTCATCCATATCATTACATTCCCTTATCATCCCTCCTCATTAAATACTCAAGAATGTATCTAAAAATAATGTTAACTGCTACGAAATAGGTTATTAATACATTTTTCTTAACATTTTTTCAGGTGGAGATACAAATGCTGGATGTCGACAAGTTAACGTTTGAGCACCACTGCGGTGGCGCAGTCATCGCTGAGCGGCTCGTGCTGTCGGCCGCACACTGCTTCGATAAGGTATGTTGCCTTACGTAAAACCTATTAACTATTAAATATTGGTATCACATACAATGCTCTGAACCAAAAGTAAATAGCACTTGTGTTATGAAGTCCAAGATGACTAATATGGCGTTGCAATCATTGAATAATTCTTTATTTAAGAGCTCATAGGCGTGCAGAGCTTCGTCTATATATATTTTTTTTAGTCTATAAATTTTCTAGATATTAAGAATAAACATTAATTGTTTTTCCAATATAATTTATTGACGACAAATCATTGGTTGGCCTGGTCAAAGCGCATGGCAACTAACACTAAAGCGCGGCCATATCCGTCCCGTAAACCGTCTTGTTGTTATTAGTTATATTATTATGTAGGTACACACTTTGGTTTATATAATTGGTTATTACAGCCGTATAAATTAAATAAATAAATATTTTATTTATGTTGTGTTTGTTGTTGTATTAGATTTAAGTATTGAATTGTAATTAATAAGACACATGCATAAAAAAAGTCTATCACCTACTCAGTGGGCAACCCGTGTCTTACAAACGTGGTTTCTGTTCCAGCAACCATTACAACTGGATCACATCCGCCTGGTGGTCGGAGAACATCGGCTGAAGTTCCAAGACAAGCATGAGCACCGGTTCCTTGCTGAGAAGGTGGTCCGACATCCGGATTTCAGGAAAAGTACGTTCATTCTTATTATTGTTTTAAACTTTTACGCTACTCTTAAGTCGCAATGTATGTTTGTGTTTCTTGTGGGTTAACAAATGAGAGTTCCGTAAAGAAAAACAGTACCCATATATCCATAAATCACTTTGTTATCCGTTTGACTGTCTGTCTGTCAGTCAAGATTTTTTCAGGAACGCGTCTTGGTATCATGTTGAAATTAAAGTTAAATGTTTTTTCTAATATCATTTCAAGAAACTTTCCATCGACCCAGAATCTTATTTATTTGACGACCTCCGTGGTTGAGTGGCGTACGCACCGGTTTCAAGGTGTCGCTAGCTCTGAGGTCCCGGGTTCGATCCCCGGACGGGTCAATGTAGAAAAATCACATTTCTACATTGTCTCGGGTCTGGGTGTTTGTGGTACCTTCGTTGTATCTGAATTCCATAACACAAGTGCTTTAGCAACTTACTTTGGGTTCAGAACATAAATGTGATGTTGTCCGCATTTATTTATTATTATTTATTTATATTTACATGTAAGTTTAATTATATTTACAGTTTATTTCATAGTGTCATACGTCAATGTGTGAGAGAGCATTTTATCATAGACTTATTTTTAACAGTACATCTACCCAGTATATTGCGACATGAATAATCTAATTTCTAATCAAACCTCTTTCCAGATGGACCACACAGCAATGACATAGCAATCATCCTGGTGTCCCGGTCTGGCAGTGGCGTCCAGTTCAACTCACACGTGCGTCCGATATGCTTGCCGGATGACGGAGTGACGGCCGGCAAGTGGTGCGCCGTCAGCGGGTGGGGGTTTCAGGCTGGTATGACTTTTTTTCATGGATTAATATTAACTAATAAAAACGTGTGATCGCTAACGGTTGGCCTTTTGGAGAGGCTCAGAGTCACTCAACGAGCTATGGAGAGAGCTATGCTCGGGGTTTCTTTGCGCAACAGGATCAGGAATACGGAAATTCGCCAAAGAACTAGAGTCACCGACATAGCTCGAAGAATATGCAAGTTGAAGTGGCAATGGGCAGGCCATATCGCTCGAAGAACCGATAACCGCTGGGGAAGAAAGGTTCTCGAGTGGCGACCACGAACCGGAAGACGCAGCGTTGGCAGGCCTCCCACCAGGTGGACCGACGATACCGTCGAAAGTTGCGGGCACCCGGTGGATGCAATTGGCGAGTTGTCGTTTATTGTGGCGTTCTAGGGGGGAGGCCTTTGTTCAGCAGTGGACGTCTTCCGGCTGATGATGATGAATAAAAACGTAAAACCTAAAATATGGCATCTATAAATAAATTTTAATTGCAGTCGATTGAAAGGCAGCATTGTCACGTTGTTTGACACCTGTGATTAAGTTTGTTAATAACTTTAATTCCTATAAAATCAAAATAAGAATAGGAAAATATTTATTTGTAATCTTATATGTACAAAACAATGTATTGTTTTATAAATATAATTCTAGCACTAATATCACGGTCTAAAACACATACTTTTTTATCTATGGTTCTGCAATGTGACGTAGTCAAAATAAGCCTTACGTATTTAGCCTCATTGCCTTACTTATGGCATGATATTTTAGCAATCTTGTCTACACTTAAATACATTATTATAAACCATAATTTATTTATTTCAGAGAACACTGAAAACTTTGCACCTGTGTTAAGAGCGGCGGCAGTACCTGTGATGGATCTAAATACATGCAGGAAAAGCCAAGTGTTAGGTGGCAGGCAGCAAGCTATATTAGACTCTATGATCTGTGCAGGTAAGTTAAATTTGCTTAAACCTAAATATAACTAAGAAAATAATATCCATACTTTGACGAATTCGGTAAGAGGCGAGTTTTTCATTAAATTTTGAATATTTTAATGCATTTATCTATTCTTAAACTATTTCTGCCTAATTAGGGATAAACGGAACGTATTCCTTAAATATTTATTTTAATTCCATATAAATTAGTTGTAAATATTTTTTGCCTTACGCAAAGGGTGTAGCAATGTTATGCGCAACAATGACATTCAATGTGTTTCCACTCAGTGCATGACGTGTAGTCGATCTTGACTTGATTGCTGTTACTTTTAAATCAGGGAACCACGTCTGTTGTAAAGAAAATGCTGTAGCTAGGGAAATTACATTGCTTACTTAGAAAAGAGGTAAGTAATATTGACTAAACGTGAAATAAAACATCAGATGAAACCTATTTTAAATGGCTGATAAATGTGTTGTTTCTCTTTTTTTAGCTAACAGCGGCCTTGTTGAGAAGCTTACTCTAATACTCTAAACATTATAACACTATTATTATTCTATATAATTACTTCCAGGAGTTCTATCAGGCGGTGTAGACGCTTGCCGCGGTGACAGTGGCGGTCCCCTCGCGTGCCAGGGCGGCGCGCGCTGGCAACTGCACGGCGTCGTCTCCTGGGGCGCCGGCTGCGCGCGCAGGGCTCGCCCTGGGGTGTATACTAGAGTAGCGTCATACATCGACTGGATTAGAAGAACTGCGGCGAGTCTGGGGCATAAGATTGGCTATTAGAAAATTCTAGAAATTTAGGACTACTGAATCTGCAATATGAAACAAGAGTAATGATTGTCAAGAAGGAATTAACAATCAGATAACTTGAAAAAGTATCTACTCAATGTGACTTTCAGTGCCTACGTATTGACTTCATTAGAGTACCATCTAATACCAACATTTTTAGAATGTGCCCATATATTTTCTACTTGAATATGTCTTCCTGTATCGACTGTTATTTTACTATTAGAAGAAATAGTGCCGTATTTCAGATATTCTACTAATTTAACTTTCTGCTCCTTTATTGATATGGTCTTTAGAAACAATATAAAATGACTTACCAATTTATGAAAATAAAACACAATACAGAACTTTACACGATCCACCAGACAAAAATGTCTGCAATAGACTATTAGATGATAGTCAAGTAAACGACAACAAAAACCCATTGGTTGCCGCGCTCATATGACCACGGCAACCAAGTCAATCACAGTCATTTCTGCCCCTAGACAAATTTGTTTAAAACCTGCTTACCACGTGTCATTCATTTTCACGTCATTCACTCTATATTATTATGACTTGCATAAAATCCGCCATTATGTTTTTCCATAGTAATTATATTTATAATAGTTACTTTAGTATAGTTTAACGCCAAAGGTTAGATGTATAAGATATAGTAATATATAATTAACAGTAATTTGTTTTAAGAAATAGCGTAATAAAGTATTTTAATTAAATTATTATAAAAAGGTGTCGGTTTTTTATTTGTTTCTCGTGTAACCTAAGAAAAATGGGAATTTTATTTGTTTTTTGACAAATAATTTAACTATTTGTTTGGGTTAATATCTAAAAAACATAGAACACTGATATTGTGAAACCTATGTGTAAAAATAATAGGCATGTTTACAAGGTGTTACCGAAAGGGTATTTCTATACAGAAGAGGTGAAGAGTACTTCTGGTATAGAGTCAGTTTACAAAATGTAGGCTCAAAATGAGTTACATTATTATTTTGAGCTGAAATTTTGTAAACTGACTCTATACCTAATGTACTCTGCACCCCTTTTGGATAGATATACCCTTTCGGTAACGCCCTGAATAGGTAATAAATATTAAATGTCGTTATTTAATGTAATGCTGTTCGTAGACCTAAATTTAAATAAGAATGAACTCATTTTAATGATCATTACTGGCATTAATTTATTTGTATTTTAAGTAGATCTCTATCAGTATCCTTGGTAATTATTGTTGTCAAGCAATGAAAACTTACCGTTGGTTTTTCGTTTAATATCCTTTTTGCTTTTTACACAACAACTGATTAAGATTATTTAAAATATTAACCTTACACAAAAATTAAACATTTTTAATCTTTTCTTATCAAAATATTGTTGCAATAGTTCAGGGTACAATTTGTATGTTAGTGGGACAATACTCAATGAAATATTGATAATAAATGTAATTATTTGGTAATATTGATTGCTTAATATGATAATTCAAATATAATGTAACAACTCAATACTTAAATCTAATACAAGAACAAACAAAACGTTTGGTAGACTCTACTCGTGATCAGAGAGCTGGTTTGTTCCTTGCACAGAAATCGGCAAAGCCATTCAACGTGGCAATGCTGCCAGCCTTCTGGGCACGTTTCCCGCCATTGACAAGGATGACGATGAGTTTTTTGACGCGTGTTAGTTTTATTTATTTATATAAGACTAGCTGTGCCAGCGACTTCGTTAGCGTGGATGACGAAACTTAGCAATGAATGACGAACTTATTACTATTGATTGTAGCGTAATAAAAAGTATACTATAACCTGCCCAGGAGTATGAAGAATAATTGTACCAAGTTTCGTTAAAATCCGTCGAGTAGTTTTTGTTTCTATAAGGAACATACAGACAGACAGACAGACAAAAATTTTACTGATTGCATTTTTGGCATTAGTATCGATCACTAATCACCCCCTGGTAGTTATTTTGAAAATATATTTCATGTACAGAATTGACCTCCCTACAGATTTATTATAAGTATAGATTTAATTTTAGTATTGGTTTGTTCATGTAACAACTAGATAAAACATTATGATTTGCCTATGGGTTGTATATCCTGTGTAAGATGGTGTCAAATAATTGATACGAAAAACTGGATAACAATAATTATTAAATTAATTCATTTTGAGCTGAAATTTTGTAAACTGACTCTATACCAGATGTACTCTTCACTCCTTTTGGATAGATATACCCTTTCGGTAACACATTGTATGTCATACATGTAGAGAAAAATGTGAATGATAGGACAATTTAATACGTATATGAAACTGGGAAGTAGATAAAAATACAAAGTAAAAAAAATTAATTAAATAATTTAAAGCCTTGGGTGTCAATAATATAATTATAATCAGGATAAAAAAATAATGTGTTATGTAGGCTACAGTTTTGTAATTGAATGTTCATATTTATGTTGTATATTATTTATTGTAGTTTGATAACACGGGTTCAGAATGTAAGCAGTAATCACGATTTTGTTCGTCTGTATACATTATTGTTGTATCAACTACTTATTATTTTTATGTTTACTTTAAATTCTCATCTGCGTAGCTTGCCCAAACTATGTTGGGGTCGGCTTTCGGTTTAACGGAATTCAGCTGAATACCGTATACGTTACAGAGCGACTGCCTTTCTTACCTCCTCGGCGAATGATGATAAGGTATTTTGAAAAGATGCAGTCATTATTATATGGTCAATTTTCGTTCGTCTACAGACTTAGGTACAAGTAAAGACAGGTCATCTTATTATATTACAATTCGCCCTCTTTACAGTAAGGTATTACGTCAGAGAAACCTCTGCCCCTAGTATCAGTTATCACGTTTTAATACAAACACACAAACACGTGCAGGAAAAAAACTCACGTGATTGTAGACTTAGGTATAATACTAGCATATAAACGTCCCACTGCTAGGCACAGGCCTCTTCCCATATAGAGAAGGCACGAACATTCATCACCGCGCTTGTTCGCGGACTGGCGATTTCAGATCCCAATTTTGGTATCTATATTCCTCGTGTGATTATATTATAATTAAAATAAGGACTTGCAAGGGTTATATGGAATTACTTGAGTTATTTTATTTGTTTACAGGTTTAAAGAATAAGTTAATCTTTGACTTAATTAAAAAAGTAGGTATGTAATCTAATTCAAATTAGTTACATAATATATTTATGATGATAGATCTATTACGGATTAAATATATCATTATACAGGGTGTTAAGAAACCCCTGTCCGATCCGTTAAGGTGTTGTTAAGTATCGACAATTGATACCATTAATGAAAAAAAAATTGATAAAAAAAAATATATAGCCTAAATTTTTTTTTTCTCAAAACGTGAATGATAGTGTCGGCGTCGTCACAGGTGCTGCCAAAAGATCAAACAAAAGGCCGCCAAATAATATCGACGAAAATCGTGCTGTAATTATTGTTTCAAACTCAAATTTTCGGAATTTCGCGGCCAAAAATCGTTATTTCAAAGTTCATTATTATTGATACTATCATGAATATTGCAAATTTAATATTTAATTTGGGCATGTGATTGTGAAACCCTTTTTTTTTTTTTTTTACCCGGGAAATCCTCATGGACTTCCTCCGCCCTGGGGAAGGCGGAGGGGTATGCCGGACTCTTACCGGCTAAACGCACCGGAGTGCTTCACCCTTCCCTTATGCTGGAGACCAGGCGGGAAAGCAATGCAAACTACCGCGATCGTGATTGTGAACCCTATATCAACCCTTTGGGGTCGGACAGGGTTTTCTTAACATCATCATCATCATGATCATTGTCATCGCACATCTACAAAACTACTACTTCTTGATAAAGACACTTCTGAAAAACACTATTTTTGCATATGTTATTTTAACTAACATTGTTCCCCAGTGCAAGTTTAATTATAATTGTATAATTATATAAATCTGTAGGTAAGGTTAACGCGTGTCAAATATTGATATTAATGAATCTGTTTTTTTTATTACAGACACACGTTATTTATGAAAAACGTAGTTTAGATACAAAACACGTGTTTAAATCTCAACTCATTCATTAAATATTATAATTACAACTACCAAGCTGACCCGAAATGAACTGGAGTAATTGACCAGTATAAGTAGTACTTTTATTATATAAACATAATGAGTATGAAGTTACCATAATTAGTAAATAAATAATAAATAAATGCGGACAACATCACATACATTGCTCTGAACCCAAAGTAAGTTGCTAAAGCACTTAATGTGTTATGGAATTCACAAACAACGAAGGTACCACAAACACCCAGACCCGGGACAATGTAGAAAAGTGGTTTTCTACATTGACCCGTCCGGGGATCGAACCCAGGACCTCAGAGCTGGCGACACCTTGAAAACCGGTGCGTACGCCACTCGACCACACAGGTCGTCAAAAAAATTAGTAGACTTTACTCACAATAAATATCTAGTTAACCTATTATTATTATAAGCCATTTCTGTCTCACTGCTACGAAAATACCTTTTTATTCAACATGTGCTAAGTAGCTAATGGCCAAAAGCTAATTTTAGTAAACATTTTTTTTTTAAACTGCCCCGTTGGCCTAGTGGTTCTAAGCGCGACTGCTACGCTAGAGGTCTTGGGTTCGATTCCCAAGTCGACCAAGGTGTTATTGGGTTTTTCTATGAAATTCTCAGTAGCAGGTCGGAGTTTGGATTTGTGCCCGGTTAGTGGCAATAGGCTCGCCCCCTATTACATGGGACCTAAACATACCGGCGAACTGTGGGTGTACATTGGTACACCTCTGCTTAACCCTTCGGTGATACAGGCGTGATGGTATGTTATTTTACAAAAAATTTAATTTTGTCTTTCTTAAACTTTATATTTCTAACCAAATACATAAGAGGTAATTTACGCCCAGACACAGAACAAATTTATCATGCTCATCATACAAAATTTGTGCTGGATGGGAATCGAACCCAGAACCTTCGGTTAAGCAGTCCGGCTATGGTCTTATAGCCTAAATTCTCAAGGAAGGTTTAAAAGCTATTTAAAATCACGTTACTTGCAGCTAGTAGTAATTAAACAAAAACTATAATAAACAAGATAAATCATAGGCAACGTGATTGAAAGTGCAATAATCTTAAAATTACGTAAATCTTCGTACCTTATCTACTGCATTTAGATATTACATATATTAATCTTATCATCTCAGTGCAATGGATTTATCGAAAGAAATGGAAAGAATTGAGAATATAATAATAATTTAATAATAATAATTTTTATTCATATAAAGAGTACAAACATCTTTTTAACAACAAAGTACCTACTAGGTAAATAAATAGGTGCACCTGCATACATTTTAAAACAATAATTAGATGATTGTACAGAGACGACCAAAAAGTGACACGCCAACCCCAAACTGAGACAATCTCGTATCTTGGGAGCTGGCCTCTCACCGTTCCATTAATGTATCTTATTACTAGATATATAGAAAAAAGCAAAACAATATAAATTTAGTTGTACAGAATATTATTTATAATATCAAAGCTTATATTTTATTTTATTTTCTAAACTTAGGTTTTAATATTCTATCTATATTACATACATACATACATACACACATACATATAATCACGCTTCTTCCCCTGTAGGGGTAGGCGGAGACCACTTCTTTCCACTTGCTATGATCCTTACACACTTGTTTCGCTTTGTCCACTTTCATTATTCCCTTCATACATGCTGTTCGGTTTATGGTACTCTTGACCTGGCCTTTTTAATTCACACTCGCCTTATACATTTTTTTCGTCAATCGTTCTTCATTCACTGTCTCGACATTGCCAAACCATCTCAGCATACCTTTCTTAATTTTTGTCTCGACATCCATCATCTGACATACTTCATCCACATTACCATCCATTCCTCCTCTTACAATTACTCTTAGAATTGAGAATAATCTAGAACATAGTTTAAGTGTGACTAGGTATATGTGTTATTTTTACTTTTGAGCAGAAGGTTCCGTATTTTATTTATATGTTGTGTAGGACTGCAATTTTAAACCGACTGCAAAAAGAGGAGATTCCCAATATGTCTGTATGTTTTTCTTTTTTTGTATGTATGTTAAGATTTTTCTTTGCCAATGACCTATTTAAAAGAATACTTTTTCATCGATACATCAGAGGTGGTCCCAAAATTAATCAAAGTCGATCTAGCAGTTTGTTTTTTTTTTACATTTATGGGTCTCATCTCGAAAACTATTGATTCGTTATTATAAGATTCCATAAAACGAAGACGGCATCATAGTATTATCTTAGATTAGGATAACTTCACCTACTTTTTAATTTGATAAGAACTTGACACACTTTGTTATAATCTTATATGGTTAGATAGTAGGGATTTTACCAATTTTTCCTAAGCTTTCCCCAAGCTCTGTTGTGGTCGGCTTCCAGTCTCACCGGATTCAGCTGAACACCGTATGTTACAGAGCGACTGCCTATCTGACCTCTACAACACATTTGCCTAACACAGTATTCAGTAAGACTGGTTGTCAGACTTAACGCTTCCCAAAGATCAAAGTATGACAGTCAGGACCAACGGCTTAACGTGCTTTCCGAGGCACGGAGGATTTTCGGTATGTTTAGAAATGGTCACTCATCCACGGACCATGGTTTACACTTAGCCAAGCCAGGGTTTTTCCTTTAATTCCTTTTTAAACGCTGACGCAAAAACGAAGGGGTGTTGTAAGTTTGACGTGTCTGTCTGTGTGTATGTGTCTGTCTGTAGCATCGTAGCTCCTAAACGTATGAGCCGATTTGAATTTCGTTCTTTTTTGTTTGTACTATAAATTAGTCGTGGTGGCCTAGCGGTTCAATGAACTGAATTGTATGCACGAGGTTGTAGGTTCGAACCCAGGCAATTACCAATGTGGCTTTTTCAAAGTTATATGTACTTTCTTAATTATTCTAAGACACTTCTGACAAACGGTGAAGGAAAACATCGTGAGGAAACCTGGATTCCAAAATTTGGGATCTGAAATCGCCAATCCGCAGAGAGCAAGCGTGGCAATGCTCGTGCCTTCTCTATATGGGAAGAGGCCTGTGCCCAGCAGTGGGACGTTTATAGGCTGGATTATTTATAAATTAGTCGGTAGTATTCTAAGCTATAACTTATATAGATATGTTGAGTATTTTCAAAGTTCTGAACAGTTTTAGATAATTTATCGGGTGGTTCCTCTAATTTATAGTTCTAACCAGTTATCCCGACGAAATGACTCATAAATTATGTGTTATTACTACGAGATATTTTGCCTACTTTACTACAGATGCAGGTTTGTTTAGTAAAACATATGTAATATAATAATATTATAGTTTAATCGACGGAGTTATGGACATGACATTGTATTGGAAAGACGTCGCCATTATCTTAGTTATAAATAAAATCATTGATGAAAACTTATCTGTAGATATAGTTAAAACTACGGCCTTTCTTGCCTGAAGTTTAGTTTTGAATTTGTAAATAATTATAAAACTCTTTTAACTTAAATAGACAATTTAAAAATAAAATCTATACTTATAATAAATCTGTAGAAGTTAAAATTCTGTACATTGAAAATATCAAAAAAATAAATGGCGGGGGGTATTACTAGACCGACACCGAACCCAAAAGTGTGAAAAAAAAAATTTTTGTTTGTCTGTCTGTCTGTTTGTTCAGGTATCACGCAAAAACTACCGGTTCGATTACGATGAAACTTGGTATAATTATTCTTTATTATCTTGGGCACCACACTGGGTAGTTTTTATCCCGGAAAAAACAAACTTAATTTTGCGGTTAAAAACTCATTGATAAGTTTCGTCATCCACGCGAGCGAAGTCGCAGGCACAGCTAGTATAAAATAAAATTTACAAATTTACACCCAGGCACTGAACAAATGATCATGCTCATCACACAAAGATTTTTCCAGGTTGGGAATCGAACTCACTAGACCAACAGGCCAGTCAACTCATATCATTTTTGACACATGGTATTTTTAAATACTATACTGATCTCCACGGTTTCACTGCCATTGCTTCTCTCCTAAGGCAAGTAACGTGATGGTATATACCCTATAACCTTCCTGAAGAGTAGGACTACCAAATATAAAAAGAGGTTTTTGTATCAGACTTGTAGTTTTAGAGATAAGTGCGATCAAACAAAAAAAAACTATAAATTTCGGCTATATCATTTTTTTATAGATTTTAGTATGACACTAAAAACATAATTATAATCTTAAGTTTTGTAGTCTATAACTAAAGAAACTAACCATTATACTGTCTGATTACTTCAACCGTATATCTTAAAGATATTATAATAAGGACAAACATACAACTTTATACATATATAGTATTTCTTTATCAATATTGCATTAAGTTTCCTAGTTTTGATAATAAATATAACTTGGACTATCGCTGCCGAGACAATACGTGTTGTAATTAATCGAGACTAAATACAAATAATTATTTAAATTATAATTATTTGGGACTTTCGTAATTATTGTAGTTATTATAATTATTGGTGTTCGTGTTTCTTGTGGACGATGATCGTGGTTTTTAATTTGGATTTTCATATTGCTGCAAAAGTGTAAGTATTTTTGTGATATTTTGATAGTTGAAGTTAGAATTAAGTTTCAAAATAAAATGGTTTAGGGGTTTAGGTACATGGATTATGGCCGAATGATTGTAATGTTTATTTATTGGTATTGTAAATTAAATAAAGTATAATAATATAAGAAAGAAATAATGTTTTTTCTTAAAAAAACGTTAAAGTAAGTTACTTACGTATATTTAATGCGGAACACAAGATATAATAATTAAATAGTTATGTAGTTTCATGAATACATGTACATTATTATAGTCATGTTATAATTAGAACTATTGTATAGCTTAGCTGTATATATAATTATTATATACTTGCTGCACCCTTCATGCTTATTGTGTGTGGTCAGAAAAGTTTCATCAAAATTATATCAGTGGTTTAGGCGAGCATAGAAAACGAATATACCTACATATTTATTCAATTTGAATTAGATAGAAATTTAAAAGATAGACATCTATGTCATGCGATGGGGTATATTTTCTGTTTCCACGCACTACATTACAGATATCATACTTAAATATTATAAGGGAATCATAGAGAATAGATGTTTATCATGTATATCAAATAACCCAATAAAAACGCATTTGTATAATTTATTCTTACTTAAATAGATTAAATAAAGAGCTTTATTATTAGTATTTATTACGTAATTATAAATAGATAACTAGAGTTTAAATACATAAAGATCTAGAAGATAAATTCTAATTTCATAATTGTCAAAATTTGTTACTTACACAAAAACTTCTGAATTAATTTTAACGAATTATAGCACACACGGTGAAGAAAAACATCGTGAGGAAACCTGGATTCCATAAATTGGGATCTGAGCAAGCGTGGTGATCAATGCTCGTGCCTTCTCTATATGGGAAGGGGCCTGTGCCCAGCAGTGGGACGTTTATAGGCTAGTATCATTATTTATATGTTACAGCACACAGGTAGTTTATAACCTATATTAACACATGATACTTTTTATCTAAAGTAACAACATTACCCGGGTGAAACCGCTTTTTTTTTACTTTTTTTTATTAGCCTACGTTGTCCCAGTGCTGGGCAAAGGCCTCTCCCAAATCTTTCCATATTTCTCTTTCTCAATCATTTCTTATCTACAATAATTAAAAATGTTGTTTTTGGATTGATGTCAATGACATAATGTCAATGTTAAGTCTATGTAGTTTATCAAATTATAAGACCTAAGTTAATCGAGGCTGGCAAAAGTTTTTTTTTTATTGTGTTCCTCACTTTCTTTCCCAACTCTACGGAGAAGATAACCTGGGGCCCAATTCCGCTATTTTGTAGTCAGTGGATGGCAGGTTAATGAACGTTCCAGTGTGTACTTGATTTTCGTATTCAGATGATTTTATGTTCATTAACCTGCCACCCACTGACTTTCAAATAGCGGAATCAGGCCCCTGACCTGTATGTATGTAAGTATGTACGAATACAACTTATATAATAATAATAATATTCCGGGACAACTCACCCACGGTTATCTGATCCCAAGCTAAGCAGAGCTTTGTTATGGTAACCAGCCAACTGATAAACATACTTATATATTTCTAAATACATAAATATTTTAGATAAATTACACCCAGACACAAAACAAATGATCGTGCTCATCCCACAAAGATTTGCCCTGGGTGGGAATCGAACCCACAACCTCCGGTATAGCTGTCAGGGTCACTAACCACTAGACCAACAGGCCCGTCCCGTCGTCGTCATGTTTCATTGCTTTTTATTTCTTCGGGTTTTGGTATTCGGGTTTTCTATATATTCTTTAACTATTAAGCCTTAATTAAAAGCTTTTTTTATTAAAAACTTTCTAAACAAACAAAGTTTTTCATTAACTTCTGATTTCAGTAAGACAGACTTATTATTACATAAAATAGCTTGCCCAATAATATTTACATTGTCAATAAAAATAAATCTTAGTTTGCGATATTGCCCGCCGATAAGCTCTAACTGAAATTATACTACCGCTCGTGTATAGATAACAGTTAATTAAAAGTGTATTAGATTCCTGAAAAAAAAAACACTTTGCCAGATTAGGGTTTTGAATCCGAGACCTCACGTTTAAAAGTCACGTTTGCGATAACGTTGGTTAAAATTTATCTCATGATTAATTAAGGCGCTGCCCCGAGCAAACGACCTTCGGTTAGACGCTTGAACCATTTTTAGTTTTTCTTTTTTTTTCTTAAATTGTAAGTGTCATTTAAGAGGAAATTGGGACGTGCTCTCACGTCGAGAGCCTACGGCGGCCTGCAGCCTCGCCTCCGCGAGTGTATTTCATTTTTAGGAATAAATTGAATTGTAAAATGAATAAATAATAAATACAAGTCGACCAAGGTGTTATTGGGTTTTTCTATGAAATTCTCAGTAGCAGATCGGAGTTTGGATTTGTGCCCGGTTAGTGGCAATAGGCTCGCCCCCTATTACATGGGACCTAAACATACCGGCGAACTGTGGGTGTACATTGGTACACCTCTGCCTAACCCTTCGGGGATACAGGCGTGATGGTATGTTATGTTTTATGTTATGTTTTTAAAATAAATCTTTGGTCTTTTTGATAAACATACATACATGCCATCACGCCTGTATCCCCGAGGGGTTAGGCAGAGGTGTACCAATGTACACCCACAGTTCGCCGGTATGTTTAGGTCCCATGTAATAGGGGGCGAGCCTATTGCCACTAACCGGGCACAAATCCAAACTCCGACCTGCTACTGAGAATTTCATAGAAAAACCCAATAACACCTTGGTCGACTTGGGAATCGAACCCAAGACCTCTAGCGTAGCAGTCGCGCTTAGCGCCACTAGGCCAACGAGGCAGTTACGTATAAAATGTTTAGATTTAAATTCTCCATCAGTTGGTATAAGTTACATTAAAAAACACGTGTATTTCACGAGGACATGCAAGGAATAAATTTTGATAGACCATTTTTAAAATGAGAACTACTACATTTGCCGCATTAAAAAAAATTATATCCGGATAAATTAAAGTCAACATATTAGAGAATGATTTGGTAGAATTTGATGTGTTTTAAATATCGATTTTATAGCTTAGTAAAACACAGCTTTTGCGCATTTTGCTCGGGGAAGCGCCTTAACGTACCTACCATGAAAAAATCACATGTTTTTGTTCATCTTGATTAATTAGTGGCAAAAAATTATAATGGTATCTTAGCTTTTAATCCAACATGCGATCTGTTTGTGGATGTATGGATGAAGATTTTATTGGCGTGTCTGATGTTATGTGAGAAGAATTTATGAAAGTGTTGAAAACTTCTTTTTAATACTGTTATTATTTTAAATTCTACTTTAATCTGTTGATTTTCTAAATTCCATGTTGTAATTAAAATAAATAAATAATAAGTACGCCCTTTCCAAAGCTAAAAAAAAAAAAAACTTCGATTATTTACAACATTAATTCAAACCACTTTGTCCCGGGTCTGGGTGTTTGTGGTACCTTCGTTGTTTCTGAATTCCATAACACAAGTGCTTTAGCAACTTACTTTGGGTTCAGAGCAATGTATGTGATGTTGTCCGCATTTATTTATTTATTAAGTTAAGTAATAAAAAGTACAGTTAGTTAATTTGTAATTAATAATCGAAAGCTGTAAAGAAAACTAATTATTAATATAAAATTTTAAATTTCTAGGTCTAAAACGATAGGTAACACTAATTAAAAAATAATAATAGTAGATCTCCCTGCCCCGTTCCCAATTATTTGTGGTCGGCGCAATGCCTATTCAGCTTCCATTCATCTCTCCTACTCGTCATCTCAGCATTCACTCCTTTCTATCTCAGATTATCTTTCACACAATCCATCCATTTTTTTTTCGATTCACATCCATACTCATAACTTGTTTAGTTAGTAGAAGATTGATCTAACCAAATAAATTTCAATCTACCTTCACTTGTCAAATTATTTCTAGCTAACACATCATGTTATTTTGACAGTAGGTAAATAAACGCATGAGTGCAAGATTATTTTCCAGTCACAAAATAAATCATTTTAGTGTAGGTATCCTAGTTTATATATGTGTTGACTTTAGTGGTAACCAAGAATGTTTAAAATAGTGTGTGTTATAAATAAAATCGTGTAAGTGTTAAATAAATGGGTTTGTTTGTCTATTTAATGTGAAAGAGATGACATTGATGTAAGTTTTTTTTTATTTTGGTTATACTTAATAAGATGTTTATCTGTATTATGTTTTATTTCTAAGATTTATGCGAATGTAAGACGTGATGAGCACTAAAACCTAAATAAACCACAATGTTTATAGAAATGCGTATTGTTTATTATGTTATTCGTTTCTAATTTATTTATTGAAAAAGGACATGAAATTATATTAATCATATAATAACGCAAAACTGCACAACAGTTTGGTGGCTATAATAGTGGTATTTGAGTAATAAGTAGTATAAACTTGACATTTACCTACTTAGTAAGTTATTTATTTTTTTCATTTAAAATACTTTAGGCAGGGCTTTTGTAAGAAAAGCAGAAGATTAGTAGTTTTATAAATAAGTGGGAAACTACTGCAACTAACTAACGAACTATCTCACTTAAAAAAACTAAAAAAATCATAGAAGCATGGGGTGCCATTCGCTGCGCTGTTAATAACACCAGCCTGTAACTGTCCCACTGCACGCCTCTCATGCAGAGAACGAGCATTGATCACCACGCTTAAGTTTTAATTTTTTTTGACTGGCCTGTTCGTCTAGTGGTTATTGACCCTGACTGCTAAGCAAGAGGTTGTGGTTTCGATTCCCACCCAGGACAAATGTGTGATGAGCATGATAATTTTTTCTGTGTCTGGGTGTAATTTATCTATAGTATGTATGTATTTAGAAATATATATGAATGTTTATCAGTTTTCTGGTTACCATAGTACAAGTTCTGCTTAGTTTGGGATCAGATGACCGAGTGTGAGTTGTCTCAGGATATTTATTTATTTATTATTATTGAGTTCTCCTCCATTTTTCAGTGTTGTAAGTAAAGCCAGTAAAAAAGTATTGTCATAACTTGAGATTGAACTTAACCTTGTACATAATTCTGGTTTATAATTCACTGGGTCTTGACAGTTTTATTCTTCATTTAACATAATAACCATTTATTAGTATTACAGTGGGTTTAAAGTTTCTTTAAAATATGATTCTGTTTTCACAAGCTTATGTAGGTGTCATCAGATTAATGTGACCTTCATTTTATTACATGACTACATTATATGTGTAGCTTTGTTCGCGAGTGTATCAGTTACCGCAAAGATTGATCTAAATATAAAACATAGCTTGGGAGAGAACATACATACATAATATGTAGGTATGTATATTCTTCCCCAAGCTTATATTATAATCACGCCTCTTTCCCTTGTAAAGGTAGGCAGAGAACACTTCTTTCCACTTGCTACGATCCTGACACACTCGTTTCGCTTCTTCCACTTTCATTATTCCCTTCATACATGCTATTCGGTTTAGGGTACTCTTGACCTGGCCTTTTTTTATTCACACTCGCCTTATACTCTTTTTTCGTCAATCGTTCTTTATTCATTCTCTCGACATGGCCAAACCATCTCAGCATCTCAGGGTGAGATCATCTGTCCTAATATAAGTTTAACCTTGTATCTAAGTCTATCTGTGACATTATGGCTCCCAAACAAATTTATCAACTTCGATGCGTTTTTTGTTGTTGTTCGAATATTGAATGACATAAACCAAAGTTGCCGGCCACATCTGCCTGTCTAAATAAGCACAAAAACTACCAAACAGATTATCATTTGATTTCACAAATGGATAGATCGATTTATGAGGAAGGCATAATGAAGTTTTAGTGATGTGAGCGTGATGTTAAAAAAAACCTTCCTCGAGAATTGGGCTATCAAATGCAAAAAGATTTTTTCAAATCCGACTCCTACTTTCAGAGATTAACGTGTTCAAACAAAAAAGCTCATCGGCTTTTTAATATTAGATAAACTTGAATAATTTTTTGGTCTACCCTTGCTGAGCTGTGGACAGCTAGTTTTTAATAGAAGCAATGCACTCTTGAATTAAATTGCCACACTTTTTACCAAAAAAACTTGCAGCTAGTTTTAAAGAGAAGTACCTAATGCAGTCTTGACTTAAATGCGACTTTTTACCAATTAAATCTTTTAAACAACACAAATTATCTTAGTATTCAACATTCTGTTCTTATTGTACATATGTATCGAGATCACGAAAGGGTTTTCGCAGGGCATTGACCGTAGAAAGGTGTATGACCCGAATTTCTAAATCCAGTTTTTGCAATGCCAATGTCTTGCAGTTTGTTGACCTTAAATCAATTTCGTGCACCTAACTGTTCTTAATGCAGTGGAAAAATTTCGATTGTGTATCATTAATGTAATGATGGTTTTGAGGTTGTGAACCTACTGTATTTAATAAACGTTGGAATTTATTTTTCTCCCGACTGCAAAAAGAGGAGGTTCTTAATTCATCTGTACGTTTCTTGTATGTATGTTACGCGATATTTACGGCAATTGTGGACCGATTTTAGAAATAATAATAATATTCCGGGACAACTCACACACGGTTATCTGATCCCAAGCTAAGCAGAGCTTGTGTTATGGTAACCAAACAACTGATAAACATACTTATATATTTCTAAATACATACATATTATAGATAAATTACACCCAGACAACCAGAACAAATGATCGTGCTCATCACACAAACATTTGTCCTGAAGACAGAAGGGTTAGGCAGAGGTGTACCAATGTACACCCACAGTTCCCCGGTATGTTTAGGTCCCATGTAATAGGGGGCGAGCCTATTGCCACTAACCGGGCACAAATCCAAACTCCGACCTGCTACTGAGAATTTCATAGAAAACCCCAATATCACCTTGGTCGACTTGGGAATCGAACCCAAGACCTCTAGCGTAGCAGTCGCGCTTAGCGCCACTAGGCCAACGAGGCAGTCATATACCTAAGCTTTAACACATTGGATAAAGAAGTTTTATTTTATAATTTAGATCGAAGTCGGTTTTGTTACATTTATGTTTACTTCTGATAACTATACTTATATGTCATTTAATTTGACCTTGTCATACTTTTAGGCGAAAACATACCTATCAAACATTGTACATAACATAATAGTAATCTTTTTGCAAAGATAAAAAGAAAAAGTCCAATAGAAGAGGATGAATCAATCTTTTTTAAAGTCGGTTAAAAAAGTTGCATTAAAACTTCCGTGAATATCAACCTGCATTATTATTTAAATGATGCCTTAATTTAAAGACCCAGTTAACCGTTAGTTTGCAGTCTGAACGTTTTTTTGAGTTGAACGATCTTTTATTTTGAGTGCATTAACACGTTCGCGTGAGCAACGCCTTACAACGTCGTGTTGATATAATTATGAAATGGCGCAACGTCTTAAGACGGCCTCTAGATTGTCATATTTATTTTGACGGAACGCCTTTGGACGTCTATTTTAAGAGCGAATTCCTATGGCGCATCTACTTAGCGCCGCAACACGTTTGATTTTCCAAGCCAAAACCGCCGCATGACCAAAAAAGTAAACATCTTTCTAGTTTTGTACGCACACATGCAAAGGTAGCGCACACGCACTCGCAACGTCTTATGACGCCCTCCTTTGTACCGCTATCCCCTCTGCCAGTTGACCTGCGCGCAGTGAGACGACCTAACGTGTGTGTATTGTGAACGCCGTGCAACTTATCTGGATTACGTAATATTTTATCATAAAAGGTTAGTAAATATTATAAATTTCTTTATTACACTTACTTGGTATAAGTATCCGCATGTTTTTGAGTAACAAACAATGTCATAACTAACATGAATTTGATATTATTTCGAATGAGAAGTTCGAAACGGTTTTTCTGTTTTTTCTTGCATTTGCTTATTTTGAACAGTGAAAATATGGTAATAATCATATAATAAATGGTGTTATGGTTTTTATAATAACGTAACATATAGTTACATTGCTATTTGCTTTAGTAAAGGTGTAATATTGCATTGTTATAGATGGATAAGGAAGAAGAACGTATGATGAAACTTTTCGAAGAAGCGTCATCGACGGGAAGCACGATACCAGATCCACCACGATAATTATTAATAAATAGGTACCTACATGTACAATTAAGGCTGATTAAAAAGTAATAAAGATTTTGGACTCGTACAAATAAGAATGTTAAGAGTTTTTGATTAAACTTATGTTCCTATATTATTATATCCAGTTGTATCATTTCAATTTCCTTAATTTAAGTTGACGCCTATGAACGTTGTGTCGTTTAGCATGGTATGCCAGACCTACGTGGTGGCGGCAGCGCATATAGATGTCGGACGTGAAATAACGTTGCGCCACGTAACACAGTTCTAAGACGTACGTATTACGGCGCGACGTCTTTAGACGTTGCTTAACTTTGTATGGGAAAAAAGTGCGCCTGAGTACCAACATTCAGAAATGAGGTTGCTCACGCGAACGTGTTAAAGTAACCAGTTTTTGCAATCACTTGATATTATTTAACATGGAGTAGGTTTCACTCACGATGCACTTGAAACATTTATTTAAATATTGCAAAAATTGGGATCCGCAATGAGCAAGCGTGGTCATTCTCCGCTATATGGAAGAGGCCTGTGCTCAGCACTGGGACGTTTATAGGCTGGTATTAATATTATTATAGTATTATTATTTCTGACTAGATGTGCCCCGAGATTTTATCCGCGTGAGAAAGTAGTCCTCTTAGTTTTTCATACCATCACGCCTGTATCCCCGAAGGGTTAGGCAGAGGTGTACCAATATACACCCACAGTTCGCCGGTATGTTTAGGTCCCATGTAACAGAGGGCGAGCCTATTGCCACTAACCGGGCACAAATCCAAACTTCGACCTGCTACTGAGAATTTCATAGAAAAACCCAATAACACCTTGGTCGACTTGGGTATCGAACCCAAGACCTCTAGCGTAGCAGTCGCGCTTAGCACCACTAGGCCCGTTGGCCTAGGCAGTCTCTTAGTTTTGTTATTTTTTCTTAGTTTTTCAGGTTGGACAATCAAAGATACACACAAATACAACAATCAAAGATCACGTAAATCGGGCCATCGTTTTCTTGAGTTATAAATGGCGTTACCCCGACATAGTTATTATATATTTTTATAGATTTAAATATCTTCAACCAATTCCAAAAAGTTTTTTATTGGACACCATATTATCGTAATTGTTGTGTTGTAAATATATTTACGAGTATTTCAATGATAAATTGCTTTCAAAATACTTAGTGTATAAAATTTATTATTTGCGGAAGGTTGTCCTTACATTTTTATTTATTTTTAATGTTCTTAAAGATATAGGTTAATTACATTATGCCATTAAACACTTACTTTTGATTCATTGTTACAAAGTTATATTTGAAACTTAAATGCAATTTAAGTATCTACTTTTAACTTTAATTTGTTCAATGTCAATTTTTATCTAAAATAACATTAAATATAAAATAAAATATACGAAAGGAGTAATTACTGGACAGTAAAAAATGTTTGTTTAAAAACATTAATTATAAACAATAATAATTTGTGCATTTTGTTTTATAAACTGCAGTAGGTAAATGTTGATATTTCTTTGAAAGATAGCGGTTAAAGTTATTTCAAGGTTAATCTACTCACTGATTTGTTCAGTATTGAAAAATGTAGTATACTTACCTGCTTAAAATATTACATTTGTTCCGTTACCGAAAAACCTAAAAAAGAAACAAAACTACTGGATGGCAATGCTGCCAGCCTTCTGGGCACGTTTCCCGCCATTGACAAGGATGACGATGAGTTTTTTGACGCGTGTTAGTTTTATTTATTTATATAAGATTTAATTTTAAACTACTGGATTGATTTTGATAACATTTGTATTTGGGCTACATCAGAGGCATATCGTGAAGATGTGATCGTGAATCACCCTAAAGAAATGACTTTTAATAATCGGTCAAGCATTGTCGTAGATGTCGCGTAACAGACAAACAAAATAATAAAAGAAAACGTAGACGAATTGAGAACCTTTTCTTTATCAAGACATTTGTTTTTTTTTCGATCCTTCGTCTTAATTCCACTTTTCTCCCAGAAGAAAAATTCTGAAGGTGGATTTGTCAAAAATGGCAAATTCCATGTTTGACAGGTGACGCGACAGTGGCGCCAACTGGTGAACACAATAATAGTCGGAAAATTAATGACTGACTTTGGTCTAGTGGTTAGTGACTTAGACTGCTAAACCGGAGGTCGTGAGTTTGATTCCCATCCAGGACAAATCTTTGTGTGATGAGCATTATTATTTATTCTGTGTCTGGGTGTAATTTATCTATTAAAAATGGGAGCATTTGTTTAGGAGCTACGATGCCACATTCACACAGTCGAAAGATATATAGGTAATCATCCTTTTGATGCAGTCGGGTAAAAGTGATATTATACAAGCCAATGTTAGTACAATATTTTTCGTCTTTCTGTATGTTTGTTCGCGCATCAGGCCAAAACTGCTATCTCGAATTAAATGCTGTTTTCAGAGTTTTATTGCTGAAAGTGCAACCTAAAATAAAATGCATATTTAATCTTGATACGAAACCTAAAAGTCGAGATATTAGTGATAAAAACAACACAATACAAAAAGTCGTAGGTAGCTAGTCAATAAATGTTATTAAAAGAAATAAAAAACACAAAACAAACGATTTGTACTTATTATTAATCAACGAACTCTTTATAGTAAGTTATTGACAGGTATAATAAAACTAGCATCTATTAATAATAACTATTTAATTATAAAATGAATAATTGATTCCACATACAAGTAAAAACCAACTTCACAATAATTCATAATCAAATCACATGAAGAGAGAATCAGTAAAAAACTTGACGACGTCATGCTTTTGCACAAAAATTACAAAATTGTGACGTAAGATGACATTTGAAATCAGTGTATATCGAGTAATAGGTACTTTTTAAGTATCCCTGACTGGCATTTAAAAATAATTCTAAGAAAAAAAAACTGACTTCAAAATAAGTCTAATATTTTTTTTATAGATTCCACTGTCCAAACTAGACCAAATTGGGGACCACACGGGAAGCAGTTAGCTTTCGAATAAAAAAAGAATTATCAAAATCGGTTCATCCAGCCAAAAGTTATGAAGTAACAAACAAAAAAGAAAAAAAAAACAGTCGAATCAGTACCTCCTCCTTTTTTGAAGTCGGTTAAAAAACAAGTTTACACCACATTATCGCCATTAAGTCAGATTCTAATTATTATCCTATTTTCTCAAATAATAAATAATTAACATTTTGGTAATGGTCTTCAAATCCGACCTACACAAACCATTTACTGGGTAACACAGTATCCCATAGTAAGACTGGTTGCAAATTTAAGGGGCTGGTCAAACCAGTTATTTTAAACTTATTTTATATGTTTGTCACAAGATGCAACAGTACCATTAAATGAGAAGATTTGTTTTATTACTTTGTTTTATAATGCACTGACCTTTTGATGTTGTTTTTTTTTAATGAGATAAATTATTTAAAACGTTTTCATTTTGTCTGTCAGAAGACTGATACATAGGTGAATGATTATTGCATTTAAATAGAGTAGATGGCTATTTACTTCTGATATCCGTATTATAGATAAATAAAATACTATTACATAGACGGACCTGTTACTCTGACGGGCCTGTTGGTCTAGTGGTTAGTGACCCTGACTGCTATACCGGAGGTCGTGGGTTCGATTCCCACCCAGGACAAATGTTTGTGTGATGAGCACGATCATTTGTTCTGGTTGTCTGGGTGTAATTTATCTATATTATGTATGTATTTAGAAATATATAAGTATGTTTATCAGTTGTCTGGTTACCATAACACAAGCTCTGCTTAGCTTGGGATCAGATAACCGTGTGTGAGTTGTCCCGGAATATTATATTATTATTATAGACACGTATTTTTGAAAAAGCCTCTATCACGATGATACATTGATTTGAAATGTCACTTAACGTCATAATTTTGTACATTTTGTGCGAAAGCATGACGTCATTAGCCCCTACTCCTAATCTTTGATTCACTTTATCTAGACTTAGATTTTGCAAATTTTGCAAAAAAATACTTCATCAAAGGTGTCTAATATATTTTATATCCCGCCATCTCTGGTCCTACCGTGATGTCTTTTAGGTATTTAGACGAACCTGTTGGGTCGTTATAGTCCGGCCACTGAGAGAATGCGTTATGACACATGTCAGTTGGTCTTGATTTGTATGGGGAAGTAAAAAACCATGTTATATAATACATTGTAACCTGGAATAGTAAATAGTTTTGAATGATATTATTCGTTTGTAGGTCAAATAAGAGATAGTAATTTATATTTAGTAAACTATTCCTCGATGACCTCCGTGGTCGAGTGACGTACGCACCGGTTTCAAGGTGTCGCTAGCTCTGAGCTCCCGGGTTCGATCCCCGGTCGGGTCAATGTAGAAATCAACTTTCCTACATTGTCTCGGGTCTGGGTGTTTGTGGTACCTTCGTTGTTTCTGAATTCCATAACACAAGTGCTTTAGCAACTTACTTTAGGTTCAGAGCAATGTATGTGATGTAGTCCGCATTTATTTATTTATTATTTATTTATTCGCCATACTAAAGTTAAATCTTTCTGATGATCACAAGCTGTCAGAAACGCATCCTCTCAGTGGCCGTACCATAGTTTGCCAAAAACTTAAGATAATGAAATTAAAATCTTAATATTTTAAGGACCCAAAAATCTTTTTTTTTCTTATACGGTGGTTGATCTTGTTTCTTTAGATAGCAAACAACCTTAATTTGTATTCCAGTCTTGACATTAATTAAATTAAAATATTGAATCCAGTTTCTGATTGATTTCTAGATTATTTAAATAATGTATCATTGCTGATTCTCCATTTTTGGAGTTGGTTAAATAAAATAAAAATTGTGTAATGTTCAATTTTGGGCAGTTTTTGAGGTCGTTCTGACCTCATTTCTTTTATGTTAATAAAAATAATAAAAGGCTGTTTAGTATCTATCAGATAAAACCGTTTTGACGGTAATTAGAAAATAATTAAATTAAAATATATACTCGCTTAAGTTGTTATGTATGTTACCTATTGTATAAAGAAATAGCTATATAATAAAAACTCATGAAACATTACATCTTCTATATCTACAAATAATATAAAAAAAAGTTTCCTGTTTGTTTGCCTGTATTTCTGCCGGAACGCGATAAACTCAAAAACTACTGAACAGATTTTCACATGGTTTTCACCAATGGATAGATTGATTCAAGAAGAAGGCTTATGTGTATAATTCATAACGTTTTGTCTCCCCTTGCGATCATTATTAGATATTTAAGTATACTCAAGATACTAATATATTATTTTTTTAATTGTTGCAGGTACCCCACAAGGAACGAGAAAAGTGTCAAAACATTTACTAAGTCTTAATTTGACATGAAAAGTTTTAAAATTATTTCAAGTACCAAAATAGAGGGAGGTTTTTTATAATAATTTAGTTCAATACATATAATTTAATATATTTTGTTTATATTTAAATAGTGTTTAATTAAAATAATAGTGATTATATATTATAGTGTTAATCAAAGAAAGGAGTGAAGATGTATTCTTTAAACCGTAAGTTCATTTTTCTTATTTCTTAAATCATTTTACCATTACATTGTAACCTATTAGTTAATTAGAAGGATTTTAAGTAAGTTCATTAAATAAACAAACTTGCACAGGCCACAATCATCATCTCCTGAGCCTTTTCCCAACTATGTTGGGGTCAGCTACCATTACACAGGCCACAATAAATGGTCAAAATAGGAAGCCTATCTTCTTTACTGATTATAATTATCAATGATATAATAATATTCCGGGACAACAGCTCATACACGGTTATCTGATCCTAAGCTAAGCAGAGCTTGTGTTATGGTAACCAGACAACTGATAAACATACTTATATATTTCTAAATACATACATTGTCATATTATAGATAAATTACACCAAGACACAGAACAAATGATCGTGCTCATCACACAAAGATTTGTCCTGGGTGGGAATCGAAACCACGACCTCCGGTATAGCAGTCAGGGTCACTAACCACTAGACCAACAGGCCCGTCAATGATATCTTAGAATAATGAAGCACTACACGTTTTTTTCCACTCATACCAGTACAGTACGGCCGCTGAAAGAATGCGTTCCTGACAGGTACACTTGAATGTGTCAAAAAATTTACTAAATAGAAATTACTATCACTTATTTGTCCTATAAAAGAATAATATCATTCAAAACTTGTCATTATCCCAGGTTAAATAAATAATAAATAAATGCGGACAACATTACATACATTGCTCTGAACCCAAAGTAAGTAGCTTAAGCACTTGTGTTATGGAATTCAGAATCAACGAGGGTACCACAAACACCCAGACCCGAGACAATGTAGAAAAGTTGGTTTCTACATTGATCCGTCCGGGGATCGAACCCGGGACCTCAGAGCTAGCGACACCTTGAAACCGGTGCGTACGCCACTCGACCACGGAGGTTGTCAAAAACGGTTAGAATTAAATGTATAAAACGGTTTTTTATTTCCCCATACAAATAAAGATTAACTGACATGTGTCAGTAACACATTCTCTCAGCGGCCGGATTATAAGCCGGATTAGAAGCATGGCTTAGTATAAGCCCGCGTAAATTTGGCATTAGCCATTATACTTAGTAAAGATGACGATTGCCAGCTTTGTTTTTTTATACATCCTTGATAAACAGCTTTTTTACAGCTTAAACAATGACTGTACCTGTCAATTAAGACTTAATTCTCAAAAACATCGGGATGACGCACAAATCCCCACAATTATGGAATATTTTAACTTTGAATAATATTGTGAATGCATATTACAAGCCAGTTATTTTATGCATTGGAATGAATAGTATTTCTTGACCCCTTATGCCATTACAACTGTGCTAATGTAGAGATCAATTTAAGTTGGACGGTTTAACGACCGTTTTGAATAGAGCTTTGTAATTATTGGTTGTTGAGGAAATGGAAGGTCTTGATTAAATGGTTTGTTTATCATGAGCTCATGAGTCATATTTATTGTGTCAATTTCAAGTGGGTTTTGCTAGCCTATTTTATATAATATCTAAGTACATCTGTGAGGGGCTCGAGGCTAAGTGTAAGCCGTACGGTTTGACCAATAATACAGGTTAAGCTGCGCTCGCCGCGGTTGGTCCGTGGATGGGTGACCTTTTATAACATACTGAGACCCCTCCGTGCCTCGGAAAGCACGTTAAGCCGTTGGTCCCGACTGTCATACGATGATCTTTGGCAGTCGTTAAGTCAACTCTGACAACCAGTCTTACTATGGGATACTGTGTTTCCCAACATGTGTTCTGGAGGTCAGATAGGCAGTCGCTCCATGTAAAATACGGTATTCAGCTTAATCCGGTAAGACTGGTAGCCGACCCTAACATAGTTGGGAAAAGGCTCGGGAGATGATGATCTAAGTAGGTATATCTGTATAGTTTATTTATCAAATATTATTTATCTATATATGTATATTTATGTAGGTATATATTTTCATATGTATTCGTATATTATTTATAAATAGCCATAGTTAGATGTAGTAGTTTTAATTGTTTCGTATTGTACTGTTGTACCTATCCCAGTTGCTTCTCCATTTGACCCAAAGGTTGACTGGTAGATAATGCCTTGCAGCATTAAGTCCGCCTTATGTACAACAATTGTAAGTGAAAGTTTAAATAAATAATAGGTTGCTGTAACTGTGTTGTAACTGCCTCGTTGGCCTAGTGGTTCTAAGCGCGACTGCTACGCTAGAGGTCTTGGGTTCGATTCCCAAGTCGACCAAGGTGTTATTGGGTTTTTCTATGAAATTCTCAGTAGCAGGTCGGAGTTTAAATTTGTGCCCGGTTAGTGGCAATAGGCTCGCCCCCTATTACATGGGACCTAAACATACCGGCAAACTGTGGGTGTAGTACATTGGTACACCTCTGCCTAACCCTTCGGGGATACAGGCGTGATGGTATGTTATGATATGTTTTATAATAGGTTGCTATGGGAATGGTAATATTTGAAATACTGCTTCTGCCCACAACTTATCAAATAGCAAATACCGAAAAAACAGCTGAGGATAGGTTTTTTTTTTTGAATATACGCTGTATCTTAAGACGTTTAAATATCTATAAATATAGTAATCTGGTACTTAGAATCATCCAAAAACATTCTCAAAACCACCAAACAGATTTTCATATATTTTTCAACAATTCATAGAGTGATTCAAGAGAAATTTATGTGTATAATTCAATAACTATCCATCGAACCTTTCAAACTTGGGGCGGGTCGCTATTAAATTATAAATCCTAAATAAACAAATAAATGCCTAACTAATCAAAAAAGGTTAACCACGAACAAAAAAAACTAAAGACGTCATCAGAATCCCACCAATTTAATAAGATCACTCTTAGGCTGCCTACACACGGACTGCTTAACACATTGGTAGAATATAATTATATACATACATTCCACCGACAGACAAGGACGTTCATGAAAACTATATGATTCTAAAGTTTGAACTAAACGTCACTGCAGCGCTAAAAGCGTTATATTGTCTAACCAAGCTATGAGAATATGCAGCGGCAGATCGCTTAAAGAGTAAAGTTAAAGTTAAAACGTCGTAAGTAACTGAGAATTTCAAAGCGGTTACGCGTTTTGTAATGCAAACGCTAATGTAAGGTGTATGGATTGCAGTACAGTTCACTGGAACATTGTCATTGTAGGTACATATACCAATATTAATAGCTTGAAGTAGGTCGACTGCTTTTGTTTCATATATTTTCAAACGGCAAGCGATCGACAGCTCGCACAGTCCGTGTACGATGATCACTGACCATAGAATTAAAAAATGTTAAAACTGTAAGTACGCCTATCGCTAAAAACCCATTGTGCCAAGCGTAAGCACATTTTTGGCGGAATTTAGTAAATTCGTTTACTGATATAAGTTGGAACCCAGGTTTCCTCACGATGTTTTCCTTCACCGTTTGTCAGAAGTGTTTTAGAATAATTAAGAAAGTACATATAACTTTGAACAGTTACATTGGTACTTGCCCGGGTTCAAATCCGTTCATTGAACTGCTCGGCCATCACGATATATTAAAAAAATCCTCTCATCATCATCATCTGCCTAGCCTTTTTCCCAAGCTATGTTGGGGTCGTCTACCAGTTTTACCGGATTCAGCTGAATACCGTATTTTACATGGAGCGACTGCCTATCTGACCTCTACAACCCATTTTACTGGGAAACACAGTATTCCATAGTAAGACTGGTTGTCAGAATTGACTTAACGACTGCCAAAGATGTACGTATGACAGTCGGGACCTACGGCTTAACGTGCTTTCCAAAACACGGACGGGTCTCGGTATGTTATAAATGGTCACCCATCCACGGACCAACCGCGGCGAGCGCGGCTTAACCTGTATTATCGGTCAAACCGTACGGCTTACACTTAGCCACGAGCCTCTTTCAAAATCCCCTCAATATTTAAAAAGTCCTATATGTCACTGAATAAATGTGAGATCAGTTCGTGTATGGGCAGCCTTAATGGTGTATCAATACATTTGCATAACCAAAAAGGAAAGCTCATGTTATACTGGTCTATCCTTTTTCTTAACCAGCATTACATGACCCTTATTCTAATGCATATTGTATGAAAAGAAATATCATAAAATTTCGGCCTACCTTTTTAAAAAGTGTTTCTAAAAATAACATTTCTGAGTTATAAATAAAATCTAGATTGTTTTGGGTTATTTTTAAGACCAAGAAATACCCACGGAATGCTTTGGAATGGAAAAATACTGTATGAAGGTTAAAGGCTTTTTAAACTGTCTCTGGGTGTTGTTTTCCAAACGTCATTCTAATTAGGATGTAAAAGAACTTTTGTTTATTATAATTTCTTGGGGCAACAAACACGGCCATCTTATATCAAAGTTGGCAGTGCCTGTATTGCAACCAAACAACTGATGAACTTACTTACGTATTTCTAAATACAGGGTGTTACGAAACCCCTGTCCGATCCGTTAAGGTGTTGTTAGGTATCGATATCTGATTACAAAAATGTGGAAAAAAAATGGAAAAAAAAGAAAAAAATATATAATTTAATTTTTTTTTTTCTCAAAAGTTGAGAGAGAGATTCGGCTTCGTCACAGATGCTACCTAATTACCAAACAAAAGACCCCCATGAATATCGACGAAATTGGTGTTGTAGTTTTTGTTTTAATCTCAAATTTAGGGAATTTCGGGGCAAAAATTGTCATTTCAAAATCCATTATATTGTTTCTATCATGAATTTTCCAAATTTGATATTTTATTTGGGCATGTGATTGTGAACCCTATATCACCCTTTCGGTTTGGACAGCGGTTTAAATTACACAGACATAAAACAAATGCTCATCACACGAAGATTTGTCATCGATTGGAATCGAACCCATAACCTTCGGTTTTGCTGTCAGGTTTTGAAGACACATGAAGAAACATGGTACCACAGAGCGTATAATTTAAATCTTTGGCATCATCTTCTCCTTCCCCTGTTCCCAATTACTTATATCTCTTATTGCTTATTCAGCTTCCATTCATCTCTACTACTCGTCATCTCAGTATTCACTCCTTTCTTTCTCATATCATCTTGCACACTATCCATCCATCTCTTTTTCGGTCTTGCTCTGCATGTCCTTACATACATACACTTTCACAGTCATACTTATACTTTTGGGGAAAAGGCCATTTGCCGCCCTGAATGGAAGTGCATGGTGAGGAATGCGGTTCATGGTTTCGAGGAGCAAAGGAGGTCCGAACTGGATTCGAAGCCTGATGCCCTTAAGGCTAGACCACCAGCAGCCATGTTTTATAACTGTGTCGACGGTGTCCTAACGTGCAGCCGATGCGCGCGCACGTTTACTCATAAGATAGGGCGCACAAGAGAGCTGACCACCTTGGTTCCTCTGCAAGTGATAGTCGGTAGCAGTCACCATAGCCGAAATCGGCTGGGAAGTATATATAATATACTTTGTTCAATGATCTTAGGCATCGTAAATTATTAAAAAATGTTTAACAAGGCAGACTTAACTCGTATACATAAATTTGCAATAATCAATACACGACAATAATAAAGACATAAATGCATTCAATATTTTGACATGCAATTAAATATTGGTTTATCAAAATAGACTGCACTTTAATTATTAAAACAAGATAACCAAATCTGATGGCTTGTCAATAAAAACTCCATTCTTTCCTGTATTTAAATAAATTATTTATTTATTTATTTATTTATTTATTTCTTTATTGTACATGGTAAATAACAAACTAAAATAAAAAAATAATTAAACATGTACAAAAAAATAAAAACAGCCGTCCAACAAGTTGTTTCATATCTACACTAATATTATAAAGAGGAAAGATTTGATTGTTTGTTTGCATTGAATAGGCTCTGAAACTACTTGACCGATTTGACAAATTCTTTCACTGTTGGGAAGCTACACTATCTCCGGTTAACATAGGCTATATTAAAATTTCAAAAAAGTTAGGGATCCATACTAAAACTCCAATAATGTAACCCAAGGTGTGAAAAAATTACCTTAAAACTTAGAACAAAATAATGTACTAGGTACGTCTTTGCAGAACATTATCTACAAAAAATATTGTGACTGCATATGTCTAACTATTATAGTTATGTCACAATAAGTCTTTTCATTTAAAAAAATATAGATAAATGAAACCGCTACATATAAAAGCTCTTTTATTTATACTTTGGAATTAATTCTTATCAAAATAAACGACTTCATATTTAAGTCTGCTTTAATACCATTATATGACTTTTTGAATTATTTAATTTGGACATTCCGTTCGAAAGATATCACAAGTTTAAAAATGTAAGTTATTTGAAAAATGTCGCGTGGTCACCACCGCTCACGCCGCTCGGTTAGACGGCACCATAATAATAATAGCAATTTAGCCTTTCGTGAAGAAAAGTTGTTTGTTAATGTTTATTATTAAGTTTAGTATTAACAAATTAGTAAGAGAACTAACGACGTAGCGGGGTTAAAGAGGTAGTACGAGATAGGTATGGAACCGCGAGTAACACCATTCATAACTCAAGAACGGGTAGACCGATTTGACGACCTCCGTAGTCGAGTGGCGTACGCACCGCTTTTCAAGGTGTCGCTAGCTTTGAGGTCCCGGGTTCGATCCCCGGACGGGTCAATGTAGAAACTCACTTTTCTACATTGCCTCGGGTCTGGGTGTTTGTGGTACCTTTGTTGTTTCTGAATTCCATAACACAAGTGCTAAATAGCTACTTACTTTGGGTTCAGAGCAATGTATGTGATGTTGTCCGCATTTATTTATTTATTTTCAAAATCTTAATTTTTTTTATTCATCTCCGCTCTGTATAACAAAATAACTATAAAACATCGGGAACGGAATATAGGAATTTACGCGGGTGAAACCGCGGGGCACAGCTAGTGTCCAATATTTTGGTTTTCTTAATTACTTTAATTCTTTGTAATTAAAAATTACTGTATTACATGTATTTTAATGCAAGTTACATATTTACCGTTTTTTACAATTTTTGTCTGACTACGGAGAAGCGTACGATTTTTTTTCATAATTTTACTTGTCTTTTTTATAACCGAATGTCGCATATTATGTTATATATATTGTTGTATATTGTTATTTTCATATGTATTCGTATATTATTTATAAATAGCCATAGTTAGATGTAGTAGTTTTTAATTATTGTTTCGTATTGTACTGTTGTACCTATCCCAGCTGCTTCTCCATTTGACCCAAAGGTTGACTGGTAGATAATGCCTTGCGTCATTAAGTCCGCCTTATGTACCACAATTGTACATGGAAGTTTAAATAAATAAATAAATAAATATATTGTCCTGTAAGGCGAAGGTTTCACATACACAAATAACGAGACTTAGAACTAACCATAAAAACATATGTTATCTATGGTACTAACAAAAAGAGAGTTGGCGTTTATATCCCTCTATCTATCGGATAATGGCGATTTGAGGTCTAAAAAGAAATAATTTAAATGCAGAATAGAAATGTCCGTGAAAATCAAAGTCAAATTATTGCTATTTCAATTGGTCTTTTTGCATTTTAAAAACGTTAAAAGACTCTAGTTGCACGGTTCTGGATTGTAATATATATATAGGAAAGTTCCTTCAAAAAATTCCATTCGTTAATCTTTAAAAAATAAATCAATGACAATAAATACATTTCAGACCAGTTTCCCAGACGTAGTTAAACCCGTATTATTGAATATATTTAACTGGTTTGTGAATATAGAGCAAAAATAACAAAGGACCAAGAACACTGCCTTGTGGGACACCTTTTTTGTTGAAAAACTAATTTGTCTTTAATTTTACTTGTTTTAGATCTGCATTGGATTCACGGTCATTAAGAGGCTAACTTGTTTTTGTATACTGTTTAATAAAAATCATCTTAGTATATTTAATATTCAGTTCATTATTTTGTGTATTTTGCGAATAATTTAGCTTTTAGCTAGAAAGTTATTAAACTATACAAGATATGCAGTTGCATTTTCTAACCATTCATTTTTGACAGCCCTGTTGGTCTAGTGGTTAGTGACCCTGACTGCTATACCGGAGGTCGTGGGTTCGATTCCCACCCAGGACAAATGTTTGTGTGATGAGCACGATCATTTGTTCTGGTTCTGGGTGTAATTTATCTATAATAATATGTATGTATTTAGAAATATATAAGTATGTTTATCAGTTATCTGGTTACCATAACACAAGCTCTGCTTAGCTTGGGATCAGATAACCGTGTGTGAATTGTCCCGGAATATTATTATTATTATATTATTATTATTTTCATAGTCCGGTTGTAGGAGTATTAAGGCTCAATATTATTATTCCCAATATAGCTTAGAATGCAACACTGCTTAAACAATATCAATACTTAAATAGTTAGGTATTGACGATGTTAGATCTCTCCGTTGGCATTAACTTATTTTAGAGAATAAAACAGAACATAGTAAAGATAATAAATATGGACAACATCACACCCAAAAGAAGTAGCAAGGTAAAAAACTTGTCTTATAATATCAAAGACCAAGAAGGAACCACAAATGCTTAGATCCTAGACATTGTTGGACGGGCCTGTTGGTCTGGTGGTTAGTGACCCTGACTGCTATACCGGAGGTCGTGGGTTCGATTCCCACCCAGGACAAATGTTTGTGTGATGAGCACGATCATTTGTTCTGGTTGTCTGGGTGTAATTTATCTATAATATGTATGTATTTAGAAATATATAAGTATGTTTATCAGTTGTCTGGTACCATAACACAAGCTCTGCTTAGCTTGGGATCAGATAACCGTGTGTGAGTTGTCCCGGAATATTATTATTATTATTTTAGAAAATTGGTTATCTGCACAGACAGAGCTAGCGACATATTGAAAACTGGAGTATATGCCAAACAACAACAGAGAAAAAACTCAAACACAATTCAGGATATACTTTATCCTTGATTAATCAACCAGTCAGCTTGTCAAACTTATGAAATAAAGCACCTTTCAAAAACCTGAAAACTGGTCTTCTAAATATGGAATATCTTATATTATCGCTAAATAACGGACATTTGTCAAGGAACGCATTTTTATCTGAAGATCAGACTACAATATTTATGACTGAAAACATTTCATCCTTGAAGATGGAAAGATAACTTAAATCCGTTTAAAAATGTCAAGTCTTTTAGACTTGGGTGATAGATTTCTGGTTGGATAGATTTATCATGCGAGTACGCAGAAAAGAGCGAAATGTTTTTTAGATTTATTTATTTACCACGGCCGGTGTATCCCGGTCGAAACGTCAAGCCCAAAAAAGGTATTTATTTATGCATGTACGCGCTTATTCCCGTGAATTATATTATTACTATAAACATGCAGCGCGATAGTTTAACGGTCACAAATTTTGATAACAAAACTAAAACTAAATAAAGCTAAAATACATGAAGATTCGTTCAATTTATGAGTTTTAAATAAATAACAATCCAGCCTATAAACCTCCCACTGCTGGGCACAGGCCTCTTCCCATATAGAGAAGGTACGAGCATTGATCACCACGCTTGCTCTCTGCGGATTAGCGATTTCAGATCCCAAATTTTGGGATCCAGGTTTCCTCACGATGTTTTCCTTCACCGTTTGTCAGAAGTATCTTAAAATAATTAAGAAAGTACATATAACTTTGAAAAAGCCACATTGGTACTTGCCCGGGTCCGAACCTGCAACCTCGTGCATACAAAACCGTTCATTGAACCGCTAGGCCACCACGACATTTTTAAATAAAAATAGAAATAAAATGTATAATTATTTCATCTAGATAATAATATACAAAGAGAAACATTGTTATAAATACATTTTGATAAAATTCGTTTATTTTTATTCGTCTAACTTATAATAAAATATTATTGTTAAGGAAAATAGATTTATTATTGCAAAAAAGATGAATGGCACATAAATTAATTATTTAATATGATTTATGTTTGTAGTTGTTGATGTTATTTATTTTAGTTTTTGTAATGTAATTTAGATTATCAAAGATTTACTGTTTTATAATGTGGGTGTTATAAGATATTTTTGTTTTGTTATTTAGGATTGACTTTATTTATACTTCTTGTCGTTTTAACAAAAAATAAAAACTACTACGAATACGATAAGGAAAAAGCTAGTTGCATATAAATAAACCTCCATGCTAATTTTTCTTTTCTTACGTATAAAAAAAACATCCTGAGATACATTGATTAGAAATGTCGCATGATATCACGATTTTTTTTTTAAATAACGCGGACAACATCATATACATTGCTCTGAACCCAAAGTAAGTAGCTAAAGCACTTGTGTTATGGAATTCAGAAACAACGAAGGTACCACAAACACTCAGACCCGGGACAATTAGAAAAGTTGGTTTCTACATTGACCCGTCCGGGGATCGTACGCTACTCGACCACGGAGGTCGTCAAAATTTCAGACATTTTATGCAAAATAGTGACGTCATTACTTATGAACTTTCATGACCTCCGTGGTCGAGTGGCTTACGCACCGGTTTTCAAGGTGTCGCCAGCTCAGAGGTCCCGGGTTCGATCCCCGGACGGGTCAATGTAGTAAACCACTTTTCTACATTGTCCCGGGTCTGGGTGTTTGTGGTACCTTCGTTGTTTCTGAATTCCATAACACAAGTGCTTTAGCTACTTACTTTGGGTTCAGAGCAATGTATGTGATGTTGTCCGCAATTATTATTATTTATTTTATTTGTTTTATCTCATTTTGAAAAAGAAAGTATGTGTCCCATATTTGTTTAAGTATCCAACAATGTAACTAAATTTTCTTTTATACAGTCAATATTCCTAAAACTATAGTCTTTGAATTAATAAGATAATTAACTAGATATAAAACCTACTGTAATGGGTTTCTAAGAATTGTTATGGCATACAATCGTGTCAAAAAACTACTAACATTGAGGTATTTAAAAAAACATATTTTAGTTTTTCAGTATCTAGATTTCTTATAATATGCACCTTACTATACAAATAAGTGTCTAGGCTTTTTTTAGACCTGTCGAGATGAGATCTTTAAAAACATTTAAATTATATATTATGTAATGGTATAAAAATAAGCGAAAACAAAGCAGCTTTGTCGGCAATTAGTTTAGTGACAAAAAATGGCCAGAAGCGACTTTCTTATTTATTTAAGGTTCCGTATATTTTTTCTAGCTAATGTTTTCCCACATCTGGGCAAACGATTTTCCTTAACTGTTCTTCCCATTCTTGCGATACACGTCTAGGTACGTGATATATTAGAAATTTGAATTATATTATAAATTAATTATACTCAAAAATCATCCTCTTAAATCAGTCTATCCATTGTTGAAAACTATATGAAAATTAGTTTAGTAGTTTCAAGTTTATCGCGTTCAAACAGACGCAGCGGGGGATGACTTTGTTTTTATAATATGTATGGATAAAGATATTAATTAAATATTTATTTTCCTCATCATCTACAGCCCTTGTCCTCCCACTGCTGGGAATAGGCCTCACCTTTCTCGTGCTATGCTCTGCGGTCTTGTGCTGTGCACACTGCATATTGGCATATTAGTGTCTCGCTAACTTAGTTCGGTAAAGCAGTGAAAGCCTTCAGAGGCTAACTACGGCAGTTCTCTTTAAAAATACTGCAGTTAACTACGGCAGTTCTCTTTAAAAATACTACCAGCAGTGGGAGGACAACTGTGCCAGCCTCGTCCAAACACAATAAAAAAATTAAATTACAAAGTAAATATTACCACAGAATATTAAATATTCCACAGTAATATTACATCGCTCTCCGACTTCAAGGGTTTTATAAACTTTACACGGAACTCTAAATATTAAAAAATTATTATACAAGTCATCCTACGTATCATGTAATTCGATATAGGTTTGTTCTATGTTTAATATATTGATTAATTTAGCTACCTATAAATTATCTTGTGATGCAAATAATGTAATAAATCATAATTGACGTAAATAGAAAACCGGTATAAATAGGGCTGCCACATCGTTTACATTAATAATATTTATTTTAGAACTCGCTTTGTTTTTTAATTGACCAGCCCTTGAATTAATTCTGTTTTTTTTTTTTAGTAAAGATCGCATATGATTAAAAATGATAAAGCAAGCCTCGACAAATTGGCAAACGACTATAATTTGAATGTTGAACAGAGCTTCATTAATTAGAGCTAAGATACATCTAGATTACCCCAGCTTTTAAATAAACTAACCATATCATAAACGGGCCATTAATTTAGGAGAAATAATGATACAGACTAATACAACGACAGACTTGCCAAACTTCTATCGTTTCGCGTAAGCGTTTAAAAAATATATGTTAAAGTGGATAAGAAAATGAGTTAAGAAGATATAAATTTTCGGTTTTAATAAATAAATATAAAGTATAATACCAGCCTACAAGCGTCCCACTGCTGGGCACAGGGCTCTTCCCATATAGAGAAAACGCGAGCATTGATCACCACGCTTGCTCATTGCTTTTCAGAAAATAAATATTGCCGACCTTGACGACCTCCGTGCTCTAGTGGCGTGCGCACCAGTTTCAATGTGTCGCTAGCTCTGAGGTCCTGGGTTCGATCCCCGGACGGGTCAATGTAGAAAAAAACTTTTTTACATTACCTCGGGTCTGGGTGTTTGTGGTACCTTCGTTGTTTCTGAATTCCATAACACAAGTGCTTCAGCTACTTACTTTGGGTTCAGAGCAATGTGTGTGATGTTGTCCGCATTTATTTATTGCCAACCCTAAGTTTTAGAGTATTCATAGTAACTGTTTTGGCACACTTAATAATAGTTTAATAATAAAGATTCTTAATACTTAATTTAACTAAAATTAAACTAAACCCGGACCTCGGTATTGTTTTGGTAATAAAACATAATTGCAACTAATTAGGTACATAACAACAAAATTAATTGGGTTTTTATTTGCATGTGCACCTATTGTAACCTAACTTTTTTGGTTTTATCTTATTTATTTTATGCTAGTTTACGATCTGTGAAAACTATAAAATAATAATTTACTTAAGAAACTACCAGCAGATTGGAATTGCTGATAACTTTAAAGATTCTTATTAAATTGTAGCTTAGAATATGTTAACTTTAAAAAAACCCGCATCATAATCGGTCTAGTCGATTAGGAGCTACGATGCCACAGACAGACACCCACGAAAAAATATGCAAATCAATGCTTTTTCTATGTTGTGTTTGTCCCATTCAGCTCAAAAACTAACTAATTATTTGGAATGGTGACAATTTCTTTTTTTAATATAAAGTAATATAAAAAAAAATAAGAAAACCATATTTTTTGTTTTTAACGTATCCTTAAACTGACGACTAACATTGATTTGAAATGTCACATGATGTTACAGGTTTGTCCATTTGTGCAAGATCGTGATGTCATATCTAGACACGCGGCCGCGTGTCAAGCCAAGTTCAAGCAAAGAAACTGGCTAGCCAGCGCCAAGTGTAATATTACACGAACCGACTTGGCCAGTTTTTATCAGAATTATACAAATATATATATGTTAAATATGTTTATAAAATTACTGATGTAATGAAAATTGGCAAAGCCAAACCTAACCTACTTTAAGATCTCACATTTTTAAATAACATCAATTGTTATAGGTATCCAATAAAGCAAAGAAATAGAGTTTAATACTTTGTTCACTATGTTATTTTGTTCCTATAGATACACATTTGGATTTTGCATAGAACTTGGCACTCATTTAGTACTCCATTCTTTTTGCGGTGAAGCCCACAGCCAAGAATAATTTTTGTATTGAACTTGGCTTTCCTTTTTTACATTTATGTTTTTGGTGGGATGTTATTATACTATTATGATTGTGACGTCATTAGCCCATGCCTTATTCATCATTAGCCTTTTTTCAACTTTATTTAGCTTATATCCTTAATTTTTAATAATTATAAAAAGCAAAAAATACGTGTTTAATAATACGGACTAAATTTTTTGACTCGTACCTAAAAAGCGTATGAAAAACCCTTATTCTTAGATATCGTTAATTGCTTTAAAATAATTAATACAAACACATCTTTCTCGAAACAGGAAGTATAAAACGTCTTGTTCTTCAAATGACGTCACACTATACAACCATCATTTATAATTTGATTACTGGAAGAATAGTTTAATAAAATATTCCATAGATTATTCCACAGATCATATAAAGTAAAAACCGCAAAGCCTTCGGGATTTTCAAATACCTTCTCTTTCTTACAAGCCCATTTTCCATACGAAAGAAAGAGATAGCTGTATGAGTCATGCTTTCGCGGAAAATGTTTTATTGGTTAAGTACCTATAAAGTTATTTTAAAATGAAGGATATATCTACGGTTGAACCCTTTTTAGGTTAAAACAACTGTTTTTACGATTTTATTGTTTTTTTTATGTTGTTTACTTGTAGTAATTGTTTTGTCAATATTTATTTATGTAATGCGAAAGTCAACACATTTTATCATTGTATGTCAGATCTCATTTTATGTTGTTTTTTTATAAATAACCTATTACTGAATATTTATGTTAATGTTTTGCATGCCGAATGGCAAAATATGGCTGACCTAGATTAAGTATATTTTAAGAACATTTGTAACCCATATTTGCAAAAATAAAAATTCTATTCTATTCTATTAAATTATAATTATAATTATAATTATTAAACTTAGAATATTAACAATAATATAAAAACTAAGCCTACACAGTAAATAAGAAAAATTATAAACTAAATAAAACTAAGAAAACTAAAATAAGGCATCAAAAAATTCATCCACATCGCTGTCGACTGGGAGTGTGCCCAAAAGGCTGGCAGCATTGCCACGTTGTATGGCAATGCTTATTCGCTGACCTAGGTAGAAGGAAGCCTTTGGGTCACGCGAACTGTCAATTCTTCAAAATCAAAGTCCAGATAATATACGTAGTTATAATCCGGCCGCTGAGAGAAGGCGTTCCTGACACATGTCAGTTGGTCTTGATTTGTATGGGAAATAATAGGACTTGTTATATTATTTATCTCAACCTGGCATAATTATATAGTTGAATGATATTATTCGTTTATAGGACAAATAAGTGAATTCAAACACTTACAACTATACTTATATTAAAACCTATATAAATAAATAAAAATAACACGCGTCAAAAAATTCATCGTCATCCTTGTCAAAGGCGGGAAACGTGCCCAGAAGGCTGGCAGCATTGCCACGTTGAATGGCTATGCCGATTCTCTGTGCAAGGAACAAACCAGCTCTCTGATCATGAGTAGAGTCACTTACAAAAATTAAATAAATCACTTTATCAAGGTGACATTGGCATTAATAGATAATTTCGTTGAATAAAAGTTTGGTCTTGACTGTAACCTAGATTAATCGAAGAATGACTTCCAAAATGGATAATCTATCTTTAGATATTTTTTAGAGTATAGTGAATAGATCTCTACTTATAAAACGACGGTCTAGTGGTTAGTGACCCTAACTGCTTTACCGGTGGTCTGTGTCTGGGAGTAATTTATCTATAATTATAATATGTATTTAGAAATATGTAAGTATGTTTATCGTTGTCTGGTTACCATAACACAAGCTCTGCTTAGCTTGGGAGTAGATAACCGTATTTAACCGAGTGACATTGGATTTATGTTAAATAATAATAAAAGAGTGAGAGAAAATGTCGTGGTGGCCTGGCCGGTTCAATGAACGGATTTGTATGCACAAGGATGCAGGTTCGAACCCAGGCAAGTACCTTAGTGCTAGTGGCTTTTTCAAAGTTAGTACTTTTTTAATTATTCTAAGACACTTCTGTAAATGTAAATTTAAAATTTTTCAGCTCGTAAATTATCCTTCAATATCTATAAACTGTATTTTTTTTAAACTGTCTATAACTTTCGATGTATTATAACCATGTCGATTACATTAGTTTAAAAAAAAAAACTACATCGTAATCGGCCCTCACGTTTATGAGCTACGATGCCACAGACAGACACATCAAACAATCATCAAATTATAACACCCCGTCGTTTAGGCGTCGTGGATTAAATACACTTGATTTTGTCTACATACAATACACTTGATTAAATATAATTTCTAATCTAATTCATATTTATAATTAATCAATGAACAGACCTTCAAAATTTGTGATTTATTTATGACTTTTGACCTTTTATTAACCTTCGGACTTTCCTCGTTTTAAGTTCCAAGAAACCATAGTATATGACCAAAATTATTTTATATCTGTTATAAAACTATGATGTTATAGACTAGTTCAGGTTTTAGGGGTCAAATTAGATTTAAATCTATTAGTATAACTTATTACCACTGCGCTCGGTCACATGAGTAGATAAACGGAACAGAGGCAAAGCTTCTTAAGAACGTGCAAAATTGTTACCTATTTTGTTAGGGTTGTCACAATAGGTGAAGACAAATCAAACAAAACGTTTTTTAAATAGTTTTAATAGTCAGTATAATAGAATATATAATAGTATGATAGAATAGTTTACAAATTACTTACTCTAAGAATTTTCTTTTTATAATTTTTTTTTTTTTTTAATAAAAAATACCTACCGTGTTGTACAAATTACTCTCTTCTTATTATAAAAAGGATCATACAATAAAATAAAGGTACTTGCTTGAAAAAGTAATAACCAGATATTTACTTACCTAATTGTACTCCTTGGGATAGTTAAAGTATGATATATTTTTGTTTTCTCTATTATTATTCATACACACGGTACAATAAACAACCATTATTATTAATATAATACCACGTTTTTACAACTAAACTTATAAAAACTTAAACTTGCAACTAACAAAACAAACAGCGTGCGTCGGACTGACCCTTAGATTGTACACTGGCTGTGCCAGCGTAAACTGGTTTTTTCCAGTCTCGCCGCGTATGCGACAAGCGGCCAGTGGTCACGCACACATGCCCCGCGCGCTTGTGTGCGTGCAACCGATTCGAGCGGTTGTTCGAAGCTTTGCCTCTGTTCCGTTTATCTACTCATGTGGCTCGGTGCTGCGGGCTTGATCCCTGTATGGGACAAATATTTGTGTGTAAGACAAATGGTTGGTTCCAAGGTTGGCCAAACAATAAAAAAGTTTACACAACAATACTTTTTTATTGTTTGTGTCACAGTAACAAAATATTCCACGGATTATACAAAGTAAAAACCGCAAAGACAGACGGACGGGACCGACGGGACGGACTAGGCGGACGTTTCGAGACCAAATCGGAGACGTCTTGAAAAAAGGCCGGTCAAGAGTACCCTAAACCGAAGAGCATGTATGAAGGGAATAATGAAAGTGGATGAAGCGAAACAAGTATGTAAGGATCGTAGCAAGTGGAAAGAAGTAGTCTCTGCCTACCCCACGGGAAACAGGCGTGATTATATGTATGTATGTATGTAACTAGGGATATATTATAATATGAGGGGATTTACATTCACACAAATAAGTTGGATGAGCAAACTAACCTTTAGTTTTAAAAAAGGTGTGTTTCAGCTTATTACTCAAATTGGGTAATTATAATAATCAAATATTGTATCACTTTAAATTTTAAAAATTAAACTTGTTTATAAAAGTCTTGAAAATAGAGTTTATGGATGCATTACCTGAATAAAGGTAAGTTAAATCTACACTTATAATAAATCTGTAGAAGTGAAAATTCTGTACATTGAAAATATCAAAAAAATAAATGGCGGGGGGTGTTACTAGACCGACACCGAACACAAAGGTGTGAAAAAAAATATTTTTGTATGTCTGTCTGTCTGTTTGTTCAGGTATCACGCAAAAACTACCGGTTCGATTACGATGAAACTTGGTATAATTATTTTTTATTATCCTGGGCACCACACTGGGTAGTTTTTATCCCGGAAAAGTTTAAAAAAAAAAAAACAAACTTAATTTTGCGGTTAGAAACTCATTGATAAGTTTCGTCATCCACGCGAACGAAGTCGCAGGCACAGCTAGTTAGTAATAAATAGTATCGCCCCCAAACATACCAATAACAAAAATAATAAAAGACTGCAATTTTAAACTCGATCTATTAACTGGAGCCTTACCATGAGCTCAGAAGCATGAGCTGAGAAGGACAGTTGCGGTTGAGTAAGCGGGACAGCGCTATACCCAGTGTAATGCGCCGTCTCGCTTCCACAACCGCAACAGTACCTACTGCTTTAAGAGCTCATGGTAAGGCCCTGGGCGTTATAACTAAAGACGTCAGAAATCACAAAAAAAAAATGTTTTTCTCAACATATCCTAGTTGCAAAGCAATTATTACTTGGATTCTGGGATTTACCGGTGTTAACCAGTTAAGTTCGGATAAAACCGGTTCAAAGTGTTCTCGTTTGATACAGTAACAGTCACCATTGGAAAACACGTTACTTTCTGTTAAATCAAATTATATTGGAATGAGGAAATTAAGGGGTTCATACGTCATGATTTTCATAATAAAAAGGTATTTAGGGTTCCGCGAATGAAAAGGAAACAATTTTATCAATTCAAACTTTTTTTTCTAACGAATTAGTCACATTAAAAGTAGAGAGAAAAGTAGAGAGTGGAGTACAAAGCGGTTTTCAAGGTGTCACTACCTATGAGGTCCCGGGTTCGATCCCCGTACGGGTCAATATAGAAAACCACTTTTCTACATTGTCTCGGGTCTGAGTGATTGTAGTAATTCTGTTATCTCTGATTCTTGACAAGTGCTTTAGCTACTTACTTTAGGTTCAGAGCAATGTAAGTGATTTTTTCCACATTAATTGCCGCATAGAAGAAACCTAATTATACTATTATGTTTTATGTATCCTATCTTACCTTACAAAGTAACTAAGTAAAACAATTAACATACTACCTACTTGTATACAGGGTGTTAAGAAAACCTTGTCCGACCCGAAAGGGTCATTCTAGGTTTTACAATCGCATACCCAAATCTAACATCAAATTTGGAATATTGAAATAACCATTTTTTTGCCTTTTTACGATTAAAACAAAAACTACATCACCAATTTCGTCGGTATTATAGGGGGCCTTTGTTTGATCATTTGGCAGCTCCTGTGACGACGGCGACTGTCTCTCTCGTATTTTAGAGTATTTTTTTTAGGTTGTTCCTTTTTTTTTATTTTTTTCCCTTTTTTTACATAAATGGATTCAGATATCGATACCTAACATTACCTTCACGGATTGGACAGGGTGTTAACACCCTGTATGAACATTGCATAAAAACTAACAATTTAATTTACAACTAATTATGTAGATACAAAATAACAAATAGACTAAAATCACGCAATATGCAAAACGATTTCAGTTTTTGATTTATATTCTGTAAGACAATGGCATTATGCTTTATGAATTATAGTACCATAGTTTGATAAAGATTTTTAATGTTTCATTATGTAATACTAAGTTATGCTCGTGGATCTGCACGCGTAGATATATCAAAAATCGCAAATAAATGAAGTCCATATTATTATTAGTCAATTTACATGTGTCCAAACGCCTGGTTGACACTTCGCGTGACCCAAAGGCTGGCTTCTACCTAGGTCAGCGAATAAGCATTGCCATACAATGTGGCAATGCTGCCAGCTTTTTGGGAAAACTCCCAGTCGACAGCGATGTGGATGAATTTTTTGATGATTTATTTTAGTTCTTAGTTTTATTTAGTTTATATTTTTTCTTATTTATTGTGTAGGCTTAGTTTTTATATTATTGCATTTATGTATATAATAATTTACAACTAAGCTTTTTCTCATATTTATATTTAACTTTATTCTCTTCTGTCCCAAAGTACCTATTTGGACTAGACAGTGATGGCCTGAAACACAGGTTTAAATTAACCTAGCTCGGGAGGGTCGCTGACGAACATCGCAATCCCAAACCAGCATATTTTCACCAATAACATTATCATCTTAGTTTTATGTTAAGTTATAGTTATAAGTGATGACGACCTCCGTGGTCGAGTGGCGTACGCACCGGTTTTCAAGGTGTCGCTAGCTCTGAGGTCCCGGGTTCGATCCCCGGACGGGTCAATGTAGAAAGTCACTTTTCTGCATTGCCTCGGGTCTGGGTGTTTGTGGTACCTTCGTTGTTTCTGAATTCCATAACACAAGTGCTAAATAGCTGCTTACTTTGGGTTCAGAGCAATGTATGTGATGTTGTCCGCATTTATTTATTTAATTGTGAACAAACTTATTATTGTAAGCTAAATTTTGCACCTTTACGTAAACGTTTATTATTTTAATAAATTATTATTTTTATGCCTGACCTGTTCGTCTAGTGGTTAGTGGGTTGACATTCCCACCTAGGACAATATCTATTAGTATGTCTATAGGTATATAGGTAGGTGTTCTGGTTACCATAGTACAGTATCGGAGTCCTAGTTTCACACTCATAGTTATTCAGACGAATCTAACGACACTTTTCAAGGTAAGCTGTCCATAACAATTAAGATAATAAGGATACCAAGCGTGCCTAAAATCATAACAAACATGTCACCGCACTGCAAGGGTCAATATATTATTACGTCACTTGCTTAATTTTTAACGATACATCGCTTCAGTGGTCTATACTAAAGCCAATCTGGAAAGAGAATTAAACGTTATTACTAATTACGCAATTATCAACTTTGACGACATGTGTTTAAGTTCATTTTAGAATGACAAATATTACCGAAAAGGGCCTAAAAGTAATTTGAATGTGATGGAAACTGAACTGTTAGTCATTGAATTAAGGTTCATTATCCCAAAGCACGGTCATTATTTCTTTAAAGTGGCTGATATAATAATAGTTATGATATTTGGTGTCAAATCATTGGATATAAATAAATAATTTAATTCATTTTGAGCTGAAACTTTGTAAACTGACTCTATACCAGATGTACTCTTCACCCCTTTTGGATAGATATACCCTTTGGGTAACACCTTGTATATAATCGACAAACATGACCTTCATTCTTTGGCAGTCGGGTAAAAAGGGGAAACTTATACCAAGAAAAATTATTTTAAGATAATTGTCAACTCTTTCTCTTATCAACGACAGGACACTTTTTTATTTTTATTGTGGTCTTCAATAGTTAGCCTAATAATCCAGCCTATAAACGTCCCACTGCTGGGCACAGGCCTCTTCCCATATGGAGAAGGCACGAGCATTGATCACCACGCTTGCTCTCTGCGGATTGGCGATTTCAGATCCCAAATTTTGGAATCCAGGTTTCCTCACGTTGTTTTCCTTCACCGTTTGTCAGAAGTGTCTTAGAATAATTAAGAAAGTACATATAACTTTGAAAAAGCCACATTGGTACTTGCCTGGGTTCGAACCTGCAACCTTGTGCATACAAATCCGTTCATTGAACCGCTAGGCCACCACGACATTCCCACCACACAATAGTTAGCCTAAGCGCAGGCAAAATAATTGCTTCTTCAGACTTTAAGCTAATTAATTATTAAATTAACACCATTTAGAACTCAAGAATGGGTGAACCTATTTTCACGTGTTTTTCATTTCTCAGATTCTAGTCTCTGACCCGTATAGCAAAATTAGCAAAACCTATCATAAAAAATTCAACTAAACTTATGTGGGTGCAACCGCGGGGCAAAACTAGGTTATAATAATAACTACATTCTTGTTAGTTACCTATTATTTAAACTGTAATGTGTTTACGACTACTGACCTATGTTTGTTTAAATAATTACAGAAATATGAAATCAAAGACATTGTTCTTATGAATAGATAATAATATTTTTATTTTATGTCATAACAATGGTACGTTATCCATTTTCTTTGAAAGTATAAAAATGTGTTTTTTCTCTTTGCCTTACATAATTTTTAAAATAGAATCCCTAGGTTTTGAAAGATATCATTCAAATGTAAGAGTATGTAATATTGTAACAATTGCATCTGATAGCACAAAACACTTGGTACTGTTTCTGAAAATGTTGATAAACATAACGTACCATCACGCCTGTATCCCCGAAGGGTTAGGCAGAGGTGTACCAATGTACACCCGCAGTTCGCCGGTATGTTTAGGTCCCATGTAATAGGGGGCGAGCCTATTACCACTAACCGGGCACAAATCCAAACTCCGACCTGCTACTGAAAATTTCATAGAAAAACCCAATAACACCTTGGTCGACTTGGGAATCGAACCCAAGACCTCTAGCGTGGCAGTCGCGCTTAGAGCCACGAGGCCAACGAGGCAGTTAAATGTTGATCAACACAAAAATTTGCTAATCATCTGTCAAACCTCATGTTAGCGCTGCGATTGATTGTTAGGTTGTTAGTCTTTTGTTTAACCTAACCACAGTCATGATCAGCTGATTTGACAACTTAAGATGATCAGCCTTCTAAACATAACATAACTGTAAATATGAAGAGCACATTCTATGTGACATATTCCGTTGATTTATACAAAGTCACGAGCAGAGTATTTTATGCTCTTGCACTGACTAAAAGTCGGCTTTACTAAAAGAAAAATGCTTTTGAAATCGGAGATAAGTCGCACTTTATAATAATGTGATGTATAACATCAATTCTACTTTTTATTATTAAAATCAAAAAAAAAAAAAAAAACAAAAATTATTTATTTAACTTAGGCTACAAAGTAGCACTTATCAAACGTCAATTATTATTACAATAGGACAGCACCCTAGGGGTCGGTTCATATCCGGCGGAAAAGGCAGCGCGCAACATCGGCCGCGCAACGCCAGAACGAACAAACACACAACAAAGCATCCAACCACTCACACCTGACGCACCAACGCGTCATCAGGTCAGTGTGAAAGGCTGAACGCTCCACAATGCGCCCGCCCGCCCCAGCGCCACGCGACCGACAACACGCGACGCCACCACCGCCAGACATGAACCGACCCTAAATCGCCCACCCTTCACCGCTTCCTAAGTGCTTTGGCTGAGGAGAAGAAACGGCGCAACAAACTCCTCAGTAGCACGCTGTCATTACATTAAAAATAATAAATAATATCAAATAATAACAATAAGGGACCGCGCAAAGTAAGTGTAAGCCTAGTAGTAGATAGGTAAAATAAATAATGGGTCTTTAGACTTAAAGGTTAAAAGTGTCTATGATGCACAAATCATAGTAAAGTCTACTCCCACTCATTGCAGTTAGTAGGACAAATGTTTGTAATGTTGGCCATATAGTCATGCTTTTGTTTATAAAGTTTCTTATCAACCGATTTAAAAAAGAGGAGGTTCTCAATTAGTTTTTTCTTCATGCAATACCTACGGAAATTGTAGACCATTTAAAAAAAAAACTTTTTTCATCGATGGGATATAAGTACCTCAGCGTTCCCATAAAAATCGTTAAAATCGAGCCAGTAATGTTGTTATTGCTTACAAATGTTTCTATTTACGAGATTTAAAGCACTAGGTGGAAAATGTAAGAAACCTTACGAATTTATCGACGAAAGAGGTTAAGTGGCTTTTGCCGCGGTTAGTTCCATCTGTGGGATGGGTGACCAATTGGACATACATTAATAATAATCTTATTAATGATGTTTTTGTGGTTGTATATTAAAATTCGTATTTAATAGGAATCTAAATTAAATATCTAATAGAAACTAATTACCTAGGTGGTTAATTAGGTCTATTTAATTACAAATCACCTATAGTATTCGATTATCCGACCGAATCAGGAACACAAATCGGGGATGTTGCGTTCAAAGCCGCTTCCTCAATATTTAACTAGGCCGGACACATCTGCCGCATAGCTGACAACTATTGGGCCAAAGTGACGACTATGTGGACTCCACAAAACGTCAGAAGACCTCGTGGCCAGCCCAGAAGGAGATGGCGGGACGACCTTGATTCTTTTTCTATATTATGGACTACAATAGCCCAGGGGCCCGAGTCTGCTATTTACACTCCGCAACAGTGCGCTCACAGTTGCATCGTCCGGCGGCGCTCGGGCCCTCTCGGGTGCACTCGGGCCGGTTCGGGCCGCCCGAACGCGCACGAGTCGCGCCCGAACCGGCCCGAGTGCACCCGAGAGGGCCCGAGCGCCGCCGGACGATGCAACTGTGAGCGCACTGTTGCGGAGTGTAAATAGCAGACTCGGGCCCCAGGACCGGGAGAATTGGAAGAAGGAAAGGGGAAAATAAAATAATGTAGGTACCCAACTTTAATTATCTTGTTGATTATTTATATTAATACATAATTAGTCTAATGTCTATATTATATTATTATGATGTCAAGGGTTTTAAGCGGTTTAAATCCCAAGCTATTAAGCTAATCGAGAATAATATAAAATAACACAAAATGGAGATTAGGCAAACCCAAAAGACACAATATAATTTTGAATTATTATGATTTATACTTATACCATATTGTTTTTCTAAGGGCTGATTTTCTCAATGCCGGATAATTTTATCCTAGGAATAATTTTGAATTTTTGGCAGTTCTTAAATACAAAATCTGACAGATGTGAATTTTATTTCTTGAATAAATAATTATAATTATTTGGCGTTGGATAACTTTGCCCTAAATTATAATAATATAAACAAACACATATCGTTTAAAAACTTTATACTTCTTTGTTTCATTTTGTAACCGGTTTAAAATGTCAACTCATATCCGTCATAACAAAAGCCTAATAAAAATATATAAAGATGTATTTGTAAAGCAAAACTATAATTTCATTTACAATATTTCCGTCAATTATAATATTGGAAATATTATAAAATATAACTTTCCCTTTCATATCAAAGCTTGTTTTTTTTATTTGTTTTCAGACAAAAATAAATGTTTGGCAGGTTTTGATTTTATTCAAATTTTAACTTTTCGGTTTAAATTAATCGACATAAAATTACTTTAACAAGTGCTTCAGAGACTTTATAAAAATAAAAAAAATGATGAATTTTAACATAAAAAGCATCCCTAAATGCTTACTTCTGCATATGTCAAGTTAATTACGTATACCTAATTACCGGTAGCAAACATAATTTCCGCGCCAACTTGCATTTTCCATACACACAAACTGCGTATTTTCCATACTTATTAAACCTACCCTCCGACCTCTAATTTGCTCGAGTCCTAAACAAAAGAGCGTGTAATGAAAAAAACAGGTTTCGATACGTCATACCTACGCAATGGCCGCCGTGTGTGAGTTTGCGAAAATTTATATAAACTCCGCTTCGTCCGACATCTTGTTAGATAGATACTATCCTGCAGCTAACTGCAACGTGCATGACAACTTTTGGCGCGCATTTCAAATATCGAACGCAATTCAAATGTCGAATTTGAGTGTTCTATAATGTGATGTGGTTTTAAAATGATATAAAAACTTATTTGTTTTTAAGTTTTCGCTGACATTGAAATTTACGGAATTTTGTTGTTGTTCATTTGTCGTTCATATTTACGGAATTAAAGTCTTGTGCTATTAAAAATATATTAGGAAGCAATTAGATACATCTATTGATTAATTTGGTATCATTGTGTAAAGACGTGTTTCTTGTAAAATGAAGGAATTAGTGAAATTATGGAATAGTGTGTCGAAGAGGAGATACTCTTCAGTGAACACAAGTGAATTGAAAGACTTGCCGATTAATCGAGTGAAGAGATCTGATATCGATAACTTTGAAGCGAATTTAGCCGAGTGTGAGGCATTAAACAATAAGTTTAACGATGATTTGGAGTTCAATAACAGAAAAGATGCGATTATTAATCGATTATTCGAAAGGAGGAAGCACGGGCAGGTCGCCAGGCAGCCAAAATGTAAGTTTTTAAACGTTTTTTACCGTTAAATGTTCATTCCAAATTCGAACTGGCTTTTGACGTTCACGAATTAAAAATAAATTAGGCTGAATTAATGGCTTGTAATATTACTGTTATTGTTTAAAAGTAGAACGCATTTTAATTTGTGTTTTAATGTTAAAATCGTATTATAAAATTAGATATTATCGCTGTTGTTGGCTATTTTTATAACTTATAATAAAACTGAATTACTCTATTATAAAGTGAATTACTATTTATTGCGTAAAAACAATAATTTTGTAATTATTTAACTTGTGTCCGTGGGCGGGAAAAGATAGTATGAATCAATATAACTAATTATAGATCTACGACTAATAAATTTGTTATTTAATAATGAGATAAGAGACCTTTGTCTAGAATTGCGATAAAACGTGTGTGCATTATATTTTGTTAGATCTTTAACATTTCTAAAGTAAATAAGTACAAAATATATGATAAGAAAACGGTTAAAATAGGTTTTTTTATGATTAGCAAAATTTAATTTAATAAAATTTAAATTTAGCAAATCAGTATGATTTGCTATTTTTAATTAAAGAAAAGAGTTTTTGTTATTATTTTTTGCGTTTTTTTTATTTAGTTTTCCTAAAATACAATATTACAAAAAAAAAATAGTTTTTTTAGCAATTTATAAGTAATTTATTCCAAAAAGGTTTTAAAAATATGAATATTAAATAATTATGAATTACCTAATTGTCCTTTTATTGCCAATTATAAATTAACTTTTATTACAATGTTTATAAAATTTACATCTAAAAAAGTTTTATTATATATTTTTTCATCTATTATTTTTGCATGGAGGTTAAGAATTTTATAACCGTGTGAATTGCGAAGAACATTATTATTTATATTGTTTTATAAAGGTAATAATCTTGATATCTACATAAATTTTAAAGATTATGATTATGTGAGGAACTAAGATTAAAGATAAGTAATACCTAAATAAAGTAAATAAAAATACCAATCCAAACGAACATCCTCCATTTTCCAAGTCGGTTAAAAATGTCTTATGCTTAAGACAAGTGGGAAACTTTGTTCTAAGTCTAGGTGTGTAAATTAAATGTATCGACGCCCCCAAGGAATAAACCTGTATTATACTGTTACTGACTTTTTACTGTTATATCATTTTCGGCATCTATAGGTCGGGATTCACCTATACAATTTTTTTCATTTTTTTTCTTCGGTAATTTCTAATGATTTTCCTTATAACACTTTTATTCTTTGGAAATTTTTCATTTTTTATTTACTAGAAAAATAACGTAATACATTATTACAAATTAAGTTCTGTGGCTACAATTCGGTAAAGTAATAATACTGTTAAATATCTCAGAAAAAAAATCTGGTTAATGCGATTACAGGTTTATTATCGTTAATATTGTGGTAGCCATTTTCGGTAATGCACTGTTACAGTTATCATCCCGGTAAAAATTCATACCTTTTCTATACGTATTGGCGGGAACTTGCTCGCGCTCGGCGAGTCAAGGACGCGTTTCTACATTTAAATAAATAATAATAAATGCGGACAACATCACATACATTGCTCTGAACCCAAAGTAAGTAGCTGAAGCACTTGTGTTATGGAATTCAGAAACAACGAAGGTACCACAAACACCCAGACCCGGGAAAATGTAGAAAAGTTGGTTTCTATATTGACCTGTCCGGGGATCGAACCCGGGACCTCAGAGCTAGCGACACCTTGAAACCGGTGCGTACGCCACTCGACCACGGAGGTCGTCATTGTAATGCACATGTAACGCACATTACGCACACTAATAGATGATCAAACGAACTTACCTGATGTTCGATCATTAGGTATTATACGAAGTGCCTCGTTCTCGATATATGTTATTTACCATGCAGCTTTCGCTTGGCAACTAAACTCTTTCAGATCCAAAACTAAACGAAGTATTAGTGTCACACTGTCTTTTTTCTCCTGTCAAACTTCATTCCTTTAGAGTCTGTAGGTTATCTCAATTTTACCAAGGGTGGGATGGGTAAAAACATATATCGAGCACGAGGCACTTCGTATAATACCTAATGATCGAACATCAGGTAAGTTCGTTTGATCATCTATTATACACTCCATGCCTCGTTCTCGATATATGTTATTTACCATGCAGATGTTCAAGAGATGGTAATGTTGAGATAAAACTTAGAATAAATAAGTAGGCATGTCCTATACATAAATGCATACTATGCACTTGTGCAGTCAACTCTTTCTAGTTAGATGCAATCATTTAAATAAACTAAACTTGAGTTGTTCTGTTTTGAATTATCCTGATCAACAATCGTAGTCACACAATGTTACAAAATAACCAGTATTATTTTTAGAATAACAATCAATGTCTGAAGACACCTCATAGCAATCCTGAGAACAATAGTATTAAGTTTAAATTATTCTGCATTAAGCGCAACAAAACCTGGCCAAACTCTAATAGAAAATTACAAATCTTGCTAATGTTATTTAATATATTTATCTAGCAGTCTGTGTAATTACATCTAGTAGTACAAAATCTTTTTGTCTTAACCATAGGTGCAGAAGCATGGCGTATACTATATGCCCTGAAAAAAACATAAGTATCAATACCGCCTACTGAAACAGTAGCTACTTTCTAATCCATCTTCTACTAGTGACTGAAGACAAAAAAACAATTTAACTATGTGTGAATTTAATCGTTCTTAATTAAAAAATGTGATATATGGTGTTTTCTTTCTTAACTTGTTTCAGTTGTTACGCTGCATAGGTATATAAATTATTTAATTAAGTATTCTATCTCTAAAATCTTTAGTAAATATTAGGCTGAGAAAATCTCAATTTATCCAAAAATGCTAAGTAAAGATTTGGCTGCGTACAGCCCATTGCCAGGTTTTTAAAGTTATCAGTAATGATAATATTGACGCAATCTTCACTCAACTTCACTTAACCCATATTCAGTCATCTATTTATTTTAATAAACATAAGTACACTATATTTTAATGAAAGAAGTTTGTGCCCGCTGTGCTGTGCTTAGTGCAAGCAAAAAACCATCCGATTCTTGGTGAGACTACCAAGACTTAACCATTTCCCTGTCCAAGTCTGTAAAGACTCACGTCTTTAAATATGATTTTGATGAGGCATATTCTGAATTAAATGTTTCAAATTAATTCCAAACCAAACGACGCGACGTTCGCGAAAACCTAAGCCAGATGCTTTGATAGAAGATACTGTATTGGAACGTCCTTATCATCAACCTCTTCCTATAAGAAAGGCATTTTTCATTTAAATTCTTTGTGCATTAGTGGTGCGATTCCACGAGAGACCAATGATGATAATACTGATTAGTTATTAATGTTTTTACTTGGCTACTTTTTATATTTTGACTGATTGTAATTGTGATTTCTATGAGTACTTTGTTCCTAATAAATATTATAATTTTAATACATTTTATGAGTTTTCTTTAATTATTCTCTCGAAGATACCGATAGCAAAATTATTTTACATACTCAGCTTTTAATGATTACGAAAATATGACTACCAAAAATTTCCTATAAAATACGGGTTACATTACTTTACCTTCTTATGGTTATTTGTAATTTTACCATAATAAGTCGGTAACTGAAGATTACAATATCTCTCTGTAATGAAAAAACACGTTGAATAATCCAGTAAAGCACTATTATGCCAAAGATTTTTAAGAAAGTTACAATAATAATTCGGTAAGTAAACATTACTGGAATAATATTGATAAGTCAGGATCGTAAGATATCAGTACCCTAAAAATTGTTTGAAACCATTTTCGGTAATATGTATTTTGGTGAATAACTAATTCTGTGTATATCTAATAGTTACACTTAATACTTTAAACTGTTCGGGTAAAAATTAGCTTTCCCGTCATATAACAATGTTTTCATTATTCTCCTTTGTTAAAGAGATATACTCGAAAAACACTAAATCATTTTTCCTGTAAAATTTGATTTTTGCGATTACCGGTTTATTCCCCGGGGACGTCGGTATGTGAACGATAAAAATCTGCGCGTGAACATGATACCTGCAAAAAGGTGTAGACGTCGGGAACTAAAATTTAAAATAAACCGCGACATATTCCCGAACCTAAGAATAATACCGTCCTTTATATCCCACTGCTGGGCAAAGGCCTCTTCTTATATAGAGAAGGACTGACTACTACACTGAAGTTTCCACTAAAAATGTAACATACATACCTACAGTTTGTTTGATAATTATATTATTGCTAATATTGGAAAACACGGCTATAATGGAAAACATAGTTAAATGATGACAAAGCAAGTTTTCATGGAAAATGGGTTTATATTGTGTTAGTAATAATTATAATATCTTGGGACAATTCACACATGGTCATATCTGATATAAAACCTGTGCCTGTATTGTGCCAAACAGAGTTAATAAACATACTTATATATTTCTAAATACATACATATTATAGATAAATTACACCCAGACAACCAGAACAAATGATCGTGCTCATCACACAAATATTTGTCCTAGATGGATATTGAACCCAGGACCTCCGGTTTAGGAGTCAGGGTCACTAACTACTAGACTATATAATAATAATCGGGCCTTTATACGTCCCACTGCTGGGCACAGGCCTCTTCCCATATAGAGAAGGCACGAGCATTGATCACCACGCTTGCTCATTTGCGGGCGATTTCAGATCCCAAATTTTGGAATCCAGATTTTCTCACGATGTTGACTAGGCTAGTCAAATTATTGAACATGTGTTATATCCTGCTATGTAGCTTAAATTAACCTTATATTAAACTTGGTAATAATAATACATTTTCAAAGGCTGGCTTCTACCTAGGTCAGTCAGCGAATAAGCAAATAAATAATGCTGCCAGCTTTTTGGGCACACTCCCAGTCGACAGCGATGTGGATGAATTTTTTGATGCCTTATTTTAGTTCTTAGTTTTATTTAGTTTATAATTTTTCTTATTTATTGTGTAGGCTTAGTTTTTATATTATTGTTAATATTTTAAGTTATAATTAACAATTGTAAACCCCAATAAAGTTTAAAACTATACTTAAAGCAGTAATAGAACCATCTAGAATATTTAACCAGTCGCGTAGGTTCCAAGGTTCGCACACCGGATTCAGATGCCCAAGGTTACAGGTTCGAATCCGTGTGTTGACATTTTTCAATACCTTTTTTGTATCTATATACTTTCTCCGCAAAGCCATTTAATGAAGATAAATAAACATATTCTTAAACTAGCCGTGCCTGCGACTTCGTTCGCGTGGATGACGAAACTTATCAATGAGTTTTTAACCTCAAAATTAAGTTTGTTCTTATTGTTTATACTTTTCCGGGATAAAAACTACCCAGTGTGGTGCCCAGGATATTAAAGAATAACTATACCAAGTTTCATCGTAATCGAACCGGTAGTTTTTGCGTGATACCTGAACAAACAGACAGACAGACAGACAGACAAATATTTTTTTTTTACACTTTTGGGTTCGGTGTCGGTCTAGTAACACCCCCCGCCATTTATTTTTTTGATATTTTCAATGTACAGAATTTTCACTTTTACAGATTTATTATAAGTATAGATAATTATTTTATAGCACTTTTATCCTTGAATACTGACATGTCACTTAATTTTGAGAGACTCTTAAATATCTATGTGTCGCTACTTTACACCTTTAAGTGATAGAGACGGCACGAGACTTAACGGCGACTCAAATTTGATCTGCGTTTAAGTATAGATGTAGCTGAACTATAGATTATGAACCTACTAAAATGTAGCTTTCTGGAACGTTAAAATATGACTTTATATTTTTTCTAAAAAAGCGCAGCTATTGGTAAATAAAAAATTACTTAAAATAATTTTATGACTCGTTGTGTCCCGCTGTTTTGTTAGGTATTTTTCGGCTCTGAGGAGGTCTTAAATTTTTTTAAAATAGTCTTCTTTAATAGGTAACAAAAGAAAACAAATATTTTCTAAATCGAAAATGTTTAGGAGATAAGCCTGGCTAAACAAACTAACAGTTTATTTAATGAGTCACTTTACGTATGATCCATTTCCTAGTCATGTTTTATGATGAAGTCTAGATTAATTTGAATACCTGTGCATTAGTTAATACTAATTTTAATAAATGGTTTTAATTATTTATAGACCTAGACTGATTTATGTCCACTATTACAATACGTAATGCAACCGCGAAATATAGACTGATATAAATAAAATAAATAAATAAAATGCGGACAACATCACATACATTGCTCTGAACCTAAAGTAAGTAGCTAAAGCACTTGTGTTATGGAATTCAGAAACAACGAAGGTACCAAAAACACCCAGACCAGGGACAATGTAGAAAACTCTAAAATAGCCGAATCGAGGCTCAGAAGTGGTTGACGGCATAGTTTTATAATATGTAAGGATATAAATAGATTGTTTATATGAATTAAACTTATGTTCGTATAAATTGTGTATTCACTATAAAATTTCACTAAACTAGACAAATTAAAGTTTTATCAACTGTAAGACGAACGTCATCTCAGTCTGCCCGTGACCATGATACCTGCAAAGGTGTCGAAACGTCGGGACTTTAAATCCAAAAATAAATCGCGACAAAATCCGTTTTAACCTAGTTTTATTTCAATGTTTAACATTCGCGTAAACCTAAGAAACCAGTATGTTTTCTCAACTCTTAAAATGTAGATAGTGGTATGTTTCTGAGTTAAAAAAAAAGTTAATCACATTTAAATAACCATATTAGAACAACATCCTTACTAATATAATAAATGCGAAAGTTTGTTTGGATGTATGGATGTTTGTTACTCTTTCACGCAAAAACTACTGAATGGACTTTAATGAAACTTTACAATAATGTAGCTTTAACATCGAAATAACACATAGGCTATAATTTATTAAGATGGTGTCTGAATTGTCTAAAATATCGCTGGTGAAACCGCGGGGCAAAGCTAGTAGTTAATAATTGAAGCCTTTTAGATATATTTCCAGTTTTAGTATTTAAACGAGAAACGTTAAAATAACACGTTTGTTTTACGTATTTGTTATTATTAATATTAAAACGTGACTGAACAAGAACTTGCTTTGCATTTCTGCATATAAAAGTATTCAACACGTGTATTATACCGAAATTTAAATAAACATTCAATAATAATAGCTTGGCAACTCACACACGGTCATCTGATCCCAAACTAGAGCCTGTATTATGGTAACCAAACAACTGATAAACATACTTATATTTTTCTAAATACATACATAATAATATTATAGATAAACTAGCTGTACCCGGCATGCGTTGCAATGCAATTTTTTCTACCTAGCACCTGCCTACTACCTACCTACTACCACTTAGGGGTATGAAAAATAGATAGTAGCCGATTCTCAGACCTACTGAATATGCATATAAAATTTTATAAAAATCGTTCAAGCCGTTTCGGAGGAGTATGGTAACTAACATTGTGACACGAGAATTTTACATATAAGATTACACCCAGATACAGAAAAAATTATCATGCTCATCACTCAAAGACTGTCCTGTCCTGGGTAGGAATCGCAACCACGACCTTCGGTTTAGTAGTCATGGCCACTAACCACCAGATCACAAACCACTCAAAATAGCCTTTTCCCAATCTATGTTGTGGTCGGCTTCCAGTCTCACCGGATTCAGCTGAATACCGTATGTTACAGAGCGACTGCCTATCTGACCTCCACAACACATTTCACGGGGTAACACAGTATCCCATAGTAAGACTGGTTGTCATAATTGTTATGACTTAACTATCAAAGATCAACGTATGACAGTCGGGACCTACGGCTTAACGTGATTTCAGAGACCAACTTTTTAACCGACTTCAAAAAAGGAGATGGTACTCAATTCGACTGTATTTGATAAAAAAAAATATGTTTGTTACCTCAGAACTTTCGACTAGGTGAACTGATTTTGATGATCCTTTTTTATTTGATAGCTGGTGTTTCCCGTGTGGTCCCATTTCAATTTGGTCCAGTTTATACAGTAGGATCCTTATGAAAACCTTGAGACTTATTTTGAAGTCTGTTTTTTTTGGCAGAATTACAATTTGAGAGGTTGCATTGAAATCGATACTAAGGAATCCTTTAAGTAACCATTAAAGTCTCTGAGTTCCGCAATAAATTTCCTAAATTAAAGACCTACCAATAGACAAAAACAATTGATCCTTTATTGGTTAGTATTTTTCCATGATTGCTTGAAACAAGGTTATCTTAGTAATGATTAAATATAACCGTTAAACCAGTTATATGAATTAATCTTTAGTTATCTATAACCGTACCTACAGTTAATCTTTCGCGTGGGCTTTTGTGCTAAATTTTAACCGACCAAAAAAAGAGCTTCGCGATTCGGTTGATTTTTGTTATTCGATATCTTTGTCAAATATGAAAAGATTGAATGTTTATTTTTATTTGGATTTATCATCTTATAAGAAGGTGTTACAGTTAAACGTAATAAAAAACTCGGTATTAAAATCCTATAACCCATCAGCCTAGATAACGTATCATAATCGTTTACCAATTGATTGGTCACCCATCATATTACAGACCTAAGCAGCAGTTGCTTAACCTATTTTTTGTAATTTGACAAATTTATAACCATTATTGTTAGTACATGACTAATCATCATCGGCCTAGCCTTTTCCCAACTATGTTGGGGTCGGCTTCCAGTCTTACCGGATTCAGCTGAATACCGTATTTTACATAGAGCGACTGCCTATCTGACCTCCACAACCTATTTTTACTACGGAACACAGTATCCCATAGTAAGAATTGACTTAACGACTGCCAAAGATGACAGTCGGGACCTACGTCTTAACGTGCTATCCGAGGCACGGAGGGGTCTCGGTACGTCTAGAAATGGTCGACCATCCACGGACCAACCGCGGCGAGCGCGGCTTAATCTGTATTATCGGTCAAACCGCACGGCTTACACTTAGCCACGAGGCCCTTTAGTACATGACCAATCTGTATAATGTATATAAATAACATATATAAGTCCTTTAATTATATATTTGCGAACTACCAAGGAAACGGTAAAAAGACGAAACAATAAACAAACGTAGTTTACATATATATTATTATAAATATTTATAAATTTCCTTAAACTTGAACGGCTTAGATATTTTAATTATATCTTTAAAGTTCACAGAATCACGTTCGTATGTATGGGTTTTCTTAATTTATCCGTTTTTAATTATACTATTATTAATTTATTGCGGTCTTATAGTTTAAATGTTTGTAAACCGGTTTTTGAAGCTCATATTCCGGGTTCAATCGATATGACGAATTTTATTATTGTGGCTTAAAAGAGCATTTTGCTCAGCAGTGGGTCAGTTTTGCCCAGTGATGATCTATGCTCGTTCTCTGTATGAGAGGCCTGCAGTGGGACAGTTACAGCTGGTGTTATTAACAGCTTCGGTAATGGCACCCACCGTGGAGCTCACAAACGTGGTGATCAATGCTCGTTCTCTGTACGAGAGGCCTGCGGTGAGATAGTTACAGGCTGGTGTTATTAACAACTTCGGTAATGGCACCCACTGTGGGGCAGTTAACACAGTGATTAAAGCTTTCTATAATCATGTAGGGAAAAACCAGGAAAAACCTTGTAATCAGTGCGACAGTTAAACTTTTTTGCTTATTAAATTTAATATGATGAGTAAACCAGTTTCTAAAATGATCAATATCTTTCTATTACCAACTTAATGAGTAGCAAACCTTCAGAGTTAAATGATGCTCATTAATAATAATTAAAAATATATTCAAATTAATTTAGTTCGCTCATCGCTAAAAAATACAGCTTAACGACCTTTTTGAAGGTATAGTTAGCGGATATAAATTAATTAAATGTATCTTTTGCTGATAATTTTCCCAAGCTATGTTGGACGTTGGTGTCGGCTTCCAGTCTTACCGGATTCGACTGAACACCGTATGTTACATGACCTATATTTTTTAATACAAGGTGTTACGGAAAGGATATATCTATCCAAAAGGGGTGAAGAGCACATCTGATATAGAGTCAGTTTACAAAATTTCAGCTCAAAAGGAGTTAATTTAATAATTGATATACAATTTTTCGTATTAATTATTTGAAACCAAAAGGCATAATAAAGGGGTCACTGCACTGCCACTATAAACTATCCTTGTGCCAAAAATGTACCTAAATCGGTCCAGAGGTTAAGGCATAACAAAAGTCCCAACAGATTCCTAAAAAACATAACATTTAGTAGGATTAGCAGATTCCACTTACTCGAAATAAAACGAAAACAAGAATTTAAAAATGCCAATCAACAGTTTACGGTCAATAATCCGATTAACATCAAACACACCGATTTTAATGAAAATCTTATGACGTCAAGAAATCGCGCTAAATCTCATAACATGTACTTATTTTACTATTTCTTTCACTCATATCAATTTAGAAAAGGACAGACGTTAATTAGAGCTGTCAAATTAAGTTCGTCTGTTAAACTAAATAACCATATTTAATAGCACTGTTATCTCTTTTACTCATATGCAATAAGAAAAGGACAAACGTTAATTAGAACTGTCAAATTAAATACGAACAAAAATTGTACACTTTTACGACACGCATAAAGGTGTCACTAAAAATAGTGATTTTCAATATGCGAACTAGTTTGACATTTCTTCATTAGTTCTTATTGCCGTCCTTGTCTAACGCTATAATAATTATATAATAATATCATGGGACAACTCACACACGGTTATCTGATCCCAAGCAAAGCAGAGCTTGTGTTATGGTAACCAGGCAACTGATAAACATAAATAATAATAATAATAAATAAATGCGGACAACATCACATACATTGTTCTGAACCCAAAGTAAGTTGCTAAAGCACTTGTGTTATGGAATTCAGAAACAACGAAGGTACCACAAACACCCAGACCCGAGGCAAGGTAGAAATGTGATTTTCTACATTGACCCGTCCGGGGATCGAACCCGGGACCTCAGAGCTAGCGATACCTTGAAACCGGTGCGTACGCCACTCGACCACGGAGGTCGTCAAACATACTTATATATTTCTATATACATACATATTATTATAGATAAATTACGCCCAGACGCAGAACAAATGATCGTGCTCATCACACAAACATTTGTCCTGGGTGGGAATCGAACCCACGACCTCCGATATAGCAGTCAGGGTCACTAACCACTAGACCAACAGGCCCGTCGAACATGGCCCGCTATAACATAGTAAGAGATAGCAATACTGTTATTTTTGTTTAGTCATATAATAATATTAGTACTATTTAGTACCTACCTGGTAGTATCTGGGGCTATATTATTATGTCAGGTTATAATAAATAATATAACAAATTCTTTATTTCCACATACAAATCAAGACCAACTGACACATGTCAGGAAAGCATTATTTCAGCGGCCGAACTCTCTCGATAATTCTACATAGTTTATTTCATGGTTAACAGAACAAGCAGTAATATTTGTTTACGTCAATATGAGTAAATAACAACAAGTAGAATAATACCAGAAAAGCGTCATCGAGTAATTATATGTTTAATTCGATCGGTTTCCATTGATATGCGTCATTTTAAGATTAATTATTCTCGGTTCTACGTATGACGGAAGAAAATGTATGATTAAGATTTCGACGACATTTCTATGATGCTAAGGTTATGGACAGTCATGGGTTTATTTTATTTATAGATATGAAATATACAGATGTTAAGGCTGCCCGCCCACGTCCGATAATCGGTGACCGATTTTTTGTAGGAGAAAAATAGAACACACTGATAGCAATAGTGCAATGCACACGTCCTACAAAAAGTAGATCAGAATTCGGTATTAAGGATCGGCGGAAAAATCGGCCCGATTATCTGACCACCAAAAAGTCTGACGTGGGCAGGAAGCGGCACACGTTTTTGATATTTTATAAATTGTTACCAGACCACGTATTTGAAAGGAAGTATGTAATGTAGTATGTAATATATAATTATAGATTTACTGTTTTTACACGACTGCCCAAAAAGGAGTGTTATGTTTTCAGGGTTCATGTATGTATGTGAGTTTCTTTATTCCATCATAACTTCTAAAAGGCTTGACCGATTTCAATGTGTGTGGTATCATTAGAAGCTTTGAGTTATCCCGAGTGACATAGGCTATGTGGACATAAAAAAATGGTCAAGTGTGAGTCGAAATCGCCTGCAAAGGGTTCCGAACTAAATTTTTTTTTGTGTTGTGTCATGTTTTTTTGACTTGTTTTCATTTTTTTTTGACATGGCAGGCATGTTTTTTAATTTTTTTTAATTATAATTTTTTATACTCTAAAGGAATGGAGACAATAATTTACTTTTATTTAAATTCCATATTTAACACATAGTTACTAATTTTAACAACTATTAACAGTAACTATGTTGTATGTGGTTATGCAAAAGCGAGTCTCAAATCAAATGATTAATGTATTATCTATTTATTTGTTAAAATACATATCGAAATAACTGAATATAACTACAATTTTTAACCGACAGCAAAATAGGAAATTCTCAATTCGTGGGTATGTCTTTAATTTTTAATGAGACGTAATTATAGATTCTCAAAGTATTATTTGTTATCCATAGGATATACATCAGAGGTGGTCCCAGATGAATTTCCTTGAAGCTTTTCAACCAATTATATTATTTTATGATATTGTAAACATTGGAAACAAACCCTGACCTTATAGTAATACGGACTGGTATGTTAACCTGTGTTGTATACTCTCTTTGTATCTATATGTCGCTGATCGAATTAAAATATCATTGAAATTATGATCTTCCTGATTTTTAACACATTATAAAATATTTTTATGTAGTCTATTCAAATTCTTGTACCAATGAATGTGTTTTCCATCGTAACCAATGAAAACTTAATGTGGTGCAAAATAAAGGTCATTTTAGACTGACTAGAACTGTAGAAAAAGCATCTTTTTTTAAAGTTAGTCTTTTATTTTCAACCAATTTATGTATAGATAGGTTTGCTCCGTGGTTTGTCTCGCCTTGTTTTACTCCCAATTTAGTATGTTGATGTTAAATAGCTTATAACCTTCCTCGAGCATAGGGCTATAAAATCCAAAAAGAGTTTTTCAAATCCGCCTATTAGTTTCAGAGATTAGCGCGTCCAAACAAAAACCTCTTTAGCTTTATACATTAAGTATAGAAAAACAAACAATTCTAATTAATACACATCATTCCAAAGTCCTTAAATAAACTAAACCACAACTGCATTAGCACGCACATCGGAATTCGAACTGACTACCTGACATAGAATAGCTAATTAACCACTGCGTCACTGGTGACTTAGTAATTAATACCTAATGAATCATTAAAGCAGTTCGTAAAACTAATTTATCAGTAGTCATTGTTTATTCAATAGTTCATAGTTATACTTAAATAAACTTAAAGGAATTCCCTACATTAGTAATAATCTATTTATACTTAGGTATGATTTAGTTTATGCTTATACTTAGGTTTATAATGACACAAATTGCAAAATAGTTTTCTGTTTTTTTTAACCCTCAACGCCTGTCTGTGTGTCTGTGGCATTGTAGCTCGGAAACGAATGAACCAATTATGATGCGGTTTTTTTTGTTCGGTTCTGACGTGATCGAGAAGGTAATAGGTAAAGGTTAGCCATGTATTCTGATCAGCATTTGAAAGTTGTCAGCAATTTTACGATAAATTGTAATAATAATATCAGCCTATAAACGTCCCACTGCTGGGCACAGGCCTCTTCCCATATAGAGAAGGCACGAGCATTGATCACCACGCTAGCTCAGCTGTCGATTTCAGATTTCAATGATTATAATCCACTTTTCTCACAATGTTTTCTTTCAACGAATATAACATTATATACCTATTTTACCCTTACGCACGTGTAATATTATTACATAATGTATTACAGTGTGTAATATAAACAAACAACTACCTAGTAATTTTGTATATATACCTATATACAGTGTGGAGATGACAATATGACTTTAAATGAAAACACTGGCAGTACTGGTTTATAGAAACATTTGTCAACTATCAAATAAATCCGAACATCGAAATTAAAAAAAAACATTTTTTCTAACAAACTAAATAGCTTAAAACTGCAAACAAATTAAAACATCATGTATAAAATTGGTACACTTACCGGCGATAAGAACGGCAACGCAGCTTGGTTTCATTCATGATAAAGCTGTGGCCGACGGCGACGCAGCGACGTAATGTTTGGCGCCATTATTCTTATTTTTTCAATTACACAAATCAAATCACAGAATATTAACCAAATAGTCAGGCATCATTCACGCGCGAGTTATTCACTAATCAATTTATTATTCATAATCACTTTTCGATCACATAATTATGTCGCCAGTCATTAATTTTTTTTATTTTCAATATTTCCGCCATTTTCTTGAATACATAAACTACACCGACGTATAATGTTATTTCTCACTCTTGATAATAGGTCACCATTAGCAGCCATTTCTTTCAATTTATTAAAAGATATTATTATTCTAGCTTACTACTAGTAACTAGATGCGGATTCACGCGGCTCCAGTACCGAAGGTTCTGTCGGTTCCATAAACCATTCCTTGTAAATGTATTCTCGAGATGTTTGGTTTCCAACCAGCGACAGAAAGTTTCTCTTATTGGTTTATCTCTCGGTAACAATGCTTGTACTTTCTTGTACTTGTAAGGTCTGCGTTTGTTACGTTTCAAAACTTTTTGAATGGTTTTGTGATTTACATGAAAATGTCGACCTGCATTACGCAGACTGGACGTCGGATTGCGATCATAATAATTAATAACTCTTTCGTCTGAAATCACATTTGCACGTGGAGGAGCACCATCTACGTGCGGGATCAAGGATTGATTTTCCCGTATCCTCTGGACAGCTTGTACAATAGTACGCCCGTGGGTCGGACACATACGCGTGTTCTCATACCTCTCACGGTATGTCCGTACAGCTAAAGCGGCATTACCGTGACACTCCCCATAAATTAAAATCATATCGGTGTATTCCGAAGCGGTATAATTGTAACGAGGCATGATTATTTAATAATAAAACCTTGAAACACCAAGTATTAAGCGTCTAATTTCGCAAAGTTTACTTCACTATTTAACTAAGTACCTATAATACGTTGATGTGTCCTGTCACTATTAAAACAAAGCGTCAAATTTCGCACAACACAACACAACAACAAAGATACGATAACACTCGCGCCGCGACTTCAAACGGGCGCGGGCGCATCCGAAATTCCAGAGGAAAACAAAACGCGTCACAGCAGGAAGGAGGTCCGGTGACACACTGACCGCGTAACCTATAACCTAGACACGTCGACAAAGTGTAAGCAAAGTAGAAACAAGCAATTTACCTATCTCTTTCGCACATACATATTTTGCGATTGACATGAGTGCGTAACAGGATAGTAATAACTTTCGCATGCATTTTTTATTATTTAGCTGTGACGACACGCTTTATGACTCTTATTTTGAGAAAATAGGTTTTTAAAGTAGCGAGCTGGCAACGTGTGTCGTTAACTTGTAGCGCGCTCAGCTGTTTACAAATACATCATGTAGAAAATACTTAAACTGAAAAATAATTTCCTGTGGCTAAACTACTGGATAAATTCATTTGATTTTTTGTGTGACGGTTGGGAATATCATGACTTATACGAAGTTTAATTTATGATCATATTGTCCTCCCCACCCTGTATATAATGGACTGTGGCATATAATTATACGTGACGTCAGCTTTTCCGCTTAGAAGTCGCCCAAGATGGAAATTTTCCTCGTACCTTATTATTTTATTGCTTTTTCGTTGTTTGTTCAATATAATGTATGTTATTAAGATTATATCCCTGAATAATTATTAAAATTAATTTAAAACGTTAAAATCTAGTCAGTTATGGATCGCACGTGGACAGACTTCGCAAAAACAGAGAGGTTTGGAAGAAGAAAGGGGAGGCCTTTGCCCAGCAGTGGGATCTTACGTAGGCTAAAATAAAAATACCTATATTTTTAGATTTTAGCAACCAAAATATTAAAGCAGTTCAAATAAATAAGTTATTAGTTGACATTGACAAATATATGCGTTACTTACAAAAATAGTCTAATTAAGAACCTCCTCTTTTTTTATGTCGGTTGACTAAATAACAGCTGCGCCTACTTATACTAACTTTTTACCTGACTGCCAAAGAAGGGTTTTGTATTTTCGCGTGTGTTGTCTATTATGTATGTATTTTTCTTTGTAGATATGTTTGTTTTCGTAATAACTCAGGTATTTAGGTATTTTTACCAACTCATATTATTAGTCAGTAATATCTGAAAATAGCTTAGTTGTTATTGCTGTAGGTAGTTAGTTTTGTTTTTATGTTACGTTTAAGTTTTTTCTTTGTGTTGTATATATATTTGTTGTTTTTATAGAACGATGTTGTCGCTAAGCGACAAAGTTCTTCATTAATAAATTTAAAAAAAAAAAAAAAAAAAACTCCCCAAGCTTATCTTTTATATCTTATAATTGTCTCACTTAGGAATGAACCTGTCACCTTTGCTTGTTATATCACAATCTTTGAGCCATAGATACTTAACCAACATTGTAACTAATGATCTTTACATTTTTTTTATATCATAGTCCATTTTAATTGTTATACCAATTAAAGTTATTACCTCTTAAACAAAAATCAACTTTATGTCAACAAGCATAAATTTCATTTTAGATTGAAAAGTACTGTTGAAAAAAGTCATAAAAATATAAAACAGCAGCGCAAACTGAACCTTATGTTTAAGCATTAGAGTTGTTTTTCTATTAATCGTGTTTGTTTACATGTTTGGCATATAAATTGCTAACGCAGTAATATTGTGGTCAGCGAGGTATTTTTTACTTAGTTGCAAAATATACCTCCTATACATTTTTCCGAGGAAAAATAAACATGATACTAAATTTTCTTAGAAACAGTCAAAAACCCTAGGGATATTGTAAAAACACAAGTAAATATATTTAACCTATAATATAATATAATATAATATACAAATAATTGTACAATTTAATTTTTAAAAGTGTAACCTATGGAGTTTCTTGCCGGCTCTTCTCCATAGGAAGGACACTTTGGAACCGAGCAACTAGAGTCAGTTTCTTGAGTGCCTTTTTTTGGTTTATAATAAATAAAAACATTTTGTTTTTTTTTTTAATGAAAATGTTTTTATAAAGGTGAAAACATTTCTCAATGCCACTGAATATATATTAGATTTTTTATATAAGAACATTTAAAATATCAAGAATCATATTACATATTTGAGTAATTAAATAGACAATGCTTACTTCCTTTTAGGAAAACACAAATTAAAAAAAGGAATATTATGTATCAATCTAGCCTCGTATTGTTAAGTTAAAAACTACTAAACATAACATAACATACCATCACGCCTGTATCCCCGAAGGGTTAGGCAGAGTTGTACCAATGTACACCCACAGTTCGCCGGTATGTTTAGGTCCCATGTAATAGGGGGCGAGCCTATTGCCACTAACCGGGCACAAATCCAAACTCTTACCTGCTACTGAGAATTTCATAGAAAAACCCAATAACACCTTGGTCGACTTGGGAATCGAACCCAAGACCTCTAGCGTAGCAGTCGCGCTTAGCGCCACTAGGCCAACGAGGCAGTCAAAACTACTATTATAAATATGATTCTAGATACCTACTAAATAGACGGACAGCATCATATATTATAATGGTAAAATCATAACATCAACCTAGAATTTTATAGCCGACTTCAAAATGAGGAGGTTCTTAATTTAACGGTTTGTATTATTGCTATCAATAATATCTCAGAGATGATCCCATATAAATTGCATTGAAGTCTTTTATACAAATAATAATACCAGCCTATAAACGTCCCACTGCTGGGCACAGGCCTCTTCCCATATAGAGAAGGCACGAGCATTGATCACCACGCTTGCGTATTTAGGATTGGCAAATATGTGTAGTAAATTGTTTTATTTACTTATGAAGTCTGTGTTACTCAGTAAAATGTGTTGTGGAGGTCAGTTAGGCAGTCGCTCTGTAGCATACGGTATTCAGCTGAATCCGGTGAGACTGGAAGCCGACCCCAACATAGTGCGGGAAAACGCTAGACATGACGACTTATGAAGTCATGCCATCAAAATAACTTTTGCTAAAAAATCTAATTCTAGTGATATTTCAATTAAGTATACAGATTTATGAGAATCTAAATTTAGACTAAAATAAAATCTATATAAAACAAGGTTTGAATAGTTAATCTAAAGGTCTTCCGTCCAACCGTTTTATAACATTTTAATTAGTGTATTCTAGAATATATTTACATAATACTACCTAATTGTTGTAGACATGGCCTTTTGAAATAATTAGAAACCAATTTCAAAAAATTTAGGCGAAGCATAGCTTTGAATTTTTTAAACACTTTAATTTTGAAAATTTACGATAACTTTCAAAATGCTGAATTGATCTTCATATAAAAAAGCTTGAACCATCTCGATCGCGTCAGCTTCAAGCCAAAAAAAAAAATTGCATCAAAATCGGCCCATCCGTTTAGGAGCTATGATGTTACATAAAAACCGACACGTCAAACATCAGCTATGACAGGCGTATAACAGTTTCAAAAATACAATTATCATCCTGTTAAACTTTTGTATTTGTTTTTATTTGAGTGGTTTTTTGTATGACTTATTACTATGACTAATTATTGTGCCAAGAAAAAGGACAAAAAATAGGCACGCGCCGTAAGCTATATGTGTGTTGTATGTATGTGTGTGTTAACAGAAAATATTATTTTTAATGTTTTAGATAAAATAAACCATATTTTTTTGTATCTGTACTTATTTTATTTTCTTTACTTACCTGATTCTGCAGTGTAAGTAGGTCTGTATTAGATGTCTCCCGAATAAAGGCGTAAATGAGATTTTGCAAAAATTATATTTTGCGAAAGTGACAGTAAAATAAACATGATACTAAATTTTCTTAGAAACAGTCATTCGAATACTCGCGGAAACCTTAGGGATATTGTTAAAACGGTATATTCCACTTTTTTCACCTGAGGGATATCACCTGGGTGAACAAATGCGACTATTTGGATTATTCGAGTAGAATTATATCCCATATACAAAATGATTACGTTTTGCGAAAGTGACTATTATTGATTTTCACGATGATATTTTGCGTCAAGACCGTTCCGTCTTGTACATAATAATGTTAATTGATTACTCATAAATGTAAAAATAACCGATTTCAATTAAACGAATATGGGACCACCTCTGAGGAAACCTATCAATAAAAAAAAATTTTGGAATTGATCCAAATTCTAGACATCGCGTGAAAAAAAACAAACATCATAAAGTCGAAATGAGGACCCCCTTTTTTGCAGTCGTTAAAGGTTACAAAGAGAGCCTTTTAGCAATATGCCAGTTATAAGGTTATTATTTTTCTCAAGGGTATCATAGCGTGACAATTAATAATAATATAAATATTTAATAGAATATTGGAGATCACCACATGTCACACAAACCGGTTTAAATATTTAACCATAACTTGTCTTATATTTTTTATATTAAAATGTTAATTTCGTCGCGATTTTATATAATTACTAACTATAATATAGTTTAATTAACCTATTGGTTTGACAACTGCGTCATTAAGAATTCGTCTTAACAAATGTTTGTTGTTGACTGTTTCTGACAGAATCCGCCATTTTTTTTTCTTGTTGTTTATAAAAAAATATTTAGATGAAACACCGATCACTAAAAATATATATATATTGGAGATCCAAATTGTTTTTATTATGGTTTTCAATTAATATATTTTGTATTTAAAAATAACTGCCTCGTTGGCCTAGTGGGTCTAAACGCGACTGCTACGCTAGAGGTCTTGGGTTCGATTCCCAAGTCGACCAAGGTGATATTGGGTTTTCTATGAAATTCTCAGTAGCAGGTCGGAGTTTGGATTTGTGCCCGGTTAGTGGCAATAGGTTCGCCCCCTATTACATGGCACCTAAACATACCGGCGAACTGTGGGTGTACATTGGTACGTGTCTGCCTAACCCTTCGGGGATACAGGCGTGATGGTATGTTATGTTATGTTATGTTAAAAATAATTCACAATGATATACACATATTATATAATGTCGATCGATAAAATTTCTTTAAATTGAAGATGTAAGAAACACCAGATATTTATTTTTAATTAGAGCTAACAGGCATCTCGATAAAGACAGCTTTTAAAGAAAACCGCATCATAATCGGTCCACTCGTTTAGGAGTTGTGACGCCACAGACAGACACGACAAACTCGTCGTTTTTGCGTCGGTGGTTCTAAATTAGTCAGTATTTTGATCAACCAATCATATTAATTCCTTAAACATCTTTTTAAATCTAGACATAATAATATATTATATACAGGGTGTTAAGAAAACCCTGTCCGATCCGTTAAGGTATCAATAACTGATTCCATTAATGTAAAAAAAAACTGGAAAAAATAATACCGACGAAAATGGTGTTGTAATTATTGTTTTAATCTCAAATTTAGGGAATTTCGAGGCGAAAAATCTTATTTCAAAGTTGGTTATTATTGGTACTCATGAATATTCCAAATTTAATATTTTATTTGGGCATGTGATTGTGGAACCTATATCACCATTTCGGGTCGCACAGGGTTTTCTTAACACCCTGTATTTTGTCCTTAGTATATTCCAGAAATTTCATGCGCTCACCCATCCAAAACGACCTCGGGTGGCTTAACCTATACGGCTTTTACTTAAACACGTATATCAATTACACATATCGGATGACATATTAAAATAGATACGTGTTAATTAATCAAGTGTTCATTCGTTTTTAACCAACTTCAAAAGGGTGAGGTTATCAATTTGGTGTTATGTTTGTTACGCGATATCACCAATTCTCTGATTCTTCTCTGAAAAAGTCTCTGATTCCATAACACAAGTGCTTTAGCTATTTTGGTTTCAGAGCAATGTATGTGATGTTGTCTACATTTATTTATTCAACAGAAAATATACCAATGTAGCTTCTTTGAAGTTATATGTACTTTCTTAATTATTCTAAGACACTACTGAAAAACGGGGAAGGAAAACATCAAGTGGAAATCTGGATAACAAAAATTTAAGTCTGAAATCATCAATCCGCAATGAGCAAGCGTCGTGTTCAGTGCTCGATCCTTTTTCCGGGAAGAGGTCTGTGCCCAGCATTGGGACGTTTATAGGCCGGTTTATTATAAAAAAAAATAGAGAAAATACTGTCTAAGGTACAGCTATGAATATCATAAAAAAAACTGTGAGTTTCTCACAAATTCTTGAATAAATTATCACACTTATTAAATATTCAAAACTGTCACTTGTTTTGCTGCTTTTTTAGCTATTATTAAAAAAGTCCCATCCAAATCAAAGCCGCGGCGTACGCAGCTTAACGTCCCGTTACATAAATTATGAATAGATTACAGTAACTATAACCGTACGTAATAATATTAAACTAGTTATGTGTTAAAAAGGTTCGTGTGAACAATTAAAAATACAGTAAACTACTAAATCGATTTTGATGAAATTTATATGGGACCAACTCTGATCCATCACAATTTTTTTTATAATCTTTCCACTTCTTCTTCTTATCGTGTCGATCAATGACAGTTAAATTTTCCCAGACCAGTATTCAGCCACGCTCACGGCATTATCCGACGCCTCATACAGGTCCTCGCGTGTGCAGGTGGCAGGGCACACTGGGCAACTCATTAAGTGAGCCATCGTTTGGGGGAGGATGCCACACTATTATCACTGGAGATATCTATCTATCTATCTATCTCCAGTGATAATAGTGGATACATCTATCCACTATTATCACTGGAGATATCGCGTTACAAACATACCGTTAAATTGAGAACTTCCTTCTCTGATTCCATAACACGCTTGCTTTAGCTACTTTGGGTTCAGAGCAATGTATGTGATGTTGTCCGCATTTATTTTAAATATTATGCGTGCTAATTACTGCTTTATTATTATTACGTTTTAATGTGTTTCTAGAATGATTTAATGTTAAATAAAAGCTCATTTGTAGTGTTATTATTACGCAAACTATAAACTTTTGTAACATCATAATGATACATACACAGTGCTACGGATTTGTATTCTGACTATACAAATGATAAAATTTCTTCATAAAAGTAAAAGCCTTTTCTTAAACTAGGTCTCCAATGTTTCTAAACTTTTCCCTTTCATTGTCATATCAATCAAAATTGGTCATAAATACATATATTATTGTACCTATGTTTTTAAAGTTATTCTGTTATTCATGGCGGAAACGAATCCAACTAATCAAAGAACATTAAAATCGGTCTAGCCGTTCTTGAGTTATAAATGGTGTAGCTAGCCTGACTTTTTATTAATAGATTTCTAGAATCTTTTCTAACTAGAACCAAGGTTAAACATATTACTTATGACCAGTTTTAACTATTATATAAACATTTTTTCAGGAACTGAGACCCGTTGAATGCATATTTTTATCTAATTTAATACTATGTTAAAGATGGCAGATATACATTTTATTTTAAAATCAAGTCTGTTTTTAACAAATTAATAATAAGCACTTAAATATAATCTAAGTTAATGAAATATGGACTGGCCTATTGGTCTAGTGGTTAGTGACCCTGACTGCTATACCAGAGGTTGTGGGTTCGATTCCCAATCTAGGACAACTCACACATGGTCACTGATCCCAAACTAGGCAGATCCTATATAGGGTGTTAAGAAAACCATGTCCGATCCGTTAAGGTGTTGTTCGGTATCGATAACTGATACGATTAATGTAAAAAAATTGGAAAATAATAATCTCAAAATGCGAGAGAGAGAATCGCCGTCGTCACAGGTGCTGCCAAATGATCAAACAAAAGGCCGCCAATAATACCGACGAACATAGTGTTGTAGTTTTTGTATTAATCACAAATTTAGAGAAAAATGCCACAGACGGACCTACGCGAAACGCATAATACTTATTTTCGTCGGCGATGTAACTAGTATATGCGTATTCATAATTTCGTTCGTTTAGGAGCTACGATGCCGCAGACAGACTTACGTTTAACTTTTTACTCTTTTTTTGTTCGGCGGCTAAAAAATGTTGAACCCAAATGCGTAATAAAACGCTTATGACAATATCCGCTTCAAAAATGATTAAAAAAAATATTAGGTCGTAAATCTTTTTATTACGTCAGAAAATTGGGTTTTCCTAATTTATTCGTTAATCCGTTTATGATTAATAACTTACCATTTGATATGGTTATTAACTCTACGTGAAATATGGCACAGCTGTTTATTATATAATAATTTATATCAAATGTACTAAAAAACGTGACTATTTAGAATATGTTTGACGTCATTCCTTTGATTTATATAGTACAATTTTAACAGCTCGAAAACAACTAAAACGATTTTTATGGAATTTGCAGTTTCTAAGTTGAAAGCTCCATCCACTTATGTCAGATAGAAGGTTGCGGTTTGATACCCTTAGGTGCAGGCCAGACAGAAGAGACGTAAGACGCAGACGGGGCGCGGACATAATAACGCGACGCAAAACATACAGAAGAGACGGGGCGCGGGCGCGACGGTTCTATACATTTTGTATAGAAGCGTATTATGTCCGCGCCCCGTCTGCGTCTTACGTCTCTTCTGTTTGGCCTGCTCCTTACGGACAAATATCAATTTAAATTTTTATTCTGTTCAAAAGCTTATACGGGGTTCTCTAAAAATGTGTGGTCTTTTTACATGACTGCCCAAAAAAGAGTGTTATGTTTTCAGGGTTCATGTATGTATGTATGTTTGTGAGTTTCTTTATTCCATCATAACTTCTAAAAGGCTTGACCGATTTCAATGTTTGTGGTATCATTAGAAGCTTTGAGTTATCCCGAGTGACATAGGCTATGGACATTAAAAAATGGTCAAGTGTGAGTCGAAATCGCCTGCAAAGGGTTCCGAACGATTTTTTTTTCGTGTTGTGTCATGTTTTTGTGTTGTAACACTATATACTCATAGATTTTTCTGTATTGTATTGGTATGGATCACTAAAAGGTATTAAATGAAAAAAATATTCTATCCCATATTTTTTTTGGTTTCCTAGTAAAAAGTTGTTTGTCTATACTCGTATCAGAAGCAGTATTTCAAATATGCATTTTCTTAGCACCCTGTACCTACACACAAATTGTTGCATGAATAATATATATACTGTGCAATTCCAAAATAAAATAAACAAAGTGTCAAATTGATAACCTCTTTTCTTGAAGTCGGTATTTTTTTTTATCTAACTTATATCTTAGTAGGTACCTGTGTTTAAATATAATTTAAAACGTAATAATTACTAGTAATAACAACGACATTAAATTTTAACAATGCGAATTTGTTTTAGTTCAAAACCCCGGGTTTTTTCTCATTGTCAACAAAACAAATTAAAATAATTCACAAGATAAAATAAATAGTGTTCCTGCATATAATTGATTTAATTATACCAGCAAAGCTAGTTTTACTATAGTTTTTAACCGACTTCAAAAAAGGAGGAGGTACTCAATTCGACTGTATTTTTTATTCTATGTTTGTTATCTCGGAACTTTGGACTGGGTGAACTGATTTTGATGATTCTTTTTTTTATTTGAAAGGTGGTGCTTCCCATGTGGTCCCATTAAATTTGGTCTAGTTTTGAAAATGGGATCCATAAGAAAACCATATAAGACTTATTTTGAAGTCGGTTTTCTTTGTAAGAATTATAAATAAAAAAGAAGGTAAATGATAGTACTTAAATATATTTAGCCACTAATGCTACTAAACTTGTCTAATAATCAATTCAGAGGTCACAGAGGTAACACATCATAATATGTTGGGCCTCGTTGGCCTAGTGGTGCTAAGCGCGACTGCTACGCTAGAGGTCTTGGGTTCGATTCCCAAGTCGACCAAGGTGTTATTGGGTTTTTCTATGAAATTCTCAATAGCAGGTCGGAGTTTGGATTTGTGCCCGGTTAGTGACAATAGGCTTGCCCCCTATTACATGGGACCTAAACATACCGGCGAACTGTGGGTGTACATTGGTACACCTCTGCCTAACCCTTCGGCGATACAGGCATGATGGTATGTTATGTTATGTTCATAATATGTGATTAGTAATACTCAATCGTAAACATCTTTTGGATTTGAAATGCGTAATATTTGAAGTAAACAGGAAAATACAGTTTTTAGTGCTTAATCTGTTTTCAATCTATTTTTTTAAGCCTATCGAGATAGTTTTTAGATGTATGTTGCTTCGTTATTTCAATTAAATGATTAGTTACAGTATACGTGCGTCAGAAAATAAACTGATTCGTCAAGGATCCTAAAATTCTATCATATACAGGGTGTTAAGAAACCCCTGTCCAACCCGAAAGGGTAATATAGGGTTCACAATCACATGCCCAAATAAAATATCAAATTTGGAAAATTCATGATAGAAACAATAATGGATTTTGAAATGACCATTTTTTGCCCCGAAATTCCCTAAATTTGAGATTAAAACAAAAACTACAACACCAATTTCGTCGGTATTTTTGGGGGTCTTTTGTTTGGAAATTAGGTAGCATCTGTGACGACGCCGACTCTCTCTCTCAACTTTTGAGAAAAAAAATATTTTTAGGTTATAAATTTTTTTTCTAATTTTTTTCCATTTTTTTCACATTTTTGTAATCAGATATCGATACCTAACAACACCTTCACTGGTCCCACAGGGGTTTCTTAACAACCTGTATAGGGTGTTTCAGTATTGCGAGGTCATATTTGAAATATTGCTTCTGCGGTTGATTCTTCATTTGTATCGGCTGACGAAGTATTTTAAATAAGACCGTGCATTTCCTTAACACCGTACATTCAAACACAGTTTAGTAGAAGAATAAATAAATAAGCAAATTTCAACATGAATAAAACTTACCAATATGAAAGTTTTAATAATAAATAATCATAATAAATAAATGCGGACAACATCACATACATTGCTCTGAACCCAAAGTAAGTTGCTAAAGCACTTGTGTTATGAAATTCAGAAACAATGAAGGTACCACACACACCCAGACCTGGAACAATGTAGAAAAGTGGTTTTCTACATTGACCCGTCCGGGGATCGAACCCGGGACCTCAGAGCTAGCGACACCTTGAAACCGGTACGTACGCCACTCGACCACGGAGGTCGTCACTAATCATCTGTCAAACCTTAAATGGAGCGCTGTGTTTGGTTGTTAGTCTCTTGGTCAACTAACTACAGATGCATTAAACTGTAACTATTTATTCATTAGTGCATAAACATTTCTACATGTTATAAAATATTATAATCGCCATAAAATTTGTCAGAAGTGGGATTCGAACCCACGCCCACAGAAGTGGACTGCGACCTGAACGCAGCGCCTTAGACCGCTCGGCCATCCTGACATATTCAACTTGTTCTTAAATATCTATTTGTCGCGACTTCTTCGTTTTAATTCGCTGGTAATTTTTAACCTACTTCAAAAAAGGAGGAGGTCCTCAATTCGTATTTTTTTGTGTTGTTACCTCAGAACTTTTGGGTGAGCAAATTTTGATTTCATTTTTCTATTTGAAAGCTGGTGCTTCCCGTGTGGTCCCATTTCAATTTGGTTCAGGTTCGACTGCGGGATCCATAAGAAAACCATATAAGACTTATTTTGAAGACGTTATTTTTGTTATTTAATAATAAATAATAAAAATAATAAATGCGGACATCATCACATACAATGCTCTGAACCCAAAGTAAGTAGCTGAAGCACTTGTGTTATGGAATTCAGGAACAACGAAGGTACCACAAACACCCAGACCCGGGACAATGTCGAAAAGTTGGTTTCTACATTTACCCGTCCGGGGATCGAACCCGGGACCTCAGAGCTAGCGACACCTTGAAACCGGTGCGTACGCCACTCGACCACGGAGGTCGTCATATATATTATTATTAAATAGTTTACCAGACTAACTATACGATACTGTTTTACCCGGTAAATGTGTTGTGGAGGTCAGATAGCAGTACCATAAGGTATTCAGCTGAATCCGGTGAGACTGGAAGCCGACCCCAACATAGTTCGGGAAAAGGCTAGGCAGATGATTAAATTCAGCAGATTAACTGCCTCGTTGGCCTAGTGGTGCTAAGCGCGACTGCTACGCTAGAGGTCTTGGGTTCGATTCCCAAGTCGACCAAGGTGTTATTGGGTTTTTCTATGAATTTCTCAGTAGCAGGTCGGAGTTTGGATTTGTTCCCGGTTAGTGGCAATAGGCTCGCCCCCTATTACATGGGACCTAAACAAACCGGCGAACTGTGGGTGTACATTGGTACACCTCTGCCTAACCCTTCGAAGATACAAGCGTGATGGTATGCTATGTTTATGTGACGTAAAGTTAAAAATAAAGTTTTTGATAAATAGCTTTGTACTTCTTATAATCAATGAATCTAATCAATTTAAGGCGTGGTTACATCACGGCAATTAATCATAAATTTCTGACGTTCACATTTTTTTAGACGTTTTTACCAAATTGCGAATTAAAATTAAAATATTTCCGTTAAATGAATTATTGTTTAGCAAAGAGTTGAGTTATGACTTTTTTTGTTGAGTTTTTTAATCTACGGTATCCCGGACTTAAATATATTTTTTTTAATTTTATAGGCGTAAGCTATTCATTGTCATAACTTGTATTTTTTTTATTGATTTTTGTTATGATTTTTGTATCACGACATAGCGATTTAAATAATTGTAGCTACTTTCAATTAATAATACTAATAGTTAAATATAATGGTGGTATGTTGTTTTTTGACTTTAATTTATTCATTCGTGTAGGTTGTAATCAAGGCAAATATTATATAGCGTGACTTTTTCAAAGTCAAATTAAACCTATCTTAGTTACTTTAAGAATAACTGAGAATAAGTTAGAGATACGGTATATAGTCGTGTTCTGTATGAGAGGCCAGTATGTCTATTCTGTTAATAATTTCGGTGACAGGTGAGAGTGAAGTGACAATAAAGCTCACTTCAAAAGTGAACCCAATTGGCCTTGATTTAGAATTCAAATTCGAGAATACGTATTTGACATCTCACCGCGGATTCAGCGCGGATTCCGCTGTCGAGACATGAAAATAATGTTACAGAATAGCACGGCTGCAGTGGGACAGTTACAGGCTGGTGTTATTAACGGCCTCGGTAATGGCACCCACCGTGGGGCTCACAAGCGCGGTGATCAATGCTCGTTCTCTGTATGAGAGGCCTGCTCTGGGATAGTTACAGGCTGGTGTTATTAACGGCCTTGGTAATTGCACCCACCGTGGGGCTCACAAGCGTGGTGATCAATACTCGTTCTCTGTATGAGAGGCCTGCACTGGGATAGTTACAGGCTGGTGTTATTAACGGCCTCGGTAATTGCACCCACCGTGGGGCTCACAAGCGTGGTGATCAATACTCGTTCTCTGTATGAGAGGCCTGCAGTGGGACACTTACAGGTTGCTGATATTAACAGCTTCGGTAATGGCACCCACCGTGGGGCTCACAAGCATGGTGATCAATGCTCGTTCTCTGTATGAGAGGCCTACAGTGGGACAGTTACAGGCTGATATTGTTACCACTTGTTTCAATATCAAACCTTATAATGTGACAAAACAATTCTTTATGAAACTGCTAACGAAGTGCGAAATTAATATTAATATTAATTACATGTCTCATGAGAAATATTTTTTGCTGAACTTCAAACAAAAAATTAATTTGTTATTCAAATTATAATATGAGCTGATAAAATCATCACAACAAGAAACTGTTATATCATACAATGATATAAGATTTCTCACACAAAAAAAATAGTAAAAACAATCTTCTTATACATAAAATTTTCGTGTCACAATGTTAGTTACCATACTCCTCCGAAACGGCTTGACCGATTTTTATGAAATTTTATATGCATATTCAGTAGGTCTGAGAATCGGCTACTATCTATTTTTCATACCCCTAAGTGGTAGTAGGTAGGTAGTAGGCAGGTAGGTAGTAGGTAGGCAGTAGGCAGGTGCTAGGTAGAAAAAAATGCATTTCAACGCATGCCGGGTACAGCTCGTAATATAAAGATATAAAAAAAATAGGCAGTCAAAATATTTTTGTCACTGAATACCAATGTTTAATCTATGGGTGGTCTGTCAACCTTGATACTATTTGACAGGCTCACATCAACACGATTTATAAGCATTCAATATCAATTTAATTACCTATAGATCACACAATACTAGGCTAGATACATTAATAGAAAAAATTGAGTTGTAAATTATAATATGACAGATATGTAACGAAGATAGTGACTAAGTTAAAGTCTCTAGTTTCTGTATGGCCCGACTAGCTTCCCACTAGTCGAACTACTCACTAGGTTATGTAGGGTCGTGGTGGTACAGAGAGAGACCGCTTAGCGGAATGGAGAAAGGGCTGATCCTTCACGAAGAAGGAGGCGTCTAATACGCCGAAAACCCACCAAGAACATCTGATGAAGGTGGGCCTTTGAGGACACGGGTGCTTAGAGAGGGGACTCTGTCTCCCAATAAGTGTCCTCGGAGAAAAAGGCAGCATTGGTCAATGCTGCTCTGCGTAAGCGAGGCGCAGTGAAGACCTCCTTACAGTCTTTCCAGGGGGTTCTGATTTGTTCTTTAAGAGGTAACAGCAGTCCCTTTTCATGTGCTGATGGTGACCAACGGGGTGGTTTTAGTGCGGTAAAAATCCCACACTACCCGGTCTTATAAATCCCCATAAGGCCGGGTACGTTTTGAAGGTTTCCACCCGCAAAAAAACAAAAAAAAAGGTTACGTAGGGTCACGGTCTAGTTCGAAACTAGTCAGGAAATTTTGTATTTATATCACGTAAATACAGTCGTGTGAGCATCAATTTTTTATTTATATATGACTCACAATTTTAATTACACAATATGTTAATGAAATAACGAATTTTCGACTAAGAAAAAAGTAACTAATATATCACGTAACAGTTAAAGGTTAATAATTTGCCGTATCATTGCCAAAATCCAAGGTTATGGCAGGTCAAAAACTTGTTTATTTTTTTATTTGCACATATCAATCATAATTAAAATGTCTATGGTCGTACGTAATGTCAAAGTGACGTATGCAAACTGACATTGGTCATCAATCAATAAGTGTATGAATATTTTATGATTTTAGTACTGTCATGTTGAGTTTTGTTAATTAATTTGTATTACTTTTAGACAGGATATTACGAGGTGTGAATTAGTAGGTTTTTGTATGTTATTCCAATTAGCATCATGACTTGGCTAGGAAATCATGATAGGGCTATTTTCTCTACCTAAATAATACTCTTAAATGCTTTGTAAATAAAAAATATGATCATTTATTTGTGACTGCCTTGTTGGCCTAGTGGTGCTAAGCGCGACTGCTACGCTAGAGGTCTTGGGTTCGATTTCCAAGTCGACCAAAGTGTTATTGGGTTTTTCTATGAAATTCTCAGTAGCAGGTCGGAGTTTGGATTTGTGCCCGGTTAGTGGCAATAGGCTCGCCCCCAATTACATGGGACCTAAACATACCGGCGAACTGTGGGTGTACATTGGTACACCTCTGCCTAACCCTTCGGGGATACAGGCGTGATGGTATGTTATGTTTTATTTATTTGTAAGTGAACAAAACAATATTATTGTGGTACGTACTTTACAATAATGTATTTTGTGTATGTAACCTTTTTATTATCCCACAGCTGGCCAAAAGACCTCCTTCAGAATTTTTACATAAAAAATATTAATTTAGTCTTATTTTTACCGAGGTCTATTTAACAAACCATTTGAACTAAGTAATATTTTTATTTATTTATATTTCAATACTTAAATCTAATACAAGAACAAACAAAGACTAAAATTAAATCTTATATAGATAAATAAAACTAACACGCGTCAAAATACTCATCGTCTTCCTTGTCAATGGCGGGAAACGTGCCCAGAAGGCTGGCAGCATTGCCACGTTGAATGGCTATGCCGATTCTCTGTGCAAGGAACAAACCAGCTCTCTGATCACGAGTAGAGTCTACCAAACGTTTTGACAGTTCTTTAAAAAGATTTCGTGCACCCGGACCCCATGACCCGAGCGTTTCAACCCCAAACGGCTCGAAAATATAATTACCCATTAGGTTATTATACTTTCGCCGTTTGAGGGTCTCCGCTGCTCCAGCAGCAGCGCCAGGAGAGGCCGCCGAACTTAGAACGTGGGATGGCGCAAGGGTGTCGACGCACGTTGCGTCCCACACCAAAGGCCGACCCAATTTCCAAGGCAACAATGACATACCGTCAGGTCTCTTACCATCGCTGCGCACCAAACCATTGGGTTCCAAAACAGCTGGTACACCGGCAATGACAAGAGCACGACGAATAATGTCATTAATATTTGCGTGACGGGATATACGTCCTGCGCTCCTGCTGCAGGACAGGCCATGGTGACCGAGGCAATCGACTGTTTCACCGCATTGACACCGATGACATGCGACACAAGGTATACCTAAACGTAAACTGATGGCGAGCCGGAAAGTATTGTCATCCAAAATCGTACCAAGAGTGGTTGACGGAAGTGCCTGTAACCAGAGGCCCGATTCCCATTCTCCCACAGCCAGGAGACGCGCGCGCTCTGCAGTGTTGATTGACGTATTAATTAATTCTTTCCGTATCAAACTGCAAAGCGGCTCGTCCCACTGCCTCTGAGAAGAACGTTGCTCGGGTAGATCTGTGCCCGGGCAGGACAATTTCCAACTATTTACTGCCTCAGTCATGCACAGAATCTGAAAATCAACCAGAGAAGACCCTAAGATTTGCCTGGTTAATTTTTCAGTGCTGTGGACCGAAGACAAAAATGCTGGTAAGCCTAGACTGGAAACTTTACGTACACCAAGCCCACCAAATCGGATCGGCAGCGTGGCTTGGGTCCAAGCTCGGTCATCCAACGTTACGTTAAAAATGGACGTTAACGTGGACCGAATAATTTTATCGACTTTTTCCAGAACTTCAGAAAGTAATTTAAACTTTTTGTAACTTTCATATGATTTTTTTACTGATTTTTGATTGGTTTATTATTACCTAAGTCCTTAAAACTTGACAGTCAACGTTAGATAATTGTATTGTGTTTCAATAAATGTGTCGTTTTCGTCATATAGACAGTCTATAACTTACTGGTGTTCAGCTGTCGGTGGGACTGGAAGCCGACCCCAACATAGCTTGGATAAATGTTGACCTCAGTGGTCGAGTGGCATACACAATGGTTATTAACGTGACATCAGCTCTGAAGTCCCGGATTTGATCCCCAGACTAGTCAGTATAGAAAAATAAACATCTACATCCCGGGTCTGGGTGTTTGTGGTACCTTCGTTGTCTCTGAATACCATAACACAAGTGCTTTACTTACTTTAGGTTCAGAGCAATTTATAAGATGTTGTCCAATTTATTTGGAATCAGGCAAATTATGTTATTCAATTATTCGCGATTTAGATAATACGACATTTGCACTTGACTTATGATAGTATTATCAGTTAACTAAACATCACGGTCAATGGCTCCTTTGTTTATTGTTACGAGTAACCAATAATAAGGTTAGATAATTTACTTCTGAGTAATTGTTAAGGAAAACATCGTATTAAAACCTGGATTTTTTAATTAATAATGTGAAATGAAATATTCATTATTTGTCGTAAAAATGTGACACCTGGGAATCGATTCAGCTATTTAAGAGTTGCTTGAATTGACTGAATGACCTGCTTCATTTGGTAATTTTTACGATAATTGGCATTCTGCTAACTGTCATTGCGATCATTAATTGGTCATTACGATCATTCTCTTCGAGAGTTCAATGAGATTTTATGGTACGCTTATCTGAATACGAAAATTAGGCACAATGACAAGTACACTGACCGACCACTGACATGCATTTAAAATAGTTGAATCGAGACCCTGCATACAAACAAGTTATGAACAAATATAACATTTAAGGCATTTCTCTCCATAATATATATAGCTAAGGACCATTACAGTCGATCCATTCGTTCACTAGCTACGTTACCACATACATACCTACAGGTCAACCTTATAACAGCTCTCCTTTTGCGTCGGAAGTTAAAAAGTAAAACTTGTCAAGTCCATCACTATTTAAAATAATATAATATAGCCCTGTCTCGTTAAATTACAAGGATTATACAAAAAAAAGTGCGTAAACAATATTTTTTTCGTCTTTAAAAACTGCGCATAAGTCTATAAATTGTCTAATTATTTAAAATTAGCATAACATTTTAATAATAAAATAATTACCTAATTGATTTACATAGAGATAGTTAGAATATGGGGCTCGTGGCTAAGTAAAAGCCGTACGGTTTGACCGATATACAGGTTAAGCCGCGCTCGCCGCTGTGGTTCCGTGGATGGGTAACCATTTGTGAACATACCGAGACCCCTCCGTGGCTCGGAAAGCAAGCCGTAGGTCCCGACTGTCATACTAAGATCTTTGGCAGTCGTTAAGTCAATTCTGACACCAGTCTTACTATGGGATACTGTGTTACCCAGTAAAATGAGTCGGTTACAGTAGCTCCATGTAAAATACGGTATTTAGCTAAATCCGGTATGACTGGATGCCGACTCCAACATAGTTGGGGAAAGGCTCGGCAGAGAGATAGTAAGAATATAGTATCAGTATTTCAACTGTTTTCAAACTAATTCTCATTCACATTGATACAAAGATTTAATCAAAGCAAAGATATAAATAAATTATCGATTTTATTTGAAATAACAAAGTCCAGTTTTTATTACCAACCAAAAAAATAATTTAATACTATGGCATATATTATATATTTTACCTGTCTTGCACTATAAACTAGTTTAATACTAAAAATGCCACTAAAAACAGGTTCGATCTAAATAGATCCCTAATACTTGTTCTTCATTCTAAGTTATTTTAAGAATTATATCATAAAAATCCTAACTGGTATTATTTTATAGTTAGTTATAAATAATCGTTAGTCGATACTCTTGTGCCATCCCATCTTCCTAGTACGTCGTGCTGTGCTGGCGCTGCTGCTACGGCTGCTGAGAACCTCAAGCGGCGGAAATATACCAACCTAGTTGGAAGTTATGTATTCGAGCCGTTTGGGGTTGAGACCCTTGGTCCGTGGGGTCCGAGTGCACACAGAATTTTTAAAGATTTGTCCAAACGCCTGGTTGACACTTCGCGTGACCCAAAGGCTGGCTTCTACCTAGGTCAGCGAATAAGAATTGCCATACAACGTGGCAATGCTGCCAGCCTTTTGGGCACACTCCCAGTCGACAGCGATGTGGATGAATTTTTTGATGCCTGTTTTAGTTCTTAGTTTTAATTAGTTTATAATTTTTCTTATTTATTGTGTAGGCTTAGTTTTTATATTATTGTAAATATTTTAAGTTTAATAATTACAATTTAATAAAATACTGCGTTAGTTATAGTTAAATGGTATTTTAACTTCTCATTGTGTGAAAAACATCGTTGATACAATGTATTTAAGTAGAAAAAAAAAATGATTGCCCGACTAGTTTCAGTTAGATCATGAATAAAGACGATTAGCGAAAGAAACTCGATGTTAATAATTTGAACTCCTTGGGAAAAGAAAATTTCTTATTCAGATAGATTTCCCAAACAGAAAAAAATTTAGTCATTTTATAATTAGTAATTTATTAGACTACAGATGACTTCACTATAAACTTTTCTCGAAATTTTAAGTAAGGTATTGTTTTTACATATAAGTAGCTGTACTTTATTGTTACAAAAAAGACCGAATCTCAGTATATCATTGTTCGTTCATTAATCAATGCCAATCAATCTATTTTTTCCATTAAACATTATACCTAGAAGATATATTTAACACTTTTTATGGAACGGTTTATTTCCACGCAAGAAAACTTTGTATACAGGGTGTTACGGAAATACGCGGTCATATTTAAATAATTATACTACATTTATGTAGTAGAATTGTTTCTTAATAACAAAAGTATATTTTTTTTTTTTTTTTCATTTTTGTTCCTGAGACAACTCATACACGGTCATCTGATCCCAAACTAAGCAGAGCCTGACTATGGTGACTAGACCACTGAAAAACATACTTATAAATTTCTAAATGCATACATATTATAGATAAATTACACCCAGACACAGAACAAATGATCGTGCTCATCACACAAAGATTTGTCCTGGGTAGGAATCCAACCCACGACCTCTGATATAGCAGTCAGGGTCACTAACCACTAGACCAACAGGGCATTCACAATAAATAAAAAGAAAAACCTATACATCATTGACAAAAGCTGATCAAAAGTAGGAGAGGTATTTTTATTGCGATATTCGTTTTTTTATCCGACTGTGAAAAGGCCAAAAAAAGGAGTGTAATATTTTTTGGACAAAGTTGTTCTTTTCTAAAGACAGGAACTGTAAATCAAATATGACTTCGCATTTTAACAACACCCTGTATGTGTATAAATAATAGACAAAAGGATTAGCTTTTTTAGCAATAAATATTCACTGCACAAAAACATATTTATTTTGGTCTTTCCCATGGCTTAGTTTTTTGCTATTTTAGTCTATTTTTAAACTTGAGCGTATTTTTCCGTTAGTCTATAAAAAACGTGGGATTTCAGTTTTTCTTTAAGGTCGCTTAATAATTTTATTTTAATTACTTTTCTGTTTTTGCTGTATTAATATACTGTACCCGGATATTAAATAATAATCCAGCCTTTAATCGTCCCACTGCTGGGCACAGGCCTTTTCCCATATAGAGAAGGCGCGAGCATTGATCACCACGCTTGCTCTCTGCGGGTTGGCGATTTCAGATCCCAAAATTTGGAATCCAGGTTTCCTCACGATGTTTTCCTTCACCCTTTGTCAGAAGTGTCTAAGAATAATTAAGAAAGTACATATAACTTTGAAAAGTTACATTGGTACTTGCCCGGGTTCGAACCTGCTACCTTGTGCATACAAATCCGTTCATTGAACCGCTAGGCCACCACAACATCAACTGTACCCGGATATTATAATATTTTTATTTATTTCAACAATTATCAGGTTAAAATCTTTTGTCTATTATCATCTTGATAAAACTTACGTAGCCATTGTCTTTGGTTAATCTTGTTTATTGAATATTCAGTACCTAGTTTATTTATCCCACGGCGGGTGCCATTACTGAAGTTAATAACACCAGCCTATAACTATCCCACTGCAGTCCTCTCGTACAGAGAACGAGCATTGATCACCACACTTGTGAGCCCCACGGTAGGTGTCATTACCTAAGCTGTTAATAACACCAGCCACTAATTGTCCCACTACAGGCCTCTCATACAGATAACGAGCATTGATCACCACACTTGTGAGTCCCACGGTGGGTGCCATTACTGAAGTTAATAACACCAGCCTGTAGCTGTCCCACTGCATTCCTCTCGTACAGGGAACGAGCATTGATCACCACGCTTGTGAGCCCCACGGTAGTTGTCATTACCTAAGCTGTTAATAACACCAGCCGGTAACTGTCCCACTGCAGGCCTCTCATACAGAGAACGAGCATTGATCACCACGCTTGTGAGCCCCACGGTAGGTGTCATTACCTAAGCTGTTAATAACACCAGCCGGTAACTGTCCCACTGCAAGCCTCTCATTCAGAGTACGAGCATTGATGAGCTTGTGAGCCCCACGGTGGGTGCCATTACCGAAGCTGTTAATAACACCAGCCTGTAACTGTTTCACTGCACTCCTTTTCAAGGCGGTCAAACTGTAAACACTCAATCATTATAGATAGATATAATAATTATAGTTATATACCTTAAAAAAGTTTGGCGTGAACTTTGAAATAACTGCAGTAAGATTTACCGTTAAATAATTGGGTTTTTTAACTAACGGACGATAATCTGGACAGCAAATTAATCTTACTTAGTAAACGCAAAAGTGAATAAGTATGTTTGTTCGGCTTTCATGCAAAAACTAACAAACGGATTTTTATAAAATTTTGCTTAAATATAGGTTATAAACAAGAGTAAAACATAGGGTATTTTTTATCCAGATAAGTCTAATTGAATAGGAACTAAGTGGAAAAACCCGCAGCGCATGCAAGTCTAAAAATATCTTTTATTACCATTTGAAGGCTACAGTTATTTATAACTCGTCAATTCAGATTTAATAACAAATCAATTAGTATTAAAACTTTTTATAACGTGCTAACTATTTTTTTATTTGAGTTTCAATCGACGAGTTTCAATCGACGGGCCTGTTGGTCTAGTGGTTAGTGACCCTGACTGCTATTCCGGAGGTCGTGGGTTCGATTCCCGCCCAGGACAAATGTTGTGTGATGAGCACGATCATTTGTTCTGGTTGTCTGGGTGTAATTTATCTATAATATGTATGTATTTAGAAATATACTTATAAGTATGTTTATCAGTTGTCTGGTTACCATAACACAAGCTCTGCTTAGCTTGGGATCAGATAACCGTGTGTGAGTTGTCCCAGGATATTATTATTATTATTATAATCTATCTTGTTGAAATACATTAATAGGTGTCTATTAAAGTTGAGCTTTTGTTAAATTGATAGCCGAGTGAAACACGTGAGTGTATATGTGTAAGTATGTGACATATGTATGTACATAATGTATGTATATGCTGTGTTGGGTCCCCTCGTGTGACAAACATTTTTGTGTGAGACAAATATTTGTTCCAATATTTGTGTTTATTAACCGACTTCAAAAAAGGAGGAGGTACTCAATTCGACTGTATTTTTTTTTTGTTACCACATAACTTTTGACTGGGTGACCCGATTTTGATGATAATTTTTTTAGGAAAGCTGGTGCTTCTCGTCTGGTCCAGTTTTGACAGTCGTGTCTATAAGAAATAAATATAAGACTTATTTTAAAGTCGGCTTTTTTTTTGTTAGAATTATTTTTTTATTTAAGCGACACAAGGATTTTATTCTTAAGTGCAATGGTCGTTGTTTATTATAAAGCTAGCTTTTCCCGTGACTCTGCCTGCGTGGATATCTGTTATTGCGACAAAAGGCATATGTCCTGTCTAAGGAACCAAGCTTAGGTATCCCATATTTCATCAAAATCGGTTTCGTGGTTTAGCAGCAAAGTGTAACAGACAGACTTAGATACTTTTATAATATTAGTACGGACCAAAGAACAGTTCATTGACCCCTCAGATTACGGTTATATTCAACAGTTAATATGACTAAGTAAGATTATAACCTTTAAGATGTTCCTGTCATTATACAGCTAGATCATTTGCAAGAGAAACGGTTAATATTAATCAATCCGGCCGCTGAGAGAATGCATTCCTGACAGGTGGTCAACCAGAAGACATGACTTTAATGTGCATCTAGACACCCGGCCGCGTGTCAAGCCAAGTTCAAGCAAACTGGCTAGACAGCGCCAAGTGTATCATTACACGAACCACTTGGTGCCACTTTTGACCCTTCCATAACTAAAAACCTCTTTAACGTAAACACATAAAACTACGTGTGTTTTATTATATCCATAAGGACATCTAGAAGCCCAAATTTCATGAAGCTAGCTCAAACGGTTATAAAGATATGAAGGTCGTAAATTTTAACACTGACTGACATATAGTACCTAAACCTAACCTACTTCCAGATGACCTAGAAAGATGAAATTTGGAATCCAGCTCGGTAATTGTGTGTAAGCGAAGGAAAAATCTAAAAATAAAAAAAAGTTAAAAAATAGGGGGAGACCCCATACAAAATTTTGTTTTTTTTTTTTATTGTAGCCTTGGAACCGTTACAAGCTGATATTTGAAACTATCCCAATATATGTATTAATATATCTTCTGTATAACAGAAATAAAAAATAAATTTAAGTCAAAAAATAAGTGATATCACTATACAAAAAACTTGTAATACGCGTTAAACAACCGGCCAACGGTGTGTTTTCGGCGGCGCGCGGTACCATGCAGCGGAAACGCAAGAAATAACATTAAATCTCAATACCTACCTAGTTTTATTTACAAAAAGTAATGATATCCCACCAAAAACATAAATGTAAAAATAGAAAGCCAAGTTCAATACACAAAAAGAATGGAGATCTAAATGAGTGCCAAGTTCTAGGCAAAATCCAAATATGTATTTATAGGAACAAAATAACATTATGAACAAGTATTAAACTATTTCTTTGCTTTATTGGATACCTATAACAATTGCTGTCATTTAAAAATGTAAGATCTTAAAGTAGGTTAGATTTGATTTGGCCAGTTTTTATCAGAATTAAAATACATAGATATGTATATTATATGTCATTGTGAGATGATATGATTAACTTTATAAAATGACTGATGTAATGAAAACCACATAAAATGAATATTTAAGGGGGGCTCTCATACGACGGTGGTACGGAACCCTTCGTGCGCGAGTCCGACTCGCACTTGGGGATTTTTTTTTTTATTATAATCTGGGCTAGAATAAACCGGAAATCTTAGAAATAAATATTCTTGGTCCAAATCTTGAAACATTATTGACTCTTAAAAAAGAATTATTTTAATGGGTAAAAAAATCAGCGCAATTACATTTTAACGTTTTAATATCCATTAACAAAACAAATATAACTATCATAATAGCTAATAAACGTTATTAAACGCCAAACAAATTAATTTAAAACGAACTCAACAACAGTCCAATTAAAACTATTAGGAACTAGTTTTTAACACATAATTTTTACAAAAATAAAGTACTTTATATTTCCGTGTGTCTATTTATAAACTCGGAATGTTTTGATAAAAACTATAAACACGTTTTTAATGGTCAAAGACTCTACGTTATTCTAGAAGATTCAGTTTTTATGACATCTACTTGTAATTAAGTAACTTTAATTGCGTATAAATTATAGCCTGTTACTGTCCCACTGCAGGCCTCTTAAAAGAAGCAGCATTGATCACCACGCTTGCCCCACAATGAGCGCCATTACCGAAGCTGTTAAAACCACCAGCCTGTAGTTCCTACTGCAGACCTCTCATACAGAGAACGAGCATTGATCACTAAAATTGCCAATTTCGATTTCTTACAAGTAATGTTTCATTCATAACGTTTAAATATTGATAATTATAATATGAATAGTCTTGTGTTCAAATAAGCGATAAATATACTTGAATAATTAATAGTATGTAGGTCAATACACGTTTAATCGATATTCGATATTTATTTAATAATGTTTATGCTATAAAGTCAATTAATAAACGCGGTATCTCTGTCCCAAATAGCTGGATGGATTTTCTCGATTGTTTAACGCTGCGCGCCCTCTTACCTTTTGTAGGTCAGATAATCGGGCCGATTTTTCCGCCGATTCTATTAGTACCGATTTCTGACCTACTTTTTGTAAGACGTGTACACCGATTAATCGGACGTCTGCTGGCAGCCTTAGTGTCATGCTTCCTAAAACATTAATAACAAACTTTTGCCCGCGGCTCCTGTTGTCTCGGTAAAAAGTGGTTCTTATTATAAAAATACTAATGTAAATAAAAGAAAAAACCCATTTACTTAACAACTAGTCTTATTATGGGATACTGTGTTACCCAATAAAATGTGTTGTGGAGGTCAGATAGACTGGGAGCCGACCCCAACATAGTGCGGGAAAGACTGTAAAAAAAGTATTTAAATCTAAAAAAGATAGATAGTTAGTAAATTACATTTTAAAGATGGATAGGACAAAATTATGATTAATTTTAATAAATAATCACACAATTTATAAACTAATTAATATTTGATGACGTAATTTCAATCGCTCATCACAATAGGGAATCACACCATAAATAAATTATCATTTAATATACTTATGATTAATGTTTTAAACTTAGCGAATTGGCTTCAATAACAGGTTTTTTGAGAATATTTTTTATAATTTTAGCTAAATGCCAAGGCTGAACAATACTGTTTTGGTTATTAATATTAAACACATGCGTATAAAAACTCATTTTCCAAAATATATTATAAGATATGTCTACCTGACTTAATTAATATCACATTTATTTTGCTAAAATAGCTGCGTCTTTGTTACGTTTTCACGGTTAAACTACTGAATCAACTATGGTACTGAGTCACCTGGAACCCTAGGAAATGATCGTCAATTGTTTTTATACATAGTTGGGATACGTAAAAAACTAATTTACAAATCGAAAAATGTCCCGCTAGATTAGCGGTTCAATGAACTTATTTGTATGCACAGGGTTGCAGGTTCGAACCCCGTACCGACAAGCAAGTGCCAATGTGACTTACTTCCATATTATGTACTTTCTTAATTATTCTAAGTCATCATTGACAATCGATGAAGGAAAGCGTTGTAAGAAAACCTGGAACCAATAATTGGGTTCTGAAATCGCCCGCAATGAGCAAGCGTGGTGATCATAGCTCGTGCCTTCTCTTTATCGGAAGAGGCCTGTGCCCAGCAGTAGGACATTTATATATCAGTATTATCATATTAGGAATCTATTACGAAATTTCAAAAATTGTTCATTGATTTATAAATTCACCCATGGGCTAACCATGGCTATTTATAGGAATAACCTTAACCGTATTATCTGCAAACCTTGATAAACTATATCATTAATAACACACGGATAAACCTTCGCCATTTTGGATTCATTTATCTCCAAAATCGGAAGTTTCTATTTTAGCAGTAATTTACATAGTTAAAACAAGTTTGTTAGAGGTGAAGCAATGGTTGTGGCGGTCATAATTTGGATTGGTTTTAAATGAGTAAGTTACAGGAAGGTTAAATAATTTATTACATAAATATAATAATAACATAATATATCCAGGGACAACTCACACACAGTCATCTAATCCCAAACTAAGCAGAGCTTGTACTATGGTGGGACAACTGATAAACATTCTTATATATTTCTAAATACATACATAATATTATAGATAATTTTTTCAATAATATGGTACTATGCTTTTTTGAAGCAAAATATCCATACTTGGTCAGTGGATGGATGATGATGCAAACATACCGAGACCCCTCCATGCCTCGGAAAGCACGTTAAGCCGTTGGTCCCGACTGTCATACGTTGATCTTTGACAGTCGTTAAGTCATGGTCATTATGACAACCAGTGTTACTATAGAGTATATAGAGTATAGGACACTGTGTTACCCAGTAAATATAAACCTAGATTTGGAAAAAGCATTTTGTGGTTTACACAAATGTTTGTCTTAAGCGGGATTTGGAATCGCAAAATATCGCGCAGAGAAAAACAGAAGTCAATCTTATATCTGTTGCTTAAAGCTTATTATTTTTAAATAACCTCTTCTTTATTTCACATAACATAACATACCATCACGCCTGTGTCCGCGAAGGGTTAGGCAGAGGAGAACCAATGTACCACACACAGTTCGCCGGTATGTTTAGGTCCCATGTAATAGGGGGCGAGCCTATTGCCACTAAGGGGGCACAAATCCAAACTCCGACCTGCTACTGAGAATTTCATAGAAAAACCCAATAACACCTTGGTCGACTTGGGAATCGAATCCAAGACCTCCACCGTAGCAGTCGCGCTTAGAACCACTAGGCCAACGAGGCAGTTTCTTTATTTCAAAACGACAAATAAGTTTAACGAAAACAATAAATAAGTTTTCAATAAAAACGAATGCTATCATTAACATTATAATTGATATATTGCCAATATTTTTGCCATCATTGCTTAACTCACAAATGAGGTTGTTATTTACCTCGTGTTTACACACCCACTTTAATTCTATATTAGTCGGAAGTTGTAATTTATGGTAATATTAATTGATAGCCAAAGGTCATTTAATAAACTTGACCGATTCATTTAAATTCTAAAGGACACCTTGCAATCTTTTGCGAGTATTTTTGCCCTTGATTGATGAAATTATAAATAAAAATAAATGTGGACAACATCACATACATTGATCTGAACCTAAATTAATAAGCTAAAGCACTTGTGTTATGGAATTCAGAAACAACAAAGGTACCACAAACACTCAGACCCGAGACAATGTAGAACAGATGGTTTCTACATTGACCCGTCCGGGGATCGAACCCGGGACCTCAGAGCTAGCGAAACCTTGAAACCGGTGCGTACGCCACTCGACCACAGAGGTCGTCGAAGGATTTATTAATCTATATAATAATATGTATTACACAGATTAATAGAATTTCGAGGTGAAATGACGTTTGTTTTGATATTATGTAGGTTGTGACCTTCCAAAAGCCAAAACATTTCTACAAGCGTGAAAGATGATAGAGATCAATAAATGACATTAAATGTATAGAAGTGACAGTTCATTTCGATGAACGCCACGTGAATGGTTTAAAAAAGTTAAAACTATAGAGTGTGATTATTGCTAAAAGCCCATTACTCCGAGCATGAGCAGATTTTTGGCTGTATGTAGTACATTCGTTTACTGATTTAAGCTAAGAGTATAGATAAGAAACTAAAGCGTGAGCCTATCAGTGTATGAACCGTGAGCACTAGTATGAACTAGTTTTATCGTAAATTTTGTATCAAGACGGAGCGCGCCGTTTTAATAAAACTATCTAAAACCCTAATGTTATCCTAACAATGTCGAAACCATCGATATTTTCGCATATAAGTCTGTCGTTGCGCGAAAAATAACTTTAAATCAGTAAACGAATGTACTAGATACAGACAAAAAGTGCTCTCGCTTGGCACGAAGGAAAACTAGCGATACTAGCGGTCTATAGTATATCTAAAGTCTATGGATTTAAGTTATTTTCCTTGTAAAACCAGACGTTCATGAGTAAATATCGATGGTTCTCGTATTATAGGGTACCTAATGCATATAAGGTATAAAGATAGTTTTATTAAAACCTTTGTTTTGATACTATATTTGCGTCGAAACTATACTAAAGCCAATCTGGAAAGAGAATGAAACGTTATTACTAATTACGCAATTATCAACTTTGACAACATGTGTTTAAGTTCATTTTAGAATGACAAATATTACCGAAAAGGGCCTAAAAGTAATTTGAATGTGATGGAAACTGAACTGTTAATCATTGAATTAAGGTTCATAATCCCAAAGCACGGTCATTATTTCTTTAATGTGGCTGATATATAGTTCAGTGGTATGCAAAATCTGTAGGTCCTTAATATCCTCTAAGATAGAAATCGATAAATAACCATAAAATGTATGACAATGACAGTTAATCTTTCGAGAAGTCACGTGACTTAGACATGTCACTTCCATGCATTTGAGCGATTCGATCAGCGTTATAATTCGGCCGCTGAGAGAATGCTTTCCTGACACATGTCAGTTTTTTTTATTTGTATGGGAAAATAAGTAACCCTGTCATATTATTCATTGTTATCTGACATAGTGATATAATTAGTTTATAGGACAAATAAGTTGATTGACATAATAAGATATTTTGTAACCAACTATCTATTACAAGAACAAACACTTACAACTACACTAAAAAAAAAGCTGGAGCTGCGGAGACCCTTAAACGGCGAAAGTATAATAACCTAATGGGTAATTATATTTTCGAGCCGTTTGGGGTTGAAACGCTCGGGTCATGGGGTCCGAGTGCACGAAATCTTTTTAAAGAACTGTCAAAACGTTTGGTAGACTCTACTCGTGATCAGAGAGCAGGTTCTGCGGGCCTTGCACAGAGAATCGGCAAAGCCATTCAACGTGGCAATGCTGCCAGCCTTCTGGGCACGTTTCCCGCCATTGACAAGGATGACGATGAGTTTTTTGACGCGTGTTAGTTTTATTTAGTTATATAAGATTTAATTTTAGTGTAGTTGTAAGTGTTTGTTCTTGTAATAGATAGTTGGTTACAAATAAGTTATAGTCATTTTATTTGTTTATTCTTCGCCACATTAAAGTTATATAATATCTTGTTGAACACGACATGACAGGAACGCATTCTCTCTTCGGCCGGAGAATATCTCGTTTTTGTTTAAATATCATTGAATAGCTATAAATCTATTCATACCGTTTTATTTGGCATAGTTATTGTTTGTAGATACCAATTAATCTATGGTTTCATTACATTAATTATAGTTTAGTCGCTATCAGGAAAAAGAAGGCCATTAGGTTATGATTTAAATACATATTACTGTAATCTTTGAAGCTTCATAAAACTGTATGAGACTTATTACTAAGTTTTTTTTTAAGGCTTTTTCGCAAAATGTACATTTCCAACTAAGTATCTAAGGGTGCGTCCACATCTGATGAACGAGCATTACAGTAACAGCTCGCGAGCATGCCGCGAACGCGCTAGTTTCAATAACGCCGTCCGCCAGACGTGCGCGCCGCTCGCGAACTGTTACTGTAATGCTCGTTCGGTGCTCGTTCGTCGGATGTGGACGCACCCTAACATTTCGCAGTTTAACTATGGCTTTTACGTTCATATGGACTTATTATGATAAAAAATAGTATCTTATATGTTTATCCATATTGTAAGCTATCTGTGAGCCGAGTTTATTCCAAATCGTTAAAGTAGTTTTAGCGTAAAAGCATAACAAACATCCAAACATTAAAGATATTTTTTTAATTACAGTCAAACTGAGAACATCCTCCTATAAATAAGTCGGTTAACATAAAGCTTAACTAGTTGAAGAATAACAATGAATGTCCAGTTCAACTTGAACACTATTTTTAACTGTTTTACGAGCGGTTAATTTCAGGTAAACAGACATTTAAAAAATCTCATGAATAAACATCATAAAGGGAAACACAATGAGACATTGTTTTGTTCTTAATTATATAATTAAAATTCGAACAATGACAGTAATTGGAATTGGCCTGTACCTATCTTTTTTATCTGTCGTCTGTAAAAAGTATATTGTTTTGTAGTCTACTATAATATTATAATTATACTGAAAAATAATCTTATATATAAAATTCTCGTGTCACAATGTTCGTTACCATACTCCTCCGAAACGGCTTGACCGATTTTTATGAAATTTTATATGCATATTCAGTAGGTCTGAGAATCGGCTACTATCTATTTTTCATACCCCTAAGTGGTAGTAGGTGGGTATTAGGTAGGTAGTAGACAGGTAGGTAGTAGGCAGGTGCTAGGTAGAAAAAATTGCATTGCAACGCATGCCGGGTACAGCTAGTAGGTATTGTATAAAAATTGTATCCTTTAACAGAAAAATCTTAATAATATAATATTCCGGGACAACTCACACACGGTTATGATCCCAAGCTAAGCAGAGCTTGTGTTATGGTAACCAGACAACTGATAAACATACTTATATATTTCTAAATACATACATATTATTATAGATAAATTACACCCCAACAGAAAAATTATTGTGCTCATCACACAAAGATTTGTCCGGGGTGGGGATCGAACCCACGACCTCCGGTATAGCAGTCAGGGTCACTAACCACAAGACCAACAGGCCCGTTTAATAAAGAATTTGGTTTTAATCGAATCTATTTTAAGCATTCAAAAACCAAAAAAATAACTAAGTACTGTACTATTGTCATAAACTAACTACGTCACTTTTTATTTCCTCATTTTTTAATTGGAAACAAACAAATGTTTACAGTATAAATAAATAATGAAAAGTTCAAATTAACAAAACAGTATCAAATTAAAACAAAATGAATTATTTCCTATTTATTTAAAAACAAACTTGAACTTGAAAATAATGTTCACACAAAATTATACTTTAAACTCTAGGTCACAAAGTACAATTTACAATACAGGAAATGTGTAGAATATTTGCTCTAATTTATTTTTAAGGAAATGTAAATTTTATTGCAGTGCCACAAGGTTGGTTTTGGTTTGTCATATGTTATTGTTTATAAATGATTTAGCAAATTAGCATTTTAGTGGCTATTATGATGTTAATTTGTTTGAGAAACTAGTTGTGAATAATAATAATAATAATAAATGCGGACAACATCACATACATTGCTCTGAACCCAAAGTAAGTAGCTGTAAAGCACTTGTGTTATGGAATTCAGAAACAACGAAGGTACCACAAACACCCAGACCCGAGACAATGTAGAAAAGTGAGTTTCTGCATTGACCCGTCCGGGGATCGAACCCGGGACCTCAGAGCCAGCGGCACCTTGAAAACCGGTGCGTACGCCACTCGACCACGGAGGTCGTCTGAATAGAATTCCGTTTTATATTTTTAGTTGAAAATCAGTAAAAAAATGGAATTTCGATAGTTTATAATGAAGCCAAAGATGTCTCCAAAGTTTCAATGAGAGTTCAGCCGTTTTGGAGATGTGATCGTACAAACGAAAAAACTCACAGTTTGGTTAAATCTTCTTTTTGTTTAATTAAACAAATTGCACATTAATGTTAACTTCAATGATCATTTATGGTAAACTTTTTTGACATACTGTCGAATTAACGACTTCCTCTTATTTGAAAATCGGTAAAAACTGATGTGCATTCTTACGTTTTCATATAATAATAAAAATACCTGCCAATTAAAATCCCACTGCTGGGCACAGGCCTCTTCCAATATAGAGAAGGCACGAGCATTGATCACCACGCTTGCTCATTTGCGAATATGGTAGATGACTAGGTATGAAAAGTCAAAATTTATTTAGTCCGCCATGTAGATAATCAAAATATAATAGACACATATTTTTTCTTTTCTCAAATAAATTACAAAATACGAAGATAAACCGCTGTAAAGTTCAGGAGTGGGGGCTTGTGACGTCACGGCTAGGTACAATTTGTACTCAAACGTGACGTCACGCAAGAATTGTACTCGCTGTATCTTCGTAATTCTTTGTTTACGGGACTAACAAAAAATACGTCTCTAATATTTTTTTCTTATCTAAAAGATGGACATAAAAGTAAAAATTAGTCATCATCCCTATTGTGATCTTAAACATAATTAGTATAATAGACCACTTAACATGTTCTTAAGATCATGGACAGATCAACTAATGACCTAAGACTTTGAATCTAGACTGAAACCTTCACGGACTGTTTAACTAATAATCGACCTAACTCACATTTAATTAGAGTTTATTATTACTTAGACATCTCAATAAAATATACCTATACTAAAGCCAATATGCAAAGAAAATTAAACGTTATTACTAATTACGCAATTATCAACTTTGACAACATGTGTTTAAGTTCATTTTAGAATGACAAATATTACCGAAAAGGGCCTAAAAGTAATTTGAATGTGATGGAAACTGAACTGTTAGTCATTGAATTAAGGTTCATAATCCCAAAGCACGTTCATTATTTCTTTAAAGTGGCTGATGTATAGACACAACGTCTTGTAGCCTTTTTCCAAGCCATGTTGTGGTCGGCTTCCAGTCTCACCGGATTCAGCTGAATACCGTATGTTACAGAGCGACTGCCTATCTGACCTCCACAACACATTTACTGGGTAACACAGTATCCCATAGTAAGACTGGTTGTCAGAATTGTACGACTGTCAAAGATTTAAGTATGGCATTCGGTAATCGATAGTTAATTGCCACCCATCTAAATTTCGTTTTGCTTAACCTTAGGTATAGATGAATCGATTTATATGTTTTTTTTTTAACTTAGACCATCCTGTCTTTATTATGTACTATTATTCTTAAATTAATTATTATTAACCTACGCTTAAATTATTATCTTCAAAAATACTCAATTTATAAAGTTTATTGCAGTTAAGTAGATAATAAATTGTAAAATTTGTTTCTATAACCTACAATGAATGCCTAATTTGAGGTCAATGACCTTCGGCAGCCATATTGGAATCTTATTTAGAATTTAATGTCAAAGTTAACTAACGATCTCAAGGTATTTTAAAATCATGCAAATGTACGTAAAAATAGTTTTTTTTTCATTTATAGGACCTATTTAATCTATGGTTTCATTCAGTGTCACCCATCCACAGACTTGCCTTAGGAAACGTTGCTTAACTTATCTAATCCGTCTTAGGAGCTTTTACTATGCCAGTATCTTGTCATTCAAAATCTGCCCACCCATCCATAAACTGACCTCGGTAAACTTAACTTAACCTCGCTCCAATAGATAGAGTTTTTATTAAAACCATAAATCGTCACCCATCCAAGAATTAGCCTTGGCAAACGTTGCTTAACCTTGATCGATGAATTAAGCTAATATAGTCTTAGTATTGGAATTACCAGTTTATCTAGATTGAAAATAAATATTTTATCCATCCATAATAATGCGAAAAGTTTGTCTGTCTTTCTGTTTGCCTGTTACGCTTTCATGGCTAAACGGCTGAACCGATTGTTATGAAATTTGATGTGTAGTAAACTTGAACTTCAAGAAAGGACATAGGCTACATTGGCTGCGATAATCGTCATCCACGCGGCTGAAACCGAGCGCGAAAGCTAGTTTTAATATAAACTTAGGAAACTTTCAAAAAAGCGTGTTGTTCGCTTATCTACATATTATTTGAATAGTAGTATATCTAGGTAATAAAATTCTGGTCTCGATAATATACCTAAATTTGGCATTTCAAAACATCCTGTTTTTAATCATTTAACATGGATTGAAAAGAAAAGAATATTATAAAAACAGCAAGCTGACTCGCAGTTTTAAAATCTCTCTCAGATCACAAACATTTAAGTATCTATAATAATAAATAACTCATAACCTTCTTCAAAAATTAAGCTATCAAATGCACGAAGTTTTATTCAGATCCGACGGTTATTTCCAGAGATAAGTGCGTTCAAACAAACAAACAATAAAGTTACATATACTAGCCTTGCGCCACAGTTTTACCCTCGTTATTACCTAGTCCCCGTTCCCAATAATAATAATATATAAATAATAAATAAATGCGGACAACATCATATACATTGTTCTGAACCCAAAGTAAGTTGCTAAAGCACTTGTGTTATGGAATTCAGATACAACGAAGGTACCACAAACACCCAGACCCAATGAGACAATGTAGAAAATGTGATTTTCTACATTGACCCGTCCGGGGATCGAACCCGGGACCTCAGAGCTAGCGACACCTTGACACCGGTGCGTACGCCACTCGACCACGGAGGTCGTCGAAATGTTGTTGTACAATGTTTTTATACTTACCCTGATATTCGGGGCGGAGACGAATCCAAATTAAAGATCATGAAAATCGGTATACCCGTTCTCGAGATATAAATGGTGTAACTAACCCGAGTTTGTATTTTACTTAAAGATTTGTATTTATTATTCTACACGTATTTGTTCTTACAAGAAAATTGCTGACATATTAACAATTTTCTGTTGCATTGAATGTTGCAACGTTTGCATTATTAATTATGATATAATAAGTTCTTTGTTATAATTACACTAATTATAAACATAGACGTGTCATTATGATTCTCTGAAAAATGTGAGGAAGTTCCTGACTTCGCTAACTAATTAAAAATCGTATAATAATATGTAATAGTGATTCTTTTGGCCCTGAATTCGCTAAAAGGTTGGACGTCTTAGTTTCATTGCAGACGATAGTTCACTGGTTTTCAAGGTGTAGCCAGCTCTGAGGTCCCAGGTTAGATCCCCGGACGGGTCAATGTAGAAAACCACTTTTCTATATTGTCTCGGGTCTGGGTGTTTGTGGTACCTTCTGATGCCATAACACAAGTGCTATAGCTAAGTACTTACTTTGGGTTCAGAGCGATGTATGTGATGTTGTCCACATTTATTTTCTATTAAGTTTTTGTATTTATATATTCCTACTTTAGTGTAAGGAATAAACTATTGAAATAATTTTGACGAATAAGGTGTCAATCGACTCTTTATTAGTATCTGTTTTACATAACATAACATACATACCATCACGGCTGTATCCCCGAAGGGTTAGGCAGAGGTGTACCAATGTACACCCACAGTTCGCCGGAATGTTTAGGTCCCATGTAATAGGGGGCGAGCCTATTGCCACTAACCGGGCACAAATTTAAACTCCGACCTGCTACTGAGAATTTTAATAGAAAAACCCAATGACATTTGGTCGACTTGGGAATCGAACCCAAGACCTCTAGCGTAGCAGTCGCGCTTAGCGCCACTAGGCCAACGAGGCAGTTTTACATAGGTTACAATTAATATACATAATTATACATAAAATATAAATAATAACATGATGTATATTACATCCAAAAAATGGTGTCTCAATATTCAACAACTTTTAAAAAACTAAGCAATTTATTTTCTTTATAGTATCTATAAATATCATAGATCTAAGAATTTAACTCTTTTTAAAAACACGGAATTAGAAACATTATATTATTAGCCAGACATTTAAATGTCAAATGAAAAATATTTTATTTATTAAATACCAGATATATAAAACATAATGAATAAAAAATAGTATCTAGAAAGGTAAATAACCGCACTTATTATTTTGGCCTTTTAACGCCTATTAACGTCTCACTGGTGGGCACAGGCCTCTTTCCATATAGAGAAGGCACGAGCAGTGATCACCACGCTTGCTCATTGCAGGCGATTTCAGAACCCAATTTTGGTCAGGTTTGCTCACGATGTTTTCCCTTACCGCTTGTTCGAACTGTCTTAGAATAATAAAGACATATAATATATGTATTTATTCATTTGTTTCAGGTTTATTCATTCTACTGATGCTGGGTTTCTTTGCGCTGTCAGCTGGTTGTTTCATACTGTTTGCCAAGCCATACGACTTCTTTTTCCATCAAGTAAGTTGTTTATTTTAAATACGTAAAAAAAAACAAGTCAGTCAAGAAGCCCACTGTACCTGTTGTATTAAATTAACTTACGAATCGGTGACCGATTTTTTGTAGGAGACACATAGAACCTTAGAGTATAGATAAGAAATTAAAGAGTGAGCCTATCAGTGTATGAACCGTGAGCACTAGTATGAACTAGTTTTATCGTAAATTTTGTATCAAGACGGAGCGTGCCGTTTTAATAAAACTATCTAAAACCCTAATATTATCCTAACAATGTCGAAACTATCGATATTTTCGCATATAAATCTGTCGTTGCGTGAAAAATAACTTTAAATCAGTAAACGAATGTACTAGTCTGGATGCAGATAAAAAGTGCTCTCGCTTGGCACGAAGGAAAACTAGCGATACTAGCGGTCTATAGTTATCTATAGTCTAAGCATAGAACACACTGAAAGCAATAGTGCAACGCACACGTCCTACAAAAAGTCGGTCCGAATTCGGTACTAAGAATCGGTGTAACTTTTATTATCGTCTGTCGCAAAAAAAGAGGGTGTTGCAATATAATATGTTTAATAAATGTTCAAAATATGTATGTGTCCATTGGCAAATTTTGATCCATGGCAGTCTAGCTACCAATCTACTAAATAATTCATCCAATATTTTCTTCTTAGGGTATTTAATCGAGAATGTTCCTATCCTTAATTAAATAATCAATTAAAATCGGACCAGGTGATAGACGCTTGGTCTGCCGATCAATTGTACCATTGGTTGTCTTGCTCAGAAACCGCGACAACCAAATATTTTTGACCAGCGGATTTAATTTTGTGCATCGTTTGCTCAAAACATTGTTTTTTTTTTTAAGTATGTAATTATTATTATGTATGACGACCTCCGTGGTCGGCTGGCGTACGCACCGGTTTTCAAGCTCTGAGGTCCCGGGTTCGATCCCCGGACGGGTCAATGTAGAAACTAACTTTCCTACATTGCCTCGGGCCTGGGTGTTTGTGGTACCTTCGTTGTTTCTGAATTCCATAACACAAGTGCTTTATGCTACTTACTTTGGGTTCAGAGCAATGTGATGTCATCCGCATTTATTTATTTTTTTTTTTTTTTTTCTTTACAGAAAGCGATGTTAAGTGATGGAGGAGAAATCTTCGAGATGTGGCGGAAACCCGAAGTAGAATTATACACAAAAGTCTACCTTTTCAATGTAACTAATGCCGAGGAATATATGGCTGGGACAGACGATAAGGTCAAGGTCAAAGAGGTCGGACCTTATGTCTACAGGTGTGTAAATTAATCTATTTTAAACTTTGTACAAAGAGTCTTCCACCGCGTCTGTCTGTCTGAATGCGATAAACAGAATAATTTATTTACTACACAAATGTAACCCTCCTTTTTTTTGGCTTCGCCACAATCGGGTAAATAGAAACCAACTTCAATAATAATTATATAGGACTACGTTTGAGGACTACGTCTAAGCTATTGATGTTTTTAACGTAATTACCTTTTGCTGGATATATCGCGTAACAAACATACAACAAACAAAAAAAGATACAATCGTATTTTTAACCTCCTCTTTTAAAGTCGGTTACGCTACCTAACCAATTTTCATGTGGTTTTCACCAATAGAACGAGTGATTCAAAACTGCCTCGTTGGCCTAGTAGTGGTAAGCGCGACTGCTACGCTAGAGGTCTTGGGTTCGATTCCCAAGTCGACCAAGGCGTTATTGGGTTTTTCTATGAAATTCTCAGTAGCAGGTCGGAGTTTGGATTTGTGCCCGGTTAGTGGCAATAGGCTCGCCCCCTATTACATGGGACCTAAACATACCGGCGAACTGTGGGTGTACATTGGTACACCTCTGCCTAACCCTTCGGGGATACAGGCGTGATGGTATGTTATGTTATGATTCAAAAGGAAAGTTTGTGTGTATAATTCATTAATGTTCTTTCGAATGGGTCGCTAGTAATAAAATAAAGCTAAAGAGAAACATAAGGACGGTCAGACAGACGGACAGGTTTGCAATAGGATTCAGTATAAATTATATGTGTATTGTAATATATGTAGTATATGTAATTATATTTGTGTTGTAATATATGTAGGTATATGTGTAATACGGTTTCTTTTAAATTTCTTGGCACCTACCTATGCTTTCTCTCCACCACCCCAAGGTAGACTGGTAGAGAACGCCTAAGGGATGATTCTAATTAGAGCGTGCCGTGCCCCGTCCGGGCCCCGTCCGGGCCCCGCCCCGGGCACGGCACGCTCTAATGAGAATCATCCCTAAGGCGTTAAGTCCGCCATTGTACATTGTGTGCAAGAAGTATTTAATATATTCAGGGTTCAGAAAACAATCCTAACAATAGGAAAAACAAAAAAACTGCACTTATTTTTAGCAATTAAGTATAAAACATAACACATCATAATTATTTAATTTAATTGCATAGATATTCTCAGTTTAATGACTTATCCTTCAGATAAATAATTGTTTTACAGTATGCAGTTAGTTATTATAATAATTATGTGCTAATATAATTATATTATAATCCTCTTCCTGGGTGTAAAACATACCTACAAAATTTGCCGTTTCTCAAACTATGTTGGGGTCGGCTTCCAGTCTGACTAGATTCAGATGAATACCGTATATTACAGAGCGACTGCCTATCTGACCTCCACAACTCATTTTACTGAGTATCCCACATTAAGACTGGTTGTCAGATTTCAGAATTAATAATAATATAATAATATTTCGGGACAACTTACACACGGTTATCTGATCCCAAGCTAAGCAGAGCTTGTGTTATGTTAACCAGACAACTCATAAACATACTTAAATATTTCTAAATACATACATATTGTAGATAAATTACACCCAGACACAGAACAAATGATCGTGCTTATCACACAAAGATTTGTCCTGGGTGGGAATCGAACCCACGACCTCCGGTATAGCAGTTAGGGTCACTAACCACTAGACCAACAGGCACGTCAAAAGAATTAACTTAACGACTGCCAAAGATCAACGCATGACAGTCGTCAGTCGGGACCAACGCACTGCATAACCTTTATTTTTAGTTAATCTTTTCGTTACTTCTTTTGTTTTCCTTTCTTTCTTTTTGCTACTCCTGAACCGACTTCAAAAAAGGAGTTATTTCTTTCTATTTTTTATAAATAAATATGTTTCTTTTTCGTTTTTTTTTCAGGGAGTTTCTGGAGCATGAAGTGGTGAAGTTTAATGATAACCACACATTGTCTGCGGTACCGAGACATCCATTGGTTTGGGTTGAAGAACTATCTGAGGGGAACAAAGAGAATGATACTTTATTTCTGCCGCACATCGCTTTACTAGTAAGTTTTATACTATATAATATTATACTATAATATTCAGGAACAACTCACACACGATCATCTGATCCCAAACTAAACAAAGCCGGTACTATGGTAACCATATAACTGATGCATATTATGATATGATACATAAATAATAATAATATTAATAATCCAGCCTATAAACGTCCCACTGCTGGGCACAGGCCTCTTCTCATATAGAGAAGGCACGAGCATTGATCACCACGCTTGCTCTCTGCGGATTGGCGATTTCAGATCCCAATTTTGGAATCCAGGTTTTCTTACGATGTTTTCCTTCACCAAATTATAGATAAATTATACCCAAAGATAAATAACTCCCGAAGAAAAACGAGGTTGTTATAAGTATGACGTGTCGGTCTGTGTCTGTGTGTGGCGTCGTAGCTCCTAAACGAATAGACCGATTGTGATGCGTTTTTTTTTTATTGAAGCTAACGTGATTGAGATGGTGCTAAACTATAATTTCTAAAAACGTGTTTAGGTACTTTTATTTTAATTGGTGGGACGGTGATAACTATTTTTGCTACACTGCGTCCGACAAACATGTAAGCAAACCAGAGTTTCAGGAAAAATATACGTAATGCTTACATATAAGGTTCCGTTTGCGCTACAACTTATAATTTTAAATAAATTTTTAACCGAATTAGTCCGTCTTAAATATACTTTATTTCCACTCAAAACTATTTATTTTCACATTGTGATTTTTAGGTCAAACACTCTCCCGGGTTCCTTTAGAAGACCTTTCCAAAATTTCCTCACAATTTGATAAATTATTTAGGAATGCATGACGAAAAACATACAATCATACAATTTTATTCGTACATAATATAGTATTTTAGTAAAGTATAGGCTGTCGCTCCATGTAAAATACGGTATTCAGCTGAATTCCGGTAAGACTGGTAGCCGACCCCAACATAGTTGGGAAAAGGCTCGGGAGATGATGATGATTTTAGTACTTTAGTAAAGGTGGATGTTTTATTAAGATTCCAATCACTTAGCCATAGTTAATGTTGAAATCAATCGGAACCAACGCTCACCTTTAACTTAAGTTTTGAAATATCCTCTTAATGTACTTCATACTTACTTCAACATAGCAATAATAATAACATAAAGCTTAAGATTATTTGTTAATCCATTATCGTTGAAACTTTCGATTGGTGTCAAATAATAGATACTAAAAATCGAATATCAATAATTAAATTAACTAATTTTCAGCTGAAATTTTGTAAACTGACTCTATACCAGATGTACTCTTCACCCCTTTTGGATAGATATACCCTTTCGGTAACACCTTGCATAGTTTTTATGGGTCCTTATTGTATCTTTAACTTGGTTTACCACCTCTGTAACATACGGAATGCAATAAAGAATTGAATTTGAGTTTAAATTAATAACACTTAAGAGTCCAATTCTTGAAGAATGCTATAAAAGGGCCATTTAATATAAGGTTATTTTAAAATTCTTGGAAGCTAAGCAAAAAGGCTGTTGTACAAGGTAACTGTGTGAAATCGTCAAATATCGTAAAAGGTATTCTCAAAACATTTGAAATTACAACCAAGAAGCAATTTTATAATAAAATCTCCAAAAACACATGTAAGTAATAAAAAGAGCAATCCAATCATCGTGTTTTAAAAAAATGTTTATGACCAAGTTATTTAAAAAGTCTTGACCCGAAACTAATAACCCTCATATAAAATTTTATTAATATTTTTCTTTAAAGATATCAAATATCTTTTCAAGGTCAACCGTTGGTCCCGACTTTCATTATAATATAAAGATCTTTGACAGTCGTTAAGTCATTACAATTCTGACAACCAGTCTTACTATGGGATACTGTGTTACCCAATTGAAATGCGTTGTGGTGGTCAGATAGACAGACGCTCTATAACATACTGGTGTTCAGCTGAATGCGGTGAAACTGGAAGTAAACCCTAAAAATTGAAAAAAGGCTGGAAAAAAAGAAAAAGTACACTGATGTTTCTATTAAAACTAGTTGTCCCCGCGGCGGCGCATGCGTAGGTGTCCTTAATCGCCGAAAAATGTAGCCTAAGTATATCCTTTCTTGAAACTCAAGCTTATTCCATACAAAGTTTAATCAAAATCGGTTCAGCGGTTTAGTCGTGAAAGCGTAACAGACGTTTACGATGAAATATTACCATTTATTACGCATAAAAGAACCAACGATTTCTACATAACAGTATGTAAATTACTTTTAAATTATTAGCCATTGTTAAACTATTGTGTTAAACTTAACTTTCAAAATATATAAAGTTCAATATTTCCTATGTTAATTAGCTAATAAACTATGACCCTACATAATTAGGAATCAGTGTGTCAAATGTGCTTATAATTAATTTCACACATAGTAATGTTTGCAATGCAAGATTTTTTATGTTGTGAAGTACCTTTATTTATCTTATTCTTTATTTACAATTCAATACTTAAATCTAATACAACAACAAACACTTACAACTATACTAAAATTATATCTTATATAAATAAATAAAACTAACACGCGTCAAAAAATTCATCGTCATCCTTGTCAATGGCGGGAAACGTGCCCAGAAGGCTGGCAGCATTGCCACGTTGAATGGCTATGCCGATTCTCTGTGCAAGGAACAAACCAGCCCTCTAATCATGAGTAGAGTCAATCAATCTTTGATGATTATTCATAAAAAGTTAATAAATTAATGTAAAAATATGTGCTAAATGTTCCTAAACGACTAGTCAACTTGTGATAAAACTTTTAGAATAAATATAAAGGCATTAGGTAACCCCAGGAGGTCTTCTGGCCCTAATAAAGTATATATTATAAATCTGACTTTATAACCGATCGTTGGATTTTAACCTTTTTATTAATTATTTAGAGGAAAAGTAGGTATGAATATCATTTAAAAGACTGTTCAGTATTTTTTTAAGATATATAATATAATATTCCGGGACAACCCACACACGGTTATCTGATCCCAAGCTAAGGACTTGTGTTATGGTAACCAGACAACTGATAAACATACTTATATATTTCTAAATACATACGCATTATAGATAAATTACACCCAGACACAGAACAAATGATCGTGCTCATCACACAAAGATTTCCATTTGTCCTGGGTGGGAATCGAACCCACGACCTCCAGTTTAGCAGTCAGGGTCACTAACCACTAGACCAACAGACCAACAGGCCCATCAAATTATATATTAACAGTTAGTGTGCGATAAATAAATAAAGGAATGCTGTCGGTGTTATAAAGATTAAAATTCATGATTCGTGCTTTGTCCGATCGTAAAAATAGTCTACATTTAGTTCCTAATCGGATCTAGAAAAATGCTAGAATTTCCTTTTGAGGATACAGGCGCGGATCCAAGGTAAACAGCAAACGAAATGTCTTGCAAAATCATTGCTAAGTTATTTGTGTTTGTACTACGACTATAGTCCGGCCGCTGAGAGAATGAGTTCCTGACAGGTCGTGGCCAACGGGAAGATGTAACTTTAATTGCGAAATTGACTACAAATAATAATATAATAATAATATCCTGGGACAACTTACACACGGTTATCTGATCCCAAGCTAAGCAGAGCTTGTGTTATGGTAACCAGATAACTGATAAACTTACTTATATATTTCTAAATACATACATATTATAGATAATTTACACCCAGACACCAGAACAAATGATCATGCTCATCACACAACATTTGTCCTGGGCGGGAATCGAACCCACGACCTCTGGTATAGCAGTCAGGGTCACTAACCACTAGACCAACAGGCCCGTCAATAAATTACTAACACTTATTTGCCAACGAATAACATCATTCGGAACTATATGCCTGCGGCTGCCTCGTTGGTCTAGTGGTGCTAAGCGCGACTGCTACGCTAGAGGTTTTGGGTTCGATTCCCAAGTTGACCAAGGTGTTATTGGGTTTTTCTATGAAATTCTCAGTAGCAGGTCGGAGTTTGGACTTGTGCCCGGTTAGTGGCAATAGGCTCGCCCCCTATTACATGGGACCTAAACATACCGGCGAACTGTGGGTGTACATTGGTACACCTCTGCCTAACCCTTCGGGGATACAAGCATGATGGTATGTTATGTAGGGTATTATGTTATGGAACTATATAATTACACCAAGTTACAATGAATAATATAATACGGTCTTTATTTCCCCATACAAATCAAGACTGACATGTGTCAGGAATGTGTTCTCTCAGCGGCTGAATTATAAAGTAGGATTGTGTCCGTTGTGGGAGAGAAACACCACTATGCCAGTCTATAGCGTTGTCTCGCTCCCGAAAAAGTGTAGAATGTTCTAAAATGCCTTCATTCCTTCATAAAGGTTACTTGGTCAGCCAGTTAGGATGTTATTACTTGATTCATGCTTATTTTCCATCAATCAGAGGTTAAGCTATGAGCATATACCATGACTTTACTTATTGATTGATTACTTGCATACTTCGATGTAGAAAAAATACAAACGAAGTAAGTACCAATTCCCTTTTAAGTCGGTTAAAAAAATACTTTTAACTTAACAATAATAATGTAGTAAAAACGTTGGTAAATGATGTAAAGAATATATCAATGTTATCAAAATAACCATTAAAATTACACAGTGTTTTGTAATGTATTAAAATAATATGTTGGTAAACGATGTTTATTGATCTTTAAAATATATGGTTTTACAATCAATAAAATATCAGCAATAATTTAACAATAAATTAATACTTCATTGTTAAATTAAATATCATTTATTTTTGCTATTTTAATGTATTGGAATTATGTAACCTTAATTTTAACAAAATTTAAAATCCTTCTACTTTTCTATAAAAAACTGCAATATTGTGAGTTATTTACACAATGTGTGTAGAGCTTAGGTATGTCATCATAATATTGAAAAGCTAATATCTTATATTGATTAGTCATCGAATCCATTACAAGCTTATATACAAGTGAATGGATTCTAATATCATTAAAATTAAATAGGTAATGAAAAACATTTATATAGCAGAAACATAATATTATAAACATTTAAAATTATGCTGTTTTTATTTACAATTCAATACTTAAATCTAATTTAACAAACACTTACAACTATACTAAAATTAAATCTTATATAAATAAATAAAACTAACACGCGTCAAAAAATTCATCGTCATCCTTGTCAATCGCGGGAAACGTGCCCATGGGCCCGATGCCGCTATTTTAAGTCAGTTAGTGGTGGGTTAATAAACGTTACAGTGTACTGTTATTGTGCCTAATTTTCGTATTTAGATAAGAACATTCCCTTGCAATCCTACAATGACAACAGTGGCAAGTAGGTGTACATTTGTCAGGAGTAGAGTCGACCAAACGTTTTGAGAGTTCTAAAATTATACTATCATAACAAACTAAGAAATAAGCAGTAACCATAGCTTAATTAATAATAACAATAGTAAGATCTTTCATTGTTAGAACGAATTTAACATTTCTACTAACTTTTATGTTAACTTGTAATATTTAATTACACATACAAAGAAACGATTTCAAAGTACTTAAATTTTAATAATTTCTAGAAATAAGTAAGTCAAAATTAATTATACTTATTTTTCATATATTTTTATAACGTTCTTTTCTTTGTTTAATATCATACACTAATAACCTATTACTTGTATGTGTAGCACAAACCTTACTCTTGAATCACTCTATCTATTGGTGAAAACTATTTCAAAATCCGTTTGATAATTTTTGAGTTTTGTTCAGACAGAGAGACATGGAAATGATTATAGTCATACTACCAACCTAGCTTCGCACGGTACCAACAATTGCTCGCTTTTTCTGTATTAATATACATCTATTAAACATATAAACCTTTTTGAATCACTATTAAAAACTCAAAATCAGTTGCGAAGTTTAAAAGATCTAAGCGAACAGACAGCGGAACTTCATTACATACTTATAAAGATAATATATTCAACTTCCTAACTAAATGTGGATACTAGTCCTAAGTATATGTATTTAGGATGCATCTCATAGTCATTGCTCAACGTAGTATAGCATTTCCACACTCAAGGACCACGATTTGCGCAAGTTCTACTCGAAGTAGTACGTGTACAGTCATTAACATTATGGTTAATAGGCCTAAAAATGCGGTTAGGCTCTTTTGTTTTTTGATTTTATTTTGGTTTGATGGTTTTATTTTGAGGGTTTTATTTTGAGGGTTCGAAAGGTAAAAAGGAAGGTTTGTAGGATCTAGGATTTATTTTTGATATTATTAAGTTCTGATATTTTTATTTTGTAGGGTTCTGTATCTCAAAAGAAATTAGAATCCTTATCTAGGATTACTTGGTTGCCTGTCTGTTCGTCAAGAACTTTTTTCTCAACAACGTTGTGCAATAAAAAAAATCAAGATTTAATGCTAATAAAAAGTACAGCTATTTATGTCGTTTTTCCCATACATCTCCGAGAATTTTGAAACCTATAGATTAGATACCTATAGGAACAAAACTAAAATTTTTACAGTTATTGCACTTATTATAATAACTAATTAGTTATGTAAATAAACAAATATAGATAATATTTACCATTAAGAGGAAAGGGGAGCGGACATTTTTGTTTTTGAAGAAAGTATTGCTGTCGCTCTAATTCCCCCCGCTCTCTAATTCGTGCGATAAGGACAACTGCAGCTCAGACCGAAAAACTGACGAAAAATCGAGGTTTGGCTCTCGTCTATTTTCTCCCCCAATTCTTAACCAATTTTAAAGATATTTCATATACTGCATGAGAAAAGAATAATCTGTGCCTCTATTTTTTCCTTTTTTCGATTATTGTTGTCAAATTCGAAAAAAACGCGTCTGAAAACTGCGGTCAAAATAAGCACTTTTTAGAAGGTTCTAGTTCCTTTAAATAAAAATTATCTTAAAAAAGGAAAAAATAGGGGCATAGATCTAGTTCATATTTATATTACTGCAAAAAATCATAGCCCTAAGTTCAGAAACCAGTGAGAAAACAGACGAGAGCGTTTGTATGGAAAAATGGCCGCTCCCCTTTCCTCTTAGGGTCCTTTCACACAGACCGGCTCGGAGAGCATCGGCGCGCATTTTTCTTTTCACACAGACCGGATCGTATACGCTTGGAGTTGGTCGGAGCGGAGCCGCCAACTATTTCACACAGACCGGCTGGAAGCGGATGCGCATGCGAAGAGCACGCAATCGGAGCCGATCGGCTGCGCGCGAGCGCGAAAGAGCATGCAATCGGAGCCGAACGGCTCCTCTTATTATTTCACACCAAGCGCGTTCAAGCATTCTTAATGTCAAAAGCAGTGCACACGTAAAAATAAACCTTACTACAAATACTAAAAACTCTGTTTTCAATGTGATAAGAATCTGCTCTCCTCTCCGAGCCGGTCTGTGTGAAAGGACCCTTAAGCCTCTAATTTGTGTCACACGTCTTAGGCTTTTAGGGACAGGTTGCATATTATATTTGAACAGTTACTAGGCTTGATTACACATTATGCATTCAAAATGCAAACCTGCCTAGGTTATCGTTGCAATAGTTCATCTTCTTCTATAAGTCAGTTAAAATATTTTGCGTTTAGTTAAAATTTTGGGTGATAAGACTACTTGTTACTTTAACACCAAAACTAAATTTCTTCGATAACTTATAAAAATATACTTTAATATAAGAAACCTCAGATAATTTTGACGACCTCCGTGGTCGAGTGGCATACGCACCGGTTTCAAGGTGTCGCTAGCTCTGAGGTCCCGGGTTCGATCCCCGGACGGGTCAATGTAGAAACCAACTTTTCTACATTGTCTCGGGTCTGGGTGTTTGTGGTACCTTCGTTGTTTCTGAATTCCATAACACGCGTGCTTCAGCTACTTACTTTGGGTTCAGAGCAATGTATGTGATGTTGTCCGCATTTATTTATTATTATTTATTTATTATTATTTATTTTATTATTAATTTAGTAAGAAGTTGATGACTGATAACTTTCAAATGCTGAACAGATCTTTTTTAATTAGAACCACTGATCAGTAAGCTTATAATCGACAACCCCTATAGTCCAGAATCATACACACCGGCTTTGAAAGTATTGCCTTCTCTGGGTTCAAGCCCCGGGCATGAAAAAGTAGCAAACCCTCAAATAATAAGGATGCCCTCAAGACCCCTTTTAAGGCCTCCTTTAATGTCTGTGCCTTTTTTTAAGTCCAATATTTTTACCCTATTTTCACACGCGCATTTTTTTCTGTTTCCAATGTTTTTAACAATACCTAACTATTCTTAACAATTTCTTTTTTCTTTTTTCAGAGTATCGCCCACCTAGTATCTCAAAAGGACATGTTCACCCGTTTCGGTCTGAACAACCTTATCTCCTTAACGGACAGCCAGCCGTTAGCCAAGATGACAGCTAGGGAGTTCATGATGGGCTACGAGTCTGAGCTCATGACCCTGGGGAATACCTTCCTGCCGGGCTGGATCTATTTTGATAAACTTGGGCTGATTGATAGGGTGAGTGAGGAAAGCAGTTTTTATGGTAAAAAGATTCTGATGGTCATAGAAAGTTTAAAAAATATTTTTGGAAGACATGTAAATGTGGTGTTTATTAGCGTATTAAAATTGATTTAATTAGATTTTTGCCAATAATATTAATTGCTATCAACAATACTAATTAACAAAACTAATTTATATCTTCACAAAAAATATGATTAATTGATTATGTACCTACTTATATGCGTTGGGAAATTAAGTCCTATTACCAATTTTCAAAAGTCTCATTTTTTTATTATTATTTGTCTAAACTTTTGGAAGCCCGAAAGGCAGCAATAATTATATGATAGAATTGCACTAATGTATGCAAATTACCAAACTAATCAATTAAAAACCATAACATAACATACCATCACGCCTGTATCCCCGAAGGGTTAGGCAGAGGTGTACCAATGTACACCTACAGTTCGCCGGTATGTTTAGGTCCCATGTAATAGGGGGCGAGCCTATTGCCACTAACCGGGCACAAATCCAAACTCCGCCCTGCTACTGAGAATTTTATAGAAAAACCCATAACACCTTGGTCGACTTGGTAATCGAACCCAAGACCTCTAGCGTAGCAGTCCCGCTTAGAACCACTAGGCCAACGAGGAAGTCTCATTAAAAACCAATATCTATTTATTAATTTTAGTACGTGTCCATTTGTCTTTTTTATGCGCATTGTCTTATTTGGTCACCACTAATTTACCCTAACCCCCACAGATGTACGATTTCGAAGGCGACTTCGAGACTGTTTTCACTGGTACCGACGACGTTCGCAAATCTGGTCTCATCGATACCTACCGTGGATCTACTGACCTACCGCAATGGCATGGGAAGCATTGTTCCAACTTGCAGTACGCTTCTGATGGTACTAAGTTCAGGGGTGGTGTGACGAAGAATGAAACGATTTTGTTTTATAGAAAGAGCATGTGTAGAGCTGCGCCTTTGGTAAGTTATGTCAAACATATTTTAACATGCAGGGTGTTATCGAAAGGGTATATCTATACAAAAGGGGTGAAGAGTTTTTGGTCTATTATGTGAAATATTTGATATAAAAAAATTGTAATTAATTTTTAGCTGAAATTTTGTGAATTGACTCTATACCAGATGTACTCTTCACCCCTTTTGGATAGATATACCCTTTCGTTAACATCTTGTATAAGTTCAGTTGTCGTGTTTTGGTTTTATGCCATGGTTTTAGTTTCCATATAAGTTGTCTAGCAAGTCCTTAAATAGATATAAAGTTTTAATTCCTTATTCTCGTTCCCAATATATATAAAATCGGACGTCGAGTAAAAGTTAATGCAAGGAAATACATAGAAAATATCACTAGCCTACTTAAAAATATCCATTTCTTATAATCCGAATTTGGTGCCATCTAGCAAGTTATAAAACCTAAAATTGTCTATAATATCTATACTTATAATAAATCTGTAAAAGTGAAAATTCTGTTCATTGAAAATATCAAAAAAATAAATGGCGGGGTGTGTTACTAGACCGACACCGAACCGAAAAGTGTGAAAAAAAATATTTTTGTCTGTCTCTCTGTCTATTTGTTCAGGTATCACACAAAAACTACCGGTTCGATTACGATGAAACTTGGTATAATTAACGGTATAATACACTGGGTAGTTTTTATCCCGGAAAAGTATAAACAATAAAAAACAAACTTAATTTTGCGGATAAAAACTCATTGATAAGTTTCGTCATCAACGCGAACGAAGTCGCAGGCACAGCTAGTGAAATTATAAATATGATACATAATAATTATAAAAATATATAGCTATTTGCTATTCTTAGATTTATTCTTAATATTTTTAGTCTAAATTAATATTTTTGTCGTATTGTAAACTATAACATTTGTTAATCACAGCATCTTTAGTTTCTTAATTAATAAATTATTATTGTTTATTTTAACAGATCCCCGTAGATGAGGGCGTAAAGAGCGGCTTAAGAGGATACAAATACACTTTCCCTGAAAACATGATGGACAATGGCAAATACATTGAAGAGAACAAATGCTTCTGTAGAAATGGTAGGTATTATCGGCTTTGTCATCCCACTGCTGAGCAAGGACCAAAACTAAAGTTCAGAGCTGTCTCTTCTTTCATTTGACATCCTACTCGATACTCCACTAAACTTAAAATGAGAAGAAATGCTCGTAATCTTCTTTATTAAGCACCAATCAAGCATACATTAGGATTTTTATTTATTTCGTTCATAAACGTAAACGTTGAAAATGTAACACAGGATTATATCTGGGGGCACGGCAGTGCCCCAGCCAAGTCTCGAGCAAAACGGGCACGGCCGTACCATTCTTTTCTCGAAGCGTTTCGCGGCTATTTCACCCCCCCTGTATCATCGATACGGACAAAGCTAGGGGTTTAGGTTTTCGATGACCTAGAGTAAGTATTAAAACAAGCTCAGCCTCAAAATTACATGACATTTGAACCAATAGTTTACGAGTTATGAGCGATCAAAGTTACACCATTTTGTCACTCACTGACTCACTCACTGACCGATCATCAAAAATCTAAGGTACTTCTAGCAAACTTAGAACCTTCAAATTTGGCACCAAGATAGGTTTTTAGCTACATGTAAAGGGAAAATTATACAAACGGTAATAAATTATATACCTTAGTAAATAATATGAAACAAATTTATATTTGCGGTTTTACAAGAACATGGTATATGAATTTTGACTGCATTGTTAACTTTGTTCTTTGTTTATGTACAAAAAGCAAATATATTTTATAGCAATTTTGTTTATTTATAAAAAGAAAAGAAAGAGACCTACAAAAAATAAATGAGATCCCACCAAAAACATTCAATGTAAAAAAAAGCCAAGTCTCTCTATGCAATTCTTCCATCGTAAAAAGTTTTGAGATCGCATAGGAGCCAAGTCCAGTTCAACTTAATTTGTAATAATAAATCAATATTTTGTGACTATATCAATAGTTTTGTTTACATTACAATAATAGTGACTTGGCCATGAGCACAATAAGATACAAATATAAAGCGGCATATTTGGAGGAGTTGCAAGTAAATAATAAATAATATCAGGACACCTTAACCGACAGTCGGTATCATCCAAGATCAGTGAACTGCACATACACTATGGCGCATGTTTAGTCCATAGTGATCTCAAATTCCAATCAGTTACAAAATCATGTCCATAATATATATAATATATAAATTCAACGGTATTTGCACAATTACAAGGAGCAAACGACCTTTAACTTGTGCTCATGGCTAAGTCACTGTTATTGTAATGTAAACAAAACTTTTGATATAGTCACAAAATATTGATTTATTATTACAAATTAAGTTGAACAGGACTTGGCTCCTATGCGATCTCAAAACTTTTTACGATGGAAGAATTGCATAGAAAGACTTGGCTTTTTTTTACATTGAATGTTTTTGGTGGGATAAACCTTACTCGGAGGTTAAGGCGTTATGGTAGTATGCATATAAATAAAAAAATAACAAGCATAAGTAGTTTGCTAAGAACCGAAAAAAGTGTGTTTTGTCATACTTTTTCCGTTTTGTTTTTTTTTTTTATTTTTTCAACAACAAACAGCAAAATTACAGCATAGACATACAATACAAAGTTGATACGACAGAGGGGCTTTTCTTTAAACTGCTTAATACTAGATACCATTTTCAAGCTATGTACCAAAAATCAAATTTATTTACTAAACACAGGGTGGTTGCGTTTTATTCTAATTTGTAAGCTATTTAGTTTGTTTGAAAAAAAAATTTTCTCACATTTGGCGCTTTATTTTTATACCGTATCGAATTAATACTCAACACGTATAGTATACGTAGTGTAATATAATGCCCCTCTGTCATAACAACTCTGTATAAAACCTACAGTAAAAGTAACAAATATACTACTCACGGCGTTATCCACAGATTACCGTACAGAATAGCTAGCTGGTAGCAGAACTCTTTAAAAAGCACATAACGAAATAGATAAGATTTTTTGGAGAAAATCGTCATACCGATTGACGACCTCCGTGGTCGAGTGGCGTACGCACCGGTTTTCAAGGTGTCGCCAGCTCTGAGGTCCCGGGTTCGATCCCCGGACGGGTCAATGTAGAAAACCACTTTTCTACACTGTTTCGGGTCTGGGTGTTTGTGGTATCTTCGTTGTTTCTGAATTCCATAACACAAGTTCTTTAGCAACTTACTTTGGGTTCAGAGCAATGTATGTGATGTTGTCCGCATTTATTTATTTATTTATATATTTTATTTCCTTTTCCAGGTAATTGTCTACCAGAAGGCATGATAGATGTAACAGATTGTTACTACGGGTTCCCCATAGCGCTGTCGTACCCTCACTTCTGGAAGACCGCTGACATCGTCAAGAGCAAGGTCGAGGGTTTGACTCCTGACCCGGAAAAACATGAGACTGCGTAAGTCATTATTACTTACTTTATAATAATTGTACCTGTTAATTTATTTATTATTTTCCCTTAAAAATCATCCCTCAAGAACAGGTAGATTTTTTAAGTGATTTTTTTTTAGATTACAAGATTAGATTAGATTACTATTATTCTTGAAAAAGAAATGAAGCATTGGAAAATTCATTAAAAAAAAAAGAGTCTGATTGATGATAGAATGATGAAATTACGAGACTAAGATTTAGATACGTACGCAACTGCTGAAACAGCTAGTAGGTTATATCAGTTAACTTGTTAAAGAAAACATGTAGATATTTATTTTTATGCCATCTGTCCTTACACATTTATTTATTATAGAGGAAAACATTTTTCTTAATTCAGAATTTCCAGAATCAATCTTCATTTACGGTAAACTTACTTTTTCATTATTAATTTTTTGCTTTCTTTCCAGTTTCTGGATAGATCCTGAATCCGGTCTTCCTCTGGACGTGAGCTCAAAGTTCCAAATCAACATGGCGTTAGGAGATATATCCGGCATCAAAAATACAGAAAGATTCGCTAATATGTATCTACCTCTGCTGTGGTTCGATATTGTAAGTATATATTTTTTTTTACACTTTTGGTTTCGGTGTCGGTCTAGTAACACCCCCCAAATACCTATTCTGAAAATATTCTAAAAGCAACCTTATTTGTTAAATTATCTCTTTTAGGTCAAAATTAAATTATTTTACATAATTTCTTCGAATTAAGAAACCAAAAACATAATTGATTCTCTTAAATACGTAAGAAACTAATATTTCATAGAATCAAAACATCTTACTTGTATAATGTTTTAAATCAAAAACACTGCCATGACTTTGAACCAAGTACAATAAATAATATTCTCTCCATGTCTTAATCTACTTCTCTAAACAGTTTAACTATCAAACTACAGAATCTAATAAAATAAAAAGCCAAGCAAATAAAGATTTATTATTATTATAACTAATACTAACTTTTCTTTTACAGACAATGCAAGCTCTCCCGCCATCTTTAAAACTACGTTTCAACCTATACCTAAACATCCTCCCAATCGTCGAACAAGGCGCCATGTATCTCCTCTTTATAACTGGCGCCATTTTCATCCTCTCAACCGTCTACATCCTTACATTCAAAGTAATGTTCCGTAAACCGCAAGATTTCCAAAACTGGAAAGAAAAGGGCCAAATATATGCTCCCTGCGAAATACCCTTAAGTGATACTGACACCGATTCAGACAACAAACATTCTGTGTTAAAAATACATAGTGAGAAGCTTAAAGATTTGAGTTCTAAACTCAGTGATAAAATGTATGATACAGTTGGCAGTGTGAAAGATAAAGTTGTTGAAGAATTGAATCATGTTAAACATGTGTTTGAAAGGCGTGAATCGAAGTTAACTGATTTAGGTCACGATGGGTTTAAGAGTGACTCAGATAATGGTTACGCGGTCATCAAGCAAAGTGACAGTGAAGATGATTATAAGTACTTGGAAATTTTAGACGATGGTTCGGATCTAGTAGCTACAAATCATGAAACTTTAAGGTCAGAGAAATTGAAAGATTTAGATACTAATGAACGGTAATTAGGGATCAAATGCTTTTGAAGCAATCAGGTTTTTAAAAGGATCTTGTTGATCAAATGAGAATGAAATCTTGCCATGATTTTGACTGATAATTTAGCTGTGAATTTAAGAGAGATTTTTAATTTAAAATCCCTTGCCTTCCGCTCTAGATTTAATAGTTTCTGTAAAGTTTCCTTCCTCCTATTATATTTAAGTGGGTAGGGGTCGAAATAATCTCAATAATCCCATTTTTTTTCTAGCTATAGAATCTGGGATTGGATTTGAAATTTTAATTTAATTTCAGATTTAAAATAATAGCCTGCAATTTACAGGTATTTTTTTCTATGTAGTCGTAGTAAATAGTAATAGTGCTTAGTACAACTATTCTGAAAGACGAATTTATTACTTTTCTACTTAATTATATAACTTTGATTGGTTTTAATTCTAATGCATTTTTTGTAGCAATAAAATTGTTAATTACGAATTTATCTCCATTTTCTTTTGTTCTAAAAGTAACTGTTTCCTGTCCCTTTCTAAACTAATAGAAAAGAGGAGGACGGAAGATATTAAAAACTTGCCTTGAAATCTAATTGCTTTGTCTTTTATTAACGATAGTAAGAGAAAGAGATATAATGTATTAAATTATAAGTGTATGTAAAACAGCATAATATAGACCACTTACTTTTTCTATAAAAAATATCCCTAATTTAAAAAAAAATGAATGTTTATTTTCACTAGCCAGACAAAGCATCTTGTTTTTCAGTCGCATTGCTATTGGCTGATTTCAGCGTTACATCAACCGAACAGTATTTATTAATCGTTCTATCTCTTTCTATACACTCAAGTATTACCGATTTTCTTCATTGCCACATAAAGCTTTTTACAAAACCAACATGTGCCAACATTTTTACAAAATTTCAATAACATAACAAAGTAAGGTAAATGTTTACATTTAAAGTTACTTTTGTTGTAAACATTGAATTGATTTTATTAAATATGTTTCTCCTTTTAAGTTCAATAATATGATAATTTGTTGTTGAAAGTTTCTTTGGCCAGTGAAATCAATATGAAATATATTTCAGTTGTAAAATACTATTTTAAGTACGGATTTTGAGCAAAATTATGTTTTAAAATCTTTTAATAAAATTAATATCTTAAATGGTCCGCTGGTATATTGAACTCATAATGGTGTATCAAAAATCTGTAAATATGTTCAAGATAGAATTTTATTCCAAAATGCCTTTATACATTTAATAACTTAATCAAGTAACCATAACGTTTAACAATAAAAGGCCATTTTATTTACATTACTCTAAATGTTAACAAAGAAGTTTACAGAAAAAGAAATAAATAATTCCTATGACATTACTCAAAGCATTCCTGTATATACGTAAAACCACATCTACCTGTTATATCTATAGATAGCTAGTTAATAGAAATAAGTTAAAAATTAATGTACCTGTTTCATCAATTAAACCCTTTCGTACACGTGGCCAAGCAAGTCTCCAATATCCGACGACTTAAGTCTCCAACGACGCGTGGGTTACGAACCTCTATGAGTTTGTATAGCAGTATCGGAGACTTGCGTCGCCTTGTGTACGAATGGGCTTACTTTTATTGTGGAAACTGAAAATTTAGTGCAATATTTATTTAAGAAAGTTATTGTAAGCTTATTAACTTTTGGCCAGCATTTTACTTAACTTTTAATTAGAAAAAATGGTTTTAGAAACTTTTCCTAAAGTTTATGGCCAAATTACACATGAAAAGAAAGTTTTATAAAAATTTAACCTATCAAGTAATTAAAAAATTAGTATCTTTCTATTTCAATAATATTTTTATGCAAATAAGGCCATAACTGTTTATAAACTAAATTGAAGCCTAATGTATTAAGGCCTTAAGGCCAAAAAAATAATAATTCTTTTTAATATTAATATTTATTTCTGACTTCCACAATATATTTTATTCTAATTTATAATGATGGAATAGGTGTTCAAGGTCTGGTCTAGATTTTAATAGAATCTAAGTTACATATTATGTAAACTTGTTTTACAGGTTCAGGGTAAAGCATATTTTATTTAAGAATTGTTTACAAGTTAAGTAAAAAAATAGATTATACTGTAAGTCTAGACCGATACCTAAATTACCAACTAGTGTTGTGATATTTTAATAATAATTATTGTATTTATAATAAAATTTATTGCTCATCGTGTAAACAAGTAGAATATTATATTATTTTTAGTTTTTAATTATGAGAATACTTGTCTAATGTCTTGCCTTGTTTGCTCATAAAATGTCACGCAATTTAGGTATTTTTTTATTAAATAGTTTAAGTGTTTAAGTAATTAGTTATTCAGCATAAAATACTGATAAATAAATTTTAAATTAATTAGTTATTTTTAATATTTTTATAATTATTAAAAACAATGTGTTCTCTCTACGATTGGTACTTGTATTGTAAATATTTTAGTTATTATTTAAAATAAAATACTTTTGAAATTTTTATTTTGTTGTATTATTTTTGTGTTATATTATTACAAAGTTTTTAGAGCAATAATTGGTTTTTAATAATAAAACAAAAAAGCATAGTAAAATAAATTTATTGTATATTCAATTATTCCTAAAAGTAATTATTGAAATTAAAACTAACTTTATTTGTAAACATAGACTCTTAAATCTATACATATTTATATAAATAGACATTACAGAGATATTATTCACAAAATATCATACATAGCCAGATAATGCATAAGTTTTGTACAAACATACCAAGAGACGTAGCCATAAAAAGCTGTTTGGACTGCTTTATCTAGGAAAAACATTCTGAAAAAGAAAAACATATTTATTTAATAAAAAAACAAATTAAAATAAAAAATTACAGTGACTTGTCAAAATGGTATGAGTTTAAACCGAGTATTTTTAACCGTAAAACCTACTAAATATTTTTTGGCTGACCTGGTATTCGAACCCAAGACTAAATTTTGCGGAATGTATTATAATGTAGTATAAACCTATTATTTCCAAATAGATTTACTAAGCAACAATTTTTGGGCCGACCCAGGATTTGAACCCGAGACATGATCAAAAGTTACTCTTACAACCACTTGACCAACGAGGTCGTCTATGTAATGTACAAGTAGTATAAGGCCTAAATTAGACGATGCGTCAAATATCGAGCGAATGCGGTAAATTGCGCGGCCAAACGGTAATGTTGTCATAAGTAAACAATCAAAGACGGCAATGGACTGCAACTCGCACATACTATCGCTATTTCATCGATTAAAATTTAGGTGACTGTCGATGTAAAACTGCCTCGTTGGCCTAGTGGCGCTAAGCGCGACTGCTACGCTAAAGGTCTTGGGTTCGATTCCCAAGTCGACCAAGGTGTTATTGGGTGTTTCTATGAAATTCTCAGTAGCAGGTCGGAGTTTGGATTTGTGCCCGGTTAGTGGCAATAGGCTCGCCCCCTATTACATGGGACCTAAACATACCGGCGAACTGTGGGTGTACATTGGTACACCTCTGCCTAACCCTTCGGGGATACAGGCGTGATGGTATGTTATGTCATGTTAAAATTTAGATTCAAAGTACAGAGAAATCTTGATAACATACCTCTTACAATGCGCTCTTGCTTGCGGTAAATCTTCATCTTTTTCCTTCAACAAGAACTTGCGACCACCAAAACAACATTTAACAAAATATCCCCTGATATCTACCCCTTCAATGTCATAGAAAAACTGTTCTTTATCCACATCTTTTAGCACAGAGCGCAGTTTCGTGAAGTTCGTGTTGTCAAACGTCCATTGCTGGGTTGTGTAGTAACTGAGAGCGAGGTTCGCTATGTAGATGCGGCGTTGTACTTTGATTAACCTGTAATGGAAACGATCGGTTAAACTTTCATAAATACTAAATATAAAAAAAAAAACTTAAAAAATATATACTTCGTTAGCAATTTATGGTCCAAACATGTTTACAGACATGAGGTTTAGGAAAAACATCTACTTTCTTTGACTAAGGTTCAATTTGCGCAACATCTTCATGTTTTATAACTTCTTCAACTAAACTAATCAGTCTAAAATTAACTTTATGTGTAAACACATAAAGTTGATGTTTGTTTAAGTGAAAACAACATCAGTTGGCAAAATAATTTAAAAAATAATTAGTTTATTTGTGTTTGTTAAAGTACTTTCAGCTTTTAGCAAATGTACTATTGAATATATTTCTTTAGAATATAATGAAATGCCGACTGTTTATAAAAGTTAATCAACATAAATAAGTAAAGTAATACTTACATGGGTTTCTTTCCAAAAAGCCAAAGTAATGTATCTACAAGAATAGCAGGTAGTAAATGTTGGAACAGGACCTTGAATAAAGATAAAAATCTTATAAATAAAAAGGTTAAATGGACACATCATTTTACTATCCAATATGTACTTAAATCTAATACAAGAACAAACAAAGACTAAAATTAAATCTTATATAGATAAATAAAACTAACACGCGTCAAAATACTCATCGTCATCCCTGTCAATGGCGGGAAACGTGCCCAGAAGGCTGGCAGCATTGCCACGTTGAATGGCTATGCCGATTCTCTGTGCAAGGAACAAACCAGCTCTCTGATCACGAGTAGAGTCTACCAAACGTTTTGACAGTTCTTTAAAAAGATTTCGTGCACTCGGACCCCATGACCCGAGCGTTTCAACCCCAAACGGCTCGAAAATATAATTACCCATTAGGTTATTATACTTTCGCCGTTTAAGGGTCTCCGCTGCTCCAGCAGCAGCTCCAGGAGAGGCCGCCGAACTTAGAACGTGGGATGGCGCAAGGGTGTCGACGCACGTTGCGTCCCACACCAAAGGCCGACCCAATTTCCAAGGCAACAATGACATACCGTCAGGTCTCTTACCATCGCTGCGCACCAAACCATTGGGTTCCAAAACAGCTGGTACACCGGCAATGACAAGAGCACGACGAATAATGTCATTAATATTTGCGTGACGGGATATACGTCCTGCGCTCCTGCTGCAGGACAGGCCATGGTGACCGAGGCAATCGACTGTTTCACCGCATTGAAACCGATGACATGCGACACAAGGTATACCTAAACGTAAACTGATGGCGAGCCGGAAAGTAAGGTAAGGTTAAATAGTATCGCAACAAAAATGCATTGAAGTAACACCTTAGATAATATATACTACAAAATAATAAATGTAGACAACATCACATACATTGCTGTGATCCCAAAGTAAGTAGCTATAGCACTTGTGTTATGGAATTCAACACACAGACCCGAGACAATGTAGAAAATTTGGTTTCTACATTGACCCGTCCGGGGATCGAACCCGGGACCTCAGAGCTAGCGATACCTTGAACCGGTGCGTACGCCACTCGACCACGGAGGTCGTCAAAAAAGTAAATACGTGACTAATATTTATTTAATAATTTATCTGACGGTATTAAAAAATAATTTTATTAATTTACCCCAAACCCCATTACAACTGTGCATGGGATAAGCATGTGAAGTCACACAATTCATTTTTCCAAGTCTGTTCTTTGTGTATTTAATTTTATATATTATATATATATATATATATATAATTTGAATGTTTGTGTAACGCTCGCGAAATTGTGATTATAATATATTAATATTAGGTAGTGCTAGTGCGAGAGAAGTTTAAAAAGACCGGCCGGTGTAACCCGGTCGAAACGTCAAGCCCAAAAAAGGTATTTAAGCATGTACGCGCTAATACCGTGAATTATATTACTATAAACATGCAGCGCGATAGTTTAAAAGTTAATAGTTTTAGAAGAAGTTTAGTTCGCACGAGCACGAGGTTGCAGGATCGAACCCGGTCAAGTAGGTACCAATGTAACTTTACAAAGTTATTTTTACTTTACGGCGAAGGAAAACATCGTGAGGAAACCTGGATTCCAAAATTGGGATCTGAAATCGCCTGCAGAGAGCAAGCGTGGTGATCAATATCAATGCTCGTGCCTTCTCTATATGGGAAGAGGCCTGTGCCCAGCAGTGGGACGTTTATAGGTTAGTATTATTATTATATTTCAGACCCAAAATAAATAAATATTAACAACTTAACTGTCCCGCCAGTAGACACAATAGTTAAACAATGAAAATGTTCATATGTGACTCACGGGACAGGGAAATGGTTAAAATCAATGGATTAAAAAAAAACTTTATAATAAAGCAGTTCCTTACCTTAACATAATGTAGATGTTTATTTGTAGTGATACTTCCTCCTGTGTTCCAAAGCATATTGTTCAATGGCACCTCCTTGCCAAGATTTTTGGACATTTGTACCAAGTCGTTCATCAGTATATTGTTCAGTTTGCCGGAACAACAGTTGTATATTTCTACGTCGTCCGTTGGTTCTAATCTAAAAAGAAATAGTATATCTAAGAAACATCACGAGCACGCGTTCAAATAAAAAAATAAACCGCATCGCAATCGGTCTATTCGTTCAAGACCTACAATGCCACTGACAGACACGTCCAACTGAAAACACCCCTCTTCTTGCTTCGGGGGTTAAACATAGTTCAGTCTTGTGTCACATTCAAAGAAATATCAAGCATTGATCTTTAATTATTATTATTTATAGTATACACACTTTTTGGTGCCTCTAATCCAGGCGCAGGATATGATATTCTTGGCACAAACGTCAACAGGTATGAAATCACATACTATATCTGGCTTTGTATGAATAGTCCGCATTATACCTGAAAAACAGACGTAAATAACTATAAATTAAACATTTTAAAATACTGAACACATTTTCATGAATTGTAGCTAAGAAGCATATCGATCAAATCAGCTTTCAAACAACAAAAACATCATCACAATCGGTCTTTTCGTATAGGAGCTACAATGCCACAGACAGACACACTGACTGATACGTCAATCCTATATCATGGTATTCTTTAAATTATCTTTTATGTCATTAACATATTTCATTTGCAATTATAAGTAATATAATAATATAAATAATAATAATATAATATTAAGGGACAACTCACACACGGTTATCTGATCCCAAGCTAAGCAGAGCTTGTGTTATGGTAACCAGACAACTGATAAACATACTTATACATATTTCTAAATACATACATATTGTAGATAAAATTGCTACTGTCATATTATTATTTCCTATTTAAAGTAAGATTTACATACAAAATGATAATTATCTATAATTTTTAATTTTTAATTACTTTTTTATCTTGGTTATTGCTTTATATATATATAAGTAATTTGAAAGTTAGAAGTACATCTTCGGTAGTATAGTGGTAAGTATCCCCGCCTGTCACGCGGGAGACCGGGGTTCGATTCCCCGCCGGAGAGAATCTTTTTGCGCACTTTACTATAACAATTATATTATACTACTTATTTTTAGTACTTGGTTATTGTTTTTAGAAGCAATTTAAGTTACATCAGAGCGTTTCATAAATTGCTGTGTCGATTTTAATACAAAACAGTTATCATTGTCTAACGTAATTTAATAGATGTAGTAGAGAGATAAAGTGGTTTATGACTTCCTTGTGTACTAAAATTACTTTTATGACACCTGATTAAACAAATAACATAATTATACTTTATTTCAACTTGTGTAGATCAGTATTTTAAAAACAATGTACTATCGTTTCTTAAACAGTTTTATAGTAAATGGTACGTAAACATAACTTAATCGAATACTATAGCTATAGAGAAATGGTAGTATTATATAACAGCAAAAAATAAAACACAAAAAGATTCTCTCCGGCGGGGAATCGAACCCCGGTCTCCCGCGTGACAGGCGGGGATACTTACCACTATACTACCGAAGACTTGTAAGTATTGACGAAATAGTGGATTAATATCTTAGGGCTGCCTGCTACAATGAAAAGTAGCACGATAACAATGAAAATCTTTATTTTTTTTGTTTGTTTAAACTTTTAGAAATTCATCGTCTAGGTTTTTTACGCATTCATGTAAAAGTTGCATTGGCATTTACTTTTAATAGACTGTTGCATAACACGCAAATAATATTATATTATTGGTACGACAATAAATAAATTATTTTGTTAGTTAAACTTAAAAACGTGTCTTGGAATACGTTACCTTAATTATTAACTATCTAGGATGATTAAAGCAAAAATTTATTTCTTTTAGTCAGTAGTCAATTGAATTATTTAAAATAGCGCCATCTACCTTTTTTATTCTAAACTAACAGAAAAGTAACAGTGTGTTCGTGTCAAGTGAGTGAGCCGCGCTCACTTTGGATACGTTTTCGTACGAATTCCATTCGTACGAAAACGTACGAACACGCACGAACATTCCCGACCTTCTGAGTAATATGAAAGCGCTCACACTGCGCGCGAGTTAGTCGTACGTATACGTACTAGAGTTGCCCAACTATCGATATTTTCGCTATCGATAGTTGACCTCGAAAACTAGTTACAATATCGATAGTGATATCGATTGTATCGATAAAATCGATACAATCGATACTATCGATATCACAAATAAACTAATACTATTGATTAGAAGCAAGAGTATCGATAGGATCGATACTATTACAAAATAATACTATCAATAGTATCGATAGTATCATTTTTTTTAAGTAATTCTATCGATACTATCGATATTATTACTCGTTCGGCCTTTACCTAAGATCCCCAATCCCTCTCTCCCTAACCACTTCCGTCCAATTTCTATTCTTCCTTTTTTATCCAAAACCCTAGAGGCCTGTGTCCATAAGCAGTTGTCAGCTTTCATTTATAAAAACAATCTCCTTAGCCATTTTCAATCTGGATTTAGACCTGGACACAGCACCGTTTCCACCCTCCTCAAAGTGATTGGCGATGTTAGGTCGGGTATGGAGGACTCCAAGCTTACTGTTTTAGTATTAATTGACTTCTCAAATGCCTTTAATGCCGTCAATCACGATATCCTTTCCTCTATCCTGTCCTATCTTATGATCTCTCAACAAGCGTTGGATTGGTTCTCTTCTTATCTTCGGGACCGCCAGCAGTCAGTCCGTGGTGGTGACTCTTCGTCAGCATGGAGTAAACTGGAATGTGGCGTCCCACAAGGCGGTATTCTTTCTCCTCTTCTTTTCTCTATTTTTATTAATCTCATAACAGTCAATCTTCAGTGTTCGTATCATCTTTACGCCGACGACTTGCAACTGTACTCCCAGTCCAGTGTGGATGATATTTCCGACGCTGTCGGCAGAGTGAATCGAGATCTTGACGCTATTAACAACTGGTCAAAGGCTTTTGGTGTGGCTGTAAACCCATGCAAGTGCCAAGCGGTGATATTGGGCAGCCATCGCGGGATCAACAAGTTGAATGGCGTCATCATTCCGCCAGTAATTTTCAACGGCGCAGTCATTTCATTAAGCTCTAGTGTCAAGGACCTCGGTTTATTCATTGATTCTACGCTGGGCTGGCAGACACAGGTTGCGAATGTCAACCAGAAAGTTACAGGAATCTTACGGGTACTGTATCGCCTTAAAAATTTTCTACCATCTACTACGAAGGCAATGCTGGTGCAATCCTTAATATTTCCCATAATTGACTATGGTGATGTGTGTTACTATGACCTGAATGCAGATCTCCTCAACAAACTTGACCGGCTTCTGAATAACTGCATTCGATTCGTTTTCAACACTCGGAAATTTGACCACGTTTCCGCCCACAGGTCACTGTTAAAATGGTTACCTATAAGACAGCGCCGTTGTGTGCGGGCCCTGACGTATCTGTTCTCTTTACTTTACTCTCCTAACTGTCCTTCTTACTTAACTTCTCACTTCAAATTCTTGTCTTCTAACCACTCTAAATGTCTTCGTTCTTCCAACAATCGGTTACTACTTTGCCCTTCCCACCGCTCTGATTTTCTTCACTCTACGTTCTTTGTCCAATCTATACTTCTTTGGAATTCGCTTCCTACGGAGATCAGGATGGCACCGAGCCGCTTTTCATTTAAAAAGAAGGTTCGTGATTACTTTTATGAACAAACTCTGGCAGAACCAACTTAGCTGTTTTGTTTTAGAAAAATCCCTTCATGTTTTATCAGTTTACCTGGCTACTTAGCTGTTTTTACTATTTATTAGAAGTCTTATGTATTTATATATATATATTTATTTTTATTTTATGTTATATATTTGTATGTATTTTTTGTATTAAGTATACATAATTTATTTACACTTTTATTTTTTTCTTAATTTTGTGCTCGTGCATCTACCACGATTTGTTTTCTGCATCACCCTAAGGTTGACTGGCAGAGAATGCCTTCTGGCATTAAGTCCGCCTTTGTGCAACAGTGTGCAAAAAGTATTAAATAAATAAATAAATAAATTATCGGTACTATCGTTGAATAAGATGGAAAAACTATCGACACTCTCGATTGTGTGTAAAACTATCAATAGTATGATAGTTACCGATAGTTTGAGCTATCGATACTATCAATACTATCGATAGTATTTAATCCTTAACGTTCGCTGGTCTTCAATAGTATCGATACTATCGATAGAATTGATACTATCGGAGCGAATACTATCGATACTATCGATACTATTTTTATGAATCAATACTATTGACCTATATCATACTATCGATAGTATCGATACTACCGATAACATCGATATTATCGATAGGCTATCGATACTATTGATATGACGTCAGCTATCGATAGACTATCGATAGTTTAGCGATAGTCCACTATCGATAAGCAACACTAATACGTACGTGCAAGTCCGACGTCCGAAATCAATCCGAACTTGTTGGGATTTTATTACACGTTCGTACGTTCATCATCAAAATGTATGCGTTAACACCGGTACTCGTGTCAATTTGACGGAGAAAAACGTATTCAGTGTGCGCACTCAATTCGTACGAACAGTGTTCATACGTTTACGTACGATATAATTCGTATCCAAAGTGAGCGCAGCCTTAACCTTTGCAGCCTCAACCATTGTTAACAATAATTATGTATTCTTGAGTGTTCATCTATTTTTGTACCCATTTAACTTTAGGTTGCTTTTTACCACTCCAATCAAAATGTAGTTATTCATTACTTTGACAATTCTACTAACCAACCGTAATATTGCATTCAGCGTTATCTGTTGTGTTGTGCATATTTTGAACTCATTTGCAAAACGACTCAAACCCCAAATATATTGCGTGCAAGGTTTTAAAATCCGTGTTTACATCCGTGTTTATAATCATTATATGGACAGTTATTACTACATAATACAGTTATATAATAGAGAAGTTATTAGGTACAGTAACAAATACGGTTTAGGCACTTACCTTTGCCACAAGCGACAAATATCCCGACTGGGCCATTAAAGTTTTCTATCCAGCCTGGTATCGGCTCTTCTGCACTGGATATTACTAAAATTGAACAGTTATTTATTAGTAAAATCATCGCTTAAATAGTTCCTTTCAGGTACCTACTTTATTATTGTAACTTTTTTAGTTATCAAACAAAAGTTGCTTAATGAACTGTAAATGTCGTCGTGGAAATAATAAAAAAAAAAAACATTTAAGTATTGTCAAAGCATTACTTTAACAGGAGTTGTAATGGCCATGAATGGACATTTGACTGACTTGACATAGAATGCACTACTGTAACATAATTTCGAGTTTACTCACCCATGGAAGTGAGTATCACTCAAAAGGTTAAGTCAATTCTGACAACCAGTCTTACTAGTTACTGTCAAACCCAGTAAAATGGGTTGTGGATTTCAGATAAACAGTCGTTCCGTAACATACGGTATTCAGCAGAATCCAGTGAGACTGGAAGCCGACCTCTACATAGTTGGGAAGGGTTAGACAGATGATGACTCACCTATGGAAGGTCTGACAATGACGATGGGCAGCTGTCCCTTGTGCTCACAGACCACGTGCTCTGCCAACTGCTTGGAGAAGGTGTAGGTGTTGGGTAGCTCGCCAAGGTACCTGATGGTGGAGCATTAGATGTAGAGGACCTTATATATTGAATATGTATGTAGTTAATATACTACCATAAATGTGTTTAAATTGTACCTAATAATAGTTTACGAGGTAGGTACTAGCTAGGGTACGAGGAAGTTTTAATGAAATGAAAAAAGGAAAAAGCAGACGTGATGTGAACTGTATGTCTATTCTGTAAATAATTTCGGTATCGAGCTTCACCTGAGTGAAAATAAAGCTCACTTCAAAAGTGAACCCAATTGGCCTTGATTTAGAATTCAATTTCGAGAATACGTATTTGACATCTCACCGCGGATTCCGCTGTCGAGACATGAAAATAATGTTACAGAATAGCACTACTGTTCTCAATGATTTCGTTAGTAGTGGGTAATCTACTGAATCTTCCTCTCATTTCTTCTCTAAAACATTATCTAATTTAGCAAATAATGAATTAACTTTAATGTAAATAGTTCTAGACACGCGGCCGCGTGTCAAGCCAAGTTCAAGCAAACTGGCTAGACAGCGGCAAGTGTATCATTACACGAACCACTTGGTGCCACTTTTGACCCTTCCATAACTCAAAAGCTCTTTAACGTAAACTCATAAAATTACGTGTGTTTTATTATATCCATAAGGACATCTAGAAGCATAAATTTCATGAAGCTAGCTCAAACGGTTATAAAGATATGAAGGTCAAAAAGTCGTAAATTTTAATATTGACTGACTGACATATAGTACCTAAACCTAACCTACTTCCAGATGACCTAGAACGATGAAATGTGGAATCCAGCTCGGTAATAGTGTGTAAGCGAAGGAAAAAGTCTAAAAATAAAAAAAAGTTAAAAAATAGGGGCGGTCCCCATACAAAATTTTGTTTTTTTTTTTTAATTGTAGTCTTGGAACCGTTACAAGCTGCTATTTGAAACTATCCCAATATATGTATTAATATATAACAGAAATATAAAAATAAATTTAAGTCAAAAAATAAGTGATATCACTATACAAAAAACTAGTAATACGCGTTAAACAACCGGCCAACGGTGTGTTTTCGGCGGCGCGCGGCACCAAGCAGCGGAAACGCAAGAAATAACATTAAATCTCAATACCTACCTAGTTTTCTTTACAAAAAGTAATGATATCCCACCAAAAACATAAATGTATAAAAGGAAAGCCAAGTTCAATACACAAAAAGAATGGAGATCTAAATGAGTGCCAAGTTCTATGCAAAATCCAAATAGGTATTTATAGGAACAAAATAACATTATAAACAAGTATTAAACTCTATTTCTTTGCTTTATTGGATACCTATAACAATTGCTGTAAGATCTTAAAGTAGGTTAGATTTGACTTGGCCAGTTTTTATCAGAATTAAAATACATATATATATGTATATTATATGTGAGATGATATGAATAACTTTATAAAATGACTGATGTAATGAAAATTGGCCAAGTAGAATCTAACCTAAAGTAGAAACTAATCTCCATTCTTTTTGTGTATTGAACTTGGCTTTCCTTTTTTACATTTATGTTTTTGGTGGGATATATTACACCTCAACCACTTGTTTATTTGGAGAGTCCCTAATAAATTCTTTATTTTTATGTACGACGGCGTGCTGCTGGGAAGTTCTTTTGGCCGTTTCTTCTCCACAGCCAAAGCCCTTAGGAACCGGTGTAAGGTGGGCGAATTCGGGTGCTATCTATAGTAATGTACTGAGGTTTAATAAGAACTACCTTGTAGCCTATATTAAATAACTAGCTGTGCCTGCAACTTCGTTCGCGTGGATGACGAAGCTTATCAATGAGTTTTTTGTGTAAAGAGCTACGGCGACGGAAGCTTAAAAAATGGAGTAACTTCTCCCGTTTTCCCAACTTTTCCCTTCACTGATCTGCTCCTATTGATTGTAGTGTGATGAAAAGTATACTAAAACCTGCCCAGGAGTATGAAGAATAATTGTACCAAGTTTCGTTAAAATCCGTCGAGTAGTTTTTGTTTCTATAAGGAACATACAGACAGACAGACAGACAAAAATTTTACTGATTGCATTTTTGGCATCAGTATCAATCTCTAATCACCCCCTGATAGTTATTTTTAAAATATATTTCATGTACAGAATTGACCTCTCTACAGATTTATTATAAGTATAGATTAATATCGACGCCCCCAAGGAATAAACCTGTATTATACTGTTACTGACTTTTTACTGTTATATCATTTTCGGCATCTATAGGTCGGGATTCACCTATACAATTTTTTTTATTTTTTTTCTGCGGTAATTTCTAATGATTTTCCTTATAACACTTTTATTCTTTGGAAATTTTTCATTTTTTATTTACTAGAAAAATAACGTAATACACTATTACAAATTAAGTTCTGTGGCTACATTTCGGTAAAGTGCGATTACAGGTTTATTATCGTAAATATTGTGGTAGTCATTTTCGGTAATGCACTGTTACAGTTATCATCCCGGTAAAAATTCATACCTTACTATACGTATTGGCGGGAACTTGCTCGCGCTCGGCGAGTCAAGGACGCGTTTCTACATTTAAATAAATAATAATAACTGCGGATAACATCACATACATTGCTCTGAACCCAAAGTAAGTAGCTGAAGCACTTGTGTTATGGAATTCAGAAACAACGAAGGTACCACAAACACCCAGACCCGGGACAATGTAGAAAAGTTGGTTTCTATATTGACCCGTCCGGGGATCGAACCCGGGACCTCAGAACTAGCGACACCTTGAAACCGGTGCGTACGCCACTCGACCACGGAGTTCGTCATTGTAATGCACATGTAACGCACATTACGCACACTAATAGATGATCAAACGCATTATTTACCATGGCAGCTTTCTCGCGTCGCTTGGCAACTAAACTCTTTCAGATTCAAAACTAAACGAAGTATTAGTGTCACACTGTCTTCGTTCTCCTGTCAAACTTCATTTCTTTAGTCTCGTAGGTAATCTCAATTTTACCAAGGGTGGGATGGGTAGGGAATATATATCGAGAACGAGGCATTTCGTATAATAATGATCGAACATCAGGTAAGTTCGTTTGATCATCTATTATACACTCCATGCCTCGTTCCTTCTCGATATATGTTATTTACCATGCAGATGTTCAAGAGATGGTAAAGTTGAGATAAAACTTAAGATAAATATGTAGGCATTTCCTATACATAAATACATACTATGCACTTTTGCAGTCAACTCTTTCTACTTAGTTAGATGCAATCATTTAAATAAACTAAACTTGAGTTGTTCTGTTTTGACTTATCCTGAACAAGTTCAATCAACAATCGTAGTCACACTATGTTACAAAATAACCAGTATTATTTATAGAATAACAATCAATGTCTTAAGACACCTCATAGCAATCCTGAGAACAATAGTATTAAGTTTAAATTATTTTGCATTAAGCGAAACAAAACCTGGCCAAACTCTAATAGAAAATTACAAATCTTGCTAATGTTATTTAATATATTTATCCAGCAGTCTGTGTAATTACATCTATTAGTACAAAATCTTGTTGTCTTAACCATAGGTGCAGAAGCATAGCGTGTAGGTACTATATGCCCTAAAAAAAAACATAAGTATCAATACCGCCTACTGAAACAGTAGGTACTTTCTAATCCATCTTCTACTAGTGACTGAAGACAAAAAAAAACAATTTAACTATGTGTGAATTTAATCGTTCTTAATTAAAAAATGTGATATATGGTGTTTTCTTTCTTAACTTGTTTTAGTTGTTGCGCTGCATAGGTATATAAATTATTTAATTAAGTATTCTATCTCTAAAATCTTTAGTAAAAATTAGGCTGAGAAAATCTCAATTTATCCAAAAATGCTACCTAAGTAAAGATTGGCTGCGTACAGCCCGTTGTCAGGTTTTTAAAGTTATCAGTAATTATAATATTGACGCAATCTTCACTCAACTTCACTTAACCCATATTCAGTCATCTATTTATTTTAATAAACATAAGTACACTATATTTCAATGTTTGTGCCCGCTGTGCTTAGTGCAAGCAAAAAACCATCCGATTCTTGGTGAGACTACCAAGACTCTCCATTTCCCTGTCCAAGTCTGTAAAGACTCACGTCTTTAAATATGATTTTGATTTATAAATGAATTATTTATGAAATATTTAATTCAGAATATGTCTCCGTATTCTGAATTAAATATTTCAAATTAATTCCAAACCAAACGACGTTGGCGAAAACCTAAGCCAGATGCTTTGATAGAAGATACTGTATTGGAACGTCCTTATCATCAACCTCTTCCTATAAGAAAGGCATTTTTCATTTAAATTCTTTGTGCAATAGTGGTGCGATTCCACGGTATTACCACACATTTTATGAGTCTTTGATTTTTGTAGAAAATTGTAATGACCACCGCGATAATAATGAGACCAATGATGATAATTAATACGTTAATACTGATTAGTTATTAATGTTATTACTTGGCTACTTTTTATATTTTGACTGATTGTAATTGTGATTTCTATGAGTACTTTGTTCCTAATAAATATTATAATTTTATTACATTTTATGAGTTTTCTTTAATTATTCTCTCAAAGATACCGATAGCAAAATTATTTTACATACTCAGCTTTTAATGATTACGAAAATATGATTACCAAAAATTTCCTATAAAATACGGGTTATATTACTTTACCTTCTTATGGTTATTTGTAATTTTACCATAATAAGTCGGTAACTGAAGATTACAATATCTCTCTGTAATGAAAAAACACGTTGAATAATCCAGTAAAGCACTATTATGCCAAAGATTTTTAAGAAAGTTACAATAATAATTCGGTAAGTAAACATTACTGGAATAATATTGATAAGTCAGGATCGTAAGATATCAGTACCCTAAAAATTGTTTGAAACCATTTTCGGTAATATGTATTTTGGTGAATAACTAATTCTGTGTATATCTAATAGTTACACTTAATACTTTAAACTGTTCGGGTAAAAATTAGCTTTCCCGTCATATAACAATGTTTTCATTATTCCCCTTTGTTAAAGAGATATACTCGAAAAACACTAAATCATTTTTCCTGTAAAATTTGATTTTTGCGATTACCGGTTTATTCCCCGGGGACGTCGATATGAGCTACATAAAACTTACTTGGGAGTCAGCACCCTCAACGAATGCTCGTCAGCATTGTCACAGACATCCAGGGTCTCCCTCCAGTCTGCCAGCGGCGGGTACAGGACCTCCTCGATAGGGTCTCTATTCGTGTTCGCGTAAGAGGTAGAGACATGGACCAGAGCCTGGAAGAGATGGCAAGAGTAGAGTTAATGTATAATATAATATTCCTCGACAACTCACACACGGTTATCTGATCCCAAGCTAAGCAGAGCTTGTGTTATGGTAACCAGACAACTAATTTATCATACTTATATATTTCTAAATACATACATGTTATAGATATTACACCCAGACACAGAACAAATGATCGTGTGCATCACACAAAGATTTTTCCTGGGTGGGAATCGAACCCACAACCTCCGGTATAGCAGTCAAGGTCACTAACCACTAGACCAACAGGCCCAGACTGGGTCAACTAATGTGTTTAGAACTGTAATTGTTTGGGTATCGAGATAAATGCTTTTATGGACAGATTGTACTGTCTTTTTCTCGATGTGATAATAACATAATAAAACCTCTAAACAATAAAACAAATTCTGGTAAGAGCCAAAGGTAAAAGTAATCTTCTCAAACAAGGAGCTTGGACTAAGTCCCTGAGGGTAATTACTAGCCCAATCCACAAGAGATTGTAATCCGGCTCTCAAAATCTGTCTCTGTTCCAAGACCTTATTTGAAAGTCCTGCTAACAGTAACTCCGTTGATGCTAAGTGTTATTTATAACTCGAGAACGGGTGCGTGTTTTCATGATCCTGTATTTAGCTAGTTTTAGTTTTTGTCCCGAATAAAGTAGTAACTAAAAAATATTGGAAAATGTCTGGAACAGGGACGTGTTACGTGGATGACACCGCGAGGCACAGCTATTTAATCTTAAAGTCAAACCCTTCGCTTTGGATCGAGGTTAAAAGAATGACATAGATATTACATAAGGCTATTTTTACTAATGAACACATTGGGATATAGTATTTATGTATTTTTTTATCCTGGGACAACTCACAAACGGTCATCAAATCCCAAACTAAGCAGAGTTTGTGCTATGGTAACCAGACAACTGATAAACATACTTATATATTTCCAAATACATACATACCTTAGACTGTAGATAACTATAGACCGATAGTATCGCTAGTTTTCCTTCGTGCCAAGCGAGAGCACTTTTTGTATGTATCTAGTACATTCGTTTACTGATTTAAAGTTATTTTTCGCGCAACGACAGACTTATATGCGAAAATATAGATGATTTCGACATTGTTAGAATAATATTAGGGTTTTAGATAGTTTTATTAAAACGGCGCGCTCCGTCTTGATACAAAATTTACGATAAAACTAGTTCATACTAGTGCTCACGGTTCATACACTGATAGGCTCACTCTTTAGTTTCTTATCTATACTCTAAGATACATACATATTAATTATAATAATAAGAATAAAATAAGATAATTTACACCCAGACAGAAAAACTGATCATGCTCATCTTACAAAGATTTTTCCGGGTGGAAATCGATCCCACGACCTCCGGTATCGCGGTCAGGGTCACTAACCATTAGACCAACAGGCCACTCAATATTGTTTAAGTAATTAGTACTTACAGATAATTCTCTGACATCTTTAGACAGCTCTATAATTTCCACTGTGCCTCGTAAGTTCATTTGTGCTGCAAACTTCAGCGTGTCATCGAATCTGAAATACATATCATTCATTATTAAACAACTCTTTTTTACACCCTTCTGGGCTGGATTTCCTAGCTTTCCTGGTCTAGCCCGGTAAAGGGATAAAGGGTAGTGATGGTTTAACAACTAATTGCAATAACTTTTCTGTACATAGTTTTCTCTACTGTTGATGATATGAATGAAAAAGCAGTGAATGAGAGTATGACAGCTAATAGACTGGAATGGAAGGAAAAAACATGGTGCGCCGACCCCAATTAATTTGGGCATTTGGGAAAAGGGCAGGAAGAAGAAGACATAGTTTAATCTACTGGACATAGACACAACAATTTCACACTTTTCTTCTTTGCTCGCCACATTATGTCGTTTCATTGACCCAAGGCTATCGTTAAGCTTCTTATCTTTATATCTTGGAGGGAAATCTTTGAGAAAAAGGTAAATTATCGGCCATAACAATAAATAAAGTGTGTTATATGTATATGTAGGCGCTTCGCTATTTCTAGTATTAAGAAACGTGAAAAGGAACGGCTGAAACATGACAAGCGGGTTGACGTTTCTTGACACTGACACAACTCCGGGCTCTTTTGCTCGCGGCCGTCGGATGAAGAGGAATCTGGTGGCTCCGCATTGAAGCAAAACGTGTTCGGTGGAGTGTCGCTGTTCTTAATTCTCCTCGCCGGCCTACCCACGATAGCTCGGCAATCGCAATGAACGATGATGATAACCAAGTTTCTACATATATTTAAGTAGTTTTGTTTATATTTTGTTATTTTTATGTTAATTCTTATTAATATTGGTTTATTTTATTTTTCTTCTTGTACACTGTGTCTATGTCTCTTTTTTAATATTTCCTGTCCTAGGTCTGCTGGAAGAAATTTCATATGAAATAAGCAGTACCTTTGTACCTTTTTATCTGTATATATTAATTATTGTTTGTCCATATAAATAAATAAAGTGTTGTCAATTGTTTTGTTTTAGTGCCGTACTATTTCACGTAGTTAAAAAGCCCAAGACCTTGAGAATTTGAAGAAGGAAAGGGAGGCCTTTACCTTACAATGGGACGATTATGGCTGAAACAAAATAATAGTAATATCATAAATAGGTATATATTATTAGATTACCTTACGCTAGCCGCTACATGGAAGATGATATTTACTCGATTAACAAGAAGAGCACGATCTTCTTGCGATAAACCTGAAATAAAATAATAAATAAATAAATAAATGCGGACAACATCACATACATTGCTCTGAACCCAAAGTAAGTAGCTAAAGCACTTGTGTTATGGAATTCAGAAACAACGAAGGTACCACAAACACCCAGACCCGGGACAATGTAGGAAAGTTGATTTCTACATCAGAAAATCTTCTATAGGACAAGTATTTTCAAGTATAATAAAATTGCGTTCAATACATAAAAAATCTTTCGTTTTACTATAGGTAGGTACAATAAAATTGTACATACTTAATATTACAAATTCGAAAGTATCTCTGTCTGTCTGTCTATTGAGCTTTCTCGACGAAACGAATCAACCGATATTAGTAAAACTTGTCAAGGACTACACTTAAATCAGAAGAAATAACAATGGCCTCTTTTTGACGCGATAACGGACATAAAAGCGGGCGGAACAGCGGGAAAAAGCTAGTGGTACATACTTTTCACATTTACATTAAGTACTTTCTTTATAATGAAAACAAGAGTATAATGACTTTTAACCTTAGATTTAGTTCGCAGTAAATCCAATTGTTTGTAAAACCATTTTAATTCAAAATTAAAACAATGACCGCTATTTTATTACATTTTAAATATGTATAAATCTTGTATTTTCTACTCATGGTACAAATAATTAGGTCTTTCATTTAAAGTTTGGTGACAGGAACAAATTAAACTAAAATTCTAACTGTAAAGCCGTTTTGGGTAACTTTAAGTAATTTAAGGAAGCTGTTTTTTTTTGCTTAAAACAACATTCAAGACAATTATGTCACAAAACAAAAGAATGCAAAATACTAACTACTCAAAAAGATACGAATTTTTTAAACCTCGCGGGCAGAATACATTAATGGGGTATTCTTGGATACCCCATTTTGTGAGGAATATAAAAAAAAAATATTGACGTCACCACTTGGACCACTCTGTATAATGTTATTTAAGTTGATAATTTAAATTAGTATAATAATATGATTGCTGGGTAAATAGTATATGGAGATTGTTTTGAAAATATTAATAACCTCCACAAGGACATAAGTAACCATGTATGTTATGCCCGTAGAACCACTTTTTTCAAGAAAAGGATCTTGGTAATTTGGACACCAAATAAAAATTACATGCAATTTTTCTTTATCGGGTTTATATTTCGAATAATGTTTTATGAGCACAAGAGGGGCTCGTGGCTAAGTGTAAGCCGTACGGTTTGACCGATAATACAGGTTAAGCCGCGCTCGCCGCGGTTGGTCCGTGGATGGGTGACCATTTATAACATACCGAGACCACTCCGTGTTTCGGAAAGCACGTTAAACAGTAGGTCCCGGCTGTCATACATAGAGATCTTTGGCAGTCGTTAAGTCAATTCTGACAACCAGTCTTACTATGGGATACTGTGCTTCCCAGTAAAATGGGTTGTGGAGGTCAGATAGGCAGTCGCTCCATGTAAAATACGGTATTCAGCTGAATCTGGTAAGACTGGTAGCCGACCCCAACATAGTTGGGAAAAAGCTCGGGAGATGATGATGTTTTATGAGCACAAGCATCATTCAAAGATTACTGTATTGTGCAATATCTGTCAGGTATTAAATCTTACCTAATCCTGGGATCAAGACATCTCCTGACACTATGAAGACCTTCGACTCGAATACTCCTGGTCTCTCCTTCTGAAGTCTTTCGAAACACTGGAATAACATCATAATAATCATTATTTACCTGGCCTTGAGAACAAGCATCTCCCACAAAATAGTTAATTCATGTACTACACTATATGCTTGCAATAAGGACATAAAAATATGTCTGTAAATTATAAAAGCTTAGATCCAGTCCTCTTTTGGTATCGCCAAAAAGTCAGGTAAAGCAGTATACCCTGCGCTCAGGCAAATGGCGGAAGACTCAAACTAAAAAAAAAACTCCAAGTTCGAGGTCTTAGGTAGGTAGATGTATTTTATGTTTATTGGCAGCCTCACCGACTGACTCACTCACTGCTGGGCAATAGGACCTTTCCACACTTCTCAATTAAGCCCTAACAGAAAGTAATCATTACTAATATACTCACAGGTGTAGCATAAAGTTGTGCCAGTCTATCTTCCGCCTTCACTCCCTTCTTGTTTCTCATGAGAAGGTAGATCCTGTCCAGTTCCGAGCAGGAGTACAGGAGCTTCTCTATCAGAACCTTGCCGATGAAACCTGGAACATTAGATAGGAAATAATAATAATATCCCGGGACAAACTCACACACAAATAATCATGATTTGACTTTGTGTGGTAATCAAATCATGACAAAGATTTGTCCTGGGTGGGAATCTGATCCAACCACCGGTTTAGCAGTCAGGGTCACTAACTACTAGACCAACAAGCCAGGTAAAATAGTACTTTAATTGGTCGAGTCATTCTCAGTAGTATCATGATCTCCCTGCCCTGTTGCCAATTATTTGGTATCGGCGCAATGCGTATTCAGCTTCCATTCATCCCTACTACTCGCCATCACAGCATTCACTCCTTTCTTTCTCATATAATCTTTCACACAATCCACTCATCACTTTTTCGGTCTACCTCTGCATGTGTAGCCATTCAGAGTCATACTCATAACTCGTTTAGTTACGTGACTATTTATTTATAAATATTATTCTCAATAGTATGTAATACATAAAAAAAATAAAAAGTAACTGCATCTAAACGGTATATTACCAAAAAGATCGATAGATAAAATAGACAACTTCTCTTTCTTTTACAAATGTTGTTTATTTTTTAATTAAATGCAAATGTCACCGTTACTTGAAGTTTCAATTATGTAACGCAGCTTCATTGTTTAAATATTAAAGATCCCGAAATGTCAAAAGTTCAATGAACGTTAACGTAATTAATTTAAATTAAAACATTTAATTAGAAACTGTACTTTGTGATGACTTTTACAATAGTTGTTGTTTTGGTACTTGGTGAATTAATTATTGTTATTATAGTGTTTACTGTTTTTGCCCTTCAATGAAGGGCGGAGAATTAAAAAAAAAAATTCCATTAAATATCGTAAAACCTAAATCATAATGATTTGTTTCTTTTAAATTTCAAAAGACGTTTGTCCTATCTAAATGACTCTAGGAGCGTGTATTCGTAGAGTACTTCTGGCTCTATGGATAAAAATCTCCATATGGCTGATAGGCCAAAGGACCAAAGACCAAAGGTCTCTTCTCTACATGAGTAAATTGTATTAATTACGATGGTAAATTCATAGGCCAATATTATATGTATTATATATTATATATTATTCTTCTGAACGTTTATTTGTCACCTAACTCCTACACGGCTGGACCGATTTAGTTGAAATTTCGTATGCATATTTCTTTTGGTTCCTGAATAGTTTAAAAATAACATTAGAACCGGTAGGTGGCGCTGCATTCGGTAGGCTCGTCGTCCGCTAGTATAAAATATATGTATAATTGTAAATATTTTTTGCCTTACCGGATCCTCCAGTGATAAAGATTGTCTTTCCTTTATAGAATTCAGGAATCGTTGGAACGTCAGACAAATCTCGCTCCTCGAGAAAACCCATGGTTTATCCTTTATTTAACCAACAATCTGAAAACATGTAAACAATACGAGTTAGTCATTAAATTTTAACCCCCACCCCAAAAACGGGGCTGCTATGTGTATTGTTCGGCGTATCTGTTTGTAGCAACATAGCTTCTAATCGAAAGAACCGATTACAATGCGGTTTTGTTTTTATAAAGCTGACGTTTTTGAGATGGTTCTAAGCTACATTGTATGAAATCTGATCAGCAATTTCCCAAAAAGTTGATAGAGGTTTCTCAATTTTTTTATTTATACCTATTGACAAACATTATTATACACTAATGCTGTTGCTCTAAGATATACACCCAATACATATAACAACATAAGTTAATTAACAAAGTTAAAATTTGTATTTATTTGTCAATATTTATTATAATATCTTACGACAACTCACACACTACCATCAGATCCAAAACTTGGCAAAGCCAATTCACTTATTTATATTCTAAGTATGGAAAGGAATCCAATTTATATAAAGAAAAAATATATATGTTTAAATACTCACATAAAAACTCTTTTACTTCCGTAACACTAAAAAACAGTGTATTGTTTTTTAATATAAAAAATCTTCTCTTTTATCAAACACACATCCACACTTAGATCAACATGTAAATGAAATTACTTTTTACTATAAATGTCTTTTACATGTAGCGTTACATATATAAAGCTAAACAATGAAATGCACACAAGTACAGTTTGGTATCAAATGACATTACTGCATACATACTGTTTGTATATAAACAAATATAATTTGTTAAGGCGAAGTTGTATTGTATGGACATTTAAAAACTTAAATGAACATATTTTTTCATGGATTTGCATGCTCAGTGTTCATGGCCAAACCTTTTATGGATTTGCAGGCTTGTTTGCAATTGCGGCTATCCATTAATAATGACAGAAATTTCGTATCACCTAACGTCGATGACCACCAATTAGATATACTACAACGTAGTTAGTCACCAACGTTTGCCGATACTAGAATGGCGTTTGTGCCAATATTTTTATCCAGAGAAAATAGCATGAGCTGTCAACTGATAGCAAATAAGCCTCCTAAGTATCTTCTCTACATATATATCCATTAACAGGATGTTACTGGAAGGGTATATCTATCCAAAAGGGGTGAAGAGTACATCTGGTATAGAGTCAGTTTATATTTTAACTCAGAATGAGTTAGTTAAATAATTGATATCTAATTTTAAATCATAACCAGACCGCTGAAGCGATGTTTCTTAACACGTAATAAGATAAAAATGGATCTTATTTAGGTTCAAAAATTTATTCAGTAAATAGTTATTTACTATCAATGGTTCCCTCTAAATGGCAAGAGACATCGCGGTAGGCCCAGACGGAGATGGCGCCATGGCGGGACGAACTGGAGTCCTTTGATAAGGCGTGGATGACCACGGCCCTAACCAGAGAGAAATGGAAGGTCGGAAAATGATGAACTTTTAAGTACAGTAAAATACTTGTTTTTAAACTTAATACCATAAGTTTGAACCTATAACCATCCAGGGAACTATAGCTTACAAAATTTGTTACTGGTCCCGCGTTCGCTTAATCTGGAAGTTTATACTAGCATGTTTATTTTAATTATTTAATATTATAATACCGTATAGTACATCACCTTAATGATTAATCAGCGTCTTTTTTTCTCACGATTTAATACGGCGCATCTATATTCATGACTTTGTTTAAGGGGATCAACAGTTAGGGTCAACACGGACACTTATAAATGCAGTTTTACTGTTTATTTTACTACTGTAGAAACGGTTAAAACGGGCCGTGATTGGAAATAAATAACCTTATGAAAGATTGAATGAACTTTCGTTAATATTGGATGGTGTGACCTAAATAAATCTAGATTAGACATAGATGATAGATTAGCAAAGTCTATTTGGTAGTATTTTGTGTTTATGTGGTAGTTAGAAGTAACTAACTGCCACTGCGCTCAGTGCTGCGGGCTCGATCCCCGCATAGGACAATTTGTGATTGAGAAGAACGTTAAATCTATAATATAAAAATGAATCGCTAAATGTGTTGGTAAGCGCATAACTCAATAACGCCTGGACCAATTTCGTTAATTCTTTTTTTGTTGTGTTTGTTACTGTTAGGAGAAGGTCCTTATTAAAGAAAATGTTTGCAAAATTGCGCTGAAAATTAGGAAATTGAAGAATACTCAACCCCCAAATTAAGTAATCCTGACTTTGGTTATGATAGTGATTTGTTGGATTCATCTCCATCCCTAATAATACAAAGGCACCGGGAACGGGACCTAGGTATTCACGCGGGTGAAACCGTGGGGCACAGCTAGTATCTTAAATAAATAATACTTAATACCAGGCTATAAACGTCGCACTGCTGCATTGACTTCTTTCCATATAGAGAAAAACGAGCATTGATCACCACGCTTACTCATTGAGGATCGACGATTTCCGATTCCTAGTTTCAGAATCTCTTAAATACAATATAATTCTCATCACTATTTTTGGGACCAATCAAATTGGAGCTTGACTTCAACCTAGATTTACCCAAGCTATGTTGGGGTCCGCTGTCTATCTCAGCGGATTTAGCTGAATAATTACTGTACTTCCTATCTGACCTCCAACACGCATTTTACTGAGTATATTGGCAAAAGCCTGCGACTTACTACTACTTTACTGGAAGTATTTCGTGTCCCTAAGGTCATTAAATACCGCGAGGTCCGCACTCGCGGTTTGCCAAAAAAGTATGGAACGGAGTATCTTCTATATAAAATTAACCGACAAAATAAGAAACACTAAAAATTACCGATGTCACACAAAAAGCTGCCACGTTGAAGTGGAATTGGACTGCACATGTTTGTCGTATGCCAATACATCAATGGGCTAAAATTACCACCGAATGGTTCCCAGCACACATTAGGCGTCAACGAGGCAGACCCAGGCGGAGGTGGCGGGATGTGGCGGGCGACTCTTGAGAGAGACATATGTAAGGAGAGTGGGGAGGCCTTTGCCCAGCAGTGGGACATTCCAGGCTCCTAATAATAATAATTTAGTGTCCCTGGCTAAGTCTTATTGTCAGCATTCTAATAAATACACGACATTTAAAGTTCACACATCATGTGATCCATACCTCACGGTAACTGTATACTCAGGCATGTTTTTTTTTTTTTGATAATGAATGATCATCTTGAAAACCTTCATCTTTTTATAGTTACTAGTCCTTGCTGTCTCCGGCGACATCCTGCGATTTTCAGTTTTGTGGACTTTTCATTCCAAAGATAAGTGCGTTCAAACAAACAAAAAAATCTCTTCCGCTTTATTACATTAGTATAGATTAATTCAAACCCAAATCGTGTTAGGAAGTCACTGCACTAAGTAAATTTTTTCAACTTTAAATTCGAGTGACGGCCGAAACAAGTGCCTACTCATAGTTAATTAATTCGGTACAACGAAGAAATGTGCTGTTAAACTTTAATTAGTATTTAGGCACAACAATATTTTTGTCGGTACTTATACAGGGTGTCCGGTAAATAGTCCGACAAACTGTGGTGGCTGATACCTTAGGTCACAACTATCAAATGAACACAACATATGGTCCCCGAAAAGTTACAGGTTTCGAGTTACAATCGATTTTCGGAATTTTTAGAATTTTCTACCTTGCATCAGACATTTCTATTTTTCTTGCTGATTAATAGCTTTCGTAATACTTTTTGTACATCAAATTAATCTTGAATAGTCATTCTACGCTTTATTTATTCACATATTTATCTAAAAGAAGAATATATTGACGAAAACGCCATTCGTTTAACAATTTTCACTTTTCGTTTTTCTTACTGCTCAACTTTGAACTGCAGTGGTGAAAAATAAATGTATGTGGTATCTTTGTACAACAATCTTAAAAACTTGCTTGAATATTGGTGATTTTGAGAAGGTACAATACTTGCGTATTTTCCTTACAAAATTTGCCAAAACAAGCTGCTGAAGTACACATGGGCTTCTTTGTTGAAAAATTACTAATGTAAATCTGAGCAAAAATGAGACGTAACTTAACGCGGATCGTCATTTTACAATGAAATTAGGAATTTTCTTCTCGCTATTAACTCTCTATGCCAGATTAAAACATGTTTTAGTGTAAAGTTACCTTTTCCTTCAGTACTTTCTTACTAGATGAATCGATTTTATAACACTTTATTTTTCATGCAACAACAATGAAATAGCTGGTTTTGGACGCCTAATCCATCTGCCCTGGTATCCCTCATTAGAGGAGGCTCTTACTTCAGGCCCATACTGCACTTAGCACCCATTTCCCCAAACCATATTGTATCGTTCAATTTGCCTAGAATGTATTTACGAAGAGTGGGTCTTCTAAGAAACCGGTCAAGTTGGAGATGGACATGCTAACGAAGGGTTCCGTAACTTTGCTAAAAATTCAACAGAGCATTTTTTTTTTTATTTCCATATTTTCTAAATAATAATAATAATAATATTCCGGGACAACTCACACACGGTTATCTGATCCCAAGCTAAGCAGAGCTTGTGTTATGGTAACCAGACAACTGATAAACATACTTATATATTTCTAAATACATACATATTATAGATAAATTACACCCAGACAACCAGAACAAATGATCGTGTTCATCACACAAACATTTGTCCTGGGTGGGAATCGAACCCACGACCTCCGGTATAGCAGTCAGGGTCACTAACCACTAGACCAACAGGCTCGTAAATGAAAATTGGCCACAATTATTTTGTGTAACTAGTTAGTCGCTAGAAGAAAATACCTTAATTCACTGGACAATGACAATCCGCGTTAAGTTACGTCTCATTTTTGCTCAGATTTACATTAGTAATATTTCAACAAATAAGCCCATGTGTACTTCAGCAGCTTGTTTTGTCAAATTTTGTAAAGAAAATACGCAAGTGTTGTACCTTCCCAAAATCACCAATATTCAAGCAAGTTTTTAAGATTGTTGTACAAAACTACCACATACATTTATTTTGCACCACTGCAGTTCAAAGTTCAACAGTAAGAAAAACGAAAAGTGAAAATTGTTAAGCGAATGGCTTTTGTATCAATATATTCTTCTTTTAGATAAATATGAGACTTACTAAAGCGTAGAATAACTATTCAAGATTAATTTGATGTACACAAAGCATTACGAAAGCTATTAATCAGCAAGAAAAATGGAAAAGTCAAAGGCCAGGTAGAAAATTCTAAAATTTCCGAAAATCGATTGTAACTCGAAACCTGTAACTTTTCGGGGAACATATGTTGTGTTCATTTGATAGGACCTGACCTCAGGTATCAGCCACCACAGTTTGTCGGACTATTTACCGGACACCCTGTATATGTATGTAGGCACTTCGCTATTTCTAGTGTTAAGAAACGTAAAAAGGAACTACTGAAAGATGACAAGCGGGTTGACGTTTCTTGACACTGACGCAACTCCGGCCTCTTTTTCTCGCGGCCGTCGGATGAAGAGGAATCTGGTGGCTCCGCATTGAAGCAAAACGTGTTCGGTGGAGTGTCGCTGTTCTTAATCCTCCTCGCCCGCCTACCCACGATAGCTCGGCAATCGCAATGAACGATGATGATAACCAAGTTTCTACATGTACATTTCTATTTTAAACGCTAATTAATACAATGACGATTTTCTTTAATTATACATAGTTTATGTTGTAGAACTGGGAACAATAGTTTGTCGAATATTCCTTAATTAATTGGGTCGGCTAACGGCTTCCATTATTTGTTCTGTGTCTGGGTGTAATTTATTTATAATATGTATGTATTTAGAAATATATAAGTATGTTTATCATGGTAACTAACATTGTGACACGAGAATTTTATATATAAGATTATTATTTATTATTACAACGAACATTAGAAAGTAGTTTTATTTCAATGTCTAACATTCGCGTAAACCTTAGAACTCAATATTACAACGAATCTTATAATCTCATATTGTTAACAGGGGACTAGCTCTTGTATACAGCCATTGCCAAAACTCTTATTAACCGACTTCAAAAAGGAGGAGGTACTCAATTTGACTGTATTTTTTTTTGTTTTTTACCACAGAACTTTTGACTGGGTGAACCGATTTTGATAACTCTTTTTTTATTTGAAAGCTGGTGCTTCCCGTGTGGTCCCATATTATTTTGGTCCAGTTTTGACAGTGGGATCCGTAAGAAATGAATATAAGACTTATTTTGAAGTCGTTTTTTTTTGAATTTTTTTTTGTTGGAAATATTTTTTTTTGCAGGAACATAAACAACACGGTACAAATAATACTGTAAAATTTTAGATTCCAGTTAGTTTCTTCTATTGACTATTTAAAAAAACTACATTTCATATCCGGTAAACTATTATGAATATTTTTATTGTATTGGATTTAAAATTGATTGAAGAGTACTGATTCCACTGAATAAAGGTATTTTTCTTACCCTTTTCCATTCTGACCTCCACTAATACAGTATACCTTGGTAAGTCTGGTTGTTATAATTTTAGGTACCTTAAAATTTAAGATTAAAATGTTATAGCCGGGATTCTATCTCAGGAACACTTCTAAGTTAATTGTTAAATATTATTTTTAAGGCGTCACTAGCTCTGAGGGACCCGGTTTCGATTCCCAGACCACCAAGACATAATAATATACATACACACATACATATAATCACGCCTGTTTCCCGTAGGGGTAGGCAGAGACCACTTCTTTCCACTTGCTACGATCCTTACACACTTGTTTCGCTTCGTCCCCTTTCATTATTACCTTCATACATGCTCTTCGGTTTAGGGTACTCTTGACCTGGCCTTTTTTCAAGACGTCTCCGATTTGGTCTCGAAACGTCCGCCTAGGTCTACCCCTTCCAACACTTTCATTCACACTCGCCTTATACACTTTTTTCGTCAATCGTTCTTCATTCATTCTCTCAACATGGCCAAACCATCTCAGCATACCTTTCTCAATTTTTGTCACTACATCTTCTTTTAGACCACAACGTTTCCTTATCTCACTATTTCTTATCCTGTCACTCAGTTTAACTCCTATCATACTTCTTAACGCTCTCATCTCAACTGCATTTATTCTGCTTTCATGTTTCTTCTGCCATACCCAACTTTCACTTCCGTACATGAGTGTCGGGACCAACACCCCCCCGTGCACAGCCAAACGAGCCTTGTTAGACACCTTCCGACTGTTCATAAAGGAGTGCAAAGCTCCATTCACCATGTTTCCTGCATTCTAATATATAATAATTCTAATATATAATATATAATAATATTCATAATAATATGAACTGTATAGAAAACTTTTCTACATAGTTCCAGGGCCTCGATTCAGCTATTTAAGAGTTGCTTGAATTGACCGAATGTCCTGCACCTCGAATGTTCGACCTTTACAGTGTATTTATGATTTAGTAAGCTGCATTATCATATCATTATAACCACCAACTTGCGGTACTAAGTTTCGGTTGAAAGAACTGTGTTTATGATATATACCTACTTACATTGTTTCTCCCACTATGTTATCCAAGCTATTGGTAGTTTTTTTTGTACAAAAAATGTAAAATATTACGTATCAAGCAAATTAAGTTTATTTTATTCCGCGAACTGTTTTGTGTAGTACCTTTGTTACCCCAGTAAGTAAGTACCCCAGCACCATGTCAAGTGTTGCCAATGTGTGCTATAATTATGACAAGCGGAGAATGCCTTATTTCTTGGATAACAATATCGACACATCGTCACTTCGACAGGACTCTTAGCACACACACAACTCAAAAAAACTGAATGCCACTGATTTTTGAGCTACATAAGCTCGTTCGGGTATCAACTTTTTGACGGGCCTGTTGGTCTAGTGGTTAGTGACCCTGACTGCTATACCGGAGGTCGTGGGTTCGATTCCCGCCCAGGACAAATGTTGTGTGATGAGCATGATCATTTGTTCTGCTGTCTGGGTGTAATTTATCTATAATATGTATGTATTTAGAAATATATAAGTATGTTTATCGGTTGTCTGGTTACCATAACACAAGCTCTGCTTAGCTTGGGATCAGGTAACCGTGTGTGAGTTGTCCCAGGATATTATTATTATTATTTATTATAACTAAAAATAAGAAATGGTTCCTAAAACATGGTACTTTATTATACAACAGGCGTGAAAAATACACAAATATAAAACAATTTAAGACATTTATTTACAACATTTGAAAGGCACCAAATGTAGCGTTTATAACAGACTGCACGGTTTCTAGATTCATTATCCACCAGGAAATGTAGCCGTAGAAGAGGAACTGTACTGCCTTGTCTAGAAGCCACATTCTGAAAGACAAAGTTATGAGTATGAGTGGGTATACATGTAGAGGAAGACCGAAAAAGAGATGGAGGATTGAGTGAAAGATGATATGAGAAAGAAGTGAATGCTGAGGTGACGAGTTGTAGAGATGAAGGAAGCTGAATATGCATTGCGCTGATGAATAGAGGCTTCTTTTATATGTGACCTGAAGAGTAGTCGCTTTATTAACTAAACTCCTCTTTACAGGTTTTTATTTAACTTGCAATTTATGTTGACTGGCCTGTTGGTATAGTGTTTAGTGACCCTGACTGTGACATCGAAAGTCTTGGGTCAACTCCCACCCAATACTTTGTGTAAAGAGCATGATCTATTATGACAGTCTAGTTGCCCCAATACAGACTCTGCCTGTTTGGAGTCACAGGGCCGTGTATGAATTGTCCCAAGAAATTATTATTGTTAAATTAGAAGATAAAAAGGGAGGCCTTTGTCCTGTAGTGGGACCTTTGTAGTTGTTCCGTGAGCAGAACGACAATGGCTAAACTAATAATATTTCTAAAGTTCAAAGAAAATTTCGTTACCTATGATAATGAGCCTTCGCTTTCGGCAAATCTTCATCTTTTTCCTTCAACAAATACTTCCTTCCACCAATAACAGAATTAACAAAATACTTGTATTTATCAACGTTTTCCATCTCATAGTAGAAGTCCTTTATATCTTCTTTTTTAATTTTAGATCTTAGTGCGACTAAGTTCGTGTTGTCAAACGTCCATTGCTTGGTTATGTAGTACATGAGGGCGAGGTTTGCTATGTAGATGCGGCGTTGGACTTTGACCAACCTGAAATTGTCGATAAGAATTATTTTACATATTTCCTATTCAAAACTAGGGCTGTTTTAGGTTTAATTTCTTTTTCAGAAGTATCTTAGCCCCAGGATTTTTCTTGGCAGAAAAATCGACTCGAGTGGCGTACGCACCGGTTTCAAGGTGTCGCTAGCTCTGAGGTCCCGGGTTCGATCCCCGGACGGGTCAATGTAGAAACCAAAAATTTTCTACATTGTCTCGGGTCTGGGTGTTTGTGGTACTTTTGTTGCTTCTGAATTCCTTATCACAATTAATGCTTTAGCTACTTACTTTGGGTTCAGAGTAATGTATGTGATGTTGTCCGCATTTATTATTTATTATTATTTTTATATACCTAACCAATTTTCTTTTACAATATTTTGGTCTGAAGTACAGAGGTAACTTTCGTTAATAAGATACTTACATAGGTTTCTTTCCTAGGAGCCAAAGAATTGTATCCACTAATATAGCAGGCAGCAAATGCAATAGAATCACCTGAAAAAAAGTAGGTTTTTAAGACTCCTAAATATTCAGAACTCAAACTAAGTAATATATTAATTAAGCCTTGAACCCTTGGATCCCATGATCAGATCCTGACCTGTATGTCTATTCTGTAAATAATTTCGGTATCGAGCTTCACCTGAGTGACAATAAAGCTCACTTCAAAAGTGAACTCAATTGGCCTTGATTTAGAATTCAAATTCGAGAATACGTATTTGACATCTCACCGCGGATTCCGCTGTCGAGACGTGAAAATAATGTTACAGAATAGCACTACTGGTTACCATAAGACTGAGGAGAAGAAGACCCTTTCAAAAATGAAGATAATTCTCTTAATCGGTCCAAGGGTCTATAAGTAATAGGGGAAAATACATGAAATTTTAGATTCCGAAGAATGTGAACAGAGTCGACTTCAATGATATATCTATGGCAGGACATTTTGCTCTAAGGTACATGATGTAACTCACTTCACGGCAAAAAAAAACCGTTCATTTCTGCGTACTTAGGCATAGCACTCTTTTGTATATTTGTTAGATACGCAAAATGTCGAAAAAAAATTAGGATGTATTTTTTTTAAGTGATCCTCAACATGGCGTGGCGTCACAAAGATCCAAAAAACAACATAGTTTAATAGAGAACCACCTAATTAAAACCTACTTAGAGATTACTTCATATTTGATTCTTACCTTAACATAATGCACGACCTTGGAAGTAGTGAGATCGCCGCCGACATACCAGAGCATGTCGTTCAGAGGCACGGAGGGATAGATCTCGCGGCCGATGGTCACGATCTCTCCCATCGTCATCGACTGCAGGTTGCCGGAGCAGCAGTTGTAGATTGGTACGTCGTCGGTTGGTGACAATCTGTGAGAATAAATAATAACTATTAGTTGAAAATTTAAGAAGCTCCCGACTTTAGTTAAATTACTTATAACTTTTAAAATACTCATAAATTATAGCTAAGAACCAACCCGATCACATTAGCTTTCCAACAACAAATAAACCGCATCACAATCGATCTATTTTTTTAGGAGCTACGTTGCCACAGACAGACAACTCTAACTTATAACACCCTGCCGTTTTTAGGTCGACGGTTAAAAATAAGTTAATATTATTATTTGGATTTGCGTACGAACGAATTAAAATATATCTCAAGAGCTGTGTGTCTATTCTGTTAATAATTTCGGTGACAGGTGAAAGTGAAGTGACAGTGAAGTGACAGTGAAGTGACAATAAAGCTCACTTCAAAAGTGAACCCAATTGGCCTTGATTTAGAATTCAAATTCGAGAATACGTATTTGACATCTCACCGCGGATTCCGCTGTCGAGACATGAAAATAATGTTACAGAATAGCACGGAAGGTCAGATTCGAAGTGAGTGTGAGAGTGAAGTGAGTTGCGAGTTGTTGTGTGAATTTTACAGAATCGACAAGCTGATGATGGGTCTAATTGCTGTTCTTCAATTTTGAAGGCGTGGATTCTATTTTGCTCAAAATAATGGCTCTTTGAGTAAAATAGAACCCCAAAATAAAAACTTATTTTTTGGTCTTCATAGTGTCAGTAAATGTATTCCTAGTGCCTTTTATAGTTCAGTCTGCCTCGTTGGTTCAGTGGTCACAAAATCGCCGTGCAGGTCCTCGGGTTCAAATCCCAATAGGATTTCTGTTTAGTAACTATTACTCAGTACAGCTAAGCCGTTGGTACTGCGCATTATTTATGAACCGGGCGACTGCCATCCGACTATAAGATCGAAGAAATCGAGAGTGCACTGACTCCACACACTGCTGCAGTTATATCCTGTTCAGATGGACAAGTTTGAGAGAAGCTGCTAAAAAGGAAATTGGTCCTGGATTCTGGAAGATATTATTATTATATTTCAGAACTACAGAATCAGACTTACTCCTTAGTCCCCCTGAGCCAGGCGGCGGTGATGAAGGCTTTGATGGAGATGTCGACCGGCATGTAGTCAGCCACCAGGTCCGGGTCCGTGTACATACTGCGCATTATACCTGCAAGTATATAGGTAATTAATTTGCACATAAATGTAAAAAGAACCGACTTCAATAAAGAAAAATACTGAAAAAAATGTGGATTGATTTTGAAAAAAAAAATATGGAACCCCCTGTGAGGAAATCGATCCCTAATTGCCATAGATATAATTTGCCGTGTAAAAAACAGATGAATTGAGAACCTCCTCTTTTTTAAGTCATTTGAAAAGTGTCGCATGCTAAAGATTGAGGAGGTATATAGCTACATGCTTAACAACACTGACGTGGTTGAACATAGTTCCTATATACTTACAATACATATTATCCACAAACATAGATTGAACTGAAAAGTGGATATACAAGGTGTTACCAATACGATATATCTATCCAAAAGGAGTGAAGAGTACATCTGGTATACAGGGTGTTACGAAACCCCTGTCCGACCAGAAAGGGTCATAAAGGGTTCACAATCACATGCCAAATAAAATATCAAATTTGGAAAATTCATGACATAAACAATAATAATGGATTTTGAAATAGCCATTTTTTGCCCCGAAATTCCCTAAATTTGAGAATAAAACAAAAACTACAACACCAATTTCGTCGGTATTTTTGGAGGCCTTTTGTTTGGTAATTAGGTATCATCTGTGACAACGCCGACACTCTCTCTCGACTCGAGAATATTTTTTTTTTTAGGTTATATTTTTTTTTTCTTTTTTTTTTCCATTTTTTTTTCCACATTTTCGTAATCAGATATCGATACCTAACAACACCTTAACGGATCGGACAGGAGTTTCGTAGCACCCTGTATAGTCGGTTTACAAAAAAAAATACTTAAAATTAGTAAGTTAAAAAAATTCAATTTAATACCAAAAATAATTAATGTTTCAAGTTTCAATTCTGCTAGCTGCCAATACTATATTTTTGGTTACTGTTTTACATTCACGTTACATAATAATATATTATGTAAGAGATCATATAAATAAAATGCCTTCTAATAGCTTACCTTTCCCAGTGGCCACCAGAAGACCTACTGGTCCGTTGAAGTTCTCTATCCATCCCGGAACAGGCTCGGCCACACTCGATATTACTGTAAAAATAAATACATATTATATACTAGATGTGCCTGCGACTTCGTTCGCGTGGATGACGAAACTTATCAATGAGTTTTTAACCGCAAAATTAAGTTTGTTTTTTTTTTGTTTATACTTTTCCGGGATAAAAACTACCCAGTGTGGTGCCCAGGATAATAAAGAATAATTATATCAAGTTTCATCGTAATCGAACTGGTAGTTTTTGCGTGATACCTGAACAAACAGACAGACAGACAGACAAAAATTTTTTTTTCACACTTTTGGGTTCGGTGTCGGTCTCGTAACACCCCCCGCCACTTATTTTTTTTATATTTTCAATGTACAGAATTTTCACTTCTACAGATTTATTATAAGTATAGATAACTTGTTTTTCTAAGACAATACAAACAAAAAATTGAACATTCCAAAGCCTCATTTGTGTGAATTTTAATCAAAATTTATTTGCCAGTTACCCATCAACTATGTGACCTTTTTTTAAGGTTAAGGTACTTTTAGTAAGGTTATATAGCTGAACGAAGGGCATCAAGGCATCGAAACAGAAAAATAAAGTCGAGTTAGCGTGGTGATCTTTCTCGTTCTTTCTCAGGCCTTTGACCTGATATGGTACGTAACCCTAAAAATATATAAAGTACCATATTGTTTTATTTAACAGATAATGTACAACAGGAAATATTGTTCAGTACAGTAAAATGGGGTGTGGAAGTCAGATAGGCATTCGTTCAGAAAATACGGTATTCAGCTGAATCCGGTGAGACTGGAAGCCGACCCCAACATAGCTTGGTAAATGGCTACGTAAAACATTGTATACATTTTTCACAGACTTAAAAAAGGAGGAGTACTTAATTCGATTTTTTTACGTTTGTATCTCTATATTGTAACTTTCGACTGTACCGTACTGATTTTGATAATTATTTTTTTATTGGAAAGTCAATTGACCAATTTGGTTCAGTTTTGACAGTGGGATCCATAAGGAATAAATATAAGACTTATTTTGAAGTCATTATTTTTTGTAAAAATTATAATTATTACTTCTGAGGTAAAAGGTGGTATGGTAATATTTCTTACCAATTGAAGGTCTGATGATGACAATTGGAAGCTGTCCTCTGCTTTCAGCGACCACGTGCTCAGCTAACTGCTTTGAGAATGTGTAGGTATTGGGCAGCTCTCCCAAATATCTGAAAATTGTTGTTTTATTTTTAAACCAGTTTTTTTTTGTAAATGTTCAAATCAACTCAGTCTCTTCTGAAATTCGAGTGTAACGTAAATGCATGGTCTTATTGAAATACTATTTAGTCTACTACTAACAATAGCAAAAGCCCAAAAATAAATTGGCCTGAGGTATCAAACAAAATTATCATCAGCTGTAGTGCTATTCTGTAACATTATTTTCATGTCTCGACAGCGGAATCCGCGGTGAGATGTCAAATACGTATTCTCGAATTTGAATTCTAAATCAAGGTTTATTGGGTTCACTTTTGAAGTCAGCTTTATTGTCACTCAGGTGAAGCTCGATACCGAAATTATTTACAGAATAGACATACTGATCAGAATTAGTCCAGGAAGTACATTATGTTTTGTTGTACTTCTTTCTTGGCGGAAAGTTAATTATTCTTTAATCAGAAGCAAAATTTCGTGTATAGTCATGCACGTTCGCTTCATAATAGTCTATAATTTAACATGTAGTAAATAAATATCATACTTGGGAGTCAAAACTTTCAAGTCATGAGGGTCGATGGTCTCGCAGACTTCCAGGGTGTCCCTCCAGTCAGCCAGCGGAGGGTACAGGACCTCCTCAATCGTGTCCCTGTTCGTGTTGGAGTAGGACGTCGATACGTGGACGAACGCCTGCAAGAGAGGGACGGCAATATTATAGGTTTTATCTCTGAAGACAGCTACTGGGTGCTGTTTGCAGTTTTGTATTGAGTTAAAACAGGTATCAGGTAACGTTTAAAAAAACAAGGGTACTAATTATATTCCTCTTTTCCTCCATGCGCTAAACCCATGTACAATTATTTAACTACTTGTAATTTCAGCATTCACTCTTTCTTCCTTATCTCATCGTTTACACAATCTATCCATCACGTTTACTGTCTTCCCTGCCTCTTTCCATCCACTTTCATATTCATAACTCTTTTTGATGTGTGATATTATTCCTCATGTCAGTAAATAATGAAAATAGGCAAATCCTAAAAATAACTAACCGACAAATTTCGAACTTCTTTGGCTAAGTCCACCATCTCCTTGGTGCCTCGAAGGTTCATCCTAACTGCATATTCTAGGGAGTCATCGAATCTAGAACCAAAAAATAATTATACATAGATTAGCCTCTCTAGCCAAGTGACATTTATAAAAGAGTTAACGCTGATCGAATCGCTTAAGTGTATGGAAGTGATAATTTAAGTCACAAGAATTATCGAAATGAGAAGTAATTTCCATACATTTAACAGTTAAAAATTATGTTGGGTTGAGTTTGATAACATAGCTAGGTAATTTAACAGGAGCCACCTGGACATATATATAGAAAGACGATGACGACAATGCAAGACAGATTAAAAGGCAGAGAAGTGTAGGACTAGGCAGGAGTGGGTGATAACGGGCTTAAATGATAAAAATCAAACATTTTGTAAAATAACGTCATGATGCTAATCATTTACCTGACGCTAGCAGCAACATGGAATATGATGTTTACTCGGTTGACGAGAAGAGCACGATCTTCTTCAGATATACCTGAAATATAAATAGGTCATTAGTATAAAATATGTAGTTATTTTGCTTTTTAGTCCTAGAAACGAACCTAGAAACCTACGGTTGGAAACCCAGCAGATCTGAGCCAGTTACTTTTACAGAAACCTATTAAGTTTTTGCGCTAAGCTCAATCTTTTGGTTGAATACATATTGGAATACCTACTCACATAAATAAAAGTAATCTTTTCATTTAACGAAGTGTAAAACAGAAAGAATGGCAGAAAAAATATCAAATGATAATGATGGTGATATAAATATTGACTAGTATTTACTCACCTAGGCCAATTTCTAATACATCTCCCGCCACGACAAACACCTTCGATTCGAACAACTTTGGCCTATCTTCTCGGAGGCGATCGAAACACTGAAAACAAATGAAATTATCAAAACGTTTGGTCGACTCTACTCGTGATCAGAGGGCTGATTTGTTCCTTGCACAGACAATCGGCATAGCCATTCAACGAGGCAATGCTGCCAGCCTTCTGGGCGTGTTACCCGCCATTGACAGGATGGCGATGAATTTTTTGACGCGTATTTGTTTTATTTATATTCATATAAGTTTAGTGTAGTTGTAAGTATTTGTTGTTATATATTAGATTTAAGTATTGAATGGCCATTAAAAAATAACAGATTTCTTGTATGAAAATATAGGGAAGACTAACATACTGTGATAACCATAGGTATTCTCGTCAATGACTGCCTCGTTGGCCTAGTGGTTCTAAGCGCGACTGCTACGCTAGAGGTCTTGGGTTCGATTCCCAAGTCGACCAAGGTGTTATTGGGTTTTTCTATGAAATTCTCAGTAGCGGTCGGAGTTTGGATTTGTGCCCGGTTAGTGGCAATAGGCTCGCCCCCTATTACATGGGACCTAAACATACCGGCGAACTGTGGGTGTACATTGGTACACCTCTGCCTAACCCTTCGGATATACAGGCGTGATGGTATGTCATGTATGTGATGTGATTCTCGTCAAGTTTCCGGTAAGGTTAAAACCCGCGGCGTTGGCTAATGCGAAAAATACAATTGAGAATTTTAACCTTCCAAAATACAGGGTCAGTTGACGCATCGAGCCAACTCAAAGAGCCATGTAGTTTGAATATCCCTGATAGTATAAAGGTGATATATAAAGTAATAATAACATTCACCTTGTAGAATTGCTTCCATTCTTGCCTAAATTTGTACTTGTATGATCTGAACCACGTACGACATGATTTTTCGTGATTGAATCGATATTATATACTTAACGTAAGTAAGTAAGTAAGTAAGTCATCATTTATTTAGATTTTATTATTCATTTTAACAAATAACATTTTTTTGTGGGTTAATTTAAGCAGCTTTTTTTACATGCACAATCACATTATAATTTGCTACCGTTATGTGTTTTTAATATTTTGACATTTCTTCTTCAGGCAATACTTGGTAACAGCCGATTTTTTTTCCGACTGTGTATTTTTGACCTTTAAAAATTCCAGTTATCCTATTTTAAATACATGCTAGTTATAAAAGGTAAGTATGTCCCAATACTGAACATGTGACTAAAAAATTAAAAAAGTCTTCCAGACGTTTCTGTAATTAAATAAAAAACTGGCCAAGTGCGAGTCGGACTCGCGCACGAAGGGTTCCGCATCACCGTCGTATGAGAGCCCCCCTTAAATATTCATTTTATGTGGTTTTTAGTATTTGTTGTTATAGCGGCAACGGAAATACATCATTTGTGAAAATTTCAGCTTTCTAGCTATCACGGTTTATGAGATACAGCCTGGAGACAGACAGACAGCGGAGTCTTAGTAATAGGGTCCCGTTTTACCCTTTGGGTACGGAACCCTAAAAACGGTTTAACTACATTATTTGTAAATTTCTTAAAATCGGTTGCTATGTAGGTACCTACTTTGTCCATTGTTTTAAATTGCGCCTTGTTACATATTTATTGCCTTGCGTTATAATGTCAAATGTCAACCGAGTCATTGTGTACTTGTTGTGATCAGCAGTTTGTAATAGGTATTGTGAAATTATTTGTGTCATTACTATTACTAGGTACTAACAGTCGCCATTTCAGCCAACCTCGGTTTATTTTCTACTAGCTGTGCACCACGGTTTCATCAATTTTTTTTCTTAAATAAACGTACCTAGTCTAAGGTAATACTGAGGTATCTGCGAATGAAAGTCCCGTCGAAAAACGGTCCAGGGGATCCGGTTTTCGCTTAGCCGGAACACACAGACAGACAACGAGACAAAAATAAACAAAAAAAAAAATTTTTGATGCCATTGCCATAACTACATATATTATATAAACTTTATTATTTTTAGAATAATTAAAACTACTTAATACAAGAACAAACACTTACAACTATACTAAAATTAAATCTTATATAAATAAATAAAACTAACACGTGTCAAAAAACTCATCGTCATCCTTGTCAATGGCGGGAAACGTGCCCAGAAGGCTGGCAGCATTGCCACGTTGAATGGCTATGCCGATTCTCTGTGCAAGGAACAAACCAGCTCTCTGATCACGTCACGAGTAGTGTCTACCAAAGGTTTTGACAGTTCTTTAAAAATAATTTGTGCACTCGGACCATTATACATTATATTGAAAATACAAACGGACACTTCAATTTTATTTTTTGTATTAGATGGTGTGTCGAAAAACTTCCCTTGGTTTAAATATATATTCAAACACTATCGATACTTATAATAAATCTGTAGAGAGGTCAATTCTGTACATTTATATATTTTCAAAATAACTATCAGGGGGTGATTAGTGATCGATACTGATGCCAAAAATGCAATCAGTAAAATTTTTGTCTCTCTGTCTGTATGTTCCTTAAAGAAACAAAAACTACTCGACGGATTTTAACGAAACTTGGTACAATTATTCTTCATACTCCTGGGCAGGTTATAGTATACTTTTCATCACGCTACAATCAATAGGAGCAGAGCAGTAAAGGGAAATGTTGGGAAAAAAGGGAGAAGTAACTCAATTTTTTAAGTTTCCGTCGCGTGTGCAGCCTTAATGGTTAAAGACTCATTGATAAGCTTCGTCATCCACGCGAACGAAGTTGCAGGCACAGCTAGTTCAAAATAAGTCTACGAAGCATTTGTCGAAAAAACCTCAAGCAGTGATTAGTGCAGTGACCCTGGCATTGTAAATGGCTACATAACTAATTTGTTTGAAGTTTGAACCTTATGTAAAGTGCGAGAAAATATATATTTGTGTATGTAATTAATTTTTTTATCATCGAATTAACATATACCGTAAATACTGTAGTAATTAAAAGCACTTATATTATGGAATCAGAGACAACGAAGATACCACAAACAATCAGATCCGAAACAATAATGTAAAAGTGGTGGTCGACATTGACCCGTCCGGGGATCGAACCCGAGACCTCAGAGCTTGCGACACCTTGAAAACCTACTTGTTAATTTAATGTAAATAATTATTACCGAATAAGCATATAGCGTAAATACTGCATTAAAACCAATTTAAAGAATGACAAAATATAGCTGTAAGGGGCTCGTCGCTAAGTGTAAGCCGGTTTGATAATACGGGTTAAGCCGCGCTCACCGCGTATGATCCGTGGATGGGTGACCATTTATAACACACCGAGACCCCTAAGTGCCACGGAAAGCATGTTAAGTCGTAGGTCCCGACTGTCGTACGTTGATCTTTGACAGTCGTTAAGACATTTCTAACAACCAGTTGTACTATGGGATACTGTGTTACACAGTAAAATGTGATGTGGTCAGATAGGCAGTCGCTCTGTAACATACGGTGTTCAGCTGAATCCGGTGAGACTGGAAGCCGACCCCAACATAGTGCGGGAAAAGGCTCGGCAGATGAAGATTAAGTAAAGATATATACATGTATAGTATACAGGTTTTTTTCTGACCATTTATTAAGTAAATAAATCAACTTACTTGAGAAGAATATAACTGCGCTAATCTGTCTTCTGACTTCACTCCCTTCTTGTTTCTCAGAAGAAGGTAGATCCTGTCAAGGTCTGGGCAGGAGTAGAGAAGCTTCTCTATCAAGACTTTCCCCATAAACCCTGAAAAAAAAACAAAAGATAAATAAATAAATGTGGACAACACCACATATATTGCTCTGAACTAGTCTGAACCCAGAGCAAAAGTTAAAAATGCGCCTCGTACACCACCTCATAGGTGGTGCGGAAATGTATGCATATGATGTAGAATATGACTATGATACATATATTCTTCAAGACTTCTCATCATGATACCTCCGGAATGGTGATCCGTAGGGAAAAGGTCTTGAGACAATTTTGTAGATAATTGCATGATCTACAACTTTTGTATGACCTATTTTTGCGATAATACTTGCCATTTATGAGGAAAATGCGATAAGGATATATTATTGATATTGGACCTTGTGTATTTTTATTGCACAAATCGGGTCTGTGGGGACTTTTGATATTTCTTTTGTAATGCTGTATTTGAGACCTCCACCAATTTTCAGCTCCATGCGAATCAAACTTACAAGGTGTTTTTGTCTACATATTTTGACATGACTATTAAATATTTTTTTACTTTATTATACGATATTAACTAAACAATGATGTTTTTATTGTTAAGTACATTTAGTATTTTAATACAATAGGGACAAAAGAAGATATCCGCTAGGATCGCTAGTGGCGCATCAGGTCTATCTGTCAATTTCCACCAATAATAATAATATAATAATATCCCGGGACAACTCACACACGATAATCTGATCCCAAGCTAAGCAGAGCTTGCGTTATGGTAACCAGACAACTGATAAACATAATTATATATTTCTAAATACATATTATAGATAAATTACACCTAGACACAGAACAAATGATCGTGCTCATCACACAAAGATTTTTCCTGGGTGGGAATCGAACCCACCACCTCCGGTATAGCAGTCAGGGTCACTAACCACTAGACCAACAGGCCCGTCTCCAGTCAGACCGATCACAGGCCAGTAACTTGTCTCTTAGATACACCTAATGCGAATGAATCATAAACGTTATATAAAATAATATGAAAATGAGCAGTTTTAAAAATAATTTAATTATTTCGTATACGATTTTAATCACAAACAAAAAATACAAGCAAATATAAATTAATTGTGAGACCTAATTTTTTTTCAAATGTTTACGTATTTTTCACACAGTGGTCAAAAACAGGAAATATCAAGCAACAGAAAAACCATACAGTAGGTATGTAACTTTATCATCTAAAGGCAGATTGACATCCAACGACCGAATGCTCATCACCACTAAATCAAATTCTTCGAAATTCTAAAAGATTACTAGAGAGATTACTAGAGTCGGGTATAGAATGAGCTTTCCCTCGTTTCATGTAAATTGACCTTGAAATGAGGTGCGAATTAACACACTTTAAAGTGCTTATAAATGTGACTATTCACTTGTAATGAGCGTTTATAAAATATACATATGCATATTTTAATGGTAAATTCACAAAATAAACAGGAGCGTTTTTGCGAGTGTTCATGGTAGCATTTTGCTGAGCCGAGCAATTTTGGCATTGTTCTTTCATATCTTCGAGAAGAATACATTTTTACGATCATTTACTAGAGCATTCGCTTAAATGTCTGTGCTCGGTCTTCTGTTAAGGTGGATTTAAACCAAACGAACAAAGAACTAAAGCTAGTGCAAGATAATTATTTTAGTTTCTTTTAGTGTAAATGAAAGATCCATTTGATTCTTTTATACCAAACGATCAATGAGTAAAATAAGAAGCAAAAAGTAGTATTCTTGGAAGACGTTTAGTTCATAGCAACTGTTCACACGTTCTTGTGCCGCTTACCACACACGAGCGAGCATTCTTAGAATACTCTAAAAATCTTTGAGAAACGCAGAAAGAACAACGAAATGATGCTCTACATCAGTTCACACTCAAAGAATTCGGTAGGTTGGGGATAGAATGAGCTCGCTTGTTTGATGTAAATCGACCTTTACTAGTGAGTGCATCTATTAACACATTTTTGTATAATCAGTAAGTAAAATGAACTGCACGGAAATGTCAACACTTTGACATTGAAATTACCTTTATATCATTATAGGTAAGGTAACGCTCGGGTCATGGGGTCCGAGTGCACGAAATCTTTTTAAAGAACTGTCTAAACGTTTGGTAGACTCTACTCGTGATCAGAGAGCTGGTTTGTTCCTTGCACAGAGAATCGGCAAAACCATTCAACGTGGCAATGCTGCCAGCCTTCTGGGCACGTTTCCCGTCATTGACAAGGATGACGATGAGTTTTTTGACGCGTGTTAGGTTTATTTATTCCTCTTGTCCGCCAGTAAATCTCCAGGAGATTTCTGTCAAAAAACGCGCGTCTGGCGGCAATCTCCTGGAGATTTCGTGGATCGGGTCGGATTAAATAGCAAATTTTGCCTATCTAAAGTATACCTTAAGATTTAATTAAGATTTAATTTTAGTCTTTGTTTGTTCTTGTACCTATTAGATTTAAGTATTGAATTACGCATCATATCCCACAAATTACATAATTATAGGTAAGGTATATTTTGTAATTAGATAGATTATTCCTACATAAAGTGTTTTTACCGCGTGGTACTGCGGTCTGGCAACGTCGCATTTCTAAACAATTTACAATTGTAATATAGACCATAAAGTAAAGTTTAGTAAATAACCTTGATTTTCTTAATATAAATAAGTAACTATACGAAATATATTTAATCGAGACTTGGCTGGGGCACTGCCGTGCCCCCAGATATGATATTCAAATAAACATTTACTATCGAGCCGCCTCGACTACACACGGGTAGATTAAACATTTCATTACATACACACATCTTCTTAAATACATTGGTGAAAACCATATCAAAATCCGTGCGATAATTTTTGAGCCAATTGAGTTCAGACAGACACGCAGTGGACAACTTTGTTTATAATATGTATAGATATGTAGAATATAAGCATTGCATAGTATAATCTCAAAAAAAAAGTGTTGTATTTTTTTTTATTGTTTGTAAATGTGCCATTTACGTAACTTCAAAACTTACCAGATCCGCCAGTAACGAAAATCGTTTTTCCTTTGTAATACTCAGGAATATTTGGCACATCACTTAAGTCTCGATCCTCCAAGAAACCCATTTTCAACACTAAAAACTTAAATTTAGAATAAAAAACAAAAAAGCAATGTTAAAAGAACCAATCTAAGTTTAAAAATCGAATTCTAAATTCGAATCTTATTAACACGACCTCAAACACTAAACTGTTCCATTTGAACTTCGAAGTTCCTAATTTAAAATTGTCATTTCATAAATAATGTATTTTTTTATTACAATACTGTGGTGCGATTGGTTCGCACGAAGGAGTTTAAATGTCGTTTGTAACTCGAGTATTCGATGACTACAAAAGATTGTTAAGGTGACTTAATTGCTAATTACTTATGCAGTTTTTAATTAAATACCTAAGACATAATCATTTTGTTTTGTTCCTCACTGTGATTTTTACTGAAAAAAAAATTGTGTGGGATTTAATTTTTTTTCTTATTCGAGTAATTAACGTTTTGGGAAACCGGAGTTATTTATATCTAATATTATATTAGGTATTTACCTACCTCAATATAGCATAAAACTGACAAAAACTATCTGCCGTGTATAAAATTAATCCCGATTTACCTTGGCCTGGACCGAAATAGAGTTTTTTTTTTTTTGGTATGCTTCTTATTGTAAAGACAAGATACCTGGGGCCCGATGCCACTATTTTAAGACAGTGAGTGGCAGGTTGATGATCGTTCCAGTGTACTTGTTATTGTGCCTAATTTTCGTATTCAGATAAGAACAGTCACTTGCAATCCTACAATGACAACAGTGGCAAATAGGTGTAGATAAGAACAGTCACTTGCAATCCTACAATGACAACAGTGGCAAGTAGGTGTACAATTGTCATGAAACTAAAATTATCTGAATACGAAAATTAGGCACAATGACAAGTACACTGGAACGTTCATTAACCTGCCATTCACTGACTTAAAATAGCGGCATCGGGCCCCTGTTGAATAATAATGATATTTCTAAGTTGCTGAAAAATACGTGCACACATGATTTTAGGATGCTAGGTAACGTACCATACCAATTGAATAGCCAAACATATACGACTATTATAAATAACAACAATATTAACTACAGAGACAAAACATTTATTTTTAGAGTCGGTTAAATTCGTCGTTAATATACCCCTTAAATACGAATCAGCGGTTTTACGTAATACGTTTACGTAATATACTACTATAATGGCACTTTAGACTCTTACCTGAATAGGTAGAAAAATGTCGTGGTGGCCTAGCGGTTCAATGAAAGGATTTGTATGCACAATGTTGCAGGTTCGAACCCAGGCAAGTACCAATGTGGCTTTTTCAAAGTTATATGTACTTTCTTAATTATTCTAAGACACTTCTGACAAACGGTGAAGGAAAACATCGTGAGGAAACCTGGATTTCAAAATTTGGTATCTGAAATCGCCAATCCGCAGAGAGCAAGCGTGGTGATCAATGCTCGTGCCTTCTCTATATGGAAAGAGGCCTGTGCCCAGCAGTGGGACGTTTATAGGCTGGATTATTATATTTTTATTATTATAGTGATTAGGTATTGCAAATAATTTGCTACAGTAAAATGGACCTTATTGCATAAATTTAGCTTGTAACCATATGCAATAACTAACAAGTAGGTATATGTGTAGAGAACGCATCTTTTTCCTATTTTTAATGTTTTAAAAAACAACATTCGGTAGGAAAAGGTTACCTTATCTAAGCATTCTAGATTGAAGCCTCCGTTCTCTTTACCTTAGATATATGTAATTAATAATTAAAGACCTTTAACACGAAAAACGTTTTTTTTTTTATTATTCTCTTGTGAGACTTACGGCGCGGCGGCGTTCTGATGTAACTTTTGCTGTGTAGGTGTAAGTAGCGCGAGGATCCTGGTACCCTAAATCTTTCCTTGGGTATCAGAATTCAATACTCTGGTGTAATTTATCTATAATATGTATATGTATTTAGAAATATATAAGTATGTTTATCAGTTGCCTGGTTACCATAACACAAGCTCTGCTTAGCTTGGGATCAGATAACCGTGTGTGAGTTGTCCCGGAATATTATATTATTATTAATACAAATACTACTGACTATTGTGACTATCATGTCTTTTTCTTTTGCTGCATAATAGTTGTTTGTAAGTGTTTGGTTGTACAAAATGTTTGGTCTAATAAAATTATTATTATTTATTATAAGGTTTCCTACACCATTCATCAAATTGCGATGAAACTTTTATATGTCTGAGTCTTGTAGAGTCATGTAACCCAAAAACGCACTGTGTGCATTATGCAACTAAACCCTTTTAAACGTAATTTGTTTACCTTGGAACTATATCACCCACGCGCCACGTGAACAAATGCGCCTTTCTGTACTAAGCACTTTTATTACCCGCATATATGTAGGTGAAAAAGAGGAATATAAACAATAATAATAAATATCCTAGGACAACTCACACACGGTCACCTGATCCCAAACTAAGCAGAGTTTGTAATATGGTACCTAATCAGACAACTGATAAACATACCTATTCAAAATACATACATATTATAGATAAATTACACCCAGACACAGAACAAATGATCGTGCTCATCACACAAAGATTTGTCCTGAGTGGGAATCGAACCCACGACCTTCAGTATAACAGTCAGGGTCACTAACCACTAGACCAACAGGCCCGTCGATATCCCTTAGCGGATTATAGGCATAACTCACATAGTAAAGTTATGCTTACTACTTAGATATTACAGCATCTATTCGTAATATCCGGTTACTTCTAGCGTGCTATCAATAATTACTGTAGTTTAAGGCCATTTACAGATCATTCATTATTCTATAAGGAAGGCCAAGTATTGAAGGCTAATAAAACCCGTGTAAGGCTACGGTTTTTTTCCGCAAGCGGTAAACCGTGAAACCACAAAACCGCCCGAGACGCACACACTACGGTGTAAAATCAGTCGCGGAAAATAACTGTCAGTGCGGCCGCTTCCATTAGTTTCCTTTACTCACAAAATCAGGTGGTTAAAATCCGTGGCGGTTTAGCCGTAGTGCGGCCTTAGCCTAATGGGAAAGAAAAAAATATATTAGGTGGTAGGTATATTATATGCATTTTGACTGGCCTGTTGGTCTAGTGGTTAGTGACCCTGACTGCTATACCGGAGGTCGTGCGTGCGATTCCCAGCCAGGACAAATCTTTGTGTGATGAGCACGATCATTTGTTCTGTGTTTGGGTGTAATTTATCTATAACATGTTTATATTTAGAAATATATAAGTATGTTTATCAGTTGTCTGGTTACCATAGTACAAGCTCTGCTTAGTTTGGGATCAGATGACCGTGTGTGAGTTGCCTCGGGATATTATTACTGTCTCAGGATATTATAGTACATTGCAGCCGTGCCAAGCCGGGACGAGTCTCTTATGCTATATAAATTGAATATACAGCCATAAGTTACTTTGTAATTCATAGTTACTTATTAATAAACTAGCTGTGCCTGCGACTTCGTTCGCGTGGATGACGAAACTTATCAATGAGTTTTTAACCGCAAAATTAAGTTTGTTTTTTATTGTTTATACTTTTCCGGGATAAAAACTACCCAGTGTGGTGCCCAGGATAATAAAGAATAATTATACCAAGTTTCATCGTAATCGAACCGGTAGTTTTTGCGTGATACCTGAACAAACAGACAGACAAAAAAAAAATTGTTTTCACACTTTTGGATTCGGTGTCGGTCTAGTAACGCCATTTATTTTTTTGATATTTTCAATGTACAGAATTTTCACTTCTACAGATTTATTATAAGTATAGATATTTTTTTTCCTAAATACATATTTATTTCAGAGTATTTTTTTAAAGAAGTTTATTTAGAATATACCTTTTTGGGCTGAGTCTGCTTGCGACCACGGCCGGTGTAACCCGGTCAAAACATCAAGCCCAAAAAAGGTATTTATGCATGTACGCGCTTATTCCCGTGAATTTTATTAATATAAACGAGCAGCGTGACCGTTTAAAAGTTAATAAGTTTATTTGCATCTCATGAAATTAGGTTACACATTGTCTAGTAAAACAATGAAGACAGTTACCACATCGAACCAAAGCTATTGTTTAATATATACCTACTTGACCTAATGAGACTTAAATCTATGCATTATTGCTAAAGTATTATGAAACACACATTAAATGTTAATCAAAGGTGCAATAATTATATTTAGATGACCTCCATTGTCTAATGGCGTTCACACCGGTCTTCAAGGTGTCGTTAGCTCTGAGGTCCCGGGTTCGATCCCCGGATGAGTCAGTGTAGAAAATAACTTTTCTGCTTTGTATGGGTGTTAGTGGTACTGACAAGTGGTTTAGCTACTTACTTTGGGTTCAGAGCAATGTATGTGATGTTGTCCACATTTATATATTATTTAATTATTGTATTACACTAAGGCCGCACTACGTCTGAACCGCCGCGGATTTTAACCGCCTGATTTTGTGAGTAGAGGAAACTAATGGAAGCGGCCGCACTGACGGTTATTTTCCGCGACTGATTTTTAACCGTAGTGTGCGTCTCGGGCGGTTTTGCGGTTTCACGGTTTACTGCTTGCGGAAAAAAAACCGTAGTGCGGCCTTAGTCTTAAAGATACAGTTTCAATACTGTGTGCAGTAATATATAAACTCTTTATGTAAAAGCGAACGCGCCTATGTATTTAAAAACAAATTCCAAATCTGTCAATTATTTGTCAAATATTGACAGCTGTCGATGGTTTAATAAATAAAAGACAGAAAATAATTTATAAATATTTTTTATACCTTTTTTTAAATAAAAATTTGTTTTATTTTACTTTAGAGTAGAACTAAATAAACGAAAATGGCTAAAAAGAAGGAAAAGAAGAAGAAGGTAAGTTTCTTGCAATGTTCGTGTTTCTTATACAATTATGTTCAATGGATAGAAGACCTGAAGTTAGTTGGGTGGGACTGGATACGGAAGGCGAAGGACCGGGTGTTGTGGCGCAACGCGGGAGAGGCCTATGTCCAGCTGTGGACAGTGATAATATAATATAAAAATTGCACACACCAATGTTTAACACATGCAACACCAATAATATAATATAAATTAAAAAATTAAAGATAAAATAATTAATAAATTATATAAAGAAGTCTTGGGACTAATGACAAACGACCATCTAATCATAAATTAGGCTTAGCCTGTATCATGGTAACCAGGCAACGGATGAACATGCTTTAATATCTATAAACACATACATATTCTAGATAAATCACACCCAGAGACATAACAAATGATCCTGCTCAACATACAAAGTTTTGTCCTGAGTGGGAATCGAGCTCACGACCTCTGGTTTAGCAGACAGGGTCCCTAACCACTAGACCAACAGGCCAGTGAGTCGTAGATATGAAAGAATAGAGTTAAATACATAAGCCCAGAAGAATACTTTAAACAAGTCAACAAACTTTTCTGTTTTAATTATACATATCTACACACATTTTTTCTTTTTACAGGATTCGGAACCAACAGGTATTATAATCAAATTATTCAGGAATGTGATATGTTAAGGTACTGATAGTCTTGAACATTCACTTGTAGTAGAACGTCAAGCATTCACCGATCGAACAACGAACAGAGCATAGAGCATAGAGAGCGTAGAGCCAAACATAGTCAGGATCATACTAGCGAACGTTATAGTAAATGCTTGACTAAAAAATACTCTTCACGATGATGTGACGGAAATTTGCTCGATTCGGCTAAAAGTTGAAGCAACTTTACAGTCCTTTCGCTAGAATGCTCGAATGAACGCTCACCAGAATGCTTGGTAATGTAACATACTCATTACAATACAATTACAATACTCATTACAAGTCTATCAGAACCTTTAAATATCAATTTACTTGTTTGCTGCGGTACTGCACGTTATACAGGTAAGTAACGAAAACTCTTTTTTATTTTGTGATGAAACAAAATTTACGTTATGGATGATCTAAAGTCCTAAACTAAATAAGAACTATCGTTGGCTCTAACTTAAATATATTCTAACTGTATCAAAGCCTAGTCCATTTATATCCCAAAGTCCAAATTTCAAAGAAGAAAGTCCAAATAGGGAGATGGAAGGAGGATAGAGAGGCCTAGACTCTACAGTGGGACAGAAATGTCTAAAAAAAGATTATATTATTATCTTGTATATACATGGTAGTAGTAATTATATATTTTTTTCATATTAAACTTTAAACTTAAAATCCACGTAAGTCCACTTATGTTCTAAAGTCCAAAGTTATTTCTCGCAAAGCCAAACGCCCGAAATAAACTAAGCTCAGTATCTCAAGGCCCAAGGTCCATACTAGATCCGTTTCAGAGTCGGAGGTCCAGGAGGAGGTCCTGGTGGCCACCACGGACCTGGAGCCAGAACCCGAGGAGATACAGTTCACGGAGACTTCGTACACCAGCGCCTCCTTCGAATCACTGCCACCTGTCCCTGTTGAAGGTAAGGCCTTGATTATTTTGTAGATAAGAAATAAAAAATTCTATATTTATAACAATCTTAAATTTTTTGGGAAATATTTGATAATTTTCAAAGTGCTGAAATGATAATTAATTGCAGTTACTAAACATCTTCATTACGTCAGCTTTCAAACAATAAAAATAATGATACAAAAACCTCGACTTTTCGAAAATTTGCGAATATATTTCAATATACTTAACCGCTAATAAATTATAGCTAATCAAAATCAAAATATTTTTATTTCTCATAAACCAAAAAAAAGGGGCTTAAGAAACGTTACGTTAAAATCTACTGACTCTAGTTGCACGGTTCCAAAGTGTCCTTCCTATGGAGAAGAGCGAGCAAGAAACTCCATGGGCTAAGAACGACGAGTCAGCTTTTTAATAAAAAAGTCACATCACAATCGGTCTCTTCGGTTAAGAGCTGCGATGCCAAAGATAGACAATCACTCTCTTTTTGCGTCTGGAGTTAAAATTAAGGACAATACTAAGAACACCTGACAAATTTTGTAATGTATTAAACATACCTATGTAGATGACATAAATATAACATGAAGTAAAATCATAATAATCGATTCAGTTACTTTGGAACCAATAGATTCTGAACAAACGACTTATAGGTTTTGTACATTAAATGTAGGGAACCAAATATTATACACAATCTAATTAGTTGTTTAGGAGCTATAGTGACAGGAAGACAGTCAACCATACAAAAATGCATTTATCAAATCTAGATTTTTATACATTATCTCCTATGTTTTCAGGGGCTCGTGGCTAAGAGTAAGCCGTACGGTATGACCGATATTACAGGTTAAGCCGCGGTCGCCGCGGTTGGTCCGTGGATGGGTGACCATTTGTAACATACCGAGACCCCTCCGTGTTTCGGAAAGCACGTTAAGCCGTAGGTCCCGACTGTCATACGTACATCTTTGGCAGTCGTTAAGTCAATTCCGACAACCATTCTTACTATGGGTGTTACCACACCAATCGATCGATAGTCGATCGATGCCATCGATCGACATCGGTCGACGTTGATCGATTGGTGTGGTAGCTTTAATTGATCGACGGATACCGGTCGACTAACCAATCGATCGATTGCCGGTCGATGCCATCGATCGACATCGGTCGACGTTGATCGATTCTCGAGAAAATTCGAGTCTAGTAGAAACTATCGATCGACGTCGACCAATCCATTCTACCATCGATCGATGGCATCTATCGGCTATCGATCGATTGGTGTGGTAGAAACTATCGATCGACGTCGACTAAAGGGTGTTACCACACCAATCGATCGATAGTCGATCGATGCCATCGATCGACATCGGTCGACGTTGATCGATTGGTGTGGTAGCTTTAATTGATCGATGGATACCGGTCGACTAACCAATCGATCGATTGCCGGTCGATGCCATCGATCGACATCGGTCGACGTTGATCGATTCTCGAGAAAATTCGAGTCTAGTAGAAACTATCGATCGACGTCGACCAATCCATTCTACCATCGATCGATGGCATCTATCGGCTATCGATCGATTGGTGTGGTAGAAACTATCGATCGACGTCGACTAATCCATTCTACCATCGATCGATGGCATCGATCGACTATCGATCGATTGGTGTGGTAACACCCTATGGGATACTGTGTTTCCCAGTAAAGTGGGTTGTGGAGGTCAGATAGGCAGTCGCTCCATGTAAAATACGGTATTCAGCGGAATCCGGTAAGACTGGAAGCCGACCCCAACTAAGCTTGGGAAAAGGCTAGGCAGATGATGATCTCCTATGTTTTCAAACAAGCGTAGATAGATACGCATGTTTATGCATGTACCCAAAAACAACCCATTTTACTCCAGTTGAATCAATAACATGTAACCATGGTAACGAAAATAACATCCTTCAAGTGTTGTGTACGAAAAAACAATAAATTAAAAAGTAATTGATCAGTTTGTCTTATTAACTGCTGTATTGAAAAAAGGGGTGAGTTTGATAGTACAAGAAATATTTATTCCACTGTTTGTATTGTTTGTTTTTGTTCAATGGGGTTGAGTATGTTTTTATCACGGGTTTAATCATTGTTAGGTACTAAGGATTTGGGGTAGATTTATGGAGATATTTTTTTTTATTTTTTGGGTTGTTGTCAAATATGAGTTAACGTAAAAGTGTATGTAAAACGACGTAATTTTCCGAAAGTACCTATAATAATAAAATATGTTTAGAATTACATACCGCTAATATTTTAATAATGAATAGAAAACTACTTTTTGTTCATTTTTTTAATGAAAATTGACATTATCTTCTTAAATTAACTTCATATAGAAACATATCGATGGATAGAAACATAAATAAAAGTGCAATGATGGCACACTGGGCCTTGATTCAGCTATTTTAAATGCGTGCCAGTGATCGGTCAGTGTACTTGTCATTGTGCCTAATTTTCGTATTCAGATAAGCCTACAATAAAATCTCATTGAACTCTCGAAGAGAATTATCGTAATGACCAATTAATAATCGTTAAGACAGCAGAATGCCAATTATCGTAAAAATGACCAAATGAAGCAGGTCATTCGGTCAATTCAAGCAACTCTTAAATAGCGGATTGAGGCCCCGGATAATCTGTAAAATGTTCAGTTAGGGCTCGTACACATTAGGTACTGCGAATTCGCAACGCATCGCAAAATTCTGCCAGCTCGCGTTCCATTTTGAACTTTATTTACTAGAGGTTTCTGCGATGAGCATCGCATCGAATCGCATCGCAGTTTTGTGTATGAGCCCTTAGTCGACTGCTAAAATAATAACCTAAAATATTAAGCACATATTTATTTCATGTAAAGACTAATTTTAATGTATATAACATTTTACAGAGGTCAAGCCAAAAAAGAAAAAGGGGAGGAAGAAGGTTGGCGTAAGTTCAATTTTATTATTTTTTATATGCACTAAAAACTTTATTGTTATTTTTATTGTCCTTTTTCCATTTGCTAAGATTGTGCCTACCCCTAAATTTAAGGTTGTTTTATTGTTCTAATTTTACTTATATTTTAATTTAAATTGTTTTCACTTTTCTCATGTAAATGTTGACTAACCTATTATTGGCAACTGTGTAAGTCCAAGTCGTGTAATCCTATACCTGTTTATGATCTCATGTACACACGGCTGTCGGCGAGCCTTTTTAATGAATAAATAAATAAAAACTCGTTACTTACTATGGGATACTGTGTTACCTAGTAAAATGTGTTGTGGAGGTCAGATAGGCAGTCGCTCTGTAACATACGGTGTTCAGCTGAATCCGGTGAGACTGGAAGCCGACATAGTTTAGGTAAAGGCTAGGCAGAAGATGATGCTAATATATTTTACACTTTTTCATATCGAGTAGAATTAAAGGAAAGTTTTTCATATGACATGTGTCGATTCCAAATAACTACGTGCTGTATCATTTGTAGTCAAAAGCACGAAATTTACCGTTACTAAATTAGATAGGCATAAATAGTATAGCAAAAGACGTAAAAAGGCTAATTTAAGGTCATTTCTGTAACATATTTTTAATGTTATATTCTGTTATATTCTGTCTATAGGAGAAAGAATCCTCAATGGTTAAGAAGACGAGTAGTGAAATGTTCCAGTGGTCGGAAGAATCTATACTACCTCTGGGTTGGAACCTTTTATTATATTCTATTGGCCATTACAGTTACTGAATATTGATAATAGCCAAATTTTGGTCATAGCCGAATTTCGGTCATAGCCGAATTTCCGTCATATTCGAATTTTGCCCATAGCCAAATTTACGTCAGGTCCAAACTTTGTCCATAGCCGAATTTTCGTCATGTTGAAATTTCGGTCATAGCAGTTCACTCAACAGATATTAGCCAACGCAAGTGATATTTTAGTGCATCACTGTATGAACATAGGTGCACTCTCAGTTCTTTTACGTTCGTAGTCCGATGGGATGGTATTCCGACATGATCGGAAAGAGGTGAGGCGGAGGACAAATTTAATGGAAGCTTGAAGTGACCTCGAAGGCTCAATATGAGATTATTTACATTGAAACCCAATGTGAAATGATACCAAACCATTTTTAACGTATCACAATTTCACACATTTACCCATCCTATCGGGGTTGCGCGATGGTCGATCCAAGGGTAGCAAACAAAAAATTATGAAACTTTCTCTATATGGGAAGAGGCATGTGCACAGCAGTGGGACGTTTATAGGCTGTTATTATTATTATAAAACTTATTTAATTCTAATTCAGCCGAAGCCGAACAGCACAAAGTGGAAGCAGATGAGGCTCCTGTGGAAAAAAAGAAAAAAGGAAAAAAGGGGAAGAAGGACAAACAAGAAGAAGTGATCCCTGTATTCGATAAGGTAAGAATATTACAGAAGTAAATACCATCTTTGGAAATGGTAAAAAATTTAGTAATACAGGGTGTTCCGGAAATCACCAATAATACTTGAAGGGTAGTAATGACACATTCTAGAAATACAAGTAGTTACTATTTGAAACCAATGAGTTTTTTCGCTGTATATAAAAAAAATGTATTAAATATACAGGGTGTTACCGAAAGCCCTAATAATACTTTAGGGATATATTCTACTCATCAGAATGAGTAATAATTACTTCGGGACCAGTTTAAAAAATGCTAGTTATTTTGACTTCATTATATAAAATGTCTGATTCGCTGATCACTTATGTATGGAAACGTCTTTTTGGATGCATATTTAAGCCGTAGTGGTCATTATAAGGTGATAAAAGATAGGCAAATCTAGGTTCTGTATGTTTTTTACAAAAAAACGTCTTATTTAGTAACTAAAATTGTAGATTATTGTGTATATTTATCGATACGACCTGAACAGGAATCATGAAGGAAAGGCAAAACCATTTCTTTCTTTACAAAACTTTCAACAACAAAGTGTGAGAATTGCCACCTGGAAAATATATAAAACTATACACGATACATATGTGTACATTTATGGTAGTTTCCTAGCTTTATAGTATGGGGAAACAACACATGTTTTCAATCCAAACTTTACAAAACAACTCCAAACGACCGCGTTATGACAAAATCAATAAATTTACGACCAAAACATTCCCATATTTAATTTTGTTTTTGTTTTTCCATCCACCCTTTCGTTTTCCTCGTTTATGGCCAATAAAAAATCTGTTTTATTACGCTTTACAATGACAATAATACCTTATAAATTTCGAATAAAAATGGCTGTCTACAATTCTTCAGCATTTTAATTCTACCTTATGGATTAAGCGCACGGCAGTTCGCCAAACCAAATTCATTAGTTCATATTTTTTCGATGAAGATGTTTCGTTGTGTATTAAATAAATTTAAACGCTAAAGTTGAAATATTGGATTTCGTGTTGAATATTGAAGAATAAATCGGTTTTAGTGATATATTTAGTGGCAAATGAGATTTTTTGTGGAATACGTTTAAAGATTGTTGTAAAATCAAATATAAATGACATCGTCACTTGTAAGTAAATTAATAACTTTTTGTATTTATAAAAATACTGCAATATTCAAGACAATGAAAAATAAAATCATGATTAAAGGAAATAATAAATAGAATCACGTTTTGAATCAAAAAATCAAACTTATCTCTGATTAGAAACTTAATATATTTTGTCAAATTAGATCGCATTAAAATTATTCTACTAGTGCAAACAATTAAAAGAAATATTAATTAAAAAAATATATATTAATGCCTATTTTAATTCTGAATCAAATTCGAAACATTAAGTAAAACAGTAAATATGTGGAATAAGAGGAAAGGGGAGCGGACATTTTTGTTTATGAAGAAAGTATTGCTGTCGCTCTAATTCCCCCCGCCCTCTAATTCGTGCGATAAGGACAACTGCAGCTCAGACCGAAAAACTGACGAAAAATCGAGGTTTGGCTCTCGTCTATTTTCTCCCCCAATTCTTAACCAATTTTAAAGATATTTCATATACTGCATGAGAAAAGAATAATCTGTGCCTCTATTTTTTCCTTTTTTCGATTATTGTTGTCAAATTCGAAAAAAACGCGTCTGAAAACTGCGGTCAAAATAAGCAAGGTTCTAGTTCCTTTAAATAAAAATTATCTTAAAAAAAGGAAAAAATAGGGGCATAGATCTAGTTCATATTTATATTACTGCAAAAAATCATAGCCCGAAGTTCAGAAACCAGTGAGAAAACAGACGAGAGCGTTTGTATGGAAAAATGGCCGCTCCCCTTTCCTCTTAAGTCCACTTAGCATACCATTTCGAACATTACGTCTTAAATAAATAGCCGTAAAATGATTCTCACCCTAAAACCTGTCACAGCCGAAAGCTTGGAAGAAGATGAACAAGAGAGATAGAGAAGCATGGCTCGTACAGAGGATAGAAGATTGGCGGGCAGAGAAGGAGGCTGCCAAGTTAGTTATATCCAGTCCTTAAGTCCCATCCTTTTCTGTACAGCTTTTGGTGGTAAAATTATTGATATTTTGAAAGTGTGGCTAAAGAACGACCTTTTTTTTAAGGTTCATTATTAACCGACTTCCAAGGTATGAGGTTATCAATTCTACTTTTTGTCTTCTCTTATTTGATTGTGTTTTTTTTTGTGTTTTGGTACGCGATGTCTCCAGCAATTTTGAAAAGATTAAAAAAACTTTTTGTCATCCGGGTTACATCATAGGTGGTCCAAAATAACTTTCTATCTTATTCCCGTAGAAATCGCGTAAATACATATCATACAAGAAAAAGCGTACAGACGAGTTGGGAACCTCCCCTTTTGGAAGTCGGTTAAAATGAGATTTCTGTCAGCAAACTTTGAAAATGAGACGTAAAATTTTGTTTTTGGTTATGTTGATTACGAAGATTTTTCTACAGAGGTTTTTAGTTCTCTGCTGAACTGCGCTACAGATTATTTGTGTGTATTTTTTTTGTTTGTTTGTGTCAATTTCCAAAAAGGCAAAAAGAGACCTCGCGGCAGGCCTAGATGGAGTTGGCGGGATGAGCTCGACTCTTTCGCGTGGAACTGGTCCCAGGTAGCAAAGGTCCCAGGTGGAAAGAGGGAGGAAGGCCTTTGCCCTGCAGCGGGACACTACAGGCTCTTAATAATAATAATAATTGTTTGTCTTGTATGCTGTGCAACATAAATGTATTCTTTCTTTTTCTCTGTTATCCTTCAGGCAAGCAATCCTGGCCGGAGCGAAGGAGAAGCGCGCGAATCTGGCGCGGGAACGAGCGGAGGTCATGTCCAAGGAGGTCGCGGACCAGGATGTTAGGAGAGATATACTGCAGAAGGCTTGCAATCTCTTCCATAGTGAGTAAAAAGTTGATTACATGAAAGATCTCCATATAAAGCAATAATTTGTGAGTGACAAAAAGCTTCAAATCTAAAGTCATTTATTTGATTTAGGCTATAAAGCAGCGCTTAAAAACTTCCACATCACAATACACAATCGACAACACCCTAAGGGTCGGTTCATATCCGGCGGAAAATGCACCGCGCACCGTCGCTGACGCGTTATCGCATCATCAGTTGAGTGTGAAAGGCCGAATGCCCCACGCATCCACCCACCCGGGTGCCAAGCAACCGACACGCAACGCGCCCACCGCCAAGAATGAACTGACCCTAAGTCGCCCACCGTTTACCCTTATATACCCTTATATTCCCTTCTTATTAATTTAGTTCCTTCAATTAGAAAAACAAGTTTATTATTTTGTAAATTAATTACATATTGTCGAATAAAAGCATTTTCTGTTTAGAATTTGAACTAGAAAAAATGGATTATGAGCTGAAGAAAGAATTGGATGCAGAGGTAAGCAATAAGTTTTATAAAATATGATTCTGTATATACATGTAGCATCGGTTTTTCTAAACATAATATAATTGAATTTGAAAGTGCCAATCCGCAATGAGCAAGCGTGGTGATCAATGTCCGTTCCTTCTCTGTTCTCTATTTAGTCTTATTATACAGGGTGTTAAGAAAAAACTTGTCAGATCGTTGAGTGTATTGTTAGGTATCGATATCTGATTCAATTAATGTAAAAAATATATAACCTAAATAACAAATATTTCTCAAAAGGCGAGAGACTTTGTTGTAATTAACGGAATTTCGCAGCAAAAAATGTTTATTTCAAAATTCATTATTATTGTTACTATCACGAATAGTCCATTTGGGCATGTGATTGTGAAACCTATATCACCCTTTTGGGTCGGACAAGGTTTTCTTAACATCCTGTATACAGAATTAACCTGTTTAACCTAGTGGCAACAATACCTCCGCTGTGACGGTCTTCCGGACCCTCGCGTGGTGACACAGCTGAACACCTACCTGCATCTCTGGCAGCAGCTTGAGGTCTGTGACGATGAGGAACTCAACAAGAAGTTTCTAGAAGTTCTGCCGGTTTGTTGACATTACCAATCTTTTTTTAACCATCTGCCTTTTAAATTTGGCGATCTTTGTGGTCGATTGAGTATACTCTATTATATATAATATCTTCTTCCTGTCCTTTTTCCCAATTTATATGGGGTCGACGCTGAGTTCACACATTTGTGGACGTAAAGGACAATGACAGATCTCCATAGTAACTTAGGCCCAATATATTTTTTTTTCACCGACAGTGTAAATTCTCACGTTTTTTTGTGTAGTTAAATGTCAGAAGCTTTTCTGTGTTTTCCACTTTTGCATAGAACTTCACAAAAAGAAATTATTCAGACTTTTATAAGCCAGAAACAAAATGATTACTTATAAAAAAACATTCTTGGTGAAGTTCTGGATAATAACTTAACATTTTTTAAGAAGTTAGAAATGTATACTTAAATTGGTGTAGGTTGCTTTGTGTCCGCGTGAATTTATTGAGTGGGCCGAAATCTGACATTGTCCTTTGCAATAATTGTCAAATTACAAGTAAGCCATTTGACAGCCATAGTTATACTAATTTTGCTGTCAAATGCTTCTGCTAGATACGTCAGACTTGCAAGTCTACCGTTACGTTTCCGACCGACATAAAAAACACATTTATGGACAAGATAACCTTGATATTAAATATAATATGAATAGCTTGGTGTTAATTTTATCTTTTTTTTATTAACTAATATATTCTAGCGATGGGCCCAGTCGACTTTTTGATAACTCGAGTAACTCGAGTTGACCCGGTAACCAACTCGGGCTGCAACTCGAGTTGACTCGACTCGGTCTGCCTGAAGGTACGTCGCGTCGCCGCGTCGTCCGTCCGAGTCAATCAACGCTCAACTCGGTGCATCGTTCCGCGGGTTACTAGTTTGCTACGTTCACGGTTCACCGGGTTGGGTCAGACGGGCTGCGTGGCGTCGAGTAATGACAGTCAAATAAAATTGAGCCTTTTCAAAAATCAGACGTTTATTATTATTAAAAGTGTTTACAAAGTTCAAATCACTCTTCGGGTCAACCCGGGTTGCAGATAATATATTGACTCGGGCTGACTCGCTTACGGTCTGACCTGAGTTACTCGAGTTAGATAACTCGAGTTGCCCATCGCTAATATATTCTACAGATTCTGGACATGCTAGAAGAGTTCCGGCTGCACGCAAGAAAGTTCACCCCTCGTCAAAATGAGAATTACAACGAGGTAAATAAGTTAGGCACTTTGTATTTCTTAACCTTAAATAGGCTCTTATTTGTGATTGTAGAATTAACTACTATGTTTATTTTACGTGGGCAGTTCATGCCTAATCTTTGGATATTCTATAAAAGAGTTCTTCTACAATACTTCAGACCGTATTTTTACACGACTGCCCAAAAAGGAGTGTTATGTTTCCAGGGTTCATGTATGTATGTATGTATGTATGTATATTTGTGAGTTTCTTTATTCCACCATAACTTCTAAAAGGCTTGACCGATTTCAATGTTTGTGGTATCATTAGAAGCTTTGTGTTATCCCGAGTGACATAGGCTATGTGGACAATAAAAAATGGTCAAATAGAAAGTGTGAGTCGAAATCGCCTGCAAAGGGTTCCGAACGATATTTCACTAAATGGTATTAAATAAAAAAAAATATAATAAAAACAATTAAAAAACACGCCAGCCATTTCAAAAAAAATTAAAAACAAGTCAAAATTTGCAGTCGGGGGACCTGTAATGAATTGTTTCAAGTAACCGACCCCGACTGCAAATATTTGACTTGTTTTTATTTTTTTTTGAAATGTCTGGCATGTTTTTTAATTGTTTTTATTATTAAAGTAGAGCATTAAGAAGATATGGGGACGGATGTTTTTTTGTACTTTCATTATCATATCGTATTAACGAGGCTTTTCTTACACGTGATTGTGCAAGTCTCCGATACTGTGTGACTTAAGTCTCCAAGCGACTACCGCAGTACAAACTCATAGACACATAGATACGTAAGTTCTTGACATTAGTATGGCCTACCTGGTTAGTAGGTACCTTTCATCTATACTTATAATAAATCTGTAAAAGTGAAAATTCTGTACATTGAAAATATCGGAAAAATTAATGGCGGGGGGTGTTACTAGACCGACACCGAACCGAAAAGTGCGAAAAAAATTTTTTTGTCTGTCTGTCTGTCTGTTTGTTCAGGTATCACGCAAAAACTACCGGTTCGATTACGATGAAACTTGGTATAATTATTCTTTATTATCCTGGGCACCACACTGGGTAGTTTTTATCGCGGAAAAATATAAACAATAAAAAACAAACTTAATTTTGCGGTTAAAAACTTATTGATAAGTTTCGTCATCCACGCGAACGAAGTCGCAGGCACAGCTAGTTGAATAAATATATTTTTTCTTCTTTCTACTATTCCCAGGTCCGTCTAGCCCTCAGGGAGCAACTAGCCAGCGCCATCCAGATCGCTTCCTACACTTTACTCCGAGACCTGGAAAAGTACCTGAAGTTTGAGTCTACGAAGGTGGCGACGTACGAGAGGGAGTTCACAGGTCTTCGTCTGAACATCTGGGTCGCCGTTAAATGGCCGACAAGGAAACGGAAGCCCGTTGAACCGGAGCCGTGAGTTGGGGTTTTTGTCTTTGAAAGGAGGATGTCAATACGACTTGTTTTTTTTTTTGTATTGTCTGACAATTAGAGAATAAGTTTGAAAAAATATTTATGTCCAATAGTTTATAGGAGATATATCCCTCAGAAGGATCCCATGTAATGTATTTACATTATATGTTATCAAAAATTAAGATTATTGGAGCGAATCATTCTACACCGATTGTGACCCTAGTACAAAGCCAGAAAGGAAGGAATTTATATACCCACTATGATTCTTGTAAAAATACATCCGAATGTTTTAGCACGCCGACACTAGCTGAACCAGCGTTTGTCCTGTCAATCTATACATAAATGCAAAGTTTCATTCATTTATGTCATCGATACATGATTAATTTAATAGGTGCGTCCTTATGCTGCCTCGTTGGCCTAGTGGTTCTAAGCGCGACTGCTACGCTAGAGCTCTTGGGTTCGATTCCCAAGTCGACCAAGGTGTTATTGGGTTTTTCTATGAAATTCTCAGTAGCAGGTCGGAGTTTAGATTTGTGCCCGGTTAGTGGCAATAGGCTCGCCCCCTATTACATGGGACCTAAACATACCGGCGAACTGTGGGTGTACATTGGTACACCTCTGCCTAACCCTTCGGGGATACAGGCGTGATGGTATGTTACGTTTGTATGTTATGTATGTTGTGTTCTTATGTTACTTATTCTGATATAATATATTCTCTTTTCAGAGAAGCAGTAGAGCTACCATTTCCTACCATGAAAGTGGTGGTAAAGCTACCAAAGATCATAGACAGCTCGTGTGTGTGCGTACGCGCAGCTCGGAGTATGATCGACCTGCTGAGCGAAAGTTCCAGAACTTATGCTTTGAAAGCTGATATGCCGGATCGATATGAAGGTAGGAATAAAGTACACATTGTAACTATAAATATATTATATATAAAATTTTCGTGTCACAATGTTAGTTACCATACTCCTCCGAAACGGCTTGACCGATTTTTATGAAATTTTATATGCATATTCAGTAGGTCTGAGAATCGGCTACTATCTATTTTTCATACCCCTAAGTGGTAGTAGGTAGGTAGTAGGCAGGTGCTAGGTAGAAAAAATTGCATTGCAACGCATGCCGGGTACAGCAAGTACTAATATAATAGTGCCTATCAAAATATAAGTAACTCCGATGTTTCGTTTGCGTTAGGTTACATTTATTTTACTTATATAATTGCTGTTCTTTTTCATTTTTACTTTATTTACAGATTTATTCACGTTCAACGTAAAAGAACTAGTAGATGTGCAGAAATTGAAGAAAACCCAGGATGAAGTGAGAACAAAGTTTTATAAAGAAGTCAGGGAGAGGGTGCGAGAACTAGAAGCCTTCTTAAAACTTAACCCGTAAGTTTATATACTCTTTCTAACCTTCCATGAAGAAAAGAGAGAGAGGAAAAGGTATAACTTGGAGTTGGATCAAAAATATGTTAAAAAACCGCCCAAGAACCAGTCGGACTCGTGTACCGAGGGTTCCGTACAAACTTGTGGGTGTATAAGTAAAAGTTATGGTAGGTATTTCTATTGCTAAATAAAATCTATTACATTAGTTTCAAAATGTTTGGTTTAAAATTCAAAAAAATATTTTTTATATAATGGAACTAAAAATTTATGCTTTTCGCAATTTTTTCTTTAGCTTTGTTATTAGATGCTGCTTCGTATCAAATTTCGAGACGGAACCCTAAAAAAGGAAAAATGAATGGTATAATTTGCGAAAATGGCTGTGCATTTAGTATTAGTGACTGACTTAGTAGTAGGAATAGGTCCACAAAGATCAGACCAAACGTTGATTACAGTATTTTTTTTAAATGGTATAAAAAAAAGATTATTTTTTCTGGAGTTAGGTACCTAATTGTTTGATATGTTGATAGCAAAAAATGTTGGTGTGACTTATACCTTTATACTTTATTACTGTTTTCAGATACTTAAAGAATGATAAAGAAAAAGAGGAACTAGATAATTTGAACATGTCTGAACCTCCACCCCTGCCTATTCCGAGAACCCAAATAGCACATTTGAGAGGTAACTATCTATACTAAGTAATTAATATCTTGCTCTTTTTTTTTAACCGACTTCATAAAGGAGCAGGTACTCAATCCCACTGTAATAAATTTATTTTCTGTTTGTTACCTCAGAACTTTCGACTGGGTGAACCGATTTTGATGATTCTTTTTTATTTGAAAGCCTGTGTTTCCCGGGATCCATAAGAAAACCATATAAGACTTATTTTGAGGTCGTTTTTTTTTTGTTCGAATTACAATCGTTTGTCGTTTGGGTCCCGTATTCGGGGTGCGAGAGATTTAAAAAAAAGCATGCCACAGGGACAGCATGCGGTTATCGCTCTCACTGGTCGTCAGGGCCCGTATTCGGGGTGCGAGAGATTTTGTTAAAGCTCCAACCGATTACGTTGCTAGGTTGCTAGGTTATTGGTTGTCAGGCCACGTGCGGGGCAGCCCGCATGCTGGATAACGACTGACACAATTTCACTAGTCTTATGTAACGGACTCGTTGGCCTAGTGGTGCTAAGCGCGACTGCTACGCTAGAGGTCTTAGGTTCGATTCCCAAGTCGACCAAGGTGTTATTGGGTTTTTCTATGAAATTCTCAGTAGCAGGTCGGAGTATGGATTTGTGCCCGGTTAGTGGCTCGCCCCCTATTACATGGGACCTAAACATACCGGCGAACTGCGGGTGTACATTGGTACACCTCTGCCTAACCCTTCGGGGATACAGGCGTGATGGTATGTTATGTTATGTAACGGTAATTAGCGCACATGCTTAAATACCTTTTAGGGTTTGACGTTTCGACCGAAGCATGTACGCGCTAATTCCCGTTACATAATAATAGTATAAACATGCAGCGCGATAGTTTAAAAGTTAGTATACCGTCGTCGTTATCCAGGATGCAACCTACCCCAAATACGGGCCCTAACGAATAGGAAAACTGGCTATTCATACCTTTTTCTACCCTATTATATTATTATTATTAGCTAATATACCTAATACAAGTTTACTTCAACAGATCGTGAATTCAAGAAGTATTTAAGGTCTTGTCGAACAAAAACGAGGGCTGGCGAAATTAACTTGAGGAAATATAGGTATAAAACTTATAATTTAATGAAAATGTTATAGATGTAACATGTAATACATTTAAATTTCCGCTTAAACAAACATCAATTTTATGCTATCGTTCATAAAGTTCATTTTAGAATGCAAGTCTGTCTAAAATGGACAAAATTGGCAAAGAAAACTTTTAGTTACAGGAAGTCAATTTTGAGTATTTCTAGATTAAATAAATAAATGTGAACAACATCACAGATCAGAAACAACGAAGATATCACAAACACCCAGACCCGAGACTATGTAGAAAAGTGGTTTTCTACATTAATATTAATAATAATAATATTTCGGGACATCTCACACACGGTTATCTGATCCCAAGCTAAGCAGAGCTTGTGTTATGGTAACCAGACAACTGATAAACATAGTTATATATTTCTAAATACATACATATTATAGATAAATTACACCCAGACACAGAACAAATGATCGTGCTCATCACACAAACATTTGTCCTGGGTGGGAATCGAACCCACGACCTCCGGTATAGCAGTCAGGGTCACTCACCACTAGACCAACAGGTCCGTTGGTATAATTATTATTTTATGATAATGATTTACTTTTCGTTATTTTTAGGATATGCGGTGGAGTTTTAAACTTGGACCTGATTGTGACACCGCCGCAGCCGAAACGGATGAGAAACGCAGTCACAATTACTACGCGTAAGTAATAAATAACTTATTTTCTACATACATAATAAGCTATAAGTACTATTCAGTAAATGAGAGAGGGTAAGCCGTACGGTTTGACCGCTAATAAAGGGTATCTAAGGCTGCGCTTCCACCAGAGATGTGCGTAGCGAGGGATGTGTTTGTAAAGAACCAATAGAATTGCTTCATTTACCTCGCGCTGACCGAGGCGAGGTAAATGAAGCGATTCTATTGGTTCTTTACAAACACATCCCTCCTTACGCATCCTCGCACATCTCTGGTGGAAACGCAGCCTAAGCGGCGCGCACCGCGGTTAGTCTGTGGATGGGTGACCATATACAGGGGGTTGAGAAAGCCCTGCCCGATCCGTGTAGGTATTGTTAGGTATCGGTAACTGATTTTACTAACGTAAAAAAAATCGAAAAAGAAAATAAACAAAAACGACACCCAAAAAAGAAAGTCACAGGTGCTGCCAAATGAGCAAAGAAAATGACAGTTATGTCAATTCTGACAACCAGTATTACTATGATTTCACACTGTGTTACCCAGTAAAGTGCGTTGTGGAGGTCAGATAAGGTTTTTTTTTTTTTTGGTAGAGATCTTTGCAGTTAGCCTGAGCGCAGGCTTTGACTGCTTCACCGGACTTTATGTAACATACGGTATTCAGCTGAATCCGGTGAGACTGGAAGCCGAGCCAACATAGCTTGGGAAAAGACACAAAAATCTGTTTGTTAAATAAATTTATTTACATGTTACATAATATGGTAATATAAAATTATTTTATTAAATCTAAAAACTATTATAATAATATTCTCTAACAAAGGTTATGTATAAACTTTAGACAGAAAATATTTTTAATGTACAAATCTTATTTAATTTGAACATATAAACATAATAGTTAAAATTTATTTATTTTATTTGGTTATTATAAAGTATTTTTTTTTACATAGACATTAAATATTTAATTTAGTCACATCACAAACATATTAATTACTAAGTGTTTTTAAATGTTTAACTTTTCCCTTGCTTATTACTCAGATATTAGTATTTTTTTCCAAAAAAAAAGTGCTAAGATACTAATAATTTAAAATTAAAAACATAACACAAAATATAACTGTAAATTGAAACCTAACTCTAAGGTTTGTAAATTATTTACAAATATTATGTTCGATATCGATCTATATATCTTGATATCGATATCGATAGAGAATCTCTTGATATCGATAGATCGTCTCTATTCCTTTTTGCGACAAAAAATGATATTTTTTTAACCGACTTAAAAAGAGGAAATTCTCTATTTGACTGTTATTATTATATGTATCTTACTCCATATCTCCGGCAAATATAGATCAATTTTAGAAAATTTCTTGTCATCATTATTGTATGCCTCAAAGGTGCTCACATATAAGACATTTTAAATCGATTCTTCTTTCCTATATGTAATCTACTCTTCTCCTCAAGACCATTAAGCCAACGACACATTCTCCGTCTGCTTAGTCTTCTGAGAGATCAAGGTCTTCTTCAGTCTTCTCCAGAAGAGAGTTCTTTCGGCTTCGTCTTTCGGCCAAACTATGTAGGTTTTGGTCACCATGAGATAATGGAGTGTGTTGGGTCGGAGACGTCGGGGTATGTCTTCTAAAAGAACAAGAGTTAAGTCTTCTCTTCTTGTCTCCAGAAGTCTGTAAACATGAGAAGAGTGGTTTAAAGGAAAGGTTTTTTAATGGTTTGTGTTGTGGAATGGAAATATAAGGTATATGGGCTAAATTTGATTGGTTTATTTCCGCAAATATGAATGAATCAATCTAAAGTAATGAGAATCAATTTAAATTAATTATGATTTATTTCTTGCACAGTCATCATCTCCCGAGCCTTTTCCCAACTATGTTGGGGTCGGCTACCAGTCTTACCGGATTCAGCTGAATACCGTATTTTACATGGAGCGACTGCCTATCTGACCTCCACAACCCATTTTACTGGGAAACACAGCATCCCATAGTAAGACTGGTTGTCAGAATTGACTTAACGACTGCCAAAGATCTATGTATGACAGCCGGGACCTACTGTTTAACGTGCTTTCCGAAACACGGAGGGGTCTCGGTATGTTATAAATGGTCACCCATCCACGGACCAACCGCAGCGAGCGCGGCTTAACCTGTATTACCGGTCAAACCGTACGGCTAACACTTAGCCACGAGCCCCTCCCAGTATTGCTTAATAATAATTGTTCCAGTAATTTTAATGAAATAATGTACTTGTAAGCTCTTTCATTTGACATACGAGATAAAGTGCTACAAGGGTAGGAACGCTTTGCCCCATTACCCTTAATTTTTTAATTACTTCCCAGTACAGAGTTACTTCAAAATAATTGAAAAATATTTGTGCACATAAACAACATAACATAACATACATAACATACCATCACGCCTGTATCTCCGAAGGGTTAGGCAGAGGTGTACCAATGTACACCCACAGTTCGCCGGTATGTTTAGGTCCCATGTAATAGGGGGCGAGCCTATTGCCACTAACCGGGCACAAATCCAAACTCCGACCTGCTACTGAGAATTTCATAGAAAAACCCAATAACACCTTGGTCGACTTGGGAATCGAACCCAAGACCCCTAGCGTAGCAGTCGCGCTTAGCACCACTAGGCCAACGAGGCAGGCATATAAACAAACACTATACTTATCCAACACGAATCAGAGTTTTTGATATATTTTCGCTAGCCTACTAATATTTATTTAGCCTTACCTATGTTGCGCCAAATGCATTTCGAACTGACACCAGTGGCTGAGCAGGAACCGCTGCGAGATGATCAGCATGATGGACCGGGAGCGGTCCATGCAGGACACTATGTTCTCGAGGATCGAGAGACCCACCTGGAAACAACATGTATGGTCACTTGAAGGAATAAATCAATATGACATGTACGGTGTGACTTCAAGAAATAAGGAAGAGCTGATAAATTAAGAAACCCCAGAAAGAACTATGGATATTAAATGTGGACAACATTCAATTTGATATATTATTCTGAGTTCAAAGTAGCTTAAGCATTTTCGTTATGGAATCAGAAATAACGAAGGTGCTACAAGCACCCAGACCCGAGAAAATGTAGGAAAGCGGTTTCCTGCATTGGTTTCGAGAAGGAAACCAGGACCCGAGCCGGCGACACCTTGATAACCGTTGTTTACACCTATTAACCAAAGAGGTCGTCAAAATTTTGGATATGATTGAAGTTACCCTGCCGCGCAACACTTTCACCAGTTTCGGAATGGATTTGTAATTTAGCACGGCTTACATAACTTTGACGTAGGTTTCTTTTTGCCTCAAAAAGGCCAAGAAAAAGAAAAAACACTAATAAACTTACAGGAAAAGGGAATACTTGGGTAAAAATGGATTTAAAGGTGACTGATGTTGACTTATGTACCACAAGCAGACCTCATTCATAAACAGTGCTTGATTACAAAATTTTTGTTACTTTTACATGTCTTTCAAGTCTCCCTAACTCCTGTGAGAAGAATCCGTATTTTTTTATTCTACAACTGGAAGTTTTAAACAAGTATTTCATCAATGGCCTGACCTGGAAGTCCCTCTCGTGCAGACAGGCGCTGATGCTGCACTCGGCCTCGATGTGCGGCAGGAGGTGGTCCAGCACCCAGCCGCGGTCCTCGTTGCAGTACGATACAAACACGTCGTAGTTAAATACCGTTCCCTCTGGAGAAAGATGTATAATATATCATAATAATGATATCCCAAGACAACTCACACACGGTCATCGGATCCTAAACTAAGCAGAGCTGTTCTATGGTAACCAGACAACTGACAACCACATAAACATTATAGATAAATTCGAACAAATGATCATGCTGATCACACAACGATTTCTCCTGTGTGGGAAATTGGGAATCGAACCCACGACCTCCGGTTCAGCAGTTAGGTTCACTAGCCACTAAAGGAACAGTCCACACAAGAGTTTCTAATGAGAGAAAATAAAAGGATTTCTTGTTGAAAATGGGCATATTTATGTTTAAATAAACTTTAAATGTGAGACACTATTCAATACTACGACACTTTCAAAATTGATTGCGATTTCCATGTTTGTCATTATGTGATTAAAATAAATAAATCATGTAAAATGTTTGAGATGGAAATTACACTTGACATTTAATGCTTAAAATGCATAGACTTAAATATTGTTTAAATTATCATAATCTGTAATTTCTCTACCATAAAACAAAAAAAACATTTGTGAACTTACCAACTATAGTCTCATTCTTCGTTATAATACTCAGCATCGCAGAATTCCTCATCATTATAAAGCAGTATCTTAAATTCCTTCTAAATAAAAACATGGTTACCATTGGCAGTAACACACAAGGAATTATCAACAGTGTCAATAACACCATCCTTCCATTTGCCAGTTCCACTTCATAGTCGATTTCTCTCGACGCTCTTTTGCAACTAGTAACATCAGATACTAATATCGATCTACTCTCATTTATCTTCAAGCATTTATAAGAAGTCGGGCTATAGTCAACCAATTTGAAATTACCCGAAACTTCGATGTCGTCTAGACAATTTTTGTCACAATTCAAAACCATTTGGATTCGGTCTTCGATGATATTGTTGTAAAAAGTGTACCCAGAATGGAAGACACTGAGTTTTGGGACTTTTAGTAACCCCGAATGTTGATTGATTTGATTTTTGTACGCCATTTTGTATAAGTCTTTTACGTGACAATTGCAAACTATGAAGTTCCCTGATAGTGCCAAATATTGCACGTTTAGTACGTCTTCTATCATTTCTTCTGTTATAACGTTTATATTATTATTTTTTAAAGTGAGAAGCTTCAGTTTTTGCATATAAGCAAATCTTTTGTCAAACCAAGCTGGTAATCTATTGTTATTCAAATCCAGGACTTGCAGTTTACTCAGTGTTTTCACTACACTTGCATTCACAGAACTAATTTCATTGAAAGCTAACTGCAGTATCTCTAGTTTCCTAAAATCTTTAAGTATGTCCATATCTTGTAGTCCAATATCTCTCCCGTATAAAACTTTCAAAGATTTCTCTACCCCTTTCAGAGCATCTCCATAAATCATTATACCATTATTACCAGATAAATCTAGTACTTCTAATGATGTAGTATTGAAAATACCGGGTAAGAGACTATTTAATCCGGTTTCACATAGCGATAAACTCTTAAACTTCTTGCCCAAACCGAGTACCATGCCTAAATTTCGTTGTGTTAACTTTGTGTACGACAAATCTAAGGACACCAAGCCTTTTAAATCTTGTAAGGCTAAGTAATTTTCTGAAGCTAAATTTTTAGGGTTTCCATTCTGATCAACAGCTTTATTTCTGCTCAAATCTAAGTGCATCAAGTTATTTAAGCCTACGAAAGCTGAAGCGGCTATGAAGTTTATTTCATTTTCTCCGATGTATAATGCTGTTAGGTTCTTCATCCCTAGAAAGACATGTTCGCCAAGGGTCTGTATGGAACACGCTCTTAAGTCCAGTTCTTTCAGATTGTTGAAGTTAACTGAGGCTAGGCCTGATGACCAGATGGAGGCTGTAAATGAAAGTTGACCTGAAATTAATTTAAATAGGTTTATTCTACATTTTATTGCGTATAGCAGATATCGATCCATACAAAAAAATAACTATTTATATTATAAAAAAAGTCAGGCTATTTACAAAATGCGGGGCTTGGAAACTATTTAAAAATTTAGTCAATTTCTTATCAAGGTAATTTTAATTGTTTATTTTCGTTTGTCTAAAGAAATTAGTTCTAAACTAATTCTATATTACTGTTTTTTATAGATATTATATTAAAAAAAAACCTGAAACTAAGGTCCAGTTCAAATAACCCCGTGGTTTCCAAATAAGGTTATTTGCAAATACTTAACTGTATTTTAAAATAATGTGCATTGCAAAAAAATAACAAATCTGCAATTATCATTATCAGCCTATAGTAGTCTACTGCTGGACATAGGCCTCTCTAATTGCACGCCACTTAGATAAAAACTGCAATCATTGGTGTTTAAATATAAATTTGGTTCTCCTACCCTCAATTTGTGATCCCTCTTCCATCTTCATTTCGGTGGCTCCGGTAGCATTAAAGGTCATTGTATACTGGTCGTCCGAACTCATGCCGAGGAAAGAGTTGCCGTAGAATGACACGTACTCCAATGTGTCTGAGAGCCACCGGCCTTCCGTGTCTCGGAAACCAAATATCTAAACAAAAAAAAAAATTTAAACTGTATTTAAAATTCTTATTTAGCAACTAAATAGCATTTTTTTAAGTCTTGATGTATAGTCCCTTCATATAAAATACGGTATTGAGCTGAATCCTGTAAGACTGGAATCCGACACCAGTATAGTTTGGGGATAAGGCTAGGCAGATGATGATGTTCCTGATTCGCACCCTTAACCGCTTCCTAAGTGCTCTAGTTGTGGAGAGGAAATTTTGCAACAAACGGTGCAACGGTAAAACTGTACAGTAGCAAATCTACATATTAAGAAGTATTTACTATTCTGCCTACCCCAAATGTGTCTTGAACTCATGTTTCATTTATTAACCGACATTATACTCTTAAACTATATTAGACATACGTCATTTGAAGGAGTCTTAAAAAGGTCAGAAGTACCTATCTTTATATATAAAAACGTATAATATATATATCTTTTTTTGTTGTGTTTGTCAGGAAAAGGTTCTTATTAAAGAAAAAGTTTGCAAAATAACGCTGAAAATTAGGAAATTAAAGAATACCCAACCACCAAATTAAGTAATACTAACTTTTGTTACGATAGTGATTTGTTGGATTCATCAGCACCCCTAATAATACAAAGGCACTGGGAACGGGACCTAGGTATTCACGCGGGTGAAACCGCGGGGCACAGCTAGTGCTAAATAAAAAATACGACTTCTTAAATCTCGAATCGTAGTCATAGGATATTGTATCGGAAATTCCTGAATAGTTTCCAAAATTCAACAAGACTGGTCCCTGCTAAATAAGTTCAATCATCATCATAAATGCATGATACTTACATGAGGTATCCGTGTAAGTTGACATCTCGCCAAACTGAGATATTTGACCGTGTTTTGTTTACTCCTCTGGTGCTCATTGACAATCTTATGTAATGTAGGCACTGGATTTATCGTTCCCGATAAATCAAACGCGTTCTCCATTTCATCTGTAAATAACATCAAAACAATAAGTTAGTAATATCGCAAGACACCTTTACTAAACGACTGAAGAAAAATCGGAAATGCCCCAATAGTTTCGATTCTGGCATTTTGAAACTAGTGTAGCATTTCCGATTCTTATCACGAGTACAAGAGCATGGCTCTTAAATTGATGATGATGATGATCACGAGTAGATACAGTCGTTTAGTATTTCTAATGTGTAATTTTGAAGTATTTTCCAATGGCCCAGTTATTTGGGATTTTTTTAATGAGAGCGCTTTCACCACGCTGTCAACATGCGGGTTAGACTTCGCAGAAAAATCTTGTTGATGGACCTTCACCTTTCAAGCAAATAATTAACATCATTTCGTAATTTTTTTGGCCTCTCAAGTCCTTTTCCTTGAAAAATGGTTAGAGAGCTATGGGATATTAGGTGTATAGACCAGAGTAAGGAATTTGGAAATGGATCCAGAAACTTATGTAAATTCAAATAAATAAAGTCCATATGGTTCTGTAATCTAAATAGAACACAAGATTTCTGAAGAATTAGGTCAATTTACTTGATCGGAAGACCGTCGTTTATATGCATCTGGTTAAAAAATAATAAAAAGAAGGACTTAAGGTCAAAAATTTTTTGACTCTTAAACAATATTGATTGATTGATTGACTCAATTTATAAATGTCGACAATTGACTGGAAATTAACTGGAACGATCTTTAAGAGACAAACAATCCAATATGCTGATGTGTAGTAAAAAGCAAGCCTACGGTTTCCTTTCCTATAAGGACTTAACAACCGTACGATTCCGAGCTTTTTTAATTACAATGGTGAAAGCTGAAATGGTGATTATTTTGGAGTTAAAAAGATCACCTTTGAAGCATTTGTCTTTTGGACACATCGGATCATTGTGGTGCTTCACCTCTGCTGAAACGGTGTAGTAAATAGTCAAGATTAAATTAAAAAAGGGGGTAGGCAGGTAGAAAAGTAAGTAGAATAAGGATGTAGGTAGGATAGACACTGTAATACCAATACATCTGTCTCGACATTTCTCCATAACTATTGATACAATCTAGGAATTGTAAGTTGTCTAGTCCAAAATCATTATAGAAAAACTTGGTAAGCCGTTGGTCCCGACTGTCATACGTTGATCTCTGGCAGCCGTACACCCATTACAATTCTGACTACCAGTCTTATGGGATAGTGTTATACTCATTAAAATATGTTGTGGAGGTCAGATAGGCAGTCGCTCTACAAATACAGTATTCAGCTGAATCCGGTGAGACTGGGAGCCGATCCCAACATAGCTTGGGAAAAGTTGGCAAAGAGGATTTTTTGTATAAATTTAACTAAATTAGGTTGTTTAGTTTAAAGAACTATACCTTTTCTTGGCCTTAAGCTTCCGATCTCGTCGACCCAGTCCTGGACATCCGTCATGTATCCCATGAGACATACTTGACGCCTTGTGAGAGCGACTGGTGAGAATAACAGGCAGAGGTGTATGCTGGAATAGAAAGTAATCATCACTTATGTAGGTAATATAATCTATACTTATAATAAATCTGTAGTTGTGAAAATTCTGTACATTGAAAATATCAAAAAAATAAATGGCGGGGGGTATTACTAGACCGACACCGAACCCAAAAGTGTGAAAAATAAAATTTTTGTCTTTCTGTCTGTCTGTTTGTTCAGGTATCACGCAAAAACTACCGGTTCGATTACGATGAAACTTAATATAATTATTTTTTATTATCCTGGGCACCACACTGGGTAGTTTTTATCCCGGAAAACAAACTTAATTTTGTTGTTAAAAACTCATTGATAAGTTACGTCATCCACGCGAACGAAGTCGCAGGCACAGCTATTGAAGGAAATAAATGCGATTTTTATTTGACAGGAATATAATTAACTACATAAATAAGATAATTGATTGATAAATGTAGAAAGGGAGCTACTTCAATAACCACGATGACAAAAGTATTTTTTTGAAATTGATTTAAAATTGCCGGAGATACCGTGTAAGAAAATCATACAGCTGTACCATACAGTGCCATCTTCTGCTAGAAACGGTTCAAAAAGAGGAAAAATAATGTTGGAACAAGTGAAATATAATAGTAGTAATAAATGTGGACAAGATAACTTATATTGCTCTGAACCCAAAGTAAGTACTGGTGTTACGGAATAAGAGACAACGAAGGTACAAACACCCAAACCCGAGACAATGCAGAAAAGTGGTTGACTACATTGACCCGTCCGGGGATTGAACCTGGGACCTCAAGAGCTGGCGACACCTTGAAACCATGTGTGTACGCCACTCGACCAGGATACGATCTCTGACAACAGCTTATTATTATAAGGATTTTTTCATCCAAATCAATGTAAGTATAAGTCAGATTCACATCCGTTGCAGTCCACATACTGTTGTCTGCCTTGCATGTAACTAGCGAAAAACTGCAATAGATGTGGGGTACATCCGACCTCTGCCAGCTTCCGCAGCAAGATGTCATTGTCGACGGTGTCAAAGGCCTTTCTGAAGTCAAAATAGGCTGCGTCCACCTGCACCCCAGCATCTACTGCCGGCACCACCTGTCCCATGAAATCATGGAGATTGGTAGCAGTGCTGCGCCCCGGCCGGAATCCGTGCTGCGCATCCGATAACTGTCCGCGCATTTAATTTTGCCCTTGCATGCAGCGCTGAATGGCAGACTCGAACACCTTAGCCGGCGTCGACAACACCGCTACCGGCCTATACCCACCGATGTCGGCTCCCACCTTGCCTTTGGGCACTGGAATGACTCGCGTGGTCTTCCACCGATCTAGGAACCTCGCAGAATTAAGACAGGCGTTAAATATATAAAGCAATGGTTCCGCGAGTACCCTACCACAATCTTTAAAAAGAAAGGCTGGTATACCATCCGGGCCCGCAGATCGCTTAGGCTTGAGGCGCTCTAGTGCACTTCTAACGTCTTTAAGACTAAGTGTATTAATTTGCACGCATGCACTACCTGTAGTGTTTCCCGCTTCCGCCGCTTCTGGGTCTAGTCGTGGCGGCGTACTACTATACACCGACGCAAAATAAGTCGCGAACTGCTCAGCACACTCCTCGTCCGACAGATACTGACCGTCCTTTATAATGCTCTGTCTACTCGTTGAACCTTTCTGCATTCTAAAGTATATTTGTTTTTATTATCTTATAGACACCTGTTTTTGTTAACAAAGAACTTTTACACAATTTCTTAATTGCTTTTTTGTACGAAGAAGCAAACATGGTTCTTACGGCAACAAAAAGTAAAGTGAGTTATTTTAGGTACCTAATGCCGCGCTTGCCTCCGTAAGCCCTTGAATGTGTGACTATGTATTTATTTCATCTTGAAAAATACTGTTATTTAAACAACTACGAAGCTTATTAGATTTGTTTTTTTTTGTAAAATCTCCCTTCAATATTTCACGTATATAATTAGCATTACAGTTACTTGATAAATGGAGAATTGATTTAATGTGTATTGTTTTGTAATAGAACTTTATAGCTGCCGTGCGCGGCTTAAGCGCAATACACACTGAGCCCGCCGGGCTTTGTCGGCGGCCCGGCGGGCTCAGTGTGTATTGCGCTTTATGAAAACCAATTTTCTACTCGATCGGAATTAGATAGAACTAAGATTTTCAAAAATATCTGTTATCTGAGATAAACAGACACACTCCTGTTACATATCATAATATTCTAGATAATAACAGATACCTATACTTTATCAGCGGTTTGAATGAATACCTACTTGTATCTATGTATCAATGTTAGCACTCGGTTAGCTAAAATATGTGTCAGATACAAAGGCTTTCATGTCTATCTACCTTAACCACTTGTTCACTTTGCGCGGTCCCTTATTGTTATTATTTGATATAATTTATTATTTTTAATGTAATGACAGCGTGCTACTGGGGAGTTTGTTGCGCCGTTTCTTCTCCTTAGCCAAAGCACTTAGGAAGCGGTGAAGGGTGGGCAATTTGGGGTCGGTTCATGTCTGGCGGTGGTGGCGTCGCGTGTTGTCGGTCGCGTGGCGCTGGGGCGTTCACACTGACCTGATGACGCGTTGGTGCGTCAGGTGTGAGAGGTTGGATGTTTTGTTGTGTGTTTGCTCGTTCTGGCGTTGCGCGGCCTATGTTGCGCGCTGCCTTTTCCGCCGGATATGAACCGACCCCTAAGGTGCTGTCCTTTTGTAATAATAATTGACGTTTGATTAGTGCTACTTTGTAGCCTAAGTTAAATAAATAATTTTTTATTTTGATTTTTTTGATTTTATATCAATTAAAATACGAACTAACAAGTTGATATTAAAGATTTAATTATATATTTAATTTATAAAGATATTCGGTTTGCCACGATGTCGTTTAGCATTATGTGGGACCCACTTTGTGGTTATTTTAGCCAACAGCTCATCTGACATCAACAGACAGAGAGAGAGGGAGGCCTTTGCCTTGCAATGGGACAACACTGACTTTAGATAAATATAAAGGTTACACAGCTTATTTGGCAAAAAAAAAACTAAACAAATAGGTACATGTCCGAAGCCTGTAGGAGCCGCGCAGAAATTGCGTAAGCGACCCCGTGGCTCTGACCAAGGCAAGGACGGGACCGGGGTGTTTTTAGTCAGTGCAGTTCCGACATATCCCCACGCTGTGCCCTCAGCGTGGGTTGAAATCACTAGAGATTGAGGCTTAAACAATAGCCAATTAAAACATGCATTTCCTTTAATTTATTAAAATATTGGGGTGTAATAGTTCCACTGTTGAGCCAAAGCCTCTTCCCATATAGAGAAGGAACGAGCATTGATCACCACAATTGCTCACTTGTAATTTGTCATTTGGAGTTCCTATTATCAGAGTTCTGGTTTCCTAACGATATTTTCTTCGTCGTTTTGGTTTTGCTTTTGTCGGTAATGACTCTATTTGCAAAGTTCCAAAATATGGTTTCCGTTGAAAAAACAGCAAGAAACATTATTAAAAACAATCTACGCAAGGATTTCTTATTCAATCTAAAGGTAGGTACATAATGGCAGAAGAAACATATATGTATTTGACGACCTCCGTGGTCGAGTGGCGTACGCACCGGTTTCAAGGTGTCGCTAGCTCTGAGGTCCCGGGTCGATCCCCGGTCGGGTCAATGTAGAAAATCACATTTCTACATTGTCTCGGGTCTGGGTGTTTGTGGTACCTTCGTTATATCTGAATTCCATAACACAAGTGCTTTAGCAACTTACTTTGAATTCAGAACAATGTATGTGATGTTTTCCTCATTTATTTTAATTATTTATTTATGTAGGTACATTATTATGTACTATAGATATCATCATAATAAACTCAAACTAAATAGTTAATGATTAGAAATTACCAATCAATTACCTATACCTACCTATCTTGAAAATTATAATCATTAAAATATGATAAGCAAGTAAACAATTAACACTTAGAAATGCACTTACATTGCACCACTTCTTATGATACTACAGTTGTTATATGAAGGTATATATTTCTAGTTTAAATTCCGGTGAAGCAGTCAAAGCCTGCGCTCAGGCTAACTGCAAAGATCTCTACCAAAACAAAAATCTTGTTTTTTTTTAAGAAAAACCTATGCATTTTCTTCTCCATAGAAATGTCATAAAACGTTTTGAAAGAGCTTAAAAAGACTTACTTGAAATGAAAATATTTTGATTTTGATGTGTACCTAAATCAATCTAGATTCTAGACTTCTTCTAGATTTTAATGTTTATAAAAAATAATTCCTTAAAAAAAGTTGCAACAGTCGGAAATTGAACCCGAAACCCTAGTGCAAAAGTCCAGTACTTAGTCATTGCGCTAAATAAGTCGCATATACAATTTTTGACGGAATTACAACTAAAAATATCAAATTAATTACAATAGAAACTATTAGAAACATCAAATTGGTTAATTAAAAGATATACTTACATCACAAGACGCAGAATCATTTTTTTATATCATCCACTATGAAAATACTGTTTCTCATCTACACCATTATTGAAAAACACACTTCGAACTACACAACCATATCTCAAAAACACAAAAGTACACTGAGTCTGCAACTAGTATGTACTTTTAGTACACTGTTACTGCAAAGTACACTTTGAATTCACTTTTTAATTGCAGTAATTGCTGTATTTTTAGTAATTTGTAGTTATTTTATGCTTGTATTATGTAAAAAATGTTCTATACGATTATTGAATCGTATAGAACAAAGTATGATATTCATATAGATTGTGAATATTGATTCACAATCTATATGAATATCATAAGCTTATCTAATCGTTGGCGGTCAAAGACAATGATTTCATTGCCATTTTGTTTCAAGATAAATATTACAAAAAAAAATAGGTAAAATTGTTTATACCTGAATTTTATCTAAAATAATACACTAATATGTATATGTCACTGACATATAACTAAAAACCAGAAAAAACTAAATTAAAATTGATAGTAAAATAGGTAACCCTTCCTAAAAGATGTTTGTTTTTGCTGTACTATATAATTGTGACCGCGATATTTGTCAAAAAGTGTTACAAAAATGGACTTTACGGCTATTGAAATAAAGACGATTTTAATGTAATTTTTTTAACTACTTATGTTGAATGTTATGTTATGTTATATTGTTTTATGTTATGAAGATGAACTGTAGGTATATAGATGTTTTATCTTTGGTCGTTTTATCTGATTCGGATTAATTTTATTGGTATGGATTTTGACAATGGAAATGGTTTTAAAAGATTACTTTTAACAATATTAAAAGTCCGTTGTTTGTGTAAAACAATGGTATTCAGCTGTATTCCGTGAGAATGGAAGTAGACCTCAAAATAGTTTTGGAAAAAAAATAGAAGAATAAATGGCGAAAAAGCTTTTTTTAATAAATAAACAATTATTAGTTAATAAAAACGAAAATGAATGGATGTACAAAAACACGAGAACGGCTGATCCTATTTGCTTTCTTTTTATATATTTTTAGAAGATTAAAGAAGGTTTAAAAGTTGAACTAAACAAAAAAAAAACTATGAAAGTAGAAAAAATGTTGTAACTTTTATTGACGTTATATCATGTTTTATTTTTTCCTAGCCATTTCTAACCACTTCCCAAATCTTTAACCCTTATAGTGCAACTCCCGAAGTGCCTGCAACCGATGAAGTACCAGGTCCAGTATCGCGCGCCTCAACCCCACGCCGCGGGGGCCACTCGGACCCCGGAGGAGATTGAGGCCGAGATCAAGAAGGTTGAGGCACAATATGAGAAGCTGGCTCAGGTTTTTATTGAGTAAGTACTTTTTTTCCAGCCTATAAACGTCCTACTGCTGGGCACAGGCCTCTTCCCATATAGAGAAGGCACGAGCATTGATCACCACGCTTGCTTAATTGCGGATTGGCGATTTCAGATCCCAATTTTGGGATCCAGGTTTCCTCACGATGTTTTCCTTCACCGTTTGTAGCCACCGTTTGTCAGTAAGTAGTTAGATATGGAAAAAAAATATGAATCATGTAACTTTCATTTCATATTTATTTTGCGACAGTGGTTACAGAGTTGTTACAGGTTAATTTGTGTGCGTTGCATATTTGCATTGTAGAATTTTACACATTTAATACTTAGGTATGCAGGGTGTCACCGAAAGGGTATATCTATCCAAAAGGGGTGAAGAGTACATCTGGTATAGAGTCAGTCTACAAAATTTCAGCTCAAAATGAATTACTTTAATTTGATATAAAAAATTTCGAACCAATTAAACCAAAAATAATAGGTATCAGAAATTGGCCATTTTATCAAATGTTTGGAGCAGCTTGTAAAAGCAACGAAAAAGTTGTTACATGCGTGCGAACAGGTTAGGTTCTTAAGTCATACTTAAATACATATAATTAATTTCGATTTTTACTATTCTTTATCCAGTCTCCCTCAAGAAGTGATGTGGAACGAGCCTCCGGTGGTTTGCCAGTGGCAAGAACAACGAAAGCTATGGACCAGTAACTATGTTAACGATTATAAGTTTAACGAGGATAAACTTACTATACAGTTTAGGACCGGAGTTCTTTGTGAGTACCTATAGTATAATAATAGTATCTAATAATATCTTGGGATAACTCACACACGGTCATCTGATTCCAAACTAAGCAGAACCTGTACTATGGTAAGACGACAATGGATAAACATACTTATCTATTTTTAAATACATACCTAACCATTATAGAAAAATATTTTTTTTGACTATGTTTATTTATTCATCATTTGTTCCGTGTCTGGAGGTTATTATTACACCCAGACACAGAACAAATGATCAAGCTCATCACACAGAGATTTGTCCTGGTTGAGAATGGAACGTCCGCACTCCGCAGTCAAATTGTCAATCGTGTAGTTACAGTCATATTTTCTCTAGCGAAACTTTTGAAAAAATAATCATACTTATAAATCTTGTTGCAGGGCCAATCGGTATAGCTACGTTAAAATATAGTAACCTACCATTTCAGGGATGGGACATAAAACCTGATCCAAACAGGTCTGTTTAATTTATTAATTTTCAAAAAATATGTATATTCTCAGCGTCTGGATACTATTACATCATTAGTACTATGAAACATAATGTTAGTTTTCAATAACCGTCCAAATTTTCAAAGCTGGTTTAGAATCGATAATAGATTCAGAAATAAAAATGTGTTTTTCACTTATTTTTTTGTATTTTTCAGTAAAGGCGTCCTTATAACAGTGACTGGGTTGTGTGTGACGGTAACCTGGCTCTGTACAAAGAATGCGGTGAAACTGAAGTTTATTGCGAACGCATCGACCAGCGCCTTGAAGGATCACTTCAATAAAAAATATACTGTTAAGAAAATGGTTCAGGTAAGCGTTATTTTACTCTTTTTAGGGTTCTGTACCTTAAAAGAAAAATGCGGAACCCTTATAAGATCACTTTATTGTCCGCCCATCTGTCTTTCAAGACCCTTTATATTGGGGACGGGTGGAGATGCTGATTCGAAATTTTTGAAGCTTGAATTTGCGTTTAATCAAAATAAATCAAGTCTAACTTAAGAATTAAAATTTTAATAACAATTGGTAATAATTGTATTTACGGAAATAATAGAGTAGATGACTTATTTTTTTATAATGTCACATGTCACTAGCTGTACCCGGCATGCGTTGCAATGCAATTTTTTCTACCTAGCACCTGCCTACTACCACTTAGGGGTATGAAAAATAGATAGTAGCCGATTCTCAGACCTACTGAATATGCTTATAAAATTTCATAGAAATCGGTCAAGCCGTTTCAGAGGAGTATGGTAACTAACATTGTGACACGAGAATTTTATATATAAGATAAAGGTAAATAAAGGGTTTTATAATGAAAGAAAAGTAAGTATCAGGCTAAATAAGTTGAATTTGGCTTTACACCCGGTCGTCTTCCCGATCGATAGGTGGTATTTAATTTTAAATAAACACATGTCTACAGATAATGCAGGACTCAGCGTGCGACTTCTTCCCCGCGTTCGACGCGCACAACAAGATGGAAGGCTCAGCTCCTAAGGAGTGGGTGATGGAGAGGCACACGTACCACGCGATGGCCTTCCTCTCCAGGGCATACAACTTCCAGTGGAGCAGGTTTGTTACCTAGGTTACCTAGGTAAAGAAAATAGAAATTGGTACATTTATTTGCCACAGCACAGAAAAATGCAAAAAAAATCCTTAGGGAATTACCACTATCACTGGTCAATGTGCAATCAATACCAAAAACAATCAAATAAAAATCAAAGAAAATCCCGACAAATTTCGCTAAACTTCGTAAATTAACGCTAAGGACCACCTCGATCACGTAAGCAACAAAAAGAACCGCATTTTCCACCGGTTCTTTTTGTTGACATTACATACTCTTCGTGAGAGTGAAATAATGGTAAAAAATAACACATTGAAAAAATATGTGGCATTTATTAATGTGTAAAATAATTTCTAAATATATTTCAGATGGAACGTACCAGCTGGATATCGTATAATGATCATGCAAATAAGAGAGGCAGTTGATACAAAAAGAGAGGTATTTACTATAATAAGTTCCTATATATCTAGACTTAGAACAAATATATAAATGTGGACAACACCATACATTGCTCTGAACCCAACGCTACTTACCTAAGTTGCTAAATCTGAGAAACCGAAGGTTTTTAGGTCCTACCACAACACCCAGACAATGTAGAAAAGTGGTTTTCAATTGGCCCGTCCGGGGATCGAACTGAAACTTCAGAGCTAGATTCACACCACCATTTTAAGATATACGTTTTGGCTGGCCCTTTCATCCTTTAACTGGCCTGTTGGTCAGGGGCCCGAGTCCGCTATTTTAAGTCAGTGAGTGGCGGGTTAATAAACGTTCCAGTGTACTTGTTCTTGTGCCTAATTTTCGTATTTGATGTATAGGCGTGTATGTATGTATATAATATCTAAGTAAGTATGTCTATTGCCTGGTGGCAATACAATCTCTGCTTAGTTTACGATCAGATGGCAGTGTGTGATTAGTCACAGAATATACTTTTATAATAATAAATAATTATACCAGCCTATAAGCGTCCCACTGCTGGGCACAGGCCTCTTCCCATATACTTAGAGAAGGCACGAGCATTGATCACCACGCTTGCTCTCTGCGGATTGGCGATTTCAGATACCAAATTTTGGAATCCAGGTTTCCTCACGATGTTTTCCTTCACCGTTTACGGTACGGTTTAAGGTACTCTTCTCATTTGCGGATTGGCGATTTCAGATACCAATTATTGGATATTTTTTAAAAATATTTTTTCTGTTTGGAATATTATTATTATGTAACATTTTCAGTCAAAACTGCAACTGTTGCACGTAACTCCGCAGAGGGCTACCATTCTGAAGTGTAATGAGATGACCACAGAAATTAACCATGACCCATTGGTTGGATTACCGGTAAGTATATACTGCCATATAACAATATACCAGCTTTTAACTGTTATGATTGGTATTAATATTATTATAAAAAGTTTTAATTTGTTTCCCTTTCATTTAATCTATACTTATAATAAATCTGTAGAAAGGTCAATTCTGTACATTAAATATATTTTCAAAATAACTATCAGGGGGTGATTAGTGATCGATACTGATGCCAAAAATGCAATCAGTAAAATTTTTGTCTGTCTGTCTGTCTGTATGTTCCTTATAGAAACAAATACTACTCGACGGATTTTAACGAAACTTGGTACAATTATTCTTCATACTCCTGGGCAGGTTATAGTATACTTTTCATCACGCTACAATCAATAGGAGCAGAGCAGTGAAGGGAAATGTTGGGAAAACGGGAGAAGTTACTCAATTTTTTAAGCTTCCGTCGCGTGTGCAGCCTTAATGGTTAAAGACTCATTGATAAGCTTCGTCATCCACGCGAACGAAGTTGCAGGCACAGCTAGTTTAACATATTTGTAAGAAAAATTTGATACTTATAATTGACCCAATCGACTGATACCAAAACAAAAGTGAGTAGGTAGGTACTTAACTACAAAATTTTAGTTTTTCAGCATTTGCCCGTTCGATAATAATCGGGGTAGTAGAAAGTGTATTTAAAAAATGTGGGAATGCAGTTTATTTCTTTTTAAAAATAAAGGGGTTTTTTTCTTTAAAGTTGAATTTAATATCTTTAGTATTTAGGGTACATCCATGTGGCAGCAAAAATCACACCTTAAACCACGTATATTATATCACTGCTAGGTATTAGGCCCTCCATTTTTGTTTACTTTCTTAAAAAAGGAGGCTGTACTAAATTCGACTGTATTTTTTATGTTTGTTACCACAGAACAGCTTTGAACTGGGTGAACCTATTTTGATGATTCTTTTTTTATTTGAAAGCTGGTGCTACCCGTTTGGTCCAGTTTTGACAGTGGGATCCATAAGAAAACCATATTATCACTTATTTTGAAGTCGGTTTTTTTTTTCAGGATTATTCTGTTTATTTACTCCTTTGAATAATATATATTTATTGTTTCAGTTCTTCCCGGACCTCTTTACTATGAACTTGGCGTACGGGTCAGTGGACGCGCGACGAACGACCTTCAACATGAAATACAAACTCGTAGAGACCGTGTTCGACTTGCTACAAGAATTAAAACTACTGAGTTACTCTTAATAATAACCTATGTATATTTGAGTGGTGATTGGTTGTCTCTTTCTTTCATGTAAGGAGAGAAAGAGATGGAGAATTTGTCTCGTTATTCTGTCAGTGTCACAATATAGTCTCGACTGGTGATTGGTTGTCTCTTTCTTTCATTATACGAGGGAAAGAGATGGAGACTTTATTCTGTCACAATACAGTAAATAAAATTATTTGGTTGTGTGTTTGGGAAGGATTGTGGTCACTTTCTTTCACATTACGAAGGAAAGAGATGGAGTGTTTAGAAAGTCTTATGAAATTATTTTGTTAACGCATGTTTTATCTCATTTTAACATTGTGTTAGAAAAGGACAACAAATCCGAAATTATGAATCAAATGAAAAATATTACTAATGAATGTGTCACATACTTAGTTACATTACTCTGAACCCAAAGTAGCTAAAGCACTTGTGTTATGGAATCAGAGACAACGAAGGTACCACAAACACCCAGACCCGAAACAATGTTGAAGTGGGCTACATTGACCAGTTCGGGGATCGAACCCGGGACCTCAGAACTAGACACTTAAAATCAGCACTCAAGTATTTTATATAGGGCCAGTAACTATGTAGTATCTTGTAAATACTATATTTGGAAATAAAATCATTTTTATATACTTAACGGCTTTTATTTAACAACCCATGACTTCTTTTACAAAACCAAGTGTTCTAGTAGAACTTAAATAAATAAAATCGGCACTTACTCATGAATGTTTCTTTTATAAATAATATCTCAGACGATTTTATCGTATCTTCAAAGTTACATCGAAAAAAGTTCACTTGTTTTGAAGATTATTTAGAAATTAACAGACAGTCTGATAATTTAGGTAAGAGACTGTCAATTTACCAAATTATAAAAAGTTTGTGTGTAGTTGTTTTTAATGGTATTAGGAAAATAAAACACTTATTATTCTATAAACAATTTATACTATTTTTATTTTATCGGATAAAAAATAACTAAAAACTACTAATAGTAAAAAACGAATACAACGCGACCACGTCTACCAAATTATGAAAAACATTTATTTGTACAAAAAAAAATGAATTTTCGTATCTTTAACAATGCTCACGATTTTCCATCTTTTTCATGTAATTATTGGCAGTATGGTATATACAAATTTATATAATCTATATTACTCTCAACACTTAAGCGTGCGTTAATCGATATAATATCGATTTAGTCTGAGAATCGAGAAAAAATAACGACAATTTCGTAAAAAAAATGAGTCGATATTGATTTAAAAAATATATCTATCGACAATACACACAAAAGCACAAAAGCTGATTGTTTAAAGAATTTTAAGGACTCATGTTTTTGATAAAAAATATTTTCTTGAGTCAATTGGGCCAGAAACTTCGCCCATAGTGGCCCATTCAATAAAATAATATTAAATTAACATCATTTTATGTGCAAATCTTAATCTATCCCTCGCCACTACAGTTTTACGATAAATTTACTTTATTCCAAATTCACATTATTAAATTAAAACAAATGTTCAAATGTGATTTTGATTTTCACTAACAACTGACTTTTTTAAGCGTATTCACTAAAAAATAAGATCGCTTCGAGTTTAAAATATATTCTCATGATAATTGTTTTAAATTAAAGATTCTAATAACAAGTCAGTTATTAGCTAGAAGTGAGCGGCAAAAACGCTGTGTAAATAAGAATGTGTGAATTATATCGCTTAAGCCGCTAACTTCATATAGAGAAAAGGTACACCATTAAACTTGGCACTTTCTTCCAAAATGGTACTTTAAACTTCATTAAAACTGTATGAAAGGAATTAGACAAACACCCATAAATAAAAAAATAACAAAATTTACCCACACCTAAAAATGCCCTGTAGAAAAATTAAATTCATCTTGTACCTTATCTATCATACACAAAAAGTACCATTCTGAAAAGTACCAAGTGAATAATAAGTTACCCTTTCTCTAAATTATATAAAAGAAAAGTCTTTGAATTTTTATGGATTCCGAAACATATGCTCTCCATATCTATTCAATGAATTTTATCCCACTAAATTAAATAAAAAGCAAGATTATTATTTGTTTTATTAAATTAAAAGCTACTAATCTACAAGGATAAACGTTTTTTTTTATTTTTTCCTTAATATTTACAAGAATAAATGATTAAAATGATAAATATTTACGTTCAAGTACCGTGGCGTTTTTTTACAAAAAATATATTCTACACATTTTTTGCGTAAATGTGACAAGTATTTTTTTTTTCGTATGTTTTTATTACTGGCAATGTTTGTTAAGGAATAACATTAAGCGCGAGGTGCATTTGCCCAAATGGGGGTCAATTACTCTAAATGGGGTCCATTGTCTCAAATAGGTGATGACCTAAGGGGGTCAAAAATACCAATTGTTGGTATTGTGTCGTTTAAATACTCGATACAATAATAAGAAATTTTGCAATAAATGAGAAAGTTGAAATGTATTTTTAGCCAAGCAAGGTAAGGTTAAATAATGTGTTTTGGCCCTAATAGTATAGGAGCTAGCAACGTTTTCAAGAAAGAATTTCAGGTCAGCTGATTTTGATGAACGCAACCGCTACCGCCAGCCAGATAGCCCAGACTCTAACCGAAAGAGCAAGAAGGACGACATATCACAAAATCAGCTGACCTAAAATTCTTACTTTCCAAACGTTGCTAGCTCCCGTACTATAATGTAAAATATATTTGGGGCGTAATAGACTATGTTTCTATATATATTTTTATTCATTCATTAGTGTGTTCAAAGACACAAAACAATATCAAATAATTATATTTTCTAAGTGCCATTAAAACTTGCATACTCTGAATTATTTAAGAAAATGTACTATCGGTCACCGGTGTCCTACGAAGCGGTGAAATATTTGACGACGACGGCTTGTTACAATTATATGAAAAAAAGGCGATATAAATCATTATTACTAGTTACAACAGTTTATTATTAACCACCAAAATATGATAAATAAAATAGTAAGGCGCTTAGATTTGTTTATAGGTCAGAAATGACTGGACTTTACTATTGGTTGCCGTGGCCAAATTGAACGCGACAACCACTGGAGATTTGATTTCGGGGTCAAACTGATCGCGGCAACCAATGCTTATGAGCAGTTTTATTTATTTACGCTTTTTCTGCTCAGCACATAATATAATGAATACTCATACATATAAATTATATTGAACGGAATAAATTAGAAAAGATTTGTAATTGAAAATAAAAAAAGTTACAAAAATTTGTCTAGTAGGTCACCGATGACCGATGCTTTATTCAGAGAGGTCAGACAGGTTTTTTTAAATATATTTGTCTGTCTGTATGTGTGCAGGAATGAATTAATGTATTTTTTAAACAATATTAAATGAAGGCAAGTCTTAATAGCAATTAAAAAATATCTATACTTTGGGCAGAGTTAATAATGTTTAATATTGATAAAGAAAAAAAAATTAGGCTTTATAGTCATAACAGCGTATTATGAGATCTGTTTTTCTTTTAATTACGTTTTATTTTATCTTTGTTTTCGTTTAACTTATGTGAAAACAAGATACATCAATAAATTTTCGTCGTTATCAACGAGAAACAATAAAAACAGCTTTTATATAATAATAGTGTTATATTGAGTTATTTACACTAAAGATATAACCGACATAATGATTTTATTTATAATCAGATATATAAATACGAAGTTACAACTTCCTGTGGCCAATATCCGTCCAATATTGGGCCAACATTTGTATTGGAATTCGAAACTAAAAACCGTCTCTTCATCACAAAAATCCAGTGAAAACTGAACCGTCATAAAGTTGTTTGGAACAACCGACAAATCCGTTTCAAACATTGGGGCCAATATCAACACAAATGTTTGATGAGTTGTTCGGACACATCCGTTTTGGTTAAATCCGCGAATTCCGCGGCGGATTTACCTCGTTGTAGGATTTCAATGGTTGATCTCGATTCGAGTTGTTTTATGTGGTGGATAAGCCGATTTTCGGGCATTGGCTGTAGTGGTCTCGCTACATTTAATGTTGTGTTTTTCAATGCTCTTGCTAATGTTTTTAAGAATTTCGACCATTGTCTCTCGTTGGAAGTCGCTTCGGGTGTGTTTACTAAAATTGAAGCTTTTTCTATTAATGCAACGACGCAGCTTAGTGTGAACTGAAACAAAGTTATTTTATTAGAAAATATTTCCTAATACTAAGAAACCTTGAGCTGTATAGACACCTGTTTTAAATGGTCTTAAAACCTATAATAGTAATAACACCGGCCTATATATATGTCCCACTGCTGGGCGAAGACCTCTTCCCATATACGGTCAGAAACAGTGAATCAAATATGAAAAAAAAATCGTTAATTACAACAACATTGAGCCATCCGGGGATCGAACCCGGGTCCTCAATAGCTACACCAGTGTAAAACAATATTTTGAGAAAATATCGAGGATTGACTTGAAACGAATACTAAACATCTACTACATTGAAAGTAGTGTTGTCTAGGCTCTTGTATGCAGCCACATTATATTAAATCATTATGTCAAAATTAATTCAGGAAATAGTCCCACCAATTACAAGGACACGTAGTGGTTTAAAATTCTTATAATTTTAACAATTAAAATAACAAAATTTAATCATTTTGTGTTACCCATTGAAACAGAAAATGATTAAATTTTGTTTTCTGACAATATATGCAACCTGATTCAATGGTTTTTCCTATTAGAAGCTAAAGTAATGGATTTTATTAACAAAATAACTAGTCTGCATAAAGTACTCACAGAAGTAGTAAGGGCGTAAGGCGTCCGCGCCGGATCGAAGGCCTCCGCTAAAAGGCTCGAAGACTCCAATATAGGTGACCAGCCGGACGTCGTTTGTATGTAACTGTCAATAAATTACATTATTGAATACCTTCTTTTTTGTCACAAACAACAATGCCATACCTAATATTACTAAATAAACACGTAGTATAAATAAACGTGGAGATGACATGGGCTCTTATGGTGAGTCCAAATCTGACGAACGCGTACCGAACGAGCATTTCACGAAAAGCGGCTCGCGCACGTCTGGCGGACGGCGTTATAGACACTAGTGCGTTCGCAACATGCTCGCGAGCTGCTCGCGTAATGCTCGTTCACACGCACCCTTAGTAAATAAAGCACATATATTATGGTAGCAGAGACACCGAAAATTATACTATAAACACCCAGACCCGAGACGATGGAAAAGGTTATTTTCTAAATTGACCTATCCGGGGATCGAATTCGGGACCTCAGAGTTGGCGACACCTTGAAACCAGTGTGTTTACCATTCGTCAAAAGAGATCGACAGATTTAATTTATTTTTGAATCGTGCATCGACTTTTCAACTGTGCATCGGCTGGACAATCGTGCATCGCCTGGTCAACCGTGCATCGTGTGATACATACCTCCTGTAGTGCGGCGCTAAGGCAGCCAGACTGCCGTCGTCCCTGCGCGCGGCGGACGGCAGCGCCCGCGCCCACACGCTGCGCAGGCGCACGTGCGACGTGTGATACATACCTCCTGTAGTGCGGCGCTAAGGCAGCCAGACTGCCGTCGTCCCTGCGCGCGGCGGACGGCAGCGCCCGCGCCCACACGCTGCGCAGGCGCACGTGCGACGTGTGATACATACCTCCTGTAGTGCGGCGCTAAGGCAGCCAGACTGCCGTCGTCCCTGCGCGCGGCGGACGGCAGCGCCCGCGCCCACACGCTGCGCAGGCGCACGTGCGACGTGTGATACATACCTCCTGTAGTGCGGCGCTAAGGCAGCCAGACTGCCGTCGTCCCTGCGCGCGGCGGACGGCAGCGCGCGCGCCCACACGCTGCGCAGGCGCACGTGCGACGTGTGATACATACCTCCTGTAGTGCGGCGCTAAGGCAGCCAGACTGCCGTCGTCCCTGCGCGCGGCGGACGGCAGCGCGCGCGCCCACACGCTGCGCAGGCGCACGTGCGACGTGTGATACATACCTCCTGTAGTGCGGCGCTAAGGCAGCCAGACTGCCGTCGTCCCTGCGCGCGGCGGACGGCAGCGCGCGCGCCCACACGCTGCGCAGGCGCACGTGCGACGTGTGATACATACCTCCTGTAGTGCGGCGCTAAGGCAGCCAGACTGCCGTCGTCCCTGCGCGCGGCGGACGGCAGCGCCCGCAGCGCGCGCGCCCACACGCTGCGCAGGCGCACGTGCGACGTGTGATACATACCTCCTGTAGTGCGGCGCTAAGGCAGCCAGACTGCCGTCGTCCCTGCGCGCGGCGGACGGCAGCGCCCGCAGCGCGCGCGCCCACACGCTGCGCAGGCGCACGTGCGACGTGTGATACATACCTCCTGTAGTGCGGCGCTAAGGCAGCCAGACTGCCGTCGTCCCTGCGCGCGGCGGACGGCAGCGCCCGCAGCGCGCGCGCCCACACGCTGCGCAGGCGCACGTGCGACGGACACACGCGCCGCACGAACCGCGTTACCAGCGTCTGTGTGGACATGTGGACATAAATCAGTGTTACGATTGTATTTAATATGTCTACATTTACATACTTAAGTAGTATGAATAAAACCATTGACAAGACAACACGTATTTTTCATTCCAAAAATAATAACAATCTAATATCAACCATAACTACTTGTAATAAGAAACATAGTGGTCCAAACGAGCAGGATACCGGAGCCCGAGCCAGCGATAAGGAGAACAAAGAATCGGTCGTGTACTAATGACTTGCAAAAAGTTATAGTGGATATTAGAACTCATTAGTGAATAAAATTACAAATATCGTTTCATTGCGTTATAAGTAGAATACAGTGCTGATTTTGGACAGATTGGAGTGAAATTAAGTGTGTACCAATACCGGTGTGTGAACTGAGTGAAGACGCTTTACGTGAAAATTTCGTGTAATCACAAAAGTTATAGCCATGGAACCAACGGTCGCACAACTGCTTAGCGAGTTAGAAGATCATTACCTACTTATCAATAAGGCGTTAATAAACTTCAAGAACAGTCCGAAAGTGCGCTTGACCAAAGGTTATTTAGAGGTTAAGTTGAAATGTTTCGATGATTATTGGAATTTATTTCGGAACGCCAACCAGCAGTTATTACGTTTAGTGCCTAAAACGAACCGCAAAGACATAGAATACTTTTCCAATGATGAATTCTCGAAATGTGAAGAAAAAATAATGGAAATCAAGGCGGATATTACGGACATGTTGGCTGAGCGTAATGAATCGAAAACAGTAAGTACTGAATACGCGTTACCGGTGTCAAACGGTCCACCAGCACACGTCAAATTGCCGGCACATACGAAGAATGGCCTACTTTCCAGGATTTGTTCCTATCACTGGTGGATAGAAATTCAACATTGAATAATGTACAAAAGCTTCACTATTTAAAGATTAGTGTCGCGGGAGAAGCTGAAAGTTTATTAAAATCAATACAAGTTACGGATAAAAACTATGCAATAGCTTGGGAAACATTGAAAAACCGCTATGACAACAAACGAGTTATTGTAACTTCTCTGCTTAAGCGATTATTCAACCAAAGAAAATCTCATACACAGTCTGCTAGTAACATTAAATCACTTCATGACACTACATGCGAGTGCTTAAATAGCTTGAAGAACTTGGACATCGATATTGAATCATGGGACCCTTTGATTATATTCCTAATTGTACAAAAACTAGATTCAAGCACACACAAAGAGTGGGAAGAGTATGTCACTAGAGAAAAAGGAGATGAGTTGCCAAAGCTGTCATCAATGATGGAGTTCTTACAATCTAGATTCCGTACGCTTGAGTTGATTACGCCATCTTCGTCCACATCAAAGGAAAAACCTGCAATAAAAGAACGTACTTACCATTTATCCACCGCTGAGAGAACCTGTCCACTCTGTAAAGAAAATCACGCATTATATCACTGTAAGAATTTTGGAAAAATGGACCCAGCGCAGCGTTCAGAGTTTGTCAAATCTGGTTTAATTTGTTACAACTGCCTGGTTCCTGGACATACACTCAAAAGTTGTCGGGTTACTACTTCATGTCAAAAATGTCGCAAACGTCACCACACTCTGCTTCATACCCCAAAGGCTGTCACAGAAACTACAAAGGAGACATCAAAAGTGTCACTACATGTGGCAGAAGATACAGAGATCCAAGTAAATACAATCACTCAACCATGTTCAACAAGAAAAGGTATTACTTTACTAGCAACGGCAATAGTCACAGCGAGAGGTGAAGACGGACACACTACTGTCTTGAGAGCGCTCGTAGATCCAGGATCACAAGGCTGTTTTATCACAGAGCGAGCAGCCCAAACACTGAATGCAAAAAGATACTCCACACAAGCAAATGTCGTAGGAGTGGGATCTATGAAGTTCAAGCTTAATCAAGTAGTTCAAGTCGAAATACAATCAAGACATGAAGAGTTCAGTTTGAAAGTCAAGGCTTACATCGTATCCAAACAACTGACTACTCACATACCTACAAAATCAATTCCTTCTAACAACTGGTCTCATCTGAAAGGACCCACCTTGGCAGATCCGAGATACCACATACCAGCGTCCATTGACATCCTTTTGGGAGTTGATGAATATTCTCAAATTTTACAAAATGACGTCATCAAGGGTCCACCCGGCTCACCGTGCGCGCAAAAAACTACACTGGGTTGGATTTTATTCGGCAAAGTAGACGATCATTTAAAATCAGATGAATCAATATTAGTATTGCATCACAACATAGAAGCAGACAACATGTTAAAATTACTGTGGGAAATAGATGATGACACAAAAAGAAAACATACACAAAATGAAGAGCTATGCGAAGAAATATATAAAAATACACACAAAAGAAATTGTGAAGGAAGATATATAGTCAAGTTACCATTTAAAACCCAAAACATTCAATCTTCTTATGGTAACACAGAAGAAATTGCTATGAGAAGATTAGAACAATTTGAAAAACGATTTGTAAAATCACCAAAGTTTAAGAAAGCCTATACAGACGTAATTGAAGAATATTTGAAGTTGGGACATATGGAGGAAGTTCCAGGAGATGAAATAGCACTAAAATCTGTTTACTTGCCTCACCATGCCGTCGTCCGAGAAGACAAAGAGACCTCTAAAACACGCGTTGTGTTTGATGCATCCGCAAAAGGCTCAAACCATATTTCACTCAACGACGAGCTGCTTGTAGGTCCACCGCTACAAGAAGACTTAAGAAGCATCCTGATAAGATGGCGCATGCATAACGTTTGCTTTGCGAGTGACATAGAGAAGATGTACAGGATGATCCTTGTAACAGATGAAGACACCAATTATCAGAGAATATTGTGGAGACAGAACGCCGCCGACGAAGTAAAGCATTACAGGCTACTGACAGTCACATTTGGCACAGCGTCAGCACCATATCTCGCTGTCAAGACATTGATGCAACTTGCTGATGACGAAGGAGAAAGGTATCCTCTTGCAGCTAGAATAATACGCGAAGAAGCCGTAGAAGCAAGTACACAACTTCAAGAAACACTAGGGAAAGGCAAATTCAAATTACAGAAGTGGTGTTCAAATAGCACAGACTTCATGAAATCTATCGACCCCAAGAATAGATCTTCTAAAGCAACTGTAGATCTCACAATCGACAGCACCGTAAAGACTCTCGGCATATCATGGAATTTAAAAAATGATGAGTTTCACTACTAATTAACATTACCATCATCTCCAGCCTTCTATACAAAACGATCAATTTTGGCTGACTTACAACGATTATTTGATCCTCTTGGATGGATTGCTCCAGCTGTAGTACTGGTCAAAATACTCATACAGAAATTGTGGTTACAAGGCGTTGGATGGGATGATCGAATAAGCGAAGACCTAGAAAACCAATGGCATGACATGAGACAAGACTTACATAATGTACACACAATAAAAATCCAAAGATGGTTGAACACATTCAGTAAAAACAAGAATAACATAACACTGCACGGATTCAGTGACGCGTCGATGCACGCTATGGCTGCTGTTGTCTACTGTAGAGTACTTCAGGCTGATGGAACTGTTACGACGACGATCGTGGCTGCAAAATCAAGAGTAGCTCCTGTCAAACAAGTATCAATACCTCGACTTGAGCTGTGCGCGGCTGTACTGCTATCAAAGTTACTAAGTCACGTGGCCAGAGCAATGAGAATTCCACTTACACAGGTCTACGCTTGGACGGATTCGTCAGTGACCCTAGCTTGGCTCATAGGAGATCCTCACCGTTGGAAGCCCTTTGTCTCCAATCGCGTAGTGGAAATCCAAGATAACATTAACAACAGCCATTGGTACCACGTCAAGTCTGAACATAACCCGGCGGACATTGCTTCACGAGGCTCAACAGTTACACAATTGAGAGAAAATCAGCTGTGGTGGCGTGGACCGCAGTGGTTATCTGAAACAAACATAGAATTAAAAAGACCTGCAAATATGAAAACACATTTAGAAATGCGGAAGATAATAAAAACTTACCTGAACGTTCCTGATGATCTGAAATCAAAAGAATTTCTAAACTTTGAAAATTTTGAAAACTTAGAAGAATTACAAAGAATAATAGTTCACAGCACAAGATTTTTAAACTCGAAGAAAAGGATACCTGAAACAAAAGCAATTACTACACAAGACTTAGATAAAGCATTAAAAATTTGTATACATAAATCACAGAAGGAAAGTTTTGAAGAAGAGATAGAAGGTCTTAAGAAATACAAACATGTAAAAAAAAATAGTGCTATAAAATCATTGAATCCTTACCTGGACAAAGATGGTTTCTTGAGGTTGGGCGGTAGACTGCGTAACGCGAATGTCAGCGAGAACTGCAAACATCCTATAATATTACACAACAAGAATAGCTTCACTTACCTGGTAATCGCTGATGCACACCAGAAAACCATTCACGGCGGTGCCCAGCTCGTTCAGTGTTATATCCGCTCACGGTTCTGGATCTTGAAATCAAAATCACTTATAAGGACTAACATCAGAAAATGCCTGATTTGTATGAGAATTGCAACCAGACCGAAACCACAGATAATGGGTGATCTGCCGAGTGTACGAGTAACACCAGCACGACCTTTTTTACACAGCGGCGTGGACTTCTCCGGACCGTATGATGTTCTGATGTCAAAGGGTCGTGGCGTTAAGACAAATAAGGCGTATGTGGCAATTTTTGTCTGCATGTGTACAAAGGCAGTCCATTTAGAACTTGTGGGAGACCTCACCTCCGAGGCATTCATCGGTTCTTTCAAACGATTTGTTGGCCGAAGAGGAAAATGTGCTCACCTGTATAGCGATCAGGGCCGCAATTTCGTCGCTGCAAATAAAGAATTAGTAGAAGCATGGACGGCAGCTAAACTGGAACTCAATGAAGAAGTGGCAGACATACTGTCACGTGACGGAACACAGTGGCACTTTATACCGGCCTATAGCCCCAACTTTGGTGGTTTGTGGGAAGCCGGTGTGAAATCGCTAAAATATCACCTGAAGAGAGTTATAATAAAACATTTGACATACGAGGAAATGACAACTTTGCTTTGAAAAATCGAAGCCTGTATGAATTCACGACCTTTGAATCCCATAGACGACACTGATACAGAAAATATAGACCCACTTACACCCGGTCATTTCTTAGTAGGGGAAGCTCCGATAACAGTACCCTCTCCAGACCTAAAAGATGTCAATATCAATCATTTGACGCGATGGAAATTTACACAAAAACTACTGAATGACTTTTGGCACAGGTGGCAACTTGAATATCTTACAAAACTACAACAAAGACCAAAGTGGATGAAACAGGAAGAAGAATTCCAAATCAATGATATTGTCTTGATCAAACAACCTAATCTTCCACCTGGAAAGTGGCTACTCGGACGCATTCTGGAGAAACATCCCGGCCACGACGGTGTGACGCGAGTGTATAGTGTCAAAAGTGGTTCTAATGTAACAAAGCGATGTATAACAAAACTATGTCCATTGATAAAGTACAGTGAATAAATACCTTGTATAATATAAAATTACTTGCTAAAATAGTTAAACTAATGATAGGTGAAGTTCATGTTACAGGCTTGTTACAGGTTAGATTTAATCAAATTGCATTAACTTAATGTTTTTGAAACTTTCACTTTGTTAGGTTACTCTGTTAAACAAAAAAAAAAATGGTTAATGTTATGTACAACCATTAAACTTAAAATTCTTTTCTATTGTATAACTTTTAGTAGATTCTTTGATACTTACCAGCCCTCAGTTTATGTACTAGCTTGTTAGATACTTATAAATCAGATGAAAAGGGTCATACCCCTTTTGGTGGGCGGTATGTTACGATTGTATTTAATATGTCTACATTTACATACTTAAGTAGTATGAATAAAACCATTGACAAGACAACACGTATTTTTCATTCCAAAAATAATAACAATCTAATATCAACCATAACTACTTGTAATAAGAAACAATCAGTTATAAGAACAATATAACAAGATCCTTAAAAAAAAACATCAATCAATTTCCCACTGGGTTGGCTTTTCTAAATTGCACCATAACAGCCAATGACACTATGTGTCTAAACACTATGCCGAAGTTACGCGATCGAAGTTAGGTCCAATTACGAATGCAATGCTTTTTGAATTCCTGACGACACACTATGCCTAAATTACGTCGCGTCATAGCGTACAGCGTAACTTCAGTCGGGCGTAAGTTCAGGGACAACTTTTTCTCTGAGCACACATTATACGCGACCGAAGTTCGGTTCGATTGTCGACAAAGATCGGGGGCAATCGAACCAAACTTCGGCCGAATTTCTGCCGCCCAAGTTCGGCACTTATGGTGTGTCATATCAGCCGAATAACTTTGGAACCGAGCAACTAGAGTCAGTAGTTTTTAACGTAACGTTTCTTGAGCGCCTTTTTTTTTAGTTTATGAGAAATAAAAACTTTTTGATTTTGAGTTTTGATTTTTAGGTCGGAATATAAATCAGCCGCCGAACGTCGGTCGCGTAACTTCGGCATAATGTGTTAAGACACCAAGCGTCAAGTCGACGCAACTGACATTTGCCAGCATCGTGCGCATTGCAAGCAATTTGAATGATGACACTTGAAGCAACAGTGTGTATTACAATGCATCGAACGCGCAGAACAAATAGACCGTTACGAATTTTAATATAAAACCCTTATGGCGCCTACTTCAATAACAAACACGCTGCGCGCACGATTATAACATACTGCGCGCACGATGCACACTAACATATACGATGCACTCACCCTGCCCTTCCTAACAGATAACATCTGCTGCAGTCTGTCACTATGCAGGAGCCCGGCAAACATCTTGTTCACTAAGTCTTCTTTGTCTTAACATACTGCGCGCACGATGCACACTAACATATATGATGCACTCACCCTGCCCTTTCTAACAGATAACATCTGCTGCAGTCTGTCGCTATGCAGGAGGCCGGCAAACATCTTGTTCACTAATTCTTCTTTGTCTTAACATACTGCGCGCACGATGCACACTAACATATACGATGCACTCACCCTGCCCTTCCTAACAGATAACATCTGCTGCAGTCTGTCGCTATGCAAGAGCCCGGCAAACATCTTGTTCACTAAGTCTTTGTGTTAACATACTGCGCGCACGATGCACACTAACATATACGATGCACTCACCCTGCCCTTCCTAACAGATAACATCTGCTGCAGTCTGTCGCTATGCAGGAGCCCGGCAAACATCTTGTTCACTAAGTCTTCTTTGTCTTAACATACTGCGCGCACGATGCACACTAACAAATACGATGCACTCACCCTGCCCTTCCTAACAGATAACATCTGCTGCAGTCTGTCGCTATGCAGGAGCCCGGCAAACATCTTGTTCACTAAGTCTTCTTTGTCTTCGTCTAGAAGATTCTTTGTGGGCGTCGGTTTCTGGTTTACAGCTAGGTTTACCACCTGAGAAAAAATATAAACACATTAACATATTAACTACAAAAAAGTGTAGAAAACCCCGATTATAGGAATTGCTGATAACTTTTAAAAATAGTATAAACAATTTCATAATTTATAGTAAAGATAAATATTGATAGCTCTAAAAGAAACCGCATCACAATCTGGCCATTCGTATAGGTCTACGACGACAGACGGACAAACCGATAGACTGACCTGTCAACCTTATAACACATCTCGTTTTGCGCCAGAAGTTAAAAATAGGCTAATATGCACTTTTTGTAAGTCAATCGCTTACTAAGTGCTCTGACTGTGAGAGGAAAAACGACAGAAAACGCTCCCCAGCAGCATACAGTCTTAATTTACTAAATAATAAATGAAATTAGAGACCAGCTAACTTAATCAAGATGGTGTTAGCTATAATTTGTAAAGATCTATTCAGTACTTTGAAAGTTTCATTTTTAAATAAATAAGTGAATTTCTAGCACAGGACCGTAGAGAATGGCACGAGACAGGAGAGGCCTATGCTCAGTAGTCGGAGTACAAGGGCTGTGGATGATGATGATGAAATGAGTTTTGTAATTTATATAGCAGACTAATATAATTATGTAATATATAATAATATATGTACCTGTCTCTTATCAATACTCTCAGCAATCTTGGGGCTCTCCTGCTTGAGTCTCCTCTGCACCGACTCTATGTTCTTCAGAAAGAGGTTGGCGAGGTCCTGCTGGTCGCTCTCCGCTTCCTTTTGCGCTGCTTCTAATTGCTTCTGTTTCTCTTCTCTTTCCTAAGAGAGAGATAAAAAGAGTTAAAATGACGTATATTAATAAGACTTCGAATCGAATGAGATATATTTTAGGAATATGTTTGAGGCTAAGATGACAATGTGTGGATTACGTCACATACATTGCTCTGAACGTAAGTAGCTAAAGCACTTGTATTATGGAAACAGAGACAACGAAGGTACCACAAACCCAGACCGACAGACAGACAAAAAGTGGGTTTCTACATTGACCAGTCCAGGGATCGAATTCGGGACCTCAGAGCAAGCGACTCCTTTAAAACCGGTATATACGCCACGTTGTTTTGCCTACAAAATATTAATCGTTCAGCATATTACTAACTTTTAAACGACAATATAATTCAACAGGAATTAGCGCGAGAAAGTCTGCTTGGGACCACGGCCGGTGTAACCCGGTTGAAACGTCAAGCCAAAATAAGTATTTATGCATGTCTCGCGTTAATTCCCGTTGAATTATATTACCGGTCAGCATATTGATTATTCAATGTATTAAATAAGAGTCAGCCAATAAAACGAAATTTCGCTATTTTTAACACTCGATGATTTGAGTGTTTTCTATGTAATAAACATTAGATTGAATAAACATTCGATATTATAAACGTTCGATGTAGTATTTGGGCATTCGTCATTTATAGTGTTCGATAAAATGAGTTCCGATTTTTTTGCATTTGATGTGGCGTAGAAAACTCGTAGAATTCATGACTAATTATCTAAACGGAGCAGTTACAAGTTTGTGTGACATACTGTCATCAACAGTATGAGGTATAACGCTTCTATGTCTAGGATTACTACATACATGTTGTACTACACAGTCAGCGGAACATCCAAACATCCCGACATCCACTCACCTTCAATATGAGCGCATTAGATATCGCCAGCGGGTCGTTGAGCTCCTCTAGCCGCAACAGTATGAGGTATAACGCTTCTATGTCTAGGAGTAGCTGTTTCGTCCGTTTCATTTCTCGTGGGACCTGGCAATTCAAATAAATAAGGTTATATGAATGTTTAAACTAATTACTGGTTCTCAATATTTGTGCAGAAATGTTGTAAGACTGGTTGACGTAGCAACTGTCAGAGATCAACATACGACAGTCGGGAACAGCGGCTTAACGTGTCGGAGTACATCTGTTACAGAGCCAACTTACAGCAGTCTACAGTTCTCGCTAAATGTTAACGATACATCGCTTTAGGGGTCTAGTTATGATTTTTGTGGTCAAATAAATAATGATCGTGGCTTATTTTGAACTGCAATTTTGTAAACTGACTCTATTCCAGATGTACTTTTCACCCCTTTTGGATAGATATACCCTTTCGGTGACACCCTGTATAAGTATAAGTATCAATACATACCTCACGCGGTACTGTCATACATTGATCTTTGGCAGTCGTCAAGTCAATTCCGTGAACCACTCTTACTATGGGATACTGTGTTACCCAGTAAAATGGGTTGTGGAGGTCAGATAGGCAGTCGCTCCATGTAAAATACGGTATTCAGCTGAATCCGGTGAGACTGGAAGCCGACCCGATAGTTGTGAAGAGGCTCGGCAGATGATGAGTACATACCTCGTGTGGATGCGTGGTGCTGGCCACGCTGGAGGCTCGCGACAGGCGCGACAGTCTGGCGGGAGCCGCGTCGCCGCCCACTACCTCCACGTCGATGATGAGTACATACCTCGTGTGGATGCGTGGTGCTGGCCACGCTGGAGGCTCGCGACAGGCGCGACAGTCTGGCGGGAGCCGCGTCGCCGCCCACTACCTCCACGTCGATGATGAGTACATACCTCGTGTGGATGCGTGGTGCTGGCCACGCTGGAGGCTCGCGACAGGCGCGACAGTCTGGCGGGAGCCGCGTCGCCGCCCACTACCTCCACGTCGATGATGAGTACATACCTCGTGTGGATGCGTGGTGCTGGCCACGCTGGAGGCTCGCGACAGGCGCGACAGTCTGGCGGGAGCCGCGTCGCCGCCCACTACCTCCACGTCGATGATGAGTACATACCTCGTGTGGATGCGTGGTGCTGGCCACGCTGGAGGCTCGCGACAGGCGCGACAGTCTGGCGGGAGCCGCGTCGCCGCCCACTACCTCCACGTCGATGATGAGTACATACCTCGTGTGGATGCGTGGTGCTGGCCACGCTGGAGGCTCGCGACAGGCGCGACAGTCTGGCGGGAGCCGCGTCGCCGCCCACTACCTCCACGTCGATGATGAGTACATACCTCGTGTGGATGCGTGGTGCTGGCCACGCTGGAGGCTCGCGACAGGCGCGACAGTCTGGCGGGAGCCGCGTCGCCGCCCACTACCTCCACGTCGATGATGAGTACATACCTCGTGTGGATGCGTGGTGCTGGCCACGCTGGAGGCTCGCGACAGGCGCGACAGTCTGGCGGGAGCCGCGTCGCCGCCCACTACCTCCACGTCGATGATGAGTACATACCTCGTGTGGATGCGTGGTGCTGGCCACGCTGGAGGCTCGCGACAGGCGCGACAGTCTGGCGGGAGCCGCGTCGCCGCCCACTACCTCCACGTCGATGATGAGTACATACCTCGTGTGGATGCGTGGTGCTGGCCACGCTGGAGGCTCGCGACAGGCGCGACAGTCTGGCGGGAGCCGCGTCGCCGCCCACTACCTCCACGTCGATGATGAGTACATACCTCGTGTGGATGCGTGGTGCTGGCCACGCTGGAGGCTCGCGACAGGCGCGACAGTCTGGCGGGAGCCGCGTCGCCGCCCACTACCTCCACGTCGATGATGAGTACATACCTCGTGTGGATGCGTGGTGCTGGCCACGCTGGAGGCTCGCGACAGGCGCGACAGTCTGGCGGGAGCCGCGTCGCCGCCCACTACCTCCACGTCGATGATGAGTACATACCTCGTGTGGATGCGTGGTGCTGGCCACGCTGGAGGCTCGCGACAGGCGCGACAGTCTGGCGGGAGCCGCGTCGCCGCCCACTACCTCCACGTCGATGATCTTACGCGGGGCTGTCACGCTGCCACACTACGGAAGATAAATTAATTTTGATGATTCTTTTTTATTTGAAAGCTAGGTACTTTCCGTGTGTCCCTGTTTCAATTTGTTCCAGTTTTGAAAGTGGGATCCACAAGAAAACCATATAAGACCTTTGAAGTCGGTTTTTTTTTCGTGTCGGATTGCTTTAATCGTAGATTTCTATATTATATTAATTACCTGTAGTTTTCCCAGAGAGTTCTCAAACTGCGTAGGGACGTAAGTTCTCGGCGTACCGCTGTCTTCACTGGTAGAGTTGTGGCGATTCGAATTGTGACGCTCTCTGTGTGTGTGCGTTTCTTGTTTTACACCTAAAGAAAAAAATCAGTTAAACATAACAATTATAATAGTAAATGTGAAAATCAGACATTGCTCTGAACAACAAAGTGAACTACGCCCTAAGTAGCTAAATTTAATTTAATTTATTTAATACAGCATGGAGGACTTACAGCTATAAAAATATAGGATAGTTATAATCTAGTTTACAGAAAGCACTTGTGTTATGGTATCAGAGGAAACGACGCAACCACTAACACCCAGAGCAGACAAAGTATAAGGAAGTGTTTTTCTACAATGCCGGATATTATCGCATAAAAATTATAAAGAAAAAATTCCACATACAGTGGAATTGAGAACCACCTTCTTTTGAAGTCGGTCAAAAACGAAATGAGGAATATCTTGGACTATAGTGTCTATTGCTGAGATCACTCGATCAAGATGAGTATGCTTTCAATAAAAAATCTACATCCATACTATTATTGTATCTCTATTTGACTTTCTGGCTATTCGTCTGTTAGCTTTCATGGCTAAACCGCTAAACAGGTTTTGCTGACACTTGTTATAGTCTAATTTTGAATCCAAGAAGGGACATAGACTTCTTTCTGCCCGCTTACCCGACACCCACACAAGCAGAACCGCGGGCAAAAGCTAATCTTATATATAAAATTCTCGTGTCACAATGTTAGTTACCATACTCCTCCGAAACGGCTTGACCGATTTTTATGTAATTTTATATGTATATTCAGTAGGTCTGAGAATCGGCTACTATCTATTTTTCATACCCCTAAGTCGTAGTAGGTAGGTAGTAGGCAGGTGCTAGGTAGAAAAAATTGCATTGCAACGCATGCCGGGTACAGCTAGTTATATATAATATAGAGTAAATAAATACCTCCGCTGTAGAATGGATGGTTCTGTTGGTTAGCTTTATGTGCCTCCTTGACTCCCTCCTTCTCTTTACTGGCTTGTCGCTCTAAGAACACCTGTAACAAATACACAAATAAGTATTATATAAGGAATACGTACAGATACGGAATTTTGGGAACGACAACTATAAAGAGTGTGATCGACAAGCAAGCTTCACCGAGGATTTGTTGGCTTGCTGGTAAAGCTCGCTCCTGGGTCATCTCAAGACGGGGGTTTTGTTGGTGGCGAGCCGATCACAGCTTTAATGCCTTCTTATAAGGTTGAGTTTGCGCTACAACTTTATAATAATAATATAAAGCTATGGAGGATGGAGGGGCTCGTGGCTAAGTGTAAGCCGTACGGTTTGACCGATAATACAGGTTAAGCCGCGCTCGCCGCGGTTGGTCCGTGGATGGGTGACCATTTATAACATACCGAGACTCTTTCGTGTTTCGGAAAGCACGTTAAACAGTAGGTCCCGGCTGTCATACATAGTTCTTTGGCAGTCGTTAAGTCAATTCTGACAACCAGTCTTACTATGGGATACTATGTTTCCCAGTAAAATGGGTTGTGGAGGTCAGATAGGCAGTCGCTCCATGTAAAATACGGTATTCAGCTGAATCCGGTAAGACTGGTAGCCGACCCCAACATAGTTGGGAAAAAGGCTCGGGAGATAATAAAGCTATTACAGCTTTATCATTGCGAAAATTTTATATTTTTCAAAATAGGTAGATATTTGCTTATGTAAATATTTTTCAAACACTAGAAAGAAAAAATGGGTAAAAGAGCAATAGGTCTATAAAATTCCATACATTCACGATTACGTATTTAATTACTTTGTTAACAGTATTAATCAGTCTAAAAACGAACGAACTGGCGAATTGGTGCAGTGGTTAGTGACCCTGACTGCTAAACGAATGATCGGTTTGGTTACCAACCAGGACAAATCTTTGTGTAATGAGTTGTTGTGTGATGTGTGTATTTAGAAATATATAAGTATGTTTATCAGTTGTCTGGTTACCATTATTTAGTTCTTACCGTATAATAAATGTCGTGTATATAGGGTGTGCCGGTGTCCAGTTGTAGCATCTGTGTATTGATGACCCACTATTTCTCTCTCTGGCTTTATATCACACATACTAAGAGACAAGTTACTGTCTGCGTGTCTGTTACACTTTTACGACCAAACTACTGTTCCGTTCTTCATGAAATTTTGTATCGAGAAAGTTTGAATCCGAAGGTAGGATATAAGCTACTTTTAGTGGAAGATAAAGCAAGTTATACACGAGATTTAACTATTTTTTGCCGTTTAAAGGTAGTTTTTCGTAAAATTGCCCTATTTTTTGCCGTGTATAATAAGTTATACGTAAATTTGCCAACTTTTTCGGCGAACAAAGCTAGTTTTACACAAAAATGCCTTTTTTGCCGTTTTATATATTATTTAGTTCTTACCGTATAATAAAAGTCGTGTATATAGGGTGTGCCAGTGTTCAGCTGTAGCATCTGTATATTGATGAGCCACTGTTTCTCTCTCTGCGTCATAAGACCGGCGTACTCGTCGCTGTCACTACCACTGGCATCGTCGCCGTTTAGAGAATTCCTGAAAATATATACATAAATTAGCAAACCGTCTTTCATGGTGTTAGCGAAAGGGTATATCTATCCAAAAGGGGTGAAGAGTACATCTGGTATAGAGTCAGTTTACAAAATTTTAGCTCAAAATGAGTTGATTTAATAATTTATTGATATCAAATTTTTCGTATTAATTATTTCACACCAAAAATCTTATAACGACACTTGCTAAAGTTAACGATACATCGCTTCAGTGGTCTGGTTATGATAATGAATTAACAAAAATGTATAAGAACCGACTTCTATGATAACATATGGGACGACCTCTGACGTATACAAAATATACAATATACATCGAATTGAGAATCAAATATTTTGTTTTTTTAAGTAATTAAGTCATTTTTAAGTCAACCGACCGACAACGGTGTACGTGGATTTGTTACGCGATAGTTGATTAGGTAGCTTCGATAGTTGTGATTATTTGTTTTTGTTTTATTTATATTTGACGAAAATATACTACTTATGTGGAAAAATGGAAAATAATATACAGCGAATATATACTGAAGTAAAGATAAAATTCCTAATGTATTTTTTTTTTATTAGTTCAGCGAAAGATAAACACTAGAAATTCATTTCCTTAAGTAGGCACCAAAATAAGACAGTACATCCATGTATTTAAAGAACTAAAATAATTCCTTTTAAACTATCGCGCTGCATGTTTATAGTAATACAGAACGGGGATTAGCGCGTACATGCTTAAATACCTTTAGGGCTAAACGTCGACCGGGTTACACAGGCCGTGGTCGCAAGCAGACTCGCCTGTGTAACCCGGTCGAAACGTCAAGCCCTAAAGGTATTTAAGCATGTACGCGCTAATCCCCGTTCTATAATATTACTAAAATTTAATAATTAGTAAATAAAAACCAACTTACATATTATTGAAGGTCCCATTGACCCTCTGATTAAACATAGGGTGGTTAAACTGCGCATTCGGGAACGCGTTACTCCTATTATTCAGCATCGGATGATGATTGGCATTATGAAAACTATTATTAAATTGCAACATTGGGTGCGTATTCTGAATAAGTTGAACTAAATTCTGCGAAGTCATATTCTGCGACGTCATATTCTGCGACGTCATATTCTGCGATGTCATATTCTGCTGCCCCTGAGTCGGCGTCACGATTTTAGAGTTATTATAAACCCTACTTCGCTGCAACTTCTGCTCTTTAGGTTTTAAAACCTGATTTTTTGTTTGCGGCGACTGGTTGATGAGCATTTGGTTGCTGGGCGAGTGTTTCACGTTGTTCGGTTGCTGTTGGTTCTTTATAAGCATGGGTTGACTCATCATCATGTTTTGTTGGTTTAATTCCGGCTTTTGGTGGCCCTGGAAGTTGTAGAAGGATTATTCTTGGATAAGGTTTTTTTGTAGTTTGGTTTGACAAACTTACACCGATTTAAGATCTAAGGACTGAGATACAAAAAAGAATATTGGTGGGAATATTCATGAAATAATCAAATTATGATTATATATAATGGTAAGAAGCATATGTGTCTATATAAAAAGGGTATTCTTAAGCATGACTAAGATCTTTGGCAATAATTGTTCTGTTTTGTTAATGATAATCTCATATATAAATATAAATTGAACCTAAGAACAGTTTTAAGTACATAAATACTAAGTAATAATTAAACATGATAACTAGATAGAATTAATAAAAAAAGTTGTGATCAAAACTCATTTTGCAACATCTTATATACCACATTGATACGAAAATAAAGGCAACAATTACTAGATAAGTAGTATATTATCTATACTTATAATAAATCTGTAGAAGTGAAAATTCTGTACATTGAAGATATCAAAAAAATAAATGGCGGGGGTTGTTACTAGACCGACACCGAACCCAAAAGTGTGAAAAAAAAAATTTTGTCTGTCTGTCTGTTTGTTCAGGTATCACGCAAAAACTACCGGTTCGATTACGATGAAACTTGGTATAATTATTCTTTATTATCCTGGGCACCACACTGGGTAGTTTATATCCCGGAAAAGTATAAACAATAAAAAACAAACTTAATTTTGCGGTTAAAAACTCATTGATAAGTTTCGTCATCCACGCGAACGAAGTCGCAGGCACAGCTAGTATTAAATATATTAAAAACTACTTACACGAAAGTTAGGGTTGTACTGCGGCATATTCGAGTTAAAGTTCTGTCTCTGCATGTTGGGCATACCGGGTGGCGGGGCCATCATTCTCGGTTGCCCCATCAAATGCGGGAACTGGTTCATACCGGGAAACTGGTTGCCGTTCGCCATCATCTGGCTGTGGTTCTGACCCATTTGGTTCATGTTAGGACCCATCTGGTTGTGGTTGTTACCCATCTGGTTGTTACCCATGTGGTTTTGATTCATAGGCATGTTTTGGGGCATCTGGTTGACGTTCGAACCGATCGGGTTTAAGTTTTGTCCCATATGGTTGACGTTTTGTCCCATGTGGTTAATGTTTTGGCCCATTTGGTTGTTGTGCCCCATTTGGTTCATATTCTGTCCGAGTTGACCCATACTTTGGGTCATATTTAAGTTTTGTCCCATTTGATTGTTTTGTCCCATTTGGTTGACCATTTGATTGTTTTGTCCCATTTGGTGTACGCTCATGTTCTGAGTGAGTTGACTCATCATATTACCTGGTCCTATTGGATTATTCTGAAACTGGTTGCCCATTTGGTTGTTTTGTAGGAAAGAGTTTTGTCCCATCGGGTTGACGTGGTTTGGGACCATTTGGTTGATCATTTTGTTGAGCGGTTGGTTCATTTGGGACATGTTGTGGTTGATGGGTTGCTGCGGCGCGAACGGTAGTGGTACCGGCGCTTGAAGACCGGGCGGCCTTTGGAGTATGACCGGCGGGAATCGCGGCTAGAGTAAAACGAATATTAATTAGTTAAAATACATCAATATAATAAGATCGAATTATATGCAAAAGCAAAAACCTTGTGATGTTTAGGGAGGGATGGGAAAGCAAAATATCAATTTACTGTAGATATTATCTACACTTAAATTCAAAGGTCAATGGGCACCTTAGTATGAAAACTATACCCACGCTGTACAGAAACAAAATAAGGTGAAATAGAATGATTAATGTCTCTAATTTACGATAGTATGGGATGCATTACTGTGGGTATAGTCTGAAGTTACGGAAGAGAAGAGTGCCTGGAAGGATATGGAGAAGGCCTTTGCCTAGCATTGTGACATTGTTCTTTGGCCTACTTATGTTTAATACCGCAATCAAAACAAAAAAGTACATGAAATTAAAAGTGGGGTAACTTAACAATTTAAATCTAGTTTGGTTTATGTACACAAGTTTTCGCAAACCGCGTCAGATTATGCTCAATGACCAATCCTTACTAATATTATAAATGCGAAAGTTTGTTTGGATGTATGGATGTTTGTTACTCTTTCACGCAAAAACTACTGAATGGATTTTATTGAAACTTTACAATAATGTAGCTTAAACATCGGAATAACACATAGGCTATAATTTATAAAGATAGTGTATGAATTGTCATTCACGCGGGTGAAACCGCGGGGCACAGCTAGTTATGTATAATATGGTAGTTATAAGGTTGCACATTTTGGAAGATTTTATGTATATTGTTGAAGTGTTGCATGCATATTTGCACGGTTTTTTGGGCTGTTGATGTTGCATATAATCTGATCTCTAGTTTATAAAACGCAAATTATTTTTGTTTACGGTATTACTCACGTGAATTTCTTCGGGAAACTAGTAAAATTTTATGCCATTAAAAAGGTTACCAAAGCATTTATAAATTACATTTTTTATTAAACGGCAGCATGACATTGGAAACGATGAAAGCTATGTAAATGAAATTTATTTGTGGCGGCCTAGCAGTTCAATGCATGTGGTTCCAGGTACAAACCCAAGTTCGTACCAAAGACTTTTTCATATTTTTTAAAATAAATATATGTCGTAGAAAGACTGATAAGTCAATTCTGACAACCAGTCTTACTATGGGATACTGGGTTACCCAGTAAAATGGGTTGTGGAGGTCAGATAGGCAGTCGCTCCATGTAAAATACGGTATTCAGCTGAATCCGGTGAGACTGGTAGCCGACCCCAACATAGTTTGGGAAAAGGCTCGGCAGGTGATGATACGCCGTAAAAAGACATAACACATGACTAATGGTCTATAAATAGCAGTAAGACATTACAATACAGTATCACTCTTAAAAAACATCACTTGGTTGTAAAGTCTGGTGGTAAAATCTAGACTGGACTTAAGACATACCTGGAAGTAGTTCTGGTTGAAGGTCGGCTGCTTCTGGCGCAGCTGCCTCTCCAACTCCTCGACCGTGCACACATTCTTGAGTGCCGGCACTGGCTGGAAGACAACCACTACGTATAGAACAGATTTACATAGAATAAGCCAGGATTACTGGGTGTGTGATAAGTATAAATTAAATATTTAAGAAATACGAGACGAATGTTAGGAAATTACTTTTAAATTATAGCTAAGAATCGTCACGCTCAGACAGACAGATGTACAGACCGACATATCAAAATTATAACACCCCCTTTTTTGAGACGGGATTTAAAAATAAAACATAACATAACATACCATCACGCCTGTATCCCCGAAGGGTTAGGCACACAGTTCGCCGGTATGTTTAGGTCCCATGTAATAGGGGGCGAGCCTATTGCCACAAACCGAGCACAAATCCAAACTCCGACCTGCTACTGAGAATTTCATAGAAAAACCCAATAACACCTTGGTCGACTTGGGAATCGAACCCAAGACCTCTAGCGTAGCAGTCGCGCTTAGAACCACTAGGCCAACGAGGCAGGATTTAAAAATAAGTACATAATATAGTAAGACTAGCTCTTCTCCTCCTCTCATTTGTCCTATCCACGAATCACTCAAAACGATACCATTATGCCAGGTTACAATGAATAATATGACAGGGTTGTTTATTTTCCCATACAAATCAAGACCAACTGACATGTGTCAATAAGGCATTCTCTCAGCGGTCGGATGATAGTTAGATGTGTTATTATAAGGTTATATACTCACAGTGGGTGCTGTAGGAAACACAGGGTCATGTCTCCACACACTGGAGCCGAACGACCTGGAGTGAGGGGCGTCCGTCTCGTCCAACACTAGCTGGGACAGTGAGGCCTCTGTAACAATATAAACAGGTGATTTAAGTATAAAAAAGGGAAGGTAGAAGGCTAGACGTGCAAAAAAGTTCAAGAATTAGCATAAGACAGAGACAAATGGAAAGAGCTGCACCGACAAGAGCATGGCTCTTAAATTGATGATGATGATGACAAAAATATTATATGTGGGTAAAGATTAACCCCAAGTTTCTGAGATGCTGAACTACACAAAAAATTGTTTAATCAACTGTCGAACGGCTGTGATTGGATCTTAGTTTTTTGGTCAACCAATCACTCGTGATCAGTTGATTTGGTAGCAGATGAAACTGATCAGCCTTTTAGAAACTGGGGTATGTCAATGAGCTTAATAATTTGTGATAATTAAATTGTTTCAGTTGAATCTGTCTTTGAAGTAATACTGTGTAATGGAATAATAAATCATTTATTATCAGGTAACTACTATTACTAACATATGTAAACGCATTACAATAATAGTGTGTATGTTTGCCTCTGGTTCAGGGGCCCGAGTCCGCTATTTTAAGTCAGTGAGTAGCGGGTTAATAAACGTTCCAGTGTACTTGTTATTGTGCCTAATTTTCGTATTCAGATAAGAACAGTCCCTTGCAATCCTACAATGACAACAGTGGCAAGTAGGTGTACATTTCTCATTAAACTCAAATTATCTGAATAAGAAAATTAGGCACAAAAACAAGTACACTGGAACGTTGATTAACCCGCCACTCACTGACTTAAAATAGCGGACTCAGGCCGCTGAAATATATCTTTGTTTGTAAATATGTAACTATAGTGTATTCCTGATTTTCTACGAGTGTATATCTTTGTATGCTAGTGAAAGTAACTGAGGTTTTGTGGACGAGAGATATACATTTATTTCTTTAAACTTGTGACTATGTTTGATTTTATTAAGGACTAGCTGTGCCCCGCGGTTTCACCCGCGTGAATGACAATTCATTCACTATATTTATAAATTATAGCCTATGTGTTATTCCGATGTATAAGCTACACTATTGTAAAGTTTCATTAAAATCCATTCAGTAGGTTTTGCGTGAAAGAGTAACAAACATCCAAACAAACTTTCGCATTTATAATATTAGTAAGGAAGTAAGGATATGAGTGATGATGTGTGTGTGATAGTATGTGCGTGTTTTTGGGCGAGTATAAGTTACAACGTGTATGCCTGAGTGTATGTATGTGTGTCACTCACCAAGCTGCGTATTAGCGAGGTCGTCGATACCGCTGTTGTTGTGCCGGCGACTGCTCTCGAGCTGCTCTGCCAACTGTTCATGTTCCACCTCCCAATCGAACTCGTCGGCTAAACAAGCAGAAATATAAATTAGTAAAACATTTTTAATAACATTTAAGAAAATACTCAGAGGTGAGGGGAGTCTTTGTCTAGGTCATGTAGGAGTCCTAAGCAAATCGTACAGGATGTAGCTAGATACCTGTACTACCTAATACCTGTGTATTATAAACTCATCATCTCCCGAACCTTTTCCCAACTATGTTGGGGTCGGCTACCAATCTCACCGGATTCAGCTGAATACCGTATGTTACAGAGCGACTGTCTATCTGACCTCCACTATCCATTTTACTGGGTATTAACACAGTATCTGTAACTGTGTATTATAAACTCATGATAGCAAAATTATTTATACAAATATTTATTTATGAGTAGACTTTTTCTAATCAATGCTGTGGTAGGCTTCCAGTCTCACCAGATCTAGCTATACCATATACCAGTATGCTATAAAGCAACTGTTTATCTGACTATCACAAGCTATTTACTGGGTAGTACAGTACACCCCTTCGTTGGTTTCTGAATAGTATAGGCTAAAGGACTACATTTCAACCCTGTACGCCTCCATGGCAAAACAAAGTGTGCCTATATTTTTAACACCTTCATAATATGTAAATCTGCTTCTTAGACGACCTCCGTGGTCGAGTGGCGTACGCACCGGTTTTCAAGGTGTCGCCAGCTCTGAGGTCCCGGGTTCGATCCCCGGACGGGTCAATGTAAAAAAAACACTTTTCTACATTGTCCCGGGTCTGGGTGTTTGTGGTACCTTCGTTGTTTCTGAATTCCATAACACAAGTGCTTTAGCAACTTACTTTGGGTTCAGAGCAATGTATGTGATATTAGATTATCTAGATTTATGTTTTACTTACATAGGAAAGAGATAATATTTATTGTTATTTGCTAGATAGTATAAAGTTGCTTAAAACACTTGAAGTAAATAAGTTTAGCCTGTCACCAGCAATAGAGTAAAAAGAGTTTCTTAATTTATACTTTTATCAACAACACACAATAAATTCAATGGATTTGTTTCATACACTTAAAATTTTTATATAAAGCATGATCAGTATTAAAGCATATTTGTTAAAAAAAAGTTTCTTCCCGAACCACACACCAACCACAATGAAAACAAAACCCAAGTTAAATTCCTAATAAAAATATTAGACATATTAGAAAATAATTTATTTATTTGATTTATTCAACAACTAACTCTTACTCAAAAACATTAAACCCTGGTTTCTGACACTGATCAACTTAATCTGTTGTCAAATTAACTGATCATGACTGTGATTGGTTGACCAGAAGACTATCAACCAATCACAGCGCTTGAGGTTTGACAGGTGATTAACAAATTTTTGTGTTGATCGACGTTTTAGAAACCGGGGGTATGTAACCTAATTTCAAAATCAAAATCAAAAATTATTTATTTAACTTAGGCTACAAAGTAGCAATTATCAAACGTCAATTATTATTACAATAGGTTTAGCTTCAGATCTCATTTATTCTTTAAAATTGATTAAGAATGAATGAGTTAAGTAATATTTTGTTTAAGCAGAGTACTCACGATTTTTTATGGAGATGATTTTTAGCAGCATATTAGTGTTAGATATTTATCAATATTCATTTCTCTACATATTAGTTCAATTTGACGTTAAAGGTGAAAGCTTGTGCTTATACGCCATACTAACTGTCGATTTTTTTGGTAAGTCCAAACAATAAAAAAAATATTAAGATTCAGCACCAAAAGTAATAAGATATAGCCTTTAAAGTTCTTATGACGTCATTCTGTGGTAAACATTGTAGCAACAAGTGACGTCACACTAAGTTTCCGTTCACCGCATCTTGTCCATTTTAATGTTAACGTCACAAAATACGTTTCTAATATTATTTATTAATGTAACAATTAGCGTGTTAATACTAATCTATTTAGATTAGTATTAACACGCAATATTTTTTAATGGCCCTTTTCAAACAGGGTAACATTTGACCGCGTAAACTAACAAACTCAGACCATTATAATAAAAAAAAATACATACAGCAGGTTCTATGTACGAAAAGAACCTCCTTCTTTTCAGAGGTCGGTTAAAAAAGAAATGAGTATCAATAACAAAGCAAAGCTTATCCATACCCAGCGATGGTGATGCATAATACAATACTCACAACCTTGCCCAAACGTCTCATCGTTAAGTGCATCGTATTCATCCTCCGATGGCTCACCACCTCCTTCGTCGTCATTTAAGTTCTGAAACAACATAAATAAAGTATTATAATAATATATTGGGACAACTCACACACGGCCATCTGATCCCAAACTAGGCAGGGCTACTATGATAACTAGACAACTGGTAAACAGACTTAAATATTTCTAATTACATGCATATTGTAGATAAATTACACCCAGACACAGAACAAATGATCGTGCTTATCAAATCACAATCGAACCCACGACCTCCGGTATAGCAGGTAGGGTCACTAACCACTAGACCAACAGGCCAGTCAATATCCTGGGAACTAGGCAGAGCTTGTCCTATGGTAACCAGACAACTGATGAACATACTTATCTATTTCTGTTTTGTTTTTAGCCTCATTCACATCCCACTGCTGGGCAAAGGTTTCTTCATATTCCCGTTAAATTATAATACTATAATAATCTCTTGGCCCTAACATTAAACCTTGAGGTACACCATCTTTAATTGAGTGTACTTAACATGTTTTCTTTTACACAACTGAATATTTAGTTCTAATTACATTATTATATTTATGTAAATGATTAGGTTTACAAAAATACTATTAATAATGTTTTTACATTCAAAAAAATATGTGCTTAACCCTATCAAAAGCTTTTGAAAGATCAAATATGTCTCCTTTTGCTATAATTGATAGTTACTATTGTTAGTAGTTTTAATAAGGGGTTTAAATGATACGCGCGTGTTTCAGGATACGACGCTGTCACACAATGCGTGTCGCTAATACCTATACCAGCCTTGGAACAGTTTACCTACAGCAGTCTTTATAATGTATTTGGATTTTCTTAATGTTTATTTTCAAATATTGTTGTTGTAATAGAACAACATTCAGTTAGAAAATATAATGAAGGTAAGTGATATTTTAATGAACAGATTTTAACATTAATTTTATTTTCATTTAAAACATAATATATGCCTATTTTTACTTACTGTAGTCATATGCCTACACAAATCATGTAGGTATTAACATTATTATTGTATAGACACAGTGTAGTTAATATTATTATACAGAATATAAAAACTTTTCTGGATATTTAAATGAAGTTTATATATTAATATATAACATATCAAAAGAGATACATACTTACTAATTTTTTTATAAGTATATTGTAAATGGTATAGGTATAATTAATTGTAAATTGAAGTTTATAACAACCAACTGCTAGGCTTATTTTTTTTAAATTACAGCATCACGATAATTTAATGTTTTATTTCAGACCTCAACCTTTTCTTTTAACATTGGGTGCCTAACAAGGAACACAAAATCAAAAATATCATAGCTCCAAGTTACTACCAAAGAACAATGGGGGATACCAATAAATAATTAATATTTAATGTATTTAGTAAGTAGACCGCTAGCCTTTTGAGCACACTTCCAGTTGAAAGCAAAGAGGATGAATATTTAAAATATTATTTTAGGTTTTAACTAGTTACTCTAATCTAACTCTAGTAACTCTTTATTATGTCTCTATTTTTTATATGGTTAAATTCGTGATAGCAATATGAATATAAGATATTTTAGATATAATGAAAAATATTGAAAGTTAAAACTGATATTGGAATCTAATAGCACTTAGGAGTAATTTTTAGTTATTGTTAAGTTTAAGAATAAATAACTTAATTAAGTATATAAAGAAGATTGCTTATCTAGTACCAATGTTACTTGTTCAATGTCACAAGTTTATTCTGAGAATGAATGAATAACAGTAATGAGAAACATTGTAATAAATGTTTGATTGATTCATAGTTCTGGGGGTTAAACTACATTTGAAAAGCATGGTGCTTTGTTATTGTTAGGCAGAAGAGGGTTTTGTTGTTCAGCTTAAAATAATTAAGTTAAATTTATTTATACTTAGGGGTTTTTTTTATTTATTATTTAAGTTATTCTGCAGGTATTAGTAGTATATACTATGCTCAACTTATGGTTACTTTGAAGGGATGGGAATTAAAAAAACATGTGTTTCTGGTGCATAGCTTGGAAACATAATTATGTATAAAAAGTATAGGTGCTATTCAAGTTAATACTTATTGGACTAAAAGTAGGTCTAATACAGGATACCGTAATCAGTACTCCATTCTCGCATAAAATGCAGTTTGCAATGAACATTATTACGTGTTTCAAAACAAGCATGAGTCAGTAACAACTATTTATACAGATTTCAGAAAAAGATAATTTCATAACATTTTATCATGTCGTATGGGACAGTTTTGGCGCGCTAAACATGGAGAGGCGGGCAAAGGCGTAGTTTATGGATCGTATTGGGACGAAACCGTGTTTTTCTCGCAAAATCTAAGCGGAAACAAACAAGTGACAAGTAGAAATTCGAAAATACATACTTATAAAATGTATAGCAAACAAAACGCAGTTTCGAGTGTTTATAAAGTCTTATTAGATAGTTTATACAGTTTTATTTGCCTAAAAATGATATATATCACGTTAAAAGAAGGTAGAAAGTAGCAATACCCGATTGTATAGTGAAACTGCAGCATTTTAGGTGGCGTGCTGGCAATCTTCAACCACACAGATTTAGGGTTATTATATATCAAATAAATTGTTTTTTTGAGTAGAATAAAGATTATACTCACCGATACCGAAGTATCCAACCCGAAGAAAGAATCTGCCATTGGAATTTTTCATATATCATGGACACAAATGACATGACTTGTCACGGTACATATGTCGCAATGGCGAAGGCGGCCATGACATTTTGCCTAGTGACGTACGAAAACTTACTAAATTACGAAGGTCTACAGATAACCTATAAATCTGGTATTCTCGTAGTTTCTAGAACTCGTTCGAGATTTAGTTTTAATGAGTTCCGTGCTCGTGATTTACTTATGTTAAATAAGTAAAATAAAAATTAGCAAAGAATAAATGTAAAGTATTTAATTAGCACGAAACAAAAATAATCATGTATACCATGTGGTCACCACTTAATATGTAAAATGTGCAAATGTGTAGATCTATTTGGACTACTGCTTTGCGGTTTCACACACCTTACTTTTCTCCGAAAGCAAGTAATGAAATGTTAAATGATATTAATGATATATGATATAAAATGATACAATCTTTCCCCACAAGCGCCATTTGGAGCACGTCTAATGAAATAGTCTGAGGAGTGAAATGGAAAGCACGTTGGGCTTATCACAGGACCCCTAGACATTGGAAGTAAATTCTTAAAATGTAACCCATCTACTTTACGCTCCTTTATGAGGGTCGTCTCGGCATCTCTTGATTACTACTTTTACTATAATATTTTTTTATATCCTGTGCCGGTAGTCGGCAGTGCAAGTGTCATCATTGCATTGATAAGAACTGATAACATAGGTGTTGCAACAAGAAAGATTTTCCAATACTTCTGTATTTTTTTTAATATTTTGAATGCAACATGTTCATTGCATCTGTCGTCTGTTATGTTTTTTTATACATAATTAGTAAATAAGTTGGTAAATATTATAAAAGGAGTTTAAGTTAATCTGCAAAAAAGAACGAAGGAATACTAAAATAATGCCACATGGTCATTGGTTATGGGTCATTCAGTAGCAGTGCTGCCAGGGTATTTTCTTAAATTTCCCGTATAATATAACACCTGACGTTTAAAAAGTTCAAAGTTGAGTTAACTGACCTTGTCATGTCACCTGTTGCTGTTTATTTTTTGTTTAACAGAAAATATAAATTAACGTAATCAAGAGATATTGTGTAGATATACCTATAATCATTATTGTGTATTACTAAACCGTACCTTTCGCCCAAGACTAAAACATTAAATATGCGCTGTGGCCTGTGAGTGAGGAACAACACTGCGAGATTCAATTTAATCGTCAGCACCAAAAATATTAAATTAAAAAGGTATGTACATAACGTTTTAAATAATAATATTTTAAGTTTTATTTAATTATAGAATGTAGGTATATAGATGTGAAAGTTTTTTATGCGAAAAATTACTTTCAAATTATTGTTTGATTGATTGATATTAATTTATTGAATGTCCAAAGTTCAAAGTAATAAATTACATGGGCTGTAAATAATGTATTATTATAAGATTACCATTAAAACGAAGTGATTACTTACTTTGTGATAAACATGACACTTCTTTTTACCCATTAATCTAGATTCTAGAGTATTGTAAATTTTTTTCATTACTCTCTGTTTTGTAAAACAAAAAGTATACTTTCAACTTTCAGTTAAATTATTATTTTAATCTCCGAAAAATCCCTTCTGAGATATATTTTTAATTATTTTCTAATAAAGTGACATTTTACAGCTAAGATTATAATAATCATCTCCCTGCCCTGTTCCCAATTATTTGGGGTCAGCCCAATTCATATTCAGCTTCCATTCATCTCTACAACTCATCATCTTAAAAGAATATAATATAGTTATTTCATTAGAAAATCTAATTAAGCCCAACTTTTGGATTCTTTTACCAGCACCTGTGATATGTACCAAATTTCGTCTAAAATCTTAGATCATTTGTGTATGAAGAGGTTTCAAAAAAATAACTTACACATCACATATAAGTAGGATTATTTTTGTCATGTCAATATAGATAATAATATATATTTCCTATTTGCATAATCCCACAAAAATGTTATTTGGACGATGTAGACGATAATATTATGAAATTAAGTATCATCATCTCCTGAGCCTTTTCCCAACTATGTTGGGGTCGGCTACCAGCCATACTGGATTCAGCTGAATACTGTATTCTACATGGAGCGACTGCCTATCTGACCTCCACAACCCATTTTACTGGGAAACACAGTATCCCATAATTAACACTGGTTGTCAGAATTGACTTAACGACTGCCAAAGATCTATGTATGACAGCCGGGACCTACTGTTTAACATGCTTTTTGAAACACGGAGGGGTCTCGGTATGTTATAAATGGTCACCCATCCACGGACCAACCGCGGTGAGCGCGCCTTAACCTGTATTATTGGTCAAACCGTACGGCTTACACTTAGCCACAAACACCTCAAATTAAGTATGTGCTGTTGATGGTCGGACAGTGTTTTCTTAACACCCTGTATATAGTTTAATATCAGTACTGTATTCAGTATTATAGTACCTACCTAGTTCACCAGCATTGCTTTTATTAATTCGAATATTAAGTACACTTAATTTATTGCATAATTAAAAATGTGTTGTTCAGTTACGGCATTATAATAAATATGTAAATAATTGTGTATGCAAGTCAATGCTGTATAAATTATTTGATTTGATTAATTTCTGACATATATAATAATAATAATATTCCTGGACAACTCACACACGGTTATCTGATCCCAAGCTAAGCAGAGCTTGTGTTATGGTTACCAGACCACTGATAAACATACTTATATATTTCTAAATACATACATATTATAAATAAATTACACACAGACAACCAGAACACATGATCGTGCTCATCACACAAACATTTGTCCTGGGTGGGAATCGAACCCACGACCTCCGGTATAGCAGTCAGGGTCATTAACCACTAGACCAACAGGCCCGTCATATATCATTGCATTAGTGATAAATATTTAAATTCGACAAGTTTAAACTTACTATGAGCTCTCCATATGATTACAAACCTTATTTTACATATAAATGTTAAAATTTGTTTATCTATAAATATAAGGCCGTTCATACCATAGTAAATAGTTAGAAAACCTCTGTGGTTGAGTGGCATACTCACCGGTTTAAAGGTGTCACCAATCAGGTCCTGGGTTCAATCCCCCAACAGGTCAATGTCGAAAAACACTTTTCTATATTGTGTCGTGTCTGGGTATATGTGTTTTGTTGTCTCTGATTCAAAAACACAAGTGCTTTAGCTACTTACTTTGGGTTCAGAGCAATGTATGTGATGTTGTCTTTGTTTATTATTTTACTAGCTGTGCCTGCAACTTCGTTCGCGTACATAACGAAGCTTATCAATGAGTCTTTAACCATTAAGGCTGCACACGCGACGGAAGCTTAAAAATATGAGTAACTTCTTCCGTTTTCCCAACATTTCCCTTCACTGTTCTGCTCCTATTGATTATAGCGTGATGAAAAGTATACTATAACCTGCCCAGGAGTATGAAGAATAATTGTACCAAGTTTCGTTAAAATCCGTTAAGTAGTTTTTGTTTCTATAAGGAACATACAGACAGACAGACAGACAAAAATTTTACTGATTGCATTTTTGGCATCAGTATCGATAACCCCCTGATAGTTATTTTGAAAATATATTTAATGTACAGAATTGACCTTTCTACAGATTTATTATAAGTATAGATTATACTGTAACCTTATTTTTTTTACAGTGAAGATGTCTGGCCAAGTAGAAGTCCAGCAAGGCAGATTGCAAGGAAAGGAATCTGTGACATATTTTGGCAAGAAATACTATAGTTTTGAAGGTATACCTTACGCTAAACCTCCTGTCGGGAAACTTAGATTTAGGGTAAGTTGAATATAACATAGGACTCTTAAAACTACCACAATGTAGCATATGTATATCCCAATATATCCAAACATTTTTTTTCGGCGATAAATATTATTTTCTTGAAGGAAGATTATTTTATTATTATAGGAGACATAGTACTGTATACAGTTAAAGTTTATTTATATATGAATGATCATCGATGTAATCTTGCTATTATTGATAAATGTAACAACTAAGAAATGGACATAAATTACTCATCTTTCTTTATGTATTTTCGATTTATTGTGCTACCTAATTAATGTTATTTCCAATTAAGCAAACATCGACTTTATGTTGAAGTAAATAAAGTTAATTTTAGACTGACTAGTAATGTTGAAAAAGTTGAAAATTAACAATATGAAGTTGTAGCGCAAATAGAACCTAATATGTATTCTGTTACAGTTGTTTTTCCTAAAACTCGTGTTCGTTTACATTTTTGGCAAAACGCTTTAACTTTCATTTATCTTTTTTTACAGCCTCCAGAGCCACCAGAAAATTGGGAAGGAATCAGAGATGCCACAAAACCAGGTAACAAGTGTTGCCAACTTAATCCTTACTCTAATACTGCTATGGAAGGATCGGAAGACTGCCTCTACTTAAACGTATACACTCCAAGGTTGCCACAAGAAAAAATAGAAAAACTACCAGTATTATTTTTCGTTCACGGTGGTAGATTTATTTTTGGTTACGGCCACTATTACAAACCAGATTATTATTTAAAACATGATGTTATTTTAGTTACTATTAACTACAGATTAAGTATATTAGGTTTTTTATGCTTAAATATACCAGAAGTACCAGGGAATGCTGCTTTGAAAGATATGGTTATTGCTTTAAAATGGGTGAAGAATAATATAGAAAAATTTAATGGAGATGCCAGTAATGTAACTGTTTTTGGAGAAAGTGCAGGCGGTGGAGCTGTTTCGTCATTTTTAACTTCCAAAATGGCCGAAGGTCTGTACCATAAAGTTATTGCTCAGTCAGCGAATTCAATAGCCGATATTTATATGACAGATGAAGATCCTATTGAAAAAGCGAGAAATGTCGCTTCATATTTGGGAAAAGAATTAACAGATGAAAGAGAGTTATATAATTATTTATTAGATACACCTATTGAGGATTTGATGATGGCATTTAGCTTGGCTGAGTTGAACCGACATCCGTCGGCCATACAAGCATATTTTCTACCAGTGGTAGAGAAAAAATTTGAAGGAGTAGAAAGATTTTTCGAAGAGTTTCCAAGAATTGATATACCTTTAAACAGATTCAATAAAGTACCTGTTTTGGTTGGTATGAATTCTCATGAAGGAGCTTTATTTCTTCAAAAAGATAGCGATGGAAAAATTATAAACGAAAATGATTTCTACTATTTCATACCTATGTATTTACATATAAAGAGGGGAGATAAAAGGGTGGGTGAAATAGTAAAAAAACTCAGGAAATTTTACTTCAATGATGAAAAAGTTGATGAAAGTAAAAAATTGGAATATGTTAACTTGGTTTCAGACAAATATTTTCAGTACGCAATTATGTTGTTCCCAGAGATTTTGTGTAAAACTTCAAAAGATGTTTTCTTTTATAAGTTTCAGTATACTGGAAATTTAAATACTAGGGTTATGAAAAATTTGGGTTTAAAAGGGGCCACACATGGCGATCTTATACAATACCAGTTTTATAGAAAGCCTAAACATGATAAATGTAATGAAAAGGATCTTAAAATTATTGAAATGCTGAGCGAAGTCTGGTGCACCTTTGCACGTTATGGGTAAGTGAACCTTATAACTACAGGATTAAGGTTTAAACTGTATTGTTTTTAGGGTTCCATACCCAAAGGGTAAAAACGGACCCTATTATTAAGACTTCGCTGTCCGTCCGTCCGTCTGTCTGTATCTCAAGAACCGCGATAGCTAGACAGTTGAAATTCTCAGAAATAATGTATTTCTGTTGCCGATCTACAAATACTAAATATAAAATAAAATAAATAAATTTGTGTATCTAATGTTGTTTACCTAGTCAATGGTAAGGAACCCTTCGTGGGCGAGCCCGACTCGCACTTGGCCGGTTTTTTTATAATATACAATGCACTTACATTAAATTCTTGGAATAACTAATATAGTAAGCAATATAATTCGTAACTTTCTTGTAAAATTGTATTGGCATTCGACAATTGTTCAAATGTAAACTAAAAGTTGTAAACTTGCCAGCAAAGCCTTTTGGTCCAGTGGTTAGTGACCCTGACTGCTATACCAGAGGGCGTGGGTTCGATCCCACCCAGGACGAATGCTTGTGTGATGATCATTTGTTCTGTGTCTGGGTGTAATTTATCAATAATATGTGTGTATTTAGAAATATATAAGAATGTTTATCAGTTGTCTGGTTACCATAACACAAGCTCTGATTAGCTTGGGATCAGATAACCGTAAGTGAGTTGTCCCGGAATATTATTATTAAAGGCAAAAATGCATTCGAAACACTTTTTACACAAAAAAAAACTGGATAAACACTGTTATTATATTAATTTAAGTTTAATTATCTATTAACATATTTTTTTTTTCACAGAAAACCATCTTGGAAGGACCAGAAAACGGAATGGCTGCCATACACAAAGAAAGACAAACATTCCTTGATTATAGATGAAGAAATAAAACTAATGAAAAATCCCGACTTTTATCGACTCAAATTCTGGCTTGGTGTTACTGGGGAAACTTCCAAGTTATAGTATTTTATGTATAATCACAGAAAATGTTTGTTACTGTTTCACTTAAAAACTACTTAACAGATTTAGATTAATTGTAGCGCACTGATAGTTTATAGTCTGGATATATAATGGATAGTTAGTTATAATGTTATTTTTTCGGGGCTTGGTATTATGCGAGCGAAACCGTGTGACACCGCTTATATATATTTGAAACTACTGCACAAACTAGAAACAAATATATTAGCCAATGTTATTGTACTTTTAGCTGAGAAAATGTAAGAATGGTTTATTTTACGTGAAGATACGGTATTAGAAAATAAACGAAAAGGGTCTTTCTGATAGATAGAGTACTTATTTAAGTTATTTACTTTAGTTATTTCTATGAAAACTTATTATTTCAAGTTGTATAGTTAAGGCATCACCATTTGCCGAGCCTGTTTCCAACTATGTTGGGTTCGGCTACCAGTCTTACCGGAATCAGCTGGATTTTACTGCCTATCTGATCTCCACGACACATTTAACTGGGTAACACAGTAAGTCCAATCCCATAGTAAGACTGGTTGTCAGAATTGGCTTAACGACTGCCAAAGATCAACGTATGATAGTCGGGACCTACGGCTTAACGTGCTATCCGAGGCACGGTGGTTTATTATATTGTTTAAGGCATATTTATTATTATTTACTTACCATATTTGAGGGAATATTAGAGTTACGGTTTCCAAGTCTGGGAAGCTCCACGAAGGTGTGGGTTCAGAACCCATTTCGTACAATCTGTAAAATCTTGAAAAATAATCTTCTTTGATTATTTTTATCGCGTTATTTTCTAGAACTACCTAACTTATTTTAATGGGACTTTTACTGGCAAATCAGTCGGGTTATGGAGCTTAAAAGAGGCTATTATTTTAGAAAAAGCAGTGTTTTACCCAAAAATAACTCAGATCAAATGTTAGTCCGAGTAATGAATTACTTATTATAAATAGCATAATTTATTTCCATATCTTTTAATTATGTGTAGAAAAATATGATTTCAATGTTTTATATAAATGTAGTCTATGTATAGAAATGATTCAACTTTGAACAACTAAAGATGACATCGAGCATTTATCAAAAACTTAACTTTATATAATGTATTAATTATTTATTGTAATAAAAACTTGCATAATTTAAACGAAGTACATAATATTTGTTTGTAGATAACTATTTATTATTTATATTAAATTTTGATTAATATGTTGACTGTGTGTGATTAAGGTCAAGATGTCGTGGTGGCCTAGAGGTTCAATGAACGGATTTGTATGCACAAAGTTGCAGGTTCGAACCCGGGCACGTACTAATGTGGCTTTTTCAAAGTTATATGTATTTCATTAATTATTCTAAGACACTACAGACAACCGGTGAAGGAAAACATCGTGTAATGAGGAAACTTGGATTCCAAAAAATTGAGTTTGAAATCGCCAATCGGCAAGTGAGCAAGCGTGGTGATCAATGCTCGTGCCTTCTCTATATGGGAAGAGGCCTGTGCCCAGCAGTGAGACGTATATAGCCCGGTTTATTATTATGTTGACTGTCATAAATTATTGTTTTATACTTTTATATTACTTGTTAAGAATAGCAATTTATATTATTTGTTGATAGATAAAATGTTTGTTTAGGCAAGAAAAGGCAATTAAAGATTTAAAGAAACTTGTCTGTTTTATTAATTAAAGCATTCAGTGTAATGTAATCCTTATTTAAAATCAATCATAACAAATTATGTTATTACTTTTGACTGGCCCGTTCTTCTTGTGGTTAGTGACCCTCACTGCTATACGGGAGATCGTGGGTTGGATTCCCACCCAGGTCAAATCTTTGTGTGATGAAGATGATCATTTGTGGTGTCTGGGTGTAATTTATCTATAATATTTATGTATTTAGATATATACAAGTATGTTTATCAGTTGTCTGGTTACCATAACACAAGCTCTGCTTAGTTTGGGATCGGATGACCGTGTGTGAGTTGTCCCAGAATATTATAATTATAAATTCGTTTTGTCAGTAATAAAACAACAAAAATATCTATATAACATATTTTATTTACGCATAATAATTATACAAAAATATAATTCTAATCTATTTATTATAATTAAAATGAAAATGATAAGACTAAATTATTATTGGCACATAATATCTACACTATGGATATATATTACAATTTTGAACGAAAAATATAAATAAATAAATATATATTTTTGGGGCCAGATATTTTAAATGGCCTACGAGAATATATGAAGGCCATTTTTTTAATTTCAGAATAGACAGGCCAAAACTTATTGGCCTAAAAATAGGTAGACTTAGGTTTTTTTTTAAGTTTTCTAGCTATTTATGTTTTTAATGATTTTTCTCTACATTCAATGTAATCGAGACCAAAAACCGTAACGATTTTGGTTTTATCATCAAACTTAAATTTTAATTTTGACTAATAGGTACATGATTTATTTAAAGGTAATCTTTTGATTAAGTTATACCTGTTATAAAGATATACAATTTATCTGATCATATGAAAATTAAATATTAATTCACTTTCTCGTTATGAGCAATAACAGTTTGATTAACTAATCAAGCCATAAATAGTATTATTAAGTTTTTGACCAGATGTAAACAAACTATTTTAATTGTTTACATTCAGTCAGAAACTTTGACTTTAAAGAAAACGTAAATAAAATATAATGAAATATATTTCTAACATAATTGATAATTATGGCAAAAAATAAGGCCAGGAGAAAATTATATTTTTAAATACGGTATTTATAATATCAGTTATAATATATATAGGATTCTATACAACCTTTTAGGAAGACAATGATATAAAATATATTTGAAGAATCTTTGACTGGATCTACTCTCATTGTAAATTATTGGCTAAAAAAAACTTTTAGTTGAGTTTTTTAATGTTATTTGAGCAAGGAAAGCCTTTGGCACGATACCTTAGTTTCCATTTACGATGTAAATTCAGTTAATATCCTTGATACTTGACTATATCTACTAAATAGATGAATTAAAGGATAGTGTTTTAGTATGATATAATAATATGTAAAATCACCAACTATCTGAAAGACAGCGTGGTAATCAATGTTGTTTGTAAGAACTATGCGAGGCCTTTGCGATAGGAAGTTGTTTTTTTATTAGCTGATATTATGAACATCTCAAAATCATGTGATTATTACGAATAATAGTTAGTTATAGTTACATAACATAACATACCACCACGCCTGTATCCCCGAAGGGTTAGGCAGAGGTGTACCAATGTACACCCACAGTTCGCCGGTATGTTTAGGTCCCATGTAATAGGGGGCGAGCCTATTGCCACTAACCGGGCACAAATCCAAACTCTGACCTGCTACTGAGAATTTCATAGAAAAACCCAATAACACCTTGGTCGACTTGGGAATCGAACCCAAGACCTCTAGCTTAGCAGTCGCGCTTAGCACCACTAGGCCAACAAGGCAGTAGTAGGTAGTTATAGATAATCTATAACATAACGAAACTCTATTAAGCTTGCAATATTTTATAATAAGAGTAGATTTAAACCTGTTTTATTGTTTTTTTTTATCTTCATTCCTATTCAGTCTGGGCTTGCCTTTGGACCATCTTTTACACTCTTATGCTATTTTTAAGCCTGTACACTTGTTATTACCCAACCAATCTTTACTATAAAATAACCAAGTTATTTTCAATGAAATTTATATTTAATAAAAAAAGTTGTTCAAATGTAAATTATAAAAATAGATGCTGATTTGAACAAAGTGAAGAAATGGATGATTTTATAAATATACTGATTGATATATTCTTAAAATTAAGTTGGAATGCAAATAAATACTGTAAAATTAGAAACTAGATTAGTGACTAATATCTACAGACTAATTGATGCACCTAATTAGTTTTGAGGTGAATTTTATTGACCTTAAGATTTCTTTTACTCTAGTTTTGTATAGGAATGATTTACTTGTAACCTTATAAGCGAAATATGAATATAAATGCATAATTCTAATAATGGAAAACATTTTTCTCCATATGTAATAGTTTGTTAGTAATTTTTTCATCTACTAGCTCAATTAAGTAAAATTTGATCGAATGTAAACAAAATTAATTTACATCTGTTTCTCGTTTTGTTTGTTTACAACCTTATAGGAATGATTGAAGAATGTAAAAGTAAACACATATTGTTTTTACACAATATGTTAAAATTACTTGTGCAAACGTCTTTTTTAAAATGGAATGTAAATAAATAGTGTTTTTCATTGAAAAAAAATACCAAAATCTTAAGGTCAAACTGCCATAAAGATAGCTTAAAAATTCACCTAAAATTAAAAGGTGTTAAACTTACTTCTTACCTCCGAGCGATTCAAAGAAATTCACGAACTTGTTGACTCCAATATTCTTAGGTAAATCATCTTCTGGTGGGTCATTGGCCCTAATAACATCTTTAGGGGCCCCATTTGAACGGGAGGCCATTTTAATTTCGTTAGAAAGCCTTGGTTTAGGACGATCACCATTGACTTCAATTCCATGATCATCACCGTTCTTTGTAACTTCAACCGGTGATTCAGCCACTTGTACGTGATCAACGACTTCAACATTATTTTCTGTAACTTCAACATTATTTTCTGCGACTTCAACATTATTTTCCGCGACTTCAACATTGTTTTCTGCGACTTCGACTGCATCTACGTCATTCTCTTTAACCTCATCGACTGCGTTTGTAATTTCTTCAGTGACAACTTCACTGGATTCGATGACCTCACTGGATTCAGTGACAAAGACAGTTCGGGATTCGGTGACATGGCTGGATTCGACAACCGACACACTTTCAGTGTAAGTCTCAACTATCTCTGGTTCTGGGACCTGATTATTGGTTTTTTGGTCCCATACGCGATAGTGCTTGCTGTAGAGCTCGTCCCAGAAGTCCATTTTCTCTTTTTCAGGGTTGGTTGATAGCGACAACTCGTTGGAAATGTTGAGGTAGTATAGGTTGTCCTTGGTTACCGGCAACCAGGTTACGGTTAGGTAGTGGTTCTCGTCGGGCGTCGGGTTGCTGGAATTAAAAAAAAATTTGGATGAGTATTTATGTAATTTATTCTAATTTTGCAGTTTTTACCTATCTAGATATATAGGTCTATATAGGACTTTTAATTTCGAATACATTTAAACAAGTCTGTTCCTACTTATATGTATTTGATGCTAGTACTAATTGTAGAAATTACTGGTCTTTTAGGAATAAATAATAATAATAATAATATTCCGGGACAACTCACACACGGTTATCTGATCCCAAGCTAAGCAGAGCTTGTGTTATGGTAACCAGACAACTGATAAACATACTTATATACTTCTAAATACATACATATTATAGATAAATTACACCCAGACACAGAACAAATGATCGTGCTCATCACACAAACATTTGTCCTGGGTGGGAATCGAACCCACGACCTCCGGTATTGCAGTCAGGGTCACTAACCATTAGACCAACAGGCCAACTAAAAATCATTATCTTGGACTATATACCATATACCATTTAAAATAACTAGAAAGGGATAAGATACAAAATGACCTTGTTATATGGGTAGAATACACTAAATCGATTGGTGTAAAAAATTGAGAGAATATAATGTAAAAATAGTAGATGGTTGTTAGCTATGTTTAAACATGCTATTACATCTAGTATAACATAAAGCACTAAAGCCTTAAACATGGACCTAGATTTTGATACCTACAAAAAACTAAATTCAAAGTAATTAGGCTCACTCACCCGCTCTTAGCGAAGTTGGTCCACAATCTCAGCATTCGTTCCCTCGTCTTAATATCCTGATTAGTAGGCGTCACAGTTTGCTGCAAATCATTCTTGAAAATATACCCCAACTCATCCATATGCATAGCCCTTTTAACTCCAAAACCACCAAAGATCTTATGAGCAATATTCAATTCACCAACATATTCAAATTTGTAGTAATAAATCGGTTTATTAATAACCTTAACCAGATTCTGGACATGTCTGTGTGTGTCAATGTTGATGGCGACATCGGAGAGCAATTCAAAGTAGTTGTTAAGACTTTCAACGTCAGTGTGTTTTTTTCCTTTGAAATATAATTGTTTGATGTTTTCAGCGATAGCTAAAGATTCTGCTGAATTCCTTTCGATGTTCAGTTCTTCGGGGATAAACACTTGGAGATCATCTGGCTGGTTTCCGTAAGCGAATTCTAGGGAGACCGCGCCAATCATTATTGGGATTTCAGCAATTCGACCTGATGTTAGTAAGTTGATGAATGGCTCGGTGATAAACGCTTCTACGCCTGGGAATTCTTTTTCTACTACAACGTTGAAGAGATTGAAGTCTTCTAGCCAGCCGGACGCTAATGCCTCAGCCTTGTTGACTTTAGCATGGGCCTCAACGATATCTCTGGCTGATGTAGCGTTTAAAAAGTCCAGAATTTCATCAGCGTCAGTAGCTTCACAACCTAAAGTTGTGGCTAACTTTTTAGCGGATTCCAAAGGATTCTTCTGAATCGGCCATTGGCTGACACCTGTCCCAGATTGGATGATCGCTTTGCTAATCAAGTTTTTGGATAAAGGACTAGCTGTGAGCAAGGAAACAGCTGCACCACCAGCGCTCTCACCAAAAACGGTAATATTTCCGGAATTCCCACCAAAATGTTCGATATTATTCTTCACCCATTTCAAAGCTTGAACCACATCTTTTAATCCAGCATTTCCAGGTATTTCAGGGGTATTCATACTCAGGAAACCTAGGACTCCTAATCTATAGTTTATGGTGACTACAACTACGTCTTTTTCGACTAAGTAGTCACCGCCATAGAGGTTGGAACTGCCGGAACCGAGTTTGAAGCCACCGCCGTGGACGTACACCATTACTGGTAGGAATGCACCATCTAGGTTCGGGGTGTAGACGTTGAGGTAGAGACAGTTCTCGTCTCCGATATACTCTTTGGTGAGAAAAAGATCGATTTGTGCGCTCGCGTTGCCCTCGGAAGTGGCTTCGCGGATGCCTTCCCATGGTTCTGGGGGTTGAGGGGCCTGGAATAGGAAAATAATATAATTATTATGATGTTACATAAATCGTACTTAAGGTGCAACCGTGACGCTAAATAGCAGAATCTAAAGATTTACGTAGTAAACATGAAAGACAGGCAATTTTCGATACCATTAACAAAGTGCTGGTATAATACTCTTATAGTGTTTTTCTGCGGTGAGCGAAAGTGGTACAATACATCTTCAGAAGAAAAAAAAACTGTTTACAAGCAAACTTAAGTAAAAAAGGGATTCTTGGTATGTTTAAGATCACTGTGTAATAATCTGCCAGTTCTTTAAATACCATAAATAATATCATTATGTGGTCGAACTGTATGCCTATTTCAGCTATGAATTCCTTCCTAAAATAAGAATTTGATACATAAGGCTCATATTTTACTTTTTAGACCCCATGTAATCCCAGCCAATTTTGTACCTTTTAAAATTTTGCCTTACACCTTACACCAAAATGTAAGCGTTTTTCACAATTTTACTTGCTTATATAATCATTGACGTAAGGTGCCGTTTACCTTATCATGTTTTCACAGAGATAGTTAAGATGAAGATATTACTTATCACAAGTAGGATGAATAATATTTGTTCTGTTGCCATCTTACGACTAATAGAGACTATATTCAAACAATGTTTTAAAATTTGATTAAAAGAAGGTATCTGCGGGAATTTTAAAGGATTCCAAATTGTATTTTGAACTGGAATGCCATTTTTTGTTGACTTCACATTATAGCTACCACACTGCTTTAAGGCGACATGATGCAGGTTCGATCCTCGAATGAGACAATCATTAATGTAATCAACATGTAACCAAAATTTGGGTGTTATAAGTGTGTAAAAAGGGAATATTTGTAAAACCGTTTAATACAGGAATATTTTATTTTTATTATTCTTTTTACTCATCTAACTATATCTACAAAGCTCTATTATATTTAAAGATTAACCTTAAAGAGACACATACATAAAACATACACCAATTACTTATAACATTGTTATCATGTATGAAGGGAACAATGAAAGTGGACGAAGCGAAACAAGTGTGTAAGGATCGTAGCAAGTGGGAAGAAGTGGTCTCAGCCTACCCCTACGGGAAAGAGAAATAATTATATGTATGAATGTATTGTTATCATTTCAGATAGCTGTTTCCATTAAGGGTTAAGAGCTTACCTTAAACCTCAGAGATCCTAGAGGAGGCTTAGCATAAGGGATGCCCTGGAAGCTGTAGAACGCCTTCCCCGAAGGACCGTTGACCACGCGGCCCTGCAACTGCCCCTGCTCAACCCTCACTATTGGTGATTCTGACATTCTGCCACCTCTGGAAATAGAAAATACACGTTTATGAGTATGATATACGTTTTTATAACGAAATTTCGCAAAAAATTGTGAAGGTTCGGTGTGTACCATATTTACATGCCAAACTTTATAGGAGTCTTTATAATAATAGAATGATACCGGGACAAGTTAATGTAGAAAATCAATCAGACCAAAATCAAAAGTTGTTTTTGGTCTGGGTTAAGGGTTAGTGTGCCTAATATCATACAGCTATGGAGATTTTTTGTTTGAATGAAAAGAATGAGTTAGATTTGGAAAAACCTTTTTGCAATTACCCTAAGTTTTGGGAAAGGTTGTAGGCTATTTAATAACACGTTAGTCGCCTTCAAAGCAAAGTAAAGCAGTTACAACCGCAGGGCACGGCTTTCTTTACTCAGTATAAAAAATCCCTTTTTATACAGAGTGTAGCTAACTCCTAAGAATAGACTTAAACATACATTGCTCTGAACCCAAAGTAAGTTGCTAAAGCACTTGTGTTATGGAATTCAGAAACAACGAAGGAAAGTGGTTTTCTTTTTCAAGACTTAAACCAATGGATAGATTCATGGCATATTTATGTGACAAAAAATGTACAGGTTTAGTTTGATGTAAAACAACACGTATGTTTTAGTTACATTCATCATCTCCCGAGCATTTTCCCAACTATGTTATGGTCGGCTTCCAGTCTCACCGGATTCAGCTGAATACCGTATGTTACATCGCGACTGCCTATCTGACCTCCACAACCCATTTTACTGGGTAACACAGTATCCCATGGGAAGACTGGTTGTCAGAAATGACAAACATGACAGACAAAGATCATAGCATAACAGTCGGGACCTACGGCTTAACGTGCTATCCGAGGCACGGAATGTTAGTATGTTTTAGTTACATTATCTAATATATATTCAGTAAAGCGAGACATAGTTTACGAGCCAATATCATATTGATTCTCAGTATCTGCTAGTCGACTGAAAATGTTTATTGAGCAAACAATGGAAAATCATACCATATCTGATAGTATTTTTTTTATTTAGGATCGGTAGAGTTTCTGTTGTATGCGTTTTTTGGCGGTAAGGTAAATATTTTAGTATAGTTGTACGTTTTTTATTAGATTTAAGTATATAAAACAGTTTAATTGCGTAAGGTATAGCCGATTAGTTTTAGAATAAACACATTATTTCTAACAGATCAGCTATTGTCCCGGTCGTATAATACCTTTCGGACAAACCCGAATAATGTATATAGGCTCTATATCTATATCAGGGATTATATTATGTTATTTTTAAGGTTCCGTACCCACAGAGTTAAAAGGGACCCTTTTAGGTACTAAGACTGTCTGTCCGCCCATCTGTCACCAGGCTGTATATCAAGAACCGCGATGGCTGAATTTTTCACAAATTATGTATTTCTGTTGCCGCTATAACAACAAATAATAAAAACAAAATAAAAAAATATTTAGGGTGACTCCCATACAACGTCGGAACGGAAACCTTTGTGCGCGAGTCCGACTCACACTTGGCCGGTTTTCATTCATAGTATAGTGCTTAATAGTGTGATATGACATCACCTAATAATGTATAGGGTGACTTGACAAAAAATAATCTCTATTCTAATTTATAAACAGGCTTTCCAACTACAATTACTAAAATATATAACAGTTTTAGTAAATGAAAGGGACTTGTCAGAAATTGTAATCAATTTATCAATCGAAAAGAATATGTTATCAAAAATTCGATGAATTGATAAGAAATATCCATATCATAAATACCGAATGATAATTTATTCATATAGATCAAAATTGCCGGCAGATTGTCAAGGAAAAGTAATTTGTTTAATCACATTTTATTTTTAATCGCTGTTACAGCTACTAGTTTCAATATGTGCAATGTGCAACTAGCTGTGCCGCGCGGTTTTAACTGTGTATTTCCCTTTCAAATAGACTTATTTCTATAAGTTTTCGACCTCCGTGGTCGAGTGGCGTACGCACCGGTTTTCAAGGTGTCGCTAGCTCTGAGGTCCCGGGTTCGATCCCCGGACGGGTCAATGTAGAAAACTCTTTTCTACATTGCCTCGGGTCTGGGTGTTTGTGGTACCTTCGTTGTTTCTGAATTCCATAACACAAGTGCTAAATAGCTACTTACTTTGGGTTCAGAGCAATGTATGTGATGTTGTCCGCATTTATTATTTTATTTATTATTATTCTATAAACCAAGACGACCACATAAGGTTTGCCCTGTGAAAAAAATATTAGATCTCATGTGGAGCCAAGCTTCTGAATCTACAGGGTGGTACAAATGTATGGCTTCGCCGTTTCGCTACCTTCGTGGAGGTGATGCGAATATTTTGTTTCTGAAACGAAACAGCCAAGTCATACAGCGGCCCGATTCGTCCAAATTCGTGAAAAGTTTTTGAGTGATAGAGTAACACACATGAAACCACTCTCGCTAATTTTGGCGTTTATATGGGATAAACAAAATACAAACTGACCCTATACAAACGTAAACAGTCTCTTTTAACTTCCAAAGCTTAAGTTTACAATACATCTATAACAAATTAGAGTATTTTATTGTAGTTCCCTAAACTTATATTAATAATAATAAATAATAATATTCCGGGACAATTCACACACGGTTATCTGATCCCAAGCTAAGCAGAGCTTGTGTTATGGTAACCAGACAACTGATAAACATACTTATATATTTCTAAATACATACATATTATAGATAAATTACACCCAGACAACCAGAACAAATGATCGTGCTCATCACACAAACATTTGTCCTGGGTGGGAATCGAACCCACGACCTCCGGTATAGCAGTCAGGGTCACTAACCACTAGACCAACAGGCCCGTCGAATTCCTCACCTCAATATTGAGATATGTATCAGTTTGTAAAAAACTAAGAATAAATCCCCTAATTGGATACAACACGTAGTAAAAGTAAAATATTTAATCCATGGTATTTAGTAAGATTATTCTTGAAAATAATGATGAATTATAGTATTTTGTGGTTATATCTTGTCTCTATATCTTACATATTAATCATAAAGATAGCATATCCGACATACCTACACTTATTTAAATAGCTCTAAAGCGCCCTGTTAACGTACAAATTAGCTTGACGTCAAACTTCACGTTTTCATCAAACAATAGTTTAAACGATCAAACCAAATATCAAACAAATTTGTCACTGGGCGTAGCGTCCTCCATGACGCAAACAAAATCAGTGAGATTTTTCTTGTCCAACACCGCCGTTCACGTTCAAACTTGTTTGTCAAACTCCACTTCAATCCAGATTTTCATCAAACTTCATCAAACGCGACAAACACGTAGATTGTTTGACAAACGCCTCAAACACAGCTGTACACTATCAATTAATTTAACAAACACGTAAAATTTGACAAACAATTTGAGCGTTTACGGGGCACTTAAGGGCTCGTGCGAACTTCACCGCTTACTACTGTTTTTAAAATTAAAAGGATTATATAAATTCAGGATGGGATAGGACAGAAAACGAACGAAATAATATAATTTCAGGACTTCTGAACTACCTTTAAAATACGTTATGTTTCTGTCTTAAATTGGGCTTCTATGTAGCACCTTTTAAAGTCAAGAGATTAGACAACACCCTGATTTGCCCATCATTCACTTCTAACTTCTAAGTGTTCTGGCTGTGGAGAAGAATCAGCGCTACAAATTGCCCAGTAGCGCTCTGTCTCTCATTTTACATATTATACGTATAATTATAAAGATTACTTAGCTTGACACTAACCTATTGCAAATATAAAGGCCATTGTCAATCCCTTCCAACTTACAAATAAAGTAAATGTCTGAGAGAATGGATGGATGTTTGTAACTCTATCACGCAAAAACTACTCATCGGATTTTGACGAAATTTGACACACATATAGATTTTTATCTAGTCAACACATAGGACACTTTACACCCACTACTTCTCAGAAGCCGGAATTAAGGAGGTAAAACCGCGGGGAGAGAGTTTTTTTTTATAATTTATATTAAATAATTACACTTTTCACTCACCGTACTTCCAAGATTTAACACTACTACACCGCACAATGTCTATTCATAAACTAGTATTATTTATCAGTAGATAACGATATCGTTTGAATCAACCACCATACAGGTATTTCGTCAGCATACATCATTGTTATCGGAGTTTATCGAATGAATCTAAAGATTAGTTATAAATGTGGAGCCCCAAAATATTTGAACATCACTATAAATATATAAGGACCTATGTAGGGGCAAAGGTATTCTTTTTTAATAATTAATGGGGTTAAAAATCCTATATCCAGATGTTAAACTATCAGAGAGACACTTTACGTCCTAATTGATGTAGTCGTTTTTGCGTGAAAGAGTAAATATTATTGATTTATCCTCAAAAACTGTTCATTTATTAAATAAGCAATTAATCTGAAAATCAACAAGAGAGACGTTCAATATTTTTTAATTTTTATATTCTAATCAAAACAATTCTGTAATCAATTTTCATTTATAAAGAGTAACAAAAATGCAATCCAAATTACACGGCAATAAAATGACGGAACAATTATTTAAACAACCTTATCTTAGTTAATCTTAGACAAAGGTAACTCGACAAACAGCCAACAATTCAAAATGGCGCTGAAAATGTTCTAGACCAATTATATTGTCACGTAATGAATGGTGTAAATTAGTTCTTACTATTCAATACGTTTACATAATCTATTATATACAAGGAAGTTATTTTTCTGTAGATGAGTTCCTAAAAGTTGTATTTATTATTAATATTTTTGTTTGACCTTTGTATTGTCTGCTTGACCGAATTTTGTGCATTGAAGGACGTCTCATAATTAACAAAAAAACATGTTTACTCATGTGTTTATAGTAAAATTATGTAAAATAAATATTATTGTGTGTTTTTTGTGTCATTATATGATTATATCAGTAACTATAGCTAGTTACTGATATATCCCACGACTAGGCAAAACTTCTCATTTTAGAGGATTTTAGAGGTCAAAAAAAAACATGTTATTCTTTTAACTGTGTGATATGATATATCCATGTATAAATAAATAATTTAAATATGAATAAAACGAAAGAAGTATACTCTACATACTATATCTTCTATCGAAAGATTTTAATCTTAAAACCTAGATTTAAAGCTGGTCCTAGTATTACAGACCACCACAATAAAATTAAGATGTTGACCATGATCCATTCAAGATAGCATATTGACATCTGTCTTGAAGGTCGTCCGAACATTAACCCCAAAAACAGCGAAATTTCTTGTCTGACGCGTCTCGTACGCAAGAACATATTGCAATACGGTATATAGATTATAGCGATACGGTATTGTTTGAATATTGATTAGTTTAGAGCGAATAAATATATAAACTAGTCGACAGCGATTTGGTTATAACCTCTCTAGTTTCAAAATCAAAATTCTTTTATACACTGCAGGGTACCAAGTAGCTCTTTTACCCCCGGTTTCTGAAGGTTGATCAATGCAACATTTTTTTTTTATGCGATGTCTGGTTACCATAACACAAGCTCTGCTTAGCTTGGGATCAGATAACCGTGTGTGAGTTGTCCCGGAATATTATTATGTATCTCTTTTTATTCACGGGATATCTTCAAAAGAAGAGACCCGGTCCTTTGAAAGGCTTACACAGGTCCAACACGCAGCGGCCTTGTTGAGATCTTTACTCTAAGATGAAATTATTATAATTAATTAGCTAATCACCTGACAAACCTTATGTTAATCGTTGTGATTGGTTGTCTTTGCGTCAACAAATCAATTGATTTGACAACAGATTAAATTGATCAGCCTGTTATAAACAAGGGGTAAGCATGTTAATAAATAATATGTAGACACCAACTTAACTCACCCACCCTTTGCTTATTTCTAAGTGCTCTGGCTGTGGAGAAAAAATTGCGCAACGAACTCCTCTTATTTATAAGACAAAAGCCCAAATACTAAAACATAATTTAATTTTGAGACGTTCTTAAATATCATTCTGTCGCTATTTTAACTATTAAAGTGAGAGAGACGGCATGATCGTAACGGGCACTTAAAATTGATTGAAGTTTCAGAATTCGTCGATCAGGTTTTGGTAGTATTATTAACAGCGCAGTTAATAGCACTATGGGGCTAACACCTGTCAACTTGATTTTACTCTTAATTTTGATATAGAGGCCCTTGTATGTGATAATACTGTTTTTAACAAGAAAAATAAGTTTAAATTGGAAGGCAGTTGGTCCTTCAATACAGTAGTCAGCTGAATCCGGTGATACTGGAAGCCGACTCTAACATATCTTGGGAAGAAGTTATTTTTAACCAACTTCAAACGAGGAGCTACTCAATTCTACTGCTTTGTTTTTTTTTTTATATTTGTTACCACAGAACTTTTGGGTGGGTGAACTGATTTTGATGATTTTTTTTTTTATTTGAAAGCTGGTGAATTTTGGTCCAGTTTTGTCATTGGGATCCATAAGAAATAAATATAAGACTTATTTATTTTGAAGTCGGTTTTTTTGTTAGAATTATAAAGAAAATATAGTGTCCTTTAACAAACAGTTATGACCGTAATGTTCAAATTAAGGCTTATCAGAATGCAAAGCAGCTATAACAGATTCAAGGCCGTTGCTTTTAGCACTATAAGTTATGTAACGTTTGTTAAGAATACGCTAAACGAATCTACAATAATATTACAAGTTCAATCACGATTTACAATACGAATTTCTATAAGAAAAACATCGATTTTCGGCGTCATGGTGGTATAAGTAAAAATTAGTTTTGTTATGAAATAGATATAACAATTTTTTAACTCATTTAGTTATCTTTTGCGTAGTCTTTTTCTGAAATATGTTGGGGTTGGCTTCCAGTTTCATATAATACAGCATAATACCAGTATTTTACATGGAGTGACTGTCTACCTGATATACTTAACCTATTTACAGGATAAATAATAGATTATAATTATGTCTTTGTAAGACTGGTAGTCAGAATGTTAAGGGCTAAAGGGCAATTTCAATACCTAAAGTAATTAAATTAAAACTAAGTTCTATTAAACTAATTAATTTCTTCGTGATTGAGTTAAAACTTTGCAATAATAAAGCGTTTGTTTAAGCCATTACTGCGTTTAGATTAATATGTCCTTATTGGACAGAAATCGCAAAAGGAAGAAGAAAGGGGAGGCCTTTGCCCAGCAGTGGGATCTAGTAGGCTAACATTAAAAAATGTAGCAATCAATTTAGTTGAGTCCAAGAACAGAGATTAGTTTCATCTAATCGAGAATTTCAGCCGTGTAAATAAAATAAATAAATGAATACTATATTAGGTTAGGTACCCTGTATAATCTATGTTAGTAATTAGTTATTAATAATTACACCACAGGCTATTATTCTTTAAAGGTTAGTCGTGCATAATTTCACGTGCAGTTAGTTAGTAACCCATTTTTAGTTTAGTTTAGTCTTGGGTTAGTCACATAACGAGACTCACCGAAGATCATCTAAAAACTCGTTCACTGCAGTTATCATTTTGTAGTTACAACTGAAAACACAATACAAACACATTTAACTACAATTTCTACAACAAACATATTTTCAACTGTTAGTATTCTAGTTTACACAATAAAAATAACGATTTTTCAAAATAATTTGTAGCGGGCTTATTTAGAAAGGACAATGTCAGATTTTGGACCACTCAATAAATTCACGCGGACACAAAGCTTTTACCTACAACAATTTAAGTATACATTTCTAACTTCTTAAAAAATGTTTAGTTATTATCTAGAACTTCACCAAAAAAAATTATTAGTAATCTAATCATTTTGTTTCCGGCTTATAAAAGTCTGAATAATTTCTTTTTGAGAAGTTCTATGCAAAAGTGGAAAATTCAGAAAAGCTTCTGACATTAAACTACACAAAAAAAAACGTGAGAATTTTCACAGACCGTGAAAAAAAATAATTGGGCCTAAGTTACTATGGAGATCTGACATTGTCCTTTAATATAGGATGGGGCATTCACCAGGGACAAACCACCAAGTACATAATAGTGTTTTTACTGAATCCATCAAATACAATTTAATAGTTTTTTTTTTATACAGGGTGTTACAAAACCCCTGTCCGATCCGTTAAGGTGTTGTTAGGTATCGATATCTGATTACAAAAATGTGGAAAAAAATGGAAAAAAAAGAAAAAAAAAAATATAACCTAAAAAAATATTTTCTCAAAAGTCGAGAGAGAGTGTCGGCGTTGTCACAGATGATACCTAATTACCAAACAAAAGGCCCCTAAAAATACCGACGAAATTGGTGTTGTAATTTTTGTTTTATTCTCAAATTTAAGGAATTTCGGGGCAAAAAATTGTTATTTCAAAATCCATTATTATTGTTTCTGTCATGAATTTTCCAAATTTGATATTTTATTTGGGCATGTGATTGTGAATCCTCTATGACCCTTTCGGGTCGGACAGGGGTTTCTTAACACCCTGTATTCCTAGACTAGCTGTTTTTTACAACTTCGCCCGCGTAGGTGTCGGTAATCGAGGAAAGAAATAGCCTATGACTTATTATGGATCAAATATATTGAACAGCTTTTCTGAATCCGGAAGTTAATTCAGCTCTTCTATTTATCCAACTAGTAACCCTTTTTGTGAGTGAATAAAGTAACAAAATTAAATTGGAATTCAGAGGGCCTGGTTTGTTCCTTGCACAGAGAATCGGCATAGCTATTCAACGTGGCAATGCTGCCAGCCTTCGGGGCACGTTTCCCGCCATTGACAAGGACGACGATGATTTTTTTGACGCCTTTTAGTTTTATTTATTTATATTAGTTTTAATTTTAGTATAGTTGTAAGTGTTTGTATAGTTATATTGGAATTTGTTTTAATTTCCATAATACACGAACTAATTAAATTAAGAAGAATTATTTATTTATTAAGTATTTTATAGGAATCCTTATAAAAATAATGTCCCACAAGACGTCGGTCTAGTAACACCCCCTCGCCATTTATTTTTTTCGATATTTTCAATGTACAGAATTTTCACTTCTACAGATTTATTATAAGTATAGATATATAGATAACTTCAAAAATTAGCACCATCACCATGAATCAAACATGACATCATTACAATATGTCGATTCTTATCTAATGCAGTAATTGTCTCACGTCGTAGATCCGTGAACGATTAATTTATTTTTAGCTCCTGATTAGAATCATCACATTAATTAAAATCCAATTGTCTGATCTATTTATCTTTACATTTACGTAGAAGTGCTATTTAAGTTGTTTCTTCTAGTAACATTTTCGTAAAATTACTATGTTTAGTTCGTTAGGTACTACCAGTATCACCGCCATTAGTTAAAAATCTGTTAATCTTTATTTTAACTCTCGACGAAAAGGGTGTCATAAGGTTGACGTGTCTGTCTGTGGCATCGTAACTCCTTAACGAATGGGCCGATTTTGATGTTATAAAGCTGACTGGTGATGGAGATAGTTCTTTGTAAAAAATCTTAATTCTGTTCGGTCTTTTGAAAGTTATATCCAATATTCTTTTCATGGGGGGTTTCTTAAATTTTAATTTTATCCTTATATTGATAGTTTTGTCTGGACATGCTTTTACCCACGTGATAACATTCAACTTGTTAGAAACCATACAAAGTAATCTACTTAACTACGTACTGAAGTGAGTCGGAATTAACTCGCTCCTTACAATAGTAATGGTTTTTAATAATTATTGAAATAAATAAACTGATTTCATAAAAAAAACTGCAGAAAAATCCAAAGAAAACGGTAAATAAAACTTATTTAAACAAACACATTTAGTAAAGTAGAACGTAAATAAATACTAAAATATATTAATTAAAAGGTTACTTTTTTAACTTTTAAAATAATACGTGTACACGAATATACAAGCAGCATTTGACGATGGCCTGGTTGGTCTAGCCCTGACTGCTATACCGGAGGTAATGGGTTCGATTTCCACCCAGGACAAATCTTTGTGTGATGAGCACGATCATTTGTTCTGTGTCTTGGTGTAATTTATCTATAATATGTATGTATTTAGAAATATATATGTTTATCAGTTGTCTGGTTACCATAACACAAGCTCTGCTTAGCTTCGGATCAGATAACCGTGTTTGAGATGTCCCGGAATATTATTATTATTATTTAATCTTACATAGCTAATAAAGCTACTAAGATAGTAGCTTTATTAGCATAATAATTATAATTAATAATAATAATAAAATTATAATATAGCATAATATTAATAAAATTATAATATAGCATAAGCATATAGTATAGTAATTAATTTAATCTAACAACGATTAATCTGACATACATGAATTTAGAAAAGGAAAATGTATCTCATTCTGTCTTTTTACTGAACAGGGAGTTTTCGATAAGAAATAATTAAATAATTTAAAGGTTAAATTTTTTCAAAGAAATTGATTTCCTTTAGATATCTATTTCTGATCAATTTTAAGCTAGACTTGTTTTCTAAGAATTAAATCGTCAATCAGATTATTTATATTACTTCGGATTATAGTAAAATACCTTGATTATATTAATCAAGATTGATACAACACGGGTTTAGAAAGATAATTTAATAAAAACATGATTAATATGAGTGGTAGACCACTTGTTTTATTTTTAGCAGTGTTTTAAGGGTTAACTTTCTAATGGAGCTATTTTTTACATAAATGCCCTAGTGTTTATCAAAACCCGCTCTTTCCAAAATCTCTGGAAAGAGTCTAGATCTTCTAATAAGTCTGATATTTTTTCTTAAATGACCAGATTAGAGTTGACTAGATAGCGCGAACGTATACAAAAATATATTTTTGCTGTCATAATAAGGAACTCCCCTTTTTTGGATATGCTCAATAATTTTATCATCTAGCTAATTTGTTATAATCTCTGGCCTATTCCCATTTTTTTGTTTGGACGCAAGTCGTATTTTCTTATTTTGCTTCCATTCGTCTCTACTACTTGACATCTCGGCATTTAGTTAATTTATCATGTCACATTTGTCTAGGGCCCTGCTTCACACGGTGCAATGTACTATTATACATACAAAACTAACTCTTGAACAGTGGTTGCTATCTACTCCAAAAAACCGCATTAAAGTTGCATAGTTTAAAAGATCTAAACGTACCAACAGCAGGAACTTTGTTTTATATAAAGAAGATAAAAATTAGCTCTAACAATACTAAACTCTAAAGTGCAAGTGCACAGCTCATTTAAATGTCACAGCACCCAAAGAAACAACAAAAGTCAACCACAGAATTAGATTTCTCAGAATTAAAGGACCCCAGATGTGAAAAAGAAAAAGTATAAAAACATATGGAGATGACGAATGCCACAGTGATGCGATCTGAGTCATATAATATATATACAAACATAATGAACAATAGACTGACTACATAGTATTGAGTGGGAAAGAAAGTAGCTAACAATGAGTTGTTTAGATTATAGATTTTCTTCTTTGTTGGCTTTATCTCGCCGGCTAGACACCACTAGACTATATTCACAGGTGTGTGTGGAAGATTTTTTTATAATAATGAAACATGGCGCATCTTCTGTCCTGCTAGTCGTGCAACACCACCGCCAATCTCCAGGACGTGATGGAAGCCATCGACAGAGCTTCGGGTGGCGACTTTTTGGTCAAATAGAATTTAAGGAAATGATCCTTACATCCTAAACTATTCTATGTGATGAGCATAGACATAATTTTTTTTCTGGTTGCTATACAGGGTGTTAAGAAAACCCTGTCCGATCCGTGAAGGTGTTGTTAGGTATCGATATCTGACTACAAAAATGGAAAAAAAGAAATTGTAACCAAATGACGTCGTCACAGATGCTACCTAATTACCAAACAAAGGCCCCCACAAATATCGACGAAATTGGTGTAGTTTTTGTTTTAATCTCAATTTTAGGGAATTTCGGGGCAAAAAATGGGTATTTCAAAGTTTATTATTATTGTTTCTATCATGAAATTTCCAAATTTGATATTTTATTTGGGCATGTGATTGTGAACCCTATATCACCCTTTCAGGTCGGACAGGGTTTTCTTTACATCCTGTATACATTATACAGGCTCTGCCTAGTTTGGGATAAGGCGGCCTTGTGCGAGTTATCTCAAAATAATGAAACGGACCTAGCAAAAGGACTTTTTCCCTAGCTATGTAGGGGTCGGCTTCCAGTCTTAAGATTCAGCTGAACTTCTCACTGGGTAACAAAATAGATAGGCTAGTATTTAGAAGGCAAGTACAGTAAAATAACTGGCAAAAATCCCACATACTTGTATCTAAGATAAACACTCGATGATAGGAGATAACGTCACGATATCTCGTGAGAGAGTTCAAATCGCTCCACTTCACAGTTGGAGGCAGAATTATGACATCATTTAGAAACTGTAAGTTTATATAAAGAATAGGTAAAGTATCAAAATTAATATTTAGAAGACATTGTGGACCTCCGTGTTCGAGTGGCGTACACACTGGTTTTCAAGGTGTCGCTAGCTCTAAGGGGGGTTCAATGTAGAAAATCACATGTCTACATTGTCTCGGGTCAGGGTGCTTGTGGTGCCTTCGTTGTGTCTGATTCCATAACATAAGTCCTTTAGCTACTTACTTTGGGTTCAGAGCAATGTATCACATTTATGTCCTGGGCATTTAATTATTATTACTTTTCACATCCAAAGATCTGATATTATAATCTGACTATCTCCTGACTAAAGAAGACTTGAAACGACAAAGTTATGAAAATTATTTTATCCATTTGGAAGCTACGAATTACAGACCACATTACATACGAGCAAATACAAAATACTAACAAAAACGACTATGCCATAAAAAAGATATAAAAATAAAAAGGCACTATCCCCACCAAAAATATCTAGACTTAAGTCACTAAAGATAGTTATAAAGATAAGTGCTTCCCTCACGTTGTCTGCAATAAGTAGGTAATCGCATATTCAAATACACGATAAACATATTATGCCACTTAAGTGCATTGACACCTAATCATAACATTTTATATAAGAACAATAATAATTATGTGCTATATTTATAAAAAAGATTTATGTTTCATATGAACATGATTATTAATAAATAGCCTATACCTTTCTCAAGAATTAGGCTATTAAATGCAAAAAGATTTTCCAAATCCGACTGCTAGTTCCAAAGATTAGCAGGTTCAAACAAAAAACCTTAATATTAATATATTTGAGCAACTTGATCAACGTTAACGCTTGTTGAAATGAGACTTGGCTGGAAGGGTTAGTCTCTTGTCAAGAAAAGGCAAAAGCAATTTTTTGGTGTTACCAAGAGTCAGGAAATTCCGGTGAAGCAGTCAAAGCCTGCGCTCAGGCTAACTGCAAAGATCTCTACCAAAAATATATCTTACAAAAAAAACCGACTTCAAAATAACTCTTATATGGTTTTCTTATGGATCCCACTGTCATAAATGGACAAAATTGAAATGGGACCACACTGGAAGCACCAACTTTCAAATCTAAAAAGAATCGTGAAAATCAGTTCACCCTGTCGAAAGTTCTAAAGTAACAAAAAAATACAGTCGAATTGAGTACCTCCGCCTTTTTGAAGTCGGATAAAAAACCAAGAGTCAGGCACTTTGCCTGCCGCCAGGCAAAGGAAGGCTATAAAATGTATTTATTAAGTGATCATTTCTGCAGCAAAACAAACACACGTAATCACACATTAAAAGTCATTGTTATCTTATACCTCCATAAAATCCTTAAGTTTTTAATTCGCAATTTTCTGAGGGATGAGTCAGAGTAATAAACAATATCTTGTCATGTTACGTCAGTAAAGGCCAGTCGGAATGACTCAAATATACATAAAAGAACGTCTTCTTGTCATCTTTTAGTCAACAAGTAGTTATTTAGTCTACATAGTTAAGTACCTATTGAGAACAGCTGTTTTCAATATAATATAAATTACATAATTATTACATGTTGTTTTCTATATATTTGACGCTCACGAAGAGTCAATTTAAATAATAAATAAATAAATATTCCGGGACAACTCACACACGGTCATCTGATCCCAAGCTAAGCAGAGCTTGTGTTATGGTAACTAGACTGATAAACATATATGGATATATATATTTCTAAATACATACATATTATAGATAAATTACACCCAGACACAGAACAAATGATCGTGCTCATCACACAAACATTTGTCCTGGGTGGGAATCGAACCCACGACCTCCGGTATAGCAGTCAGGGTCACTAACCACTAGACCAACAGGCCAGTCAAAAATTTATTTGTCAAGATGGCACTGTCAATGCCATAGACAGAACTACTTTAGTAAGTTGGTAGACTACAAATGCTTTGCACCCCTAATGCGGGCGCTAACGACCAATGAAAACGGTTACCGCATGCGGTCCCTGTGGCATGCTTTACCAATTCTCCCGCACCCCGAATACGGGCTAGCGACCGACAATGTATTTCTTATAGGCAATTATCTTGGGGATCCATTCTCACTTTAACAAATTTACATAGACTAGATTACATAGACTATTTATCATCTTAACCTTCTACGCGAACAAGAATAGAATAGAATAGAATCTTTATTTGCTTAGAATGTAGGTACATAAAAATAGGATGGTAAATTACATAATAAGATCCAAGTACATTCTGCCTTATTGGCATGCAAATATAGGTAAAACAAAGTTGATAAATGACAAATAGGTTACAAGAATTTATCATCAAAGAAAACAAAAACTGATGAAGCATAAATTCTGTTCATATCTTTCTAATTAACAAAATTATTTAATTAAAGCATTTGTTTAAAAACATAAAGCCGTAACGAACTTTATAAACCAATAAAAAAAATATTGAGTCAGACTTAATTAAAGAATGTTTAAACTTTTACTTTTTACAGAATGACCTTGCGACAAAAAATTGCTTACATCAGTGAAAGTTAAGTCGCCAGCCAAAAAGACATGTTGTGGCGCCAAATAGGGTTGCCAAGAGTAAAAAAATAAGATAGTTGTATTTGGCAAGCATGAAAGTTCTGTTACGCAACTTTGAAAGATGTGGAAGCTTAAGAAATACTATTAAGTTATATACCCATATAAAGAAAACGTTCAGATTTCACGATTAATAACCGTAGAAGAATTAGCGACCTCCGTGGTTGAGTGGCATACACACCAAGATTCCAGGTGTCTAGCCCCGGGTCTTGGTCCCGGGTCAGATCCCCGAACGGGTCAATAAAGAAAACAATTCTACATTTTCTCGGAGTTGGGTGTTAGGGGTATATTCGTTGTCTTTTTGATTCCATAACACAAGTGCTTTAGCCACTTACATTAGGTTCAGAGCATTGTCTGTGATGTTGTTACATACATATAAAATGTTGTACATTTGCTTAACATTTAATTAAGGCGAGGATGCAGCAAATTTTAAGGATTTTGAACATCTGTAAAAGTTATTTCAAGTGGAATTTTAAATAAAAAAAATCATTTTATAATAGTTTAGTATACCCCCTAGTAAATCGTAAAGACAAAAACATGATTTAGGATAATTATCTCGATAAAAAAAATCTCAAACATGACACCAAATCGCAATTTGAAACTTGTGCTGTATAGAAATTATAATAGGAATTTATTTGAAAATTATATCTAATAAAAGGAAATTTTATTTCGCGTAAAATGGTAAAGACAGATTTTAAAATTTAGTTATAATTTTTTTCCACGAAGCAAAACTATCAAAATTTTGCATTATTATCGCGCGCTGCGGTTCGTTAGTGCCAGCCTAGGCGTCTTCGAGGTCGGACGTATGTTCGTTTGCTCCGCAATATTTCCTCTGCGTAAAAGTGCATCGTAAAATTTGTAGTTCATATTTTTGTATATAAAGTTTTAGTTTTGATTAGTAAACATAGATTTAGTTTTAGAATTAGTGTATATACAGTTTTTATTTCGATATTTTGTTATTTCTTCGTAAAAACCTATAAGAAGATCTCTATAGTTGTTTTTTTTTTAAATGGGTAATAAAACGAATAAGAGATCTTTTAGAAAACGTAAACCCAAGGCATATAGAGAAATGTTAGTTGAAAAGTGGTAACTACCGTACAGTATTACCTATAAATGCGTAAGTATAAACTGTGTTACATTTTGTTCACCTTAGAGTAATAGACAAAAGTAATAGAGCGCGCGTCACAAAGTATCAATTGTATGAACATGCACATCTCGTTCTTGGCTTTGGCCTGATCCTTTCCATTGAATGTAGGTAGAAATAAAGGAAAATATTGTTGACTGTAATATTGTACTACATTATATTATATTAAAGTTCTTTTATATTTTATTTAAATCAAAACAATAATTAAGTTACATTATAATAGTAAGTTATAAATAATAATAAGATATAAATAATAATAAGATATAAATAATAAGATAAGTTGGAATATATGTATATTATTAACTTATAACATATCTGCTAACAAAATCGCCACAATGCAACGGAATGATGTGACACTCGCGCTCTATACCTTGCTTTCTACGCCAACTTGCACTATTTACGTGCCTTTGCCACAGTATAAATAAATCAGTAAGTCTAATTCAATGAAAAGATTGATTTTGCTTGAATCAATACTGTCATTCGTAGGTAGTATAGTTGAACATGTGCTTAGTAAATGTAAACTTCTTTACAGTGCTTCGATGAGAAGAAAAAAATCTGAGTATGGTACTCAACAGACCCTTGATGTAAACGCTGGATCAAGTTTCCATAACTCTATGTAAGATTTGACTCGCATTTAGAAGACAGTGACAACAGTGAAATTGTAAATTTAATTCCATTTGACCGATTTTAAATATAAAACAAAGTAACTTTAGTCATCGATTATTAGTACGGGGGTTTATATTTTATAATAATTGTATACCTACCTACTCGTTGTATTTTTAAGAAAATATTGTTTAAAGGTTCTTCAAACCAAAGTTATTATCTTTGTTAAATTAATAAATAATAATTTCATTTTTTTTGTTGTTTCAACTCATTTTAATGATTCATACTGTATCAAATTTTTATATATTTTTATAAACTTTCTCACAATTTTTTTAGTCATATGCGTTAATCGATATTTTCATGGCACATACCAATATAATTGCATTGTGCACTTTCCATATTTAAAACAAAACAAAATGACTCTAGCTAATATAATAAGCTATTCAATTCCTTACAGTAAAACTACATTTTTGAATCGATAGAATTTATCGTAAAAATAATTCTTTCCTGCCATCCTGATAATAATAATTAACGCACCTATCAACAAACATTTCACGAAAATGTAATCCAAGTATTGCAACAATCGAACACGGTTTACCTACCGCATTTATGCTACACTGTGGCACATTGAAACGCCCCACCCCGCGACCCCGCAACCCTGCGAGCATACGCTCGTTGCGCAGCGCCGGCCGCCCGCGCCCCTGTTCGCGATTCGTGTTTTAATACCTACAGGCCGTACTGCAAGAGCGCCTTAAACTGAAAAGTCCGGCAACTTTTACTACACAAAAAGTTTGTAATCTCATTACTCGTGAATACAACTTTAGTGGTGAAAGTTTAGCGAAATCAACGAAAGTTCCCAGACATGGTGAGCAAAAAATAACAGGGTTGCCACTTTTACATACGGCTAGAATCAATAAGATGCATATGCATATCAATTTATCGTTAAGAAAGTTGTTAATATTGATCGGATCTGAGTTTTGAATTGAAGATTTTTTAACCAACCCAGAAAAAAGGTATAAATAAGTGCAGATCGAAAACCGACGTGCATGTAACTAAATCCGGAGAGGCAGAAAAACAATGCCAATATATTTATTTATCCGATAAGACTAGGAAGGAGTGAATGATGAGATGACGAGTTGTAGAGATGCATGGAAACTGAATACGCATTGCGCCGACCCCAAAAAATTGGGAACAGGGCAGGGAGATGATGAAGACTAGGAAGAATACAGATCAACCGGGACGGATTTTTACTATTTATCCGCAGCTCCCAAAGTAAACCTTATTTTCTACTTCCTGAATTGAGCTGAATACTGTGTTTTACTTGGAAAAGAACTCAAAGAACTGTCTTATTCTTTATTTTTCATTTGAACCTCGTTTTAATCTTTGAAGGACCAGAAAATTGTGAACTTGACGCACATAAAAAGATAGACCTATTCCTGAAGTCAATTGAAAATAACGGTCATTTACAGTTTGATTTTAAAAATGAGAATCAATACACTATACAAAGGGGTACTGACTGTCTGTCTGTACTGCCTACAAGTCGGCCGGTGTAATGAAAATATGTGCCGGTGGGGTTACAGCACACCTAAGCCATGTGAATGTGGCACCCTCAAACGATGGCTCACTTAATGAGTTGCCCAGCGTGCCCTGCCACCTGCACACGCGAGGACCTGTATGAGGCGACGGACAATGCCGTGTGCGTGGCTGAATACTGGTCTGGGAAAATTTAACTGTCATTGATCGACACGATAAGTAAGTTTAATACATAGATTCTTAACCTAGTCTAACGTCATTCGTACTACAAAAACAAGGCGATTCTCTTGCAGATTAAAAAGATAAATATTATGGTCGACTAACATTGGTCAGTCATAACATTATAACATTTAGTCATCAGGTCAGTCGGTGGGATCCTATTGTGTTGGACGGTTTTCGCGATTTAAAAGTCCACTAACTTGGCTAGTCTCGCATGTGGTCTATCTGTAAATTTCCACCAATCACGAGCCTGTAGCTTGTTTCTTATTGGCGGAAATTATTACAATGATCTCATGCGATACTAGCGACATTTTAAATCGCGAAAACTCTCATTGGTTATATGGAAAACCTTTTTCAATAACGATACCCAAATATAGATCTATGTCATTAACTTTTTGGTACCTGCGTCTTAAATGTTAGGGTCGGATTTCAGTCTGGAACCGGATACTACTGAATAACAGTAATTTATATAGGTTATTTTATTATTTGATAAGGTTTTACCTTTTATGTACCCTTTCCAAAAATGTTGGGGTAGGTTCGTGTTAGGTATCTTTGTACCATATAATGATAGACCTTAAAACAGGGACAGTTTTAAAACGACTCGCAGTATTGTTATACATAATCTTAGACTCAGTCCTTATGATCGATTGATTCTTTTATTATTTATAATGACTATAAATTAAGAATTTAGGAAACACCCGACAATATTTTAAAAACTTGCTTATAACTTTCAAAATACATCATGACAGCTTTCAAACAAAACAAAAACACATCAATTTCGGAATATTCGTTAAGGAGCTACGACGCCACTAACCGACTCATCAAACTTATAACTACTCTCTTTTTCAAAGATAAACAGACAACTGGTTACCCAATGGTAATTAAATACCGTTGTTATTAACTGCAACACCAGAAGTCTTTTAGATACCTTACCGTCTTGAACAATAATGTATATACAAATTCAAATCAATGAGTTAACATGAATAGTTCATTCCTATCCGGTATATCGCATCAGCTGCATACTAACTAGAAATCTACAAGAAAGTAAATAAATGTAGAAACGACTTTTACTTTGAAGATCTCTCAACGTTACATCGTTTTAGTGACGGCATTGAGATAGATTATGCATGGACTAGGTTTTACTAGACGATTCTTTTCTATTCTGATTTGAAGATTTGACGACCTCCGTCGTCGAGTGGCGTACGCACCGGTTTCAAGGTGTCGCTAGCTCTGAGGTCCCGGGTTCGATCCCCGGACGGGTCAATGTAGAAACTCACTTTTCTACATTGTCCCGGGTCTGGGTGTTTGTGGTACCTTCGTTGTTTCTGAATTCCATAACACAAGTGCTTTACAGCTACTTACTTTGGGTTCAGAGCAATGTCTCATATTTATGTCCTAGGCATTTAATTACTTATTTAAAAAGATAATACTTTTCACAGCCAGCCAGTGCTTTACAGCTACTTACTTTGGGTTCAGAGCAATGTATGTGATGTTGTCCGCATTTATTTATTATTCTATATAGTAAGCTGTGACCAGCCGTGGTGCATGTATGCAGGCTGTTACCGAAAGGGTATATCTATCCGAAAGGGGTGAAGAGTACATCTGGTACAGTCAGGTTACAAAATTTCATCGTATAATTCGGTATCAATAATTTAACTAAATCATTTTGAGCTGAAATTTTGAAAACTGATTCTATACCAGATGTACTCTTCAGCCCTTTTGTATTGATATACCCTTAACCTAACACCCTGTATAGTACGCATTCCCGATAGTTTATAGTTATTCTGCTATTCGGGACGGAAACCAATCCAAAAATCAAAGATCATGAAAATCGATACTCCCGTTTTTGAGATATGGTGATAACCCGATTTTGTTTTATACTTATAAATAGATTTGGTAAATAATAACTTAATACTTGAGTATGAATAATAATATCTCCATATTATGCACTTGTACAACATAAAGAACGCTTATTTATAATAAAAAAATATTCTACGACTATTTTAGTTATTCGATAATTTTGGTCGCTATGAGAAAATTTAAACCAGTCTTATTTAAATACGATAAAAAAAACAGTTTGAATCGATAAAACTATGAATATAGAATTAATTTACGAAAGTAAACAAAGATATATATTTATAGCCTGGGGCAGTGACCTCCGAATAAAAATATATTAACTCATTCATTTCTAAGCGCTACAGAAGGCAAAGATAAAATCTAGATTAGATATAAATATATTTATTTTTTTAATTCCTATTTTACTAGTCCTTTTTCCAGGCAATTTCACCTCTATTTTATTAACAGTTTTTTTTCCCATGACGACCTTTAAAAACTTAAAAAGCGGAGACGAGATGTGTCACCTTCACTTGTATCCTAATCCTAGGAGTTGAATACTAAAGCAATAACAGTATTTATAATTGATTGACTTGATAAATATAAAAAGGTATAACCTTAATTAGAAACTTTAAAATATACCCTATGCATGACATAAAGTCAGTCTGCCCGTGACCATGAAACCTGCAAAGGTGACGAAACGGCGGGACCTAAAATCTAAAATAAACCGCGACAAAATCCGTAAAAAGTAGTTCCATTTCGATAACATAAAGATTTTGGAAAATGCACCAAAATTTACAGATATATTGGTTAACAAACATACAAAAGAAAATTACAGTCGAAATAAGAACCTCCTTTTCAAGACGGTTAACAAGGAAACTTAACTAAACTGCCTACCCAAGGACATTTAAACTTGAAGATACACGACTTGGGAACATAAGATTGTATAATGAATCATTCATTTTGCATACATTTAGAGTTGCGACGTTGATGTCCTGTGACTCAGGACAAGCAAAATTGCTGCCACATGGTGAATGGCACTTGTGGCGCCAATGTGCTTTTAGTCTTAATTATATAGTATTTAAATGGTTATGATTTGGATTGCAGAAAATGTGAAGTGTGTAAGATGATTTAGGCAGTTTTGGGATGATATTTATTTTGTCAATGCTTAAACTTGAGTTGTTAACCTCAAAATTATCATTGCAGGTTCGTTTGCTACCCAATGCGATAGCTTGGCATACGGTTACCCTGTTAACGCCAATTATGTTGAGTATTTTTTCTTAAAATCCACATTTATTCTTTAACAACTTTTCCGTTTTAATTTGGACATTTATATTAGAAAAATCAATTTTCATTAAACGAAGTATTAGACTATCTAATATCAGCTATTGACAACTGATATAACGACAAAAATTGTACGTATGATTTATTTTTTAAGGCAATTTTATATACGACAAAAATACGGTTAATAAAATAAGCCAAAATTACTCCAAAAGGTAACCTAATAACTGTAACATTAATTTCCATATTCTGACCTTGACCCAACTAATTAATACTAGCCATAACCTACCACTGAAGTGTGAAAAACGTAGAATCGTGTTTGCGTGAGAAATTCAACACTACCAATGGAAACAATTCCAATTTATCATTAATTTTTAATCACTCATTAACTTTAATTGGGAATGGTATTTCCAATTAACTGGAGATGCATTGTCTATTTTTAACGATTAATGTCACTGCAAGATGTGAGAAGAGAATAGAGTTTTTTATTATTATACAGGGTGTTACCGAAAGGGTATATCTATATAAAAGGGGTGAAGAGTACTCCTGGTGTAAAGGCAGTTTATAAAAATTCAGCTCAAAATTAATTTAATTGTAACATCCTGTGTATTTTTTTTATATTAAATTAACTTGTTTATTATAACAACTAGTTATATCAATACTACACTCGTAAATAATATTATTTAAAACTCCGACACAAATATAAATGTCTGTCTAACACCGCAAGTCCTAAACGAATAAACCGATTTTGACGAGACTTTACTTTTGTTATAGGTATAGTTCCAGAGAACCTATTTATATAATGCTATTAATATAGTAAATCGCAAGAACGTAATGTGTGAATTGACCTTTTCTCATTATCTTACGCATTTAATTGTTTCCAATGAATAAACAGTCAATCATTAATAATTACAGGATGTTTTAATTTCTGTGTCAGAGATTACATGTATGTTTTATTTCGCATTTATATATCGTAGAATAATCACATTTAGAGACGAAGTCATACAATAATAGGTACTGTTTATTTCACACATGATTTATTTCAGTTATTCAGGAGAAACGAGAAAAAAAATTAAAATAGTCTCCTTTTTCATGTGGTCACTAGATATCTATTTATTTTTTTTAGCTAGCATACATGTTAGTTAGCATACACTAACTAAATGTGAATGTATTAAAATTATAACAGAATGTAACTAATGTATATATTAATGTACCTACCACCTAAGTTCACATTGTGGAATGCAATAAATGTATTGAGTATTGAGTACCTATAAATAACAAGTACTCATATATTTACAAATAAATATCTAGAAATAACACCAAACCTAAGGTAAGTACTAGTAGTAAAATAGCTTTAATATTACTGTTTACTTAATCCATTAGGAGTTAACGAAATAACCTAGAAAGGTTACTTACTCAGCCCGGGCGAGTGACGTCACAATGACTTATAAATAGAAATTTCTGGAAGCTCTCAAAGGACTTATTTTGACCTGACCTCAAAAGTAACCTTCAAAGGTTAAATGCGCAGTACATGTAACGCGCACATGAATAAAAAGTATCATAAATGTAAGTGTTTTTGTCTGTACACATAAATTTGTGTCAAATTGATAAAAACACGAGTTTTTTTTTAATGTTTGTGTACGAGATATATTGCAATAGGACTATTATTTACTTACTCGATGGATTAAAGAATTTGGTATAAAGAATTAATATTGTAATATTCCAAATTGCTTTTCTTTTAAAAATCTATAGGGCTCGACTTCCAGTCTCACTGGATCCAGTCATCCACTGCGTATAAGTATTTTACAGAGATTTTAGAAAAAAAATAGTCTTTATAGTGTAACTGTAAATATCGAACATGAAAAATCGTTTTTTACAGGACTTTTGATCCGTGCAATAATTTCGTCTAAACATATTAATATAACGAATTCCTACATAAACTATGTGAACACTCATGTACTATATGTTTTAATAGCAACCGTAATAACAACAGCCTGTATATCGATTTATTAATAATATCTGTACAATTTATTGCGATGCAATGACCGCTTGATCGACACATAAAACTACTGCAAGTAACTGAATGTCTGTTAAGTATAGAATATATTGTGATGAGTAATTGTCTGTCTGTAATATTATCAAAATAAAACGAGAGTCTCTCTGAGTGAAGCGTGGTGATCGATGCTCGTTCTCTTCATGAGAGGCCTGCAGTGGGACAGTTACAGGCTGGTGTTATTAACAGCTGCGGTAATGGCACCCACCGTGGGGATCACAAGAGTGATCATTGCTCGTTCTGTATGAGAGGCCTGCAGTGGGACATTTACAAGCTGGTGTTGTTAACAGCTTTGGTAATGACATCCACCGTGGGCTCACAAGCGTGGTGATCAATGCTCGTTCTCTGTATGAGTGGCCTGCAGTGGGACATTTACAGGCTGGTGTTATTAACCGCTATTGGCACCCACTGTGGGGCTTAGACTGATCTTTTTCAGAACTGTGATCAATGCTGTTTTCTATATAAAGCTTTTGCAATAAGACAGTTACAGGCTAATATTATTATAGTCTGTCTGTTAGCGTCACTATTTAGCATACAATCGTCCGTCATGTCTTCCTTCGATTGTTATACAAAAGGATTTGTTTGTTCATTGTTAATATACACTGGAATCAATGTTTTGTTTCTCTTGGGGAGCCAAGGACTTTGAACTAGAGATTTTAGTGAACTTTTCCTGCAGTACGAATATGGGTGGTTAACATTCGGGCGCTGTCTATATATTTTTGTGTAATAACATTCGTGGGATCAAAATGCTTTTTAGAACCTCTTGTGAAGTTTAAGATCGAATGATAAAGGACTGCGAAGTCTGAAACTAGTCGTAATTCCAGGAAATAGACATGACTGAACTGTGCATTATTTTAGTTCATTAAACACAATTTTAATACTGGAAACACATTTCAAAAAACTTTTTTGCAAAAAAAAAAACCGACTTCAAAAATCGATAAAAGCACTAAAAAGTTAAAAATAATTCCATAACCTACCTATATTAATAAACCTGACCTAAACTACGATTAATCTATAATACAATTTAACAATTTTTGGAGTCGGTGCCAAGCTAAGTAATGAAACGACTGGTAATTCCTGAGTATATTGATGTGTATTGTGTTTGTAAAAATATATTATTAATATTGTTAAGTGTAAACGTTAGTATCTTTTTTTCTTTGTGTCTTAATATTAGGTAATCTGTCACAAAGTATTTTTGTTGTTTTCCGATTAGAATTAATATTTAGAAGCTATAAGATTTATGTTATAATTCTTCTGCTCTTAGTTTGTAGGTATATAATGATTTAAGTTTTGTATATTGCTTGGCCCCGACTCCAAAAAATTGTTAAATTGTATTATAGATTAATCGTAGTTTAGGTCAGGTTTATTAATATAGGTAGGTTATGGAATTATTTTTAACTTTTTAGTGCTTTTATCGATTTTTGAAGTCGGTTTTTTTTTTTTGCAAAAAAGTTTTTTATTTGTTTATTTTTAGTGACATATTTTTAATCTTAGATAATATGGGTAGGCCTTCAGCTGACACCCTTTCATCATCCTCATGATAATTTCCATCAAACGAAATCCAGTGCCACGCATCTCACATCTAACGAATTCCCGCTACATTCACGAGGTCATCTTGGCTTCATCATCAGATCTGATAGTAGAATGGTTCTTATTGAACGCAAATGCTTCACTTGTTGTAGAAAATACCAAAATCGCTGTACGTTTTCCTATAAAATTTGAAGAGTTCCCTCGATTTCGCCAAGATTCCATCATCAGATCCCAACTTGGTGACTATGGGACCATTTGGGAAGTATACCCTTTCCAACAAAGAAAAAATATTTCAAATCGGTTGGAAAGCAACGGAGTTATGCGCGAACAAACATAAAAAAAAAAAAAAAAAAAAAAAAAAACATACAAACATCCGAATTGAGAACCTCCTCCTTTTTTTTAAAGTCGGTTAAAAATAGTGTTGGTCAAAAAAGAGACACTATAGATTTGATTTAGTAAATCTTATAGGCAGCAGTTTGCACATACCATCAGGTATAACGCTGACCCAATTAAAGTCCATATCATAATAATATCAAATCAAATCAAATCAAATCAAAATCATTTATTTGCGAAAATGGGTATAAAAGATGTTACAATATTGGTAAGTATCACCATAGTCAGCCTTTCAGCATGCAAATTTTTACACAGATTATAATTATTATTAGATATACACAGACACTGAAATTACAATATTCTGATAAATTGATACAATGGCACAAATTATTGAATTATAGTATTAAATTAAATTTTACATAAATAATAGATAATACCCTTAAATATAATACCCTTATACGGCGAAAGTATAATAACCTAATGGGTAATTATATTTTCGAGCCGTTTGGGGTTGAAACGCTCGGGTCATGGGGTCCGAGTGCACGAAATCTTTTTAAAGAACTGTCAAAACGTTTGGTAGACTCTACTCGTGATCAGAGAGCTGGTTTGTTCCTTGCACAGAGAATCGGCATAGCCATTCAACGTGGCAATGCTGCCAGCCTTCTGGGCACGTTTCCCGCCATTGACAAGGATGACGATGAGTTTTTTGACGCGTGTTAGTTTTATTTATTTATATAAGATTTAATTTTAGTCTTTGCTTGTTCTTTTATTATTTTAAGTATTACAGAATTAATTATTATAATAAAGATATAATAGATAATATCTATCTGTATTTAAAGCAGGTAATCAGAAAGAGCAATTGTGTTTACCCGTATATTTGTAAATCCAACATTTCTGTACAAGTGTACACATACTGTGGGTTTTATACAAAATCACAGGAATGAATAGTAAAGTAAAATGATTCACGTTTCACCAAAGAAATCAGTATCGCTATGACTCATACATGTATCGATAAGTTTGCGACGTTAACTCATTGACAAGGCACGAAGGACACACGTTTGATGTAGAATGTGTCATAATTTATCGATAATGAATGGACTTACAAGTTATATACAAGGCGTCACCTAAAGGTTATATTGATCCAAAAGGAGTGAAGAGTACAACTGGTGTAGAGACCGTTTAAAGAATTTCAGGTCCAATTAAATTAGTCCTTCAATTATTTGATACTAAAAATCGTTCATAACAAACGTGTCAGCGCACTACGAGAATCAATATATTATTTTGTTACTCGCATGTTCGCTTCAGCGCGGCAGCGGTCTGGTTATGATTTTTAGTATCCAATAAGTTATGTGAAAAATTGTATATCAATTATTTAATTATCTTATATTGAGCTGAAATTTTGTAAACTGACTCTATACCAGATGTACTCTTCACCCCTTTTGGATAGATATACCCTTTTGGTAACACCTTGTATACAGATTACAGGGGTATAGACAAAAGTATTATTCTTGGCTAGATGATTGGTAAAGAATATCAAGCCTACTATCTCTACAGTTTCGTTTCATCCTGTAGTTTCATTGGCTCAAATCCCACTCTCTTTCAAACACGTATTTCTGCGCAGACGCAGGTATTACAACTCGAGATATGTATCCACTCAAGTGTGACAGACAATCAACCGTGAATAGTATTACGGTTAGATACTAGGTGTTAATTGATTTAACATGAACATATAGTCTTTGACGGAAGTTTTTATCCGACGATAAAAAGAGGAGGTCTTCCTTTTTTGTACCAGATTATTATTTGAAGACGTAGATTGCTGATGGCAGTTCATTTCGCGAATATTTTAATATAAAACTTTAAATAAAATAAATAACCCTTTACATTGACTGAGTAATAGACGTTCATGTGGCGAAGGGATCATATTAATTGGAGAATATACACTGACTTACTCTTTTAAACGATGGCAGATTTAGCACTAGTTTTACTTGGATTTTAGGTAAAACCTAATTCTACTTCGAAAAATATATCCTTGTCTATTTTAAAGAGCCATTTTGTGTGCGTGTGACCTCCACCTCCAGACGAAGAGCATCATGAGAAAATACAATTTTCTTAACAGTAAATATTTCGTTTTGATAATTTAAATGGTAGGTATACGAACTAAGAGAACGTCGATAAGAGTAAATATCCTTGACAAGGCAGTTGTATTAGTCATCGCATTAACTATTTATTAGACTATAAAGCTAGACTAATTTTCATACAGTTTTATTTGAGAACCTTGATAACGACTAAAACATGATAACAGTTAGGAAATACCGTATGTACTTTTTTTTTCCACAAACGATAAATGCTAGATTTTTTGTCAAAAAATGTTGACTACATCACATACATTGTACTAACCCAAAGTAGCTACAGAACTTGTGTTATGGAATCAGAGACAGCAACGGTACCACAACCACCCAGACCTGAGACAATGTAGAAAAGTGGGGTTCTACATAGACCCGTCCAGATCAAAACAACATCACACGTATATTGCTTTAATGATCCTAAACTAAGTAGCTACAGAACTTGTGTTATGGAATCAGAGATAACGAAGATACCACAAACACCCGAGACCCGAGACTATGTTGAAAAGTGGTGTTTATCTACATATACCCGTCCAGGTCAAAACTCAGCACAGAGCTAGCGACACCTTGAAAACCGGTGTGTACGCCAGTCGACCAAAGAGTTCATCGAAGTTGCAAGTGTAGATCCATACCTATGGAAAAAACGGGGTAATACTCACACCAGGACTTATGGCTTCAAATAGGCGTCTGAATCTTTCACCAACTCAAATTAAACACATCGAAGGAACACTATGTTTCGTATTAGTTATAGAAGATACTAACTTGGTCTAAAATTTTACCCAGTGAATCAGTAGAGGTCAGATAGGCAGTCGCTTCAAAACAGCTTGCTTGGGCTTACATCTGACAGCATAGTCTGCTTGCGACCACGGCCGGTGTAACGCGGTCGAAACGATAAGCCTAAAAACAGGTATTTATGCATGTGCGCGCTTATTCCCGTGAATTATATTCCTATAGACATGCAGCGCGATAGTTTAAAAGTTAGTATCTGACAGCATGTTACTTCCAGAATGATTACAATATTTGCGATACACGGACGCATTAAAGCGCCATTTAAAATCGACCGGCTTACCCTCAAACTCATGGGAGGATCTAGCCACCAAAGATCTGAGTGGCGAAAGGCAGTCCATCAAGGACTAGAAAACTACGAGTCCCACCGTCTTGAAGACCTTGACGGTAAACGCCTGGCCCGTAAAACTCGTTCTAAACCTTCGCACAATTACACCTATAATGCAAACGGAGAGCTCCACTGCGCTTCATGTGACCGAGTTTTTAAAAACAAATTCGGCTTCGCAAGTCACTTCCGGGCCCATGAGCGAAGACAGATTGCCGGAGATTGACAGGGTGTCGCCGTCGACGGACACGTCTGGGAGGACATCATCATCATCACTACCAGAATTACTATTTAACCACGATTTTTTCACAAGCTATCTTCTGTCTAGCCTATTCTCAGGCTATGTTGGAGTCGGCTTCCAGTCTCACTGGATTCTACCCACCATATTTTTAGTTCCTCATTAGCTATATTCCTATCCAAATTCCTTATTCCTTATGTATGTAGCTTCAAGGTTTTGCGGCAAGGCGTAGGTAGGAGGTATAGTTACAGTATCAGGTAACGATTTGTAGTAGCAATAGTAGCTACATGTAACGTATTAATTGTATGTTTGTACTAGGTTCTTGTTTTTATGAAGGATTGTTAAAGATTTTAATACTGTAAACAAGGAACCCCTTACTCTATACGCATATTTTCGTCCAGTCGCCACATCGCGGGTAAATTAGACAAAGCACAATCATATAAAAAAAAAACAATTAAACAAGACGTACTCATAAGGTTAGTTTTCAAAAACAGCTTAGTTACAGTTTAGTAACATAACATAACATACATGATCTAGATTTTCCAACAAAAGGATTCTGTAATTACCCAGTAAATGAATTGTGTTTGTCAGATAGATATTCGCTCTAAGAGACACTGGTGTTTAGCTGTCGGTGAGACTGGAACACCGATTACAACATAGCTTGGGACCATGAAGAAGATATACCATCATCTTTTCAAATTTTATTATTTACGAAAAGGATATAGAATTAGTGTCAGTATATCTTAACATAGCACAAGTTTTAAAGGACATAATTGAATTATAAACATCCTTATTTCCAAGCAATATTTGTTTCTGATACAAACGTTTATACAAGTGAAGATACTTAAAGGACTTTGACCGTGATAAGAAAACTATTGAATATTGTTAATGTTAATTTGATTTATGACTGAGAAAGAACATATCTTGCAGCTCTTTTTAAAATTTATATACTAGCTTTCGCATGTGGGTTTGTCCGTATGAATGTCGGTTATAGGGGCAAAAAGAAACCTCAAATGTCCTTTTTGGAGTTTTAACTATTTTGTATTAATTCTTGTTTTTATACAAAGAAATAACAAATGTATCAAAACAGTCGTCAAAAACAATATACCTTTTTTTTAATGTATATGAGATCAACGCTGGTTTTGAGATATACGTACCATATCGATCACAAAAATATGTTTTTATTCGCGTAAAAAACATAAAATTACCTACCCTTATTTTAAAGTCAGTTAATTACATCAAAATCGATTGTGTAGTTTACCCGTGATAGAGTTACAAAACTCGCATAGTAAGGATGTTGGCAGCACCTAACTTCGAACCTGCAACCTTGTATAAATAAGGTCATTGACCTAGGCTCTTGTCATTTATACCATAACTAAGGATTAAATAATAATACCATTACAATATGGAGACAAAATAACTCTTTAATATTCCAGCATTAAAAATAAGCTTGTCAACAGACATTTTTCGTTACAATGTTTTATTTAACTTGCAATGTATGTATTTTTACAGTAATATAATTCACGGGAATATGCGCGTACATGCATAAATACCTTTTTAGGCTTGACGTTTCGACCGGGTTACACCGGCCGTGGTCGCAAGCAGACTCCTTGTAAACATGCAGCGCGATAATTTACAAGTTAGTATGTATTTTTGTTCGAGTCTTGCAAGCTAAATTAAAACCACTCTAATTGAGCTAAAATTTTACATAGGTATGTATGTAAATATATGACATTGCAATATAGAACTGTTCTGATGATGGAGCCAGAAGGTGGCCATAGGAACTCTGTAATTAAACAACGCAAATCTATCGAGTTTGGGCTTGTTTGATTTGTCTTCATCGCTTAATTTTTAACCCCCGACGCAAAAACGACGGGGTGTAAGTTTGACGTGTCTGTCTGTGTCTGTCTGTGGCATCGTAGGCATCGTAGCTCAAGAAAGCATGAACCGATTTTGATTTTGTTTTGTTGTTTGTAGTGAATTAGTCAGGAATGTAAAGATATGTTTGATTAAAATCTGTTAAGCATTTCATAAATAATAAGCAATTTTTCAAAATATGTCGGTTTTTTTATTTAGTTTTTAATTGAAACTTTTTTTTTTCACAACTCGTGAGAAAGATTTATAAGTGCTATGTTTTCTTTTATAGTATTCTTTCGTATAACTTTTTATATGTTTATACAGGCGATAAAACGTGGCCAATGTCATAGCAGGATAAAATAAATTGAAAAAGCATTTAATGTTGTCACATATTTAGACTACCACGTCATTCGTATTCTTATCTGGCTTACGGTACAGATTTATAATACTGTTTTATATAAAACGGTTAGGTATTTACCTGGGGCCCGATGCCGCTATTTTAAGCCAGTGAGTGGCGGGTTAAAAAACGTTCCAGTGTACTTGTTATTGTGCCTAATTTTCGTATTCAGATTTCTAAGTAAGTTTAGGATTTAAAAGTCCTCAACCATATTGACAGATATAAAGTAAACTATTGATTTCACATGTTCACACCTGTTTTTTAGTAGTATAAATAGCTATGACATAAATAATCAATTTAAGGATAAATTACAGAAATACCTAAACCCTTTTCCTTGTGTTATTTATATTTTTTACACACATACTACGCATGTAATAACAATCAAAAATAAATAACGGGAAAATTTATGAAAAAACATATTATGATTCCATGTAAATATGTAATCTGAACTTTAATTATCCTACTGTAGGGCAAAGTTCCCATTTAAAAGTGTTCCCATATAGAGGTTGTTTTTAACCGATTAGAAAAGGAGGAGGTTCTCAATTTGACTGTACGTTTTTTTAGGGTTCCATACCCAAAGGGTAAAACGGGACCCTATTACTAAGACTCCGCTGTCTGTCTGTCCGTCTGTCTGTCTGTCCGTCTGTCTGTCTCCAGGCTGTATCTTATAAACCGTGATAGCTAGAAAGCTGAAATTTTCACAAATGATGTATTTCCGTTGCCGCTATAACAACAAATACTAAAAACCACATAAAATGAATATTTAAGGGGGGCTCTCATACAACGGTGGTACGGAACCCTTCGTGCGCGAGTCCGACTCGCACTTGGCCAGTTTTTTTTACGTTTATACCACGATTTTTCAGTCAATACTGGATTGATTTCAAAAAATCCTTTTGTAATCGAAATCGGTTTTTTTTATATTGATATGTAATCAATTATTTTGGTTGAGTTCTACTGCAGTTAGCCAGAGCGCAGGATAGAGTACAAAAGTATTGATTTACTTGCAAACTTGCGATTTAGCGATTTCAGATACCACTTTAAAGTATTTATGATCAAAGTTAGGTCAACCAACATTAGTTGACCGTAAATATTTTTTTTTTGAGAACATGTATCGCATCATGTAAAATACGGTATTCAGCTGAATCTATTAAGACTGGAAGATGACACCATAATTGTTTGGAAAAAAGATAGGCAGAGGAACAAGAAATTGACCTACATAGCTAAAAAGAAAATAAACCTACATTGACGAGTATTCATTCACTATCCAATTATTTGAATTAAATGGTAGATATTTGTTTCGTCACTGAACGATTGACGAAAAATGTGTATAAGGCGAGTGTGAATGAAAAAAGGCCAGTACCATAAACCGAACAGCATGTATGAAGGGAATAATGAAAGTGGACGAAGCGAAACAAGTGTGTAAGTAATGTAGCAAGTGGAAAGAAGTGGTTTCTGCCTACCCCTGCAAGGGAAAGAGGCGTGATTATATGTATGTATGTATGTTTATATGTACATACATATAATCACGTATGTAGGTGTGTATGTATGTACTGAACGATTAAGCGTAATATTTTTATCTATCACCTCTTAAAAATGATATTAAATTTATTTAACAAAATAAAAGGTTACGTAAACAATGTAATTAGTATAATCAGTCGAATGACAATAATAAAAACGGTAGACGAGAATAAACCTAATTGTTTTAATTATAATTAAAATACCTATTTCAATGTTTGCCACAATCTTAACAGTCTATATCTTGAAAACGACTTAACCGATTTTAATAAAACTTGCACTGTCCCTTAAGTTAAAATACATGAAAGCGAAAGAAAAATATAGTCAAGAACAATCAGAAGTTTTGGAGATATGCGTGCAAAAACATACGAACACAATGTCTTTAATAAAGCTGTATTGTGTAATAAAATTACATAGGTACAGTCGAACGTCTCAATTACATAACCTCCTTATTTTTATTACGGTTAATAACATCGCAGTTAATGTCAAAATATTGCCAGTAACGAGCAGTGAGTGTACGGAAATTATATTTGTTTAAAACTGAGTAAACAATGATAAAAGTGTTTACACTTTCCTTTCTCATACAGAAATACCTACAATAATGCCTGCTTATAACAATGTATAGTCACGAACAAAAATATGTATACACTCTCCAATTTTTTATTGAGTTTATCTTCAACTTGACTGCCTCGTTGGCCTAGTGGTGTTAAGCGCGACTGCTACGCTAGAGGTCTTGGGTTCGATTCCCAAGTCGACCAAGGTGTTATTGGGTTTTCTATGAAATTCTCAGTAGCAGGTCGGAGTTTGGATTTGTGCCCGGTTAGTGGCAATAGGCTCGCCCCCTATTACATGGGACCTAAACATACCGGCGAACTGTGGGTGTTCATTGGTAAACCTCTGCCTAACCCTTCGGGGATACAGGCGTGATGGTATTTTATGTTTATCTTTAACCCTACTCCTCAATCATGTAGTTTTTTTTTTATTGAAATTAAATACAAAAATCTCGTAAGATTTGTGTAAATATTGAACTGGTTTTACGGAATTTTGTCGCGGTTTATTTTTGGATTTTAGGTCCCGACGTTTCGACACCTTTGCAGGTATCATGGTCACGGGCAGACCTAGTCTTATTCCAATGTCTAACATTCGCGTAAACCTAAGAAACCAATTTGTGTAAATATTTCGCTGTGTGTATACATATTTTTGTTCGTGACTGTACCTCAAATTGTAATAAAGGTAATTTACAAGCTTTTCATTAACTTTTAAAGTATGCATGTTTTGTAAGGTCTAACCTTGGAAGTTAAATTAGAACCTTTTTTGTGATATTGATTGCGCTGTTTTGCGTACTTCTGTAAGTTGAAAATTTAATATTATGGTATTTTAGAGCTGGTCATGGATGATTATGGAGCCAGAAGGTGGTCATAAGAACTTATTGACGTAATAAAATTGACAAATATTCTTCTAGAAACAAACAACCCAATCTAGATTTATTCTTTGTCGAAAATAATGTGATTGTGTATTATGCGAAAAATATTTTTAATCGTCTTTCACGACGCAACATGTAACGAAGATTAAAAAAAGGAAAAATATACAAATTATAAAAAATGTCATCAAGGATCAAAAACGTTCGTCCTTCTACAAAATAAAATCATTATAAGTTTCAACCAATAGGATTCCAGTTGGGTGACGTCATGTTTTATTATTGGCTATTTCTGCACCCTATAGGGCTGCATCCTGTCTGCGCTTTCCGAATTACTCGGAATTACCAATTTTGTAAGTAGGTACTCATAATTAAATGGCAGGTGGTATGGCTAAAATACTAATAACCTTGTAAGTATATTTCACCAAGCGGCGATAATTTATTCAAATTGGAATGATGTCTGAATAAAACCCTATCTGTTTTGAAATTTAAATAATGATAAAGTTATTTTCATGAATAAAAGTAATGAACGTAATTTTAAAGCGATTGTAAATGACGTAATTTTTTTATTTACCGACAATAACCGAATTATTTCGTAATGAAAGTGAAACGACAAATTAATTCTTCATTTACCCTCGCTACCGTAACAAAAGTATGTTTTAAAAATGTACCGTATCTTGTGTCTAGTAGGTAATTTATTTTACATACAAATATTTAACTTATAAAACTCAAACAAGAATCAAGTTAGCACGCTACAAATGTGATTGTTTAACGTTATAAGTTTAACAAGGAACATTTACTGATATAACCCGATTCGCTATGCAGTAAAAATAAAGTTTATAAAACAAAAGCCACCAAGTTAAACCAGTTTGCAAAAATCTCACGATTTCGCGCGGCCGCGGCCGGTGCAAGCGAGTTTTTTTTTATTTCTTTTTTTACACATATAGTACTTGATATCATCACTTGTAGAACACAACATTTAGTAAAGCATTTATTGTTAATTAAACACTCACCTGCAATTGAACTGACACGAAACTAATCCGTAATTTAATTTAATATTTCGTATGAAATGCAATTCACTTACTTGCGTACACTCGTGACCTAGCGCCTAGCGGACATTAGCACTGACAGTCTTGCCAACGTGACGGTGTATTCGTCGTTCTGTTCTTGTTCTGTTGGCAGCGGTAATGTTAACACACTCATAAAATTATTTTCTACCAACTTACCCTTCGTTAATTTGTACATGAGGGTCTTCTTTTTAATGTAATTTTTATGTCTTAAATATTGTACATGCTAAAGTAAGAGATATATAAATATATCTTGTTTGACTACAGTTTTTTTATTTGGTAAGTTCAGTGACACATTTTCAGATTATAACATAACTTGTGAACGCAGCCATAATTCGAAACGTGGTATTCCAGGTTTCGTACAAAGCAATATGAAGCATAACGTACAGACGAAAGGACAAGTTGAGACAGTAAGATATTCAACACCGATTGTAATCTAAAATGTAGTAGATATTAAGTAGGTCTGTAATCAGATGTTTTTTGACGTTAAGTGCATATTTCCGATTTATACCTCAAAAAAAGCGATAGATTCTATGTGGACCGAGTTTAAAAGTTATCGCTGAAGAGGTCTGTGGCAGAAGCAAGTAACAAATAAAACTATTTGAGTGTTTGAAATTAATTTACATTATACTTACCTAAGTTGTAAACATACAGACAAAGGATAGTTACAACTACTGATTGCGAGTATCGCTAAAAGCTTTTTTTTTTTTTTTTGGTAGAGATCTTTGCAGTTAGCCTGAGCGCAGGCTTTGACTGCTTCACCGGACTTTAATATCGCTAAAAGCCCATTACGCCGAGCGTAAGCACATATTTGGCTGTATGTAGTACGTTTACCGATTTTTGTTATTTTCCCTGCAACGATTAATTATTATGTTAAATATATTATTTAAGTAATAAAAGAAATTAGTGTTTTATCATATGCAATTTTAGTTTTCTGTTCTAAAATTTAAAGAAAATATATTTTAAAACGTGCTCTAATCCCGAACAATTTTCAAACAAAACTTTTTGTTGAAATAGATCAAATTAAATAATAACAGTGCTAAATCTTAAGTTGTTTAGATGTAAATTACATAAGAAAAATAGTCGAATGATGGTAATTAATATATATATATAACAAAATTCCTAGAGAGATTAGAGAGCTACCTAAAACAAGATTTAAAAGAAAGTTAAAAGCTTGGCTAATAGAAAAGTGCTTTTACACAATATATATAGCTATTAATTTTCGCATGCCTACTGAAGGCGAGATATGCTTAGAGACTTATTTTGTTTTACCACCTTTTGTATTTACCATGTCTCTGCGAATAAAGATTTTCATTCATTTCATTTCATGTCATACTAATCAATGACCACCATTTTGGTCAGTATGCTTAAAATAGTAACAGGGTGCAACTGTTGACTATGGAACGTGCAGGCAATCGTTTTGATTTTTGAATTTGAACGCCACCGGAGTACCGGACACCAGTGTCACCGATTTTGTGATTTGTCCACCATTTTTATTTAGCTTCTTCGCCGGTGTTTGATTTAATGTGTTGTTTAGAGAATAACAAGCATTTAAATAATATTAATAACAGCAAAGTAAAGTGCATAAATTGAAGTTTGTGTTTTTTAAGTAACTTTTCGATTTACAACTTGGTATATATATGAGCTGAATTTGAAAGACCATTATCTAGTAACGGTTTTATTGACAGATCCAATTTGATACACAATCGAAAAAGTGACCGTAAATATAACAAATATCTTAGCCACATTTGGGCGTAGTGATAGCTTATTTAATCCAGCGAAACAAAAGAATAGTTTTACTGCTCGTAATTATTCTAGCCCAAGTAATAGTTATTGCTTTTTTAGAATCCGACCAAGTTATGAGCTGGTAATAATAAAATTTTTTGTTTGTGTATTTTAGTAGTATCTGAAAAGAAAGAAGAATTAAAATTTGTAAAATGGAGTCGGTAACTGATCGCTTGAAGCGTTTGCGAGAGGAGAGGATTGCAAGGGAAAAGGCGCGCATTGAAAAGGTTGGTAAATCACTATATATAATTTCCCCCGTATTTTTATTGTACATTCACATTTCACCCATTTTAATTTTTATGATTCCGTTAATGTCTGGGTCCATTTAGACCTCATGAAGTAAGAATTTCTTCTTAAATATGTATTTTCCAATTGGATATTATGTTAATGTTTTTTATAATCACAGATATATTGTTTACAAGTTGCCATTATCACTATATTTTTGGATATAGGTCACAAACACATGGTAGATAGGTAAATTCTGTTTTTTTACCTCCACACAGACACAGACAAATATTAGTTTTAATATTTTCACCACAAAAGGAAGGAATTAAGTTTTTGCCTTAAAAAAACTTTAGTAAATACAGCCCATTTTTTTATTGTCTGTACAGTAATACTACTAAAGATCTACCTATATTATTTGGATTGTATTTATATTATTAGTTATTTATGTACAACAATAAACAAGAAGATCTGATAGATTTATTAACATTTTCATACAAAAGTGTGCAAATGACATAATATTTGATGATTCCCTAATTATTTTTAACATTTAGATTAAAACTGAATTAAATTATATCACAATCGCATTTATGTTACTTCTGGATTGTGAAGTTCTCAGTTCTCACACAGTATGGGCACACAGTAGTAACAATAGCCATAACACAGAAAACTGGTTTTCATTATGACACAATATGAGCCAGTCCAGTTTACTAGTTATTATTATAAATACATCCACCAAATTCATTAACATTATTACTATTATTTACAGTTACGAGAACTCAACCTCAAGAAGGTGGCGGTAAAGAACCATATCCACGTAAACACTAACACAAAGAGACCGAGCTCGGTACCGATCACCGCAAAGCCGAGGCAGGCTGTAAGTCAAGTTAAACTTGAAGGTAAAAGCAGTTCTCTTATTCCTGGGCCCAGTGATAAAGTAGCAAGTAAGTAAATCTAAAAATATGTATCTAAAAAGCTCGTTTGGTTTTTGTGTAAAGAGGTTCTGTTTGAGATGTAAGGTGGTTTCATATAGCAGTAATCACATAATTTTTTTAATTGCAGTAGATTAGATGATCTATGATATTATTTCTGAGTATGTAAGTATGTATCTATGTATGTATGTTTGTAAGTCACACATTGGAAATTAGTTTACTTATATTATTCCTTTCTGCTAGTAAAGTATGTTTTACCTTTTGCTTTTTATTAAGTTATTGAATAAATTATTAAAGATATTTTTTCAGATTAAAATTTTGAGGAGAATTAAGTTCTATAGTCTTTTTTTATGTAACCTATTAAGTTTCCCACTGCTGGCCATCTGACTCCAGATTTCTGTCTTGAGCCACATGACACCACATTCCATGTTCTACAGCTATCCTAGAAAAGTATTATATAATAAGTAACTTGTTACACAGGCAAAAATACCACAAATGGACCGAAGACTACAGGAAGTGGAGAAAAAGTATCTACTAATGGCGAAAAGCCCATTACAAATGATACAAACAAATCTACTGTTAATCTGAAGAGCACTGGAAATATCATTAAAAAAGGTCCAAATAATGAACCAATTAGGTCCAAAACCAGTTTAATTCCCAACAATACTAGAAAAGTGTTAACAGAGAGAAAACCAAGCGTTGTATCCAATATTTCTGGCAAACAAGCATTCCCAATCAGAAAGGATAACATGACAACCAATTTGAAACTACGTAAGAGTCTTGCTGTAACAAACACCAAACCAGAACCGATCGCTGCAAGAAAATCTATGATCCCCAAAGTACCTGGTTCTTCAATGACATCTCAGTCTGCACCGCAAAACTCTGTATTTGAACGGCTGTATAAACCTAAATATACTCAAGAAAGTCATGTGAACGATGTTAAAAAGCTTCAATCTGATCCAGATTACTTGAAAAAGGTTATTCGTACCTCAGGATTGATTTTAAACAAACGTCACACAGTATTTGAGGTTAGCAAACCTAAAGCTCCTGTGCGTAGATCGATATCTGCAGTTCACTTCAAACGCATTGGCAAGCATGAGTTAAACAACTGTATCCAGAAATTCTCATCCATCGGTGATAATTTACACAGCGTTCACCTAAAGCATATTAACGAAGATGATAATGTGAAAGATGAGGTTATCTCGGCTATCCGTAGTGAACGTAAAAAGGTTAAGTTTATGACACCAATGTCCAACTTCAATACACCTAAACCGGAGGAGTTACAATCAAGATTAAAGTCTTGGTTAGCTAAACGAGGGAAATCCATGGACTCGTACCACCATTTGCAGTGCTTCGGCATACATCATCTACCGCATACAATTGCTTTTGATGTTAAGGAGTTTGATGAAGAAAATAAGGAGAACATTGCGGTTGAGTCAGACAGTGATGATGACTCTTATTCGGAGACCATGAATGAGGAGTTACCGGCAGTTAACAAGTGGAGGAATGTTAGTTGTGTGAGTGACTCGGTGGATTTGAATGAGACTCAGGATACTACGGCCACTTGCAGCGATGTGGTGAACACGGAAAATGTTGTGGTTGGAGCGTTGAATGATCTTACTGAGATATTGAGAGAGGTTAGTTAAGATTATTGTAACTATTTTCTCATTTTCGTAATATTTACAAGTTGCAGGTTCGCATCTGCTAATAACTGTATAATAATTTCGGTAAATAAATCTTAAGTCCATTTGCATCGTAATTCAAATAAATAGATGTGGTCAGTTTCACATACTTTGCTCTGTACCCGAAGTAGCTACAGCACTTGTGTTTTCGAATCGGAGCCTCTAGCGCCTTCCGCGCCTTGCATTTGTAAACAGTCGAAACAAAGAAGCTGTACTTCAAAATGAAAATGAAAATTAACGTATTTAAAATAGGCTATTATGTAGCACCAGTGATAGACAAAATTTACGAAAAACCATTATTTTGATATTTAATAATGTCATTTATTTTCTTTTTTTCAGGGTTACGACTGGCAGCAATGCGCCCGCTGGCTGCGAGCTATCCGCGAACGTTTTCCTTCAGCCGCCCACACCGCCGCCTACTGGGAGTGTCGCGCAGCTCTGGAGGAAACACGAGGAGACCTGCCCGCGTCCGTACAGTGCTGGGAGGAAGCCATTGCTAACGGCACAGAGGTATACAACGTTATGTACTACATAGTAACGCTGCAACACGCAATATGCAGGTAATGACAGAATCTCTCAAATAGATATTTGTTTTTTGCGACGAAAAGTAGTCCTTGTTTTTCGAATTAAAGTAAGCTTTTATCAAACTAGCGAAGCTCTGCAGTGTCATGCGTAAGTTCGTTCCCGTAACTTTAAAAAGCTCTTATATCAATATTCTGTTATTCAGATTTACCAAACTTACTTTCAAATTTATGATTATATTCATAAGATATTAAAACTGATTATTTCCGTTATGTTCCAGCACACGGTCGCCGAAGCCAGCTTAGACCAGTTGCTGGACAAGTTCATGCAGCTTAAGATCAGTCCCAACAGTGGGAAACGGCAGCCGGACCCCAAGTTCGTGGACATGAAGAATGTCTTTAAAAGTACTATCATCAGATTTGCTGTTCAACAAGCTAAATTGTAAGTATCTTATTTTTATAATGAGTAAATATAAACATAACATAACATACCATCACGCCTGTATCCCCGAAGGGTTAGGCAGAGGTGTACCAATGTACACCTACAGTTCGCCGGTATGTTTAGGTCCCATGTAATAGGGGGCGAGCATATTGCCACTAACCGGGCACAAATCCAAACTCCGACCTGCTACTGAGAATTTCATAGAAAAACCCAATAACACCTTGGTCGACTTGGGAATCGAACTCAAGACCTCTAGCGTAGCAGTCGCGCTTAGCGCCACTAGGCCAACGAGGCAGTTGAGTAAATATAATATGAGTATTTCATCCAATATCAGAACTTCCTGTTTCGTGTCCATTGTTATTCTTGTTTTAATTTTGACCAGCCCAAAACTTAGCCAATTCAATCGGTATTTGATTAGCTTCCTAAATAGGCCAGAACTAGAAAAATATTGACAAGTTGAAAAAACTATCAAGTGATCGATTTAACTATAGTAAATCATAAACTTTCTACATCGTAAAATAACTATGTCTCTTATAGATTATTTATTATATTTTCGAAACAATTGCTAGACAAAAAAAGCTATAATGGGTTTTAATTATTTATTATCAGCCTAAGTTGTCACAGTGCAGCGTCAAAGCCTGCACACAGGATAACTGCAAAGATCGCTTCAACAAAAAACTTCGTTCCTATATTCTCTAGTGGGTTTATATCCAATACAATCAAATACTTAAGTTTCACACAGTTCTTAAATTATTTAAACTAAATCTATATCTTAGCATATCTTTTGTTCGTAGTTGGCAAGTCATCAATAAAGAAATTGCCACAGTTCTCTCTATTTTAACAAGAGGACACAAGCTTAGCTGATTTGTAAATAATTTCGATTTTCAGATCTGTATAAAACACTCATGGATGATTTGTTAGTATATTTCTATAGTTAATTATAATATAAAAACTATTTTTTATTCTTTGATTGCTGCACATTGGTTTAAAAACTTAAAAATATTGGTTAATAATATGTTATTGCTTGTAATTAAAGATATGTTGAATAGCAAATATTTTTTGAATTTAATGGTTTACCATCATAAATATATGTATCATATCATTATTCAATTTACCGTAGTTAGACTATTTGAATAAATTAAAGGCAATTAAGATAATAGTTTTGTGCTAGTTAACCATTTATTTATTTGTAGTGCTTTAATTTATCATTAAATACGTTGACTTACATTTATAATAATATTGGCTTACAACTTTCCTAAGTACTGCAAATTCCTTTCAAAAATACATTGAATACCAGATTTTAATAAGCAAAAATGTCTGTATTTCTTTATATAGAAACTTATGTATCAATGAACAAACTTGTTTTCTTCAAATTATTTATTCGTGTCTGTAGATGTATGATATTTTTGCAAAATAAGTGCATTTAACATTAAGATTGTACCTACTTCATCTGAAACTATGCAGTGTCCAAATCATGCTGTTATTTTATATAAAATACATATGAATTAATTAATTTTCTTCCAGACGCCAATCAAACCAGTCCGAAGCCCCCGCCTACACAGTAACACCCGTCCGTCGCTCAGCGCGTCTCAGCGCACACTGGAGCGGCAAGCGGACCCCCCTACAAGTGTGTACTACCGTCCGCGAAGCCGACGAAATGCTGACTGAGAAACCTCTGTTTGTACCCAACAACAATCTTTGCGGGACCCCTTAGTTGGTTGTACATGTTTTCTTTACTGAATGGCTGTATTACAGTGCGGCCGAGGTAACTTGGCGCGTCTAAAAAGAGATAAAATATAGCTTTAGCGAGATGCAATATACATGCGCGATGTGTGAGACAGGGACGGTGATATGTTGTAGCTCTTTCCAGACGTGCCAAGTTACGTCGGCCGCACTATACCACGTTTATAAGTGTCAAAGACGTAATAACGTCGGGTGCCGTACCCAACAATCATCATTGCGGGACGCCTTAGTTGGTTGTAAATGTTTTCTTTACTGAATGGCTGTAGTAGCATGTTTATTAGTGTCAAAGACGTAATAACGCCGACTATGGTCCGGCCGCTGAGAGAATGCGTTCCTGACACATGTCAGTTGGTCTTGATTTGTATGGGGAATATTATTCATTGTAACTTTAACTTGGTATAATGAAGAGTTTTGAATGATATTATTTGTTTATAGGACAAATAAGTGATAGTAAATGATGTTTAGTAAATTCTTCGCCACATTAAAGTTATATCTTCCTGTTGACCACCACCTGTCAGGAAAGCTTTCTCTCAGCGCCCGGACCATAATGAAATACATGGGGTATTTCGGTATTTCTTTGCTTTAGAATTTTAATTAAATAATAATATAGACTCGTTCTATCTCGGTCCATAGGGGCTTAAGCACTTATGGTGAACGAAAACATAAAATTAAATAAATAAATGCGGACAACATCACATAACTACATTGCTCTGAGCCCAAAGTAAGTTGCTTATGCATTTGTGTTATGGAATTCAGAAACAACGAAGGTACCACAAACACCCAGACCCGAAGCAATGTAGAAAAATTGGTTTCTAAATTGACCCGTCCGGGGATCGAACCCGGGACCTCAGAGCTAGCGACACCTTGAAACCGGTGCGTACGCCACTCGACCACGGAGGGTGTCAAAATACGTCGGCGTTACTTATATAATTAAATGTGTTACTACTATATATGTTTACCTGAAGATTGGGTCAAGAGTCTTGGTGATCACTTAATTTGCTGGTAAATTAGTGAAATTGAAGGACTATGTAAACTGACTTCTGTTTTACTGTTTTTTTTTAACTGTGATTGACAATTAGAAAAGTTACTTAGCTAGGCTCATCATATAGCTAGCTTACATGCCATTTTAAATTAGCTGGTAGTTTCGCGGTACTATTTTCTTCATTCTACATTTTTTTGATTAAATAACAGATAGCCACAGAATTGACCAGTAAGATTTTAGGCGTTCAGACATATTCTCATTATTTGACAAAATGTACACTAATGTACAGTTTAGTCTATAAGGTCCATTTAAAATCGTATCGGTGCTAATTATTTCATTGACAGACAGCGCGTTTATTTTCTTTTTCCGAAGAATCATTTACCTAATTCTATTGATTAGCGCTGATGTGACGACTTTAATTGTGCTTCCAAACTTACTGCCTTATTGGACTCTTAATTATATAATATCCAGGGACAACTCATACACGGTCATCTGATCCCAAACTAAGCAGAGCTTGTACCCTACTTATTACTTTTCTCTATGGCTTGTACTATGGTAACCAGACAACCGATCAACATACTTATATATTTCTAAATACATACATATTAAAGATAAATTGCACCCAGACACAGAACAAATGATCGTGCTAAATACTAAATAAATAAATACACGTATCTAAAAAGCCAATTAACTTATTAGTTTTATCTGTTAAACCGTTTAAAACTGTCCTGCTGAAGATAAAAAATGGACCTTAGGGCTAAAATTTTATTGGTCTCTGAGAATTGGTATTAGCCAGACTGTTGCAAAAAAAATACATTTTCTAATGAGGGTTATCGCGATTTAACTAATCCGCTAGTTTCGCTTGCGTTGCATGTGGTCTATCCGTCAAATTCCACCAATGAGAGACAAGCTACTGGCTCGTGATTGGTGAAAATTGATAGATTCTAGCGTGTAGACCACACGCTAGAATCGCAAACCTGGGCCTTGATTCAGCTATTTAAGAGTTGCTTGAATTGACCGAATGACTTGCTTTATTTGGTAATTTTCACGATAATTGTCATTCTGCTGTCATTACGATAATAATAATAATAAAATCTCATTGAATTCTAGAGTTTAATGAGATTTTATTGTGGGCTTATCTGAACACGAAACTTAGGCACAATGACAAGTACATTGACCTATAACTCCCGGCACGTAAGTTGGCAAGAGTCGTTAGATGTGCAGAAATCGTTTTTTAGGTCTATTTGGTGGTCAAGCGGGACGCGGGGTATGCTGTAGCGCCGATCCGAACGCGCGATTGGTGCGTTAGTCGACCGAGTCGATTAGGGATTGGTGAGTTAGGTCGAATATGCGCGTGTTTACCCCCACTACGTCAAAATCTTGCCAACTTACGTGCCGGGAGTTATACTACATGAGTAGATAAACGGAACAGAGGCAAAGCTACGAACAACCGCGCGAATCGGTTGCACTACTACAAGCGCGCGGGGCATGTGTGCGTGACCACTGGCCGCTTGTCGCATACGCGGCGAGACTGGAATAAAAAAGTTTACGCTGGCACAGCCAGTGTACAATCTAAGGGTCAGTCCGACGCGACGCTGTTTGTTTTGTTAGTTGCAAGTTTAAGTTTTTATAAGTTTAGTTGTAAAAACGTGGTATTATATTAATAATAATGGTTGTTTATTGTACCGTGTGTATGAATAATAATAGAAAAAACAAAAATATATCATACTTTAACTATCCCAAGGAGTACAATAGGTAAGTAAATATTTGGTTATTACTTTTTAAAGCAAGTACCTTTATTTTATTGTATGATCCTTTTTATAATAAGAATACAACTCGAAAAAAAATACAATGAATTACAATTGGGTTTTTTAATTATACCTCCTGATAATTTTGTCGCATTTTTTGAATTGCTCGAGCAAAAGTTTTGCGAATATTTCGATCTTGAAATAAATATTGTCAATGTTGGCAACGAAATACTTAAACGTATTAAAAATTGTAAATTTGATATGCCATGTGAGTGTTTCCCGTTAGATTACTTGAAAAAACTTTGTTAGATTCAGAATTTACCACACCATTAAAAGAAACAATAAATTATTAAAAAACAAAAATTATAAAAAGAAAATTCTTAGAGTAAGTAATTTGTAAACTATTCTATCATACTGACTATTAAAACTATTTAAAAAACGTTTTGTTTGATTTGTCTTCACCTATTGTGACAACCCTAACAAAATAGGTAACAATTTTGCACGTTCTTAAGAAGCTTTGCCTCTGTTCCGTTTATCTACTCATGTGGTTATACCACTGACATACATTTAAAATAGCTGAATCGAGGCCCTGGCGGACTAAATCGTGAAAACCCTCATTCCACCATCTCGAAAGGTGATTTAAACTTACCACATATTACATTTTTTCCAAATCCTTTCTTGCCAATATTGTAAACGCAGCTTTACCTCACAAATTTTCTTAAAATTATCTTAAAATGTATATATAATTAGGTTATATTGTTAAAAATTAAATTACGACAAGTGTTTATTTTTTCATACATTTTTGACGTGTTATTTAAACAGTAGATAAAAATGTTTATCTTGTGTTATAAGAAATGCAATTGTGATTTTAAGACAAAAAATTAGGTAAATGTGCCGTTTATAACATTAACTTATTGACTGAGTAAACAGCATATTAGCTACTTCTGAAAACACAGTCGAATTGAGTACCTCCTCCTTTTTGTTTTGGGGGTTAAAAATATACAGTACCCCAGTATACTTATTTTCCATATTTAAAGCTTCTTCTTCTTTTCGAATCGATGGTAATCCTGTTTATTTTAAAAATTAAAAATTAAATACGCTGCGCCCAGTAGTTGGCCATATTTTATCCTTCGGATCCACAGGATTAACGGAAATAAAAAACATTCTCATCTTGATTAAAATCTTGCGAAATGCAACTGAGTAAGAAGTTGAAAGTAAATGAATCAATAGAATTGGCGATAACGCCATCTAGTTGTGCCTTGTGGTATTATTTACTAAAAAGTTAACAATGTTTGAAACGATTTATATAACTACATCTTACAGTATAGTAAAATACAAGTTAAATATGTAATAAGTATGGTAAGCTTGAAGTTAATACATAATAAAATATACATACCTATCAGTATTTCTTTTTCATTTTTAGTATGGCAGCACAAGCAAACCGTGATTCGCGATTCATATTTCATTCATTAGTTCACTGTCGGATGTCGGCGTTGACACATGACATGACAGGATAAAGACAATTTTTCGAATTTCCGTGCCTTTGTGTTAGCTTATTTCGTTCTTAGTTTATTGTGATTGTTTAATATTTAAAAGCCTACATTGTTAACCTAGTTATATACATTGGTGCTGTGTTGTGTAATAGGACATAGGATTTGAATAGTCAGCTGGGAAACAGCTGATTCTGTTGTGAAATTACAATTTTGGGTAAGTTTTTCGTATTTATTTAGTACTGTTTTAATAAAAAAGATACGTTTCTTTGACCTGTTAATCCTCTTATTAGTAATAAAAGTTTATTCACATAGTTACCGTATGCGAATGTATTTTTTATTGCTTAGATACACAAAAAAGGTTTTTCAGATCTCATGTTGAGGCTGCCCGGCTGTTGCCAGGGTCACTGTCCGAGATTGATCTCAGAAAAAAAAACGCGTAACATTTTGCAAAACTTTTTGAAAGAGAATGATTAATAACAGTTAAATTATTTTTAGCAAACAATGCATAGTTAGGTACGTTTATTCTAGCATCAAAATAATGATTTCGAATTATTCATGCTATAATTTGCTATTAATTTACAAAAGAAAATTACCTAATTAGGTAACAATTTACTTAAGTTATTTTGTTTCTGATATTATTCGTTGCCTTACCTCTTATTCTTTTATATGTTAGTAAGTTTTTATTTTCTGCAGTAAGTATGTAAGTAGGTAGTGTGGGTACCTACATAATTACACAAGTCATTGAAATATTGAAAGTTGCGAAATAATTAAGTAGTTTTAGTTACCAACGCCGGACGCAGACGTTTATTAAATAAGTTAGTATCCTAACCAAGGTCAACACTAAAATAACTATCAGCAACTTATAGACCTACATATTTATAATATAATATATGTGAACATTTACCTGCATCGCGCTATACTTTAAATAAATATTTTAAATGCAGGAACAACAAGATTATATCCATTTAGGTTATTGCTTATACTCCTATCTTTGAACTTTATCTGATGCACAAAATTTCAGTTATTACTTTATTAGGTTCAACCATTAAAATCGTTGTTTTTAATGATCGAGGTTGTTAGCATTTACACTTTACTTACAGCTGCGTAAAAAAATGACGGGGGAATCTGAAATTCAACATGTCATTTATTTATCCACAGATCATATAACTTACGTACTCGGCGATTCAGCCGTTGTGTCCTTTGATACGTCATGTCTGCAAATGTACAAACACGCTAAAACAAAGAAAAGCGGATAAAGGGAGTCGTTTATAAATATCGTAACATGGGAAGCAATTTTTTTCAAAGTATCATTAGTTGCAACTTTTTAATGACAGACAAAGGGCAGACTGCCAAAAAGACACAAAAGTTAGTTATTGTTTTCTAAACGTAAAAATAAGAGGCCATGAAAGGACAATTTAATTAAGCGCGAAGCGAAAAGATCAATGACAAGATATCTTTTTGTTTGTCCAGCTGAGAGTTTGTAACAAAAAGGTTTAATAATAATTGTAAGAACACATTATTGAATTGATAATATTAATGTTATGCAAATAATATATTAATAATATGCAGGTTTGCTGACCGGACTTGCACTAAGTGTAATTCCTATTTATTTTTCAGTGTCATACATTGTATTCCTACTTGATACTTAATATTGAAACCCCGCTCTATAGTTATAGACCGCGATTATTAGTTAAGATTAAAAAAAAAAATGTTCCCACTACTAGGGCGAACACATAGGTATTTTTTCAGGACATTCCGCTAAGGGCATATTCTGCAATATGTTACTCCATTTGTATCTTAGTGTATCGAATGCTGTATTTAATTTGAAAAGACTTCAAATAGCTATGTCAATGTCAAACATCTGGGCCTCGATTCAGCTATTTAAAATGCATGTCAGTGTACTTGTTATTGTGCCTAATTTTCGTATTCAGATAAGCCTACAATAAAATCTCATTGAACTCTCGAAGAGAATGATCGTAATGACCAATTAATGATCGTAATGACAGTTAGCAGAATGCCAATAATCGTAAAAAATACCAAATGAAGCAGGTTATTCGGTCAATTCAAGCAACTCTTAAATAGCTGAATCGAGGCCCTGATGACTTTACTTGCGTATAAAGACAAAAGTATAACCTAAAAACAAAAAAGAGATTCGATACGGTTTTTAAAGTTACAGACATGTGAACGTACTACTAAATATTGTAAACAGTGACAAATGAATACAGAATAATACCAAATAAACACGGTTACCGACCTTCTATGTACTTAAGATAATGAATTAACAGCAGCATGTATTTTTGCGAAACGATGCGGGTTAATCGACCGATGTACTTTGATGTAATTTTATTTACACCATTAGGTATATTCTAGGAATTATTTAAAGGCACTATACATAATTATAATTGATAACTTTCGTCGAGTGGCGTGCACCGGTTTTCGATTAGTCGCTAGCTCTTAAGTCCCGGGTTTGATCCTCGGACGAATTAATATAGAAAATCACTTTTCTACATTGTCAGTAGGTGTTAGTGGTACTTTCGTTGTCTCTGATTCCATAACACGCTTGCTTTAGATGTTGTCCACATTTATTTTAATTATTATACTAAATATCAATTAAATAGGGGCAGTAGGTTAGCCAGAAGACAGTGTTTATATTTTTGATCTGTTTAAACATGTATGTATCTACTGATAACTATTTATGTGTACTCAGTTTTGTTCCCCTTATTATTATGATCTACAAACTTCACCACAACACACGTGCCGCTTTCAGACGCGCAACGATACCACTTTGTTACGTATGCCTGGGGCCCGAGTCTGCTATTTACACTCCGTGTCAGTGTACTCATAGTTGGCTCATAGTGGGACGATTTTACGATAATTGGCATTCTACTGAGTTAGTAGAATGCCAACTATGAGCACACTGACACGGAGTGTAAATAGCAGACTCGGGCCCCTGAAATAAACGTAAAAGAAAACAACTTCAATTAAAAAAGAAAACAAAACTACTGGATCAACTTACACTTATACCTCTGAGGTATACCCAAACCTATCGTTAAAAAAATATATTTTTAAAATCTGTCCACCGTTTGGTTTAGAAATCGCGTAATACTTATATTGTGTTGTAATATATGTAGGTATATGTGTAATACTGTTTCTTTAAATTTCTTGGCACCTACCTATGCTTTCTCTCCACCACTCAAAGGTAGACTGGTAGAGAACGCCTAAGGCGTTAAGTCCGCCATTGTACATTGTGTGCAAAAAGTATATAAATAAATAAATAATACATACATACAAAAAAAAGGGGAAGTGAGAACCTCCATTTTTGAATCGGTTAAAATTATTAGTGTTTGCATTTTCTACGGGCCTGGTGGTCTAGTGGCTAGTTAGAGTAGTAACCCTGACTGCTAAACCGGAGGGCGTGGATTCGATTCCCACCCAGGACAAATCTTTGAGTGATGACCATGATCATTTGTTCTGGGTCTGAGTGTAATTTGGCTATAATATTATAGTATTCAGAACACGGATAGTATACGTAGAGTTATTTAAAAAAAAATCGGTCGTATCTATTCTGTTTTTATAAAAAAATATACAAAATTAAGTAACTTATGTATTGAGGCTAGTGACAGAACATATGTTTTCTTTATCAGCATGTTAAATATACATATTTTACTTGTATGTTTTATCGTTCTACATACAGCTATAAAATATTTGCAGTTTGTCAAATTAGGCACGTAGGATTTTTCTGTCTTTTTCTTCTGTCCTGACTTGTAGAGGTCGGCAAACATTAAAATTAAATATGCTTAAAAGCCAGTTAAGGCAGTTAAAGCCCACGTCGGATAAAAGGTGACCGATTTTTTGTAGGAGAAAAATAGAACACACATAGCAATTATAGTGCAACGCAAACGTCCTACAAAAAGTCGGTCAGAAACAAAATCGACGCATCCCGACCGATCTTTTCTCTCTTCTGTTCCTCAAAAGCCAAAGACAAACCTTCCCCTGTAAATTTTCCTTCCTCCTTATATTCATGAGATTCTCTCTGTCCATGACGTGCTGCTCCCTCGATAGCCACAGACAAAGAACCGGACGTGGACGTTGAGTTGACCACAAAATCAACCCGTGGATGGGCAGCGTAACAATTGTTTTAAATCCTTGAAAGTGTTCCTGTATGAGATCTCCATACATTATCATTTCAACTTAAATGCGGCCGCAGAGAGAATCCAAAATATTAATAAGTCATCATCATCTCCCTGCCCTGTTCCCAATTATTTGTGGTCGGCGCAATGCGTATTCAGCTTCCATTCATCTCTACAACTTGTCATCTCAGTATTCACTCCTTTCTTTCTCATATCATCTTCCACACAATCCATTCATCTCTTTTTTGGTCTTCCTCTGCATGTATAGTTGTATACTCAAAATATTAATAAGTATTATTACTATTAATAGTCAATATTTGATAAAATGTTCCATTTAGCTAACTATTCAGCACTATGTCAGACAACATTACTTGTAAAAATGACTCATGCCCTCGTTTCGCAGATTACATTGTTATTGCTTTACTATGACAAATATATAACCTATTCGTTATATTGATCGCTGGATATTTACAAAATTATGTTATAATTATAATTTTATACAGTTAATTGCTATTTATTATTATAATTGTTTTTTTCACATATTTGTACGCCTTCAATGGCATAACATGTAGCTCTAAAATAACAGTTATCACCATTACATGTAGGTATACATATACTTGTACTGTAATTACCACATGTTAAGACAAATAAATAAATCTTAAAACTTAAACTTAAACTAATATGAGAGAAAGCAATTTTCTAAAATGTGTAGTGGTTTTCTTTAATTTCTTTATTTATAGTTATATTATGGTTTTCCTTTAACGTCTGAGTCGCGGACGTTTTCTCAATCATTCAGTAGACAACACAGGCTTGGAACTAATATTTGTCTCCCCATGCGGGGATCGAGCCCGCAGCGCGTCATTTGAGAATTGACGTATAATCTTATCGCTATTATTATTATATTTTACACTTCACCTGCAGACAAACTATAAACACATATATTTACTTAATAAAACCCATTGTATTCAGTAACTTTATTTACTTTAACCAAAACGTCTAAACATTTTCATTTAAATAGCTATTACGGTCTTGGGAAATCCCCTCTGAACAGGAAAATGGCGCTTGAATGACATTTAAATTGTGTTGCAATCAGGGCCTCGATTCAGCTATTTTAAATGCATGTCAGTGGTCGGTCGGTGTACTTGTCATTGTGCTTAATTTTCGTATTCAGATAAGCCTACAATAAAATCCCATTGAATTCTCGAAGAGAATGATCGTAATGACCAATTAATGATCGTAATGACTGTTAGCAGAATGCCAACTATCGTAAAAATTACCAAATGAAGCAGTTCATTCGTTCAATTCAAGCAACTCTTAAATAGCTGAATCGAGGCCCTGTAGTATGCTTTTGTTTTATCTCCTTCCTTTTTAATGACTAATTTCGATGCAAGTAGATAGACTTTCCTTATAAATAATACCGTAACGTGTAGGTAACAGGATCTATTTTTCAATGTCGGTCTTTAAACGTAAGGTAAAAAAATTTGTGACGATTATTTATTCTTCTTTTATAGGTGAATTAAATTCATGCTTAAAATTTGTTGGAATTTCTAGAAATATAGAATATCATCTGCCTAGCCATTTTCCAAGCTATGTTGGGGTCGGCTTCCAGTCTTACCGGATTCAGCTGAATACCGTATTTTACATGGAGCGACTGCCTATCTGACCTCCACAACCCATTTTACTGGGAAATACTGTATCCCATAGTAAGACTGGTTGTCAGAAGTAACTTAGCGACTGCCAAAGATGTTCGTGTGACAGTTGGGACCTACGGCTTTACGTGCTATCCGAAACACGGATAATTAAAAAAAATAGAACAATGTAACATAATTCAAATGTATCTTCCAAAAAAACAGCATATTCTACATAATATGCTGAATAGCTTAATATCGGTTATCCCGTCAAGAAGTACCTATTTGCTAGCTTCTGGCCATCCTTGTGATCCGAGCTTACTTCAAACCAAGTTTCAACCAAATCGGCTCGGCAGTTTAGTCGTGAAGGCGTAACATACAGACATACTTCTTTATATATAGGCATATAGAGTATGGATTCATAAAGGAACTTTAAATGTCTTTAATAATCTTGGCTTACAAACTATTAATATGAGTTTGTACATTCGATACACCAAATCTTCCTTTCATTAACAGTTAAACATTGAAATATGTACCCTATATCCTTCACTTTAAAGTTGCATTTCCAACTTATGTATAATTGAGCAATTACTGGTCCATGTTTCATACAAAAATGGACTGTCAGACCTTAAAAATAGAGTTCATATTAAAATGAGCTTGAACCGAGCTGGTATTGTAACTACCATTTGAACTTTTTAATTTGGACATGAACTTTGTATTCATACATTCTTCTTGCTGGTCTTGATATTATAAATTACTCGAAGTATGCAAATAGATTAATTATATCCTGGGACAACTCACACACGGGAATCTGATCCCAAACTAAGCAGAGCTTGTATTACAACCAGACAACTGATAAACATACTTATATGTATAGTTGTAAATACGTAAATACATAAGATAAATTACACCCAGATACAGAACAAATGATCACGCTCTTACACTAAGAATTGTCCTAAGTAGCAATCGAACCCACGACCTCCGGTTCAGCAGTCAGGGTCACTAACCACTAGACCAACAGGCCACCAGTCTAATATGAATAACGGTAAATAAAAACATCTCGAAGAACGAGAGATTAATACGCGTTCCTTCTCGATATGTTTAAGAGGAAAGGGGAGTGGACTTTTCTCCATACAAACGTTCTCGTCTGTTTTCTCGCTGGTTTCTGAACTTAGGGCTATGATTTCTTGCAGTAATATAAATATAAACTAGATCTATGCCCCTATTTTTTCCTTTTTTAAAATAAGTTATATTTAAAGAAACTAAAACCTTCTAAAAAGTGCCGATTTTGACCCCAGTTTTCAGAAGCGTTTTTTTTTCAAATTTGGCAAGGATTATTGAAAAAAGGAAAAAAATAGAGGCACAGATTATTCTTTTCTTATGCAGTATATGAAATATCTTTAAAATTGGTTAAGAATTGGGGGAGAAAATAGACGAGAGCCAAACCTCGATTTTACGTCAGTTTTTCGGTCTGAGCTGCAGTTGTCCTTATCGCACGAATTAGAGGGCGGGGGGAATTAGAGCGACAGCAATACTTTCTTCAAAAACCGAATTTTCAAAAGTCTCTCCGCTCCCCTTTCCTCTTTAAGGTCTCGCAAAAGTACTATTGCTTACAGTGCAGCCCCTGAGAGAATGCGTTCCTGACAGGTCGTAGTCACAGGAAGATATAACTTCGTACAAATGACTATCACTTATTTGACGGGCCTGTTGGTCTAGTGGTTAGTGACCCTGACTGCTATACCGGAGGTCGTGGGTTCGATTCCCACCCAGGACAAATGTTTGTGTGATGAGCACGATCATTTGTTCTGGTCTGGGTGTAATTTATCTATAATAATATGTATGTATTTAGAAATATAAAGTATGTTTATCAGTTGTCTGGTTACCATAACACAAGCTCTGCTTAGCTTTGGATCAGATAACCGTGTGTGAGTTGTCCCGGAATATTATTATTAATATAATCCAAAACTAAACCATATCATTATGTCAGGTCCAGTGAATAATATAACACGGTTTTTTATTCCCCCTACAAATCAAGACTGACATGTGTCAGGAAAGCAATCTCGCAGCGGCCGGACAATAGAATTTTTTGAAGCGTTTACCTAGTGATAAGAATCGCACGAATCGGTTATAATAACATAGCAACTCATCATTCGGCCTTCATACGTCTAAAGATCAATTTATTGCAGATTTATGAGTAAGAACGATGCGTGTTTGTGAAGTAATTTGAATATTATGTTATAATGTTTATGAGGTTAGCAGGGGTCAATTATCTTATACACTTCTCATCAAAAAAATCGAAACACCTCGCAGTTTATGATTTGATAAGGATTATCAGAAAAATGTGTATATTTAGGAATAAATGTAAAATGTCATTTAATAGTGAGTAGTATGAGGTTTTTAAATCCTAATGTTAATGTTCTAAATTCAAATTAAGTCTTCATAGGTTTCGTATTTTGTATAATGAGTAATTTTTACCCTGTATGGAATATGAAGGAAATGGGTAAAACAACACGCGTAAATGAAAAAAAAAATTAAGAAACGTTTATTTAATAACTTGTATTCCCTCCGCGAGCTCTTATTACTGCTTCCATACGGTTCTTCATCGATCGGATGAGAGTCACGATCACATGTTGTGGTATATTATCCCATTCCTCTTGGATTGCATTTTGCAGCTGGCTAAGTGTTTCTGGGGCTGGATCTCTTGCTCGAATTCGTCTCTTTAATTCATCCCATAGATGTTCAATGGGATTCATGTCCGGCCGGGCTTCTTGCTGGCCATACCATAATGGAGATACCGACTTCGGTAAGATAATCTCGTACGACGCGACGCCCGCGGTGTGAGCTCTAGCATTGTCGTGCATGAATATGAAGTCGTTGCCAATAAAATGTGCATAGGGCATCACATGAGGTTCAAGACACTGTTCGATGTACCGATGAGAGTTTAGTGCAGGCAGCCGTGGCCCAGACACAAAGGCAAGTTCTGTCTTACCGTCGGCGCTGATTCCTCCCCAAACCGTCCACGAACCGCCACCATAGCTGACCTTTTCTTCAATGCAGCATTGTGCAAAGCGTTCTCCATCTCTTCTGTAGACCTTGTTCCTTCCGTCGTTACCATACAGCATAATTTTACACTCATCAGAAAACAGTACTTTGCTCCACTGAAGGTATGACCAAGTTAGGTGCTCGCGTGCAAAGTTAAGGCGCGCTCTTCGATGGTCTGCAGTTAATTTCGGCCCATTCGCTGGCTTATGCGGTGCCAATCCGCGTTCCTTCAACCTTCTTCTTATTGTAGAGTCACTTACAGCTACTCTTCGTACAACGCGAAGCTGCTGCTGCAGTTGAAAAGCGATAAGGCGTCGATTTCGTAAAGAAGTTGTTACAATAAATCGATCATCTCGCTCAGAAGTGACCCGATTCCTGCCAGATCCTGAACGGCGCGTGAACGAACCAGTCTCCCGATAGCGTTTGTAGACTCTATGAACAGATGATAAGCTTAGATGCAATCTTGCAGCCACAACACGCTGACTAAGTCCAGAATCCAGCAATGCCACCACTTGGGCGGTTTCTGCGGGCGAAGTATCCATATGTTTTAGAAAAAAAAGTTTTTTTCAGACGTCCCAAAGTCACAGTAAATGAAATAAGAAACAAAAAGTTTAAAGACAAGCGCTAATTTTTAGTTTTTAAACGAGAAACGTACTCCAACCCTAAATACACATTTGTCTCAAAACAGTGATTAATTTCATTTATAGGATAAACAAATGAAATTCTAATTTCGAATTTTGATTTTTTTTCTTCTTACTGTAATGACCAAACTGCCAGCTACACAATAATGTTTTTTTTTTCATGGAATTAATTCTCTTTTGTAAAAAATTAGGACAAAAACAATAAAAACGAAAGTGTTTCGATTTTTTTGATGAGAAGTGTAGTATATTGATTGTACATACACACATACATACCATCACGCCTGTATCCCCGGAGGGTTAGGCAGAGGTGTATCAATGTACACCCACAGTTCGCCGGTATGTTTAGGTCCCATGTAATAGGGGGCGAGCCTATTACCACTAACCGGGCACAAATCCAAACTCCGACCTGCTACTGAGAATTTCATAGAAAAACCCAATAACACCTTGGTCGACTTGGGAATCGAACCCAAGACCTCTAGCGTAGCAGTCGCGCTTAGAACCACTAGGCCAAAGAGGCATATAAATGAAAAAAAAAAATAAGTTATAAAAAAAATGCCCGATTGATTTTGATGAAATTTATATAGGGACCACCTTTGACGTTTACCCTATCGATGAAATCGATCCACATTGCCGTAGATATCGCGTAAAACACATACTTCCAAAGATAGACAACCTCCGTGGTCGAGTAGCGTACACACCGGTTTTCAAGGTGTCGCCAGATCTGGGGTCTCGAGTTCGATCCCCGGACGGGTCAATGTAAGGCGCAGGCCAGACAGAAAAGACGTAAGACGCAGACGGGGCGCGGACATTTGTCTCTACTGCGTCTCTTTCATACAAAATGTATAGAAGCGTCGCGACGCAAAACATACAGAAGAGACGGGGCGCGGGCGCAACGCTTTTACGTCTGCTCCTTTTGACAAATGTCCGCGCCCCGTCTGCGTCTTACGTCTCTTGTCTGGCCTGCGCCTTAGGTGCTTTCGTCGTCTCTGATTCCATAACACAAATGTTTTTCTACTAGCTTTTGTTCAGAAAATGTAAGTATGTGATGTTGTTCAAATTTTTTTTTACAGTATACAAAAAATATATTTTTCGAATACCGTTTATTTGTTAAATGTATTTATAAATTAAATTACGTCCGTTAGGTGTATTTTACTTTATGTCTGCGAAAGTATTCGCCGAGGACATCAAGTATTTTTTCCAACTTCCGATAAATGTGGATTTTCCGGTATTAAGTACTGTTACAATTAAAAATAAATTGATATACTTTAGTACTGGTTTTTTAAGTACCTAACACATGCATGTGTTGGCTATCTCCAGGGGCCGGATGCCGCTATTTTAAGTCAGTGAGTGGCGGGTTAATAAACGTTCCAGTGTTCTTGTTATTGTGCCTATTTTTCGTATTCAGATAAGAACAGTTACTTACAACTGTCCTAGAATGAAAACAGTGGCAAGTAGGTGTACATTTGTCATTAAAAATTTATCAATTAAAATTACATTTGTCAATTAAAATTATCTGAATACAAAAATTAGGCACAATAACAAGTACACTGGAAAGTTTATTAACCCGCCACTCACTGTCTTAAAATAAAATAGCGGCATCGGGCCCCTGTTGACAACTCTAGCGATTTTGTTAGGATATAATTAATTATAATTTTAAATGTATTATATATAAAATTTATATTTATAATTTTACCATCACTTAATGTTATGATATAATTTGTGACTTTCGTTAGCCAAAAAATTATATACTTATAAGAAAATTAGGCACAATAACAAGTACACTGGAACATTTATTAACCCGCCACTCACTGACTTAAAATAGCGGACTTGGGCCCCAGTAGACAGGCCCGTCGAACTTTGATTAGGTACTTTACTAGGTACTAAGTACTGCACAATTTCCTTAACCTTTAATATTCATCATCATAATTATTCTATTGTACTTATTATAATTGTAGTAACAAAAAAAAAGTATGGCCACCGATCCATTTCTCGACCTTAACCACTGTTGCTTAACCTTGATCGATATTACAACTTTTACTTAGCAACAAGTCTTGTACAATAATGACTATTGTAATAATTAGTTTTTTCAGCTTCCGCGTTGAATAGATTCTTTAAATAGAAGTTAATTTATTCTTTATTTATTTTTAACTAAGTTATTAATAGTTTTTTTTTGTCTTTATACCAGTCACTTATGTCTGAACTTTTCGACCTTCATCTTTCTGCTGCAAGTTATTTATCTTAAATAACTTGCATTTTGTTGATTTAACCCTTTACACTTTAGACTTGTAGTGTACCTAACTACTGGATATAAGTAGACTGGCTTAGATTTTAATTAACATAGCATTACCTACTGCTAATTTATTTTATTTAAAATGTGCCATTAGAAAAGGTGTTGCAAATATGTATAATTCAATGCGTTTTATTACACTTTCTTCTAATATGCATAATTAAATTATTTATCAATCTTATATATAAAATTCTCGTGTCACAATGTTAGTTACCATACTCCTCCGAAACGGCTTGACCGATTTTTATGAAATTTTAAATGCATATTCAGTAGGTCTGAGAATCGGCTACTATCTATTTTTCATACCCCTAAGTGGTAGTAGGTAGGTAGTAGGCAGGTGCTAGGTAGAAAAAATTGCATTGCAACGCATGCCGGGTACAGCTAGTTATTTTATATGTTTTTACAGTTTTATCACACAATTCTGTGATACCCTTGAGATAAAATGGAATGTAATTTTTTATTTAAAAAGTAGGTATTAAAATCTCTTGAAATACTAAAATACTTTTTTAATCATAAAACGGATATTTAATATAATGACCTTTAATAAGTAGCTTAGGTACACCTAGAAATATTTCTAAAATTATTTGCTCAAAAATAATCGACCAAAAAATCGCGCGACAGAAAAATCGCACCTTATTTTTCGTGTAACCTTCCTACTGTCAAAACAATCAATGTTCTTCGGAACCGCAGTGTTTATGGAAAAACTTGTCGACTTTCTCATAAACAGCGTATGTTTGCGACAGATAAGTCGCGTGTTGATAAAACATGTGTCTTGTACCGCAAACGGTAATGCTTTGCTTAATCTGATGAAAATATGTTGATTTAGTAGCGGTCTGTCGTATGATGTGTGAGCTTAAATTGTATGAAAAAAAAATATAAGAGTAAAAGAAAACAATACTTAGGTAGGTAGGTAATTAGATTAAAATGTGTAAGCGATTTCAGACTCCAGTTTTTGGAATCCAGGTCTCCTCACGATGTTTTCCTCCACCGACAAAATTATAAATACCAAAAAGACACATATACTTGAGGATTGAGAACCTTCTCCTTTTTAAGAAGTGTGTTAAAAAAGCAGGTAATATTTAAACATAAGGGTGTTACCACACCAATCGATCGATAGTCGATCGATGCCATCGATCGATGGTAGAATGGATTAGTCGACGTCGATCGATAGTTTCTACCACACCAATCGATCGATAGCCGATAGATGCCATCGATCGATGGTAGAATGGATTGGTCGACGTCGATCGATAGTTTCTACTAGACTCGAATTTTCTCGAGAATCGATCAACGTCGACCGATGTCGATCGATGGCATCGACCGGCAATCGATCGATTGGTTAGTCGACCGGTATCCGTCGATCAATTAAAGCTACCACACCATTCGATCAACGTCGACCGATGTCGATCGATGGCATCGATCGACTATCGATCGATTGGTGTGGTAACACCCTAATAATATCTATCCTCTACAGTAAAAACTCCACCTGTATCACATAAGCATTCAACCAAAAGGACTGTCCCAAAATCGATATCGTCGGTTTTGAGCTACGGTGCCACAGACAGCTTAAACTAATATCGCGCGGTATTAGTTTAAGCTGTCTGTTTTTTATTTATTTATTTATTTATTATTGGTTCTCCAACAAAGAATACACAAAAACACATAAACAGACAAAAATAATAGTGTACATTTGAGTTGTGCTCCCTCAGTTACAGGAGATCACAGCATTCATATTTAGACATCTAGGTGAACAAACTTAAGCTATAGGCACTAAGAGATCATAAAAATATTAGATATTAACATTATTGGTGGTAATCTGAGATTAAACCTCCTTTTTAGGGTTCCGTACCCAAAGGGTAAAACGGGACCCTGTCTGTCCGTCTGTCTGTCTCCAGGCTGTATCTCATAAACCGTGCCATGATAGCTAGAAAGCTAAAATTTTCACAAATGATGTATTTCCGTTGCCGCTGTAACAACAAATACTAAAAACCACATTAAATAAATATTTAAGGTGGGCTCTCATACGACGGTGGTACGGAACCCTTCGTGCGCGAGTCCGACTCGCACTTGGCCAGTTTTTTAGCATTCGGTTATTTTTATTTCTCCTGTAACATTTCTATTAACTTCCGTTACTAACAATATAATTATATACTAAGCATATGTTGTAATATTAGCGCCACGTGCAACCTTCATTGACCAACGAACTGCACTTGTCGTGACGTATACGGTATAGCTTAGATAGTGTGGGGCCATGAAAACAGCGGTTATAGATTTAATAACTTGTAATATTTCACATTCGAGCGCTCTATTGTGACGCTTCATATTGATTTTTAACCCCCGTCTCGAAATGAGGGATGCTATAAGTTTTGAGTGTCGGTGTGTGGCATCGTAGCTCATAAACGAATGAACCGATAGTAAGGCAGTCTTTTTGTTTGTGAACAATATAAAATAAATAATACTGTACAGATCGTTCAGTATTTTAAAATATATCAGCAATTTGATTTAAATATTGGGAGTTTCGAGAATTTCAATTTATAGTTAAATGTGTAAACATTTAAATGTAGAATAGAATATGTATAGATATAAATTGTGTAATCCCCGCTGGTTTCATGGCCCAACAGTTATCAGTCAAAAGCTTTGTAAACTATAGGCAAGTGACATTTTTATTGTATGTTACACACATACTAGTCATGTTTATTACTATGTAATCAAATCATGATATCATTAACTTACCGATGGTAATATGAATTAATTAATTAATTAAATATGATGCGAAAATATGGGTAATAAGTACGTGTAACATTTTTGTCAGTGGGATTGTACCTCCTACATTAAGACCGCTGAGAGAAAGCGTTCCTGACAGGTCTACGGGACAATGGAAAAAATACTTGTCTAATATTTTTATATTATCGAAAAGATGGACAAAAAAATAAATTTTTGTCATCATCCTTCCTTAGGTATTATAAATGCAGAAATGATTTCGATTTTTCTTTTAGTTTAAAATGGACGTCATTGAGAGTATTCTTAGATATTTATATATTAAGACGTAATCTAGAGTTATATTTATTTAAATATTATTATTTGCATTTGTGTACAAATAAAAGATTACATTATTTATTATGTCGTTTATTTGTTTAATAAGAAAATCAACATTGAGAAATATATTATCTTACTGCATGTGTAACAAATATTTAATTAACTTGATTGCAGATATTTATTTAATGTTGCAATTAAATAAATATAATTAATAAATAATTAAATAATTACTTTGTAAATACAGTGTTTTATGTGAAGATATAATTAAACTGTTTGAGTATTTTGCAGGAATCAATGTTTACAGGGTGTTAAGAAAACCCTGTCCGTTCCGTTAAGGTATGGTTAGGTATCGATATCTGATTCCATTAATGTAAAAAAAAAATGGAAAAAAATTAAAAAAAAATAACCTAAAAAAAATTGTTTTGTTATTTTTTTTCTTCTTCGGGTCGGTCAGGGTTTTCTTAACACCCTGTATATGGGAGCCAAATATAATTATTTAGTGACATATAAATGTCATTGAGTGACAAATATAATTGAATAACAAAAGTCTCGGGTCGAGTCTGGATGAGAATAGCACAGGACCGTAGAAAATGGTACGAGAAAAGAGAGGCCATGCCCAGCTGTGGGAGGACAAGGGCTGTGGGTGGATGATGATGATATAAAAGTAACTGGATGACGAAATAAAAGTATAAATAATATATCTGTTAAATCAGCATCACTTTATCTCAGTGTTGCTGTAACATTAGATAGCGTTATCATGTATATGAAATATATGTGTCAAATCATTTACATTGAACGTGGAACATCGATGAATCATTTGTGAGTTGCGTGTGATCTCTGGTACTGGCTATGTACGGCTTACTACAATTACTACACACATAGTAATATCAAATAATGAATGCGTAATTTTAAAATAATAAAAAAAACAAGCTTCTCACTTCTCTGGTTCTCTGTGATTTTTATGTGTTTTCCCGATTACTCGAAAACTCCTGGACCGATTTGGGCAGTTATGTTTTTCAAATAGGGTATTCACTACAGGTGGCCCGTAAAGCATACCCTATTAAAAAATATTTTCATCAGGTCAGGATCTGATAATAGGATTACAGGGAAATCGAGGGTCTGTTTCAAGTTTTTTTGTATGCTTTTAGTTTGCACTGATTATGACTTTCTTAGAAGTCGCTTTTTTACATCTCAATTAATATATTACATGCACTTATCCAAAACGATTAAGTTATAAAAAAAAAACGATTGACGAGGAGATTTGGCAGGTTATAATCAAACTTTTTTTTTACGTTCAAAGGCTTTTTAAAAATCGAATATATAAAAGGAAATCAGTAAAAAACAAGTTTAAGGAATGTGTGAATAATTGTATAATCCCGGAAAAATCTTATCGTTTTCTTTCAACTTTACCGTTTGTCTACCATTTTGTTGTCAACAGTCAAGCTGATGCATAAGATAAAAATCTGCCAATAGATTAGAGATTTTGCGAAGGTCGGTTGTATTTCCGCAATTTAAGAATATAACTTTTCCAAAAGGGAAAGAATGGCTGCTAAATTGCTTATTTTCACTAGTTGTTAGGGCTCCCTATTCGCCTAAAGACTGCTTTTCTTTACTATAATGTACATTATTCATCTCTTGAGCCTTTTCCCAAATATGTTGGGATCGGCTACCAGTCTTACCGGATTCAGCTGAATACCGTATTTTACATGGAGCGACTGCCTATCTGACCTCCACAACCCATTTTACTGGGAAAAACAGTATCCCATAGTAAGACTGGTTGTCAGAATTGACTTAACGACTGCCAAAGATCTATGTATGACAGCCGGGACCTACTGTTCGAAACACGGAGGGGTCTCGGTATGTTAGAAAATAATGGTCAGCTATCCACGGGCTAACCGCGGCGAGCGTGGCTTAACCTGTATTATCGGTCAAACCGTACGGCTTACACTCAGCCACGAGCCCCTCCTGTATGTACATTATTATATAGTTTATATACATATAAACTTTCCTCTTGAACGACTTTATCTATGGGTAAAAATGCATTAAAATCTGTCGAGTAGTTTAAAAGATCTAAACGAACAGAGTGATTTATTTTATACCTTCTATTTAAAACGTTATATTAATTCACACATAGGGAGGTTTCCCATGTTCTCAAATTTAGATTTAGAGATTAGACTGGCCTGTTGGTCTAGTGGTTAGTGACCCTGACTGCTATACCGGTGGTCGTGGGTTTAATTCCCACTCAGAACACATTTGTTCTGTGTGAAATTTATCTATTATATGTATGTATTTAGCAATAAATAAGTATGTTTATCAGTTGTCTGGTTACCATAGTACAAGCTTAGCTTAGCTTGGGATCAGATGACCGTGTGTGAGTTGTATCAGGATATTATTATTATTAAATTGCTTTTATTGCAACGTGTAGGTACTCGTAGTAAATATAACAATTAACTGTATGTATAAAGCCAGTTTGAAATCAAAAGTGAAATGAGTACAACTTCAAACGAGTTTGTGAAAGTTCCTTTGGTTTAAATGAAGCAAGTTACTTTTATGAGAATACTTATCTTATACAGGGTGTTTAGAAACCCCTGTCCGACCCGAAAGGGTGATAGAGGGTTCACAATCACATGCCCAAATAAAATATCAAATTTGGAAAATTCATGATAGAAACAATAATAATGGATTTTGAAATAACCATTTTTTGCCCCGAAATTCTCTAAATTTGAGAATAAAACAAAAACTACAAAACCAATTTCGTCGGTATTTTTGGGGGCCTTTTGTTTGGTAATAAGGTAGCATCTGTGACAACGCCGACTCTCTCTCTCGACATTTGAGAATAAAAATATTTTTAGGTTATATTTTTTTTTCTTTTTTTTTCCATTTTTTTTCCACATTTTTGTAATCAAATATCGATACCTAACAACACCTTAACGGATCGGACAGGGGTTTCTTAACACCCTGTATATAAAATTCTCGTGTCACAATGTTAGTTACCATACTCCTCCGAAACGGCTTGACCGATTTTTATGAAATTTTATATGCATATTCAGTAGGTCTGAGAATCGGCTACTATCTATTTTTCATACCCCTAAGTGGTAGTAGGCAGATGCTAGGTAGAAAAAATTGCATTGCAACGCATGCCGGGTACAGCTAGTTTAAATATAATCACCCTGTAATATTAAGTTATATAACTAGACAAGTTATGAGTATGACTGTCGAAAAAGGGATGGATGGATTGGGTGAAAGATATGAGAAAAAAATGGAGTGAATGCTGAGATGACGAGTAGTAGATGAATGAAAGCTGAATACGCATTGATGATGAATATCATCCTGTATTGTTATATTTAGAACGAGCATTGATCACGCCGCTTTTATCAACCGATTTAAAAAAGAGGAAGTTCTCAATTCGTTGTATGATTTTTTTTTATGTGTTTTACGTGTTATCTACGGGAGTGGAGGACCGATTCCAAAAACTATTTTCATCGACAGGGTATACCTTAGATGGTGTCACATAAATTTCATCAAGATCGGTTCAGCAGTTTTTTTTAATTAAGTCCTCTTTTTACATATGTGTACAATTAATTTTTAGGTTGGCGATTATACTTTTACATCAAGTTTCTAAAATTAAAAGTGCCATTTCCACAGAAAAATATCACATTAGTTCTAGCCTAGAACTAGAACTATTTTTGAATATGTCATAAGGTACATTTGACCCCAGTTCGACACGTGTCGCAATTTGAAGTATACATAACGGTCATTGGTTCCCAGAACAATGGCCATTATGGGACAATTCGTGGAACTAATAGTTGTGGTGTTACCTACCTAATTCATAATGTTTCTGTGTTGGAGGCATTTTGATATATTTTCGATAGTAAATAATCCCGCAGAAACGCAATGGATAATCATAAAAATAATTTAATTATCCAAAATAATATTCATAATAATAATAATAATATTCCGGGACAACTCACACACGGTTATCTGATCCCAAACTAAGCAGAGCTTGTGTTATGGTAACCAGACAACTGATAAACATACTTATATATTTCTAAATACATACATATTATAGATAAATTACAACCAGACACAGAACAAACGATCGTGCTCATCACACAAAGATTTGTCCTGGGTGGGAATCGAACCCACGACCTCCGGTATAGCAGTCAGGGTCACTAACCACTAGACCAACAGGCCAGTCAACTGGCGTCAACAACGTAAAATGGCGGCGATGTGGTGCGCCACCCATCACGTCTTGTTTCTCGCGGGGGCGAAAAGCGGCCCACGGAGAGCCGCTTCGCTACGTTGAATGTAAGAGGAGGAATGGATGGTAAGATGGATGAAGTATGTCAGATGATGGATATAGTGTCAAAAATTAAAAAAGATATGCTGAGAACGATTGACGAGAAAAGTGTATAAAGCGAGTGTGAATGAAAAAAGGCCCGGTAAAGAGTACCCGAAACCGAAGAGCATGTATGAAGGGAATATTAAAAGTGGACAAAGCGAAACAAGTGTGTAAGGATCGTAGCAAGTGGAAAGAAGTGGTCTCTGCCTACACCTACGAGGGAAAGAGGCGTGATTATATGTATGTATGTAAATAAGAAGTAGGACTGTTTTAATTTATGTAATATACCTCATCATCATCCATTTAAGAGCCATGCTCTTGTCGGTGCAGCTCTTTCCATTTGTCTCTGGCCTGTGCTTATTCTTGGAACTTCTTTGTACGTCATGACCTCCACCTTCTCTTTTATTTGTGTAATGTAACTGTATCTTGGCCGCCCCTTCCTCTCCTTCCTTCAATAGTTCCTTCGTTCGTCGTCGTAATTAACCTATACCTTTGAAACTTACTATCCTCATTAAGCTATCAATTGGGGTACCAAAATCAAGGGCTTTTGGAAACGTTTTAATTAGCAAAATATATGAAACTTGTACATGAAATGTAAAATAAGGAATCCTCAAAATAAAAATAATAGATTTTTAATTTATGTTAGCGTTTTCGTCATCAAAATTATCATTATTTTATTATTTTAGAGCTCTAGGAATCCTTACTAATATTATAAATGCGAAAGTTTGTTTGGATGTACGGATGTTTGTTACTCTTTCACGCAAAAACTACTGCATGGATTTTAATGAAACTTTACAATAATGTAGCTGATAAATCGGAATAACACATAGGCTATAATTTATAAAGATAGTGCATAATTTGTCATTCGCGCGGGAGAAACCGCGGGGCACAGCTAGTGTATTCATAAATAGGGAACTTCGATTTTATGTTTTGTCTAGTCTAGTCGTGCAAAAATTGTTTCGACTCCCAGTCTCACTGGACTCGATTAGTACAAGAAATAAACGCCTAAATATTTTCTCCCATAGTCTCATCCAGATTATTATATTTCCGAACTTTGACATCATTAACTTCAGTCCGATTAGTTTCATATATTCGTCCTTGACCCTTGAGTTTTTGTTTGCTATAGAACCTTTGGCGCCGCGAATGTTATAAGTCTAGCGGCCCTTGGATAAATGAAATTACGTCACTGTTTTGTTATAGGGAGAGTTACAAAAAGGCCTGTATTAGATGTAATATCCTTTTTTTTTTTTTTTTTTTACCCGGGGAAATCCTCATGGACTTCCTCCGCCCTGGGGAAGGCGGAGGGGTATGCCGGACTCTTACCGGCTAAAACCACCGGAGTGCTTCACCCTTCCCTTATACTGGAGACCAGGCGGGAAAGCAATGCAAACTACCGCGATCTCCAGCAGTATTAGATGTAATATCCTGGGACAACTCACGCACGGTCATCTGATCCCAAACTAAGCTAGCTTGTACCATGGTAACTAGACAACTGATAAAAATACTTATATATTTCTACATACATACATATTATAAATAAATAACACCCAGAAACAGAATAAATGATCAAGCACATCACACAAAGATTTGTCCTGGGTAGGAATCGAAACCACGACCTCCGGTACAGCAGTCAGGCCCACTAACCACTAGACTAGCCAGTCAACAATTAAACAACTGTCAAAAATTTGATGTAAGTAGTCATAATTCTACACTCATAAGTTTGGCATTTTGACGACTTCCGTGGTCGAGTGGGATAGAGTGGGATTCACACAAGCTGTCCCGGGGTCGATTCCTAGACGGGTCAATGAAGAATATGATTCTACATTGTCTCGGTGTCTGGGTGTTTGTTGTACCTTTGTTGTCTCTGGTTTATAGATGTTGTACAGTCATGACAATCGTAAAACAAAAGGGAGATTTTTTGTTGAAACTTTTGAATAGTTCCTTCTTACATGTTTTTAAATTAATCGATGTGAAGAGAAAATAACAAAAAATTGCATACACATTTATTGTTATGAGTAAATATTTATCCCTACTGGGCTTCGAGTAACGGTAAAAACTACTTTCCTAGACTTACTCATTGCTAGCAATCGTGTAATTCTAGGAAATAAATAAGGGAAATAAATGCTCTCGCATTCACTGTAGACTTTATTATTGAGGAAAATACACATAAACATATGGAAGTAGGTACTATGAGATATAACGGAAACTTTTGTTATGCAAGCAAGAAGCTATTTACAATACCTAGGGAAAATGTTGTTTTTTAACCGCCTTCGAAATGAGTATATCCTCAATTCATGTGTTTGTTGATTTACGTATGTTCGTCGAGTTCCTTTACATTTTTTTTTAGTTTCTGTGTTACACATAGCTCGTTCAAATACTTATAAACATTAAATTTTTTTCAATAGTTTGCTTTTTAAATCAAATTATTTTAGTAAGTTGCCATGAATGTCAAACCGAATTTGCCTATTTAGTACCTAGATACTTTCCTGAACCTGGAGAGACTGGAAGCCGACCCCGACAGCTTAGAAAAAGGCTAGGTAAATAAAGATCCTAAAGAAAGTTGTAAGTATCAAGATAGGTCAACGACATAGTCAAAGTTTGACGGGCCTGTTGGTCTAGTGGTTAGTGACCCTGACTGCTATACCGGAGGTCGTGGGTTCGATTCCCACCCAGCACAAACGTTTGTGTGATGAGCACGATCATTTGTTCTAGTTGTTTGGGTGTAATTTATCTATAATATGTATGTATTTAGAAATATATAAGTATGTTTATCAGTTGTCTGGTTACCATAACACAAGCTCTGCTTAGCTTGGGATTGGATAACCGTGTGTGAGTTGTCCCGGAATATTATTATTATATTATAGTTTTGGGTCGAGGCTGGACGAGACTGGCACAGGACCGTAGGTAAGGGCACAAGAAACGAGAGGCCTATGCCCAGCAGTGGGAGACAAAACGCTGTGAATGATGATGAAAGAAAGTTGTATTCTATTTCTGTTCAGATCAGAACGTCTGAAAGTCACAACTCCTTATCTATAATTCTAGGTCTTAAAGACCTAGTTAGTACAGACTAAAGACCTAGAACATTTGAGATAACCTTAATGATAGTTATCGTTTTAATTGCAAGGTATTATATTATTACAGGTTATATAAATATTTAATTAACTACTTGTTGCTTGCTTTTACTTAAGATAAAATAAATAAATCTTTCGGTGTTCTCTATTTTTTTTAAGATAATTATCCATTTTATTAAAAAATGCTGCTTTGCTTATTTTTATAAATCAAATCTTATTTTTTATTGCAAATTTTCTACAGATTAGTAACAATTTATTAGTAAACTAGCTGTGCCAGCGACTTCGTTCGCGTGGATGACGAAACTTATCAATGAATGACGAACTTATTACTATTGATTGTAGCGTGATGAAAAGTATACTATAACCTGCCCAGGAGTATGAAGAATAATTGTACCAAGTTTCGTTAAAATCCGTCGAGTAGTTTTTGTTTCTATAAGGAACATACAGACAGACAGACAGACAGACAAAAATTTTACTGATTGCATTACCTATTGCATTATATATTGATGAAAAAAATTACCCAGACTCAATAAATAGACGCTCAATTGCACTCAATAATGAACATAACGATGACCAAATTACTGATGGCGCCAAGTAATAAAACCGTTGCCATGGCAACGTGAGACCAATCTATCGAAACTATTGAGCGATCTATCGAAACTATTTTGACGTTTATACGTGTCCCGGAAAACTTGTAAAAATATCCTGGGACAACTCACACACGGCCATCTGATACTAAACTAAGCAGGGCCTGTACTACAGTAACCAGACAACTGATAAACATACTTATATATTTCTAAATACATACATATTATAGATAAATTACACCCAGACAACCAGAACAAATGATCGTGCTCATCACACAAACATTTGTCCTGGGTAAGAATCGAACCCACGACCTCCGGTATAGCAGTCAGGGTCACTAACCACTAGACCAACAGGCCCGTCAACACACGACATACTTCTGGTATTTCTATATACCTACATTATACACAGTAGCCGTTTGTCTCGACTGTCACACGTAGATCTTTGACTGTCATTATTATTTTGACAATCAGTCTTAGTATGGGATACTTACCCAGTAATAGTTACCCAGTAAAATGTGTTGCGGAAGTCAGATAGGCAGTCGCTCTGTAACATACGGTGTTCAGCTGAATCCGGTGAGACTGGAAGCCTACCCTTACATAGTTTGGGAAAAGGCTCGGCAAATAGACAAGTATCTAAAGACTGGGAGGAAGTTTTACGAATGAAACATTTTTTTATATAAGTACTAGCTGTGCCCCGCGGTTTCACCCGCATGAATGACAATTGATACACTATCTTCATAAATGCCCATGTGTTATTCCGATGTATAAGCTACATTACTGTAAAGTTTCATTAAAATCCATTAAGTAGTTTTTACGTGAAAGAGTAACAAACATCCACACATCCATTCTCACAAACTTTCACATTTATAATATTAGTAGGATAGTTTTCTAAAAACCACGTTTGTTCAAACAAAGTCACGTATGTTCATTAGAATAATCTTCAAGACTCAAACCATTGTCCTTTGACCTCTACGTATTTAAGATAAGTTCGCTATCAGAGATCAAGTAACTGCAGCTTCTCATGTGGGTCAATGACATCTGTAGATAAGGCCTGATGTCTTACGGCGATTATTTAATTAACTAAGTATTTGATAATTAGTGTAAAGTGAAAATATTTGCAAAATTATAGAGCTGTCGGCGTACTTTTGTCCAAAACAAAATGTTTTAAATTGACTTCAAAAAATGAGGAAAAAACGTAGTTATATTTTCAATGTATATATTGTTGTATTACATATAATAATCCAGCCTATAAACGTCCCACTGCTGGGCACAGGCCTCTTCCCATATAGAGAGGGCTCGAGCATTGATCACCACGCTTGCTCTCTCCGGGTTGGCGATTTCAGATCCCATTTTTTTGGAATCCAGGTTTCCTTACAATGTTTTCCTTCACCGTTTGTCAGTAGTGTCTTAGAATAATTAAGAAAGTACATATAACTTTGAAAAAACCACATTGGTACTTGCCCGGGTTCGAACCTGCAACCTTGTGCATACAAATCCGTTCATTGAACCGCTAGGCCACCACGATTCGACAGTGTATTACATATTATAATTAATTTAAATCAACTGAATTTATTTATACATGGTTATGATAATAAGTAAATGAATAATACCAGCCTGTAACTGTACCATTCTTTTTTTTATCTACACTAATATTATAAAGAGGAAAACTTTGTTTGTTTGTAATGAATAGGCTCAAAAACTACTGGACCGATTTTAAAAATTCTTTCACCATTCGAAAGCTACATTATCCACGAGTAACATAGGCTAAATTTTATTTTGGAAAAATCCAAAATAAATCCAATGGTCCACGCGGGCGGAGCCGCGGGCGACCGCTAGTTGGATATAAAATAAAAAAGTTATGTTCTCATTTTGTTTTCGATGTAATTCATTGAATAAATAAGTAAAAATAACCTTAAAAAAGTCACGTGAACTAGTCTGGGTTAGAACTTGCGACCTTGCGGACACGAATACGGTTATTGAACTATTAGATCACCTCTACATATAATATGTGAAGAAAACATTTGACAGTCATTCATAGTTTATTTTGACAGCTGTCTGACAGACCAGGTCCAACCACTGACAAGAAAAAATATGCAGACGGCTTTATGCTCTAGTTCAGGGATGGCGAACTTTTATGTATCGATGTGCCATTTTTATACAAAAAAGTTTTATCAGGTCATAGACGTGCCATCAAATAAATTTGTCTTTACGATTATTGAGAAAAAAAAAACGCATTCAATGTTTCCAAGATTTTGTTATTTAAACTGTCAGTCTTTTCGTTTCAATTATTAGTAACTGTTTCCTTGTTTGAAATAGTACATACTTCACTTCATTTCGATTTGATATTTTTGACGTGCCCCAAATATTGTAACGCGTGCCACTTACGGCACGCGTGCCATTGGTTCGCCATCCCTGCTCTAGTCTATTCATTTATTTGGTATGTTTGTTTAATGACTCGACTACAGCGAAGATAAAAAGAAGAGTTAGCAGTCTATGTATGTTTGTATTTCGCCACCGTAGCTCCTAAACTACTGAACCGATTTAATGAATGACGTTTTAGTAGATTTGTAATACAGGCTCGGGTATCGATGTGATGTGATGAGACTTATATTTTTCTGGATATATTATTGTAAGTATCACAACAACTAACTAAGCTTAAACTCCACAGTATAATGTTGTTAGTATGAGAAAACGACTTTCGTAGCTTTCAGAAAATATACTTTCTTATTTTTGTTATTGTCTTTTCACATAATTTACTATAAATTACATTAATGTACCCAATTTCACAAGGATACAAGAACAAAATCAGCTTCTAGTTCAATTTTAAACTTTAATATTGCTATTTTGGGGATTCAACAACTTGTTTATTTGTGTACCTATTTAAAACCATATTTGGCGCACTTTTTAGAACACGCCCGCATAACGAATATGGGCCTTAACAACTAGTGAAAATTAGCCATTTTTGCCTATCTGACCTCCACTCAATTATATCCCTCCATTCGCCATTTATATCTAGGTTAAACGTTATCTGCGAATCGATGATCCATTGAAGTAAACAGGCTCGGCTGGCCGAAAATCAATGGTGAAATGAAAATAGCCGCGACCTTCGTACAAATTATGGTCATGTTTCTTTTACGCGATCTATTTAGGTTCCGCCCTTTGGCTGGTTAAATTAAGTTTGGGGTGGTTGTTTAGGGCTTGCCCTTTATAACCCACGACGCAAAACGAGGGGGTGTAAATTTGCATTAACAGAACTTTTTTACATAAATTACAATTTTAATCTCTGAGTCTATTTTTTTTGACCTTGACCTTGACCGCGAAAAACGATTCTTACGGTTATATTTTTTGTACATTAATTATTTTTTTGCGTTAAGTTAATTATTCAAGATAGCGTGTGAACTTGTGAATATTAATCATTTTTGCAGGGGCCCGAGTCCGCTATTTTAAGTCAGTGAGTGGCGGGTTAATAAACGTTCCAGTGTACTTGTTTTTGTGCCTAATTTTCGTATTCAGATAATTTTAGTTTAATGACAAATGTACACCTACTTGCCACTGTTGTCATCGTAGGATTGCAAGGGACTGTGCTTATCTGAATACGAAAATTAGGCACAATAAAAAGTACACTGGAACGTTTATTAACCCGTCACTCACTGACTTAAAATAGCGGACTCGGGCCCCAGGTAAAGGTCGTTTCGCAAAATTGATAGTTATACTGTTAAGGATGGGAAGGTGTCTGGGTTTACTTATTTACTTTAAAAGTACCTACATGCAAAATACGTGCCACCACATGCAAGATTTGTACTAAATATATGCAACAGTACATAATCCCTAAACGTTTTTCTGTTTTTTGGATATAATGGCACCTAACTTTAAGTCGTTTTTTGAACTCTATCTGTTTTTGCATTACTCTGTCTTCTGGTCGATGGTTTTTTTATATATATCTTTGAGCAGCCCAAAACATAGCTAGATGTATTAACATTTGGATTACGTTTGAATATAAGCCCAGAGTTAACTGCCATTACGCCATTAGTTTGTTTCTACATTGACCCGTCCGGGGATTGAACCCGGGACCTCAGAGCTAGCGACACCTTGAAAACCGGTGCGTACGCCACTCGACCACGGAGGTCGTCAAAATGTCTTGACAGCCAATAGTTCTTCTATATTCCTGACAAATGATCGCGTAAAACAAACACAGTCTTTACTCGTGTTATATAGAAGAGCGTTTTATCAAAATTTTCATAGGTAATAATTCAATGTTATTACTTAGAATGTTGGTCGACCTATTATTGGCGACTGTGTAAGTCTGATGCTTTTGCTACTTATTCTTATGTAATGTTTCGCCGGCGAGGCCCGTCGCGTATTATAAATAACAGTAACGTAAATGTTATCCCCCGTCCCTAGAAGAAGCTGGCCCGAGCCGGCCAAACTAGCAATAAAAATATGTCCCTAAATAATAAAAACTTAGATCCAGCCATCCCTTGTTGTTTTGCTTTATTAAAATTGTTAGCAACGCACTAAGTCGAGGTCCGAACCCCGCAGGGGGTGCCCTTAGTGGACGTTGCTGACGTAGTTAGCTTTTCCTATTGCTCTGGCTGGAGGCCTTAAGGTCCTCGCCAAAAGTCCGGTGAAAAGTCAAAGCCTGCGCTCAGGCTAACTGCAAAGATCTCTACCAAAAAAAAACTTATGTAATTTTGTATACAGGAGCTGTTGGTTTGTCTTTTATAAATATATGGGACAAGCGTCAATTACTATCAAGGACAAGTTGTGAGAGGTATTTTGGGAGATAACAGATACGTAAATAATATCTTGCGAGTATTGTTGATAAAGATAAGATATTTTTAGATCAATTGTATTTTAGTTATGACATTAGTTCCTAAGGTTTCTGTATTGTTAAATGAGATGTTATATTGGTTCATGCTACGGCTTTGCCTATGAAGATCTTCTCATGCAGGAAAGAAAAAACATTGATTATGTTATAACGCAAATAATATTTTATTTAATAGATAATAATAAATAAACATTATTATTATCTATTTTTGACGGGCCTGTTGGTCTTGTGGTTAGTGACCCTGACTGCTATACCGGAGGTCGTGGGTTCGATTCCCACCCAGGACAAATGTTTGTGTGATGAGCACGATCATTTGTTCTGTGTCTGGATGTAATTTATCTATAATATGTATGTATTAAGAAATATATAAGTATGTTTATCAGTTGTCTGGTTACCATAACACAAGCTCTTGCTTAGCTTGGGATCAGGTAACCGTGTGTGAGTTGTCCCGGAATATTATTATTTATTATTTCTGGTTTAAGGTTTTTGTCCTGAAATAGAGCGGCAACAATTTTTTTGATAAATAAGATTTCTTAAGAATGCTAGATTAATATTAGTTTATAACTAGGTAATGGTAAATACCTTTGTAATACACTTAAAGTGTGCAAATAACGCGCATGCGCATTATAATTATTTACTTACATAACATGACATAACAAACCATCACGCCTGTATCCCCGAAGAGTTAGGTAGAGGTGTACCATGTACACCCACAGTTCGCCGGTATGTTTCGGTCCCATGTAATAGGGGGCGAGCCCATTGCCACTAACCGGGCACAAATCCAAACTTCGACCTGCTACTGAGAATTTCACAGAAAAACCCAAAAACACCTTGGTCGACTTGGGAATCGAACCCAAGACCTCTAGCGTAGCAGTCGCGCTTCGACCCACTAGGCCAACGAGGCAGAGTCTAAAATATTCGTGTTACTTATCTACATAGGCCAAAATAAATTATGTCTCAAAAAGTTAAAAATGTTTCACCTTGACAGTGACTTTGATCAGGGCTGTCCGATAAAGTGTGAATTTATAGAGACTCTAGCCTTGCGTGTCAAATGTGGTCTACAGGCGTTCCTATTATTTATGTTTTTTTCTCGTGATGTATTGACTGATAAAAATGTAATTACCTATCATTATTTCTTTGTTTCTGGAGGTGGTTTAAGGTATTTGATGCTTATTTCTTCCTCTCCCGGACCACGAAAGTGATTAGACGTGTGCACTTACAAGTTTTAACTCTTTTTAATAAAATAAATACATTTTTATTTTAAAAATATTAAATTAAAAAGTACCAGGCGCGCATAAGTTAACGAGTGATTAGCGACGCGGAGTTGTGGTGTGAGAAAGACAACAACAAATGAAACGGAGATAATCAACAAGCTACGCTGCATGGAATGTCATCTGTCACCAGGTGTACTGTCATCTGTCATTGTTGACTGTCACCTGTCAAAAGCCAACGTCAACTAAACGTCATTGCACATTTGTCACCTGTCACCAGACATTCACTCCGGACATCTCAGTGATTGCCACATAATAAAAATAAAAAATATGGTAACAATTTTTTCTACCATTGGAGGAAAGCGAATCTAAACTGTGAGTAAATTATTGTTTATTACCTCTCCATCAGCATTCTTCATAAAATCTCAAACCTAAAAAACAATTAAAAATGTCGCTGCAACGCACTCCACCGAAGTCGCCCCAACTGCCTCAAGCCCCCGTAACCGCTAAAGTCACTGATCAAACCAGTATGCCCTCAAATATAACACAAAGACCTCAAAAGCGTAAGCAAGGAGACGACTTGGAGTTTTTTATGAAAAAAATGGAATCCATGTTCCAGTCTTGGGCTGAAAAGCAGGAATTAAAATACCAGCAACTGTTTGCATCTGTCGAGGCTATTAAAAAACAAAATATAGAAATAAAGGCCAGCATGGAGGTTATATCTAACAAATACGATGAAATTATACAGAAAATTGACAAATTGGAGCAAGAAAAAAAGGCTGATTTAATATACATTCAGTCACTAGAGCAAAGAATAGAATTCCTGGACAGAATGACCAAAAGTTCTTGTATTGAGCTGAGAAACGTTCCATTGTCCAAAAATGAGAGCATCGATAACCTATATGCAACAGTTTCTAACTTATGCAAAACATTAGACATTCCCTTGGTCCCAGCTGACGTGAGAAACATCTATAGGGGCTATTCAAAAAATGTTTCAAACAGACCAATAATCATTGATTGTTCATCTATTATGCTAAAGAACAAAATAATTGCCTCATTCAAATCCTACAATAAAGAAAACTCAAATAACAAGTTAAATACTTCTCAAATTCAAGTTGAGGGACCTCCAACTATAATATACATATCAGATTATATAACTCCGAAAATGAAAAGGCTTCATTTCCTCGCAAGGGACTTTGCTTCTACTAATGGCTATAAGTTCTGTTGGTCAACACAGGCGGCTATATATTTAAGGAAAAAGGAAGGAGATCAATCTATCAAACTCAAAACAGAACAAGATTTACTCAACCTAAAAAGTCAATTGTGACTAAACACAGTCTATTACCGTCTCATTCATACTATACGGGTTTTTGATATATTTCTATTTGTAGTTAAAATGTTTTATGTTGTTCGAATTTTCAATCATCTGTACTGCATGCTGATTAAGTTAAGTTATACTGCATACACATATTACACATTAATCTACATACACACACTTTCTACCACATCCTCAACAACCCAATCTCGGCTTGTCCACCTGTCTCTTAAGTGTAATATAACACAACTTTGCTTCTCAACTTTAAATAATAATAAACTAACGTCAACTAAATTTGTTCCTTATAGTATTAAACGATTAAATTCTCGGATGTTAATGTCTTAATTAAGCAGATAGATGATTTCAAAGCTAGTGAATCCTTTGTTTGTGATCCAGATCAATGTGGGAACTTAGTTAAAAACCCTCAAACATACACCAAAATTTTACATCAAAACATACGAAGCATTAATAAAAATTTTGACCACCTATGTATTTTGCTAAAACTGATAAAAGTAAAATGTGATATAATCATTTTAACAGAATGTTGGCTATCTTGCGTGTCTAACCTGCCTGCCCTCGATGGTTACCATACATACAGTAGTTCAAAAAATTTCAATCAAAATGACGGCGTGGTTTTATTTATTAATAAATCCATGTCTCATAAGTTAGAAGAACCTACATTCATGGATGCAAATTGCCTAGTTATTAAAATAGGTTTTGACACTGCAGTTATTTCTATCTATAGACCGCACTGCTTCAAAAATATTGATAACTTCTTAAGCTCATTAAACAACATATTATTAGAATTATCCTCTATTAGAAACATTTTCATTGTTGGTGACATTAACATAAATTTATTGAATTCAGATTTTAATACATCATGTTATCTAGAATTATTATCTTTCCATGGCCTGACCCCTGCTTATGATATTGCAACTAGGGGGAAAAGCTGCATTGATCATATAATACTGAAGACAAAATTACCTTCATTATCACTGATACTTAATTCCGCTGTAACGGATCATGAATCAGTTTTATTCTGCCTTAAAACAAAAAATAATAATAATTTAAGAACTGTCAAGACTTTTACAAAAATAAACTTCGATAATATTAAACTTGAGTGCAAAAATACCGATTTTGACAAAATTTTACCATACGAGGATCCAAACCTAGCAACTAGTATCCTCATAGAATACTTGCAAAATCTAGTTACGTGTAATTCCATCAAAATAACGATTCCACGAAATAAAGTTACTCTGAAACCGTGGATTACAGTTGGCCTATTAAGATGTATAAGGAACAGGGATCGAATGCACTACAGACTTAAAACTGAGTCAAGTAATCTAATTCTAGTCACTACGTATAAAAGATACAGAAATTTTTGTAATTCGGTACTTAAAAAATGTAAAATAAATTATGAAAAACATGAATTAGATTTAGCAAAAAACAATAGCAAAAAACTCTGGCAAAATATTAAAAACATCACAAACCAGAATAAGAACTTTCAAACAAACCATGAATTGTTAACTATTAACAAAAGCCCGGGTGATTCTGTCAATACCGTTAATGATTTCTTCGCACATATTGGCGAAAACCTAGCTAAAGAAATACCTCCTATAGCACCAATGTCGAATATAGGGTCAGAATGTGTTTCTACTACGTCTTTTGCTCTTCTGGAAACGGATTGTAACGAGGTCGGAGACATAATTAGCAGCTTGAAATTGAGTAGTGGCACTGGATGGGACGGTATCTCTAGCGAACTGCTAAAAATAATTAAGGGTTATTTGGTATCCCCGCTTACAAAGCTTTTCAATAGCTGCCTAAAGCTAGGTGTCTTCCCGGATGTTTTCAAACGATCAATAGTAATACCCATCCACAAAGCTGGGGAGAGAGACTGTGTCAATAACTACCGTCCAATATCTATCTTGCCTTCCTTGTCTAAGGTCCTGGAAAAAATTATAAACAAGAGGCTCGTAAAATTTTTGGAAAACAAAAATTTGTTGTCCGATGCTCAATACGGTTTCAGACGGAACCAATCAACTGATGATGCTGTTAATTCATTTACAGAATTTATTGCGACCAATTTAGAGGAGAAAAGAAAATGTCTAACCATTTTCTTAGACCTGGCAAAAGCTTTTGACACAGTCTCTCTTTCTAAGTTACTGATGAAACTTGAAAGTATGGGTATCAGAGGTGCACAACTGCTTTTATTCAAAAGCTACCTTTCGGATCGTACGCAGAGGGTAAGAATAGGTGACAAATTGAGTGAAGAGTGTGCTGTTAACTTTGGAGTCCCTCAAGGAAGTATTTTGGGCCCTTCATTATTTTTGTGTTATATCAATGATCTATGCCAGTTAAACCTTCCAAATTGTAAGATTATTTCATACGCAGATGACACAACTCTGACCTTTTATGCGGACTCATGGCCTAACCTATTTAAATATGCTCAAGAAGGCTTTAATAAAGTATGTCACTGGTTAGCTAGACATACACTTACTTTAAATACTGCTAAAACGAAATTTATAAACTTTTCCCTCCGAAATATTGTCTGTCCCCAACACGAAATAATAGCACACTCTTGTAACCAGATTCCGGCTACAACATGTAATTGCCCACATATAATTAAAACAAATAGTATAAAATATCTAGGAGTTAATATTGATGAAAATCTAAAATTCACTGAGCACATTAGTAATGTAGCCAAGAGAATTCGTAAACTAGCATATATATTTAAACAGTTAAGATCTGTAGCGGACTCCAAAGTTATGAAAACTGTCTATTTGTCTCTTTGTCAATCTGTTCTTACCTACTGTATCTCTTCTTGGGGTGGGGCAGCTAAGAGCCACATGATAGAACTTGAGCGGGCTCAAAGACTGATCCTTAAAATATGTCTATTTAAACCGAGACTATTCCCAACTTCGGAATTATATAATCTAGCAGAGGTCATGTCGGTTAGGAAACTGTACATTCTTGCCGTTACTCTCAAACAGCACAAACTCTTACAGTATGACCCTAACAACTACACTTTAACCCGACGGCGTAATTATCAAATATGTCATACTAAACCAGTCAGAACTACTTTTAGCAAAAATTTTTTCTCTTATCAAGGACCACAGTTATACAACTTATTGAATAAATTACTTAACATCTATCCAAATACGAAAAAAGAATCTAAGAGGAAGATAACTAAATGGCTACTTACGCTTACATATGAGGAGACAGAAAAACTTCTTAATAAACAAAAATACATTTAAAAACTAACGCATATCTACTCACACACACCCATAAACACACACACCCACACACCCTTGCACACATATTCATACACACTCACACATGCTCGCATGCACACACACACACACCCTAACACACACACACACACACACACACACACACACACACACACACACACATGCACACGCGCGACATTAATTTCTCATCTAGCACACTCCCTGTTTGAAATGTTGATATTTATATCATGTTGTTAATTTGTTCTTTACTGTGTCTGGGTTAAGGTGGCCAGGAGACCTATAACACAAGTTTAACTTAGTATGGGCTCCTGTCTCCCTACCTATAATAATATTATAATAACATTTTTGATGTATCTTTCTTGTGGGAGTAAATAAACAAATTTTTATTTATTTATTTTATTTATTTACGTATTTGTTAGGGTTCCGTGCGGTACCCTACTACTAAGACTTCGCTGTTCGTCCGTCTGTCATCAGGCTGTATCTCAAGAACCGCGATAGCTAGACAGTTGAAATTTACACAAATTATGTATTTCTGTTGCCGCTGTAACAAGAAATACTATTACTAAAACAAAAATTGAAGGGGTGCTCTCATACAACGGTGGTACGGAACCCTTCGTGTGCGAGTTTGACTCGTTCTTGATCGGTTTTTTCCAGTGATGTATTGACTGATAAAATTGTAATTATATCATTATTACTTTGTTTCTGGAGGCGGTTTACTGTCCTTGACGCTTACTGTCCTATACATAGAGGTATTTTGGAGATTGGTTAGTATTTATTGGCTAGATGCGGGTATGACAACGAAATCGAATTAGTCCATAAGTCAGATAAAACCGTCCAAGTGCGGGTCTGACTGCCTCGTTGGCCTAGAGTGGTTCGAAGCGCGACTGCTACGCTAGAGGTCTTGGATTCGATTCCCAAGTCGAGTGTCGACCAAGGTGTAATTGGGTTTTTCTATGAAATTCTCAGTAGCAGGTCGGAGTTTGGATTTGTGCCCGGTTAGTGGCAATAGGCTCGCCCCCTATTACATGGGACCTAAACATACCGGGGAACTGTGGGTGTACATTGGCACACCTCTGCCTAACCCTTCGGGGATACAGGCGTGATGGTATGTTTGTTATATACCGATACGTTCACAGTAGTATATGATTGGGCATTCTGGACCACTTTTCGCTCGGCGAAACAAGTTCGCCATCGCGGTGGTCCAGAATGCCCAATCATAAACGGTCGACTCGATCAATGATATTAACGCTAATGAGAACCTAACAATGAAACTCGGTTTTAGCTATAGATATGCGATGCATTTTTGTCATCGATCAGATTGGGTCGTATATCGATATTTAAACACGTTACCGCCACTTTTCGCTCGGCGAAACAAGTTCGCCATCGCGGTGGTCCAGAATGCCCAATCATAAACGGTCGACTCGATCAATGATATTAACGCTAATGAGAACCTAACAATGAAACTCGGTTTTAGCTATAGATATGCGATGCATTTTTGTCATCGATCAGATTGGGTCGTATATCGATATTTAAACACGTTACCGTCACTTGTTCGCTCATGCTTGCGCATTCGCGACGTGGGACAGAATGCCCAATAATATTTCTGGTAATTAGGTCTTGGGCATTCTGTCCCACTCTTGTATTGCGCGCTTACAACTGATACCACCGTCTGTGATACAGATTCATGTACGCAATATGCTTTTTCATCGCAATAACGATAGGAACCAACAGACAATGATTGTATTAATTTGTAATGTGTTTGTTATTGCGCGCTCACAACTGATATAATCGTTTGTGATATAGATTGGTGTACGCAGTATGCTTTTTTATCGCAAAGCAAATAATAAAAAACAAACAAAAGGTATTAAGATTTATATATTCAATTGTATTAAAAATATAACAATTCATTGAGTTTATGTATTAAGACTAGAAAGAACTAAACATTGGAGGCTTCACAAACAGTTCATCTGCGGACTGCACGAACGCTTGGAGTTTACGCCACTGGCTGGTGTCACCCTCAGTCTGAAATTTTATTCGAAGTAGCGCTTTCCTCCATAGCTCTTGAGAGTCTGTTTCACGAGCGTCATTTGTTTGATACACCTTGAGGTCAATGTAGTACTCGCCGGAGGTGTTTGCGGTCCGGCGTTCGCTACCGTTTGCTATTCTTGTAACGAAGAACGTGGACAACACAGGCGTCGATGTACCATCACATTCATCGTCTCGTTCATGTCGGAGCCCGAATATATCAAGCTTATTTTTTTTGCTGGAGCAAGGAGTAAATAATAATGTTACAAAGTACACGTTTACTAACAATTATTTTAGGAACACGTTTGAATTTAGGTACATTGTTTTGTTAAGATTTTGGGATACACAAAAGTTAAAATATCGTATTCGTTACCTTATAGTAGCGGATTTTGTAGTTAGAGTAGCCTTGCGTTTGCCTGTAGATGTTGTCCGTTTTTGAGAGGTTTCTGTTTTGCGGTCATTGTTGAAGGAAATGATGTCACTCTCGCAGTCAGACCTGAAAGTTTAACAAATCAATTTGTTATAATTATTTATTGAACGTAATATCAGTAACATAATAATTTTATATGAAATAAAATGTTTGTGTACATTGTATTCGAAGGCTCGACCACATTAAACACTCGACAATCTAGATATAAATTAATCAAGTAATAAAGGCAATACTTACATTTTAACTGGTGTGAATTCTAGCACATTGAGCAGCGGTGATGTACGAGTATAGTTTATTTACACAAAAGATACTCCGAATTGAAACTGTTGTGTTGATGCACGGTTTACTATCTAGATTTTAGCTGAAAACCAGTAGCTGGGGTATGGTATTGTACCAAATATTATATCAGCACTAGAAAGTAAACTAATGATCGCTAACAAACATGCCTTTGCTTATAAGCAAATGTGATGTGATTCCTTGGATAATTTAAAATGTTAGTAATCAAAGCAAACATACTAAGCGACGCTACCATTTCTCGGGTTCGTATTATATTCGTGTAAACGCAAAAAGTACCGACTAAGGGATTAATTTGTTTGTCAGTAATGACTTCATATATTGCTTTACGTGATCAAGTTACATCGTACGATTTTATACTTGTTGCTAATTTAGCATAATTCATAAGGGCTATCATTTTTATAGATATAAAATTGGATTAAAATAAATAGTCTGATAGGTTCTTTAAAGTAAAAAAAAAAAATACTTGAAAACATGATACCTACTCTAGGATTTTTTATTAAAGTGAGAATGTTTTAATATTTAACCAAACAAAAGAATGATTATAATACACCACCAATAGATAACTTTAATTTGTATTAGTAGTGAACTTTAGTAATTCACTCTTTATTCGTTTGAACAAATAAGACATCTTGTTATTTCTGTAATGATAATATTATTACTAATATTCAATGAGTGACAACCCTACATAAAATATTTGAATCAACAATACAAGCAATTTGAAACTTAGTTACATTCATAATTTCGCAATTACTGCAGTATGGTGGACCTATGTAATAATAAATAATTTTTATTCGCAGTTTACTTACTAAACTAAACTTAAATTAATAAATATTATAATGTACGTGTAAATCGAAAAACTCTATTCTCAACATTGTAAGGTAAGTCCATAACTATTTAACTATTATTTCATGACCGTTTCCTACTGATACTTAAGCACATGTGTATTTTATTTTTCAGCAATCTCAAACGATATAAATTACGTTGATGCCTTCACGGAAACAGTGATCGTCGCACAGTAAAGAAGATTGTGAAATTTATGATTTAGAAATATCTACAACGATCATCTGAGATTATCCTATTAAAAGGTAATGGTCATTATCATTCGGTTTTAGAGGTTTAAATTTACTCAAGTAATAATATTATAATCAGGTATTTTTTAAGATAATGATCTTATGTATAGTTTTCTAAAGTAAGGAGATAAAAAGGTTCTTGTAACCGCGAGCGTAAGTAAGAATTACATTTTCTGTACGTATTCTAATCAAAGTTTCATGTTTTTTTCAGAAGCAGAACAGAGCTGTTACTGTGGTGAATGTGATGAAAATAAAACAAAGTCTAATCGCAGCAGGCAACAGATCCAGTAGTTAAGTTTTAGCTTTTAAAATTAGTACCTATATACCTTGTAAGTAACGATTACTTTATATTTTTGTAAGTTTCAATTTGTTTTTTGATAAAAAATGCCTTTCTGTTCGGTATGCAAAATTGATGTTAATTCTCGCACTTGGTTTACGCATTTACGTACTAATAAACATAAAAATAATAGCATTGTACCCCTCGATGACAAAATTGAAATTATAGATACTTGTTTTAAAGGACGTATTGTAAGTTATCGTATTAAAGCGTGCGAAAATAATATTAATGACTATCCAGAATCTTTTTTAAATAGTATCAAAAAAGAAGTAAATTCTTTAATAGACAATTCACTTCAAAAACATACATCGGTCAAGGTTAACTTTGATTATTACGGTATTTTTTTGATGTACAAAAATGATGTTCAAGAACTAAAATCTTTTGCAACAAAAAACATCATTGTTCATTGTAATTACAATTTTGATTTGTTGTATCAAAACTTTTCAGTTCAGCTTTTAAAAAAAATTGAGGAATTTCAAGAAAGAGATAGTGGATGGTCATTTTTACATAATTCCCATTTAGAAATTAACATTAATAAATATCAACCACTTAGCGGATCAAAATTTTTAGATTTACCTAAATTCATAAAGAGCAAAAAAGCTTGTTTGAATATTCAAAACAATGATGATTATTGTTTTTTATGGTGCATTGTTGCTGCCCTATACCCTGCTACGCATCATTCGGAGAGAGTAACTTCTTATCCACATTTTCGCGACGTCTTAAACATTGATGGCATTGCTTTTCCAATCTCTTTTTCAGACATCAATATTTTTGAAAGACACAATCCCATGATACAAATTTACGTTTATGGTCTAAGAAATGGTAAAACTATAACAGGGCCACTGTATAGACCAACGAAGTTAATCGAAGGGGCCAAAATTATTCATTTGCTGTATATAGAAAATGATAATTCATCTCATTATTGTCTCATAAAAGATTTACCTCGTCTTGTAAAAAGTCAAATCACAAAACACCACAGTAAGTTGTATTTTTGTGAAACCTGTTTATTGTTTTTTCCTGATCAAGAAAAAATTAATAAACACCAATGTGGAGGAGTCGTAACTGTTTTACCAAATAAGGGGTCGGTTATACAATTTAAAAACTATCAAAGAAAACAAAATGTTCCATTTGCTATATATGCTGATTTTGAAACATTACTTGAACAGATTTGTAACCATGAACATGACACCGCGAATACGCTCCGCTTACAACGACACGTTCCTACTGCATTTGCATATAACATTGTTTCTTCGATGGATGATAATTTTAATGAATTTAAATCGTATCGTGGTATTGACTGTGTTTCAAAATTCATTGATTTTCTTACTGAAGACGTTAAGAGGATTCATAAGATATTAACCGAAAATGTTAGGATTAAATTTTCACAAAAAGATGAGATCGATTACATTCAAGCATGGCAGTGCCACATATGTGATCTTCCCTTGTGGAATAACAAAGTTAGAGATCATTGTCATATCACAGGTCGTTATCGTGGCGCCGTACATAAACATTGTAATTTACAGTATAAAGTACCTGTATTTGTACCAATTTTTTTTCACAATTTATCAGGTTACGACAGGTTTCACATACTTAACAAGAGATGAAAAGAGACAAGTGGAATGGTTGGAAAAAAATATGGGTCTACGTTGGAGCGAAGGCTATATTGATTATAGAGAATTCGAACGCATGATCGTACCATACCTAGAAAATAAGAATATCTATGTAAAAGGTTCAGAAAAAGTGAAGTGGATAAAAGAGATGTGTGTGAACTGTAATGTATTAGAACTTCATGAAGAAAATTGTCCTAAACTATCTGTGTTAGCTAAAAAGTACTGCGATAGAAAAACTGTTTTTAATTGTAATCATCATCTAAAACATTGTGCACTTAGAAATGTGTTATGTATAAAAAAGTTTTTAAAGTTTTAATTTTATAAGTTTGTAAGTTAGCTATAAGTATGTAATACGGTTTTAAAAAAATAAAACAAATTTAATACAGAAAACATGCATTTATTCTCTTAGAATTTATATACTTAAAACCCCTGTTTACAAATAACATTACGATACAAAAATACAAAGTTACATTAGAGATTAAAAACTAACTTAACCTAATATTTATTCTAATTTAACAACTACAATAAGCACTAAAAATCAGAATATTTATACAAGGCTTCTAAAAATCACTATCGATTAACGATTTCGATATTTTCTTAACTAACGACTCTGTTTCATCCATAATAAAGTCAACCGCATCTTTAACCACGTACTGCGCTTGGATAATAACATTATCGCTATTACTGTCACTATCACTGTCTGGAGAATTGTTACACAAATCGATCACTGAAATTTTTATTAGTTTACTGCCTCGCCGATGATGTTTACTCATGACGAAAGATTGAGTCGAATTATGTTTCTTAGATTTTTCCCTGCGTCGAGACGTAGACTTCTTTTCTTTCGGAACCTGACTGCTAGCCTCGCGTTCGCATCGAATCATCTCATTAAATTCTTCATAAGGATCCTGAGCATATTGACTAAACGCAATGTCAGATCCTGCTATCTGAAATAAAATTAAACAGAACAATAAATAGGTTATTTAATACAATAAAAAGGTTTACCAATTTTAATCAACAATTAAAATAACACTCTGACTCAGATAAATATTTATTTTCTAAACCATTGAAATTCTTGTTCCGGGTGGTATCGAATCCACAACATTCAGCAGAGTACAAGCAACGCAGTAATCATTTAAATCACTGCGATATATATCTCTAATCACAAGATTCAATAAATAATGTATCATACATATTTTAATTAATGTTTCATAATAATTAAATTTAATTAGTATTATTTACTTACCGAAGTCATGTTTATGTGATGTAGCGCGTATGTAGTATCTAAACTGAATAATATTTATCAAATAACAAAATTAATATAAATATCGTTAACAAACAGACACACGTGAAGAAATGACTACATAAATAATTTAATAATCATCGAACAATAGAATGTAGCTTGCATTAATTGCGACACCTACAAATGTAAACCATGCATTTTTGCTCGATGCTGTGGTCAATGAACGTGATGGTTTACAGTTTCGTATTACATTTGAGCAACACGTATTAACATGAAACTTGATTATTTACCTTAGATAGCCCAGTGGTGAAACTAACGGACTTCAATGCAGAAAGTCTCGGGTTCGACTCCCTACAAGCTTCTTTTTTTCGATTTTTTTCATTCTAATACCAAATATTAATAATAGGTAGCAAACAAAGTTGCTTTCGCATTTTTAAATTTAATAAAGGGTTTTTATCTGGTAAACAAATAAAACAAGTAAATTGATATAACAAACACATTTATTACAAATAATTACAATACTAAAACTCTTTATTTATTTCTAAAACCTAAAGCTAACTAATATAATGCTAATTAACACTAATACAATTATTTACTTAACTAAGTACGGTATTTATATAGGACAATTCTTAATTTTATCAATACCTTAAAAAATTAACAATAATATAATAATTGCAAGATATGACGCATTATTGATTACCCAATTATGAATGAGTGACCCCAGGCTTTCGTTGCTATTTTGTCTTTCAAAATAATTCGTTTATCATCGTTACTAGATAATGCAATTTTATTAACACTTTGTGTAAAAATTTCATGTTTCAATGATTTAAACATAATATTTTTTCTTCGAATAACTCCACCATCCAATAAAATGCTTTCATAGTCTGTTATGTCTAAATCTCGGAGCACATATGATTTAATTCCCTTAGCTTTTTTGATAACTCTATTTGAAGTTTTTAAAGAATAGAGCTTTGACCTCAACCCTACAAAATCAGAGATATATTTACCACCCATTTCATCTTTAAAAAGACCCGGAATTTTTTTATTGATTAGAGGTATTTCAAATTCGTTCTCATTATCATAGTTACTGCTATCGAAGTATTGCAAGAAATGGCGTTTTAGATCACAATAAAAATCGTTGGTATATATTTCATACACAAAAGAATCCGTATCTGTATAACATAAGCGTACTCGATCATGATAAAAAGGTTTTATAACATTGTAATGAAAATTATACATGTGGGACTTAGAAAGATCTAAAACTGTGAATCCTATGTAAATAGGTTTATCTAAGACTATTTGATCTGGTTTCATTTGTATAGCAACTAAATTTTCGGTTAATATTGTTGCACTATGAAAGTAAGGATTAGCTATAAGCCTCTCAGCGGATATTGATTTGTTGGTTTTATTTCTTTTATCACTCCATTGATTAACTAAATGTACGGTGACTCTCTTTTCGGTATTTTCCAATGTTTTACCAAAGACACTGTTGTTTAATAATTTAAAAAAGTCTTGCTCGAATGTACTTTTTGCCTTCTGTCGTAATTGAGTGTTTAACTCTATGTACTGTTTTAAATAGGGACTTTGTTTGAAAGTAATAACTCTGTGAATTTTACGTAATATTAAACCATGCTCCAGACACTTTTTTAAATGAACGTAGTGTATAACATAATTGTACTTATTAAATAAATTTGCTATTAGTTTTTTGGTTTTACCACTTGGAGGAATGCATTTTTCAGGACAAAAAGGCAAGTCATTATGGTGATCGTGTAAATGATCAGGATATAAAAGGTCAACTTCTAATATATAGCCCCAGTCTGCATTATCTTTAATATTTTGAACGCGTAAATTAATTATTTCGTTTTCATTAAGAAATCTAAAACTTGAATATGGTAAATACTGACACATACTATAACCATATAAATTATTACAATCTAGATACGCTATGAAACAATCTGGTTTTACAGCATTATATTCTGGCATATATTTATGATTTGCTCTTGCGTACCGATGCGAGCACATACATAAACCTCCTCTAATACCATCCTGAATCATTTTAACAATCGCCAAATCTGTTAAGAGTTCTAATTGAACGCCTGTTTTAAGTAACATTGCATCGAAAGATAGACTAGGAGTCGTTATATAAAATGCAGGGTCAAGTTTATAATATTGTTTACAAGTTTTTCTAAAATTTTGAAAAATATCTGTTAGTAAAAGTACATCTGTTTTTAAGTACAGATCAGTGTATTCTCCTAAATTATTTATATTAAAACAATTCCAAACAGTTTTTGCATGATTATAATCGTCATCGCTGATGTCTTCGTTTGTCAAAGAATTGTGAAAGTAACACTTTAGCGGTAGCGTCTGTTGCTCGTAACATTTCCAATTGGTCATATAATCGTAGGGATAAACACCTTTTCGTGTCAGCAAACTAAAATGCTTATTATCCGAAAAATGAGATCGAAGATTAACAAAATCGTCTATCTGCATTGTTTTAGCTAGTTTGTCTAAACTGGTTCCTAAAAAATTAAAAGAATCTAAAAATCTTAATTGCACATATTCATTATCTGCAACGGGAATAAACTTTGAAAATGATATATATTTTTCTTTTGTCTTGGGTATAATTTTTATTTGACCAGGAATCTCACCTAATTTTTTCACAAATAAATGACAATCATATCCTGACAAGTTATGAAAAAATATTGGTATGAATTTTGGTATTTTATGTTGTAGGTTACAATGTCGATGAGCTGCGCCACGGTAATTACCTGTGATGTGACAGTGATCTCTAACTCTGTCAGACCACAGCAAGTTTTCACATATGTGACACTTAATTGCATTTTTAAAATCCTCATCATCCTTATCAGTAAATATCATAGGATTGTTTTTAGTTAGTATTTTATATATTTCAATTACATCCCGAGTTAGAAACTCTATAAATTTTGTAACACAATCCTCACCGCGATAACTTACATACCGTTTATTATCATTGAAAGATGATACTATGTTATACGCAAAAGCGGCTGGCGCGTGTCGCTGAGTGTATGTTGTATTAGCAGTGTCAAAATCATTGCCGGAAATCGGTATTAACAGTGTTTCAAAATCGGCATAAATTACGAATGGAATGTCTTGTTTTCTTTGGAAATTTTTAAACTTTAGTACTGATCCCCTATCTGGTAAAATTGTGACAACCCCTCCACACAGATGTGTTTCAAGTTGACTAAGAGTAGAAAAAAACAATAAACAAGATTCGCAATAATATAATTTACCATGATGTTTAGAAATTTGAGTTCTAACTAAACGAGGTAAATTCTTAATGAGACAGTAATGAGAATTTGTATCATTTTCTAAATACAATAAGTGGATGCTTCTAGATTTTTTATTAATTGTTTTATATAATGGTCCTATAATGGTTTTATTATTTTTCAATCCATATACATAAATATTTATGTTACGATTATTTTTTTCAAAATTGGCTATGTCCGTGAATGTAATGGGGAATGACAAATCATTAACATTTAAAACATCCTGAAAACGAGGATATGATGAAACTCTATCGGTATGGTGAGTTGCGGGATACAAAGCAGCCACAACACACCATAGAAAGCAGTACTTGTCGTTGTTCTTAATATTCAAGCAAGCTTTTTTATTTTTTATAAAATTTGGTAAAGGAATAAATTTGGATCCACCGAGAGGCTTATATTTATTAATATTTATTTCAAAATAGGAGTTATTTAAAAAGGTCCAACCGCTATCTCTTTCCTGAAACTCTTCTATTTTTTTGAGAAGTATTGAAATTGTTGATTTAAAAATTGTATCGAAATCGTAATTTAAATTAATAACAAAATTTTTTGTAGCAAATGATTTAATTTCTTGGTGATCGTTTTTAAACAAAAGAAAAATCAAAAATAGTTCGAAGTTAACTTTAACAGACGTGTGTTTTTTTAGTGACTGATCTATCAGATCCTTGACTTGTTCTTGGATTTTTATTAGAAAATTCTCTGGAAATTTATGGACTAACTCCTCAGTAGCAATAATCCTATAACTTACAATACGTTCTTTGAACGAGGACTTAATTATTTTCACATTACTGCTAAAAGGAGCTACGCTATTGTTTTTATGTGTATTACTACGTAAATGACCAGACCAGTGACGATTATCTACAGATACGTAACATACTTTGCAGTAAGGCATTGTTATTGAATGTACAAATCAGTATTGATGGCCAAGGATTAATCGGTAGTTATTTCAGCGTTTAGACACAAGTATCGATATTAAATCGTGATATTAAATTATAATATGCTGTGTATAATGTATATACACATATATACCTTTCATACAGATTTACAGCTTCGAAAATGCGTTAGAACCATCAACATAAATAAAAATCTTGATCAGTTGTAGATCCCGTTCCTCATTTGTTGTTTTTTTAGTTTTAAACGTATTGTATACACCCATATTCTGGAAATTAAGATGCAAAGATTTATAAGATATATACTTGGATTAATTATTCAACAAAAACTTTAAGTTACAGGTTCTTAATTGTATATATATATATATATATTTACCTGAGAATTATTTGATCTTACGCACTTGTAGAAATAATCGGATAAAAATAATGGACTTCTAAATATTTTCCTTAGAGATAAATCTTCAATCTCATCGTTTTATACAATTGTAAATTGTGATGCATGTGTAGCTGAAAAAGAATAAAAATATTGTTATTTAAATCACACATTAACAATAAGTGTCAAAACATATTATTAAAATTGTATTATTAAAATAATAATTACCTGTTCAATGGCCACCTTTTCAATATTACACTTGTAATGATACGTATTTACTAGTAACATATACATTTACTAAAAAAATATTTTTTTTTTTTATTTTGGTAAGATTCCACAACGCTCGACGCTTCGTAATAATACTAATGCTACATATCAACTTTCAGCGCTTCCGATATTATTGCGAAATTTGTACACGTGCCTACAAACACCTATTGCAACCTAACATTATTAATGTTAGGTAGTCAGCTTTTTTACATAGGGCTGTCATTATGCTGCTTGTATCATAAGCGTTGTATGAAAATTGTAAAGAAACGGTGTGTAAACCCTAAGTGTTTTCAATGCATCAGCAATTGATTCTACTTTAATTTGCCTTAGTATTTATTTTTTGAAGGTCTATAATACGACTAAATAAAAAAGTTCCATCACACGATAAAACCTAAAGAATTTAAGTAACTTTTCATATTAGACATTGCCAGCCTTATAAGTCACTACGTTTTTGATTATGATCATTATAATTATTCAAGGGAACTAAGTAATAGTTCGTAACAGTCGCGCACTCGTGATCCGCGATCAGTAAATTGCATTCAGTCAGTACTGTCAGTGTCGTCAACCGTCATCACCAACAGCAGTTTAAGAAAATCATCGTGGCTGCTACTGTTGTCGTCTTGAAGTTGAGTAAGTTCCTTATAAATCAAGGAAAAAATGTAAGTATAAAACATTCGAAACTCTTTTAGAACCACCGCAAACTTATTAATTTATTTAAACGTTTGTATCACATTCTTTTTTTACCACACAGTTCAGTATCCAACAATATTGGGTTTTTAATTAGTAAATTAACAAAAGTTGTTGATTTTTTTTTTTTTTTTTTTTTCAGTAAAAAATCTTTGAGTGATAACGATATATTCGGTATCAATAAGGGCCGCGAAACAGGCGCGGAAGTCGGAGAGGGATCATCTGGTCGAGCGTGCCTGTCGTCGCTCATCGCTGTTCGTGTACCGAGTGGGTAACGGGTGCGAGCGACGCACAGCCCACACCGACGGTGAATACTACATCGACTGCAAGGTGTACCGAGCTAACGACGCGCGCAACACCGACTCGCTGGAGCTGTGGAAGAAGGCAATCGTACGTATCAAACTCCAGGCTGACATAGACTCTCCTCAGTGGCGAAAACTGCAGGAGTTTGTACGTTCTGCAGATGTTTTGTTCCCCGACAAACCTATGTTTTATGAAAAATAAAGAATAATAATATGGTTTTATTTCAACGGATGTTTTTATTACTACACATACCCATACTTAATTTCACACACATCTCATACAGACGCAATTAAATATGGTAAAGTTGTGATTATAACACAGTTGTATACATTCTACGTCACTGTCTAACTAGAACGTACGTTGTACGATATCAGTAGAATAACACACGACATCGTTTATCTTTACACGGACGCATTACGTTGTTTACCACCATCGCGTCGCGAGCGATGGTTAATTTCGTTCGAAAATATCGATATACGACCCAATCTGATCGATGACAAAAATGCATCGCATATCTATAGCTAAAACCGAGTTTCATTGTTAGGTTCTCATTAGCGTTAATATCATTGATCGAGTCGACCGTTTATGATTGGGCATTCTGGACCACCGCGATGGCGAACTTGTTTCGCCGAGCGAAAAGTGGTCCAGAATGCCCAATCATATACTACTGTTCACGGATCGGACAGGGTTTTCTTAACACCCTGTATAATAATCAACTACCAATCTACTACAATCGTATACCAATTTGTTTTATTTCTATAGCTTATTGCTTTTCATGGAAATGTATAGCCTAATACGAAATATGTAGGACAATGTCTAGACAGGGCCTTCATTCAGCTATGTTAAATGCATGTCAGTGGTCGGTCAGTGTACTTGTCATTGTGCCTAATTATCGTATTCAGATAAGCCTACAATAAAATCTCATTGAACTCTCGAAGAGAAAGATCGTAATGACCAATTAATGATCGTAATGACAGTTAGCGGAATGCCAATTATCGTTAAAATGACCAAATGAAGCAGTTTTTTTGGTAGAGATCTTTGCAGTTAGCCTGAGCGCAGGCTTTGACTGCTTTACCGGAATTTCAAATGAAGCAGGTCATTCGGTGTATACGGTGACTACATTTTTCATAACCTAACATGATTTAAGGAGTTCAGAATAATCTAGTTTAAGAATAAATGGCTTTTTTGCTCCCTGTTATGTGAAAATTGTTAGTTTTTCGTGTGTTTATCTTCACTAACAATATATACTGAGTGCCCCGGTTTTTCTCGTGTAGTTTTTTTGTTGCTAAAGACTAATCAGAATACAAGTTATGCTGTGTGATCCATGTTGCAAACTATGAGTGTGTAATATCAAAATCCTTTTGGCCGTTTTTGTATGATTGAGTTACAAACATAAATACATATGCATACATGTTAGTAAGATATAAAGTGTTATTAAAATTTGAGCAGAGTATATGAGCATGAAAGAAAGATTATGAAATATTTGTAATTGGATGTGGGGAGACGTTTTGCCCAGCAGTGGGACAGTAAATAGTTTACTAAGAAACAGTATAGGTACAATAGGGATCCTACTTGAATCTATGGTTCCGTATTGTATTTTTATAGAAGGTTTTTAATGTAATACAGGGTGTTAAGAAAACCCTGTCCGATCCGTGAAGGTGTTGTTAGGTATGGATATCTGATTACAACAATGTGAAAAAAAAAATGAAAAAAAGTCAAAAGTCGAGACAGAGAGTCGGCGCCATCACAGATGCTACCTAATTACCCAACAAAAGGCCCCAAAAATACCAACGAAATAGGTGTTGTAGTTTTTGTTTCAATCTCAAATTTAGGGAATTTCGGGGCGAAAAATGGTTGTTTCTAAATTCATTATTAGTGTTTTTATCATGAATTTTCCTTGATATTTTATTTGGGCATGTGATTGTGAACCCTATATCACCCTTTGGGGTCAGACAGGGTTTTCTTAACACCCTGTAAAACTAATGTATATTTTTCTTGTTTCAGGTATCCAAAAATGCTGGTGTCAATACTTAAATGATCTAAGTACTTACAGAGTTAGAGTCACTTTAAGTCCCAAATAATTATATTAATATATAAGTTATAATGGATCCGGGCTACTTTGATATTGAAAGAAAACAGAATCCAAGGGAGACTGCCAGTTTTTTGTCAAAATTTTGTTACTGGTAAGTATTTAATTAAGATTTGAATATTTAAAATTTTATAAAAGAAAATGCTTATATATTATATATTGGTTTCTTAGGTTTACGCGAATGTTAGACATTGAAATAAAACTATTTTTTACGGAAGTCTGTCCGTCAGTCTGCCCGTGACCATGATACCTGCAAAGGTGTCAACGTCGGGTCCTAAAATCAAAATAAATAAATGCGGACAACATCACATACATTGCTCTGAACCCAAAGTAAGTAGCTAAAGCACTTGTGTTATGGAATTACGAAACAACGAAGGTACCACAAACACCCAGACCCGAGGCAATGTAGAAAAGTTTGTTTCTACATTGACTCGTCCGGGGATCGAACCCGGGACCTCAGAGCTAGCGACACCTTGAAACCGGTGCGTACGCCACTCGACCAAGGAGGTCGTCAAAAAAAAAAAATAAACCGCGACAAAAGCCGTAAAAAGTAGTTTTATTTCAATGCTTATTTATTGTAGCAAACTATGTAGAATAGCAGTTGTGTGCCGCAACTACAAAGTTGCCACTAAAATAAAATTAAAACGCGATAAAACATTGCCATTTTTTTGTAGATTATAAGGAAAAAATATTTTAAAAGTACGTGTAATAAGGATTTTCTTAAGATATTAGCATCTATACTATATATCAGCCACATTCAAGAAATAATGACCGTGCTTTGGGATTATGAACCTTAATTCAATGACTAACAGTTCAGTTTCCATCACATTCAAATTACTTTTAGGCCCTTTTCGGTAATATTTGTCATTCTAAAATGAACTTAAACACATGTTGTCAAAGTTGATAATTGCGTAATTAGTAATAACGTTTCATTCTCTTTCCAGATTGGCTTTAGTATAATTATGAACAGTTTAAGATCATTTTTTTTTATGTTATAAAGAAATTTAGGAACTAAACTACAATAAATGAACTGATCCAATTTAATTAAATCTTTTAGAACAGATTTCTATGTTATTGTTGAATGTCCTAGGCAAGTTTCATGTTAACATAGATCTAAAATCTATATCTATTTTTGCAATTATTAGAATACAAAGTAGGTTAACATACAGGGTGTTAAAAAACCCCTGTCCGACCCGTGAAGGTGTTATTAGGTATCGATATCTGATTACAAAAATGTGGAAAAAAATGAAAAAAAAAGAAAAACAAAATATAACCAAAAAAATATTTTTTTCTCTATATGCATTTCGTAAAGCCGCCATACTGGCCCAAAATGAAATATACTTCTATTGATTCTTGCATACATAAGTAAACTTTATTTAAAGGTTACTTGTGAACTAATGATGATTATGCTTTCAGGTACACACGACCGATATTCGCGAAGGGAAGGAAAGGTCAGCTCAGCATATCAGATGTCTATAGGTCAGTATTTTATTAAGTAAATTTACATATATAATTTGCTATAAAATTGTATTATAATACTCCCAGACATCGAGGTAAATGATTTTTTTTCATCTAATGTCCGTCTTATATATACTAAAAAATATTAAAGGGTGGGCGAATTGGGGTCGGTTAATATCTGGCGGAGGTGGCGGCGCGTGTTGTCGGTCGCGCGGCGCTGGGGCGGGCTTGCGCATGGTGGAGCGTTCGGCCTTTCACACTGAACTGATGCGTGGGTGCGTCTGGTGTGGGAGGTCGGATGTTTTATCGTATGTTCATTCGTTCTGGCGTTGCGCGGCCGGTATTGCGCGCTGCCTCTTCCTCTTCCGCCGGATATGAACCGACCCCTAGGGTGCTGTCCTTTTTGTATTTTGACGTTTAATAAGTGCGACTTTGTAGCCTAAGTTAAATAAATGATTTTGAATTTATATTTGAATTATGGTACGGCCGCTGGGAGAATGGGTCCCGGACACATGTCCCTTGGCCTTGATTTATGGGGGGAAATAACCAAAAATCAAAATCAAAATCAAAATATTTTTATTTCAAGTAGGCCTTTTTAAGCTCTTTTAAAACGTTAAATTACTGACTCTAGTTGCAGGTTCCAAAATGTCATTCCAATGGAGAAGAACCGGCAAGAAACTCCATTGGTTACTCTTTTAAAAAAAAGGTTAACATCAATGTAAAAAATACAATTATATATAAAAAAAAATATACAAATATGCGACAACAGCGTAAATAGCAAAATGTTTAGTTTATTGTAAATGATAACATCCAAAATGGAAGAAAAATGAAAAGGGACACGCAACAAATTTACATTGTTGTCACATTTACAAAGGTCGCCTATGCGAAAAGAATGAGAATAATAAAAAAAAGACTAAACTCAATAATTAAAAGAAGAAAAAACAAATATCTAATTAACGTGTTATATAACTCATAGTAACCTGGCGAAATTAATAGTTTTGACTAGTGTTATTTGTTTATAGGACAAATCAGTGACTGTAGTTATTTATGGTAAATTTTAGCCACATTAAAGTTTAATTTATTAATCTTCGTATTAACCACCACCTGTCAGGAAAAAAAAAATCTCAGTGGCCAATCATAGACGCGTATTTTTCATATGCCACGTAACCAAAAATTCACGACGATACATTTATTTGAACAATTCGCATTACGTCACAATTTTGTACTTATGCGAAAGCATGATGTCTACAGTTGTCTGGTTACCATAGAACAGGCTTTGCCTAGTTCGGGATCAGATGACCGTGTGTGAGTGAGGATATTAAATTATAATATATTATTTACTTGTTTTTCTTCAGGTGTACACCGGGACATAGGGCGACCCCCCGGGGCGATGATATGGGTGTGCAATGGAAGAAACAGCTAGAAAAAAGAGGTATATTGTACTTCTAAAGTTATTTAAAAACAGATAAATTAAATGCTTTGATATTTTACTCACATGCTCAGTGATTAAACTTTTACACACTAGTAAAAAGTTTTGGGGAAGATGTGTTGCGGTCTCTTTCTTACAATCATGGTTTAACAGTTGTGTAAAAGAGACGCTATGAGACCACAAACAATATGGATCGTATATCGTTTTCAAAATGTTACCTACTTTTTTCTTTTTAAATGTTTCTTTTTTGCAAAATACTTTCTTAGTTATTCCAAAGACTAACGCCAAAGGCACATTATTATTGGATAACTATTGTCTAACAATCTGAAGTTGTGTAAGCGTGATAAGGGGTCATCCATTTATTACGTCAATAAATAGCTAAAAACATCTCACATAATTAATGGATAACTCCTAATCAAAACATGTTCCTTCTATAAATGAATAGCAATCTTTTGAAAGTAAAAGTTTAAGATTATTAATACGTCAACTGTTTTTTTTTTTACATTTTCAGAAAAAGGCAAAGAACCGTCCCTCTTACGAGCTATAATTCGGGCTTACGGTCTGAAGTTCATCATAGGAAATATTATATACGCCATTGTCGATGCCGCTATCAGGTAAGAGAAAATGTATATCCCACCAAAAACATTCAATGTAAAAAAAGCCAAGTCTCTCTATGCAATTCTTCCATCGTAAAAAGTTTTGAGATCGCATAGGAGCCAAGTCCTGTTCAACTTAATTTGTAATAATAAATCAATATTTTGTGACTATATCAATAGTTTTGTTCACATTACAATAACAGTGACTTGGCCATGAGCACAAGTTAAAGGTCGTTTGCTCCTTGTAATTACGTGCAAATACCGTTGAATTGATATATTATATGTAGGTAAGGACACGATTTTGTAACTGATTGGAATTTGAGATCGCTATGGACTAAACATGCGCCATAGTGCATGTGCAGTTCACTGATCTTGGATGATACCGACTGTCGGTTAAGGTGTCCTGATATTATTTATTATTTACTTGCAACTCCTCCAAATATGCTGTTTTATATTTGTATCTTATTGTGCTCATGGCCAAGTCACTATTATTGTAATGTAAACAAAACTATTAATATAGTCACAAAATATTGATTTATTATTACAAATTAAGTTGAACAGGACTTGGCTCCTATGCGATCTCAAAACTTTTTACGATGGAAGAATTGCATAGAGAGACTTGGCTTTTTTTACATTGAATGTTTTTGGTGGGATCTCATTTATTTTTTGTAGGTCTCTTTCTTTTCTTTTTATAAATAAACAAAATTGCTATAAAAAATATTTGCTTTTTGTACATAAACAAAGAACAAAGTTAACAATGCAGTCAAAATTCATATACCATGTTCTTGTAAAACCGCAAATATAAATTTGTTTCATATTATTTACTAAGGTATATAATTTATTACCGTTTTTTATAATTTTCCCTTTACATGTAGCTAAAAACCTATCTTGGTGCCAAATTTGAAGGTTCTAAGTTTGCTAGAAGTACCTTAGATTTTTGATGATCGGTCAGTGAGTGAGTCAGTGAGTGACAAAATGGTGTAACTTTGATCGCTCATAACTCGTAAACTATTGGTTCAAATGTCATGTAATTTTGAGGCTGAGCTTGTTTTAATACTTACTCTAGGTCATCGAAAATCTAAACCCCTAGCTTTGTCCGTATCGATGATACAGGGGGGGTGAAATAGCCGCGAAACGCTTCGAGAAAAGAATGGTACGGCCGTGCCCGTTTTGCTCGAGACTTGGCTGGGGCACTGCCGTGCCCCCAGATACAGGGTGTTACCGAAAGGGTATATCTACCCAAAAGGGGTGAAGAGTACATCTGGTATAAAGTCAGTTTACAAAGTTTCAGCTCAAAATGAGTTAATTTAGTTAGTTGATTTCCAATTTTTCGTTATTTGAATTCTTGAGTAAAAATCTCGGTCGACACAGGGGTCAATGTTTAGAGCAAAGTCGTATTTGTAAAATAACCTGGTAGCTATTTTTAACCCCCCACTCAAAACGAGACATGTTTGACGTGTCGATCTGTCTGTGGCATCTTAGCTCCTAAACTAATGCACCCATCGTGATACGGTTTTATTTCGTTGATAGTTGACGCAATCGAGATGACTCTTAGCTATAATTTTAAGAAGATGTGTTTAGTGTTATGAAAGTTACAAGCAATTTTGAAAAAAAAAATCAGGATTTGTTATATTTTTAACTAGCTGTACCCGGCATGCGTTGCAATGCAATTTTTTCTACCAACTACCTACCTACTACCTACCACCTACCTACTACCAACCTACTACCTACCTACTACCTACCTACCTACTATCTACCTACCTACTACCTACCTACCTACTACCTACCTACTACCTACCTACCTACTACCTACCTACCTACTACCTACCTACCTACTACCTACCTACCTACTACCTACCTACTACCTACCTACCTACTACCTACCTACCTACTACCTACCTACCTACTACCTACCTACCTACTACCTACCTACCTACTACCTACCTACCTACTACCTACCTACCTACTACCTACCTACCTACTACCTACCTACCTACTACCTACCTACCTACTACCTACCTACCTACTACCTACCTACCTACTACCTACCTACCTACTACCTACCTACCTACTACCTACCTACCTACTACCTACCTACCTACTACCTACCTACCTACTACCTACCTACCTACTACCTACCTACCTACCTACTACCTACCTACCTACCTACTACCTACCTACCTACCTACCTACTACCTAATTGTTTTTTTTTTTTTTTTAATGTACAAAAGTATCCTATGTCCGTCTCCTGGCTCTAAGCTACCTCCCCACCAATTTTCAGCCATATCGGTCCAGCCGTTCTTTAGTTATAAATAGTGTAACTAACACGACTTTCTTTTATATATATAGATTTGTATCTATACTCTAATTAATGTGTTTTCTTATGTATTTCCAGGTTATCGATACCAATGTGTTTGGAAGGTCTTATCAACTACTTCTCGCCGTCACACGCGGGAATCAAACCCAATGAAGCTTACCTCTATGCGTTAGGAGTGGTCGGGTAAGTTATTATAAACTTATCTATTGATATTAATAAATTAATAATTTAAAATGGTTCTGAGAAACAATTATTATTATTTATATAAGGACAAGCAGTTTTGAACGGATTTTTTGCTTTTGAATTGATACTAATAATAATTCTGGAGAGTGTTTGTTTGAACGCGGTAATCTAGGAAACTACTAACATGTCATTTTTTTTTTATGCAATTGTTAGCTGTATAGTTGAGGAAGTTTATAGGCTATGTGACATAACTTTAGGGGTCTAAGAAACAAAAAATACGATTAGACCCGCGGGGTATATCTGTCTTATTAAGGGATATATGCATACAAAATGGCAAAGAAACTATTTAAAAAGTGGATAGAAAAAAAATCTCGAGATTTTACTAAACATGCAGTAGTTGTACCGTGTTAAATAATGTAGTTAAAGCTGTGTGTTGTTACACTAAGTGTAGATTCATTTAAATACTTATAAATATAATTAGCTATATCACATATTTTAATTAAAAAAAAAAATATATATATTTTATAATATTAGAAAAAATAATTCCAAAAATTACTAAAGTTAACGCGAAAGTTAAAAATTTAAATAAAACTTTTTACCGATTCTATCGTGGTATATATTTAGGAAGGCGAACTCCACCTCAGTCTGCCCGTGACCATGACACCTGCAAAGCCTAAATATATACCACGATAGCATCCGTAAACAGTAATACAATTTCAAAGCTTTAAGAAAAGTTTAATAAAACAAATATGTACCTATATGTAAAATCGATCGCCAATCTCCTTTTCGTTGGAATAACGCCAGCGTTCTGCTTAATTACTTATTTGATATATTAAAGTAATTAAAACAAATTGGCAGCTGTGCCAATTAATACATGTGTCTCTTTGTATCGCGGTTAACATGAGTATAAAGCTATATGATCGTTATTTATGTAATTATGTTTCAAATAAAATCTTGTTCCTGGCGACAAAAATAATTAATTATTGATTGAATTTACTTGAGAGAGGACTATGTCGATATTGTCTTTAGCTATAATTAAATGACGGACCTGTTGGTCTAGTGGTTAGTGACCCTCACTGCTATACCGCAGGTCGTGGGTTCGATTCCCACCCAGGACAAATCTTTGTGTGATGAGCACGGTCATTTGTTCTGTGTCTGGGTGTAATTTATCTATAAATATGTATGTATTTAGAAATATATAAGTATGTTTATCAGTTGTCTGGTTACCATAACACAAGCTCTGCTTAGCTTGGGATCAGATAACCGTGTGTGAGTTGTCCCGGAATATTAAATTATATTCCGCCATTCGAAGATTCTTAGCTCTTTCGATATAATATTTGGGGATTTTATTAAACTTTGTTTAACACTATTTAAATCTGCTGCATTAATGACCCATTTAAGTATTTTTGCAAACACATAATTCAATATGTGACATATATATATATGCAAATTAATAGTTTTGAGAACTGTTTATCTCAGTTGAAAGTTGTGCCAACACTATGCGAAAAGAAAGAATACATGTCTCACATTTTTTTTATTATCTCACATTTTTAAATAATAATAATCCAGTCTATAAACGTCCTTCTGCTGGGCACAGGCCTCTTCCCATATAGAGAAGGCACGAGCATTGATCACCACGTTTGCTCACCGCGGGCGATTTCAGATCCCAATTTTGGAATCCAGGTTTCCTCACGATGTTTTCCTTGACCGTTTGTCAGAAGTGTCTTAGAATAATTAAGAAAGTACATATAACTTTGAAAAGTTACATTGGTACGTTGCCCGGGTTCGAACGCAACCTCGTGCATACAAATCCGTTCATTGAACCTCTAGGCCACCACGACATAGGAACATAAAAAAAAAATCATCCATATTATATTTTAAAAGACTAATTCTGTACTAATATTATTTATTTATTGTTGGTTACAGTTTCATGGCGATCAGTGCGAGTTTGGTGCATCCGATGTTGCTATGGTTACTGGACATGGCAATGAAGGTCCGAGTGGCTTGTGGATCCCTAATATACAGAAAGGTAAGTTTTCATATTATCCTTATGGAGTTACAGGTTTTACAAAACTTGATACCTTATAATGTAATAAATTATTTTTTATCATATTTTATTTCTGTGCAGGAATGTTTAAATACTCATATACAGGGTGTTAACGAAAGGGTATATAAATGCAAAAGGGGTGGAACCTACATCTGGTATAGATTCAGTTTACAAAAATTCAGCTCAAAATGAGATACTTAAATAATTGATATTAATTAATTGATATTTGCAACAAAAAACGTGCATATATCCTTTTAAAAACATCCTGTATATTTTAACAACATTTAATCCCCTCAAATCCCACTGCTGGGCAAAGACCTCCCTTTCTTTCATTTCATCATCATGAAAAATATAGTTCTATAAAAGAAAAAACAATCGAATTGACACGCACTCCTTTTCAAAATAACTACCTTTATATTTCCAGTTACTCCGTCTAGACCTGACCACAGGTGGCAAGGCCTCAGAAGGTCTAGCTGGCCACGTGGTCAACCTCCTGACCACAGACGCGCAAAGATTCGACATGGCGAGTCTGTTCATGGTTGACCTCGTACGGACCCCTATAGAAAGTACCTTGATCGTCTACCTAATGTACAGACAGATTGGTGTGGCTACGTTAATTGGGGTCGCGTTTCTGCTCATGTTTATACCGTTGCAAGGTAAGTTATTTTTATATTAACTTTTAAACTATCGCGCTGCATGTTTATAGTAATATAATTCATTCAATATAATTCAATATAATTCATATACCTTTTTTGGGCTTGACGCTTCGACAGGGTTACACCATCCGTGGTCGCAAGCAGACTGGCAACGGCCGGTGTAACCCGGTCTAAACGTCAAGCCCAAAAAAGGTTATAATGCATGTACGCGCTTATTCCCGTGAATTATATTAAGTTATTTTTACTTCTATACCTAAATTATTAACAGTAAAGGCTAGGTTTGCAACTAAAAATTTATGCAACGGTTTTACAAAGTCTTTCGCCTTAATCATTCTACATTGCGCCTGAGTCATTATGTGTTGTCATGCGAAGCCGGGGCGGGTCGCTGGTTAAATACAACTTTGATGTTTAGACTGAGACTATAAACAATTATTCGGTCAGAAATGACTGTAGGTTGCCGTCGAAAAATTGAGCGAGGCAACCAATGGCTATGAGCGGTTATTTTTCTGCAGAGAAATTGTCTATCGTCTGTCAGCGACTTGTAGTTGCAGTAAACATTAGTTATGATTACAGTAATATAATATACAATTTATGTCTCTTTTATATCCCCACATATCTATAAAGAGTGTCTCTTTGTTCATTGAGTTGCACTACGATTTGTAGCAAGGTATATTGTAGAGAGATTTCTAATCACAAAACAGTCAGAATCAGGTGTATGCTGTAATTAAAATAGAAATGGTATTTCTTTGTTTCTTTTTTTTGTGCTTTTAATCTTGAAGCATAATAAATCCATATCCCAAGCAAAAAGAACCCTACAAATGGGTTAATATTAGCCCCAACAACTATATCTAATTACACATACCCCAGGCTACCTCGGGAAGATATCAAGTAAGCTCCGCCGTCAGACTGCCGTCCGCACCGACAACCGCATCCGACTGATGAATGAGGTCATCCAGAGCATTGAGGCCATCAAGATGTACGCGTGGGAGAACGCCTTCGCTCGGATCATAGGCAAGGCGAGGAAGTAAGTAGATGATTTTAATAATAAGATCATTTAAATTATGATCCAAAGTAGAACTTTGCGGACGACAATATTTAATACAATGGACAATGCCCTAATTCGCCCTCCCTTCACCGCTTCCTAAGTGCTCTGGTTGTGCAGAACAAACGGCTAACAAAATCTATAGCAGGATGCAGTATTTCCGATGAAAAATATGATATAAATCATAATATCATCTTTCTAACTAGGTAGCAATATCTTATATAGCTACCGAGTTAGTGAGTAAACGAATGAGTGAGTGAGTGAACGAATAAGTGAGTGAGTGAGCTTCAGAAGCCCTAACTGGAATTATGAAGGCTAGAATATGTAATAAGGATGTATGCTAAAATGTTTATGTTTAAGAACGTGGTTCGTAATTTGTCTTATACGGTACGGTACGGTACGGTATTTTATAGAATGCAACGTTGAGTCAATATACGAAATGGTGTGTATATAAAGAGTATACATATTATTTTATATTTATCATATGTTTTTCTTTTACAGGAAAGAAATGAACGTTATAAAGAAAATGTCTTGGCTTCGCGCCGTCATGATATCATGCGTCAAATTGAACACCAAAGTCGCTATCCTACTCAGCATAGTTTCATATATATCCTTCCAAAACGAGCTAACAGCGGCCAAAGTTTTCGTCATATTCTCTTACTATGAGATTTTAAAATATACTCTAGTAGATTTCCTGCCTTTAGCCATAACTTTTACATTGGAAGCTTATGTCAGTGTTAAGAGAATGCAAGAGTTCTTGTTACTGCCTGAGGTGGATAATCAAGATGGCGTCGATTTGTTAACGATTGAAGAGAAGGTGGTACCAACTAATGGCGTGTTTGAGAAGATTGGGAATGGGTAAGTTTATTAATAATGTTTTATGCTAATACTTACATAAATAAAACTAAAGAGTTAGTTTGTTTTTATGCGCTAATCTCGTAATTTAAACCTGTGTGGACGTAAACATTTTTTTTTGCATTTTTTAGCCGAATACTCGTGGTAGATTTTAGTTTTTCCCTTTTTTTCTAGGCAAGTAATTTGATGTTTATGAACCTTTTAAAGTTGGTCAAGAATTGGGCTGTCATATCCTCATCATCTACCTGCCCTGTTATTCTTGGTCGGTGCAATGCGTATTCAGCTTCCATTCATCTCTTCTACTCATCATCCCAGCATTCTTATTCTTCTTCCTGTTTATTTTACTAATATACAGGGTGTTATCGAACGGGTATATCTATCCAAAAGCGTTGAGATGTAAATCTGGTATACAGTCAGTTTACAAAAATACAACTCAACATATTAAAAAAATGGATATTAATTATTTAACGAACTCATATTGTAAACTGACTCTATACCAGGAGTAGTCTTCACCCCTTTTCGATAGATATACCCTTATGATAACACTTTCATCATCATCTCCCGAGCCTTTTCCCAACTATGTTGGGGTCGGCTACCAGTCTTACCAGATTCAGCTGAATACCGTATTTTGCAAGGAGCGACTGCCTATCCGACCTCCACAACCCATTTTACTGGGAAACACAGTATCCCATAGTAAGACTGGTTGTCAGAATTGACTTAACGACTGCCAAAGATCTATGTATGACAGCCGGGACCTACTGTTTAACGTGCTTTCCGAAACACGGAGGGGTCTCGGTATGTTATAAATGGTCACCCATCCACGGGCCAACCGCGGCGAGCGCGGCTTAACCTGTATTATCAGTCAAACCGTACGGCTTACACTTAGCCACGAGCCCCTCCACATGATAACACTTTGTATTACCTATTTTGTCCCACAGCCAGCAAGCCTACATAAAATCGGAGAACAACCTGGAACCATTGAAGCCACAAGTCCTCATTGCTATGAAGGACTACACGGCGCACTGGAGAAACGTCGACGATGATACCATGGATGGCAAGATACAGGCGCTAGGGGATATTAATCTAGCTGTAAGTACCTGTTAATTATTAACCGACTACAAAAGGTGGAGATTATTTGTCTTGTGTGTTTTTGTACGTTTGTTAGGTGATTTCTACGGCGGATTTAGATTACTGGATTTTAAATATTGTCAAAAAAGAGTGGTATTTTTAATTGATTCTTTATTTTTATTTTTATGGGTAGTCAATTATGGCTTACTTTTAGTTTGCCAAACGATTTTTTACTTATCATGTCATTTTCAAAAAAAAAAATTTTAACTGTTTTACTTGTGTAATTCCTGTTTCTGTGGAGGTATCGTGATAAAAAGCATCCTTTGTATATCCAAGTTATAATGTTAATGAAAAATGTATTTTATATGTATGTTTGTTAAAGGATAGCTCTGGTAAATGTGCTTCAATATACCTTAGAGGTGGTGCCATATAAATTTATCTAAATCAATTCAGTGTTTTTTTTTATTTAATATTGATTTTTTACCTATACTTATTATATAATCAAAAGTTTAATATATAAATCCATATAATTTTGTTCTAGATAAAACCAGAAACCCTAACCACAATAGTGGGCACCGTGGGCTCCGGTAAGTCCACGCTCCTGCAGGCGATGTTACGGGAGCTGTCGCCCAGCAGTGGGCATCTGTCTGTCAACGGTGTAGTGGCTTACGCGTCACAGGAACCTTGGCTGTTTGAGGCGTCCGTGAGTATTTAAAGTTTCGATATGATATATTGTGTAGGTAATATCTTCTAAATCAAGTATTATCGGAATTCTGTTAGATATGATTTTTGCATTAGAAAGTCCTATATCTGAACCTCCACAACAATGTACTGGTTATTTGTAAAATATACATTTAAATACTAGTGCCGCATCATGACATTGGTTTTCAAATGACAAATAGAAAAAAAAATTACGCTATGATTACATACCACTTCTATTATTCTGCCTTATACCACTTATTTATGGTAAGCATTCACCATTCTTATTATATGCCATAACTTTACTGTTGCCTCTTTCAAGCAGTGTTATATACAAAAGTTTTAACGATTTGGATAAGTGTGTTAGTCGCCAAAGAAGCTATACTAAAGCCAATATGGAAAGAGAATTAAACGTTATTACTAATTACGCAATTATCAACTTTGACAACATGTGTTTAAGTTCATTTTAGAATGACAAATATTACCGAAAAGGGCCTAAAAGTAATTTGAATGTGATGGAAACTGAACTGTTAGTCATTGAATTAAGGTTCATAATCCCAAAGCACGTTCATTATTTCTTTAAAGTGGCTGATGTATAGGTCCTCTAAGCTTTGGTCTATTTGTCAATTTCCACCAATCAGCCATTAGCTTGTCTCTTATTGGTGGAAATTGAAAGATCCACCACATGCAACGCTTTTTAATCACTCATAAATACACCTTAAAGATAATATAGTAATAGTTATATTTCTTGGTGCAGGTCCGTCAAAATATCCTTTTCGGCCAAGACATGGATCTCCGCAGGTACAAGCAGGTCATCAAGTGTTGCCAGCTCAAGACAGACTTGGAAATACTACCGCATGGGGATAAGACTATTGTAGGGGAAAGGGGTGAGAGAATATGACAAATAAAATTGCTTAATGAATAGCGCTGACGTTAAATAAAAAAAATTGATTAGTTCCCTTTTGCGTATATTTAACGGGATAAATGTTTTCTATCGATTTAAAAAAGAGGGAGGTCTTACCAAAATAGAAGTCGTTTTTTTAATCGTTTTTCTACATGTATGTGCGTGCAATCATTATTTTATTTTTTTTGTTCACTTGATAAACTGTATGTATCTCATATTTCCTCTAAATCCATTGAGTAGTTCGTCTGACAAGGTAGCTAAATTTAATCCATCCATTCTTTCACAAACTTGCACATCTATAAAAGCAGTCATTCTCTTAACTAACCATCTATCTATCACACCCAGGTGCATCACTTTCGGGCGGGCAGCGCGCGCGCATCTCTCTCGCTCGCTGCGTGTACCAGATCGCTGATGTGTACTTGTTAGATGATCCCCTGGCTGCTGTTGATGCTAAGGTACGTACTCTAAACTTAGAAAATGATTTTTAATTTGAACAGATTTTTTTAGTGTAATCCCACTGCTGGGCAAAGGTTTCCCAATTTGCTCTAGACCCTTCTGTCTGGAGCCATCTCCCACCAATCCGGAAAACAGCGATCAATGTCACCGCGCCAGCAGATATCACCCCTCTTTTTGCGTCGGGGGTTAAAAATGAAATTCATAAGTATTTAAATATCCTTATATGCATCTGTTCTACTGCAGGGCAAAGGAATCTCTACCCTCCTTCCAATTTTCTCTGGTTAGGGCTGTGGTGAACCACTCCTTATCACAGGAGTCGAAATTGTCCCGCCATCTTCGTCTGGGCCTACTGCGATGTCTGCCCTGCAGTGGTACAGAAATGGCTCAGAAAAAAATGCATCTATAGATTTTTTCTGCTTATTTAAAAAAAATCCTTTCAACATAACATATTGTACCTGCAGGTAGCCCACGCTATATACGAGGACTGCATCCGGTCGTTCCTGCGCGAGAAGGCCACAGTGCTCGTGACGCACCACGTGCAGTACGCGAGGCACGCGCACACTGTCTGTGTCATGAGGGCCGGCAGGGTATGTATACTATTATACTTGGTATAACATAGGGAAACATGACTAAATCTTCAGGGATAAATATCACTACAAATTAAAAAAGGTAAAGCTGTATGAAAGTACGTCAACCTAGTAGAAGGTTGAGCTTGTGATGGACGTGAGCTTGGTTGCTTTAACTCAATTTGGGATAGTGTCGGCAACGCTCGGGTGATACTTCTGGCGTTGCAAGCGTACATGGGCTGCGGTGCCCGCATGTTTGTATACTGCCTCAGTGTATATATAAACTATATATTAAAAAATACTATGTAAAAAAACGGAAAGATAAATTATTAAAATACACGACAACTTTTCCACAATTTAGGATATAGCGCATGATTGCCTTCAATTAATTTATATTTTTTTAATGTGATCAGCTATCACACAGTGTAATGGTTTTTTTTTTATTTTGGCCATAAGTTCTAATTTCTTGAACTTATTCCATTGTATATCCCTAGTGGCTCACTTTTAGCTCGCAAATTTAGCCATCGACAGTCGTGTTGATGGCTAAATGATGGTATAAAATTACGTACCTTCTATAATTGTCTTTCTTTTAATAGATCGTAGCCCAAGGCACTTACCATGAGCTGAAAAATGGAGTAGCAGAATTTGAGAAGCTGATAGAAATGGGAGAGAAGGTGGAAGAAGAGAAGCAGAAGCAAAAGGCCACCACATACGAGAACAATGAGAACGTGGTAAGTTTGTACTGAGGTTAAGCAACTTACTACGAGGTCAAAGTTTGGATGGGTTATTATATAAACCGATTGTTTCTGATTTCTTAGTACTTTGGAGAGTATGTTAAGTTGTTGGTTTAGTACGTTTTGTAAAGATTAATGGAGGTTAATCTAGTTTGGTGAAAATTTTTGTCTTAATTTTAAACAATTGATTATGATGTTCTTAACTATTAGACATTTAAGCATTTTACCAAAAAGAAAATTTGAGATAGTTTTTTCTAATTTATTGATAGTTGATTGATGTTTTTTTTTAATCAAATATTTATTAAATATTTATTTTTTAACTAGGTGTATAACGTAATCGTTAAATCAGAGAGAGCGGATGCGAAACGAAGCGTTAGTTCATTTAATATATTGTTGTTTTTAGTGCATATGTAGTGTTTGTATATAGATGTTTTGTGTAAATGTGTAATAAAGTCAAATATGACTTGTATGTATAATAATGTATATAATTATTGCAACACAAAGGGTGACACTTTTTCGTGGACAAAAATTACTGCTTAAAGCCAGTGGTTGCCGCGATCAGCTTGTACGCAAGGTGAGAGGTTTACTGATCGCCTCGCTCAACTTCTTACGGCAACCATACGCGAAGCTCGATAGTTTGGTTGACAAATTGCACATTGTCAATAGCCGATTGTTGTTTACACTTATTGTTCATAGCATTACACTTTTATTTTCATTTTAGTAATATAACAATTAGCAAACTTACTTTGTAGGTAAATGACAGTAAATTGTACATATTTATGTATGTGTTTAAATACCACAAGATGCGCTATAGTTATTGTGTCACAAAATATATGTATGTGTAAATATTAATGTTGCAGTACTTTACTTAATTGTTATTATAATGTAATTAGTATTATAATATATTGTTTATATGTTTTAGGAGCACAGTTATAAGCTTCGGTCGCAGCGTTCGATGTCTGAAGCGTCTCAACTGTCCTTTAATCTGGATTTAGATAATAATTTGGATCCTAAATATGAAGGTAAGACTAACGTAATATAATTATTTAGTCTACGATTACATTAATGAATAATGAAATGAATTAATGTAAAAAATATATATATATTTTATATTATACGTCGATGTGTCAAATTTTAAAGAAAGGAATAATTTAATGTTTGAACCGATATAACTTAGGTTTAGCATAACATAAATAATCATACGACGCTTTTATATAGTATTTTAAATGATTTAATCTCTTAAACAAACAAACATCGATAAAATCCTTTGAAAATGGTTTAATAGAAAGATATTTAATTTGCCTATATTATATGCCACTGCTGGTCCTATTCATATTATTAGTACTTTTATTAATGTTTAGATGTTACATTAGCACAGTACACAGAAATCACTAATAAATCGTTATTTATAGGGGAAAGTCAGAAGAAAGGATCCGTAGACAACAGCGTGTACGTATCATACATACGGTCTGGAGGCAGCACGTTGTCAATGGCGCTTCTCATATTACTGTTCCTACTGGCGCAGCTGTTTTACTCGTCAACCGATGTCTGGCTGAAGGAATGGTGAGTTATAACTACAGTAAACACTTTATGCAAACGTAAGAATCAAACATTAAAAAATTAAAATATTATGTTATTTGTCATATAATTTCATGTTAGATTCAATAAAGTGTTTGTTCATAAATATTTTCAAACTAGAAATACAATTTTGACTTGCACTGAGGCAGAGTAAGTGCGACTTAACCGCTCGTATCAATTGGTTGCCGCGCTCCACGTTGACCTCGGCAACCAATAGTCTATCGTTTTTATTTTTCTCCGCAGACAAATAAGTCTTGTTAAATGAAACGTACAAATAGGTTAGTAATTTTGTGTATTTAACATTATTTATGTCTGTAGGGTTAATTTGGAAGAAGCCAACAGTGCTTTGAAAGCAGCTAACAAGAACACAACACGGACGGGGCCGCCACCACCAGGTAATAAATATATAAATGATATAGGCACGTGGCAGTTTGATAAAAAAGAGATTTATTGTCTTATCGAAAAGTACAATATTTTAGATTTTCGTTTATTTTGTATTTTCATGAATACTCTATGGAGATCCCATATAAATCTATCTGTAAGGGTATAAAAAAGGGACGTCTTTTTGTTAAACTTTTTACTAACCTCAAGTTGTTTCTCTTTGACAGCCAACATTTTTATCAGATCTTAAGATATACCTGTCGAAAAATGTAGTATTTCCTTTATTTATTATTTGATCACTTAAGATAAATATATTTTTCTTCTCTCTCAGTAAGTTTCGAGGACATACCGAGCAACCGCTTCCACCTCACCCGGGAGCAATGCCTCTACATCTACGGCGGTCTCATCGGCATCTGTATAATCTTCACGTGGAACAAACTCGTCATATTCTATAACACGTGTATAAGGGCGTCGGTCGCTCTGCATGATAATATGTTCAGGTTGGTATTTATTGGTATTTATAATAATAAAGTTAATATTCTTAATGTAATTATATGTTGGGGCTGTGTGGACGTTTTTTTTTGTCTCCGGAAAGAACGATCGCGCTTGATTGTTCGTTGCCGTGAACAACTTGATTGTCAACTCAGAACAAGCAACAAAATTTTCTTTAAAATTATTCCATCGATCGACAGACAGTTTGATCTGATAGTCTGAAATAACAATAATGTTAACATATTTTAAAGAAGAAAATATTACAAATAAATGTAATAAAAGTTTCTTCACAGCATATTTAAATCTATTCATAATTCTAACTATATATTTATGTCCTAACAGAGGAGTAACAAGCGCTCCCATGTGGTTCTTCCACCACAACCCGTCGGGTCGCATCCTGAACAGGTTCTCCAAGGACATGGGGCAGGTTGACACTCTCCTGCCGGTTGCCCTGGTTGACTGTCTCGGGGTAAGTTAAACATATAAAAACACAAGTCTATGACTAGAAGGAAACCATAGACTTGTTTCTCATCACACTTGTAACGAACAATTTGTGTGTGACGTATAATTTAAAATTATGTAAAAATCCGACTTCACAGTAAGTGATCATCATTTCAGACTAGAAAACATTCAATAAAAATCTTGAAATTTGTACTCGTGTCCTAAAGCGCAATACACACTGAGCCCGCCGGGCCGCCGACAAAGCCTGGCGGCACAACCCGGCGGCCTGTATATACAGGATATAGGACAGAATACAGGCCGCCGGGCTTTGTCGGCGGCCCGGCGGGCTCAGTGTGTATTGCGCTTAAGATTGCTTCCGTTTAATATGTGTAATACGTGCTTAAAGCAACAGAGTTTTGCCATCGATTTCCCATCATTAGAACTTGGTCTAATGACTACCATGAGACGACCTAGGAAGTATACCCTTTCAAACAAATAAATATTAACAAAATAAAAAACCAGTGCATTTGCACATTTCTTACCTAATGTAGTATTCTACTAGTATGTGTGTACATAAATTATTTAATATATTAATAAAATAATAAATAGATACCGTTAAATGTCCAGTTTATTTATTTTAAGTCTTCTAAAAAAAATACAGCCTTCTAATAAAACTATGTTCTATTTATTTCTCCCTCCAGTTCTTCCTCGAAGTAATAGCTATCCTAGTGGTGGTGTGCCTTGTCAACTGGTGGCTGTTACTGCCGACCGGCGTGGTGGCGGTGCTGCTCTTCCTCATGAGGGACCTGTTCCTCAACACCAGCAGGGAGCTCAAGAGGATCGAGGCTATTGGTGAGCGAAATACTAAATAAATGTGGACAATATTATATAGATTGAGATGTGTTTTTGTTGGAATAGTAGAAACTACCCTTATTATTTGGTCCGCAACACATACATTCATATTAAGTTTTTGAAAAACAACATAAGTTTAAGATGTTTAAAAAAATTATTAAATTATGTCGAATGTAAAAAGACTAAATTTCAAACCCTTGAGAACCCTTCAATCCGTTTTCATGAACCACTTAGCCTTGATTTAGATAAGACCATGGCCCTAACCAGAGAGAAATGGAAGGAGAGTAGAGAGGCCGTTGTAAGTAGATTTGTTCCCGATATACCCATTACAAACAACATTTATCGGTTAGTTTATTATAAAGTTGAAATAAGTATCAGGTTTATTAATAACATTTTAGTTGACATTTGGTTCATATTGTATGGCTTTTAAGGTACCTAAAATTCAAAATTCATGGACTTTTGTATCGATGCGATTATTTTGAGCCTGAACTGTCCCACTAACATATATCTTTTAATTCTATTTCAATCCCCAGCCCGAAGCCAGTCCCTCAACCACCTATCAGCGACAGTCTCCGGGCTGACCACCATCAGGTCCTCGCGCCAGCACCAGCGCACGCTGGCGCGCGAGTTCGACAAGCTGCAGGACCTGCACTCCTCGTCCTGGACCCTCGTCCTCAACACCAACAGGGCCTTCGGCTTCTGGATGGATATGATTTGCTGTCTCTATCTGGCTTTTGTTACATTTAGTTTCTTCTTGTTTGCGAGTGAAGGTGAGTTCATTGTGATAATAAGATTATTACGCTTTTGAAGTGATTATGTGTTCAGAAAAGAGAAATATTTTAAAGAAAGTCGTCTATTTACAAAATGGACAACATAAATATCTTATTTATGTGGAAATGTAGGCATATAATTGGGGACTGAAAAATATTAACAAATGATAGTTGATTGTGGCTTCAAAACGAATAAGTATAGAAAACTTTATAGATTTACGTTTTTTATTATGCTCTTAAATACTATAGTATAGGAGCTAGCAACGTTTTCGAGAAAGAATTTCAGGTCAGCTGATTTTGTGATATGCTGTCCTTCTTGCTCTTTCGGTTAGTGTCTAGGCTATCTGGCTGGCGGTAGCGGTTGCATTCATTAGTGCGCATCCAATCCAATACTTTTCATGACTTTTTTATTTTAATTCAAGGTTTAACAATTGAATTAATGTCTGGCAAATTAATTTAAAGTTTTTCTTATCTTAAAATAACATAATATTAAAATTACAGTAAAATTACAGACATTATAAAATATTTAAAATTAAAAAAAAAAAAAATTGCGTATGGCACATAATTAGCATTGTCAAAAATGTCTGGCAATAAAAAAAGTATATCAGGTAGACTTATTTAAAAACAAAAAAATTAATTTCCATTTTCCCCAATTCGTAGCCTCAACCCCCAACCATTTTCCCCAATTCGTAGCATTACACTCGTAGATCCACCCCTCAACCAATCACCCCACTTCGTAGACTCAACCCCCCTCCCCACCATTTTCCCCAATTCGTAGCATCAAAACCCCAACCATTTTCCCCGATTCGTAGAACCACACTCCAACCACTCCCCAATACGTAGACTCACCCCCAACCATTTTCCCCAATTCGTAGCCTCAACCTCCAACCATTTTCCCCAATTCGTAGCTTCACACTCGTAGATCCACCCCTCAACCAATCTCCCCACTTCGTAGCATCACACTCGTAGATCCACCCCTCAACCAATCACCCCACTTCGTAGACTCAACCCCCCTCCCCACCATTTTCCCCAATTCGTAGCATCAAAACCCCAACCTTTTTCCCCGATTCGAAGAACCACACTCGTAGATCCACCCCTCAACCAATCTCCCCACTTCGTAGACTCACCCCCCCCCAACCATTTTTTATTTATTTATTTATTTATTTATTTATTATTGGATCTCCAACAAAGAATACACAAAAATACATAAACAGACAAAAAATAATAGTGTACATTTGAGTTGTGCTCCCTCAGTTACAGGAGATCACAGCATTCATATTTAGAAATCTAGGTGAACAAACTTAAGCTATAGGCACTAAGAGATCATAAAGCTATTAGGTATTAACATGACTGAGTATTAATAGAAACAAAAAACTATAATTTGAAGTTAAACATTGCAATCAAAACTGAAACCAACATAAAATACTTTGGGAATAACAAAATACTTTGAGAATAACATGAAATATAAAATGAAAACAACCAAAATGTAACAACAAGTGTAAGTTAAAAGGAATTATGTTACAGAAAAAAGTAGTAGTCTTAATTCTTTTTTGTATTTATAAATTGGAGAGACGATATCTAGACCGCGCTTTGAAAACATGTTTAGGTGTCTACAGAGCCTTGGTAATGCTGCAAAATGTCCTAGGTTAGTCCTAGATCCTGGAACCTTGAAATAATTAAAACTACTAATACGTGGTAGTCGAGACGGCGCATTTAATTGCAGTTTACTCAGTAATTCGTGGCAGTCCACTACTCCATTAAAAAGTTTATGTAGAAATATTAAGTCTATTAGTTTTCTCCTATCTGCCAATGGCTTTATATTGTAATGCTTCAATCTGTCGTTGTAGCTACTAAGTTTTTTTACTAAAAAGTCTTTGTAGCAGAGATGATATAGAAATCGCTTCTGAACGCTCTCCAGGAGTTTCGAGTAGACTTCGTAATGGGGATTCCACACAATACTACAATATTCTATAATGGGGCGAACTAGTGTCGTGAATAATTTTATTTTTGTGGATGCTTTTTTGAATTCTTTACTATTACGTAATACAAATCCAAGCATTTTAAACCCTTTAGATGACAGATTTAAGATGTGTTTGTCGTACTTAAGTTGCTTGTCCAATATGACCCCTAAATCGCGAATCTCTTCTACCTCTGATAAGGGTTGTCCATTTATAGTGTAGATATTAGTTTTATTTATTTTATTACGACTAAACTGTATATAGTAGCATTTTGAAATATTAAGGGACATTTTGTTCGCTTCACACCATTGTGCTACTCTGTCTAGGTCCTTCTGCAAGAGTACTGTATCGAGTTCCGTTAGTATCGGCTTCATTATTTTCATATCGTCCGCGTAAAGATAGAAGTCGCAGTGTTTAAAACAAGTGGTTATGTCGTTTATGAAAATGTTAAAAAGAACTGGTCCTAAGTGTGAACCCTGTGGCACCCCAGATGTTGCCTCGAAGGAGTCGGAAAAGTATCCATTAACTACGACCTTTGAGAACCTATCTCTGAGATAAGAATTAAACCACTTCAGTAAAGATCCACCTATACCTATATGAGAAAGCTTAACAAGAAGAAGAGAATGATCTACCTTGTCGAATGCCTTACTAAAATCAGTATAAATTGCATCTACTGGTATACGTTTATCTAGCTGCTCTGAAATAGTTGACACATAGCATAAAAGATTTGTAGTTGTAGATCTGGATTGGATAAAACCGTGCTGATTGTTTGTTATATAGTGTTTTGCGTGAGCTGATAACCGTTCTGTTAGTAGTTTTTCGAGCACCTTGCCGAATATTGTTAAAATGGAGATAGGCCTGTAGTTGCACACCAATTGTTTTTCTCCAGTTTTGAAGACTGGTATTACCAAATTTTTTTTCCATTCTAAAGGAAATATACCGTCCTCTAGCGATTTATTGTAGATAATTTTTAGTGGCAATGCTAATGCAGCGGCGCATCTTCTAATAAAAATAGGTGGGATGCCATCATCTCCTGCTCCCTTATGCTCATTCAACGACTTAAGTGCTCTAAGTACTTCTTCTACGCTAAATTGTAATTTACAGAACGATTGCGAGTTATTTATGTTGTGCGCTGTAGAAGGCAAAGATACCGTTGATTTGTTGTAAACATGTGCAAAGTTTTTAGCGAATAAATTGCATATTTCGTGGCCAGTGGACGCAGTTTCGTTTTTAAGGTACATTGTAGCAGGGTACACACTGGTAGATTTTCTTTTGTTTTTCAAGTGCGACCAAAACAATTTTGGATCTTTCATTACTGCTGTTTCCAATCTTTTAACGTAATTTTTGTAGCAAATGAGTCTGAGTCTACCGCATTCTGACCGAAGTTCATTAAAACTTATGACATCTAAGGGATTTTTATATTTTTTTACTTTAATTCGGTATCTGTTTTTTAATTTAAAAAGTCGTTTTAGTTTTGGTGTGTACCATGTAGGGTAATTATTTAGCGATATCTTTTTCATTGGGACATACCGCTTGATGGCGTCGTGGAGAGTCTCGTAAAATATACTAACCATGTTGTCAACTGATGAGGAAGAGTTTAGTTTGCTTTCCCAGTCTATTGATTTAAGTTGAAGTATTGTTTCATCATAATCCGCTTTATAATAATTAGGTCTAGTTATTTGCTTAGCCTTTAAGAAGTTTTCGTCGGCTTTTACAGGAATTGAGAACTCGACTGATGGATGTAAGGGATCCTCTGTCGTTAAGGATATTTGAGATGTATTTAAATTTTGAATTATTCTATTAGAGAGAATTAAATCTAATGTTCTGCATTTATTATTGGTCAAGAAATTATATTGGCCTAAGTCGTTTAGCGTGATAAAATCAAGAAAAAGTTTATTTACGTCGTTATTATTAGTAGGATGAGGAGTAGTTGGACTAGATTGAATTTCCTCGTTTTGTTTCCAATTAATGGTCCCGAGGTTGAAGTCTCCGACAAAAATAGTATGTAAACTATTATCTAACGCGATTTGGGCCGTTTCTTGAAAAGATTGTATGGTCTCTACGGACACCGGCGGCGGTAAGTATACTCCACAGATATGCAATTTACGTTTATTTATTCCTACACTCTCAGTATCAATGCTTATCCACAGATCTTCGTTTGGACTTTCTAAGTGCGATAATCGACATGATTTTAAATACCTAGCAACTGCAATTAAAACACCACCACCATCTTTTCGTGTTTTGTATTTGCTTGTTTCACGATCTCGCCTATAAATGGCGTATCTCTCATCGAACAGCTCCTGGTCGAAAACACCGCCATTGAGCCAAGTTTCCGTAAGAACTATAACATCATAATTTTGCAAACACATATTGTGGTAAAAACTATCGGTTTTCGTCTTTAAACCACGTACGTTTTGGTAATATATAGTAATATTATCGAATGTGGGAGAATAAACTATTTAACATGTTAAGAACATAAAATGTACTCTAATTTCACAAACTAAATTTACGTAATAGATTTTAATATTTCCATGCTAGTAACAACAATACGCTCCGAATTTTCATCTTTTCTCATGAAGATTCTACCATTGCGTACCCAAACAAACTTATATTCAAGCTCCTTGCCTCGGATCCGTGCTGCTGCGTGAAGATTTTCCCCAATTCGTAGCATCAAACCCCAACCATTTTCCCCAATTCGTATCCTCAACCCCCAACCATTTTCCCCAATTCGTAGCGTCACACTCGAAGATCCACCCCTCAACCAATCTCCCCACTTCGTAGACTCACCCCCCCCCCCAACCATTTTCCCCAATTCGTAGCATAAAACCCCAACCATTTCCCCCAATTCGTATCCTCAACCCCCAACCATTTTCCCCAATTCGTATCCTCAACCCCCAAACCCCAACCATTTTCCCCAATTCGTAGCCTCAACCTCCAACCATTTTCCCCAATTCGTAGCTTCACACTCGTAGATCCACCCCTCAACCAATCTCCCCACTTCGTAGACTCACCCCCCCCCACCCATTTTCCCCAATTCGTAGCTTCACACTCGTAGATCCACCCCTCAACCAATCTCCCCACTTCGTAGACTCACCCCCCCCAACCATTTTCCCCAATTCGTATCCTCAACCCCCAACCATTTTCCCCAATTCGTAGCCTCAACCCCCAACCATTTTCCCCAATTCGTAGCCTCAACCCCCAACCATTTTCCCCAATTCGTAGCATCAAACCCCAACCATTTTCCCCAATTCGTATCCTCAACCCCCAACCATTTTCCCCAATTCGTAGCCTCAACCCCCAACCATTTTTCCCAATTCGTATCCTCAACCCCCAACCATTTTCCCCAATTCGTAGCATCAAACCCCAACCATTTTCCCCAATTCGTATCCTCAACCCCCAACCATTTTCCCCAATTCGTAGCCTCAACCCCCAACCATTTTTCCCAATTCGTATCCTCAACCCTCAACCATTTTCCCCAATTCGTAGCTTCACACTCGTAGATCCACCCCTCAACCAATCTCCCCACTTCGTAGACTCACCCCCCCAACCATTTACCCCAATTCGTAGCATAAAACCCCAACCATTTCCCCCAATTCGTATCCTCAACCCCCAACCATTTTCCCCAATTCGTAGCCTCAACCCCCAACCATTTTCCCCAATTCGTAGCCTCAACCCCCAACCATTTTCCCCAATTCGTAGCTTCACACTCGTAGATCCACCCCTCAACCAATCTCCCCACTTCGTAGACTCACCCCCCCCAACCATTTTCCCCAATTCGTATCCTCAACCCCCAACCATTTTCCCCAATTCGAGGCCTCAACCCCCAACCATTTTCCCCAATTCGTAGCCTCAACCCCCAACCATTTTCCCCAATTCGTAGCATCAAACCCCAACCATTTTCCCCAATTCGTATCCTCAACCCCCAACCATTTTTCCCAATTCGTATCCTCAACCCTCAACCATTTTCCCCAATTCGTAGCTTCTCACTCGTAGATCCACCCCTCAACCAATCTCCCCACTTCGTAGACTTACCCCCCCAACCATTTTCCCCAATTCGTAGCCTCAACCCCCAACCATTTTCCCCAATTCGTAGCCTCAACCTCCAACCATTTTCCCCAATTCGTAGCTTCACACTCGTAGATCCACCCCTCAACCAATCTCCCCACTTCGTAGCATCACACTCGTAGATCCACCCCTCAACCAATCACCCCACTTCGTAGACTCAACCCCCCTCCCCACTATTTTCCCCAATTCGTAGCATCAAAACCCCAACCTTGTTCCCCGATTCGAAGAACCACACTCGTAGATCCACCCCTCAACCAATCTCCCCACTTCGTAGACTCACCCCCCCCCAACCATTTTCCCCAATTCGTAGCATCAAACCCCAACCATTTTCCCCAATTCGTATCCTCAACCCCCAACCATTTTCCCCAATTCGTAGCTTCACACTCGAAGATCCACCCCTCAACCAATCTCCCCACTTCGTAGACTCACCCCCCCCCCCAACCATTTTCCCCAATTCGTAGCATAAAACCCAAACCATTTCCCCCAATTCGTATCCTCAACCCCCAACCATTTTCCCCAATTCGTATCCTCAACCCCCAAACCCCAACCATTTTCCCCAATTCGTAGCCTCAACCTCCAACCATTTTCCCCAATTCGTAGCTTCACACTCGTAGATCCACCCCTCAACCAATCTCCCCACTTCGTAGACTCACCCCCCCCACCCATTTTCCCCAATTCGTAGCGTCACACTCGTAGATCAACCCCTCAACCAATCTCCCCACTTCGTAGACTCACCCCCCCCAACCATTTTCCCCAATTCGTATCCTCAACCCCCAACCATTTTCCCCAATTCGTAGCCTCAACCCCCAACCATTTTCCCCAATTCGTAGCCTCAACCCCCAACCATTTTCCCCAATTCGTAGCATCAAACCCCAACCATTTTCCCCAATTCGTATCCTCAACCCCCAACCATTTTCCCCAATTCGTAGCCTCAACCCCCAACCATTTTTCCCAATTCGTATCCTCAACCCTCAACCATTTTCCCCAATTCGTAGCTTCACACTCGTAGATCCACCCCTCAACCAATCTCCCCACTTCGTAGACTCACCCCCCCAACCATTTACCCCAATTCGTAGCATAAAACCCCAACCATTTCCCCCAATTCGTATCCTCAACCCCCAACCATTTTCCCCAATTCGTAGCCTCAACCCCCAACCATTTTCCCCAATTCGTAGCCTCAACCTCCAACCATTTTCCCCAATTCGTAGCTTCAACCCCCAACCATTTTCCCCAATTCGTAGCCTCAACCTCCAACCATTTTCCCCAATTCGTAGCTTAACACTCGTAGATCCACCCCTCAACCAATCTCCCCACTTCGTAGCATCACACTCGTAGATCCACCCCTCTACCAATCACCCCACTTCGTAGACTCAACCCCCCTCCCCACCATTTTCCCCAATTCGTAGCATCAAAACCCCAACCTTTTTTCCCCGATTCGAAGAACCACACTCGTAGATCCACCCCTCAACCAATCTCCCCACTTCGTAGACTCACCCCCCCCCAACCATTTTCCCCAATTCGTAGCATCAAACCCCAACCATTTTCCCCAATTCGTATCCTCAACCCCCAACCATTTTCCCCAATTCGTAGCATAAAACCCCAACCATTTTCCCCAATTCGTATCCTCAACCCCCAAACCCCAACCATTTTCCCCAATTCGTAGCCTCAACCTCCAACCATTTTCCCCAATTCGTAGCTTCACACTCGTAGATCCACTCCTCAACCAATCACCCCACTTCGTAGACTCAACCCCCCTCCCCACCATTTTCCCCAATTCGTAGCATCAAAACCCCAACCTTTTTCCCCGATTCGAAGAACCACACTCGTAGATCCACCCCTCAACCAATCTCCCCACTTCGTAGACTCACCCCCCCCCCCAACCATTTTCCCCAATTCGTATCCTCAACCCCCAACCATTTTTCCAAGTCGTAGCCTCAACCCCCAACCATTTTCCCCAATTCGTAGCTTCACACTCGTAGATCCACCCCTCAACCAATCTCCTCACTTCGTAGACTCACCCCCCCCAACCATTTTCCCCAATTCGTAGCATAAAACCCCAACCATTTTCCCCAATTCGTATCCTCAACCCCCAAACCCCAACCATTTTCCCCATTTCGTAGCATAAAACCCCAACCATTTTCCCCAATTCGTAGCCTCAACCCCCAACCATTTTCCCCAATTCGTAGCCTCAACCTCCAACCATTTTCCCCGATTCGTAGCCTCAACCCCCAACCACTTTCCCCAATTCGTAGCCTCAACCCCCAACCATTTTCCCCAATTCGTAGCTTCACACTCGTAGATCCACCCCTCAACCAATCTCCCCACTTCGTAGACTCACCCCCCCCCACCCATTTTCCCCAATTCGTAGCTTCACACTCGTAGATCCACCCCTCAACCAATCTCCCCACTTCGTAGACTCACCCCCCCCCAACCATTTTCCCCAATTCGTATCCTCAACCCCCAACCATTTTCCCCAATTCGTAGCCTCAACCCCCAACCATTTTCCCCAATTCGTAGCCTCAACCCCCAACCATTTTCCCCAATTCGTATCCTCAACCCCCAACCATTTTCCCCAATTCGTAGCCTCAACCTCCAACCATTTTCCCCGATTCGTAGCCTCAACCCCCAACCATTTTCCCCAATTCGTAGCCTCAACCCCCAACCATTTTCCCCAATTCGTAGCCTCAACCCCCAACCATTTTCCCCCAATTCGTATCATTACACTCGTAGATCCACCCCTCAACCAATCTCCCCACTTCGTAGACTCACCCCCCCCTCCCCACCATTTTCCCCAATTCGTAGCATCAAAACCCCAACCTATTTCCCCGATTCGAAGAACCACACTCGTAGATGCACCCCTCAACCAATCTCCCCACTTCGTAGACTCACCCCCCCCCCCCCAACCATTTTCCCCAATTCGTAGCATCAAACCCCAACCATTTTCCCCGATTCGTAGCCTCAACCCCCAACCATTTTCCCCAATTCGTAGCTTCACACTCGTAGATCCACCTCTCAACCAATCTCCCCACTTCGTAGACTCACCCCCCCCACCCATTTTCCCCAATTCGTAGCTTCACACTCGTAGATCCACCCCTCAACCAATCTCCCCACTTCGTAGACTCACCCCCCCAACCATTTTCCCCAATTCGTATCCTCAACCCCCAACCATTTTCCCCAATTCGTAGCCTCAACCCCAAACCATTTTCCCCGATTCGAAGAACCACACTCGTAGATGCACCCCTCAACCAATCTCCCCACTTCGTAGACTCACCCCCCCCCCCCCAACCATTTTCCCCAATTCGTAGCATCAAACCCCAACCATTTTCCCCGATTCGTAGCCTCAACCCCCAACCATTTTCCCCAATTCGTAGCCTCAACCCCCAACCATTTTCCCCAATTCGTAGCTTCACACTCGTAGATCCACCTCTCAACCAATCTCCCCCAATTCGTAGACTCACCCCCCCCACCCATTTTCCCCAATTCGTAGCTTCACACTCGTAGATCCACCCCTCAACCAATCTCCCCACTTCGTAGACTCACCCCCCCCCAACCATTTTCCCCAATTCGTATCCTCAACCCCCAACCATTTTCCCCAATTCGTAGCCTCAACCCCCAACCATTTTCCCCAATTCGTAGCCTCAACCCCCAACCATTTTCCCCAATTAGTATCCTCAACCCCCAACCATTTTCCCCAATTCGTATCCTCAACCCCCAACCATTTTCCCCAATTCGTAGCCTCAGCCCCCAACCATTTTCCCCAATTCGTATCCTCAACCCCCCAACCATTTTTCCCCAATTCGTAGCATTACACTCGTAGATCCACCCCTCAACCAATTTCCCCACTTCGTAGACTCACCCCCCCCCAACTGTTTTCCCCAATTCGTAGCATCAAACCCCAACCATTTTCCCCAATTCGTATCCTCAACCCCCAACCATTTTCCCCAATTCGTAGCCTCAACCCCCAACCATTTTCCCCAATTCGTAGCCTCAACCCCCAAACCCCAACCATTTTCCCCAATTCGTAGCATAAAACCCCAACCATTTTCCCCAATTCGTAGCCTCAACCCCCAACCATTTTCCCCAATTCGTATCCTCAAACCCCAACCATTTTCCCCAATTCGTAGCCTCAACCCCCAAACCCCAACCATTTTCCCCAATTCGTAGCATAAAACCCCAACCATTTTCCCCAATTCGTAGCCTCAACCCCCAACCATTTTCCCCAATTCGTAGCCTCAACCTCCAACCATTTTCCTTGATTCGTAGCCTCAACCCCCAACCATTTTCCCCAATTCTTAGCCTCAACCCCCAACCATTTTCCCCAATTCGTAGCATTACACTCGTAGATCCACCCCTCAACCAATCTCCCCACTTCGTAGACTCACCCCCCCCCAACCATTTTCCCCAATTCGTAGCCTCAACCCCCAACCATTTTCCCCAATTCGTAGCATTACACTCGTAGATCCACCCCTCAACCAATTTCCCCACTTCGTAGACTCACCCCCCCCCCCAACTGTTTTCCCCAATTCGTAGCATCAAACCCCAACCATTTTCCCCAATTCGTATCCTCAACCCCCAACCATTTTCCCCAATTCGTAGCCTCAACCTCCAACCATTTTCCCCAATTCGTAGCCTCAACCCCCAAACCCCAACCATTTTCCCCAATTCGTAGCATAAAACCCCAACCATTTTCCCCAATTCGTATCCTAAACCCTCAAACCCCAACCATTTTCCCCAATTCGTAGCTTCACACTCGTAGATCCACTCCTCAACCAATCACCCCACTTCGTAGACTCAACCCCCCTCCCCACCATTTTCCCCAATTCGTAGCATCAAAACCCCAACCTTTTTCCCCGATTCGAAGAACCACACTCGTAGATCCACCCCTCAACCAATCTCCCCACTTCGTAGACTCACCCCCCCCCCCAACCATTTTCCCCAATTCGTATCCTCAACCCCCAACCATTTTTCCAAGTCGTAGCCTCAACCCCCAACCATTTTCCCCAATTCGTAGCTTCACACTCGTAGATCCACCCCTCAACCAATCTCCTCACTTCGTAGACTCACCCCCCCCAACCATTTTCCCCAATTCGTAGCATAAAACCCCAACCATTTTCCCCAATTCGTAGCCTCAACCCCCAACCATTTTCCCCAATTCGTAGCCTCAACCTCCAACCATTTTCCCCGATTCGTAGCCTCAACCCCCAACCATTTTCCCCAATTCGTATCCTCAACCCCCAAACCCCAACCATTTTCCCCATTTCGTAGCATAAAACCCCAACCATTTTCCCCAATTCGTAGCCTCAACCCCCAACCATTTTCCCCAATTCGTAGCCTCAACCTCCAACCATTTTCCCCGATTCGTAGCCTCAACCCCCAACCATTTTCCCCAATTCGTAGCCTCAACCCCCAACCATTTTCCCCAATTCGTAGCTTCACACTCGTAGATCCACCCCTCAACCAATCTCCCCACTTCGTAGACTCACCCCCCCCACCCATTTTCCCCAATTCGTAGCTTCACACTCGTAGATCCACCCCTCAACCAATCTCCCCACTTCGTAGACTCACCCCCCCCAACCATTTTCCCCAATTCGTATCCTCAACCCCCAACCATTTTCCCCAATTCGTAGCCTCAACCCCCAACCATTTTCCCCAATTCGTAGCCTCAACCCCCAACCATTTTCCCCAATTCGTATCCTCAACCCCCAACCATTTTCCCCAATTCGTAGCCTCAACCTCCAACCATTTTCCCCCAATTCGTAGCCTCAACCCCCAACCATTTTCCCCAATTCGTAGCCTCAACCCCCAACCATTTTCCCCAATTCGTATCATTACACTCGTAGATCCACCCCTCAACCAATCTCCCCACTTCGTAGACTCACCCACCCTCCCCACCATTTTCCCCAATTCGTAGCATCAAAACCCCAACCTATTTCCCCGATTCGAAGAACCACACTCGTAGATGCACCCCTCAACCAATCTCCCCACTTCGTAGACTCACCCCCCCCCCCCCAACCATTTTCCCCAATTCGTAGCATCAAACCCCAACCATTTTCCCCGATTCGTAGCCTCAACCCCCAACCATTTTCCCCAATTCGTAGCCTCAACCCCCAACCATTTTCCCCAATTCGTAGCTTCACACTCGTAGATCCACCCCTCAACCAATCTCCCCACTTCGTAGACTCACCCCCCCCAACCATTTTCCCCAATTCGTATCCTCAACCCCCAACCATTTTCCCCAATTCGTAGCCTCAACCCCCAACCATTTTCCCCAATTCGTAGCCTCAACCCCCAACCATTTTCCCCAATTCGTATCCTCAACCCCCAACCATTTTCCCCAATTCGTAGCATTACACTCGTAGATCCACCCCTCAACCAATCTCCCCACTTCGTAGACTCACCCCCCCCAACCATTTTCCCCAATTCGTAGCCTCAACCCCCAACCATTTTCCCCAATTCGTAGCATTACACTCGTAGATCCACCCCTCAACCAATTTCCCCACTTCGTAGACTCACCCCCCCCCAACTGTTTTCCCCAATTCGTAGCATCAAACCCCAACCATTTTCCCCAATTCGTATCCTCAACCCCCAACCATTTTCCCCAATTCGTAGCCTCAACCCCCAACCATTTTCCCCAATTCGTAGCCTCAACCCCCAAACCCCAACCATTTTCCCCAATTCGTAGCATAAAACCCCAACCATTTTCCCCAATTCGTATCCTCAACCCTCAAACCCCAACCATTTTCCCCAATTCGTAGCCTCAACCTCCAACCATTTTCCCCAATTCGTAGCTTCACACTCGTAGATCCACTCCTCAACCAATCACCCCACTTCGTAGACTCAACCCCCCTCCCCACCATTTTCCCCAATTCGTAGCATCAAAACCCCAACCTTTTTCCCCGATTCGAAGAACCACACTCGTAGATCCACCCCTCAACCAATCTCCCCACTTCGTAGACTCACCCCCCCCCCAACCATTTTCCCCAATTCGTAGCATCAAACCCCAACCATTTTCCCCCAATTCGTATCCTCAACCCCCAACCATTTTCCCCAATTCGTATCCTCAACCCCCAACCATTTTCCAAGTCGTAGCCTCAACCCCCAACCATTTTCCCCAATTCGTAGCTTCACACTCGTAGATCCACCCCTCAACCAATCTCCTCACTTCGTAGACTCACCCCCCCCAACCATTTTCCCCAATTCGTAGCATAAAACCCCAACCATTTTCCCCAATTCGTAGCCTCAACCCCCAACCATTTTCCCCAATTCGTAGCCTCAACCTCCAACCATTTTCCCCGATTCGTAGCCTCAACCCCCAACCATTTTCCCCAATTCGTATCCTCAACCCCCAAACCCCAACCATTTTCCCCATTTCGTAGCATAAAACCCCAACCATTTTCCCCGATTCGTAGCCTCAACCCCCAACCATTTTCCCCAATTCGTAGCCTCAACCTCCAACCATTTTCCCCAATTCGTATCATTACACTCGTAGATCCACCCCTCAACCAATCTCCCCACTTCGTAGACTCACCCCCCCTCCCCACCATTTTCCCCAATTCGTAGCATCAAAACCCCAACCTATTTCCCCGATTCGAAGAACCACACTCGTAGATGCACCCCTCAACCAATCTCCCCACTTCGTAGACTCACCCCCCCCCCCCCAACCATTTTCCCCAATTCGTAGCATCAAACCCCAACCATTTTCCCCGATTCGTAGCCTCAACCCCCAACCATTTTCCCCAATTCGTAGCCTCAACCCCCAACCATTTTCCCCAATTCGTAGCTTCACACTCGTAGATCCACCCCTCAACCAATCTCCCCACTTCGTAGACTCACCCCCCCCACACATTTTCCCCAATTCGTAGCTTCACACTCGTAGATCCACCCCTCAACCAATCTCCCCACTTCGTAGACTCACCCCCCCCAACCATTTTCCCCAATTCGTATCCTCAACCCCCAACCATTTTCCCCAATTCGTAGCCTCAACCCCCAACCATTTTCCCCAATTCGTAGCCTCAACCTCCAACCATTTTCCCCAATTCGTAGCTTCACACTCGTAGATCCACCCCTCAACCAATCTCCCCACTTCGTAGCATCACACTCGTAGATCCACCCTTCAACCAATCTCCCCACTACGTAGACTCACCCCCCCCCAACCATTTTCCCCAATTCGTAGCATCAAACCCCAACCATTTTCCCCAATTCGTATCCTCAAACCCCAACCATTTTCCCCAATTCGTATCCTCAACCCCCAACCATTTTCCCCAATTCGTAGCCTCAACCCCCAACCATTTTCCCCAATTCGTAGCCTCAACCCCCAACCATTTTCCCCGATTCGTAGCCTCAACCCCCATCCATTTTCCCCAATTCGTAGCTTCACACTCGTAGATCCACCCCTCAACCAATCTCCCCACTTCGTAGACTCACCCCCCCCCAACCATTTTCCCCAATTCGTAGCCTCAACCCTCAACCATTTTCCCCAATTCGTAGCTTCACACTCGTAGATCCACCCCCCAACCATTTTCCCCAATTCGTATCCTCAACCCACAACCATTTTCCCCAATTCGTAGCCTCAACCCCCAACCATTTTCCCCAATTTGTAGCATTACACTCGTAGATCCACCCCTCAACCAATCTCCCCACTTCGTAGCATCACACTCGTAGATCCACCCCTCAACCAATCACCCCACTTCGTAGACTCAACCCCCCTCCCCACCATTTTCCCCAATTCGTAGCATCAAAACCCCAACCATTTTCCCCAATTCGTAGCCTCAACCTCCAACCATTTTCCCCAATTCGTAGCTTCACACTCGTAGATCCACCCCTCAACCAATCTCCCCACTTCGTAGCATCACATTCGTAGATCCACCCCTCAACCAATCACCCCACTTCGTAGACTCAACCCCCCTCCCCACCATTTTCCCCAATTCGTAGCATCAAAACCCCAACCTTTTTCCCCGATTCGTAGAACCACACTGCATCCACTCCCCAATACGTAGACTCACCCCCAACCATTTTCCCCAATTCGTAGCATTACACTCGTAGATCCACCCCTCAACCAATCTCCCCACTTCGTAGCTTCACACTCGTAGATCCACCCCTCAACCAATCTCCCCACTTCGTTGACTCTCCCCCCCCCCAACCATTTTCCCCAAATCGTAGCATCAAACCCCAACCATTTTCCCCAATTCGTATCCTCAACCCACAACCATTTTCCCCAATTCGTAGCATAGAACCCCAACCATTTTCCCCAATTCGTATATTCGTATCCTCAACCCCCAACCATTTTCCCCAATTCGTAGCCTCAACCCCCAACCATTTTCCCCAATTCGAGCATTACACTCGTAGATCCACCCCTCAACCAATCTCCCCACTTCGTAGACTCACCCTCCCCCAACCATTTTCCCCAATTCGTAGCATCAAACCCCAACCCCAACCACAAACGTTGCTTGCTCCCATACTACTAGGGATAACTTATAAAAAAACAAAAAAGATTTCATTCAAATAGTTGTTGTAGTACAGATTAAGATATAAAAAAAAAAAAAAAAATGTTTATTGCATAAGCTTGTGTAACTTTACTTGTACAACTTACTTAAAGACCTCCTTTTAAGTAAAGTATATATTTGTGATAGGAGGTCCCGCACTTCTATGCCAATTCAAGTAAATGGTACTCGTAACAGTGGTGTACTAATAGAAAGATAGAAAGTAATTAAAATATAGTTAAAATTAAACAAAAATAAAGAACTTAATTATATCCTAAATTTGCATATTGTGTGGTTCATGTGTGTATTTGTGTGTGGAGTGTTATGTGTGTGTGTGGTGTGCCATACGTGAATGTGTCAATTGTGTGTGTGTGTTTGTGTGCTAGGGTGTATACTGTTTGATGGTGAGTGTGTGTATTTTTAACTCATATTAATGGTGCTTGCAGCAATAATTCAATGTCATCATAAGTTTTTAGTTTTAGCCATTCAATTAATGCTATTTTGCAGTCTTTAGTAGTCATAGGATGGATGTTAATTATTTTATTTATTTTATTGTATACGTCGGCGGAATTTGTGTTGAATTGTCTTTTGGCATAACTGGTTTTAACAAATTCTACTGGAGCAACTCGGTATTTGCGTCTCCTGTGCTGAGAGTGAGGGTCATAGGGTAGAACTTTGTGTAATTTTAAGACAGTATAGAGTATGTACAATTTTCGAACTGTGAGAATACCGCTAAGGGAGTATAACTCATTTGTTGGAAATCTGTATGGTTTAGAATACATAACTTTGATAAGAGATCTTTGTGCTCGCTCTAGCTCAAGAAACTTCGTTTTTGTCGCACCACCCCACACGGGTATACAGTAGACAAGAACTGATTGAGCCAGAGAGACATAAATTTCAGTTAACAGTTTTTTAGTTGTCACATGTCTTAGATTTTTAAATATCCAGATAAGTTTTCTCGTACGAGCCATAACCGTATCTGTATGAGTATGCCAAGATAACCGCTGATCAACTATTATACCTAGGTATTTTATATGGCTCACTTTTTCAATCTCTTTACAGTTACAATTTGTGCTAGAAATACTATGACAAGTGTGGATTTTGAGGGTTACGCTAGTACCGGGTTGAGTGTTATTATATTTTGTAAATGCAATATATTTTGTTTTAGATATATTTAGTGTTAAAAGATGTGAGTTCAGCCAAATACCAATTTTGAAAAGCCCCTTTTCAGCAGATTGATATACAGACTCCCATGTATTGCCAGTGAATGCGATAGCTGTATCATCAGCATATGAGAAAACTCGTCCATTATCTAATTTCATATTGCAGAGATGGTTAATGTATATTAAGAATAGAGCCGGGCCCAGTACGCTGCCTTGCGGAACGCCGTAGGTCACGTAAGTCTCCTTGCTAATGTACTCTCCAACCTTAACCTTTTGCCTACGATCACGAAGATAATCTATAAGTAGTGCTAACGGTAGTCCTCTTACGCCTATACCTTCTAGGCTACGCACAAGAATGGGTACAGAGACGGTATCGAAAGCTTTTTTTAAATCAAGAAATACAGTTAAGCACTTTTTCCCTGAATCTACTAACTTAACAATGTGAGTGGTTAATTCTTCCGTGGATAATTTTTGCCTAAAACCATATTGAGATCTTTCTAGTGTTCTTATTTGCCTTTAACAGTTGTTCCTTGTCATATTTTCTTCTAAGCTTTTTGATTAAGTTATTGCAATAATTGCGATATCTTCTGTACGTAATTTGCAATATACTGTTTAGTGGATCAGATCGTAACTTTCTTTGCATATTATTTCTGTTTTGTATACAGCGTACAATTCCTAAAGTAATCCATGGTTTAATAATGCGATTTTTTCTCGGAACTAAAGTAGTAACAGTGTTTTCCTGAAGGCAGTTCTGGAGTTTGTCTATTAATTGTACAGAAAGCTTAATTGGATCATTTATTAAAATAAGTTCCGAGATATTGCACAGTTCTAAGGCTGTTATTGTTTTATCATAGTCCACAGTTGTTTTAGTTTTTGAGCATTTATATGAGTTTACTAAGTTTGATAATTTAAGCAAAATCATGCAGTGATCTGTGATAGAGGTATTTAATACAGCAATAGAAGCAGCGTTTCTTATCTTGTCTAGTTTTAGGATAAAGTGGTCCAAACAATTTTGGCCTCTAGTCGGTAAAGAATGTCCCGGTAACAAGCCGTGCATTGCAAGCATATTAAGGTAGTTTAATCTGTTCGAGCGCTCATTCGTTTGTTCAGTATGTTTATATATTATGTTTATGTTTAAGTCGCCTGTAATAACAATATTTTTATATGATTTAAGTGATTCTAGGTGATTATTTAACGAGCCTATAAAACTATCAGCATTATTATTTGAGGGGGATCGATAAATAGCAAGGACTACAAGATTGGGCATTATTATTTGTAAGCATGATGCGTGAATTAATATTATTTCCTTAACACTAGCCTTGTGATCACACTTGATATATACTGCCACGCCATCGCACTGGTTTATATGGTTACTCGTGGTATAACTGCAATAGTTTTTAATTTCAGGGGTAGGTTTATTTACGTCTAGTCTACATTCATTTAAGATCAATAGGTCTACACTAAACTTTAATTGTGTGAAAGTGATTAGTAAATCATCGAAATTACTATATATACTTCTTATGTTTTGTGAAATTATTGTAAATTCCGATTTATGTACTTGGAATTGTTTTGAAAAATCATCGATTAAATATTCTTTAGATTGCGCTATCTCTATGTCGTCTATTTCTTGCATTATTGTATGTGTGCTATTCATGATATGGGTAGGTAAGAAGTCTGAGTATTAATTCCGCGTTGTTTACGTAAATATTTTTTGCTTGATCCTCAATAAAAAATATTATCATAGAAGAAAACACATAGTTATCACAGTAGCTGAGAAAATTAACGTTGTGTAAGACGTTTATGATAAGAATATAGCTAAGCGACGACGAAATGAGGGTGTTCTGCGCGCGTATGTATTGCCAAGTTTTTAGTGTAAACAAGTAATAATAATTCAAATAATTTAGTATATCAACAATTGTTATGTTTTTGTATAGACAGCGTTTACGTTGTAAATAAACGTGTAGTTTGTATGTTATTAGTGGTATGGATTTCATTCGTGTGAAAGTGTATGTGAAGTTATGTGTGATTGTGTTATTGTTGTGTAAAGAGATATGGTGGGATAAATACCTTCGTTCCGTATAACTGTATGACACTAATGATTCATGTATTCTATTACATACATATATATATTGTATTATAGGTAGAAGAGAATTATTGAATGATTACAAATATGTACGGAGAAATAGTCGTGAAGGAAAAATCCCTCTTTCTTTCTTAAGAAAAGTTCTCTATTATCTACAGAATCTAGACGAGTACTACATTATAAACTAAACACATGTTCTCATAATGATTTATTTCGCAGACACGATAGGCGGTAACGTGGGCCTGGCCATAACGCAGGTGATTGGCCTGGTCGGCATGTGCCAGTACGGCATGCGACAGACCGCCGAGGTCGAGAACCAGATGACTTCCGTAAGTTTCCTTACTTAATATTATACTCGCGAAAGTTTGTTTGGATGTATGTAAGGATCAGGAGAAGGATAAAAAAGAAAAGACATCGGGAACGGAACTTAGGCGTTCACGCGGGTGAAACCGCGGCGCAAAGCTAGTATACTATACTACAGTCAGTTACACGTAGCATGATTAGAATGACGGCTGCCAAACTAGTGTGACTGGTACTGGGAAAAAGCTTGTTAAATCGATATTTCAGTTTTTAAGGAAGATTTCTTAAAATAAATTGAAGTTTATAAATGACAATTTACTAGAGATAGAATTTTGACTTAAACACCAAATTACGTCAATTTCCTGTCTCTAATCGGGATTTTTTTTACTTTAGATATGATATTGTAATAAGCAGTGAGTATATAAACAGAATATCGGTTTGGTTACACCATTTATAACTCAAGAACGGGCGGATCGAGTTTCATGATCTTTGATTTGTTTAATCCGTCTGCAAATAGAATAAATATTTTTTCTTAAAAACAAAAATATTATATTCAATGAAATTTAAAACTCTATACATTAAAATAATATCATAATTGTGTGGCCAGGTGGAAAGAATACTGGAGTACACCAACTTGCCGGCGGAACAGCCCCTGGACGTGGACAAGGAGGCCCTGAAGAGGGAACATCCTAACTTGGACTTTGAGAAGTGGCCCACTAAAGGTGAGATGAAAGTTTCTTTGACTTTGTATTAAAATTCACCCCAAAGTAACGAAATTTACTGGACTGCTAAATATTTAAGTCCATTTCATCTTTGATGCCACATTTATATTAGGTAATATATATATAATAGTAGATATAATCTTATATTTAAAATTCTCGTGTCACAATGTTAGTTACCATACTCCTCCGAAACGGCTTGACCGATTTTTATGAAATTTTATATGCATATTCAGTAGGTCTGAGAATCGTCAATCGGCTACTATCTATTTTTCATACCCCTAAGTGGTAGTAGGTAGGTAGTAGGCAGGTGCTAGGTAGAAAAAATTGCATTGCAACGCATGCCGGGTACAGCTAGTAATATATATATATTACCTAAAAAGTGACATTTGCCATTGGCAATTTCATCTTTGATGCCACATTTTAGGTATTTTTGTTTTATTTTTTTACGTAATTTTATTTTTTCCTTGATCTGAATATCATGCAATCACTTTTGTATTGTATTGTCATATCTTATATCTAAATTATCTACGGCGAGTAGTAATGATCTGTTTCTCTCATGTATCTTACCTAAGGCTTATTTACATTTTGCTTAATATGTAACATTACTGATGACCCGGTATAATTAAAAGAGATTCAATTCGATTGAATGTGTCAGATATCTCATGTTGCCGTGTAAAAAAAATGTTTTTTTTTTTTTTTTTATTATATCTCGATCTGGTTTCGAAACACATATTCAACCACATTTCTCCCACCCAGGCGAGATAGTATTCGACGACGTCTCCTTAGAGTATGAGAAGCCTCCGGGCTCGGCGGCAGAGACAGCGTACGCCATCAAGGGAGTCAGCTTCAGCGTCAGGTCCGCGGAGAAGGTGGCCGTGGTCGGCAGGACGGGCGCTGGCAAGAGTTCATTGCTGAGCGCGCTGTTTAGGTGAGAATGTGAACGAATTTTCTTTTTTTGTTTTCTTAGACGGGCCTGTTGGTCTAGTGGTTAGTGACCCTGACTGCTATACCGGAGGTCGTGGGTTCGATTCCCGCCCAGGACAAATGTCGTGTGATGAGCATGATCATTTGTTCTGGTGTCTGGGTGTAATTTATCTATAATATGTATGTATTTAGAAATATATAAGTATGTTTATCAGTTGCCTGGTTACCATAACACAAGCTCTGCTTAGCTTGGGATCAGATAACCGTGTGTGAGTTGTCCCAGGATATTATATTATTATATTATATTATTTTTGATGATTTATACTTGTTAATAAAAAATATTCTGAACAAAAATAATTTATTTTAAGTATTTCAAAAATTTATCAGGAACTTTCAATTTGATCATTGCTTGCCGTAGAAAAATTGCGCGCGTCAACTAACTTATTTTAACGTCGCGAGAATTTCTCCTTTGTCTTCTTAGTTCTTTTCTAGGTGATCTCAACAGATACTTATATTCTAAAGATCTTAGACTCTAAAGATATTTATATTATTAATATTTCATAGGTTGGCCCGCGTCTCTGGTTCGGTCCGGGTTGACGGCTTGAGCGCGTCAACCGTTGGGCTCCGCGCGTGGAGATCAAGGCTCTGTGCGTTGCCGCAGCGCCCCGCACTGTTCGCGGCGGCGCTGAGAGACAACCTAGATCCTGAGGGATTGTACTCCGATGCTGATATATATAGAGCGCTGGATCAGGTTAGTTATTTGACATGACTGTTTTTTCTATAGTAATATCTACATCCTACTCCTATGAATGTCCATTTATTAATTTAAGAGTAAATATAAACATATGTTTATACAAATACCAATGAACCAATGAGGGCTTGCTGGGCTTTGCAAGCTGAATAAGCGCAATAACGGCAGCCGTTATTAAATAAATTAATAGCTAGAACCCATATCATCTCGAGGGACCTTAACTCTGTGTTATATTGATGACTTTTAATTATATACTTGTTTGCCAATATAGGTTGAGCTACGAGAGATGGTAGGAAACATGCCAGCAGGCTTGAACACGAAGGTCGGCGACGGCGGCGGCAACCTCTCCGTCGGGCAGAGACAACTCGTGTGCCTCGCCCGCGCCGCGCTCGCCGGCTGTAAGGTGCTGATCCTAGACGAGGCCACCGCTAACGTGGACACTGAGTGAGTACATCTGCTGTGAGCCCACCGCTGGGCAACCTGTTTGTCGGACAACCCTTCTAATCCACATTTTTGTCAAAGGGTTATATATCGATATGTTTGCTGAACAAATAATCCCTGTTTGACTATTGGTTGCCACGCGCAGTTAAGCGCAAGGCTGTGTGGTTGATCGTTACAGCTTTTTAATAATATTTATGACGACCTCCGTGGTCGAGTGGCGTACGCACCGGTTTCAAGGTGTCGCTAGCTCTGAGGTCCCGGGTTCGATCCCCGGACGTGTCAATGTAGAAAATCACATTTCTACATTGTCTCGGGTCTGGGTGTTTGTGGTACCTTCGTTGTATCTGAATTCCATAACACAAGTGCTTTAGCAACTTACTTTGGGTTCAGAACAATGTATGTGATGTTGTCCGCACATGCGTTGTTTTACTCAACCATTGAAATTGACATATTAGTTGAAATTTTGTAAACTGACTCTATACCAGATGTACTCTTCACCCCTTTTGGATAGATATACCCTTTGGGTGACACCCTGCATATTATATTACTATTTTTCCCCCACAGTACGGACAAACACATCCAGTTGACGATTCGCTCGAAGTTCGCGTCGTCGACTGTGCTAACCATCGCGCATCGGCTCAATACGGTCATGGATTACGATCGCGTCATCGTTATGGACAAGTATGTATATTATAATCTACTACATTTATTATAGACCTATAAATCAATATGAAAATTATTTGTACACGACAAATAGAATAGAAAATAAAAACAAGGTTCTATTCAAATGTTGCTTAAATCAATATAAATAGCTATGAGCAACTATACAATAAAACGATGGCCAGTTTTATACTATGTTAGATTTTATCGAAATGTACCGCACGTGCTGTGTACCTACATGGATTTCCTCGGACTACACAAGACACAAAATTGTACATACTACAAGTAACCTACACACTATTGAAAGTTTGGCGTCGTACGTACATCAGTATAACATCTAAATGTTGCTATATTAACTTTCAAGATTGACGCTTTGCTGCGCTTTGACTCTTATGAAGCATGTATTTAAGGCACAAAATGTCCATTACATGTTTATAAGGCACAAAAAATAAAGAAGAATTTAAAACATTTTATAAATCTGTGTGTTTACAAGCTATTACTTAACAATATTGATGTATGTACAGGGGTCGTGTGGCGGAGTCTGGGCACCCGTTCGAGCTCCTCACGCAGGGCAACGCGCCGCGGAAAGATGACTCCGTGCCCCGGAACCGCCTGCTGTCTAAGAGCCAGGTAATAGAAACATACAAGTTTAAGATCATGTCACAGTTTGAAAGAAGAAACTTTAACATACACTAGTATAAAATTTACTATATTTATAGTAATATAATTCACGGGAATAAGCGCGTACATGCATAAATACCTTTTTTGGGGCTTGACGTTTCGCTGCAGTCTGCTTGCGACCACGGTCGGTGTAACCCGGTCGAAACGTCAAGCCCCAAAAAAGGTATTTATGCATGTACGCGCTCAGCAGTAAAAGGATCTTATCTTCAGTTCAGGGTGTTTGTCGGCAGGGAGGAATATATTCCCGTGAATTATATTACTATAAACATGCAGCGCGATAGTTTAAAAGTTAACTATATTTTGTGCATTTTATAAATAAATTTGCAGAATGTATGTATTAAGTAATATTTAATAAAGTTTGTAGGTTTTTGTTTTGTTTTTGGTATTTTATGACCCTAGAATGTTACTATTTTTATTTCAGTAATTGCAACATAATGCTATTACTTTTACCCATTACTTTCAGAACATTATTCATATTAATGTAAAATTAAATATTTACCATATTGCACCAGAAATAATCTATTTTCAGGTATAAAATCATCACTATTTTAATATTAATTGTGTTTGTAGGCGCCCCTAGCTATTCCCGAAAACTTCACGTTTGACCCGAGCAACGAGCAAACATCGGATCAGAATGAGACTCTCATTCTCTCTAGAGACAGAATACGCACCTACTCTGGAAGGTAAGATCATTATAAGATATAAGGATGACTGAAAAAAGGAAACCTTGTTTATCAACACAACTTAACACCAGTGTTGTATTTTTCCGCGAACCAACGCTTTCTGATAGCAAAAAGTATCTATTCAGAATTTAACATGTAGTTAAATATTTTGTCAAAATTATTATAAGTTCAACCCCACGAAAAAGTCAAAATATTATTCCATAGGCAATTAAAACTTTCTATACAGTAATTTTAGTTATCTAGTATCATAAATATGATAATCTAAAACAATCCGCACCCGTTCATAGAATTTTCTGCAGACCGTGTTGGTGTAAACCGGCACTGCCTATCACGACCAATTTCTGGAAAAAGTAGACTACATATACAACGGCCAAGTTGTATCAATAAAGTTAAAAATAAACCATAACAATTTAATGAAAGTTAAATAACATTACAACCTTAGACTATAGATAACTAAACCAATAGTATCGCTAGTTTTCCTTCGTGCCAAGCGGGAGCACTTTTTGTCTGTATCTAGTACATTCGTTTACTGATTTAAAGTTATTTTTCGCGCAACGACAGACTTATATGCGAAAATATCGATGGTTTCGACATTGTTAGGATAATATTAGGGTTTTAGATAGTTTTATTAAAACAGCGCGCTCCGTCTTGATACAAAATTTACGATAAAACTAGTTCATACTAGTGCTCACGGTTCATACACTGATAGGCTCACTCTTTAGTTTCTTATCTATACTCTAAGATTACAACCTTTTCAGGTCGGAACTATCGGAGCCAGAGAATAGTGGCATATTCAAGGCTCTTGTCGAGCAGACCGGGCCCGAGACCGCCGCGCTGCTCTATAAGATGGCTGAAGAGGTAACTTATATAGCTTATGTTATAGTTTTATTTGTAAAATCATCAATTTACATGTCATTGTGTATTTAGAGTTGTCAAAGCATATAATGTATTATGGACAAGACATCATTTAGACTTATCATACAATAGTTATGTAAAAAACAGTAGTAGATAATACTGTCGCAAGGTTTTATTTAATCAAACGCATATTAAAAATACTGGCAGTAATATAAAGTAACTATGTTTATCAATACTTAAAGGCTAAATTCGTATAAAACATTTACATTATAATTTAATACCTTTTTGCTTTACAGAGCTACAACAAAATGCAAGAATCAAAGAAGAACTCGTGAAGACGCACACTAGAGTAATGTAACACATTCCTACAGCCCTTTACACGTTGGCTAACCAATGTCGGCCAATGGCAACACTTATACTTTATAGCACATTGTTTTGAGAATAATAATTTCAGAGACATTTAATAAAATCGTTAAAAATGATCCGGAGATCATATTATAATGTACATCAACAAAAAAAAAAGACTAAAATTTCCTTTTTTGTTTGTCTTATTGTTGTCATGACAACGGTACAGGTCGTCTTGGTTAGCCAACGTAAGGGCAATGCCATTTTGGGTAATCTATATACCACCAGTATTTAAACTATATAATAATTACTTAATTTAATTACTAATTAATGCGTACTTAGTACTACTTGGTGTCAATTTTCAAATGCCTTACTATGCCTTTGTAAAACAATTTTGTGAGAGCTTCTAGCAGCGCCACTAGTGGAGAATAATGGAACTAAAGTGCCTCCGTCTAGATACGCCGTAGTTTGCCACTAGAAAAATAATTTGGCTTTTAAACAGCACCACGGATTTTGGTGGAGAAAAATGGAATTAAAAGTGTCTGCTTCTAGATACATTTTTAGTTCGGTACATAAAAATAAATTGGTTAGAAAAATGTTGCCTGGTTATGAAGAATAGGAATAATGATTGAATTAATTCTGCAGGGTTTTTTGTAGAACATTGATAACACGCTTTACTATATTATTATCATCTTAAGAAACAACTTAAAGAATTTATTTGTGATTTTTCTTACATTTTGTAAGTTTTCGTATGTAACACATAACATACCATCACGCCTGTATCCCCGAAGGCTTAGGCCGAGGTGTACCAATGTACACCCACAGTTCGCCGGTATGTTTAGGTCCCATGTAATAGGGGGCGAGATTTTTCGTCTGTAAAATAGATATTAATAGCCTATAACTGCACCTGCCCCAAAGAACTCAATTACTTTAATATAAAACTACTTTTATATAGAAATCTGGTGTTAGAAGGTACTTACTTCTCTTATTTTTATATGGATCAGCAGAAATTTCTGAATTACTAATTAAAATCACTCGAAATATATTTTGCATAGAATAATATATATAGAAAAAAGTAATCCATATTTATTTGTTACAATAAATAAATAATTGAAATAAAAAGTAAAAATCAACGAAATTGATTTATACTTAATTAATATGATTATTATTTACTTTTTTTTATGGAAATCTCAATGATATTATAAAGGGAAGATACGTTACGTTCATACTGATCGGTATCCAGAAATTGTTGCGTTGTTATTACGAATGTACTTACATGTAGGTGTATAGTCATTTTCAACTACGACTGCGATAGATGATAGAGAACGTATGGTACAGAAAGAGATAGCTATCTGTAGTGTGTTGCGCACAGACACGCTTCGTTTCGCTCGCCGCTATTAACCGACTAAAACAAATCATGACAATTGTCTGAATTTGTTCTCAACAACTTTTGCGCGCCAGTGCGATATCTACCTTTTTTTATTTATAATAACATTGGGAAATCTAAAATTATGTTTTTTTTAATATCATGTTTATTTCTTCGGTGCTATAAATAGTATAGTTACTAGATACGGTGTGCAATTACTGATGCAATTATTTATTATTATATTTACTTGCTAGACGAAAACGCAATTATATACTTAAAAATGCATTTTTGGAAGTGTTCGACTAATTTTAGCCTTTTCCCAAGCTATGTTGGGGTCGGCTTCCAGTCTCACCGGATTCAGCTGAATACCGTATGTCACAGAGCGACTGCCTATCAGACCTCCACAACACATTTCAGACTAACGAAGTTAAAAATGAACTGACAAGTTCAAGAGTCAAATTAAAGACTATTTTTAAGTAAAAAAACTAGTAGGGCGATGCCAAAATGCATTTAGGAAAAAAAAATACAATTACAGTATACTCATATAAGAATTCTTATAAAATCGCGCACATTTTACACTATTTTCTATAGCTAAAGAAAGTTCTATTTGACAAATTATAGTTTTTATTATTTTTATAATTATCCCATATTTTGTAAATTTAATGTGAATAATGTCTTACGAACAGTATTTTTTTCGTCTCTTAATTATTTTAATTTTATTTACAAAATGTTTTAAATTGTTGTCTTGTTATATCAAACGGTACTTATGAAAACCACAGATTATAAAATTGCCTTGTGGCGCAAAGAATATACTTATAAGTAGGAATACTTAACTTGCAATGCAGTTATTATTTTTTGTACTTAATGCAAATTACTTAAAGATTTTTAAGGAAAAAAGCCCTTTTTTTGCACTTATATACCTAACTAAATACAAACTCGTGAAACGATTGTCTATTTACTTATGTTTGTTCAATGGCTGTATACTCAAAGGCAACTCAATTATAAGTCGCCGTTAAGTCTCATGGTGTCTTATCAGTTTAAGGTGAAAAATACAGGGTGTAACAGAATAAAGGCAACCTTAGACACCCCAATCAGTATATTAAATTATACGTCCGAAACAACATCCGTAATTCAATTAATTTAAAATCACAAGGTTTGGCCTAGTGATTTTATACAAAATAGTTATCCTTATACGTAAAACGTCAGGGCGAGCGGCGCGGGCGGCTCAAAAGGTATTTCCGTCAAAAATTAACACCTTGTAATGCCAGAAATCGATTAAGAAGCACATTCTAACCAATTCAACTACTTTCAGGAATTGCGTTCATTCTGTTACACGTTGTACAGACAGATATACTTTAAAAACGTCTTAAATTTAATTGTTGGTTGAGTATGTAGGCGTTAGGTAAATGGTTACAAAGACATTTTTAATATCGACATTTGAAATACGTTGATCGTGTGTTATATTGAGTTATTAATGAATAATGATGCATTTGATATGCCTCGCATTATTAAAAGTTCATTCTCTTAGTGTAAGTTTTATAATAAATTTGTAGCCAGTAACTGTCTTATAAATAATTCTTACAAAAACAAACCGATTTCAAAATAAAGTCTTATATGGTTTTCTTATGGATCCCACTGTCATAACTGGACCAAATTAAAATGGGACCACACGGGAAGTACCACCTTTCAAATAAAAAAAGAATCATTAAATCACCCTAACAGTTTATCTAGTAGAAAGTTCTGAGGAAACAAACATAAAAAATATACAGTCGAATTGTGTACCTCCTCCTTTTCGAAGTCGGTTGAAAAGGAGACTCACAAGTAGGTAAAGAAAATAATAGTAACTATAAAAAAAAAATTAGTCGTAATCAAGGTAATTTACTTAAAGATAAAGTATGATTGCTTAAACTTTTTTTTTATTTTAAGACAGTGTTCAAATACGTAAAGTCTCATGCGTATAAAAATGAGGTATCATAAAAACGTTATTAAACAACTATTCTATATGTAAGTATGAAACTGTTCACCCAATTTAAAAAAGTCTCTGACATATATTTATTTTAATTATGACTGTCATGTCATTTCAGTTGGGCGGGAACAAGTTTGTTGTAAAACTTACACTGGGAGTATTTGAAATTACTTTTACATATTTATAAATACATTGTACTTAGATATTGTAACATTATGAAACTAGCCAATTTATATTATTATGTAATTATTTTTGTCAATTATAATTTAATGTTAATTATGTAAAATATTATAAAGCATATAATGTTAGGTTTATCAATAAATATAAATATTTTGTAATATTGCCTGTGTAGTTAAAAAGTCAAGTGTTGCCAGCTTTTGTATATATTTTAAAACTTTGATAAAGTCTCAAAAAGATTTAATATTTCAACTTTTTAGGGTCCCGTGCCGAAAAGGTATCAACAAAACCCAATAAAAACACAGTTGAAATATTCCCTGTATTTTTTTTAGCCGTTATAACAACAAATAAATAAAAATATATTAAAGGATTCTATAAAAAATGGTATGGAACCCATAATTTAATACAAAACAAGCTCAAAATATTGATGTTTGTATTTGAAACGATTAAAATATTAATGAGGATCGTGACTGTATGTCAATCTTGATTGACATACAGTCACGATCCTCAGCATTGAGGGAACGACCAGAAAGAAGAAGAAGAAAATATTAATATTTGTTGATAAAAGCATGTTAACTGGTTCTATTAATGTACAAATACGGCCTGTTGCGGCTCAAACGCACCAGTGGTACCCCTTGTGATATATTATAGTAAATAAATATATTTTTAACTACCCATTGTTTTCTTTGTATAAACAAATCACAAAAAAAAAAATCTTAAAATTATGTCACTAAATCTTACATTAGGTACATACCTGTGATAGGAGGTCCCGCTCTTCATAATATTATGTTATAATCAATTATTGTGCATGTAGCCGTGGGTATGGATTTAGAAGTATAAAATATGTTTATCACAGTGTTTCATCACAGTGAGATCATATTGCGTAGGCCGGAACACAAATAATAAGTAACATGAAGGTAGTTCGAGCAACATCAACTGTCAAGACGAACGCCATTTCAGTCTGCCCGTGATCATGATACCTGCAAAGGTGTCGAAACGTCGGGACCTAAAATCTCAATACAAACCGCGATAAAATCCGTAAAAGTAGTTTTATTTCAATGTCTAACATTCGCGGAAATCTTAGAAATCAATGTTTATCAGTGTCCGGTTACCATAGTGCAAGATCAGCCTAGTTTGGGATCAGATATGACCGTGTGTGTGAGTTGCCCCAAGATATTATGTTTAAAGTAAAGATAAAGCATATCAATACTACGAGATGAATAAAAACTGAACCGATTTTCATGTCTGTCATTACGTGAGTGAATGAAACAGATTATAAAATGTATAAAGTACATGTGATGTCTCAACTTGAAATAAACTCCGATCGAACGTTCCCTATAAATTAGCAGTATCATTTATCACTCCTGGACAAAGGCCTCCCCTTCCGAACCCGGGTGAGTTTATTATTGATATTAATTATGTTGTGTTAATATGTTCTGTAGGTATTTAGGTTGGAAGTCCATACACACCTAATCCAGCCTATAAACGTCCCACTGCTGGGCACAGGCCTCTTCCCATATAGAGAAGGCGTACGAGCATTGATCACCACGCTTGCTCTCTGTGGATTGGCGATTTCAGATCCCAAATTTTGGAATCCAGGTTTCCTCACGATGTTTTCCTTCACCGTTAGTCAGAAGTGTCTTAGAATCTGCAACCTTGTGCATACAAATCCGTTCATTAAACCGCTAGGCCACCACGCCATTTTTAGTATGTACCTTATACCTAATTTGTTTTTGGTAGGTACCTACTTACTAAGGGAATCACTATTAAATAAAACACTTAAATAGCAGCTGAATATTTATTTAAATACCATTTTACAAACAACCAAACCCGTCTAACTGAGTGAGCAAATATTGCAACAGATACTTAATAATTAATAAATTAGATAATAAATAAACAATTTACATTAAAACAATGCTGTGGATATGCGTACCAACTGTAAATACTGGCAGAGATACAGGGGCAAAGATTAAATAATAGTATTCAAAAAATTCACTTCGAAAAAGAAAATAATTGAATAACGACTCTAGGCGTAAGGGAATAAAGTGCAATTTAGCGAGAAGTGACTATCGTGATATTAAAATAATTATTGCCACTCTCTTCTTACACGTAACTCTGTTACTGTCTTGACTAGCGCGATGCGTTATTTTCACATATAGGTACCTACTATAAATAATAATAATACATTGTAATTTGTTAAGTTTTTATATGTAAAATAGAGACATTCATGACGGGCCTGTTGGTCTAGTGGTTAGTGACCCTGACTGCTATACCGGAGGTCGTGGGTTCGATTCCCACCAAGGACAAATCTTTGTGTGATGAGCACGATCATTTGTTCTGTGTCTGGGTGTAATTTATCTATAATATGTATGTATTTATAAATATATAAGTATGTTTATAAGTTGCGTGGTTACCATAACACAAGCTCTACTTAGCTTGGGATCAGATAACCGTGTGTGAGTTGTCCCGGAATATTATGGCTCCTACACACAGTGCCGGCGGCAGTGCCGCCGGGCAAGCCGCCGCCGGCCAAGCCGTCGCGCGTCGTCACACAAACAAATGCCGGCGGCTCCTTTGTGCGGCTTTGAATGCCGCCGGGCGCACGGCGGCTTGGCCGGCGGCTCGCCCGGCGGCACTGCCGCCGGCACTGTGTGTAGGAGCCATTATATTATTTGAATATTATTCGTTATTACTATATTGCAGTTTAGTTGGTACGCATAACACTCAGCGCTACCTAATATCAAAAAATATCACGCTACGCTACTAAAACGTAAAAATTAAGTAGGTACCCATAGTTTTACTATTTTACAAAAATAAATAGTTATTCGATAGCTAATAAGTTTTGTTTTGGGGAATTGCTAAGACATTGCTATGAGTAAAATAGCCGTCACTAAATATTGCATTATTATAAATATTAGGAGGTTTTGTAAATGCATTGCTCCTATTTAATTTTCGTTATATCTTCAACGTTATTATTGAAATATATTTTATATATTTATGTAGGATCCATTGTTTGGCTCTTTCAGACTATTTTCATGCATTAACACATAACTATTTTGAGGGAGTTAAAAATCATTATTTTTTATTGTCTGCTTATGCAATATCCCCAACAAAAAAGCTAAATAATTGCTATCTCTAATTGATAATTTACTAAAACAAGTAAAACACTATAAGCAAGTTTGTTGTTGTAGAAGCATAAACGCATTTTGTCTGCTAACTGGGCCTCGATTCAGCTATTTTAATGCATGTCAGTGGTCGGTCAGAGTACTTTGCCTAATTTTCGTATTCAGACAAGCCTACAATAAAATCATATTGAACTCTCGAAGAGAATGATCGTAATGACAGTTAGCAGAATGCCAATTATCGTAAAAATGACCAAATGAAGCAGGCCATTCGGTCAATTCAAGCAACTCTTAAATAGCGGAATGAGGCCCCTGCTAATTCGATTAGCTAATTGTTCCGTGGCGTTATAACCTAATCAGCATTCCAAGCTACAATTTCAAGCAAGCTTCTACATACGTCCATTTAACACTTACGTTAACAATCAATAATAAAAATAGAATATATATTTCATTTTAATAATAATTTATACTAACAAAACTACTTATTTTACAACCCATATAAATAAGAAAAATATTTTTTTATAATCTTTGTAGTTTGGATAAAACGGTTCTAGTTAATTAAAGCACAACTTTAAAATTGCCTATTGCTATTCGTCGACAACGAATTCTGTAATTTCAATAATTTACACATGAGTGTAATCAACGCATTTTTTTAAAGTTATTAAGAACTATAGCGGTATTGATGAAATTTATATTTAGCCCCTGGGCCCTGAGGTAAAAAAGGATCATACAGATAGATGAATAGAGAAACTTTCTCCCTTTTGTCGATTAAAAAATACCTTAATAATAATTGAAACTGTGTTTTGGCATCATTTTAAGCATTCAGCGCTTTTTTTCTGTATTTGAAAGAGGAAGGATATACATAAAACAACAAAAAATAAACATACACCATTTATTTGATTGGTCCCATTCAATTAATATAATTAAATAATAGTTACGTGCTCTATGGACGATACAACACAACATGGCTTATTGCAGCGCTTTGTAAGCCTCACTATACACTTCAAGCAGTGACTGCTTCGAGCGGTCGAAAAAACAAAATCGAGCGGTCGACAGCGAGCAGTCCGTGTATGTTGATCTAACTACTCGAGTTCGTGTAAGAGTAGAATTGAAACTCCATTAAAAACATATATTTTTTCACTTTTTTAGACTAAAATGTACATTATTTAAAATAGTCAATGAAATAACATCAAATTTTTTGGCCTATACTTGATAATATACGAAATAACGCAAATATATAATTAGTTAACAATTAACATTTTTTACTATGAAATTATAACTCGTGTCAAAAAATAATCGTCATCCTTGTCAATGTCGGGAAACGTGCCCAGAAGGCTGGCAGCATTACCACGTTGAATGGCTATGCAGTTTTCTCTGTGCAAGGAACAAACCAGCCCTCTGATCATGAACTTATATTGTGTGAGTTTTAATTTAAAACAGCCTTTTATTTTTTATTATACATAAAACATGAAAAATAAATATTATAATAATGGAGTTACAATTCTAAAACCAATGCGGTTTATACAATGTTTTCAACAATAAATTATAAAACAATTTTAAACAGGAATGTATATAGTACATAAAACAAGTATATAGAACAAAATATCCAAGTTTTTATACTTGGTATGATAAATATTTTTTCTTTTATATCAAATTTAAGGAAGTTAATGAAAAAGATAATATGAAGTCCCCTAATTTCAAAGTTTTTATTTGGGGTAGGGCAAATTGCTAAAGTAGGTATATAAGTAGGGTTAGGTAGAGTAAGTATTTAAATAAATTAAAAAAAAAACATTTATCACACCAAATAATATCATGATAAGATCCGTTTCGCCTCATTACAGCAACAAAATGTATTTCACATATTTTGTATACATTTTTACAAGTTTAAATACAATGTGTACATAATGTATATTTTATACATTTCGAGATTAAAACCTGATTTCGTTGGTTTTTACGTATATAATTGGGTAGTCACATTTAAAAAGATGTTTTTAATGTCTTAGTTTAACTTAGCCATTTTAAAATGCTGGTGTTATTAACAGCTTCGGTAATGGCACCCACCGTGGGACTCACAAGCGTGGTGATCGATGCTCGTTCTCTGTATGAGAGGACTGCAATGGGACAGTTAATTAACAAGTAACAAATTAAAACATCTTTTTAAAGGTTTTTTTTATAAGTTTTAGGGGAAATTACGTAACAATGGGTAAAGTTTAAAAATTTATTTTGTCATGTCTGGACAGAAATCACAGCCAAATTATGGTGAGGCGTAGATATTTTAACTGCAGAAAAATTAACCACAGTTTTGGAAAGGCCGATCTACATAAAAGTTAACTATTTATTTAACTTCAGGTCAAATCTATGTTTTAATGGAATTATAATCGTGATTTCGATACATTTATAAATTTAAAATGATACAAAAATTGAGAAAACTTTAAAAACTACTGAAATGTTAAATTAATTAGTTAATTAGGGAGGTACTATAAATGGCAGTTTATTTTATATGAGTTAAGTCCAAATAATGATATATTTGCTATAACTACATAACCTATTGGGTTAATTATTTAAAATACCTGGAAAGTGTCAAGGCGCAACTTGGGAGACGTTTCTGCCCAGCAGTGGGCTACGATAGACCGAGTTTATTAAACAAACTTGCTTTTTAAAGGTATTTATTATCAAAAAGTAACTTTTTTCGGGTTTCCGTATATTTTTTTTTAACAAATATGTTATTTCTATGTACTTTTTACAATAAGGATTTTCGTGATTATAAAATCTAAAAGACAAGCCGTCTTGTGATTGGTGGAAATTGACAGATAGACCTTAATGGATGTAAAATATAAATTTTCTTGAATACAGAGTAATAAATTCAAATTATTAAGTTTCGTGTATTAAAAAATTATTGTTTCAGTGTCCAGGTATTTTAAATAACTATAGAAAAGGTGTAACAAACTAATATAAATAAATTCAGTTATTTGGTATTGGTGACAAACCTAAGTATAATTTAATTCTGATCTTAAAATAATGTATTCGTTTACGTTACTGCTAAATTATATTATTCAATCTATTTTAATTTGTTTGAACGAGGTAATCTCGGAAACTAAAAATCGGATTTGAGATTTTTTTTTATTTTGATAGACCATAGACCAATTCTCGAGGAAGGCTATTTAACACCAAGTACTTGCTTAGAGAAAAGCGAGTAAAACCGCAGGGCAAAGCTAGTAAGTACAATTGTAGTATGTCATTTTTATATACTTTACAGTAAAAACATAGTTAGGACTTAGCCCAGCAGTGAAGAATGGTAATTTTCGACGTTCCTTTCCTTATGCCCAGCCGCGGACATGACGGTTACCAACGTTCCTTATCTTTGCTAGGCAGTGGAAATCTTTGTTACTCCAGTTTGCCCAGCTGTGGGAAACTTAAGTTCCGTTTTACCCAGCTTTTGGCATGTTACTTATTAACGTTTCCTTTCGCCCAGCAGTGGGATAGTAAACAATATAATAAAGCAGTAATATAAACTAGTTAGCCCCGTATAAATATGTACCCTATGTAATTTGTTCGTTCTATTATCATAAATTAACTAATTATTGTTCCATTTCTAACGCCGACAGTTTTCTTAAGAATTCCGAGCGCTGGGATGGGGTGAGTTCCTGTGGAAAAAGGGTAAATAATTAAGTTTAACATAACATACCATCACGCCTGTATCCCCGAAGGGTTAGGCAGAGGTGTACCAATGTACACCCACAGTTCGCCGGTATGTTTAGGTCCCATGTAATAGGGGGCGAGCCTATTGCCACTAACCGGGCACAAATCCAAACTCCGACCCGCTACTGAGAATTTCATAGAAAAACCCAATAACACCTTGGTCGACTTGGGAATCGAACCCAAGACCTCTAGCGTAGCAGTCGCGCTACCACTAGAACCACTAGGCCAACGAGGCAGTTATAAAGTTTAACAATAAGAATAAAATAGTATTTCATGTTCAAACACAAAAATAGACGAATTCCTGCATTCTGCTGTACAAAGTACGTAAATAGACATAAGAATAACTATTATAGTACTTGTAAAAGTTAAATAAATAAACTTTATATTTTTTTTATTTCATGTTTAAAGGACTGAATTGAAACGTGATTTTTCGTTCGAGTTGAAATTAATAATTGAGGGGTAAAGCTATTTATTTAGTCATTTTTATTAACTCTTTTATTAACTGCTGTAGACTAGAACTGTATTCTTGTCTGGTCCCTGGTAAAAAGAGGAATGACAAGTCTTCAGTGGTCTTAGCCAGTGAGCGGATAGAATCCTAGAAAACTTTAGACCGGATAACTACATATCCAGTACATGAAAAAGAATGTGAGCCGTCACGGGACGCCTGGCAGATGTGAAACATCGATATTATTTTGTAAAAGTAATATGCAGTATAGCAAAAAATAAATAATGCAAAAGTAAATATGTCATAATGATAAAAAAACTTTTTTGCAAAAAAACAAAACCGACTTCAAAAATCGATAAAAGCACTAAAAAGTTAAAAATAATACTATAACCTGCCTATATTAATATACCTAACCTAAACTACGATTAACCTGTAATAGAATTTAACAATTTTTGGAGTCGGTGCCAAGCTAAGTAATGAAACTACTGGTAATTCCTGAGTATATTGATGTGTATTGTGTTTGTAAAAATATATTATTAATATTGTTAATTGTAAACGTTAGTATCTTTTTTTCTTTGTGTCTTAATATTAGGTAATCTGTCATAAAGTATTTTTGTTGTGTTCCGATTGGAATTAATATTTAGAAGCTGTAAGATTTATGTTTACTTTTTCTGCGCTTAGTCTGTAGGTATATAGTGATTTAAGTTTTGTATATTGCTTGGCACCGACTCCAAAAAATTATTAAATTGTATTATAGGTTAATCGTAGTTTAGGTTAGGTATATTAATATAGGCAGGTTATAGTATTATTTTTAACTTTTTAGTGCTTTTATCGATTTTTGAAGTCGGTTTTGTTTTTTTGCAAAAAAGTTTTTTATTTGTTTATTTTTAGTGACATATTTTTAATCTTAGATAATATGGGTAGACCTTCAGTTGACACCCTTTCATCATCCTCATGATAGGTAATTTCCATCAAACGAAATCCGGTGCCACGCATCTCACATCCAACGAATTCCCGCTACATTCACGGGGTCATCTTGGCTTCATCATCAGATCTGATAGTAGAATGGTTCTTATTGAACGTAAATGCTTCACTTGTTGTAGAAAATACCAAAATCGCTGTACGTTTTCCTATAAAATTTGAAGAGTTCCCTCGATTTCGCCAAGATTCCATCATCAGATCCCGACTTGGTGACTATGGGACCATTTGGGAAGTATACCCTTTCCAACAAAGAAAAAATATTTCAAATCGGTTGGAAAGCAACGGAGATATGAGCGAACAAACATAAAAAAAAAAAAAACATACAAACATCCGAATTGAGAACCTCCTCCTTTTTTTTAAAGTCGGTTAAAAATAAAATATTACGATTTTTTTTCGCGCATGCGCGCCACGCCAGAAATCGGTTTTACGTGCGGCTATTGATGTTTCACATCAAAAAGCCCAAAATAGATCTAGTTACGTTCTAGAGCATTTTTTTAAGTAGGTTTTACTAAATATAGTAAATTTAACATAGGCTATTTTAATTAAGAAATCGTTCGTTTTCCTAGAAGTGTACATATTATATTGTTTTTCTACACTGCGAAAAAATGGTGGGATGCAATTGTAGTCGCAGGGACGAGTTGAAAAGTGGAGGCCATTGTCCAGCAGTGGGACAGTATGGGCTAATAATCATAAAAAATGAATTTTGAGTCTTTACGTGAGTATTTATTTGTATTTGGCTTTTTGGTGACTATGTTTTACTTTTTATAAGCTGTAAGTTTTTTATATACTAAATGAATAATTAATAATTTCTCACCAGCACAAGATTATTAACAGCCTGCAGCAGCGCGTCCTGGTGTATGGAGCGCAGGTTCCTCTCGAGCACCGAGTTGTCGTCACCGGCTTGGGCCTCTAGCCATTTGCACACCGCTTCGTTGTCGTGCTCCCATTGATGCGACTAGAGAATATAGGTAGGTATTAATACCAGAACTAATGTAAGGACACGGTAAAACATAGATATTACGTAATTAGCATAGAAATACATAAAATAGAATATGTTTATCCACTAGTTGGATTAAGGGTCGGTTCATATTAAACGGAAAATGCGTCACGTATTATCGACGATTATTGGTCAGATATGGACCGACCCAGACAGTGTGTTTCAAAAACCATGTGAAAAACATGGTTATATACACCATGTCAACATGGGTGAACAGCAAAGCAAATTCTCCTAGTAGAACGCGTTGCATCTTTGTGTCCTCTGTGGCTCTCCCGCTGCATGTGGTCTCAACATGCCCCTGCTGCATGTAGTCCCCGGCCTCACCTGCGTCTTGCCCCTGTCCTCTGTGACCCCCCGGCGCAGCGTGGCGGCGGCGGGCCCCTGCTGCATGTGGTCCCCGGCCTCACCTGCGCCTCGCCCCTGTCCTCGGTGACCTCCCGGCGCAACATGCCCCTGCTGCATGTAGTCCCCGGCATCACCTGCGTCTCGCCCCCGTCCTCGGTGACCTCCCGGCGCAACATGCCCCTGCTGCATGTAGTCCCCGGCCTCACCTGCGTCTCGCCCCTGTCCTCTGTGACCCCCCGGCGCAGCGTTGCGGCGGCGGGCCCCTGCTGCATGTGGTCCCCGGCCTCACCTGCGCCTCGCCCCTGTCCTCGGTGACCTCCCGGCGCAACATGCCCCTGCTGCATGTAGTCCCCGGCATCACCTGCGTCTCGCCCCCGTCCTCGGTGACCTCCCGGCGCAACATGCCCCTGCTGCATGTAGTCCCCGGCCTCACCTGCGTCTCGCCCCTGTCCTCTGTGACCCCCCGGCGCAGCGTTGCGGCGGCGGGCCCCTGCTGCATGTGGTCCCCGGCCTCACCTGCGCCTCGCCCCTGTCCTCGGTGACCTCCCGGCGCAACATGCCCCTGCTGCATGTAGTCCCCGGCCTCACCTGCGTCTCGCCCCTGTCCTCTGTGACCCCCCGGCGCAGCGTGGCGGCGGCGGGCCCCTGCTGCATGTGGTCCCCGGCCTCACCTGCGCCTCGCCCCTGTCCTCGGTGACCTCCCGGCGCAACATGCCCCTGCTGCATGTAGTCCCCGGCCTCACCTGCGTCTCGCCCCTGTCCTCTGTGACCCCCCGGCGCAGCGTGGCGGCGGCGGGCCCCTGCTGCATGTGGTCCCCGGCCTCACCTGCGCCTCGCCCCTGTCCTCGGTGACCTCCCGGCGCAACATGCCCCTGCTGCATGTGGTCCCCGGCCTCACCTGCGCCTCGCCCCTGTCCTCGGTGACCTCCCGGCGCAACATGCCCCTGCTGCATGTAGTCCCCGGCATCACCTGCGTCTCGCCCCCGTCCTCGGTGACCTCCCGGCGCAACATGCCCCTGCTGCATGTAGTCCCCGGCCTCACCTGCGTCTCGCCCCTGTCCTCTGTGACCCCCCGGCGCAGCGTTGCGGCGGCGGGCCCCTGCTGCATGTGGTCCCCGGCCTCACCTGCGCCTCGCCCCTGTCCTCGGTGACCTCCCGGCGCAACATGCCCCTGCTGCATGTAGTCCCCGGCCTCACCTGCGTCTCGCCCCTGTCCTCTGTGACCCCCCGGCGCAGCGTGGCGGCGGCGGGCCCCTGCTGCATGTGGTCCCCGGCCTCACCTGCGCCTCGCCCCTGTCCTCGGTGACCTCCCGGCGCAACATGCCCCTGCTGCATGTAGTCCCCGGCATCACCTGCGTCTCGCCCCCGTCCTCGGTGACCTCCCGGCGCAACATGCCCCTGCTGCATGTAGTCCCCGGCCTCACCTGCGTCTCGCCCCTGTCCTCTGTGACCCCCCGGCGCAGCGTTGCGGCGGCGGGCCCCTGCTGCATGTGGTCCCCGGCCTCACCTGCGCCTCGCCCCTGTCCTCGGTGACCTCCCGGCGCAACATGCCCCTGCTGCATGTAGTCCCCGGCCTCACCTGCGTCTCGCCCCTGTCCTCTGTGACCCCCCGGCGCAGCGTGGCGGCGGCGGGCCCCTGCTGCATGTGGTCCCCGGCCTCACCTGCGCCTCGCCCCTGTCCTCGGTGACCTCCCGGCGCAACATGCCCCTGCTGCATGTAGTCCCCGGCCTCACCTGCGTCTCGCCCCTGTCCTCTGTGACCCCCCGGCGCAGCGTGGCGGCGGCGGGACCCTGCTGCATGTGGTCCCCGGCCTCACCTGCGCCTCGCCCCTGTCCTCGGTGACCTCCCGGCGCAACATGCCCCTGCTGCATGTAGTCCCCGGCCTCACCTGCGTCTCGCCCCTGTCCTCTGTGACCCCCCGGCGCAGCGTGGCGGCGGCGGGCCCCTGCTGCATGTGGTCCCCGGCCTCACCTGCGCCTCGCCCCTGTCCTCGGTGACCTCCCGGCGCAACATGCCCCTGCTGCATGTAGTCCCCGGCATCACCTGCGTCTCGCCCCCGTCCTCGGTGACCTCCCGGCGCAACATGCCCCTGCTGCATGTAGTCCCCGGCCTCACCTGCGTCTCGCCCCTGTCCTCTGTGACCCCCCGGCGCAGCGTTGCGGCGGCGGGCCCCTGCTGCATGTGGTCCCCGGCCTCACCTGCGCCTCGCCCCTGTCCTCGGTGACCTCCCGGCGCAACATGCCCCTGCTGCATGTAGTCCCCGGCCTCACCTGCGTCTCGCCCCTGTCCTCTGTGACCCCCCGGCGCAGCGTGGCGGCGGCGGGCCCCTGCTGCATGTGGTCCCCGGCCTCACCTGCACCTCGCCCCTGTCCTCGGTGACCTCCCGGCGCAACATGCCCCTGCTGCATGTAGTCCCCGGCCTCACCTGCGTCTCGCCCCTGTCCTCTGTGACCTCCCGGCGCAACATGCCCCTGCTGCATGTAGTCCCCGGCCTCACCTGCGTCTCGCCCCTGTCCTCTGTGACCCCCCGGCGCAGCGTGGCGGCGGCGGGCCCCTGCTGCATGTGGTCCCCGGCCTCACCTGCGCCTCGCCCCTGTCCTCGGTGACCTCCCGGCGCAACATGCCCCTGCTGCATGTAGTCCCCGGCATCACCTGCGTCTCGCCCCCGTCCTCGGTGACCTCCCGGCGCAACATGCCCCTGCTGCATGTAGTCCCCGGCCTCACCTGCGTCTCGCCCCTGTCCTCTGTGACCCCCGGCGCAGCGTGGCGGCGGCGGGCCCCTGCTGCATGTGGTCCCCGGCCTCACCTGCGCCTCGCCCCTGTCCTCGGTGACCTCCCGGCGCAACATGCCCCTGCTGCATGTAGTCCCCGGCCTCACCTGCGTCTCGCCCCTGTCCTCTGTGACCCCCCGGCGCAGCGTGGCGGCGGCGGGCCCCTGCTGCATGTGGTCCCCGGCCTCACCTGCGCCTCGCCCCTGTCCTCGGTGACCTCCCGGCGCAACATGCCCCTGCTGCATGTAGTCCCCGGCATCACCTGCGTCTCGCCCCCGTCCTCGGTGACCTCCCGGCGCAACATGCCCCTGCTGCATGTAGTCCCCGGCCTCACCTGCGTCTCGCCCCTGTCCTCTGTGACCCCCGGCGCAGCGTGGCGGCGGCGGGCCCCTGCTGCATGTGGTCCCCGGCCTCACCTGCGCCTCGCCCCTGTCCTCGGTGACCTCCCGGCGCAACATGCCCCTGCTGAATGTAGTCCCCGGCCTCACCTGCGTCTCGCCCCTGTCCTCTGTGACCCCCCGGCGCAGCGTGGCGGCGGCGGGCCCCTGCTGCATGTGGTCCCCGGCCTCACCTGCGCCTCACCCCTGTCCTCGGTGACACCCCGGCGCAACGTGCCCTTGATGCATGTGGTCCCCGGCCTCACCTGCGACTCGCCCCTGTCCTCGACCCCCCGGCGCAGCGTGGCGGCGGCGGGCCCCTGCTGCATGTGGTCCCCGGCCTCACCTGCGCCTCACCCCTGTCCTCGGTGACACCCCGGCGCAACGTGCCCTTGATGCATGTGGTCCCCGGCCTCACCTGCGTCTCGCCCCTGTCCTCGACCCCCCGGCGCAGCGTGGCGGCGGCGGGCCCCTGCTGCATGTGGTCCCCGGCCTCACCTGCGCCTCGCCCCTGTCCTCGGTGACCTCCCGGCGCAACATGCCCCTGCTGAATGTAGTCCCCGGCCTCACCTGCGTCTCGCCCCTGTCCTCTGTGACCCCCCGGCGCAGCGTGGCGGCGGCGGGCCCCTGCTGCATGTGGTCCCCGGCCTCACCTGCGCCTCACCCCTGTCCTCGGTGACACCCCGGCGCAACGTGCCCTTGATGCATGTGGTCCCCGGCCTCACCTGCGTCTCGCCCCTGTCCTCGACCCCCCGGCGCAGCGTGGCGGCGGCGGGCCCCTGCTGCATGTGGTCCCCGGCCTCACCTGCGCCTCACCCCTGTCCTCGGTGACACCCCGGCGCAACGTGCCCTTGATGCATGTGGTCCCCGGCCTCACCTGCGTCTCGCCCCTGTCCTCGACCCCCCGGCGCAGCGTGGCGGCGGCGGGCCCCTGCTGCATGTGGTCCCCGGCCTCACCTGCGTCTCGCCCCTGTCCTCTGTGACCCCCCGGCGCAACATGCCCCTGCTGCATGTGGTCCCCGGCCTCACCTGCGTCTCGCCCCTGTCCTCGACCCCCCGGCGCAGCGTGGCGGCGGCGGGCCCCTGCTGCATGTGGTCCCCGGCCTCACCTGCGTCTCGCCCCTGTCCTCTGTGACCCCCCGGCGCAACATGCCCCTGCTGCATGTGGTCCCCGGCCTCACCTGCGTCTCGCCCCTGTCCTCGACCCCCCGGCGCAGCGTGGCGGCGGCGGGCCCCTGCTGCATGTGGTCCCCGGCCTCACCTGCGCCTCGCCCCTGTCCTCGGTGACCTCCCGGTGCAACATGCCCCTGCTGCATGTAGTCCCCGGCCTCACCTGCGTCTCGCCCCTGTCCTCTGTGACCCCCCGGCGCAGCGTGGCGGCGGCGGGCCCCTGCTGCATGTGGTCCCCGGCCTCACCTGCACCTCGCCCCTGTCCTCGGTGACCTCCCGGCGCAACATGCCCCTGCTGCATGTAGTCCCCGGCCTCACCTGCGTCTCGCCCCTGTCCTCTGTGACCTCCCGGCGCAACATCCTGCTGCATGTAGTCCCCGGCCTCACCTGCGTCTCGCCCCTGTCCTCTGTGACCCCCCGGCGCAGCGTGGCGGCGGCGGGCCCCTGCTGCATGTGGTCCCCGGCCTCACCTGCGCCTCGCCCCTGTCCTCGGTGACCTCCCGGCGCAACATGCCCCTGCTGCATGTAGTCCCCGGCATCACCTGCGTCTCGCCCCCGTCCTCGGTGACCTCCCGGCGCAACATGCCCCTGCTGCATGTAGTCCCCGGCCTCACCTGCGTCTCGCCCCTGTCCTCTGTGACCCCCGGCGCAGCGTGGCGGCGGCGGGCCCCTGCTGCATGTGGTCCCCGGCCTCACCTGCGCCTCGCCCCTGTCCTCGGTGACCTCCCGGCGCAACATGCCCCTGCTGAATGTAGTCCCCGGCCTCACCTGCGTCTCGCCCCTGTCCTCTGTGACCCCCCGGCGCAGCGTGGCGGCGGCAGGCCCCTGCTGCATGTGGTCCCCGGCCTCACCTGCGCCTCACCCCTGTCCTCGGTGACACCCCGGCGCAACGTGCCCTTGATGCATGTGGTCCCCGGCCTCACCTGCGTCTCGCCCCTGTCCTCGACCCCCCGGCGCAGCGTGGCGGCGGCGGGCCCCTGCTGCATGTGGTCCCCGGCCTCACCTGCGTCTCGCCCCTGTCCTCTGTGACCCCCCCGGCGCAACATGCCCCTGCTGCATGTGGTCCCCGGCCTCACCTGCGTCTCGCCCCTGTCCTCGACCCCCCGGCGCAGCGTGGCGGCGGCGGGCCCCTGCTGCATGTGGTCCCCGGCCTCACCTGCGTCTCGCCCCTGTCCTCTGTGACCCCCCGGCGCAACATGCCCCTGCTGCATGTGGTCCCCGGCCTCACCTGCGTCTCGCCCCTGTCCTCTGTAACCCCCCGGCGCAGCGTGGCGGCGGCGGGCCCCTGCTGCATGTGGTCCCCGGCCTCACCTGCGTCTCGCCCCTGTCCTCTGTGACCCCCCGGCGCAGCGTGGCGGCGGCGGGCCCCTGCTGCATGTGGTCCCCGGCCTCAATTGCGCCTCACCCCTGTCCCCAGTAACACCCCGGCGCAACGTGCCCCTGCTGCATGTGGTCCCCGGCCTGACTTGAACCTCGCCCCTGTCTCCGGTGACCCCCCGGCGCAACGTGCCCCTGCTGCATGTGGTCCCCGGCCTCACCTGCGTCTCGCCCCTGTCCTCTGTGACCCCCCGGCGCAGCGTGGCGGCGGCGGGCCCCTGCTGCATGTGGTCCCCGGCCTCAATTGCGCCTCACCCCTGTCCCCAGTAACACCCCGGCGCAACGTGCCCCTGCTGCATGTGGTCCCCGGCCTGACTTGAACCTCGCCCCTGTCTCCGGTGACCCCCCGGCGCAACGTGCCCCTGCTGCATGTAGTCCCCGGCCTCACCTGCGTCTCGCCCCTGTCCTCGGTGAACCACCGGCGCAGCGTGGCGGCGGCGGGTCCCTGCTGCATGTTGTCCGCCGGCTTGGCCGCGGCCTGCACGCGTCGCTCTTGCTCGTTCTGTCGCAGCAGCCGCTTCAGCCGCCAGTAGAATAGCCGCCTCGAGTCGCGCCACGGGATTATGTCCTGGAATGACAAAAAAAAATATAATTATAAGTACACATACACTTTTAGAGGCAGAAATAGTAGAGAGTTAGGCCAGGCGGTGTGGAATGCGCTTCCGCTTCTCCAGGGCCAGGGAAGTCAGAAGGGACCGTCGTATTCATGAAATTCCTCACTGACTTCTGCGGTCCTTGCCTCGGCCTTAATAAAATACATCGGCAAGCGGTGGGTCATCATGACTAAGACGCCATGGTGCACCCTAGTTTCACGGAGGAAAAAGAACACATAAGAAATAAATAAAGTAAAAAATACACTGTAAATAAAATGAAAAATATGCGAGATTTCTTTTTAATTTAATTTTAAAACTAATAATATAAATATTATAATAATAATAATAATAATATTCCGGGACAACTCACACACGGTTATCTGATCCCAAGCTAAGCAGAGCTTGTGTTATGGTAACCAGACAACTGATAAACATACTTATATATTTCTAAATACATACATATTATAGATAAATTACACCCAGACAACCAGAACAACAATTGTCCTGGGTGGGAATCGAACCCACGACCTCCGGTATAGCAGTCAGGGTCACTAACCACTAGACCAACAGGCCCGTATATTAAATAGGTACTTACGAATATGCATCCTTTTTCTAACATACGCTCAGCTGTGTCGTGTAGTTCCGCAAATTGGACCGCGATCTATTGAGACAAATTAAAAGGTATTTTTTAACAAGAAAAACAAGAACACAGGACGAGTGTATAATATTACTTTTAAACGACTTCAAAAGGAGGAGGTTCTCAATTTGAGTTTTATTTGCAAGTTTGTGACACGATATTTACGGCAATTTTTGATCGACCTCACCTTCAACTTTTATATACGATAGGTATTCTCTCTCGATAGGTGTTCCCATATAAATTTCATTATAGTTCTATAGTAAATTAATATGTAATATATTTTTTTATGGAATTGATTAACAAATAAGAATACACAATACCTATGTCATATACAGAGTTTATATAACAGAGGGGCATTAAATTACGCTACATATACTATACGTGTTTAGTATTAATTCGATACGGTATAAAAATAAAAAGCACCAAAAACGAGTTTTTTTTCTTTTCAAACAAACTAAATAGCTTTCAAATTATAATAAAACGCAACCACCCTGTGTAAATAAATTTGACTGACTTACTTACTTACTTGGGACATGCGTCAATGCTTAGACATAATCAGCTGTTAGGAAAGATACATCGTGTTGAAACGGTGCAAAATCTTAAAAAATCATTTGCCACTTTAGTGGCAAATTAAATAGGAGCAGTAGTTTACTACTGCTCCTATTTAATTGATTTTTGGTACAGAGCTTGAAAATGGTATCTAGTTTAAAGAAAAGCCCCTCTGTCGTATCAACTTTGTATAAACTGCATAAAGTCGCAAACAACTTACCTCATGGTAAATAGGGCTGAGTTCCTTTTCGCGAGCCTTCGCCGTTTTCTCGGCCGCAAGTAATTCTGTTTCTAATTCACGTACTCTACTTTCAGCTGTTAATAAAATACACGGTTATTGAAAACTACAATTATTTTAAAAAGGAGGGGAATATAATTTAGAATTCACATAAAAAACACTGTAAATTAAAAACATTGATTTATGTTCATTAACCAGTGAGAAAACAAGCGAGGCATTTGTATGGAGAAAAGGTGGTCTTAAGTCAAAGAAGACAACAAACAATAAACTATATGCTCATACATTTAAGGTTGTAAAAATGTTGCTTACCTGCTCTGCCGGCGTCCGTCCTTATAAGGCTCTCGTCAACAGATCCTCTGCGGTCCAGACCTTTGGAAATCTCCTTGATTTGTTCCTTTAGTTCTGTTCAAATATAAAATAAAAGAAAACATTAACCAACATAATAATAATATGTTAAGGCAACAATACATATTCTGAAGACATATCCTACACATTTGTATAAAAAACCCTATTCGATCTTTGGAGGTATTTTTAGATATCGATATCTGATTCTATTAGTGTAAAAAACAGCAAAAAAAAACAGCTTAAAAAGACCCTAAAGAAATAAACAATATTTCTTTAGAAGATAGTAAGTCACATCGTCACAGGTGTCACAAAACAAAATGCCGCTAATAATTCCGAAAAAAATGGTGTTACTAAAAGGGTATATCTATCCAAAAGGGGTGAAGAGTACATCTGGTATAGAGAGAGTTTTCTAAATTTCCTTTGGTGTCAAATAATAGTTGAACTTTTTTGAGCTGAAATTTTGTAAACTGACTCTATACCAGATGTACTCTTCACCCCTTTTGGATAGACATACCCTTTCGGTAACACCCTGCAAATCATTTTTTTTTTAATTTGGATTCAAGTTGTTTACCTGCAATCCTAGCTCCGATCCTCAGCAGTTCAGGGTCGAGGCGGTGCATCGTCTTCAGGATGTCGCGCTGCTTGAACTTCACTTCTACTATACCCTCGGCTTCTAGGACTCCACCCCTATAGATAAATATTAGTTACAATACATTTTGTCTTCTAATATTCCGTTGAACTACTGTGCAAAGTCGTTGACTGACTTTCGGCTTGGATTTTTTAATTTATGTCAATTTTGAGGCAATCTTTATCGCTCATTTTCATTAGTCATTATAAACCAGGCGGGCAGATTTTCGTGCACGGGTTAACGCCTAGTGAAATTGCGTCAGTCGTTATCCAGCATGCTTGCCCCACACATGGCCTAACTACTAATAACCTAGCAACGAATGACACGCATGCGGGCGAGCAACCAATGAATGTCATCGGTTGGTGCTTTAACAAAATCTTTTGCACATCAAATACGAGCCTTAACGACCAGTGAGAACGTCAATCGCATGCGGTCCCTGTGGCATGCTTTCTAGAAATCACCTGCACTCCTAATACGGGCCCTAACAACTAGTAAAAATGAGCAAATAGAGGGCCAGTCGTTGCTCTTAGGACTCGCTCCTATGAGTGTTTCTTTTATCTTTTCGAGGTAGTTAAACCTAAAAACTTAACCCTAAAAAACACTTGTTATAGTTACATTAACCACAAGCCTTATTAACATGACTCACCTAGCTTCAGGGTCCGCATACATCTCCATCCTGAGACTGTTAACACTAGGATCCACCACCGCCCACGCCCCGCCGCGGAGCTCGGCGCCGGGCGGTATGTACACTATCACGGGGGCCGTCGCGCCTCTAAGGGCTCGGACTATCTCAGCACCGAACTTTAGGATTTGTTCGTACATGTCTGTGGACAAACATAAAAATAAAAAAAAATCGCGGAACATAGGTCGAATCAAAATTTTCTTTACAGACGCCAATATTTTCACCTGTTTCTGATAATAATATATAACGTAATGACTTATACCAGTTTAGGTAAAATAATATCCCGGTACAACTCACACGGCCATCTGATCCCAAACTCGGCAGATCATGTACTATGGTAACCAGACAACTGATAATTGAATGCTATGTACAGGAATAATTGGACTTCAGATTCACCTAATGTATGTTGCCCTAACTGCGCTTATTGTCTTAGTCTGTAGTCTGTTACTGTACTTATTAAAAAAAAATATATACAGACAGACATCCTTTTAAGTATGTAATATACCTGTAAATGTAGTAAAAGTTACACTAATATTATATAGCATAATATGTTACTCAGGGATAATGTATCCTAGTAACGGAGATACACAGTCCTGCCGTTTTTGAGTTTATTCGTTGCAAACATACAAATATTTATTATTAGAACTTCTCTGTTTTTATGCGTGTTCAGTCCACTTGCACCCCTCACAGCTGACTAACAAATAGCAAACATAGAGGTTTAAAAGAAGAATGGGGAGACCTTTGGCCAGCAGTGGGATCTAGCGTAGGCTATATTAATATATATATATATATAAGAACGAAAGTACAGATATAATAACACTTATGTGAATTTAAATTTACATTATATCTTACCTTTTTGTCCGCCACTGAAACCACGCCAGTTAGCGAAAATTATGATAGGCAGACCCTCGCGAGAGAAGTCGTTGATGGCTTGAGACGTCTTGTAGGCAGAGTCGGGGAACCATACCTAGTGAAAAATAGGAGTTTCAAGTATAATAAGCACTAAGTAGCGATTGAAGTTGTGAGCAAAATAATACCACACATTGTGCATATTATAAATTAAGGGTCATACATATTTTTCTCGTTACATGTTCATCAATTAAAATATTATTTATTTTACTGTCATTTATTAAATAAATATAATATTAGACTAGTTGGTACCAATGAGAATTTGCAGTTTGTTTTACTAGTTTTAGGGAATTTCATCAGTAAATGCGTTATTAGGAACAACGTCACCTGCTCGAATTTAAAATTTTTAAGTTTAACGCAGACATTTCTTATGTTTTACCATAGATCATAAAATTTCTTATGGCTAGAAGGAACCTTTAACTTTATTCACATTCTATGTGGTGTTTTCCTAAACTAGGTAAGAAAAATAACTTTCTCAGTCACATAGTTTTACTATTATTCCTCTTTGTTTTTATAATCTAGATCTACAACTTCTCACCTGTCCAGCCTGCTGCAAGGTCTTGGCCTCGGAGTCCAGGTTGGCTGGGTCGGCGGGCTGCGTCAGCTCAACTGTTCTGGTTTCCACGGCGACCACTCCTACTGGTATACCGCCGAGACGGGCTCGACCTGGGTGGAAGGTGGTTTTTAGTATAAAGAGACTAAGGTACAAAAAACGGACAAAAATCGGACAAAAATTTACAGTGTGCTACACAAAGCCTGCTGTTAAAAGTAAGGATGTGGTTAGAATTGATAATTGAGCGTTTATAGAACAAAAATTATATATTAATTTTGTTGTTGGTTGCAACCGATTAATTAACTCTATAATTGCTTTTTTCGTCGCCGTTCGGCTAGTCTTTTATTCTCGTGGAACTAGACTAGTACTAAAAAGTTCAGATGCTAAAAACATTTATAATCGAATTCAAAAGATATCTTTTTTTTTGGCTACTGATTGGTCACTACCTGTTTATTTTTTTCATATAACTTAATTGATCAGAAGCCTATAGGTATTTATATACGCTCCTAAAATGACCCACAGGGTTTTTGGAACACACTGTATAAGAATGTTCATTATTATATCTTACCGGTAATAACAGTTTGCGCCCACGGCTGCATGATCTCGTCCCAGCTGCCAACGTCAAAGAAGCCAGCGCGGGCCGCGTCCCCCGCCAGCATGAGGCGCGGGTCGTGCGCCGTGCGGGGCGGCTTCCACTCCACCGGCCGGTCTATCGGGTCCGACACCCGCAGGATTGGGACCATGCTTAGCTTGTCCTATAGACCACGTTATATATCACACACAAAGTACAAAGAAGCCAGCGCGGGCCGCGTCCCCCGCCAGCATGAGGCGCGGGTCGTGCGCCGTGCGGGGCGGCTTCCACTCCACCGGCCGGTCTATCGGGTCCGACACCCGCAGGATTGGGACCATGCTTAGCTTGTCCTATAGACCACGTTATATATTACACACAAAGTACAAAGAAGCCAGCGCGGGCCGCGTCCCCCGCCAGCATGAGGCGCGGGTCGTGCGCCGTGCGGGGCGGCTTCCACTCCACCGGCCGGTCTATCGGGTCCGACACCCGCAGGATTGGGACCATGCTTAGCTTGTCCTATAGACCACGTTATATATTACACACAAAGTACAAAGAAGCCAGCGCGGGCCGCGTCCCCCGCCAGCATGAGGCGCGGGTCGTGCGCCGTGCGGGGCGGCTTCCACTCCACCGGCCGGTCTATCGGGTCCGACACCCGCAGGATTGGGACCATGCTTAGCTTGTCCTATAGACCACGTTATATATTACACACAAAGTACAAAGAAGCCAGCGCGGGCCGCGTCCCCCGCCAGCATGAGGCGCGGGTCGTGCGCCGTGCGGGGCGGCTTCCACTCCACCGGCCGGTCTATCGGGTCCGACACCCGCAGGATTGGGACCATGCTTAGCTTGTCCTATAGACCACGTTATATATTACACACAAAGTACAAAGAAGCCAGCGCGGGCCGCGTCCCCCGCCAGCATGAGGCGCGGGTCGTGCGCCGTGCGGGGCGGCTTCCACTCCACCGGCCGGTCTATCGGGTCCGACACCCGCAGGATTGGGACCATGCTTAGCTTGTCCTATAGACCACGTTATATATTACACACAAAGTACAAAGAAGCCAGCGCGGGCCGCGTCCCCCGCCAGCATGAGGCGCGGGTCGTGCGCCGTGCGGGGCGGCTTCCACTCCACCGGCCGGTCTATCGGGTCCGACACCCGCAGGATTGGGACCATGCTTAGCTTGTCCTATAGACCACGTTATATATTACACACAAAGTACAAAGAAGCCAGCGCGGGCCGCGTCCCCCGCCAGCATGAGGCGCGGGTCGTGCGCCGTGCGGGGCGGCTTCCACTCCACCGGCCGGTCTATCGGGTCCGACACCCGCAGGATTGGGACCATGCTTAGCTTGTCCTATAGACCACGTTATATATTACACACAAAGTACAAAGAAGCCAGCGCGGGCCGCGTCCCCCGCCAGCATGAGGCGCGGGTCGTGCGCCGTGCGGGGCGGCTTCCACTCCACCGGCCGGTCTATCGGGTCCGACACCCGCAGGATTGGGACCATGCTTAGCTTGTCCTATAGACCACGTTATATATTACACACAAAGTACAAAGAAGCCAGCGCGGGCCGCGTCCCCCGCCAGCATGAGGCGCGGGTCGTGCGCCGTGCGGGGCGGCTTCCACTCCACCGGCCGGTCTATCGGGTCCGACACCCGCAGGATTGGGACCATGCTTAGCTTGTCCTATAGACCACGTTATATATTACACACAAAGTACAAAGAAGCCAGCGCGGGCCGCGTCCCCCGCCAGCATGAGGCGCGGGTCGTGCGCCGTGCGGGGCGGCTTCCACTCCACCGGCCGGTCTATCGGGTCCGACACCCGCAGGATTGGGACCATGCTTAGCTTGTCCTATAGACCACGTTATATATTACACACAAAGTACAAAGAAGCCAGCGCGGGCCGCGTCCCCCGCCAGCATGAGGCGCGGGTCGTGCGCCGTGCGGGGCGGCTTCCACTCCACCGGCCGGTCTATCGGGTCCGACACCCGCAGGATTGGGACCATGCTTAGCTTGTCCTATAGACCACGTTATATATCACACACAAAGTACAAAGAAGCCAGCTCGAGCCGCGTCCCCAGCCAGCATACAAGGTGTTACCGAAAGGGTATATCTATCCTAAAGGGGTAAAGAGGACATCTGGTATAGAGACTGCACAAAATCGGACAACATTTTTATAAAGTAAGGAAAACATTGTTTTCAATTTAAATAATAAATTTTCAAATTTGACCTAAGCGTTTTACAAAGTCATGCATAAAATCTTGAAATGACAACATAAGGTTTTAGGATGTTTCACATGTTACACGAAATATTAAATATGTCTTCATATAATATAATGCATTAGGCAATGAATAAAAACCATAAACTGACAAAAAAAGACCCAAAAAGAGCACAATCTCACTTATTTACTGAAACCTAATAACCTGAATCCTTGAGGGATACCTCAGGGAAGTATCTTAGGGCCCTTAATATTTATGTAGATATGTGTTGTGTTCGATCACAGCCCAGCTGGTTGTGTATAGTGCATGTGCATGTGTAGTGTGACCTCTGACCTTGGGCACGAAGGCGAGCCAGCGCAGCGCGGTGCGAACAGCCTCGAGGTCGGAGGGCGCGACTGCATGCGACACTCCGTTGTGGTGCATTACATTCACGCCGCCCAGCTGGTTGTTACTTGCATATACTGCACGGCCCAGCACTTTGTTGAGGGCTGCATACCCGGTAAGGATGATGTAGGATGATTCCACTTGGATTACACGGTGGCCCAGTCTGGAGACAAAGAAACCCGTGTGAGAAACATGATATTCTTTAACTAAGTTGCAGCTGATGCATATAGTGCGCTGTAGGATATAATTTCTTTCAAAATTTTGTAAGTAACAATTTTGACCACTGCACATAAACTGTGTACTGCACATTTCTACTGACGAATAATCTGCTGATTAGTAATAAATAAGCACAGAAGTAAGAATAATTGAGTTGCGTATTGGAAAGCCATATTTTTTACACGACTGCCCAAAAAGGAGTGTTATGTTTTCAGGGTTCATGTATGTATGTAAGTATGTATGTATGTATGTTTGTGAGTTTCTTTATTCCACCATAACTTCTAAAAGGCTTGACCGATTTCAATGTTTGTGGTATCATTAGAAGCTTTGAGTTATCCCGAGTGACATAGGCTATGTGGACATTAAAAAATGGTCAAGTGTGAGTCGAAATCGCCTGCAAAGGGTTCCGAACGATATTTTTTTTTGTGTTGTGTCATGTTTTTTTTTGTTGTTCACTAAAAGGTATTAAATAAAAAAATATAATTAAAAAAATTAAAAAACACGCCTGCCATGTCAAAAAAAAATAAAAACAAGTCAAATATTTGCAGTCGGGGGACCTGTAATGAATTGTTCCAAGTAACCGACCCCGACTGCAAATATTTGACTTGTTTTTATTTTTTTTTGACATGGCAGGCGTGTTTTTTAATTTTTTTAATTATATTTTTTTATTTTATAATTTTTTAATTCCATTTTAATTATATCTTCGTTAGTATATATATATTTAAGAGCAACACATACCTGACGACATAGGACCCGATGCCGATCGCTCGACACGTGACAATAGATATGGTGACGATGTCCTCGTACGCCTGCGCGGTCTCGCCGGCTATCAGACCGGCGTCGCGGAGACACTCCACTCCTAGGCCGTCTTCTTTGCCTGTAGATAACAAGTTTTTCTTTTAGATCTATACTTATTAAACCCCCGATTTCTGACAGGCTGATCAACTTAATCTGAGGTCAAATGAACTGATCACGACTCTCATTGGATGACCAAAAGACTAAACCAACCACAGGGCTTGGCATGAGGTTTGACAAGTGACTAACATTATTTTTGTGTTGATCAGTTTTTCAGAAACCGTGAGTTAGTTCAACATGCAAGAGGGCTTTTCTTAGCATGCTAAAAATGTCGAGAAGAAATCCAAGAGAGTAAATAACAAATATTTTTATATCTAAGGTAGGTAAATTAAAAACTTTGAACACGTTATATGCAGATATACAAACATAAAAATCGCTCTAGTTTTTTTAAAGAGCTTATATGACACTTTTATAATAACGAGACACATCGAAAAGTCATTTACATTTAATAATCGTGTCACAGCCTAGAACTATAATTTAAAATAGGATCCCCCGAAATTTAGGACAATATATTAAAAACCTTAAAAATGCCGATCAGATCTTCCTAAATTATAATACCTGAGAACCATCTCGCTACGATGCGATAAATAGATACACATACGGACCCGTCCAACTCATAACTTTCATCTTTGTACGTCAAGGGCTAAAAAATAAAAAAAAATAAAGGTTCACTCACCAATGATATCAGTAATCTTATACCGCGACTCTCCCTCATCCTCAATCAGCTCGGTCTTCACGGACCCTAGGGCCACCAACTTGGAGTAGACCTCAGGGGTCAAGTAGAGGTACTTGAAGCCTCTCTCCGGCCTCTCGGCGTCAAGCCAGGCAACACTGAAGTCGGATTTGACCTCCTCGGCGACCCCTATGCGGGCGCCCGAGTTTACGCTTATGTATATCTGTAGGATATAAACATCATAACATAACATACCATCACGCCTGTATCCCCGAAGGGTTAGGCAGAGGTGTACCAATGTACACCCACAGTTCGCCGGTATGTTTAGGTCCCATGTAATAGAGGGCGAGCCTATTGCCACTAACCGGGCACAAATCCCGAAAAAACCAATAACACCTTGGTCGACCTCTAGCGTAGCAGCTGTTGCGCTTAGAACCACTAGGCCAACGAGGCAGTTCTTGTAATATACAGCCTATAATATTAATACCCTTATATAAATTTAAACTCACCCTAGGTATCTTCAGCTCCCTAGCATACTGCGACGCCTTGAAATACACCCAATCCTCTTGGGGTCCAAACGACCCCATGTAGTAGGTCAAGTCGTTGGCGATGAGGATGATGTCCCGACCGTCGGGGCACTCCGGCGTGAAGAGGGTTAAACGCCAGGCTACCATGCCGACCTGTGGACAAGATAATAGATTAAATCTTTTTTTAAACATAATTGAAGGTGAAAACCAAAAACATAAACTAAATTAAGCATTGTATACTTACATACGCAGGAACAACATTAAAAGAAACATCAAAAAATTATAAAACTCTGACATATTTTAGACAGTTGCTGATAACTTTCAAAATATTGGACAAATCTTCATAAATTACAGCTTTAAATAAAAAAAATATGACAAAAAAACTGTCAATTGTGTCATGTATGTCATTAAAAGCTACCATACCACAAGCAGACATAATTTTGCGTCTGGGATTAAAAATAAAATAAACAAACTATGGCAAAGTACATAATTTGAATAGTTCTCTGTCAACTCTCCATCCATCTCTATCTCCCGAGCTTTTTTCCCAACTATGTTGGGGTCGGCTACCAGCCTTACCGGATTCAGCTGAATACCGTATTTTACATGGAGCGACTGCCTATCTGACCTCCACAACCCATTTTACTGGGAAGCACAGTATCCCATAGTAAGACTGGTTGTCAAAATTGACTTAACGACTGCCAAAGATCAACGTATGACAGTCGGGACCTACGGCTTAACGTGCTATCCGAGGCACGGAGGGGTCTCGGTATGTTATAAATGGTCACCCATCCACGGACCAACCGCGACGAGCGCGGCTTAACCTGTATTATCGGTCAAACCGCACGGCTTACACTTAGCCACGAGCCCCTCAAATTGGAATAGTTCTCTGTCAACTCTCATGGCTTACAATAAAAAATATTCTGTTCTCTGTAAAAGTCTGTATAATACTTAGTTACGCTAGTGGCACTTTTAATGAAAATACTTGCAAGTAAAGTTTGTGTGGTAAATATAAAAACATTACTTACATTATTCTGTCCGGGCAGCCTAGTGACCTCCACAACTCGTCTCTCACCGTCGGGCTCCACCACCAACTCCACTAGAGTCATCACATTGTCTGGCTGAGGACCTAGAAGATAATAATAATAATAATTATTATTTTTAATAACCTTTTATGTGTCCCACTGCTGGGCAAAGGGACTTTTATTTAATATGGCACATTAATTAATTTTGTTGAGATACTGAAACATACTTAAGTACATACGTACATAATTCTTCTAACGCAAGAATTTGATAATTTGTTTATATACCTAACATAATATAGTATATTTACCATCGACTGAGCCTTCCTCGATACACTCGCGCCATCTCCTCTCCACCATTTGTCGGAACATGTCCGGGATGTCGTACACGTATGTTGTGCCTTGCGATGTCGCCTGTGTGTACGAATAAAAAAAATTGTTAAAGGAAGAATATTTTTTTTTAAGTTTAATTATTCTAGATGTCATTTGGGCCGGGTCAAATCTAAAAAAAATAATAATATACCTCGACACGAAAGAAGAAGCTACATTCTATAATTTTTCATTTATATTCTAATTTATTTTTGTTAAAAAAAACACTTTCTGATTATGTATTGTTGTATTATTACTAGAATTTCTGAGAGTTGAACTCTATTATTTTTAGTATGATGCCTAGATAACAAATCAAGTGTCTTCATGTCTGGACATAAAATAATTAAATCTAAAAATGTATTTAATGAAAAAAAAAGTATCCCATACTAGCTTTTGTTGCAAATTATAGTTTACTATCTTTTTATATAGTCTATATCTATATCGTGTAAACTCAAATATATATATATGTAATATACCCAGTAAAATGGGTTGTGGAGGTCAGATAGGCAGTCGCTCCATGTAAAATACGGTGTTCAGCTGAATCCGGTAAGACTGGTAGCCGATCCCAACATAGTTGGGAAAAGGCTCGGGAGATGATAAACTCAAATATATACCGACTACAACATTATTACACATTGTACTTTTACAATAAGCCTACCCTTAGTTAATAACAATACAAGTTATTTACTAACCAAGAATCTCTTCTGCTGCAGGTAATCCTTAGTAACGTATGGCGTCGATATCGGTAGTCCGTGCATAGGACCCTGTCGGGGTCCGAACGACTGGAACATTATCTGTGGGACAAATATTATGTTATAGTTTTAGGTGACTACGATTAAGTTATTTAGTTTATAGTCTCATGTTGTTTTCTTTTTATTGACATATATGAAAGCAGCTCGGCTATATTCAACGAAATAGTTATTAAGAGGGCTACTGTTCGCTTTTTCGCCACCAAAGGCGCTAGTTACAAGTAATGTGCAAAATATCAAATTCCATAGGTTTTTGTACGTATTTTCATTACGTCAAAATTCACAATATAAAATGTGGATTGGACTTTCAATATTTAACTTGCTGTATTTTAACATTTAAAATGGTAATCGCCTCTCTGTTATATTTTTGTTAGACAGTTATCCTTTATTTGTAATATATAGTACAGTAAATATGCAACAAAAAATTTAACGAAAAAGGACAGAATATAACATTCTGTCCTTTACCGAGTATTTTATTATAAAGAAATAGTTAATAAATAATTAATGTTTAGAATCCCCTTTTAAAAAATTTCGTCTGTGTCGTTTTTTTGACGGGAAATATAATTGAAAATACTCACCACGCCAATCCTCGGGTCGGAGACCTCCTCATAGGAATATATATCAAGGGAGTAACCTGATCCGTTTGACAGACACAGCCTAACGTTCTTAGTTGGGGCTCCAGGACCTACGATATAAATATATAGGTATTAGATACATACTATGTTATTGTACATAAAAATACAGCTCATATCCTGGGACAACTCAATCACGACCCGAACTAGGTAGAGCCTGTATTGCAACCAGATAACTGAACATACTTAAATATTTCGAAATACATACATATTATAGATAATGTTATAACCTGCGCCAATAAAGAAACGAATCTAAAATGGCGTCGCTAATCATTCCCTCTCACTCGCAAATGATTCCTGTCTATACTCACACACGTCGGTACAACACGCAAAAAAAATAAACAGTCTAATAATCTAAAAATAAAAAAAATGTTAGTTAGTATTTGTTAGTTTATTGTAAATTGTACTAAATACGTAAAGCAGAGTGGAATAATAATTATTATGCTATTTGTTTTTAAACAACAACAAAGACCTTTTAAATAAATATAATATTATATCACATATCTGGCAATTCTGTTTTGCAGACGGTCCAAACTGTCATTACAAGTACAAGCCGCCATTTTAGATTCGTTTCTTTATTGACGCGGGTTATACACCTAGAATCAGGAGAAATTATGATGCTCATCACACAAAGAATTGTCCTGGTTGGGAATCGAACCCACGATCTCCGGTTAAGCGATCAGAATCTCTAACCACTAGACCGAAAGGCCAGTATAGGTATCCATATAAAAATATACATTTATATGTAGGGAGTCTGGTAAATTAGATGATATATTGTACGTAGTAACGTTTGAATTACCATTACATAGAAAGATACAATAATTGAAGGACTATATTTATTAGTCTACGAAGAATTTATACAAGCGTAGGATCTTTTTATGCAACGTGTATAGAAAATTATTTATTCATATGTTGGGATGTTATTCTATATCTACAAACAGTTTTATAAAATAATGAAGGAAGAATAAACGTGTAAACATATCACGTACAGTCACGAGCAAGAATATGTACACACTCCAATTTTTAATTCATATTTCATTCAATTCTAGATTGATATTGTAAAACGTGTTATGAAGAAATGATTGAAAACAGTTCCTTAGGGATGAATTTCATTAGAGCGTGCCGTGCACGGGGCGGGGCCCGGACGGGGCACGGACGGGGCACGGTTTTGATCTGTTACGTATATTTTGTATGAATCAATTTATATTACACCGTGCATTACCCGTGTCCCGTCCGGGCCCGCTCGACTCGGATAATGCACGGTGTAATATAAATTGATTCATACAAAATATATGTAACAGATCAAAACCGTGCCCCGTCCGTGCCCCGTCCAGGCCCCGCCCCGGGCACGGCACGCTCTAATGAGAATCATCCTTAATCATGTAGTACATATTTTATCATTTTTAGTTTCAACACTAAAATCTCGCTATTTTTTTCCGCTAAGCGTACACATATTTTTGCTCGTGACTGTACACTTACGATTTGCTTACACATAAAATAGGTAACCGACCTTGACATATGACAAAAAAAAATAATGAACAGTTAGTAATTAAACGTGAAGAATAACTTTGTAACACCTCACTATTAGAATCATAGAATATAATCATTTTAAAACACGCTGCTTAGAACATAATGCTGTAACAAGACAAATAGACATCGACTAGATAAGAAGAATAAGTTAATACCCAGTTTCTGAAATGCTATTCAATTTAACTTACATAAAGTGATTGGTTGACCAAGAGACTAACAACCAATTACAGCAATTTACTTTTGATAAACTTTTGGCTCTGGTTCTGTTAAACACGAACTAAATTAACAAATTCCTGTTAGGGATTTGATTATTATTATTGACTAAATATTGATTGTATTATTTATTTATTTATTTATTTAAAGCCTGAACTGTCCCACTGCAGGGCAAAGGCCTCCCTTCCTTCCTTCCACAGGTCTCTATTGTTTGCTATATGTTGCCACTCCTTTTTGTATCATGTTCATCCCTCCATCTCCGCCTGGGTCTTCCACGCGGCCTCCGTCTATTAGGAACCCAATTTGTAGAGGCTTTCGCCCACGGTCCTTCTGACATTCGGCACACGTGTCCGGCCCAGTCCCATTTCAATTTGGCAGCCTTCAGGGCTTGTATGTAAAGTTATATTTTTTAATTTTCATCTTCTATATTTTTTTTTCTGATTTGTATTTTCCTTTATATTTTCGTCCTTTGTAAATGTGACGACATGTTAATTTAGTTGAATATTCGATTTCATTTTTTTCTTCCATTTTGGATGACTTAGTTTATATTTATCTAAACATTCAGCTGTTTACGTTGTTGTCACATATTTTAAAATCAGTGTAATCTTAACATCGATGTTAACCTTTTTTTTAAAAGAGTAGGTAACCTATGGAGTTTCTTGCCGGCTCTTCTTCATAGGAAGGACACTTTGGAACCGAGCAACTAGAGTCAGTCGATTTTAACGTAACGTTTCTTAAGCCCCTTTTTTTTTGGTTTATATGAAATTAAAACATTTTGATTTTGATTTTGAAAATCAGGTGAATCAGTTAATGCCTGGACTCAGGCTAGCTGCAGTAGACCTATTCCAATCACAATGTTATAAAAACACGACTGGCCGAGAAAAGGAATTTTATGATTTAGTTTATATATGTTTGTATATTTAAAAATGTCGTGGTGGCCTAGCGGTTCAATGAATGGATTTGTATGCACAAGGTTGTAGGTTCAAACCCAGGCAAGTCCCAATGTGGCTTTTTCAAAGTTATATGTACTTTCTTAATTATTCTAAGACATTTCTGACAAACGGTGAAGGAAAACATCGTGAGGAAACCTGGATTCCAAAATTTGGAATCTGAAATCGCCAATCCGCAGAGAGCAAGCGTGGTGATCAATGCTCGCGCCTTCTCTATATGAGAAAAGGCCAGTGCCCAGCAGTGGGACGTTTATAGGCTGGATTATTATTAAATTCTATTATATGTTTGTATGCTTATTTCTTTACTCCACTATTATTTAAAAATACCTAAACAGATTTTGATGTAAGTGGTGTCATTAGAATCATTAATTTATCCCGAGTGTGTTTTTAAATTGATAGTTGTGATTTATTAGACGCAATAATTCTCTTTTTTTAAGTTATCAGATTGTTTTAATTTACTTCGTGAAAAACAGAATCTGCGCCATTATTTTTTTTTGATATTGTTCAGCAAACCAGTCTTCCAGAAACTAGGTGTTAATCTTAATTATAATTACTTTCATTCATGTTGCTGTTTGGCTCCCGACCTCGCCTCGGTTGAGCTACGACAATAAATATTCAATTTCAAATGATTGTTTGTTGCCAATTAAAAAAAAAAAAGAATTTCCAAACAGAAAACAGCACAGAACGGAACAGCAGCAACAGAATGTTAAAGAAGAAAGAAGAAGAACACAGATGTTTGGTTAACATAGGATACTTAGTTGGTATTGATAAGCGTATGGGTAAGCGTAAAAAAATAAATGTCAAGAACAGAAAGCTATAGGAAAAATATATTTCAAGAAAGACAGTAAATGCAGAGACCCTAAGATTTTAAGGCCTAAATAACACCGATTTATATATCTCATATGGTCGAGAAGAAGCAACACAATAAGAACCAGTACCATAATAGTACCCAAAAGGAAATAAATAAATAAAAAGAAAATAAAATAACAAAAAAAGCGAAGCGAAAAAACACTAACACAGAAACAGCTGTAATAAATATCAGTAAACATATTAAGTTATAAATAATATCAATGTTAGTACACCATATACTTTCAGGACCAGCCATACACTCCAATAGTCAACATCGACTGCTTAAAGCGGCCACTGAGCAGTAGAACCTGGGGTCCGAGTCTGCTATTTACACTCCGTGTCAGTGTGCTCATAGTTGGCTCATAGTGGGACGATTATACGATAATTAGCATTCTACTAAGTTAGTATCGTATTATATTATCGTAAAATCGTCCCACTATGAGCCAACCATGAGCACACAGAGTTAGTAGAATGCCAATTATCGTAAAATCGTCCCACTATGAGCCAACTATGAGCACACTGACACGGAGTGTAAATAGCAGACTCGGGCCCCTGCTCGCAGTCGAACTGCTCAAGCGTTTGGAATCCCGTATATGTGCAATGTGCATAGAATATATAAAGTACTAGCTGAGCCCCGCGGTTTCATCCGCGCGAATGACAATTCATGCACTATCTTCATAAATTATAGCCTATGTGTTATTCCGATGTATCAGCTACATTATTGTAAAGTTTCATTAAAATCCATTGAGTAGTTTTTGCGTGAAAGCGTAACAAATATCCATACATCCAAACAAACTTTCGCATTTATAATATTAGTATGGATGGATGGATGGTTTACCTTGCTGTTACAGCTTAAAGCAGTAGATACTGACTGCTTTAAGCAGTCGGTGTATGGCTGGCCTTATATGCTCAAATCTACTCATATGCTTTTCGCAGCACAAAGGGGTCTCGATATGCTTAAAGATGGTGACCCATTTATTTACCAATGCTAATTTATATTCTGGATTATAGTTAACCGACTCCAAAAGGAGGAAGTGCTCAATTCAGTAACGTGTAAAACCGGCAATAGCCGATCGATTTCATAATTTTTTTTGTCATTTTTGAGGTAAATAAATTTCATTGAAGTCGATTTTTTTGTTATGTGTAAGAATTATTGGTATATAGCTTCAGCAGGCCGCTAGTTATCTTCCACTGTTCCACTTAAACATTTATCTCCCAATATTCTTAACAACTACTAACCCCACTTATACACCACTCAGATAAAAGCACAACTCACCGATTCGCAGCGTGAACCTGATCTCAGCTTGAAGCACTCTGAGTTTCCATAGACGAGGGCCGTAGCGCATCACCATGCCGAGCACAGACTCTTCAATCTGTTAAATATAATAGGTTAGTAGATATGTAATGAGATACTTTTTAAAAGATTGAATAAGAGAGGCACCTTAAAATACACTTTTCTTCTCGTGTCAATACAGCAGGCTTATAATATGTTGTAAAATAGTTCTAGCCTATTCTGTATTTGGTCTTATCCTGTATTCTGTAGTTGGCAAGGGCCTCCTCAAATAGTAGATATTATATTTTTCCTATTTGTGTTCGTGAGTCTATTTTGAACCTATATACCATAGGTGAGTGTGAGATAGTCTTTCTGAAGGCAATTAGGTTACTTTAATAGTACGATATTACTCTTCCTTAACAAAATATAACTGTTGGGCAGAGGCCTCTTCCCATATAGAGAAGGCACCAGCATTGATCGCCACGCTCGCTTATTGCGGATTGGCCATTTCAGATAACATAACTTGTACTTACTTAGAACGAAACTTACTATGGTCCGGCCGTTGAGAGAATGCGTTCCTAACACATGTCAGGTGCTCTTGATTTGTATCGAAAAATAATAAATTGTGTTATATTATTCATTGTAACCTGACACAATGAATAGTTTTGAATAATATTATTCGTTTTTAGGATAAATAAGTGATAGTAAATTATGTTTAGTATATTCTTCGCAAACCTAAAGTTATATTTTTCTGTTGACCACCACCTGTCAGGAACGCATTCTCTCAGCGGCCGGACTGTAGTACTACAGTCTACATACCTTAGCGGGGTCCATGATGACAGTGGGTCCGAAATTCAAGAAGATGTGGTTACAGTCCGTCCGCTTGGCCAGAGGATGAGAGAACGCCACCTCCAACTCATCCATGGCTTCTAGCAGGACCCTGGAATATTATAGAAATGTTAGACAAAATATTAAAAAACTACCCTTTAAAATTGAAGTTTAATTATATTTATTAATCCAAAAATAAATAGAGGTATGTATAGTAAAAAAGGTGTCGGTTGTACTTTGTAGTAATACTAGTGTCAAATGGTTTCACATTTACATTAAAACAAATTATAGATGTCGCACTCGCCGTATAGTTTATTTACCTTTAGGCCAATGTTACACGAAGAGCCTTATACAACTCACATTAAACACGTTTTTTAAAACCTATATAAATAATATTTTTTACATAAGCTATATTACTATACAATTTCAACACAACTCATTTATTCATTTAACATAAAATTACAACAAACATCCCAACACTAACACAAGTACTACACATACCTCTCTCCCTCGTTCTGCAGGTACTCGAAGCTGGCCTCCTTGGTGATGAGGTCCTGGTGTCTAATGATGGAGCGGATGAAGAACCGGTAGTCCGTCACCTCCTGGCCCTTCTTCACCTGAGGAAATAAATACACAATAAATATACAAATATTTAATAGTGCATCGACCACCCTATACAGAGTGTTACCGAAAGGGGGTATCAACCTAAAACGGGTGAAGTGTACATTTGTTATTGAATGAGTATACAAAATTTCAGTTAATTTCTGTTATGTTATAAATTTTGTGAAAAATTGCACAAATATCTAAGTTTGTGTAAGCTGAGTTTATACCCTGAGTAGAGCTACCCCTTTCAGATAGATATACCCTTTGGGTAACACTATGGAGAGTCTATTTTTTTGTCGGAGTATCTCTCATAAAGAATAAAAAAAATCTAGAGATTTGTATATAAAGTTTTCAACTCAAGTTGAGGTCAGAGAGCGGGGATATGTCGGACTTGCACCGACTAAAACACCCCGGTACTATCCTTGACTTTGCCAGATCGCTGATCGGTGATCGACGAGCGAGATTTACCGCGGTTTTGTTGGCTCGCCGGTTGAACACTTTCGTGTCTCTCGTGTTGTGTAGGGCAGATAAGCAGTCCCCAACATGGAACAACATGGGAAAGGCTAGGATCATCTGTCCAGCCTTTTCCTGACTTCCTAGACTTCGGCAGGCTTTTGTCCTTCCTGGAACTAGAGGGGTGACTGTACCTTGGCCTTGCCGAGATAGAGGTGCATCTTCTGGTTGCTGGTGGGCAGGGCTTCCAGCTCGTAGCTCCTCATGCGGTACAGCTCCAGCTGGAAGGCGGACGCGGGTTCCAGGTGCCGGTAGATCGTGTCCTCCGTGAAGTCGTTGCGGGCACGGTACGTGAAGAATTTTGGGAATTGACGTCTGTGGAAGGGAGTTAAGTTAGTTATTTTAAGGGGCGAAAAGTTAAGATGAATAAGACACGCATCGTCGTCACTTATATAATGGACACATTTATTTTACGTATAAAAGAGCATTTCATGATAGTTCTATTGCAAAAGAAATCGTTAAAAGGGTTCATATGAAAGAAGTTATTAAGATCAAGATGTCCCCGAATAATTTCCCAAAAAGTTAATTAGACTCAATACTTAAATCTAATACAAGAACAAACACTAACAAATATACTAAAATTGATTTTTTTATAAATAAATAAATCTAACACGCGTTTGGGTTTGAAACGCTCGGGTCATGGGGTCCGAGTGCACGAAATCTTTTTAAAGAACTGTCAAAACGTTTGGTAGACTCTACTCGTGATCAGAGAGCTGGTTTGTTCCTTGCACAGAGAATCAGCATAGCCATTCAACGTGGCAATGATGCCAGCCTTCTGGGCACGTTTCCCGCCATTGACAAGGATGACGATGAGTTTTTTGACGCGTGTTAGTTTTATTTATTTATATAAGATTTAATTTTAGTATAGTTGTAAGTGTTTGTTCTTGTATTAGATTTAAGATTGAATTGTATATTCATAAAAAATAAATTCTCTCTTTAAATTAGACTCGTATCTCCTAAACCGTCAAAAATCACGCTACATACATATGAGGGCTTTTCAGTTGCCCCGATATATGAAAAATCTAAATTTTCTGTAATGACGCGACTATTTGGTCTACCCTGTATCCTTCATCTTACAACACAAACCTAGATTTTTACAAACACTTACTTGATAAGCAACATGAACGTGATACGCCTGATCCGTTTCTGATGCAGCTCGTGTCGGTGCGCGCGACAGAAGTTGCCGAAACGGCGCGACACCGCGCTGTCGTCGCTCTCGCCCGAGTCTCGGACACCGATCATGAGGATGTGAATAGGTTCCAATGTGGCCTAAAAAAGGAGAAAAAATATAAAACTAGAAATATTGTCGATGGTCTATCGTTTTAAAGGCAGTAACATATTAACACTTTATTGATTGACTTATGTTACTGCCTTTAAAACGATTTTATGTACCATTTTCTGCAAAAGTACCAAAAATAACCAGTGAAATGAATCACATATACGGTATTCAGCCTGTACATTAATAATATAAAACCAATAACACAAAAAAATCGTTTAATAAGTAAGACTAAAACTAAAGCTCTTTTAAGAGTATTTCACTTTCAAAAATCGATATCTATGTACCGAATAGGTTCACATAAGAATTACACAGAGGTTCACATATTGTTCTATACTATCCCATTACTAGGCAAAAACATATCCCAAGTCTTATTTTTTTATTTATGTATTTAAATCCTTAGATACTTTAGATATCTTAGTATTTAACCATTCTTACCTCAATATCAGCGTCTGCGGGCTTGAAGTCGGATCCGACGTTGATGCTCGTACTGTCGCGGCTCTCACTACCCTCTTGTAAGGCAGCTAGGTCCTGGTAAATGTAATAGGTTTGGTTTAGAGACTGTATAAAGAAAAAAAAATACAAATAATAGCGATTACCATTGAGGGGCTCGTGGCTAAGTGTAAGCCGTACGGTTTGACCGATAATACAGGTTAAGCCGCGCTCGCCGCGGTTGGTCCGTGGATGGGTGACCATTTATAACATACCGATACCCCTCCGTGCTTCGGAAAGCACGTTAAACAGTAGGTCCCGGCTGTCATACATAGATCTTTGGCAGTCGTTAAGTCAATTCTGACAACCAGTCTTACTATGGGATACTGTGTTTCCCAGTAAAATGGGTTGTGGAGGTCAGATAGGCAGTCGCTCCATGTAAAATACGGTATTCAGCTGAATCCGGTAAGACTGTTAGCCGACCCCAACATAGTTGTGAAAAGGCTCGGGAGATGAGCGATTACCATTTAAAAAAAAAAGAATATACAAAGATTATTATACAAAAAATGGCAGCGATGCATAGGTCATCCTAGACCTAAAGATTATTGAATCCGCCATCTGCTGCTGTCCGATTTGACTTAGTTAATTAAATTAAAGTTTTTTTTTTATGGTGGGATTTAAACTTGATGGCGGCTCTGAAGATGAGGCGAGACAATGCGCAGTAACAAATTTATGCGCAAGCGGGGCGAGGTACTGCGCAGCGTATAGCGAACTTCAGAGCCGCCATTAACTTTGAATCTCACTATACACTTCTTCACCTTAGAGACAGCAGAATAGGGACTGATGAGATCTGGACGCACCCTAAGAAAGATCAAAAAAGCTAATTTTCTCTAAAGCAACCCTCACCTCCCTCCTTACAGTGGCGGAGCTGGCGAAGTCGTGCACCAGGTCGAGCAGCTCGTCGGCGTACTGCACGAACTGGTCGAAGGACTGGAAGGCGGCCAGCGCGCCAGTGCGGTGGTGACACTTGCGCATCGCCGCCGTGCACAGCTCCGCCGGTATACCTTCTTGATCCTGGGCGGATGCTAGCTCGATCTCTGATTGGCTGATCGGGATCCTAGGTTGAAAGAAAAAAGAATAAGTTTATTAAAAGTGTACTTCAGAAAATGAGCTTTTAAACAAGCCCATTAATTTGACACCCATATTGTGGGTGTGCATTAAAAATAATAGTCTGTTACTTTTGGTGTCCTGGAATGTTGGATAAGAATGGCGTGCATACAAAATTTCAGCTAAATCGGTTAAGTAAATTGGCTTCAAATTTGAGTTGCAAGATTCCACCTGAACAAAGACACATACATTAAAAGATATTAAAAGCCTGTAAAATTTAACGGTGTGTTTTTTTACCTTATTAGAACTGGTAGGTTAGCCCAACAATCACTTATTTATTTTTCGTTTTTTTTTAATTCTTGAGAGAATTGATGTTATTTCCAATTTAACAAACATCAACTTATAAAAAAAATGGTTATCTGCATTGACCCATCCGGGGATTGAACCCAAAACGTTCAGTGCCAGCCACACCTTGAAACCTTTGTAACAACAAACCTGTTAGGATGGCCAGTGGGCAGTATGAACTGGAAGTGGACAACACCCAGCTCGCCGGACAGAGCCAGGTGCTGCAGGCAAGTGATGTCGTACGATGTGTAGGCGCGGCGGACGTACACTTCTAGGGCGGCGTTACCTACCTGCGAATAGGAAATAAAAAGTAAAAGTATCGACAAAACTCATAAATTCATAAATGGTAAAGGATATCATCATAAGGGAATTCTATAAAAAAATTATAATTAAAAAAAAATAAAAAACACGCCTGTCGGTTACTTGGAACAATTCATTACAGGTCCCCCGACTGCAAATGTTTGACTTGTTTTTATTTTTTTTTGACATGGCAGGCGTGTTTTTTATTTTTTTTAATTATATTTTTTTTATTTAATACCTTTTAGTGAACAACAAAAAAACATGACACAACACAAAAAAAACATCGTTCGGAACCCTTTGCAGGCGATTTCGACTCACACTTGACCATTTTTTATGACCACATAGCCTATGTCACTCGGGATAACTCAAAGCTTCTAATGATACCACAAACATTGAAATCGGTCAAGCCTTTTAGAAGTTATGGTGGAATAAAGAAACTCACATACATACATGAACCCTGAAAACATAACACTCCTTTTTGGGCAGTCGTGTAAAAATTGGAGTCTGAAATCGTAAGGAGCAAGCTAGTGATAAATACTCGTTCTTTCTGTTTATGGGACGAGGGCTGTGCCCAGCAGTGGGACGCTTATAGGTTGGTACTATTATTATTGCAATGTCTGAACAGATTGCCACGGATTTTAATGTTAGCAGACAAACATTCATGTAATGTGGAATTTTCCAGTGTAGGTGTTGTAGAATACGCATTGCGCCGACCCCAAATAATTGGGAACAGGGCAGGGAGATGACGAGGTGTTGTAGTTCAAAAAACCTGGATACATGTATGAAAAGATTATTTAAATTCACGAAGACATAAAACCATAAAATGAAATATTTGAAAACTACACTTCCAATTGGAACGACTACCGGGACATGCTCTGATCCATATGGCAACATATATAAAAATAAACGATGTCACATGTATCAGCTAGTGTAAAACCATTAAGTAAGTACCTATCATACTTCAAAACCATTCAGCAATTCCTTTAGAATTATACATTACTCTAATCAAAGCAACTTCATTTAACAATTATCTTGTAAAGAGAATAATTTATAGCAAATCAATTGGCATAATAAGAAAGATTTTAACCTTAGGCAATAGAGGCTACTTAATAAGCTTTTACAAGTAATTTACTAATTACAAAGACAGACAGACAGAATGACTGATTTCGGTTTTATAGATAATTACTCATAATGTGAGCTTCAGGCGATTTTTTAACTAGTTGTTGCCTTAGGACGTTCGTACACGAGGTGACACAAATCTCCGATACCCGAAGACTTTAGTCTCCAACGACGAGTGCCTATTTAGAACCTCTGTGAGTTTGTATGGCGGCAACTCACACATGGTCATCTGATCCCAAAATAGGCAGAGAATGTATTATGGTAACTAGACAACTGTGAAACTGAGGGGCTCGTGGCTAGGTGTAAGCCGTACGGTTTGACCAATAATACAGGTTAAGCCGCTCTCGCCGCGGTTGGTCCGTGGATGGGTGACCATTTATAACATACCGAGACCCCTCCGTGCTTCGGATAGCACGTTAAGCCGTAGGTCCCGTCTGTCATACGTTGATCTTTGGCAGTCGTTAAGTCAATTCTGACAACGAGTCTTACTATGGGATACTGTGTTCCCCAGTAAAATGGGTTGTGGAGGTCAGATAGGCAGTCGCTCCATATAAAATACGGTATTCAGCTGAATCCGGTAAGACTGGTAGCCGATCCCAACATAGTTGGGAAAAGCGTCGGGAGATGAGACAACTGATAAACATATATTTATAAATACATAGATATTATAGATAAATTACACCCAGACACAACAAATATTCATGCTAGTTGCTTGGATACTAAAATCTTTGGATATCAGAGACTTGCGTCGCCTCGTGTACGAAGGAGCTACGTACTAGATTGAATATTTCCATATTTCTAGATCAATTGCTTGCAACTGGGCGTTAGTATATATCGCTTAAGAACTCTGAAATTTGGCGATATTTTATGTGTGATATATAAAATAAAGTAGGTAATGCATAATTGAAATTATATTATTGATAAAAGAGTAAACATAATAACCTTCTAAAACATGGGAGTTTCTTTCTATATTATTATCTACACTATATTACTTTTTTTTCCATCTTTGGAAACTACTGGATTTAAAAACATTTATTATTGTAACATATGTTTTCAGAATAAAAAGATTTAAAAATGAACGAAGAGTTAGAATTTAAGCCGTTTCACGAATCTTATAAGTTGATAACGTTCGCGTTGAGCATTGGTATGATATACCCCAACCCGAAGACTGAGAAATGGAGGCTGCTTAGTATACGTAAGTTATTTTACTTTATATCTTTAAAATAAGATTTTTTTATAATTTTATTGAGTACTAGCTGTGCCTGCGACTTCGTTCGCGTGGATGACGAAACTTATCAATGAGTTTTTAACCGCAAAATTAAGTTTGTTTTTTATTTTTATTGTTTATACTTTTCCGGGATAAAAACTACCCAGTGTGGTGCCCAGGATAATAAAGAATAATTATACTAAGTTTCATCGTAATCGAACTGGTAGTTTTTGCGTGATACCTGAACAAACAGACAGACAGACAGACAAATTTTTTTTTCACTCTTTTGGGTTCGATGTCGGTCTAGTAACACCCCCCGCCATTTATTTTTTTGATATTTTCAATGTACAGTATTTTCACTTCTACAGATTTATTATAAGTATAGATTTGGAATGGTTGTGGACACTAATCTATAAATGAAGATAAATGGGACCATGAAATAATACCAGAAGAGGCGGTCAAAAAATTTTTGTGCCAAATTGTTCAAGCCGTAACAATAGTCTTAAAACCGAATTTATTTACAGCACTACTAGTGGCATCGATCTCTCCCCTGGCCGTCAATATCTTCATAGACATGTACCGATGTTGGATGATCAAGGACATAGTGAATATTATCAGGCATAGTACTGTGATCGGCCCGTTTTTAGGGGGCTTCTTTAAGGTACGTAGATAACCAGATAACTATAAATTAAAAATATCCGGTCGATTCTTTATCGGTCCATTCGTTTAGGAGCTATAATGACACAGACAAACCAGACTATTCCATAATTCGTTGATTTATGTATTTTCCGTCCACAAATTCTCACCATATACTAATTCAAAGTTTCAAGTTACACTAAAAAAAAAACAATATCAATCGGGACTTGCGGAATAACCTCTGAAAATGTCAAGCTTGCTTTTATCTTTGTATGTATGTACGTATGCGTTTTTTTTACATAAATGTTATTTTATTTAACTTTTTTACAGTCGGCTGTACTTATTTTCGTTTTTCACACATAAATGATCCTGATCTTTTTATTCCAGATGATCCTAATGTACCACAAGCGAATCCAAGCCAAACAGATTCTCGACGAAATCGACCGAGACCATTCCATGTACAACAACTTTTCAGAAAAATACAAAATCATTGCCCGGTCCTGGATCAGGAACAGCCAGATCTACAGCGAAAGAGGCTGGGTGATCACTGTTACTGGCTGTGTGATGACCTTCCCAATAATGGCGATCGGTTTAAATATATATAACTTCGCGTTTAAGTCTGAACCAGTTAAATATATGATACATGATCTGGAGAAACCGTTTTCTGATTCGGAAGCCAGATTTGAGAGCCCTTATTTTGAGGTTTTATTTTTGTACAGAGTTTATAATCATTTGGATGCTAACAAGAGCTTTTTTATTTTGCTATTTAGGCGAATTTAACAAAAAATCAACAACCCATTATCCGTGTGGCGTTAGACTTAGAATTATGCCGAATTTCGTTGTTCTTGGTCGCTTGGGAGTATCCTATAGGTTTGAGATTTTCGGAAATGTGTTTAGAAACCACATAAATGACTATATTTTTTAACACAATTGAAATTAAAGGTTGAATTTTTATTGTTTCACGACTCACGGATCTGTAGACGAGAGTATTTAAAATTGATTTCAACTTGATCTCGTCATATTCCTGCGTGAATATTTTTTGTCAGACAGACGGACAACAAAGGGATCCTACGAGAAGTCTTTTTTTTTTATTTTGAGGTACGGAACCCTAACTAAACAATTTTTCGATTCCAGTTAACATTTTTCTACATGTTCTACTGTTCAATCCTCTACGTGGTAAACTTCATTGGCTACGACGGATTCTTCGGGCTATCCATAAACCACGCGTGCATGAAGATGGACCTGTATTGTACGGCGTTAGAAGACGCAATGGTCAGCGAGAGAGAGGTGTGCGAGAGAGTCGTGGCGGTTATTAAGGAGCAGTGTCGGATGTTTAGGTAATGGCTTGATAAACCACGCGTGTGTGAAGATGGACCTGTATGCAAATGAAAGGTGCCATAACATACAAGAAACACCCTTGAATAATTATAATTGTTGATACATAGTTACTGGTAGTCCAGCATCCTGAAACCTCCGCGCTACAACTTACGGAGTACGAATGGTTGAAAATCTGCGTGCTCTTCCCGGTACAGCATTAATTGAACCATCCCTCTTTTCTACTATTTTCCTCTTTTTTTATAAGACTGTTAATAATAAGGACCGTATGTTTTCTGGTAGCATTAAATGTATTTTTTCAACTTTTGTTTTAGCACAAAAAAAAAATATCTATTTTGAACTGTTACTCATCAGATTAATATGGTCAAAAGCAATGTTGTTTATAAATAAATAAACAGAGAAATTGCTATTCCGCCGCAAATATATAACGAATAACGTTGTTTCTCAAATGATCTTCTTAACTATATTACTATCAATCCCTAAACGATGATTATCAAGGGAATCCAGACCTGTACGGCGGTATGTATTATATGAAACATAGGTCACTAAATGACTTGACTTGCTATTGTTTCAGATACGTGGATTTGATACAAGATACTTTTAACATATGGTTGGGCCTCATATTTGTTGCTACTATGATCCAAATTTGTACTTGCTTGTACCACATTACAGAGGTAAGCTTATTATTTATTAATCACTTTAATTCTGGGGCCCGATACCGCTATTTTAAGTCAGTGAGTGGCGGGTTAATAAACGTTCCAGTGTACTTGTTATTGTGCCTAATTTTCGTATTCAGATAAGAACAGTCACTTGCAATCCTACAATGACTACAGTAGCAGGAAGGGGCACATTTGTCATTAAACTAAAATAATCTGGATACGAAAATTGATGATGGCTAAAGACAGAAAACATCTACAGTTAATAGAGTCTGGAAAGATTTTTGCCCAGAAATAAGACAATAAAAACAACATCATAATTATTATTTTGTGCAGCAGTAATAGCAGCAATTTCTTCTTATAAGATACTTATGTGAACTATACTCTAAGCTAGTTTTCGTTATGATAACTGATAACATACGGCCTAAAACCAATTAAAAGTTTTTTTTTTTATATCCATATACATATGCACGGAAAATATATTTGTCCCATGTATTTCAGGGTTACGGTTTCGATCTCAGATACATGATATTCGTAACTGGGTCTGTAATACACATCTATTTGCCGTGTCGCTACGCAGCCAAACTGAAGGCTCTGGTAAGCAACGACACTATATAAATTACGTCATTTTTTTTTTGTATAATGTTATTTATTGATTCACTTACTTATATTGTTGGTTAAAATACTTTGTAATAATGTTACACGATTTCATAGCTAAATTTATTCCAATGTAATAAGTTGATACTCTTAGGCTCGGCCAAAACGGCCATCGTCTTAACATATTATTATATAACTAGCTGTGTCCCGCGGTTTCACCCGCGTGAATACCTAGGTCCCGTTCCCGGTGCCTTTGTATATAATAACAGACAAATAATTAGCAATAAATTAAAATTGCGACTATAATTTGAGATTTAAACTATCCTATCTCTCAAGTTGGATCGAACTGCACATGGTGTGCGAATTTTATTATAATCGGTTAAGTGGTTTAGGAGTCCATTGAGGACAAACATTGTGACACGAGATTTATATATATTAAGATAATCCAGCCTATAAACGTCCCACTGCTGGGCACAGGCCTCTTCCCATATAGAGAAGGCACGAGCATTGATCACCACGCTTGCTCTGTTCTCTGCGGATTGGCGATTTCAGATCCCAAATTTTGCAATCCAGGTTTCCTCACGATGTTTTCCTTCACCGTTTGTCAGAAGTGTCTTACAATAATTAAGAAAGTACATATAACTTTGAAAAAGCCACATTGGTACTTGCCTGGGTTCGAACCTGCAACCTTGTGCATACAATTCCGTTAATTGAACCGCTAGGCCACCACGACATCGTCTTAACATACTTTTTTAAGATTTTGAATAGACGCGACGAACACGTTTAGCCGGTGTCGGCCACTCGCTACAGCAGACAAATAATGAAAAATAATATGTGGCTGGCCACCAGTGGCTGTGTTCAGTGGTTCTTTTGCGTGGAGCCTTAATGGTTGCCACGATCTACGGCAACCAACAGCCCTTTCTCTATATTGTTGCGATTTAAAAGTTAGGTACAAATTCTGTATATTAATTCCAGTCGTTAGAAACAGCGAGCCGCTTCTACAGCTGTGGCTGGGAGCGTGTCGACGACCAGCGCGTCAGGAAGATGATACTATTCATGGTTGCGCGTGCGCAGATGCCGAATGAGATTACTGCGTTTAATATGCTGGTGTTTGATATGGAGCTTTTTGTTTCGGTAAGAAACATATTTATAACTAGCTGTACCCGGCATGCGTTGCAATGCAATTTTTTCTACCTAGCACCTGCCTACGACCTACCTACTACTACTTAGGGGTATGAAAAATAGATAGTATCCGATTCTCAGACCTACTGAATATGCATATAAAATTTCATAAAAATCGGTCAAGCCGTTTCGGAGGAGTATGGTAACTAACATTGTGACACGAGAATTTTATATATAAGATATAAAATGAATCGCTGAATGTGTTGCTAAGCACAAATCTCGAGAGCAGCTGAACCGATTTCGCTAATTCTTTTTTTTAAATATTCCTTGAAGTACGAGGATGGTTATTACAGAAAAAAAAAATTATAATTTAAGAATCGACTATTAGGCGGTACGAAGTTTGCCGGGTCAGCTAGTTTGAAATAAAATTATTTTTGGATGGATTTTCTCGCAGTTTATATAGGTTTTAGTTCCCGACGCCTTTGCTGCTGTCAAGGTCAAGGACAGACTTGTTTATTATTTATTTACTCACATATTTATTTTGGTTAATGTAGAAAAAAAAACGGTTGAGGTCTCAATTCGATTTCATGTTTTTTTTTATGTGACATCGAAGCAAAATGAAAACCCATTGCTATTATTATTAATTTTATTTTCACTCCGAAAACCTTGAAAAAAAACACATTCAAATTCAAAACTTTATGTTTTACTATTGTTTCAGATTTTACAGTCATCATACTCGATGTTTACTCTTCTAAGATCTTAAACAAGCGAACACCCATTACGTATGCACTTTTAAATTAAAATCTTCATTATTTATTTGTTATTTAAGATATGCAATAGTTAAGTTATCTTAGATGCAATAAAAAAATAATTACAGAAATCACGCTTTTTATCTCTAGAAGAAATAAATAATTAAACACTTAATACGAGTTTCACTAATACAAAGAGCGGTAATGTGAAATGTTGTATGTATAAGTCATAGTTTTCACTACATTTTTGTTTTTTTTTCGCGCGTCACGCAAAAACTACTACACGGAATTGATTGCGATTTTCACAGTTATATTCCCTGAAGTGTAACTTAAAATATTGTGCTAGTTTTATCTAGAATTATATAGATATGTACACAAAATGCAACGTTGACTAAGTCGCTTAGGATGCGTCCACATCTGACGAACGAGCACTACACGAGCAGCTCGCGAGCCGTTCGAGAATCGCTCGCGAGCCGTTCGCGAACCGCTCGCGAGCATGCCGCGAACGCACTAGTGTCAATGTCAGACGGCTCGCGAGCGGCTCGCGAGCTGCTCGTGTAGTGCTCGTTCGTCAGATGTGGACGCAACCTTAGAATGTTACAGCCGAATCAAACGCTACTAAATTTTAAGTCGCCGTCTTTGTCATGCTGTCTCTATCACGTCAAAGTGTTAAGATGAGACAGATATACATTAAGTACGTTTTAAAATAAAATAGTTTTTTAAACTTACCGCCGCATTAGTATGATAGAAGAAATCGTGCAATATATCGAAGATCGACGTCTCAGACAGAATCAGTTTCTGCAAGTTCTCTGGATGGAAGTCGTGCCCGTACATATCTATATATGTCTGTATGTTTGTTCTCTCATCACGTGAAAACTACTACACGGATTTGAACGCGGGTTTCACAGTTATATTCCCCGAAGTGTAACTTTTAATATTGTGCATATTATTTCCAGAAATCTGTAGTTACCTACTTAATTCCACGTAAACTAAGTCGATAGCGAAAACAAGTTAACGCCGAATCAAATGCTACTCAATTTTAAGTCGCCGTTAATTCTCATGCCGTTTTTGTCACTTAACAGTGCAAAATTGCGAAAGATGGACTTTTAAGTACGTCTCAAAATTAAGTTTCGATTGAGTATCTGCGGAAAAACTATAATAGTTATATAATAGACTTACCGCCGCATTAGTATGATAGAAGAAATCGTGCAATATATCGAAGATCGACGTCTCGGACAGGATCAGTTTCTGCAGGTTCTCTGGATGGAAGTCGTGCCCGTACATATCTACTGCGGATAAGAAGATGGACTCCATTTGGTTGTGACGTAACTCGTAGGCTGGTTGGTGGGCGGCGATTAGGACCTGGTGAACAATTAGTTTATATAATTTCTCCCCAGCCATTTCCCCAAGCTATGATAAAGATAATATTTAATATGTTAGGATATCCACAGACATCCATTTATCCCAAGCTAAGCAGGTTTAATATATAACACAGTCAGGACCAATGGTTTTGGGTGCTTTCCGATCTTAACTTTTTTTTTTTTTTTAATATGCCGGGACAACTCACACACGGTTATCTGATCCCAAGCAGAGCTTGTCTTATGGTAACCAGACAACTGATAAACATACTTATATATTTCTAAATACATACATATTATAGATAAATTACACCCAGACAACCAGAACAAATGATCGTGCTCATCACACAAACATTTGTCCTGGGTGGGAATCGAACCCACGACCTCCGGTATAGCAGTCAGGGTCACTAACCACTAGACCAACAGGCCCGTCAACTGAGTATTTACTTAACAGAACACCAGTAAGTTTTTTGGCCCGACAGTGATTCGAACCAAGAAGCCTTGTGCTTGGCAACTACAAGATCATAAGAGAAGATTAAAGTTTTAATAAAACTGTTTTGTCACTAATTCGACGACGACGCTTGTTCATACTTGTGCTCACAGTTCATACTTCTGCGCACTCTACAGAATACTTATTTATACTCTAACTCATCTAGAGTAATTAGATTTGTAACGTTAAAGTTAGTTGAGTGGTTTTTGAGGTTATGTAGGAAATAAAAACTTCCAAGATGTAAGATTTAGATTAAAGCAATATTGATGTATATACCTGTCTCGCTCTAAGAGCCACTCGGCTGTGTTCGGCTCTGTGTAGTGACGTCAGCTCATTGAGGGTAGTCGCTAGCTCGTCTGTAAGGCCGGGCTCGTTCGACCATAAGTGGTCAATTAACAATGTTACCTGTTAACAAAATAAGTAAATTACAAACTGACAAAATTATTGCTGGTCATTTGACCCCAAACTAGGCAGAGCCATTACTATGGTAACCAGACTGATAAACTGATAAACATACTTTTATATATCTCTAATTACATACATAACAGAAAAATTAAACTCAAACACAGAAAAAAACATCATGCTCATAATACAAAGACGTGCCCTGGGTGGGAATCGAACCCACGACCTCCGGTATAGCAGTCAGCGTCATTAACTAACCACTAGACCAACATGCTAGTATCATGGAGGCAGGCCTTTGCCCAGCAGTGGGCCAAAACACACTAAACATAATAATAATAAACGATATTTGTTTGACTTTTTTAACGTTAATTTTATCGTATAGAAAAGACTAAATATGTACGTTTGACTATTTTAGCGTTAATACACAACATTATTATATATTTTAATTTAATATATAACTTACCAATAAATTCTTCTTAGCGACTTGGTTGTGTGAGAATATGATGTTGGAGACAGCCTGCATGTCGTCCTTGTAGCGCTCGCGGAGGGCCACCACGCATTTGTCGTAGGATCCTATGAAATGTAGTATTATTAACATAGGTATAATCAAATAAGTATATTTAATACCTTATTTTTATTTTATTTGGGAACAACCAACATTGTACATTGTGTTTTACATCTCAGTACATTTTAATAACTAAGTTAAAGTACAATTCACTACGCTTTCACTGGTTTCAACTTATTATTGTTTGTATATTTAATATGCAGTCGAATGGGGAGACAAAAAATATATTTTTGCCTTTGCTTATGAGGAGAAAAGATTATTTGAAGGGCACAAATTAATGAAATTCAACAAAGCTATTACATAGGTATACTGCTACTTATTTTATCTAAAATTTTGCCGTTATCATTTATTCAATTTATTCAATATAGAACTACGCCATGCGCTATGACACTATAAGGGTAATAAAGTTACGAGTAAAAAAAGAAGAAATAGGAATAATTATGTTAACATCTGTTTTTGGTTAAGACTGTGTTCTTAGTATATATTATGTAGTCATATTTTCGTAAAACGAAACTAGAATAATTTCAACAGGATAAAGATGATTTTTAAACATTAATTTAAATAAATCATATTATAGTGTAATGTTCACAATAACTCACCCAATTGGAAGTGACTCTCGACTTGGTAGTACTGTTTCAACAGATCATGGACAGCTGCCTTCATTCTACCACGAATACCATTCCTACAGACATAAAAAACACAATTAATAATAAAAATACAATAAAAGAGGTATAAATAGAAAATAAAAGCAAAATCAGGCCGCTTTAATAAATATCTTCAACAATACATCAAGCATAAATATTAAACCGTGTAAACCAGTCTTTGTTTGAAAATATTTTAAAGTAGAAAAGTAAAATAATAAAGAAATATTTAATCATATTGTCCACAATTCAAATTTAATGAATCAAGGAATATTTAAAACCATTATACAAATAAAAATATTTTTTTAATTTTAAAAACCCACATCATATGCGCATTGACCTAACATAATATTTTTTTTTACTATTGTAGGTATATTAAACGTGACGGCTTAAAGGTGTCTCTATTGCCCTGTCTACGTGAAAATGGCCTGTACGTAAGTAGAGTACCTTACTTATATATATTATATATACTTGTACTTATATACATATGTGCATTTAACTTAAAACTTTATTTAATACTAGCTGTGCCTGCGACTTCGTTCGCGTGGATGATGAAACTTATCAATGAGTTTTTAACCGCAAAATTAAGTTTGTTTTTTATTGTTTATACTTTTCCGGGATAAAAACTACAGTGTGGTGCCCAGGATAATAAAGAATAATTATACCAAGTTTCATCGCAATCGAACCGGTAATTTTTGCGTGATACCTGAACAAACAGACAGACAGACAGACAAAAAATTTTTTTTTTCACACTTTTCGGTTCGGTGTCGGTTTAGTAACACCCCCCGCCATTTATTTTTTTGATATTTTCAATGTACAGAATTTTCACTTCTACAGATTTATTATAAGTATAGAAGATATAGATAACTTAGATCCATATTAAACTAAGTCGTATCTTACCTGTATCTCTGCACCAATAACACAAGCGCTTGAGTGCTCATGAAGAAGACATCTCTGTCGGCCCTCTTAGCTAGGGAGGCTGCGTGGCTGTAACAAACATTACAATTAATATTAACAAATAATTAAGTAATAGAAATAAATGGAACGGGGAAAGAAAAGTCTTAGAACAGGACTCAGGCAATGATAAATGAAATATAAAATAATAATAGTGTAAGGAGTTTCAAGACAATGTCATCAGATGTAAGGAGTTTCGAGACAATGTCGCCAGCTACCTTTTTTGACTTTTGTTAGTCTATAAAAGGAGGCTGTCAAGAGGAAACGTCCTTCTTTTGCTTGTCAGCTCTCGTTGTGTACGGAAGTATTGTCATAATCTGTGTTGGTGGCCATGGTAACCAGACAACTGATAAACATACTTATATATTTCTTAATACATACATACATATTATATATAAGATTACACAGAACAAATGATCGTCCTCATCACACAAAGATTTGCGATGAATCGAACTCACAACCTCCGGTATAGCAGTCAGGGTCACTAACCACTAGAACAACAGGCCCGTCTGATCAACTATCTTAATAAATAAAAAAATGTCCGTGTTTATAAACGGTTAGATCGATTGAACCCACCGGTAGGTGGCGCTGCTTTTACAGAACGACGTCTAAGGGCTAGTTTAATATACAAAATACAAGCAAATTATTATGTTATTAGCATAAGTAAATAATACTGACTGATCAATAACGCTGGCTATCTGCTGGCTAGGGAACTGCGCGAGCACGCTAGTGATGTTCCTCTCATACAGCGCCATCAGCTTGCGGACCTTCTTCTCGACGGCGATAGGGATGCGACCAGATGTCGATGATAGGACCTGGTGGAGAGTTATTATGTTATATGGAGAAGAGCTTAATAAAAAAAATGTCTAATACCTTAAAATGACAATACGCTTGTAGACTGAAATGGAAATTAATCACAAAAGGAAATATAGGTACAAAGATTTTGTTTTGTGTTTTAGTTGTTCTCTTAAATCGTCTTAACACTTAAAAATATAGATAAAATGTAAAAATAACCCAATAGTTATTCTGACGTAAAAATTATATCTTTCTGGCTTTTCAATTTTGCACATTGACCAAACTATTTCGTTTAGATAATTCATATAAAATTTAATCTATCTTATATATTTTTAGATTTTTGGATAATTGTAAACAAATCATTACTTTATAAATTAGAACTGAGAATTAAATGTAAAATTTTAAACGAAATTAGTAATTTTGTGCACATTTCCTATTAAGTAAACTATTTGCAGCATTTCCTCAAAATCTACAGAGTTTATACAAGATATAAATTTAAGATAATTGTGTGGCAACAAACAGCAATGAATAGAGACCTGTGGAAAGAAGAAAGGAAGCCCTGCAATGGGACAGTTCCGGCTTTAAATGAAATGAAAGATTAGATATCTGACCTCCTGCAACTCAAGCAGCGGTAGAGACGGGTCGCGCAGACTCTGCATGAATTTCTCAACAACTTCCCGAAGGCGAGGCGTGTTGTATGGCTCCGGGAGACAGTAGCCTGGAGAATAGAAAATATATGATGAAAAATATATACGTGTATACAGGGTGTTTAGAAGACCCTGTCCGACCCGAAAGGGTGATATAGGGTTCACAATCACATTCCCAAATAAAATATCAAATTCGGAAAATTCATGATGGAAACAATAATAATGGATTTTGAAGTAACCATTTTTTGCGCCGAAATTCCCTAATTTTGAGATTAAAACAAAAACTACAACACCCAGTGGCGTGCATAGCATATAGGCAAAAAGGCAGTGCCTACCTACAAAATCCCAACTAACTATCTTTAAATATAACAATTTATATAAAATAAATCAGTCAACACTCATCATACATAATCATTAAATTACAGATAATTAAACTTGTATCCAAACATTTCACAAACAAATCAATAATGACGTCACATAATATATGTCACATTCAAGTTCATTCAATACTCAACGACGAAGTAGGCTATTCAAAAACTGCCTAGTTTCCACTCACACATTCAAACAAAATCTCCTTATCCATATACGCACGCACACTTCAAAAACAGAAAATAATACACCGCCATCTTGAGTTTTTATTATACGACAAAAACGAAAACCTCGTTTTGCAAAGCGTAATGCTCTGACATTTGACATTCGTAATTTTTTACACCTACAGTAGGCTTGCTTACCTGCCAATAAACAAGATTCTTTCTTTCTCCCATTCATTCTACTCTCATATCCGTTTTGGAGCAAAAGTCTTTTGGGTCGTTCATCGAACTTGTCAATTCTTATTCCAGTTATTAGTGTATTTTAAAAGAAACTTGCGTTTTAAAATACTAATAACTTGTAAATTAATTATCACAATATTATTTAGTTACTTATTGATGTTTATTATATTTAGTTTCAATTAACATTTTTATTGTTTTACTTCGGTGTTGCAACTTGGTCGTTTTTCGATATTTATTATCTGTGGCAGATTGTTTATTAAGTTTTTGATAGTTCGCGCGCGTGTTTTCTTTCGTCTTGTCTTTCGTAACTAGTTTCTATTTATTGTGATTTTGTGAAGTGGCTGTAGTTTAAGAAACAGGAGCATTAATAAACCGCTATGTGTATGAATGTTAAGATTGTGGCGAAAATGAAATATGTTTGGATAGCATACGTGCGTAATTACAAACTTACAATACAAACCCATCAGATGGGGTTTGTTGACAAAACTTTAAAGGTAAGGCTCTTAATAATATTAACTCAAAATGTTAGAAACTATCGCCTGACTAGCGGTGTGCTGCTGGACGAACTGTTCTTTTTGTGTTATTCGTCGTTTCTTGATTGTTAAATACGAAATTGTTGTGTGAATTGATACCTACGAGAACAACTACGACGAAAACATATTGTTGTTGTAGATGATGATAAGTGATTGTTTTTAGTTAAAATCTTAATAAAAATGGGAGTAAATTAAACATTCAAGATAATAGTATATTATATGTTGGCATATTCAATAATACGTCTGATTCTTTTTTTGTCTATGTAATACATAAGGTAGGTAAGAAAAATGTTGATCTCGAATGGTCATATTGACTATGGCTCAATATATTTACTATTATTTAGGTTCGGTTTCGAACCCTTATTAAGAATAATACACTAATAAAAGTCCTCAATCATAAGCTGACCGTTTGCTCGTCGCGAGTCCCGAGTCGCGAAGTCGGCTGCTGTTCGCAGTTAGCTTTACTAAGATTATTTTATACAAACTTATACCAACAAGTTGAAATAGTGATTCAATCAGAAATTGGTCGCGAGCTGCGCGCGTGCATTTTAAATTGTATCTTGCAGCGCGCGTAGGTACTGCACGCGAACAGTTCGGAGACGGCGTTATTTGCACTATCGACCTTTGCGAGAGTTTCGCGGAGGAGGCGCACTAACATATTGCAGTACCTAACTGCAGGCGCGAGCAGCGCATTCGGTGCGCGTTCGTCAGACCTGAACGCACCTTGTGATCCACAAAAATAATGCTTGTTCCATTTTTTGGGAGTTCATTTGCGTATTTACGGTAAAGTTGCTCCATATACGAGTGCCTACCATGGCCGAAAACCAATGCACGCCACTGACAACACCAATGTCGTCGGTATTTATAATTTTGTTTTTTTTTTCCACGTTTTTGTAATCAGATATCGATACCTAACAACACCTTCACAAGCCTAGGAACCAATAACATCATGAGATACATCGTTGGAAAGGTTTTTTGCGTATTTCAACTTTTATTAAGGCCGAAAGTACCTTATCGGTGTGTGAAAAAAGGTTATGGGACAGTACTTAAAAAAATCTCTTTCCAATGGTATATCACACGCTGTTATTCCTCCATACATTTCTGCCCGTTCTGTTTTACTCATTTTGAGCTGAAATTTTGTAAACTGACTCTATACCAGAAGTACTCTTCACGCCTTTTGGATGGATATTTCGGTAACACGTTTAGCTGATCCGGTATCCGAGCGCCAAACGGTATAGGTATGTTTTTTTTTGTTTATTTTAATGCATTTCTTCCCTCTGACATAGTCAGAGTCTTTATCTTTCTGTTTTCGTTCTTAGAGCTGGTGTATTTATTTTAATTTTTATTTTGTTTGTTAGTGCGCTGCAAACGCTCACTGCAAATTTAATAAATTGGTTTCTCACTTTTTTATTTGCGATGAGGCAGTGAGCGTTTGCAGCGCTCACTTCCTCGTCTATGGTCTGCTCTAATTCTGCTCTTTGGGTTTGGAAGACGGGGCACTCAAACACGCAGTGCAATACACTTTCCGCCACTTCGGGATCGCAGATGCATGAAGGGTTCTCTTTGCACTTGAATCTGTGCAGATACTGGGAGAACGGTATAGGTATGTTCCAAGTCTATCTTTTGGTAAGACTGATTGATTTTAACTTTATATAGTAGAAATATAACTTATTTAAGTAAAGACGGTGAGGGAAAACATTCTGAGGAAACCTGGATTTCAAAATTTGGGATCTGAAATCGCCAATCCGCAGAGAGCAAGCGTGGTGATCAATGCTCGTGCCTTCTCTATATGGGAAGAGCCCTGTGCCCAGCAGTGGGACGTTTATAGGCTGGATTATGATTATGAAGTAAAGAACATATTTTTGGTTAAGATTTTAGATATTGTAAAGCTTAAATTTGTAAATATTTTAATTATTTATCCCATAGCATAAGTAACAACTTCTTACCTTGCAGCGTGTTTTCCAGCATAGTCCTGTACTTGGCGTGGGCGTGGTTCAGTTTCTCAGATAACTGAGGGTTGTCTTCTATCAGGAACTGGCCCTTGTAGGGCTGGGCGGTAGTCACTAGAGATGGGTCGTCGAGTTCTACAAGATATAAGAATGTAGGTTAGAGGAAATACAACCTTATGTTTGTGTACGTAAGTTGAAAATAGTTTGTTCCGAATCAGCATGTTATTACTTTTATACCATGTTATTTGTTGAGGGTGGTAAGGAAATGCGTGGTTATGTTTAAATACTGCTTAAATCAATAGAAACGAACAAGTTTTTTTAAGAAAGTAAAGTCAATTCTAATAAAAACATCGTACATCCTTTATTAATTTTGATCAGGTGATGATCAATTTGTATGGTAAGGCTAATTTGCAGCAAGTTTATATAAAACACAATTGTGTAGTAAAACACTTGTGAAGCTTATAGAAATTAACTGACGACCTCCGTGGTCGAGTGGCGTACGCACCGGTTTCAAGTTGTCGCTAGCTCTGAGGTCCCGGGTTCGATCCCCGGACGGGTCAATGTAGAAACCAAAAATTTTCTACATTGCCTCGGGTCTGGGCGTTTATGGTACCTTCGTTGTTTCTGAATTCCATAATACAAGTGCTTTAGCTACTCACTTTGGGTTCATAGCAATGTATGTGATGTTGTCCGCATTTATTTTATTTATTTTTATTTTATTTTTATTAACTATATAAGTATATTTGTACATAATAACTTATTTGAACCTACAGACAAAATAGTCGGACGCATCAATTTAAGAATAAATAATGATACAAACATAATTTGTCCTATGTTTTTAGGTGTTTATTTATATAATATATTTTTCTCTTACCGAGTGTACCCATGAGGGATCCCATATCCAGTACAGCACCAGGACGCAGGTTCCACGTCACCTTACCCGACTCAGGGGCGGAGAGAGTCATCACCATTTTCATCACCTGGTGATAATTATGATACATTTAAACGTTGAACATTAAAAATATTTGATGAAAGAGATACTAATCAACAAACGGCTGATTCACATTTCTAGCATAAATGTAAGATAAGATTAGTATATCCCTGCTAAAGAACAGAACAGAAAGTCAAGTCAGAATATTAACTCCATTTTTTGTAACCGAATTTAAAATAACGAATCATCGACATCAGCTACCACCCACCTCGATTTTAGCGCAGAAGTGTCCCTTAGCAGCCGTAATACACCAATCTCAAAATTGCTAAAAACACAGTTGAATAGATCATCGATTTCACCGGCACCTACCTCGATTTCAGCGTAGGGCTGTCCCTCAGCATGAAAAAAGCCAGCTATTTCTTAATTCTTTATTGTACACACTTAAACATTTTAAAGATATACATTAATAAAAGTTGATGTACAGAGGCGAGCTTAACTCAACATTGAGTTTTCTTCCAGCAAACCTTTGAGTGAAAGTGAAATAATTTAAACAAGTTGTGAGGCAGACAGAAGTGTACAACAAACTAATAGACATACACACAAATAATACATATTTATTTATTTATTTATTTATTTGGGACATACAACAGTTACATATTTTAACTTATCATTAAACAATATAATAACTTATAAGATGCTAAACATGCAACCCACACCTATGTCCACAAGTTATTTAATGAAATTAAGGAAGCTTACAGTAATTGAACCTATAAGTTGCGAAGTGAACAATAAAAAGAGAAAAGAAGAGAAGGGAAAAATGCACTAAATATATAAACAATGCATTATACAATAATAAATATTCATTATATAAAGATAAAGACAATTTTGTCACTAACAACTTATTCTCTCTCCGACAACAACTTGATGGCTTTCTGTTTAAATTGAGATTTGGAGAGAGAGAATATGTCGAGGTCCCCAAAAGTTGAGTTATATATTTCCACTAAGCGACGTAGAGGTGCCCGTACTCCGGCGTTAGTCTTACAAGTTTTTGTGTGGAATAGACGAGGTACGCACACCCCACGGTGGATAACTTTTCGGGGCACTCTGTAATAAAGTTTATTGCACAAGTCACCGCAGTCAAATCTGTTGTTACATAGGCCGTGTAGCATCATAACTACCAACAGCAAACGCCTGGACTTCAAACTTAGCATGTCATATCGTTTTAATAACTGAGCGTAAGATGCTTTAGAATGATAACATTTATAATTCATAGAACGTATGAACTTTTTCTGAACCATTTCAAGACTCAAGCTGTACTTATCATATAAGGGATTCCACACAGGAATGGCATATTCTAATTGGGAACGTACCAAAGTCTTATATAATACCAAAAATGTAGAGGGACGCACAAAGTCACGAGATGCTCTCATAGCAAAACCAAACATCTGGTAAGCTTTTTTAATTATGTTATCAACGTGTATGTCAAGGTGTAAACAAGAATCCAGTGTGACACCCAGGTCGCGAACCGTATTGACGCTATCTAAAAGTACGTTATTAATGGAGTAATTGAATATAATTTTGTTCTTATTTTTAGTGAAAGAGATTTTATGACATTTGGGAACGCTAAGATAAAGTTTATTTTTACTACAGTATGCGCTAAGTCTATTAAGATCATCCTGCAATAGATAGCAATCATTTGTATTCCTACAGGCAGTATAGATTTTTATATCGTCAGCATACATTAGAAATCGAGTATTCAAAAAGCAGTGTTCAATGTCATTTATAAACAAAATAAAAAGAAGTGGGCCCAATATCGACCCTTGGGGCACACCAGATTTGACTACTATTGTATCAGATTCGTGACCATTAATAGCCACCTTCTGAGTCCTGTTAAAAATGTATGACGCAAACCAACGAAGCAAGTTGCCACGAATACCGTTAAAGGCAATTTTCTCCATTAATAATTTATGATCCACCTTGTCGAACGCCTTCTTAAAATCCGTGTACACTGCGTCAACTTGAACACGCCGATCCATATTTTCAAATATGTAGCTTGTAAAAAGCATGAGATTTGTCGAGGTAGAGCGACGTTTCACAAAACCGTGTTGTTCAGGTATTATAATGTGATGGATTTGATGATATAAGGCCCCGTGCACGAGTCTTTCAAAGACCTTCGACAACGTGGACAGAATGGAGATGGGGCGGTAATTCTCAACATTATTCTTGTCGCCACTTTTGAGAACAGGTGTAATAAAGGCTCGCTTCCAAATGTCAGGAAAAACCCCTTCAAGCAAACACTTATTATATATAATATGTAATGCAGGACACAGGTTATCAGCTAGTCTAGCCAAGAATTTAGGAGGTAGACCATCAGGGCCTGGTCCCTTGGAAGTATCCAATGATTTTAACGCTAATCTTATATCTTCAGTCGATAAATAAATATCTGACACACAAATTGAGTTATCCGTATAATCCGGAGGTGGAAGCCATGTTTTTGGATCGAAATCAGAGGGTTCAAAAACAGAACAGAAGTAGGACGAAAACAGGTTACATATATCCGTTGGGTTATCAGTAGATACATTATTGTAGTACATATTGGCAGGAATTTTCGATTTGCCCTGTCTCGACGAGATGTAAGTCCAAAAGTATTTAATATTTATAGGAATGTTGTTTTCCACTGATTCCATATAATTTCGGTAACATTTAATATTTTCCTTATGAAAAATGTTGCGATAACTAGAAAATTTTACGTAATCCGAGAGATTATTGTATTTTTTCCACCTAATCCAAACACGTTCTTTAGTTTTAAATATTTTTATAAGACATGGGGAAAACCATACAGGGAAGTTGGAGTTCTTACTACGGGTAAGTGGGACATGTGTACGTATAATTTTGTATAGTATCTCATAGAATATGTTGACTGCCTCTTCAGGTGGTAAATGGGAAAGTTCTCTATTCCAGTCCACTTTTCCTAGTTCGTCATTTATTTCGTCATAACAAGCTTTATGAAAGTTAGGTCTAGGAACTATTCGACGTGTCATGGGAACAAATTGAGTATCTAAAGTAGTCAACGTAGAGAAGGGCGGATGATGGCTATCACTCTCAAGAAGAGGATTACAAGACGAGGTTTGTGAGTCAACATTTGAAATAAATAAGTCGAGTATGCGATTTAATTTGTTTCTAATCGTATTAAATTGTTTACCATTAATTAAGCACATGAAATTTAATATGAGTCTACCGATTGAGTTTGACACACATGCCGTAGCACAATTACCTTGATCTTGCCATAAAATATCTGGTATATTATAGTCTCCGACGAAAAAGAAAGAATCGCAACTTGGATCATTAGCTAAACCCTCTAACACATTTAAATACTGCAAATATAATTCTTCGCTTGAACGGGGAGGTATATATACAGCACTGATAATATGGCGTGCGTTATGCAGGGAAGAGGGCAATTGTATCAGAATGTGTTCGACATCAGGATGTACAGATTGTGTCAACACTATGCTAGTAGGCCGTAGCTCACGAAGTACTGCCACCAATACCCCACCTCCATCTCGCTTTTTAGTTGCTAAACGGTCACGGTCGCATCTGAAGACAAGATATCGGTCGTCTATAAATTCTTTGTCCTGAATGCTAGGAATAAGCCAGGTTTCAGTCAAAACAATAACATCATAGCAGCAAGACAATACATTCATATAGAGTGTATGTAGCTTTGTACGAATCCCCCTACAATTCTGATAGTAAAAATTAATATTTTTAGTAGCCATAAATAAATATGAAATAGTAAATCAGTATTACATTAAATATTGTAAAGTTCATAATTAATCCTATATTAAATGTTGTAGTGTGTGGAATCAACAATATATATAGTGTTGTGTTCAGATTATAGAAATAGTATGGTTTGAAGTCCAGAGCATTTTTACAAAAGTTCACGGCATTCAGAGCCTTTGTATGGTTTACAGGTTTAGGTATGTATAAGAGTAACGTTCTATGTGATTTAATTCCGACCAGGGTGACAAATACTGATATGTAAACAAACAATAAGACATGTAAATAATAGCAATAACAATACGAACATGACAGTTTCAGCAGCAAACCCGGAAAACACAAGCAAATGAAAGAATAAAATAAATATGCTACGCGCATCAGGCAAGCGCTGTTTTTTAAATGTACACCGCATACGAAAATATATCTAAAAAACAAAATTGTGAGACCATATATTAATACTAATAAAACAAAGTCAACAAGTAGGAGTGACAGCAATTGACTTTTGTTTGGCAACAATTTTTTTGAGATCCACAACAGATCGTATTGCAAACGCGGAGGTTCCATCTTCCGCACGCACGAGTACAGTAGCGTTTTTGATCCAAACATACTGGTACCCATTTTTCTTAGCCGCTTGTCTAGCTTCACGAAATAAGCCCTTATTTTTTAGAGTCAAGTGTTCGTTAAAGTATACCAACTGCGAAGCGCCTGAGACTCCAAGTTGGTCCGATTTCAAACTCTTATATTTCCGGCAGGCGCTTAGAAGATTGTTACGAACGATCTGCGACTTTAATTTAACAATGATATTCTTGGGCTTGATGTCATTTTGCTGCGCGTGCGGGACTCGGTGGATAGAAATTATATCGCTTTGTGTCACAGGATACTTAACGACGCTGCCTATAGTCTCCACAATGGTAAACAAGTTTTCACTGCGTTTTTCTGGCAAGTTACAGATTTCTATGTTGCAGTTTCGCGCCTGCTGATCCATAGAGTCAATTTTGTCTTCAAGTTGGGCAATGACTTGTACACTACCCTGTGTTGATAGATTCTCCAGACGTTTCTCCGATTCTTTATGCTGTTCTTCTAAAACATTTAGACGGGTTTTCATATCCTCGTACTTTTGGCTTAACATATGCATCGATTTTTCCATTTCTAAATTTGCATTTTCAAGTAATCTATTCCTTTGATTGAGTTCCGAGACTTCAGTCACCAATTTATTCAAGATAGCTTTCCAGGACATCAGCATACTTTTCAATTCTTCGAATCGGTCTGAGTCTAAATAACTATCGTCGCCACGGAAGCGTTTATTACTTGGTCTGGTAGTGACATTGACCGAATCTAATTGAGCGCAGACTGCAGAAGACGAGGCAATGGGAGAGAGATCAGGTTCCGACTGAGTTTTCACAAGCGCACAGCTGTTTGGCGAACTCTGCGGAGGCGAGCGCATCATGCGAGGCATGTTTGGTTGGTAATAGACAGTAAACAAAGCAGGCACTAGTCGATGAATCACACTAACTAGTGTGCTTTACTTTTAGATACTAGTCCAAAATTTCGCAACAGCTGTCGATTGTCTCAACAGACGAGCGCGCGTGCGCCCCGCCCTCACAGTAAGGAGGCGCACGTTCGAATCCCGGCAGGCGCAATCACTTTTTCAATTTTAACTTAAAATTTTTCAAATTTTAAATTGAAATGGGAGCTTACAGATTAATTCTATCCCTCTCTAGCTCCACCCACTGGGCGTCGATGACTGGTAAGGAAACCACAAGAGTAACAAGGAATCAAAATTAGAAGCGACAGCCAATCACAACACTATGGGTTCTCACACTTGTTAATATTCACTGCGCAAAAGGTAAAACGTCCGATCACTTCCGAGTACCAGAACTAACTGTATATATATATATAGTACGTATATAATAAGATATATATTAAATATAGACATACATAGACTACAAAACTCAAATAGAAAGGAAATGTTCTTTTATCTTTCTCCTAAAAACCTCCAGCTATCTCCAAAGTCACTATAAAAACAGTCAGATGTATCATCGATTTCACCTGGACCCACCTCGATTTCAGTGAAGGGCTGTCCCTTAGCATGAATGAAGTGAGCTAATTCCAAATCCCTATAAAACACACATGAACTATTCATCGATCTCGACTACAACCCACCTCGATTTCAGCGTAGGGCTGTCCCTTATCAACATGTCCGCCGTCCTCGACGAGCGTGTTGACGAGCTTGCCGGCGGACGGTGCTCGCAACCGGGACGGATCCTTCTCCTTGTCGAACACGACCGTCTGGTTGCCGATCACTATCCTGTATTTGTCGACTTCCTCTTTTAAATAGGTCGTGTAGGATGCGCCGTCGATTGAGAGTAGAGTACCTAGGGATAGAAAATTATGTTTTTATTTCATAATCTTAATAATATAAAACAAATCAGGGCTAGTTACAACATTTATAACTCAAGAATGAGTTTTAAAATTAGGCATCTATGAGGAGAGAGAACCGTCGTAGCGTAAAATGGAACTAACATTAAAATCATTTCATAAAGTAAAAATATACTATGAAAAATAGCTACTTAGTTTAGTACGCCCTAAAAATGTATTTTTGTTACTTTAACACTAGTTTAAGTAAACTTTGTCTACTCACCGCCGTCAGTAAGTTTGTGCACCTCCATCTCCTTAAAGCTGCCGTTCATAGCGAGGAAGTATGACGTAGGTCCCGACCGGGTGGCCGCCACCTTGTATTTGGAGCCGCTGTGGATGAGCTCCACTTCTACGCAGTTTGATAGCTGGCTGGACCCTTGGATTTGACCCCTGGGAATAAAAGGGATATTAGTAATAATATATTAGATCAAATCACACACGGCCTTCTGATCCCAAACTAGGCAGAGCCTGCATAGCAACCAGACAACTGATAAACATACTTATAAATTTCCAAATACAAACACTGTATAACAGTCCCCTATATATAAAAAGTACATACATACAGTGTAAAAAACCTCTTGTTCAGGTAGAAACGAATTCAGAAATGTGATGGTAACCTTTTTATAAATAAACAAAATAAAGTCTCTGTTTTATAATGTTTGTTTAATGAAAAACTTGGCATTCCTTTTTAGGGTTCCGTACCCAAAGGGTAAAACGGGACCCTATTACTAAGACTCCGCTGTCTGTCTGTCCGTCTGTCTGTCTCCAGGCTGTATCTCATAAACCGTGATAGCCAGAAAGCTGAAATTTTCACAAAATATAATGATGTATTTCCGTTGCCGCTATAACAACAAATACTAAAAACCACATAAAATGAATATTTAAGGGGGGCTCTCATACGACGGTGGTACGGAACCCTTTGTGCGCGAGTCCGCACTTGGCCAGCTTTTTCTGTTTTTGATCATATTTGACGAGTATCCTTTAGAGATACACTTTAGAGGATCGTTTTACATAGTGTTTTATTAGTTAATAACTTAAGCAACACTAAAATAACTAGTTAATAATATAATTAAATTAGTTTTACTTACTTCTCCAACCCGCTCTTGAACTCTTGGAAATGCGCGGTGATGATGTTATCAGCTATGAGGATAGACCCGCAGATCACACCCAACATCACGTCTGGCTTCTCTGATTGTACCTTTATCATAAATATATAATAATAAATAAATATTACTATTGTTTGTGTTACTGAGACAGTCTACTTTTAACACAGACAGATAGACAGGCTATTTTTATTGGCAATAGTGCGTTGCCGTGCGCATGCCGCGAGATGTTCGTGTAATGCTCGTTCGGTGCTCGTTCGTCAGATGTGGACCCTTGTGCACCCTTATGCTAAGCTATTGGCCCATTTCACCCAAGTTTTTCTTTTTTATAACATTTAGCGGTTTATGTTAACGTCAAACCATTAATTATTCTTTGGTCTTTGCCTATGTACTTGGCTAGATATATTCGTTCTACTTTATCGTCCTGGTCTACTAGGTCTACTCACCCTCTCCGCGATCAGCGCATCCAGCCAGCTGGTATCGATATCATTGTTCTGGAAGGCCGCAGTCTCCAGCAACGTGATAAGGTACTCCACTGTCGTACGGAAGTCACCGCGAATGCTCAGCTCTTTCAGAGCTATTACTAGGTTCCTGTGAAGTAATGTAGACTTTAGTGTGTAAACATAAGACTTAATTTCAATTAAAGGCATTAAGAGGGATTACTAGGTTCTTGCAAAGAAATATAGACTTCAGTGTGTAAAGATAAGACTCTTTTTTGACTGAAAACTTTAGCGAGGTATTCACTAGATATCTGTAAGGGAAAATAGACTTAAAAATATTGCATTAAGGATCTTTTTTAACTGAAAGGTTTTGATAGGAATTACTGTGTACTTCTAAGGGGAAATAGACTTTAGTTCGTGAAGATAAGACTCTTTTTTGACTGAATGATTTTGCTGGAGGTTACTAGGTTCTCATAGAGAAATATAGTTTATTTTAATAAGACATGGTCCTCTGTAGTCGAGTGGCTGTCTCGGAGGTTTCAGGTTCGATCCAGGTCCTGGCCTGTTCCTGACGAGCTGGTACTCACTCTCTAGCCTGCTCCCTCGTCTCGCCCCAAGAGAAGCAGTGTCCGAACTGGGAGTCCGCGAACTCGTGCAGGCCGCCGGAAGCCGCCACGCTGAAGTAGCCCCACACGTTCTTCGACGACCTGAAGTTCAGCTCCTGGACTGTTCCTGACGATGGCTTGAAACCTGGAAGAAAAGAACGTGGATTAAAAAAAAGGTTTTAAAAAGCAGATATAAATAAAACACAACAAAATGCCGGAAATTAAGGCCGCTACTACGCGCTGGGAATCTAAAGATTAGATATACATGCAAATCTATTCTGGGGGCCCCACGGGGCTCCGCCGTACAGTAGCCTTATGACCTTCAAGTGGTACAGGACCATAGAATATTGAAAGTCCTCGTTTGACAAGTCGGTTAAGGCTCACCTTCGTCGGGGTTCTCGGAGGTGATCCTGGCGGCGATGACGTGGCCCCAGGGCGAGGGCCTCTGCTTGGGCTCGTCGAACTCGATCTGCGAGAGGCCCCACGGGGACTCGCCGTAGAGGAGACGGATGTCTTTGACATGGTATAGAGGGAGGCCCATGGCGATCTGGTAACAAATTAAAATTCATTTAAATTCAAAATTCTTGATTCAATCTAAGCGACACAGTAGCACTTATCGAACGTCATACCATTATACTAATATTATAAAATTGATGGCACCCTAAGGGTAGGTTCATATCCAGCGGAAAACGACAACGCACCATCAGCCACGCAGCGCCAGAAGAGACAAACACGCAATGGGACATATAACCTCTCACACCTGACGCGCCAACGCATCGTCGCTTCAGTGTGAAAGGTCGAATGCCCCACCACGCATCCACCCGCCCCGGCGCCAAGCAACCGACGATACGCGAACCGTCTCCTGCCAGAGATTAACCGACCCTTATTCGCCCACCCTTCACCGCTTCCCAAGTGCTTTGACTGTGGATAAAAAACTGCGCAACAAACTCCCCATCAGCTGTAGTTGTTCGGTCGAATTGAGAAATTCCTTCTTCTGGAGTCGGTTAACAGTACCTGCAGCTGCGCAGCAGGCAAGTTGACGTCGGCCACCATCTCCGTGCAGGGATGTTCCACCTGCAGGCGAGGGTTCAGCTCCAGGAAGTAGTAGGCGCCAGTCGCCGGCTCGTACAGGTACTCAACCGTACCGGCTGACACGTAGCCCACCATTTTTGCTAGGCGGACAGCGGCCTAGGGACAAAGAAAAAAATATAAATTAAAAATTAATAAACACAAAACGATTTAAAAAAAAAATTGCCGATCTTCCAAAAAGATCTTTACAAATTATAGTTTCCATACCACCTCATCATGTCAGCTTTCAAACAAAAAAAGCCGCATCGCAAACGGTACATTCTTTTAGGAGCTCTGATGCCACAGCCATACATGGACACTCAGACCGACACTTCTAACTTATAACACCTCACATTTTTCGTCGTGTATACATTAACAGAATTCGTAACTTTCTCCTTGACAGGTCGAGGTCGACAGAGAGATCTAACCTTAGACTATAGATAACTATAGACCGATAGTATCGCTAGTTTTCCTTCGTGCCAAGCGAGAGCACTTTTTGTCCGTATCTAGTACATTCGTTTACTGATTTAAAGGTATTTTTCGCGCAACGACAGACTTATATGCGAAAATATCGATGGTTTCGACATTGTTAGGATAATATTAGGGTTTTAGATAGTTTAATTAAAACGGCGCGCTCCGTCTTGATACAAAATTTACGATAAAACTAGTTCATACTAGTGCTCACGTTTTATACACTGATAGGCTCACTCTTTAGTTTCTTATCTATACTCTAAGGATCTAACTTTAATGTGGCGAAGAATTTACTTCAAATACCTATCACTTATTTTTACAAGTTTTAATACAGTGTTTCCACCTACAAAATTCACTACAGTGTTGCCACATACAAGTTTCACAGTGTAGCCATACCTTTTCCATCTCAATAAAGACTTCGGGCTTGGATATGGCGGCCGGCGCCTCTTCAATGATCTTCTGATGACGACGCTGGATAGAACAGTCGCGACCGAATAGGGAGATTGCGTTACCTGTAGAATAATATAATAAATAAATAAGTATAAGTAATTATGAAAAAAATATTTTTAACCGTTACTGTAACTATTTTTTGTTTGTTTCACAGAAATTGTTGATAGCAGTATATATATATTTCTTTAATTTTATTTTATTATAATAATTGTTTAGTGTACTTAAATCTAATACAAGAACAAACAAAGACTAAAATTAAATCTTATATAGATAAATAAAACTAACACGCGTCAAAATACTCATCGTCATCCCTGTCAATGGCGGGAAACGTGCCCAGAAGGCTGGCAGCATTGCCACGTTGAATGGCTATGCCGATTCTCTGTGCAAGGAACAAACCAGCTCTCTGATCACGAGTAGAGTCTACCAAACGTTTTGACAGTTCTTTAAAAAGATTTCGTGCACTCGGACCCCATGACCCGAGCGTTTCAACCCCAAACGGCTCGAAAATATAATTACCCATTAGGTTATTATACTTTCGCCGTTTAAGGGTCTCCGCTGCTCCAGCAGCAGCTCCAGGAGAGGCCGCCGAACTTAGAACGTGGGATGGCGCAAGGGTGTCGACGCACGTTGCGTCCCACACCAAAGGCCGACCCAATTTCCAAGGCAACAATGACATACCGTCAGGTCTCTTACCATCGCTGCGCACCAAACCATTGGGTTCCAAAACAGCTGGTACACCGGCAATGACAAGAGCACGACGAATAATGTCATTAATATTTGCGTGACGGGATATACGTCCTGCGCTCCTGCTGCAGGACAGGCCATGGTGACCGAGGCAATCGACTGTTTCACCGCATTGACACCGATGACATGCGACACAAGGTATACCTAAACGTAAACTGATGGCGAGCCGGAAAGTATTGTCATCCAAAATCGTACCAAGAGTGGTTGACGGAAGTGCCTGTAACCAGAGGCCCGATTCCCATTCTCCCACAGCCAGGAGACGCGCGCGCTCTGCAGTGTTGATTGACGTATTAATCTAGACACACGGCAGTGTGTCCGCCAAGTTCGAGCAAAAAAAAGCGACACACCGGCTGTGGGTTATATTACACGAACCATTTCGGGCCAATTTCGACCACCCTATAACTCAAAACATATTTTATCTACGCATCTGAAATTTCGAGTGTCTGTTGACATCCTCTTAATTGTCTAGAATACAAAATTTCATTATTCTACCTATAGCAGTTCTTGAGATATTGACGTCAGAAAATCGCTATTTTTACTATACACTCACTGACTCATCAAAAACCTAGACCACTTCCAATGGTCGTACTGACTTGAAATTTGGCATGGAGATAGGTCTTAAGGTCAAAGTAAAGGGAAAAATCTGAAAACGGCCAAGTGTGAGTTAGTTTTAAAAATAGCGAAGGTGTAACTTTGTTCTACTATGAAGTCATAATGAACTAAATGGGTCTATCTTCCAATGGTCGTACCGACCTGAAATTTGGCTCGAAGGTTTGTCTTTAGGTCGAAATAAAGTAAAAATCTGAAAACGGCCAAGTGTGAGTCAGTTTCGAAAACAACGAATGTGTAATTTTGTTCTACTATAAGTAGGTATGGAGTGGAAATGAGATAAGACTTATTTAAATTTAGATACATACCAATTTAAGACAGTACATGTTTGTCTTAAAGACAAGAACAATAAAATTTTTCACCACTCTGTGTGTGTCTGTTGCGGGAACAGAAACCACGATTTACGAAGTGCAAAGCAGGTCACTAGGAACACTAGGTGCGCTAAATCAGTCAAACAAAAATGAAAAGACTATTTTTTCTCGCATAGTCTAAATAATTTCTAATTTTACAACTATTATAAGTGGAATGAGACATTTCCTAAAGCAAAAGTGATAAAAAAATAATAAAGAACCTAAACCTAACAAAAATAAATGAAATCCCATCAAAAACATAAATGTGAAAGGCTGCCAAGTTCGATACTATGGGAATGCTTCGCCTATAAAAGAAGTGAGATCTGAATAAGTACCAAGTTCCATAAAAATACCTCAAATCATAAATAGTTATAGGAATGCACACTTCATTTCCAGCAGTTTTTAAGGTACATTTTGAATAAGTATCACGTTACTTAGAAATACCTAAAATTATAATAGTCAGAGAAACGCACACCGGTTTTTTTTAGCAGTTTCCTGATAACATTGATTATTTTTAGTACTTTTTAATGATGTTACTTGGCAAGTTTTAATAGAAAATTATATACTTGACACATTGCAGTCCAAAGGTGTAGATTCATTGCATTAAAAATGTGTGTGGTGTGTGAAAACTTGCCAAGTAACATCATTAAAAAGTGCTGAAAATAATCAATGTTATCAGGAAACTGCTAAAAAAAACCGGTGTGCGTTTCTCTGACTATTATAATTTTAGGTATTTCTAAGTAACGTGATACTTATTCAAAATGTACCTTAAAAACTGCTGGAAATCAAGTGTGCATTCCTATAACTATTTATGATTTGAGGTATTTTTATGGAACTTGGTACTTATTCAGATCTCACTTCTTTTATAGGCGAAGCATTCCCATAGTATCGAACTTGGCAGCCTTTCACATTTATGTTTTTGATGGGATTAATTCTTTCCGTATCAAACTGCAAAGCGGCTCGTCCCACTGCCTCTGAGAAGAACGTTGCTCGGGTAGATCTGTGCCCGGGCAGGACAATTCCCAACTATTTACTGCCTCAGTCATGCACAGAATCTGAAAATCAACCAGAGAAGACCCTAAGATTTGCCTGGTTAATTTTTCAGTGCTGTGGACCGAAGACAAAAATGCTGGTAGGCCTAGACTGGAAACTTTACGTACACCAAGCCCACCAAATCGGATCGGCAGCGTGGCTTGGGTCCAAGCCCGGTCATCCAACGTTACGTTAAAAATGGACGTTAACGTGGACCGAATAATTTTATCGACTTTTTCCAAAAGCGGCAAATGTTTCCATAGTCGTGAAGAACGAAGAAAATATGTAAATTTTGAACCAAAACAACAAAAACGAATTAAAGTAATAGCAGAATGTAAAGAGATTTTGAAAAGTCTATTCGAAATTGACTGAAAATTTTTGATTGATTTTAAAAATTATTCTATATCTGATCTATAATTGCCGTATTTATCGCTTAACAAACTTGCAACAAAACAACATCCATCGAATGGATAAACTCCTTCTTTTAAAGTCGGTTAAAACAACACAAAACACTAACACTCACCAACAACCCACCAACAACACTAACTATCCAAAAGGGGTGAAGAGTACATCTGGTATAGAGTCAGTTTACAAAAAAACGGATATAATTTTTTAATAAACTCATTTTCAGTTGAAATTTTGTAAACTGACTCTATACCAGATGTACTCTTCACCCCTTTTGGATAGATATACCCTTTCGGTAACATGCTGTTTAATACATACGTACATTATTTACTAATATTTATGTGAATTTGGATCAATGTGGTAAAGAGATTAATCAGTTATCGAAACTGTTTAGCAAAAGATGATGTATTTAGATTATGTATGTTCTAGTGAGTAAGTTGTAGAAGTTCCATAAAAATAAATAAATAAAAGAATACAGAGTTATTAACACGAGCAGAAGAAGAACATTTTTATTTTTTATTTAATATAAAGTCATAAATAAACTTACCGTACTGGTCAGCCAACAGTTGGACCTCCAAGTGGCGAGCTGACTTGGCGAGCTTCATCACGAATATAGGAGATCCGGGGACCTCAGCTTGGACCTACAATAATAAAGTTAAATTAAAAACTTCGTACCTTCTTTTTTGTTTGTCTACCGAATTTTTAATATGTAGTGTTTTTATAATAGATAAATAAATGCGGACAACATCACATACATTGCTCTGAACCCAAAGTAAGTTGCTAAAGCACTTGTGTTATGGATCAGAGACAACGAAGGTACCACAAACACCCAGACCCGAGACAATGTAGAAAAGTTGGGTTCTACATTGACCCGTCCGGGGATCGAACCCGGGACCTCAGAGCTAGCGACACCTTGCAAACCGGTGCGTACGCCACTCGACCACGGAGGTCGTCTAAGATAAAGTGCCCGCCACGAGAAGCTATAATTTTTGTAAATAAAGAACTTCTACCAAGTTACGTAGCGACAATTTAATCAACAACCAATAATCCCAAATTCAATAATGTCAAAGTGACGTACGTGTTATACGAAACTACTGAGCAATTTCACTTGATCGGGTTATATTTTAGCGATATAAAGCGCTGTCGTCTAAGGTTTTGTGGTACTGGAACGCATCTGATTCATGGAACGTTTACATTTGGGCCAAGATTTTAAAGTTCACGCTGACGTTGTCTCTTTCGAGTTTCGAATGCGTCTGTTTGTTTGTGGTGTTTTCGCGGATTAGGTTATATTGTTTGTTATTATTAATTATTGTATAAGGAATTGTTATTTTTTTACTACCTATAATGGATCCAGGACCCAGTACGTCCAAGGAAATTATTTCGCCACGAAAAGAACCTCAAAAGGTATGTGTTTATTTGACTGATTGCGTCAAAAAGAGAGTAATGGTTTTTCGAGTGTATGAATTTTGTGAACAGAATATTCAGAATCGTCTGAAGACAGTTATTAGATGTGTGTTAATATAATTATATCCCTGTAAAAAAAATAGTACAAAACTGTTTTTATTTTATTCTACCCAAAGATTGCAAACCCCTAAATGTGTGTTTACAAAATTTATAGCTTCTCGTGACGGGTACTCTAGATACATGTTTTCCGTTTGTACAATAAGAACAAAATCATCTTGCACTCGAATAATTCAAATTATTTAATACAGACTAAACGATCCATATATTAATATAACACATAGCATACGCTTTTTTTTAATACAAATAGTAAATAGGACAAATTTTAACTTTAAGCAAAACTCGAATCCGCTAACTGATTTTTTATTCCGAAAGTAACCGAGATAATACGGATTTTTATGTCAAATCTAGGTCCCAAAATAATACAGTCACATATAAAAGCTACAAAACAGCTTAGAAATTAATGAAAGATGGACTATTATGGGTCCACATATGATTTTTCGTTTTAAAATTGCTATATATAAGCCTTTCTTGAATACTGCCTCGTTGGACTAGTGGCGCTAAGCGCGACTGCTACGCTAGAGGTCTTGGGTTCGATTCCCAAGTCGACCAAGGTGTTATTGGGTTTTTCTATGAAATTCTCAGTAGCAGGTCGGAGTTTGGATTTGTGCCCGGTTAGTGGCAATAGGCTCGCCCCCTATTACATGGGACCTAAACATACCGGCGAACTGTGGGTGTACATTGGTACACCTCTGCCTAACCCTTCGGGGATACAGGCGTGATGGTATGTTATGTTTATCTTGAATACAATTATATTTCTTATGATTTTAATATATAAAGTATACTAACCTGTCTAAACATGTTGCTGAAGTCGTCAGGGTTCTCCACCTTCCTGATACCCTTGCCGCCACCACCTTCCGAAGCCTTGATCATTACCGGGAACCCTGGACAAAGAATATTGATTGAGATGTTTTTGTAGTTTCTGGCGATGTCTAAATGAAATCAATTATACAATAAGTAGGATCAAAATAATTATCATCTGCCTAGCCTCTTTCCCATGCTATGTTGGGGTCGGCTACCACTTTTACCGGTTATGTCTGTAAACAGGTGTGTATGTTTGAACGAAATGGTTTAGGGACTCTATAAACATTCTAGACTTTGTCTAAAAAATAAAAATAATTTTGAGCATACAACTTTTCTATCATATTTTTGTCGAAATTTATAATTTTATTACCTTTTCTTTATTAATAGGTTTTGTTTGACTCACCAATTTTCTGAGCAGCCTGTAAACCTTGCTCGGGGGTAGTGACGCAGCCTTTAGCGAAGAGCTCCGAAGATATCTTGATCTTCTTACTGTTGTACTCCGCTTTCAACTCTATATTACAGGGAATAGGGGTTAGAATAGAAAATCAAACAGGGACTTAGATTTAGATTGGTTTACTTAGGGTCAAAACGATTATAGTTTTTTAGGCGTATACAAATTTTTGTTATTAATTATGTAATTTTAATTAAAACTGGTTGAGCTTTACTAACTTTCAAACTATCGCGCTGCGTGTTTATAGTAATATTATATAATTTTCGACCTAATATTAATTAATGGTTGACCTAAGATGAAATAAACAAACTTATAGATCTATTGTGAAAAATACGTCAGCGCAAATATTTAGTTTTACAAACAAACATAATATACAAAGAAACTTAATCCCGTAACGAGTTTATCCGTCTTCATGCAGCCGCTAAAGTAATTTACTACTTATGAGTTACACATAAAATTAAAATAATAATTTCATGACAGTTTGATAGCCTTAACATAAACTCAGAATAATGACATTAAGCATTAAATTGAAAAGAAAATTAGAGTCATAAACTCAAAGACTCAATTTTCAATCTTGCTTAAAAAGTCCAAATAAAACTCACCACTTCCACTCCAAGGCAAGGTAGGTATATTAGCGGTTTGTGCCACGATAGACGAGGCGATCTTATCACCGAGGGCCCACATGGCCTTCTCCGGGGGCCCTATGAACACGACCCCCGCGCGGTGAAGCAGCTCAGGTAACTTGGGGTTCTCTGAAGCGTGGCCCCAGCCGGCCCATACCGCCTGTATAAGGGAATTGAATAATTATTATACTTATGTACAGGGTGTTACCGAAAGGGTATATCTATCCAAAAGGGGTGAAGAGTACATCTGGTATAGAGTCAGTTTACAAAATATCAGCTCAAAATGTGTTACTAAAATAATTGATTCCAAATTTTTCCCTATATAATTTGACACCAAAAACCCTCGTTCCTAATGACTACTGTCAACCGACTTAATTTATTTAGTAGGTAATTTAAATTGACTAAAGATACACGGTGTGTTACCAATATCTATAATATAAAAATGAATCGCTAAATGCGTTGGTAAGCGCATAACTCAATAACGCCTGGACCGATTTCGCTAATTCTTTTTTTGTTGTATTTGTTATTGTCAGGAGAAGGTTCTTATTAAAGAAAAAGTTTGCAAAATTGCGCTGAAAATTTGGAAATTGAAGAATACTCAACCACCAAATTAAGTAATCCTGACTTTTGTTACGATAGTGATTTGTTGGATACATCTCCGGCGGGGCACAGCTAGTTATGTTATAAAATCAAAACTTAAAAATAATATGTATATACTAGGGAAATGGTGTTTGTACCTTAACAAGTAAATATACATACAAACATACATACATACCTACATTGCAAGTTAACAAAAAGCTAAGCTAAGGATATGGGCTACCTTGGTTAACCTGCAAGTCTCTGAACCGACTTCGGACACAGGTTGGCCGAAGCAAAGATAATATGTCTAGGTGGGGATACATAGATACAATTAACCTGAGTTGTAGATGTGGTATTACTCCCCAGATGACGGAACACCTGTTATCTTGTCCTTCGTGCCCTTACACCTGCACGATGGACGATTTAATGCAAGCTACTGACGATGCAGTTCTCGTAGCAGAATTTTGGGCCGACACAATATAAATAGGTTGTCTTCGACACGATAAGAAGAAGAACAAAAAGCTCATAATGTATAAAAATAGATAGGTAATTATAGTTATTGGAATAACCCGCAAACAAATATAATCATGTTTATCTTTTATCGAAAATCAATTAAATAATTAAATTCTTCATACAATAATTATTTCTAATCAGATAGAAATTGTACATAGTCATCAGTAATGTCTAATCTCTATATATAAAAATGAATGCCTATTTCCCTTGGTCACGGCATCACGCGTGAACGGCTGGACCGATTTCGCTAATTCTTCTTTTGTTGTGTTTGTTATTGTCAGGAGAAGGTTCTTATAAAACAAAAAAAATATAGAAAGTAGCGTGGAAAGTTAGAAAATTTAAGAATACTTAACCACCATACAAAATTATTTCGAATCTAACCTAAACTTTTTAATGTCACCTTATGACGTTTGACATAGTATTGACAGAATTCAATTAGAAACGGAATTCATAGTTAAGACAGGACAATGTCTGTAGGGTCGGCTAGTTATGATAATAAAATTCATCAGGGGTAAGGAAAATCGAAATGAAACCTTTAACCGCCAATTTAAAAAACATAGTCATATCTGTAGATAGTTTTCCCTACTAGAGATAGAATAGTGAATTAAGAGCCATACAAATTATTACAAATGGCAATCTCTTATCGGAAACGCTATCCATGGATATGTTATTGAAATTGGCAGTAAGAGGAAAGGCAAGGAAATACTTTTGAAAATTAGGTATTTTAAAAAACTGTCGCTGTCGCTAGGCGTCCTGTCTGACTATCCAAGTATGACAGAGACAAATGCAGATCTGACCGTAAAGTTATACAGGGTGTTAAGAAAACCCTGTCCGACCCGAAAGGGTGATATAGGGTTCACAATCACATGCCCAAATTAAATATCAAATTTGGGAAATTCATGATAGAAACAATAATAATGAATTTCTAAATAACCACTTTTTGCCCCAAAATTTTCTAAATTTGAGATTAAAATAAAAACTTCAACACCTATTTCGTCGGTATTTTTGGGGGTCTTTTGTTTGGTAATTAGGTAGCATCTGTGACGACGCCGACTCTCTCTCTATCGACTATTGATAAAAAAAAATGTTAGGGTTATATTTTTTTTTTCTTTTTCTAAATTTTTTTCCACGTACATAAAACCCGAGAAATGTCGGATACAGTTCGAAGCCGTGTCGCTAGTAAATAATAAAATAAGTACATATAAATATTCACCTGAACTTGAGTCCTAACAGCAATATCGACAATCAGCTCGACGTTAGCATAATTGTTGTTGTTCGACCCTCCGGGCACCGGTACGTAGTGGTCCGCCATCTTTATGTACTCAGCGTTCGCTTTCAAGTCCTCCGGGGTCACCTGGGGGTGGAAATAAAGGTAAGTTGATGTGTTGGGGTCATTTGTGAGGGGATGTAGAGACAGGTAAAGTAAGCTGAATTATTAGGGCTGCAAAAACAGTTAATTTTTTTACTAAATACAATTCTCGTCATAAAATTGGGGTTTAACTGGCAGAGCAGTCCATTGATATGGGCTATGTACAAAAACTATCTACTAGCAGAAAAGGTTAAAAAGTATTTTAATAGTGGAGCTCTCTACTCCAGTATTAAACTAGGAAATTAAATTAAACAATAAAGTATAGGGAAAAATGCATACATCTTAAATTTTATACTTTCGTTTCAAACTAAAACACTGAAGGTTACGGCATTTTCGGCGTTAATTCGAATGAACCATGTATTTTCATCTCTGTTTTTTATAGTATTTAGTTATTAAAGTACACACTTTTTTTTTTTTAACTGCTAAAGAAAAAAGGTAAAACTCACCATAACCACGAAGCGCACCGCCCTTTCGTTCTTGAACATCTCGTAGGACCATCTTCGTATTGATCGCATGCATTTTACTGCACCGATACCGTTGTTCGCGATCAGTACCTGGAAGACGAAAAATAACTGATATTATGTAATGTAATGTATTTAGTAGTTTATAAGTATTGTTATTTTCAATATATGTGTATTTATATTTTCTATGGGCCCTAGTTGCCTGAGGCAAATAAATAATAAAATAATAATAATAATAAATTATCTTAGGACAATGCACACGACTATCTGATGAAAACTAAGCAGTGTCTGTACTATTGGAACCAGACAACTTATAAACATACTTATGGTTCCTATTATAGACCATACTAATAGGTCATCCGGAAGATGTGTCCAGTGTAGGAATCGAACCCTACACCGGTTTAGTAGTCTGCGTCTCTAACTACTAGACCAACCGGCCAGTCAAATCATATTAATGTGAAGTTATCATGACATAACTCCTGTTTAAATCAATATACGCCTGTTTAAATGTTTATCAATCATGCATTGATTAACATTTTGTTAGATATGCGCCAGAAACTAGTAAATGTTCAAAAATTGTTACTAAGAACCATTTTGATCAAATAAGTCCATCCATTTGTTAGCTACAATGCCAAATACAAAAGTTAATCTTATAAAGCCTTCAGCTTGTCTTTGGCTAATTTTAGGACTTTAGATTTTAATCCTTACACTTTTATTTAAGCTTTACTAACAAACATTTATATGTAATATCTCAGAACCCTAGTTACCCAAAAAAAATATATATCTTTATTATTTAACTAACACAAATACCACAAACCTTATTAATGGGCTTAGTCCCCTGGAAGCGTCTCACAAACTCCTCAGGAGTGGCGACAGTGAAGTCTTTCTCCTGGAACCTCTGGCTGTGGATCACTGTACCCTGGGACATGGACGGCCTGGAAGATAAATACACTAATTAGATACTTAAAGTAATGGTTATAAGGTTCAATTTGCGAAAAAAAATATTTTTTGAAAAAATAATTGTAAATATAGCATAACATAACATAACATACCATCACGCCTGTATTCCCGAAGGGTTAGGCAGAGGTGTACCAATGTACACCCACAGTTCGCCGGTATGTTTAGGTCCCATGTAATAGGGGGCGAGCCTATTGCCACTAACCGGGCACAAATCCAAACTCCGACCTGCTACTGAGAATTTCATAGAAAAACCCAATAACACCTTGGTCGACTTGGGAATCGAACCCAAGACCTCTAGCGTAGCAGTCACGCTTAGCACCACTAGGCCAACGAGGCAGTCGCTTAGCACCACTAGGCCAACGAGGCAGTAAATATAGAAAAAATACAATTAATTATTTCAACTGAATATTTGACAGAATACGGGGCTGGATGCCACCCTCAACATAACTTGAGAAATAATAGCTATAAAGACATAATAATAAATATACATAAATAAAAAATATTATGACCTATGAAAGCCATATTCTTAGACATTTTAAATTATGTCTAATTGACAGTGTTATGTTTTTTTTTTTAATAGATGCAAACCTTTGCTAACAGAAAATTGAAATTATACATTTAAAATAACATTATAAACCTTAACAACAATATCAATAAAATAACTTAAATTATCGTATCGTAAATAACAAGAACTGAAATGATTAATAATCTTTACATCTTCAGAGGATTTAACATTAATGCAATATAAACCTATATTTAATAGAGAAAAACAAATATAAATAAGTAAATAACTTTACAAACAATAACATTTTTTCCGTGTACTACAAGGTCCATATTAATCTTTAATTATACAACTACAAAACATAACAATTTATAACTTCATAAAATGTAATTTTTCCTCTTAATATTATACCTAATTAGATTACAGCAAATTTTAATAATGTATTAGAAATTAATTACTGTTATTGGTGTATATCTGTTGTAATTAATTAATAATAAATAAATAAATAAACTAATTTAACATATATGTAATGCAATAAATAATTAAGTAATTGAGTACTTCAAATCTTACCAAAAACCACCTCCGGCCATTTTACGTATTTAGTACTTATTCTGGTTTAAATATAACTTAGTCTTCACTTAAGCTTAACACACTTTTATACCTATGGCACTTGAGTTTTAACACCAGTATATTAGGTTGCAAGTCAGTGGAAATAAAATAAAAAATTATTTGGTTGCTGAGAAAATAGTTTATTATTGATATTAAGGGCCTTGATTCAGTTATTTAAGAATTGCTTGAATTGACCAAATGACCTGCCTCATTTGGTAATTTTTATGATAATTGGCATTCTGCTAACTGTCATTACTATCATCAATTGGTCATTGTGATCATTCTCTTTGGGAGTTCAATGAGATTTTATCGTAGCCTTATCTGAATACGAAAATTAGGCACAATGACAAGTATACTGACCGTCTACTGACATGCATTTAAAGTAGCTGAATCGAGGCCCAGGAAAATTAATAAATAAAATTGTTATTTTATTTTAAAACACCATAAAATATATTTTCAGAGTAGCTTTAAGTTAGTTCACATATTTTTTAAGCAATATAATAAACAGTTATATGGTACAATGTTGAAAAGTAAAACTGATGAATGACAAGTGGGTTGTTAGTTACGCATTAGGTCAGTGACTTGTCGCTAACCGAAAACACATACACCTAATGCAACACTATTAAACCCAATGATTTTTTTATTTACAGTCAGACCTTAAAAAGAAAGCTACTATAGTGTGTTTCACCGAATAGTTCCTAAGGCGTTATGTTCGCACTTCTGTTTGTTTTACTGTATTCAATACGTAATACAATGGGAAACACAGGGGTGCCAACATTCATAGGAACTATTAGCTGAAACGGACACCACTACTAATTATCTTTCCCGAACATTTATACCAAATATATTATGCATGAAAACTATTTTTTTAATCGAAAATTACCACTGATATGCAACTATAGAATATACTTTACAGGAAAATGTCCAGTAATTGTGTCAAAGAGACCACCAAAACACTTATAACAGATAAAAACTGCCGCATCAATAGATATATGTATTTATAGAGGATAAAATGATATCTTATCGTAATATCTTCATCTTATCAAATAGAACATAACATGATTTGATAATAAATAAAATATATATCTGTGATTTCGGCAAATTATGTGATTATTATAAGAAACATAACATACCATCACGGGTTAGGCAGAGGTGTACCAATGTACACCCACAGTTCGGCGGTATGTTTAGGTCCCATGTAATAGGGGGCGAGCCTATTGCCACTAACCGGGCACAAATCCAAACTCCGACCTGCTACTGAGAATTTTATAGAAAACCCAATAACACCTTGGTTGACTTGGGAATCGAACCCAAGACCTCTAGTGTAGCAGTCGCTCTTAGACCCACTAGGCCAATGAGGCAGTTATATTATAAGAAAATAAGGTTTTATTTTCATGGTTAGGTAATAAGAGACACTAGTTTTTCCTAGGTAAGTTCAGAGGTAGTTTAACTCTTCAATTAAATAAAAAACGGTAAGTAATCATAACTTAAAACTAAGTACAATATTATATTATTTAAAATAATTATTTTTTTAAGAAATTCTCATAGAACATTAAAATCTTAATACTACAGAGGGAAAATTTAAATCATTATTACGCACTTTTGTGCTCTTAAAAAAATAATTAATTGAACATGGAACTATAAATAATTGCGATGTAGTTCGATATATAAAGACTACACATTTTTATTAAAATATGCTCCAAATCATTAAATTAATATTATCCACACAGCCTTTTAGGTAGTATAAACTAATTCTAATTAGAGAAATTTAGTGAAATCAGCGTGAATGGCATACTTATTAAGTAATGACACGTATTTCACACATTTTAATACTACAAACACTTAAATCGGCGTTTTATTAAATAACATATACACTAAAACGTTAATCGCAACACGTATTTTCTATAATAAATACATAAAATTACGGTAAGTTTAACGAATTTGGTTTCTAACCTGTAAGGCGCATCTGAGTAAAGACCATTAATCCCTTGGTACATTTTTATGAATAAAAGAACACTGCACACACTATTTTAGGCAATAGAACAGATAACAGTATTATTAAATCTCTTAAAACAGTTATATCCAAACATTTCTTCAGTCGAAGAAGAGAAACAATTTTGTTTTCTTATTTTGACGTAAAGGATTCGCATTGATACTCGTATGACGGATCATACGATCGTGCGCTCTCGCTTTTGCTCATATATTTACTAGCGTGCAAAAGAGATGCCAAACTAATTGGTTCAAAGTTGCCATAATAAGGAAATTGCAAGGAGATTGCATAAGAAAACTTGTTTATTGGAGCGTTAGGGTTGGGAAAGGGTCAATGAATCGATAAGACAGGAATTAATAATTTGCGTGCGTACATTGAATTCGATATCATCAAATACGATAATCAGACTAATTAATGAGCAGACGGATAAACTGTAGGTACTTGAATTCTTAAAGTATGTACGTCAATACATAATTAAATTCACTTAACATGGAATTATTTTCAATTTATTTAAAAAACTAAAAATATCTTCATTATCTTGCAGCATGACATTTACAGAAACGTGATATTGACAATGATTTGATAAAACAAAGAATGTTGCGTAATAAGTGTTTACAAACACAACAAAACCGGAACGACTTACTCCAACGCATTTAGGATGTTTAGTTTAATTGATAGATTAAGATAAAAATAACATTATACTTTAAATAGTCTAATTATGTTGATATGCAGTATTTTTTTATTGGACAAGGTTAGGAAGGTATGATTCAGGGCTAGTGTGGTAATAAGGGCCTCATAGACGAAACCTTAAATCACGAATGCGTTCTTTTCGTGTTTATGAAGAAACACCTTATAGGTTAAAGTCGATTATAGTCCGGTCTGGCATGCACCCTTTGCCTTCACTACGAAGAGGAATTAAAAAAACTAAGGTAGGTTAAGAAAAGGTGATTACGAAAAATATAAGTATATACTCGAGGTTAAGTAAAGTATTTTAGTATGAGTATATATGTAAATCTAGAGTGTTAATTTAAATTATTTATACCATTAATTAACAGCAAAATATATTAGGCAATAAGATTTTTCATAATGTTACAAGTTACTTCACAAGCACAAATATGTTAAAATATTCATCATTCAGTTCATTATTCAGTTTCATAATTGTACCTAAATTCTTACACAAAACGTAAAATAAAATCCATACTAAAATAGTGTAAAAGGTAACGCAATCTGTGCGTTTGACAGTTACACTTTCACGCCTAAACTACTAAACCTATTTCAATACAAGGAGCAAGATAGGCTTGCAACTTCTTTGCCAAAAGTTAGCTTGCACCTCATAAAAGGATATAGCCTGTTTTTTCCGACATCCCAAAGGCGAAAGCAAGTAATATAAAATTCATATTGCCAGCCACAACTATGAGAAGACTAACGGAAGTAATTTATAGCACAATGACCAATTCAACTAACTCTTAACCTTTGGAATAAGTTGACAATCTTACGAAGGTATATATGTTTACATATAGCACATTTATTTACTTGTCACATACATCATTCATTTACTTGTCTGACCACGTTATGGTCACAATTTGTTGACGTAATGGCTCTTATGTAATTTGAAAATAGGTATTTTTCAATTTCGATCAGTGTAATACTTTAAATACAGTAAACACTAAACAGGATATGGTCACTATTTATGATTATAAGGTGGATCCTATTGACATAAATCCTGGGTCATTTCCAGGTTAAATTTCTGTCGCCTGGCTTTCGAAAATTAGGTAATACCGCTAGGCAGGCCCAGACAAAGATGGCGGGACGAGCTGTATTCCTTGGATAAGGAATGGTTTACCACAGCACTGCAGAGTAATGGAAATTGGGTAGAGAGGCTTTTGCCCTGCAGAGGGACAAAAATGGCTAGAAAATAATAACTGGTGTTGGTCATTGGAAAAAAAAATCTGGGACTAATCGGAAACACTAGTTGATTTTAGCCGCTCATATAAAAACCCTGCGATTGCCAATTTTAATGATACAGGTACAATTAAAACACCGGTAGCTGTTGCATGTAACATCCCTAATATGCAACACTGGACTGCACTCAACCACGTGTGAAACGTCGCAATATTATTTATTTACTGGCCAATAATCAACAACAAACGCTCGAAAGTAAACAAGTTAAAAATAAACAGAATAAACAACATTTTAGTATTGTATTATGAACTACATTGTGACATTATTACGTATATGAAGCCAAATATCTTACGTTTGGTTACTACGAAACACTTGAAGCGTAAATTTTGGCACACATTTTTGGTGTTTCATTAATCTTTTTTACAATAAGACGGAGTAATTACTATCATCATCATCATTCAGCCAATCATAGTCCACTGCTGGACATAGGCCTCTCCCAATTTGCGCCACAACTAAAGTAATTACTATGACTGGATTTAATTGAATCATTGTAGTTTTGGTCACAGTAGACATTTTTACATTTAAGGAATTTTAGAAGTAAAAAAAATGCCGGAGGCGCAGGGGCTAGTGGCTAAGTGTAAGCTGTACGGTTTAACCGATTATACAGGTTAAGCCGCGCTCACCACGGTTGGTCCGTGGATGGGTGACCATTCATAACATACCGAGACCCCTCCATGTTTCGGAAAGCACGTTATGCCGTAGGTCCCGACTGTCATACGAACATCTTTGGCAGTCGTTAAGTCAATTCTGACAACCAGTCTTACTATGGGATACTGTGTTCCCCAGTAAAAATGGGTTGTGTTTCTCCAAACAACAATAATTGTGCTTGAAGTATAATTATACTTATTATCCTAATATTTTGGTTATTTGATAAGCAGTACATTTAAAATTATTTAATACTTTTCAGTGAATCGGATTTTTGAAGGCGGTTCTCTTTTTTCTTAAAAACTTTTTTTTTATTACAATAGACGGATTACATTTCACTAAAAGATCATGGAAAATGCCATCTCAAATCTTCAATTCATAACTTTTAAATGTTTTGTTGTTGCCAGACTCGAATTAATAAGCTGTCATGGTAGATATCATTTTAAATTCCTTAATTGATTCATATTACGTAGGTATAGCAAACAGCATTTTTATACAATGTGTTCTTATGTAAATAATTGTTTTAGTTACCTACAGGGTGTTAAGAAAACTCTGTCCGATCCGAAAGGGTGATATAGGTTTTATAATCTCATGCCCAAATAAAATATTAAAATTGGAATATTTATGATAGTTACAATAATAACGGATATTGAAAGAAACATTTTCTGCCGCGAAATTTCCTAAATTTAAGATTAGAACAACCATTACAACACCATTTTCGTCAGTATTTTTGGGGGCCTTTTATTTGATCATTAGGTAGCATATGTGACGACACCGACTCTCTCACTCTCGCTTTTTGAGAAAAATATATTTTTTTGATGTTATATGTTTTTCTTTTTTCATTTTTGTAATCAGATATCGATAGGTACCTACCAACACCTTCACGGATAGGAAAGGGTTTTCTTAACACCCTGTATAGACACGGAAGGCGTTACTATTTAATAAAACTACTTTATTTTATAGACAACTTTAAATTGTTCTACAATTTATGTTTTCCACAAAAAATACTAACAGTAAAAGTGAATTTTAAATCTAAATGGATATCGCGCGGAATAAAAATTTGTAGCAAAAGAAAAAGACTATTGCTGTGGAAATCTAGACAAAAGCCAACAAAAGCTAATAAACAAACTTACATTAAGTATTCCTTCTTATTAAAAAAAATAATTTGCCTTACAAAACGTGCACAAAATAATCACAGAATAAAAGCATCAAAAAATAAATCAAAGACAACGTGGCAAATGATTAATAAACTTAGGCCAAACTTACCTAAAGAACCCATAGAAAATATTAAATCTAATAATATAAAAATTACAAATCCTACAGAAATAGCGAAAACTTTTAATAATTACTTTATTGATAAAGTCGAACCAATCTCGGATGCTGGTAAAGAAGTAACATCGCTAATCGACCATCGACCGAATTCAATGTTCCTAGCTCCAAGCACACCTTTTCATGTGTATAAGATAATAAGAAACTTAAAAAATACAAACAGCGTCGGATATGACGATATTTCAACAAAAATAATAAAAGAAGTAAATAGCCAGATTTGCCATCATTTAAGCCATATTATTAACATATCAATTATAAATGGTAAATTTCCGAAAGATCTTAAAATAACAATTGTAAAACCTCTGTTAAAAAAAGATGATAAAGAATGTGTCGAAAACTACCGTCCCATTGCCCTCCTTTCTATATTTTCGAAGATCTTTGAAAGTTATTACAATTTGGAATTAAATAACTACCTAGAAAATAACAATATCCTATGCAATGAGCAAAAAGGCTTCAGAAAACAAAAAAATATAAACATGGCAGTATACGAGTTTTTAAAAAACATTGTCACTGCGGTTGATAATAAAAACCCTGTGTGTTCTATCTTCTGCGACATGACACAAGCTTTTGATTACGTTGACCATGAAATATTAGCCAGTAAACTGGAGGCTTATGGAATCAGAGGAAATGTGTTGGCATTATTTAAATCATACTTATCAGATCGGAAACAAATTACACAAATAACTAAATTTAATACAAAAACAAAAAAAGAAGAACATTTCAAATCAAAAGTCAGATATGTCTCATATGGTGTTCCCCAAGGTAGCGTGCTAGGACCCACGTTGTTTATTACTTACATTAACGACCTTCCTAAATCAACTGTGCAACCAATGACCTTATTCGCAGACGACAGCACAATCAATATTACATGTGATGACATAAATCTATACGAAGCCGATATAAACAAGGCACTATCGTCTGTAATTAAGTGGTTAGTAAATAATAACTTAAAAATAAACATAAGTAAAACTAATGTAATGACTTACAGTCAAAGACCCTTAAATTCACCTAAATTTAAATTAACCTACGAAAATAATGAAATAAAACAAGTTGATGCAGCTAAATTTCTCGGTTTGAAAATCGACAATAGACTAAATTGGAAACATCATATAGATGAACTATGTATAAGAATAAGTAGTCTATCATTTGCATTATATAAATTATCAACAACTGTAAACATAGATGCATTACTAACGGCATATTATGGACTTATAGAATCCTTGCTTAAATATGGATTAATATTCTGGGGCAATTCCACAAATAAAGACCAGGCTTTCAAAATGCAAAAGCGCTGTATTAGGGCAATGTTTAAAATGAAATCCACCGACAGCTGCCAACCATTCTTTATAAAACACCAAATACTTACACTTCCGTCACTGTACATCTTAGAAATAGCTTTATTTGTTAGAAGCAACCCTCATTGGTTTCCCCTTTTGTCAGATCACGTAATCAGAAATAGACGTAATAAATATAAAGATTATCTACAAGTACACTCTGCTAAAACAGCGCTTCTCCATAAGAGTGTTATATGTATGGCACCGTTAATATATAATAAAATTCCAGAAAAGATTAAAGAAATAGCCAATACAAATTTATTTAAAAGAGAATTTAAGAAATTGTTAGTTAATAAATGTTATTATTGTGTAAAGAACTTTTTAAACGAAAAATTTAATTGATTGTTACTAGATTTAATGTTGTTTTTATAAATTTAATTTGTTTTTGTTTTATATTTCAATTTTATTATAGGATTAAGAAAACTTGTAATGTCCACAATGGACAATTTAATTTGTACGCCAATTATGGCAAAACATGTTGAAACATATATTTTTTTTTTTTTTTTTTTTTGCTCTGGCAACACTGACGACCGGTTGTGTCAAAAACCGTGTCTCGTAATTTTAATCAATTTAAATTCTTAATTATTGTTAATCTTATATAAATTATAGTTTAAGTAATTAGTCACATATAGTACTGTTATAAAAATTGTCCTAGTGAAAGCTTTTTCTACGAAATACCAGTAAAACAGTGAAAAAATCTACCGGCTGTCATCGCAACGGATCGGATTTGAAATCATCACATAAACCAGATGAGTATTTTGTTTTATCTATAATATCAGTATTCTAATAATCAAATATAGGTTATTCTAGAGACTATTGTGCTGGTTGCATATTATTTTATTCCCAAACAGATTTATAAAAGGTCCGTTTGACAGACTGAACAAAGTACAAAATTATTTTTGCAAACTTATTAACGTTCGACTGTTATGCTTAAACAACATTAACTTCATTTATTTAATTGTTATTCCTCACCGTAGTTCAATATTGATACTCTCTCATAGTTAAGTAAGAAACTAAGAGTATTAAAATCCAGTACCTACTTACATTGATTTACCCTCTTATGATTAATAATTTTAATAGTTAAGTGTGCATAGTTTTTACATAAATCTACTGCTTTTCATTAATTTCTATTTAACTGTTATAGTAATTGGTAAATTATTTCAATCTTATCCATTTAGTTCTTCTTCTCCCAACTAATCTTAACTGTCACTCCCATTTCTCTAAAGTTCTTCCCTTACACTTAACTCCCTTTTAATAACTTTCAGGAGCATCTGAGGTCTGCTAATCAATATGCAGACCCGCAGAGCTGCATCCATGGAGGAGAAACTGAGGGCTACGCTGAAGGAGTTGGAGTCGGCCAAGAACCTTTGTGATGCGCTGCTAAGGGAAAGAGATGATAGTGAATTAGAAGTGAAGAAAATTATTGATAAGAACACTAGCTTAAAGATTGAGCTATCAGAATTGCATGTTTCTCACACAGAGATCCTTAATGAACATTGTAACCTCCGTCAAATAGTTTCAGAGTTCCAACAGTGTATAGGCACTCATGAGCAGGCCTTAGATCGGATATCACAACTTGAATTTGAATTAAGTGAGGCACATAAGACCATTACCTCACTCAAAGTAGTCAAAGTTCAGGAGCAGGCTGCGACCACCTGTAGCCTTTATAATGAGTTGGTTGATAGTGGATCTGCATTTGTTAGTGATAGGAATACTGTTACTATTGACTTGACAGGAGATGATTCTAGAGCTGTATATCCCATTTTTAATAGTCATAATAAACTTAAAAAATATATTAAATTAAATAAAACTATCAGAAAGTATAAAAAATGTCAAAGATTTCAGAATATTAATAAGGTAAATAATTCTCTTAGGAAAAAACATCTATATTTAACAAGTCATCTGCAGGACTTGAATAGGGAATTAATTCAGGGTAGGTTAAAGTATGATCAGGATACAGCTTTACTTCAGGAGCAGCTTGAATCGAGGGAAAATACTCTGAAGGATATTTTCAACAAATATCAAGCGTCCCAGAAAGATCTTAGTGAACGCATGGTGGAGGCCGGTGAGTTAGTTGACTTAGTCAGGTACAATGCAGAAAGATATGAGTCCCTGACCAACAATCTGTGCTGTACCTGTTCTTGCTCGCCACCTCCTGCCAATACTCAGAGTGTTGAACCTCTGCTTCCTGTGCTTCCTGAACCTGTTTTAGAATCTAATACTTTGCAAAGTTCAAATACATGTGTAGTAAATAAAATACGTACATACATCTATTCAGATAAACTAGGTCAAGGTTTTGGTAGTTTAATTAGTTCTTTTTCCCAGCAGTGTGTATTAAATACTTGTTTGCCTGGTGCTAGTTTAAATAAATTAACAAGTCATATTGCCTCGACTGAGCTTAACTCCGGCTCAACAAGCATATTATTGTATGGTGATGGTCTGGCTGTGAGTAGAAGAGATATTATAAATTGTGTAGATTTAATGTTACACTTAAGTGTAAGATATGATTGTAAATTTATTTTCTGTGCCCTACCTTACTCTAGTAGCTTAACTCATGAAGAGAATAGGCACATTTATAATTTAAATATGTTAATTTATAACATAACACATCTACACAATAGCTCAATTTTGTACTTTGAAACAAATAAGTTTATTAGTAGATTTAGACTCACACAGTACAATATGTATATATCATCTATGAATAAGCGACGAATTGCTAAGTTGTTAGCATATAATTTACAGGATACCGGTACTTATGCTGTACCTAAGGTTTTTGATAATGTTAGTAATAGTACTAACAGTTTATGTACTAATTTACAAGATAAAGATACTAATTTTGTATCTTATGATTTTGATAATGTTAGTAATAGTACTAACAGCTTATATACTTCTTGTAATTTAAACTACAAGATAGGACAACGGGAGGGCTGCATGAATTGAATGTTGTTCATCAAAACATGCAAGGTCTCTCCGGCAAGGAATTAGAGTTAAGTTTATTTATTGAAAATTATAGTGTTCATTTATTATGTTTAACCGAACACTGGTTAAAAGCCCATGAGGTAGTGATTTTTAATAGTTCGTTTTACTCCATACAAAGTGCGTTTGTAAGAAAGAGTGCCATTCGGGGAGGATCACTTATTATTGTTTCCAACAAATTAAAATGTAAAGAACGTCTTGATATTGTGAACCTTTCTATCGAGCGCACTATTGAGCTGTCTTGTGTTGAATTAGAGCAATTTCTTATAATTTGTGTGTATAGACCCCCTTTGAGTGACTTTAATTTATTTGTATCAGTAATGGAAGATTCACTCTCTAAAATTAAAAGTAGTAAGAAACGGATTATAGTATGTGGGGATTTCAATGTAAATATATTAGAATCAACGCCAATGTCTATCAGACTCCTTAATTTATTTAAGTCTTTCAATTTGAATAACCTGTTTTGCGAACCAACTAGGATAACGGCATCTTCTGCAACTTGCTTAGATAACATATTTTGTAATAGTGAAGCGAATAATAAGTTTATTTTAACAGATGTTACTTCTGATTAGGGTTGCCATCTCTAAATTTTGGAAAACAGGACAAAACGCGTGAAAACCCCGGATTTTAGAGTCCGAAAGCCGGACATGTCAACAAGATCTTTTAAACATATTCAATGTAAAAAAAACAGTTGAAAATGTCATAAAACACCTTTTTTACCCGACTGCCAAGAAGGGTTATGTTTTTCGCGCGTATCTTGTATGTATGTATGTATGTATGTGTGTAATATTCTTTATTACCTCATATCTTCGAAACGGCCGAATGGATTTCGATAATTAGGGTATCGTTGGATTCGTATCGATTACCCAAGTGTTCTTAGATATGTCACGCCAAACAAAAACCAACATGGCGGCCACGAGGTGCCATAGATTGAGGTAAAAAAAAATAAAAAAAATATGTTTGCTACAATATGGGTATCAAATTAAAGGGCTTGTAACGAGGATTCCAAAATGGTATATCATTAACGTATAAAAAAAATACTATGTGAAAAATTGTTCTTTATCCAAACTAAATACATACTCGAATGCCGTACGCTAGGTGAATTTATTATGATTTTAACTAAAAAGTGTTAAATAAAAAATAAATAAATTTAAAAAACAAAAAAACCCGACTGCATAAAAAACACTTTAAATAAAAACTGAAAAGTAAAAAACAAGTTCAATAAGTCTAGAAGTGTAGATAGCAATGTTACTGTAACAGTCGGGACCCATTAAATAAGCTAGACTAAAATCATTCATTATGGGTCCCGACTGTGACAGTAACATTGCTATCTACACTTCTAGACTTATTGAACTTGTTTTTTACTTTTCAGTTTTTATTTAAAGTGTTTTTTATGCAGTCGGGTTTTTTTGTTTTTTAAATTTATTTATTTTTTATTACTCATTCATTATTTTAACAAAACAGAATCATATTACAAATTGTTAATATAAATCAGCTTTTTCAATTCTTGAAATAAGAAAACAAAACCTTATTAAAATACTAGCTGTGCCTGCAACTTCGTTCGCGTGGATGACGAAGCTTATCAATGAGTCTTTAACCATTAAGGCTGCACACGCCACGAAAGCTTAAAAAATTGAGTAACTTCTCCCGTTTTCCCAACATTTCCCTTCACTGCTCTGCTCCTATTGATTTTAGCGTGATGAAAAGTATACTATAACCTGCCCAGGAGTATGAAGAATAATTGTACCAAGTTTCGTTAAAATCCGTCGAGAAGTTTTTGTTTCTATAAGGAACATAAAGACAGACAGACAGACAGACAGACAAAAATTTTACTGATTGCATTTTTGGCATCAGTATCGATCACTAATCACCCCCTGATAGTTATTTTGAAAATATATTTAATGTACAGAATTGACCTTTCTACAGATTTATTATAAGTATAGATTAAACAAAAACATATATTTAATGAATTAAAATCTTAAAAGTACCTACTTAGACCATTCTAGCACCGGGACGCGGGTCGTGAATTCGAACGAACGAACGGCGGACCGTGGCTACCACGACGGGAGGGGTGGGGGAACGGTGAATATACTTGATTCGTCGGTTGATCGTGGTGTGCGAGCATCGATAGTGCGTGACTCGCGGGCGACACCATTTATTTTTTTAATTTTTTTATTTAAAAACCCGGTCTACAAATGAAACCTTCCCCGGACGCTCCCCGGATGCCCTCTAAACTAGGACAAATCCGGGAAAACCCGGACGGATGGCAACCCTACTTCTGATCATTGTGGTCAATTTGCAAGCTTTCCACATTTAGTTGTAAATAAACCTAAAAAGGTTATTAGTAGGCCATACACAGCGCACCGGTGTACTCGTTTTAAAAACAGCATCAAGTCCAAAATACAGCCATCATTTTTTGGATGCGACAATCCTAATGACATTTATGGAGCACTTTTTGATGTTGTAAAAAATGAGTTTGAAGCTACTTTTAAGTGTAAAACTAAACATGTCAAGTGCACTTCAGCCTCTTTTAACCAATGGGCCACTGCTGGTATCTACAAAAGTAGAGCTAGACTTTATGAGCTTTATGGTATGAAAAAATATAACTTTGATATTTCGTTTGTAACTTATGTAAGAAATTATTCAAAATTATTCAAAAAAGTCTGTTTTATGGCTAAGTCAAAATTTATTAACGATAAAATCAAAAATTCTTCGAATAAAATAAAAGCTACCTGGAACATTATCAACCAAGAAACTGGTAAGCTTAAGAAACAAGAAAACGGACTAGAGATTATTTTTAACAATCAATTAGTAAATAAAGCCCACGACATTGCACAAATTTTTAATAACTTCTTTACTGACATACCTGTAACTACAACTAGCTCCTTAAATTCATCAGCAGCTGAGGCTGAAAACCTTCTGCGTAATACTGTGCCTGTATGTGATAATATTTTTAGTTTTGAACATGTAACTCCTTTAGATATAGTAAATGCTTTTAAATCGCTCAATAAAAAGAAAACCGAAGACTTTTGGGGCATCTCTGTAAACCTTTTAAGTAATATAATAAATATTGTTGCCCCATCACTAGCTATCATTTTTAATAAGTGCGTCGATTTAGGTATCTTCCCTGACCTTATGAAATGTAGTAAAGTTATACCTCTATTTAAATCAGGTAATAAAAACGAAATTTGTAATTTTAGGCCAATATCGATCCTTCCCGCATTTAGTAAAATTTTTGAGAAATTGATGTTGAAGCAACTTTTAATTCATTTTAATATGAAACATCTCTTACATAGCGAGCAATACGGTTTTACTAAAGGACGTTCAACTACGGACGCTGGTGTAGCTTTACTAAAGCATGTTTATAGTGCCTGGGAGAGCTCGCAGAACGCAATTGGGGTGTTCTGTGACCTTTCCAAAGCATTTGATTGCGTTCATCATGGTACTCTAATTCGCAAACTCGAGCATTACGGAATTAGGAATACAGCACTTAATTTAATTAACTCTTATTTATGTGATCGACTACAATGCGTTGATGTCAATGGTGATAGGTCCACCGGACTACCAGTAAAGCTAGGTGTGCCCCAGGGGTCAATATTAGGTCCATTTTTGTTCTTAGTTTATATAAATGACCTACCCTTCTTTTTAAAAGGCATCTGTGACGTCGTGCTGTTTGCAGATGATACCTCTTTAATTTTTAAAGTAGATAGGAATAGACACGAATTTAATGAGATAAATGCTGCACTTGTTAAGGTTACGCATTGGTTCTCATCTAATAACTTAGTTTTAAACGCGAAGAAGACCAAATGCGTGAAATTTTCTATGCCAAACGTAAAAAATCTTGGCCCTAATATAATTATTAATAATGAAGTGTTAGAGACTGTAGAATCAACAGTGTTTTTAGGCATAACGCTAGATAGTAAACTCCTATGGTCGGCACATATCTCGTGCCTTGCGAGTAAGCTTAGCTCCGCTGCTTACGCCGTTAGGAAGGTAAGACAGATCACTGATGTGGACACAGCTCGTCTTGTTTACTTTAGCTACTTCAACAGCATCATGTCCTATGGCATATTGTTGTGGGGTAAAGCGGCGGATTTAGAAACCATTTTTATTTTGCAAAAACGAGCTGTTAGATCCATTTACCAGCTAGGTTCTCGAGTTACTCTTAGGGAGCGATTTAAGGAGATAGGTATTTTAACTGTAGCGTCTCAATTCATTTTTGCAAATATATTATTTATAAGACAAAATATTCACTTGTATGCCAAGAATAGTGACATCCATAGTATAAATACGAGAAATAGGCATAAGTTATGTTCTACATCACATCGGCTGCATAGGGTACACAATTCATTTGTGGGGCTTGGTATTCGCTTTTACAATAAAATTCCTATTAGTTTGTTAGAGTTGCCCTTTAACTCATTCAAATGCACAATAAAAAATAAGCTATGTGAAAAAGCTTACTACACAATTAATGATTATTTAGATGATAAACATAGTTGGTCGCCGTGATAGACACAAGACGGTTCTGTATGGATTATTATTATTATTATTATTTTTTTTAAACAACCTGATTTATCTTTGTGTTGATAGGCATACGCATACATTTCGTATGTAACATTTGTTACCTATTTTTATTTTATTTTTAGTACGATTATACAAATGTAGGTATAGTGTACCTATGTCCAATGAACGGTATTTGTTCGTCTTCTTTTTTTTAATGTATAATTTTATTAATTATAGAATTTAATTATGTATCCACTCATATTATTGTGATAAGGGACAGTGCAGTAAATCAGTGTTTGAGGATTTCCTTTTTTTTTTTTTTTTTGCTTTATATTTGTTTGAGCCGGCAACAGTCTCGTCATGCTCCCTTAGTTGTCACTGCCTGCGGTGGCGTTTTGGGTCGGGTCTCCTCCTTCCCTCTAATATGGCGAGGGAGGGGATGGCTGACCCTTGCGTCATACTCGTGAACGGGTGCTGCTTGCGGTGACTGGTCGTTCTGTTGACCTTGGTTAAGATCAGTGAACTTTTAACTTCATAGTACCTCAAACACTTGCTTATTTGGCGCGGTCCCTTAATGATGTTCAGTATAATTGTAAAGACAGCGTGTTGCTGGGGAGTTTGTTGCGCCGTTTCTTCTCCTCAGCCAAAGCACTTAGGAAGCGGTGAAGGGTGGGCGTTTTAGGGTCGGTTCATTTCTGGCGGGGGGCGCGTCGCGTGTTGTCGGTTGCTTGGCGCCGGGGCGGGCGGATGCCTGGTGGGGCGTTCGGCTTTTCACACTCAACTGATGTTGCGTTAGCGCGTCAGGTGTGGGGGGTTGGATGTCTCATTGCGTGTTTGTTTGTTCTGGCGTTGCGCGGCCGATGGTGCGCGGTGCGTTTCCGCCGGATATGAACCGACCCTTAGGGTGCTGTCTGTGTTTTTGTATTTTGTGTTTGACGTTCGATAAGTGCTACTGTGTAGCCTATATTGAATAAAGAATATTTGAATTTGAATTTGAATTTGAATTTATTTTTTTACCATCCACATTTACATCTCCATGTATAATGTTACACATGCTTATACAAATAAATATATCTTTATCTTTATCTTTACTACTACTCAATATTAACCTTTAAACAGTTAACAACAATATTCGGCCAACAAATACTCAATAAACAACATGCGATACTACAAAAAGTCACATAAAAAGCATTAAAAATGATCATTAACTTTTTCATACATAAATCTACAACTTAATACTACAGTTACCAAGGTTCATCTTTTGTTTGCCCAGACCTGTACAGTAAAAACATATATTTATTCCATTACATAATTTTCCTTTTAAATACCTAGGAAAATAACTTGATAGTTTTACGATAAGATAGACAAAACTCACATATACATATTTAGTTAACACAGTTATAACTAACAAGCCATAAATTTAAAATTTAAGCATCCCTTGACATTTTTTTTAAATATTGCTCATAATTTTTACTTTATCGTTTTTCATAAATTAGCTAAGAACTATCGCGATCACGTCAGCTTTCAAGCAAAAAGGCCGCATCATAATCAGTCCACTCGTTTAGGAGCTACGAGGCCACAGACACACACACAGACACGTGAAACTATTAACACCCTGTCGTTTTTGCGTCGGGGGTTATAAAGGATATACAAACATATCATATTCTTTGCATACGATGTTTACCATTCGGAGGCCATCACATAGTTTACATACAATCAACCGAAAACAAGCACACTATTTTTTTCTCAACATATGTCCACTTTATACATTGGCAAAGCGATTTAGTTAATCCCTTCAATTTAATGTAATAGTAACTATTCAAGATACTGAAATAAAACTGATTGACGGATTTTATCACGGTTTATTTAAGTTTCCGTCGTTTCAACAACTTTGCAGGGCCTCGATTCAGCTATTTTAAATGCATGTCAATGGTAGGTCAGTGTACTCAAGTCATTGTGCCTTTTTTCGTATTCAGATAAAATCTCATTGAACTCTCGAAGAGAATGATCTTAATAAACAATTAATGATCGTAATGACATATAGCAGAATGCCAATTATCGTAAAAATCTCCAAATGAAGCAGGTCATTCGGTCAATTTAAGCAATTCTTTAATAGCTGAATCGAGGCCCAGGTATCATGGTCCCGAGCAAACTGGAAACATCAGGATCTAAAATCTAATCCGTAAAAATTTGATTCATTTCACGATTCACGATTCCATATTCTTTCGCAAAAACTATACTCACACGTTGTCAGCCTTAAATAGCTTATGATGTATTGTTTATTTTGTAATTATTGTGTAAATGTTACTATGTATTAACACCGTAAGCCAATCACACGTAACAGAAACCTTACAAATGTTTATGAAGTAATGCAGAAGTCCTTGGCAGGACCACTTCAAATATGAATGGTCAAAATTAATGACATTATTCGTCGTGCTCTTGTCACTGCCGGTGTACCAGCTGTTTTGGAACCCAATGGTTTGGTGCGCAGCGATGGTAAGAGACCTGACGGTATGTCATTGTTGCCTTGGAAATTGGGTCGGCCTTTGGTGTGGGACGCAACGTGCGTCGACACCCTTGCGCCATCCCAAGTTCTAAGTTCGGCGGCCTCTCCTGGCGCTGCTGCTGGAGCTGCGGAGACCCTTAAACGGCGAAAGTATAATAACCTAATGGGTAATTACATTTTCGAGCCGTTTGGGGTTGAATCGCTCGGGTCATGGGGTCCGAGTGCACGAAATCTTTTTAAAGAACTGTCAAAATGTTTGGTAGACTCTACTCGTGATCAGAGAGCTGGTTTGTTCCTTGCACAGAGAATCGGCATAGCCATTTAACGTGGCAATGCTGCCAGCCTTCTGGGCACGTTTCCCGCCATTGAAAGGATGACTATGAGTTTTTTGACGCCTGTTAGTTTTATTTATTTATATAAGATTTAATTTTAGTATACATAGTTGTTAGTGTTTGTTCTTGTATTAGATGTAAGTATTGTATTGTAAATAAAAAACGTCGTAACGTATTGGGATTTCAAGGAACCAAAAAAAAAAGTTAGTAATTTAAAAACAATAACGAGAAAAAGTCTTGGTTGAATGAAGTTGCACTGATTGACCTTAAGGGTGTAGTAGGCCATTTTAAAAGACGAATACAATTAATCAATTATTACGTACTTTAATCTTTAAATAATCGCACGTTCTATCTCCCCTTTTTTCCAGCCGGTGCTGTCCCACAACTGGGCGAAACCCACTCCTCAGCCCTTTCAAGAATCCCTATACTGTTTAACTATTTAGAAATAGAAATACGTAATACATCCTCTTAAAAATAAAGGTTTTACAATTTTCCAAATTGAACATATGACCAGGGGCCCGAGTCTGCTATTTACACTCCGTGTCAGTGTGCTCATAGTTGGCTCATAGTGGGACGATTTTACGATACTTGGCATTCTACTAAGTTAGTAGCCAGCCAGTCAGTAACAGGATAGTATGAATCACTTAACTATGAAAAACAAATCCCTCTTCCTTCTTCCTATACCTACAAAGAAAGGACTAGCTGAGCAATAATATAAATTTCATGATAACCTATTGAATGAGAGGTATGTCGGGTTCGCAGTAAATAGGAATTCGAGGTATTCGCCCTCGTTTCAGGGAATATACGTGACTTTATCTCAACTCTATTATATATTATGCGAGTGTTTAAGACATTGATAATCCTATAGTCGTGAAAAATCACGATTTGACCAAGAAAAGCAGTTAGTTTCTAAAATGAGTAGAAGTTAAAGAATATATTCAGAATTCATCGCTCAGGCGACTGAAAAGTCTTTTTTCGCATTTATTACTGTTTTTTAATGATGTAACAGATACAAGTATTTCCTTTTATTGACTCCTACCTACTTAAACATTACTAAGTTAAGAAAATAATCAGACTTAATTACTGAATAATTATAAAAATTGCAAATTCACGTCGCAAATAATTGCTTTCATTCATTCTATCAGTAATTCAAGGTCTGAGTCTTTTATCTAAGCCTTGCATATCAGAGTGCATCATTTGACCCTTTCGATATCGCAGCAAAGGTTAAATAGTGCAATACTAATCGTTTATAAATAGGATAATATTTACTCAAAACGTTTACATACATGAAAATAACTAGATCAATGAAATGGCATAGTTCGTATATTAATAGTAAAAATATTTTGGACAACAATTTTTAATACAACAGATTATATTTTAGAATGTTATTATTCCTTATGTAATGAAAGAAATTATCTTTTGTAAGAAAAATGTTTTATCGATAAATAAGAAAGCGCACGTTCCATCCCTAAAATATCCTAACTTTTTTGTTGCTGGCAATGTCAAATAATAGAAAAAAATACAGTCGTTATGTTTGCAGTTTTATTTATTTACTCATTTAATTAAACAATTACTTAATTATCTTCCTAAATAATACTTAATAGTATGTAGTAAGTTTCATATACTTAAAGGCTAAAATCGTTTACTTCTAGGTAATATGAAACATTTGAATTGTGTTTATTTGTTTTTATTTAACACTTCCTTAATTAATGGTGAAGTGCTACTCAAATATTGAATTACTATGATGTGACAAGCGAGAAGGAGTGTATTTTTAACTAAATATAAGGTAATAAAGATACAAGTATATCTTATCTTCATCAGAGACTAAAAAATACATAGATGAATGTGGGAGATTATTTCAAGGTAGTGTTTTTGCGAACACAGTTGCATTATCTATACTAATATTATAAGCTGCTTAAGAGTTTGTTCGTTTGAAGGTGATAATCGAGCGCATTTTTTTAAATATTTGTGTATTTGATAGCCCAATATTCGAGGACGGTTATAGGTTATATAACATCACGATTCATGCTTAACATTGGGAGAAAAACCGCGATCAAAACTGTACTGCGCGGCTAGTCTATTAAACCTTCCATTTTTTTGATGTAGGTACCAACTAGTAAGAATACTGAAGAATAAGGTGTTAAAAATAAAAGAAAAAAATACGCGTGAGTAGAGTATAATTATATAAAGGAAATGACACGTTCAAATGTGCGTTATAAAACAATAAACTACGTGTTAATCTTTTAATTATCATAATATGGATAATTAAACTAAATAGTTTTCCTGGTAATTAATTGTTTTTCATATTGATGTGCGTATTTAATATAAAAGTTGCCATGCGTAAAATTATTCCCTTAAAAAATCGTTATTTGTATTATCCTTCCTTTTGGGTTTGCCGTATTCGGGTAAAAAACGAATTCAATATTAATGAACTAAATGCTACTATTAAATAAATGCTTATTTAAAGCCACATATATCTAGGTACACTTAGGGACCGTATGGTTCAGGACATTTTACATGTTGCTGAGGGATGTTACTCCATTTGTCCTCTAGTTTATTTAAATAAAACCTAATTTACATTTACTACTTAGTTATTTTAAATTGTAAGCGAGTCAGCGGTGACCGAATCATATCATGATGTTATGTGATGATAAAAACATAGTCGAATTGAGTACCTCCTCTTTTTTTGAAGTCGGTTAAAAAGTACTTAGAATCTCATGCAAATTGCTTGGAAATTATTCACTGACCCCGTTCAGACTATCTAGTTAATAATTCTAGTTAGTATTTAAGTAATCGTTTATTTTCTCGCCTTTTCCTCTAAGACGTTGAAGCAATGGGATTAAATTAATCTATCTAAGTACTATGACAATTTATTAGAAAGTTATGAAACACACGAAAAATTTAAGACAATTGCTTATTATTTTAAATGCACTAAAAAGATCATAAACTATAGATAGGTAAGAACCGTCTCAGTTAAGTCAGCTTTCAAAAGAAAAAAAACGTTTAGGAGCTACCATGCCACAGCCAGACACGCAGACCGACATGTCAACTTATAACGCCTCTCTTTGTGCATCGGGGGTAATAAATAAAATCAATTGCCTTATTGATGTCGGATAATCTCTCAAGATCGCAAGCAATGTCGGGCCTGTTGGTCTAGTGGTTAGTGACCCTGACTGCTATACCGGTGGTCGTGGGTTCGATTCCCACTCAGGACAAATCTTTGTGTGATGAGCACGATCATTTGTTCTGTGTCTGGGTGTAATTTATCTATAATATGTATGTATTTAGAAATATATAAGTATGTTTATCAGTTGTCTGGTTACCATAACACAAGCTCTGCTTAGCTTGGGATCAGATAACCGTGTGTGAGTTGTCCCGGAATATTATTATTATTATTAATTGCCTTATTTATGTCGGATAATCTCTCAAGATCGCAAGCAATGTATTTTAAATTGACAACATTCATTTATTTTATAAACTGTTGACAATCGTTCGTTTCTTAACCAACAAATAAAAAAAGAGGTCAAATAACTAATAATGTTTCCCTGTAAGGTCATAACAAGAAAACAAGGCGTTTGGTCTTAATTTATTTACCTAATGGATCTTTATAGATTTATAAACCGGTTTATTATCATATTGTCATTTTAAGAGTCGATGAGGACGCTTAGTTACGTTATCTTGCAAGTTTCTTTTTAACCAGTTAGTTAAAATAAATTAAACCAACGTGGTGCCCGATTCCGCTATTTTGAAGTCAGTGGGTGGCAGGTTAGTGAACGTTCCAGTGTAGTACCTACTTGTTATTGTGCCTTATTTTCGTATGTACTTGTGGCGTCACAATTTTAGCACTTAATGACGTCACGTGATATTTTCATTCATTACTCATTTCTTTCATTCACTGTTATTTCAGAAAAAATATAGAATACGTTACATATTTTCTATATCGAAAGGAAGGATATAAAAGAAATGTCATACTAATAACAACCTAACATATTGATATTGAAAAATATCGCATCTACTAGCAAAAAAAACCTTCAAAATTCACTTACTGCAGCGTCCCCGAATTAGGTGTCCTCAAAAGCCTTCCATCCTGAGGTCTCTTAATCTCATCGATCCGCTGTTCCTCTGCATCCAGCTGCAAGGTCATCTGGAACTTCTGCGCCAGGTTCGGAAGCACTTCCGGAGGCTCTTCATCATCAAACGACGGCTGTTCCGCATTCTCTCCAAGAACGAAGCGCTTCGATGCCCTCCGTTTTAGCATGGCGAATAAATTTGTCACGAATACGAAAACTGATCGGAAAATGTTCATATATTTTGCACTGTGTTCGTCATTTGTTGCACTTTTTAGTCTGGTTTGTTACTTTATTTAGTGAGGTATTTTAGTCAGTTAGCTATGTTTAGAGATCACCTGAATGGGTAATAAAATATCAGCATTTAACTCCCCTGGCAGGCCAAAGGATATTCACAATGGGAATGAACAATGGTCATTAATTAGATCTAAAACTAATTTACGTATGTAACATAAAAGAAAGTGAGATCTTTTTATCTATGGATTTTAAAATTAATTCTATAAATGTAAATTTATCTACGGATAAATAAGTTACTCTGAGAGTTAGTATAAGAACATGGCAGTTTGCCATCCCAAATGAAAGGTGGAAGGAAGGTCATCCATTTTGTCCTGCCATGGGATGTTTAAAGTATATGTATAATTATATTTGCGCAAACTTAACCCGTATATACTCGTACAATGTGATTGACTGACATTATATTTTATTTACAACAAGGTTAAATTAAACGTCAATGCATTTTCCACATGAAAACGCAACAATAAAAATTATATATAATAATAATAATTAAGGCATTTATTGGTTTAAACATTATTATAAAGTAATTAAACCCACCAAACTGTGTGTCAGTTTGTCGGCGGAAAAAGCCGCCGACAAACCTTAAATATGTTTTAAGATGCCGAATTGGTTTAAAATGAACTAAACTAAATTAGCAAACATGTGCTCACTACATGACACTGCATTGGCAGAAATAGCTGTGACAGTGAGGTTGCAGTAGGAAGACAAAAAAAAAAATTAAAGGCTGTCAAGTTCAAACTAATACATGAATACAAAGAAAACTGACATTATTGTGTGACATTTCTAATCAGCACTAACAATGTAATCACACTAATTTTACACGGATTATTAAAACGATCCAAATAGTTCCATTTACTTCTCTATTAAATTCCGTATTTAGCACAAAAACATCACTCCATACCTATTTTTAACTTTCACACTTATCTATCTACCAAAAACATACGTTTTTTTCTGTTAAATAAACGCGAATTTCTAGTATTTTAGATAACAAACGACCAATCGGCTAGACGTCTTAGTTTAAACTGCTTGTAATTAGATCTTATCTATGAAGTGTGGAAGTTTAATAGTATAGTTCAATTCACAATTTAATTGCATAAAGTACGCCACTTCATTAAGAAGCAATATTTTGTGATACTAATTTAACTAACTACTAACGGTGAAGGAAAACATCGTGGGGAAACTTGGATTCCAAAAATTGTGATCTGAAATCGCCAATCCGCAAATGAGCAAGCGTGGTGAATGCTCGTGCCTTCTCTATATGGGAAGAGGCCTGTGCCCAGCTTTGGGACGTTTACAGGCTGAAATAACGATTATACTAGGTACTATCCTTAGATACTTGTATTGAGTTTGTTGCGCCGTTTATTCTCCACAGCCAGAGCACTTGAAAGCGCTTTAAGGTGGCCGAATCAGGTTGCTGTCCATTATATTATTAAAGTTCGAAAACGATACATCAATTATTCTTTATGAGAAGCCTGTCTGTCCGTCTGAAACGCTAAATAACTGCCAAACCCCTTTACTTATTTCGATGAAATTAATAAAGAGTAAGTAAAACGTAAGTGTTGATGGATAAATCTATCTTTTATTTACTCAATATGGTGACATAAGTTTACCTATTTGACGGATAAGTACCTAGAATACCTATGTATATTTTGTTTCAACGATAAGTTGTCTATGAGTTGCATTAACAGTTTGCGCAACGTAACCTTCAGTGACTATCAACCAAACCGATTATTATTTAACCATCATTAAGTTTAACCGTAAAAAGTTAATAATCTATTCTTTAAGATTTTTTGTTTTCTGTTGTTTGGATGAACATAAAAGTAAGTAAGTAGGAAAAATACAAGAGGATGTAATGTGTATTTCGATTGGCCTGTTGGTCTAGTGGTTAGTGATCCTGACTGCTATACCGGTTGTGGTTTCGATTCCCACCCTGGACAAATTTTGTGTGATGAGCACGATCTACGTATGGTCATTTGTTCTACGTCTGGGTGTAGGTAATTTATCTATATTATTTACATATTTAGATATATGTAAGTGTGTTTATCAGTTGTCTGGTTACCATAGTAAAACTAAAGACTGTATTTACTATAAATTTAAAAAAACTGAGTGTTTTATAGTATATAGTATCGGATTTTAAGTATATAATACTTTAACTAAACAACATTTACACCAAAAAAGATATGACTCATTGGGTTATTTAGTTTTCAAATAAACTCATATCCTGCTAACTTATAGCACTCTGATAGACTTATTAGAAGTTATAATATTTCTAATATGGCACATAAACATTTTTACCTATCCAAAGGACATACTTAATCCGTTTTGGTCCAAAATTCGAAAGTGCCGTAATATCATGGTATTTGATCGAAAAATGTATGAAAATTCAAAAATTTTAATCCTGGATAAAATCACGTGCAGCGGTGCTACAGCTTTGGTGCCATATTAAGAAATGCTTCGGAGGACAAGCTCTGTTAGAATAAAACTTTTTTTTGTTGGCCGCCTTTCAAATTTGTACCAAAAATGTAGGTATAGAGAGTGGATGATGTCCTTTTTCTTAACTTTTAAAATATCGCGCTGCATGTTTATAGTAATATAATTCACGGGAAGAAGCGCGCACGTAGATTGACTGAGTCTGCTTGCGACCACGGCCGGTGTTACCCGGTCGAAACGCCACAAAATAAATACTTAGTTTTAGAAATCTTTGATCCTAATCCTAAAAATATAATTATGTAATCGTTTAGACCATAGATAAGGCGCGAATATCTTTTTAAGTGACTTAACGACATTTTAAAACGATTTTGATTGTTTCATCGGATTCAAGACTGCCAAATGATTTTGTAAACGTTGATTTCTTGGTGTTTACGTAACTATGTTTCTTTAAATTAGACAAGTAGTACGTTGAAAAGTTATATTTGTAATTCCAGGCTTCTTTTAGGAACTAAGATTGTCTTTTATAGATATGTCTCTGATTAACCCATTTGTTTTTCTTTTGTTTCTCCGCCGCTATCAGTATTAACTAGACATTTTATGTTTATTACAGGGCAAGAGCTGCAGTGGATCAGTGGATCATTTAGAAATCTCTCAACCGATTACAGACCCATGTGGGTCGCTGCAAAGTAAACCTAAGCTAGTGAGGCATCGTCGAACCATCAAATATCGCATGTGAATGTAATGCCCCGTCGCAAGACATAGCACATATTTGGTCCTGCCCGTCCTGCACTCTCCAGGTCGTGATGGAGGGCAGCGACCGAGAAATCCAGGTGGCATCTTTTTGGTTAGAAGAGATCTATGTAGTTAGCCTGAGCGCAGGCTTTGACTGCTTCACCGGGCTTCTGGCGAAACTAGCAACGTCCCCTAAGGGCACCCCCTGCGGAGTTCGGACCTCGACTTAGTGCGTTGCTAACAATCTTAATAATTCAAAACAACAAGGAATGGCTGGATCTAAGTTTTCATTATTTAGCGACATATTTTTAGTGTTAGTTTGGCCGGCTCGGGCCAGTTTGGTCTAGGGACGGGGGAATGGTTGACTCGAAAAGAAGAAGTAGCAAAGCGAAAGATTGTGTTAATCATAATTCTTATTACAAAGACATCAGAACATAATAATATACTAGACGAAGTCACGGGCAGTTTCTAGTGTTTATATATTTGCGTTTATGTAATCAATTAAGTAAAGTGTAAAGTTCTGTGGCTGTGAAGGTCATTTCAATACTATTTGCTTCCTCAGCTAATAACGTCACGTCATGAGTGTATTTAGTAAACTAATCACGATTTAAGATTTGTGCAATATTAGATAATTCTTAAAGAATGTAAATTTCTTTTTGGCTAGCCTTTTCCCGAGCTATGTTGGGATTGGCTTCCAGTCTCACCGGATTCAGCTGAATACCGTATGTTACAGAGCGACTGGCTGTCTGACCTCCATAGCCCATTTCTCTGGATAATACAGTATCTCAGGGTATGTAATATGTAAAAAATATAATAGGACGTTTATGAGCCATTATTATACTGCCTCAAAAACGTCCCACTGCTGGGCACAGGCCTCTTCTCATATAGAAAAGGCACGAGCATTGATCACCACACTTGCTCACTGCGGGCGATTTTAGACTCCAATTTTTTTTATAGGTCTTTACACGATGCGTTCCTTCATCGATTGGCATAGTGTCTTACAAAAATAAAAGTGCATATAGTAAAAAAGGCAAATAGGTTTGAAACCACGTTTTAGACGATTTCAAAAAGAGTTGCATCTCAATTCGTCTGTATGTTTGAAAAGCGATATATGCGACAAATGGAAGGATTTAAAAAATGCTTTTTGTCATCGTTAGGGTGTACGGTATACCTTAGAGGTATTTTACAGAGGTTCCATATAAATTTCATTGTGGCCGACATTTTTATATTAATTATTCAATTATTGGAATCCATATTTCTTCGCAATGTTTTTTACCTTATTACCTACGTCAGAAGGAGGATTATAATTATTTTGACATAATACATTATCTTTAATGGATTAATTTTAGTAATTAAAAGATATGATTATGCTACTTTGCAGATATTTTCACGCTATTGTTTTTAATTATGCTTAGATTAGATAATTATAAAATGACACCATTGATGAAAATATATTAGAGATTTAATATTGGATTACCCAGCAATGGGACGTTTATAGGCTGGATTATTATTTATTACTAGCTGTGCCCCGTGGTTTCACCCGCGTGAATACCTAGGTCCTGTTCGAATTTTGGGGGCGGAGATGAATCCAAAAAATCACTATCGTAACAAAAGTCAGGATTACTTAATATGGTGGTTAAGTATTCTAAAATTTTCTAATTTTCCGTACAAATTTTCCAATTTTTTCTTTCATGAGAACCTTCTACTGACAATAACAAACAAACAAAAAAAGAATTAGCAAAATCGGTCCAGCCGTTCACGCGTGATGCCGTGACCAAGGGAAAAATGGATTTATCTTAGTATAAAATTCTCGTGTCACAATGTTAGTTACCATACTCCTCCGAAACGGCTTGACCGATTTTTATGAAATTTTATATGCACATTCAATAGGTCTGAGAATCGGCTACTATCTATTTTTCATACCCCTAAGTGGTAGTAGGTAGGTAGTAGGCAGGTGCTAGGTAGAAAAAATTGCATTGCAACGCATGCCGGGTACAGCTAGTTTTTATATATATAATAATATATATAAGATTACCGTTTTGATAAGAATACGGTACGTAGGTATATGTTACAAGATTAAAAGGTATGTATGTTCAAAACTATCTCCTATCTAATCGGATGGCAATGTTTTTCTTTTCCTGACTTTGAGCTACCTACTTACTTCACTTTGAGATATATGTGTGTCATATACAATACTTAGAGTGTCCTAATCTCAAGAGTTATTCTTCTATACCTAGATTAATTTAACCTAGTTTAATTTATTACATAACATACCATCACGCCTGTATCCCCGAAGGGTTAGGCAGAGGTGTACCGATGTACACCCACAGTTCGCCGGTATGTTTAGGTCCCATGTAATAGGGGGCCAGCCTATTGCCACTAACCGGGCACAAATCCAAACTTCGACCTGCTACTGAGAATTTCATAGAAAAACCCAATAACACCCTGGTCGACTTGGGAATCGTACCTAAGACCTCTAGCCTAGCAGTCGCGCTTAGCACCACTAGGCCAACGAGGCAGAATTTATTACTAAAAAATATTTATGTTTTCCCTCTTATTAAAGTCCTTTGTATGCTAAACCTCTACTAAAGTTTGTTTTTCTAATGGAAAGTCCATAATTTTACTAAATATCGAAAATGTCTAACGTTCTATCAAAATTTTCCTTCGTTCATATACTTAGGTACCTATTTTTTACTACCTATCTACCTAATCATTTATAATTATAGGTATTACGTGATTCACTTAATAATCCTTATTTAATACAGGTACCTGACCAAACACGAGTAATATGTTGGATACCTAGTAAGAAAATATATATTTTTGTCTAATCATACGATGAATACTAAAATAACCCCCTAGAAGTTGAAAATTGCTGATAACTTTTAAAATACTGAAACGATCATAATATCATAATTTGACGGGCCTGTTGGTCTAGTTGTTAGTGACCCTGACTGCTATACCGGAGGTCGTGGGTTCGATTCCCACAGGACAAATCTTTGTGTGATGAGCACGATCATTTGTTCTGTGTCTGAGTGTAATTTATCTACAATATGTATGTATTTAGAAATATATAAGTATGTTTACCAGTTGTCTGGTTACCATAACACAAGCTTAATCTGCTTAGCTTGGGATCAGATAACCGTGTGTGAGTTGTCCCGGAATATTATTAATATTATCTATAGCTAAGAACCGTCTCAATCGGGTCTATTTAGAAACAAAGAAATAGGTACTAATTTATGGAAAAATAAGGTTTAGGAGCTAGGATGCCCAAGACATAAAACATGAAGCCAAAACAGGGCGCTCAAATTAAAATAGGGCCTTAATACAAATAAGTATTTTCAAATTAATTCATGATCGTGTATCTTTTATAGAAATAGCCTGACATACAAAGTCACGTAATTTAATTGCACAGTTCTTAAAGAAATGTATTAATGATAGAAAACCAGGCCTAGTTACATACAAATAAGTAATTTCAAATTAATTCATGATCGTGTTTTTTTTTACAGAATTAGCCTGACATATAAATGTATTTTTGATAAAAAACCGGCTTAAAATACTTTAATCTCATTAAAATTAGTTTATTTGTACTAAGTATTGTGATAATTACAAATTAACATTTAATTATCTGTTATAAATTAAAACGAATAAATATATCGGTACTTTATTTATTTAGTTTTGTTCACGTGCTTATTCCTTTATAGTTCTAGTAACAAGGTATTTAGGCAAGATATATCAGCCAAAAAATATTTACTAATATTATCATTTATCTATAATATCAGTATTTTTCACAATAGATAATATTTTACGCTGTTATTGATTACGATAGCAATAACACTCGATTTTATCCTCTATCTATTACCTTGTATTTATTTTTCGTTTACTTTACAGTAAAGAGTTTTCAAGGTAAATATAATTGCTGTATTTGGATCTATTATATGTTTTCACACGTTTTTCCTTATGAAATAGTCGTCTCTAGGTTAGGTTTCATATTTAATTATTTAGACATTTACTTATTAACAACTATTCTTCAAAAAAACATGCCCTTAATTTTTCTAAATGTAAAGTATGGCATAATGTATTAAAAACATAGGAACTAATATCAATACCTTTGCTAAAATAAAGTAACAAACCGTCAACACAATTTAAAAAGAAACAAACGTCAAATTTTGCCGCGCATTCACTTGTCACAAACACAAGACACTAAACACAGTGTTTGTTATAGTTTTATTATAACTAATGTTACGCGATATTATTAGATGGAACGCGGTAAGACGTTGCGTCGCCAACGTCGCTCGAATTATACTAAAAACTGTGGAGGCTTTGCCGCGAATACCTGTGCCTTGAACGGTTACGTCATAATACGTTTGTTGCATTTTGACAACTTCATTTTAATTCTTTCTTTTTTGTAACTCGTATGTTTTTTGTTTTGGCGGGAGATTTGACAGGTGATCTATTTGACGTTTCAAAAAAAAATGTTTTTTTTAATAACTCGTCATTACTCGTCTTTTAATAAGACGTCGAAGTGGCCTATCGGGTGTATGATTGGAATTGGATGCACAAGGATGCAGGTTCGAAGCCGATCGAAGAAGTATCAATGTACAATGTGATTATTTAATACCAGCCTGTATCTGTCTCATTACACATATTTTTGGTATTCCAACAAATGAATTAGTAATAACCACGGTACTAACTTTAAAATGCCTTTGGATTATGTTTCTGCCTACATCTTTTAATTATTCTGTGATAAGTGCCTAACAATGACATTCTGAAATTTTTTTATTAAACTACTTATCTGTCTTCGCCTATTTATAATCGTTAGATAATAAACTAATAAATTATAATAACGTCAAGATATAATCTGTTCGACTTTTTCGATAGGCATTATATATAAAAACATCTGCCACGGCTTTAATGGGAGGTAGTATTGTGTTTATAGATTACAATAGTATAGATAAATTATTGATTATTTATCATATTTTTTTTCATACACAAAAAATAACGTATAAATTTGAATTGATTTATTAGTATAAAACCATCCCGTGTCCTAAGCTGTTGCCGCTCCGCACCGAATTCACGTAATTTGTGAACCACGTTACGCAGAATAGAGTCAATGTTAATTTAACAATTTTATTTTCTAAAATTTAATTAACTGTTCCGGGGTACGAAAGTTCTTCACTATTGTAATCTATAAACACAATACTACCTCCCATTAAAGCCGTGGCAGATATTTTTATAGCACCTTATATTTAGATTTAATGAATTTGCACTTTTTTCTTATTCGTAAAGTACCTACTTTATCTTCTGCGTAACCTTCCAAGCTATGTTGGGGTCGGCTTCCAGTCTTACAGCATTCTTTTAAAGTTTTCCTTACACACCCATAAAGTATTTGATGTTTATTTAGATAAAACAATTACTTTGTCAAGGATAACAAATATGAAGGTTTAAACGCATTAGACTATTTGTAACGTAAGAATTAAGAATCATATAAAACTCTACATTTGAAAGAGGAAATAATACAAAATATATTTTTTATTTAAAATCTACAAAGGTTTGCATCCATAAATCTATACACATCTTAGAGAAATTAATACACATAAAACAACTTCTAAAACATAAAATAGTCCACCTTAAAAACCTAAAATAAAACACTTAAAACAGCGCCATCTATCATCGAGTAGCAACAACACTAACCTCAGTTTACTTCTCTTCTCCGCTAGAGCGAGCTGCTGCGCCACCGTCAATGGCCGCCGTATGTTCGGTGGTGGAGCGTTAGGGAACGCGTCCCTACCCTCGTGGGCTGGTCCTTCATCAGTGGTCTCTGGTTCCACTTCATCTCCTACCACGAAGGTTGGGCTTCCGTCCTGGAAGGCAGGAAAGGGATATTTTTAGTAAAAACTTTTTAAGAGATTTACTTATTTACGACATAACATATTATGTATGTAATATTGAAACTACTAAATTAACACGCATTACAGTGTCCAGACAAAAATCCCATTTTTATTCGTGCATTAAAACATTAGGTTAACATTGCAATTTCTACAAAAATACTATTGCTGGGAAGCAATGTTCCCTTTCTTCAGCCATAGCACTTAGGAACCGGTGGAAGGTGGGCGATTAAGGGTCCAGTATTATGATCGACCTATAAAAAGTGCCATCTGGTATCCAATTTTCAATAAATATGGTGGATTTTGAATCGATTATTGGGTGAATTACTTCACACAGAAAGTACATAGAACTTTACATTGTATTAATACATAGGTAGTATTTCTATCTTATTATTTATTTTTCCAGCAGTTACAAAAGACATAATAAAATAATCTGTCAATAATATTTTTTTGGCAGTTACTTACATTTTCCTTGGCCTCATCCGAGTCAATCTTCTCGAAGTTATCACTCTCACTGGAGGAACAGCGAGTCTGCTCCGGCTCCGACATCTTATTATCTGGAAATAATAATAATCTACTATTAATAATTTATAAATCATGTATTTCTATATAGGAAAGCAGATACAGTAGATATAAGCGCTCTCTTGGGTAACAAGTCAGATTCTACCTCTGTAACACATTAGGTATTGTACCCACATTAAAAAAAAATGGACTGCCTCGTTGGCCTAGTGGTTCTAAGCGCAACTGCTACGCTAGAGGTCTTGGGTTCGATTCCCAAGTCGACCAAGGTGTTATTGGGTTTTTCTATGAAATTATCAGTAGCAGGACGGAGTTTGGATTTGTGCCCGGTTAGTGGCCATAGGCTGAAGGCTCGCCCCCTATTACATGGGACCTAAACATACCGGCGAACTGTGGGTGTACATTGGTACACCGCTGCCTAACCCTTCGGGGATACAGGCGTGATGGTATGTTATGTTATGTTCAAAAAAATTAAAGTTTTTTTCTGTTCTTTTCAACCTTTTCGTTATTTGTGAGTACGAAAGTAAAAAAAAAAACAGTAATATATTTTTATTTGATTTCAAAAAGAGAGGGTTCTTAATTCAACTCTTGTTTGTTACGCTATTATATGTTCGGCAATTATTAATTGATTTTAATCATATTCTTGACATGGATACCTCATAAGTTGTCCCATATAAATCGATTCCTTTTGGCACTAATGTGTAGGTAATGATTCTAACAAGAAAAGAACGACTTCAAAAGAAGTCTTATATTTATTTCTTACTAGCTGTGCCCCGCGGTTTCACCCGCGTGAATGAAAATCCATTCACTATCTTTATAAATTATAGCCTATGGTTTATTCCGATGTATAAGCTACATTATTGCAAAGTTTCATTAAAATCCATTCAGTAGTTTTTGCGTGAAAGAGTAACAAACATCCATACATCCAAACAAACTTTCGCATTTATAATATTAGTAAGGATGGATCCCACTGTCAAAACTGGACCAAAATAAAATGGGACCACACGGGAAGCACCAGCTTTCAAATAAAAAAAGAATCATCAAATTCACCCAGTCAAAAGTTCTGTGGTAACAAACATAAAAAAAAAACATACAGTTGAATTGAGTACCTCCTTTTTTGAAGTCGGTTAACAAATTATAACATGTTTTTATAATCGAATGTACCTAGTGACCAAATAGCCAATTTTTTCTAGCCTAACTGATCTACAAATGTGGACATAAAGAAAAACTACCTATAAATAAATTAATAATATCGAATACAAGGAAGGAAAATAATTGGACTTGACTTTGTTGTTTGTCAAATTACCTGAAGTGAATAAACATAGGTTGCCTTCTTTGTTATAATTGACTAGTTGTGCTCCGCGGTTTCATTCGATAAGTTTTATTTTTTGTACGGTTTCATAGTTTTTTTTTTGTGGAGAGCTGCCGCAGTTAGCCTCGTGGAGGCTTTTACTGCTTTACCGGACTAAGTTGGCGAGACATTACTAATACGCCTCCAGCCAACTAATACGCCTCCAGCCAATTTTTCATATTTTGTCTACTATTTAGGGTTGAGAAAAATCCGAAAAAAAAAACATGTAAATCGGTCCACCCTTTCTTGAGTAATAGGTAAATGGTTGTAAGTTTCCTGACTTCATTTTATATTATTAGGGGCCCGATGCCGCTATTTTAAGTCAGTGAGTGGCGGTTTAATAAACGTTCCAGTGTAGATACTTGTTATTGTTGCTTATTTTCGTATTCAGATAAGAACAGTCACTTGCAGTCCTGCACAATGACAACAGTGGCACGTATGTGTACATTTGTCATTAAACTAAAATTATCTAAATACGAAAATTAGGCACAATAACAAGCACACTGGAACGTTTATTAGACCGCCACTCACTGACTTAAAATAGCGGCATCGGGCCCCTAATCAGAAAAAAGGGGAAAAGGTTTATTTTAATAACTTTAATAACAATTTAACATAACGTAATAGTATTAACATACTATAATAGCTTTTTACTATACCCCATAGAAATTTCATAATAACGTTTTTATAAGTAAGTAATTAAAGTCGGATTTAACTTATGTGTAATCAAATTTATCGTTTATAAATTACCTTTTAGAACTTTAATGTGCATTTCCTTCATGATACCACTGCAGACATATTAAATTATACGATATTCATTCAACCTACATTCTTCGAAAGACACTATAAAATAATATTCAGAAGGACATAAGCTACAATTTTATTATTGTTATTAATTTAGGGCGTGTGGTGTTGTGCGGACATTTTTGACATTTCCGAATTTTTTAATGAGTGTTTTTTCTATTTTGTAACATTTTATGTCTTCGGATGCAGATTGTGACGGGTCCGCGGGTAGTGTTATCCAATCGTCATCCACATCAAGTGCTTTGGTTAGCTGCCCTTATTGTCCTCAGGCACGATTTTTCAAAGGTGATCGGGGCTTGAAGATACATTTTGGAAAGGTCCACAAATCTCCGAACGTGTCTTCTAGCCCTGATGCCTCATCGTTTCCTTTAATTTCTCCGACAACCACATCATTACCGTTGTGGCAAACATTATCAAATTTTAAGAAATCCGTTCCTATTTTAAAACGTGTTCCCCGGGGTGCAAGACCTTCAGTTGCTTCCTATCTTGCAAAATGTGTTCGTCTTGCATCTCGCGAAAACACTTTAAGTGCCTGGGAACAATTACTCACCTTCCCTTACAAAATTTTACACGTACAAAAAAATTTGGCTTGTAAGAAATCTCTTACCGCTCAAATTAAAGATAATTGTAGTTATTCAAATCCGATTTTCCAGTCAAAATTCACATCACAAAAGCATCACGTACCGGGTGATGTTTCTCGGGTCGTTCAGACCAAACTAAGTGAAGGTGATATTCGGGGAGCTGCCAAAATATTGTTTAGCAACGACGAGGTTGCACCATGCTCTCCAGAAACCCTCTCCGCGCTGGAGAGCAAACACCCTGTGCCTGGAGATAACCTTTCCTTTCCTGACCCACCAGACCCAAATTTACACTCCTTTCAAATTTCAGTAAAACAGTTGGTCGAAGCCATAGGTTCTTTCCGGAGCGGCTCCGCTGGCGGTCTGGATGGCCTGACTCCCCAGCACCTAAAGGACCTCACAGGCCCCACTGCCGGTGAAGCTGGTGAGTCGCTTCTGAGGGAGCTTACGGCTTTGACAAATTTAATGCTCGCAGGTGGGGTCCATGAGGGGATCATCGACACCCTTTATGGAGCCAACCTGTGTGCCCTTAGCAAAAAGGATGGTGGTATTCGCCCCATTGCTGCTGGCACCACCTACAGACGTACGGCAGCCAAAATTTGTTGTAAGTTGTACAGCAACGTTTTGTCTGATAAATTCCAGCCCCTTCAGTTAGGCTTTGGCTCAAAAGGGGGCTGTGAAGCTGCCGTACACGCACTGTCCACATATTTGGCCCACAGGAAAAGTGAGGTTATTCTAAAAGTTGACATAAGAAATGCGTTCAACTCAGTGAACAGAGACACCTTGTTGGCAGAAGTCAAAAGTGAAACCCCCAAAATTTACAGTTTCCTTTGGCAATGCTACCGAAACCCTTCAAAATTAGTCTATAAAGACAATGTTTTAAATTCGGCTGTAGGTTGCCAACAAGGAGATCCTCTCGGGCCGGTCATATTCAGTTTAGCCATCCATCCCATTATTAAGGAATTGAAATCAAAATTTAATGTTTGGTATCTGGATGACGGAACTCTAGGAGGCGATGTCAACACTGTAGCAGATGATTATATATCCCTTAAAACAAATTTACAAAAAATTGGTCTTGATTTAAACACAAGTAAGTGTGAAATATATATTCCAGATACACATTTAGATAAAAAATTAGCTTTACAAAAAATCCAAACAATAGCCCCTGAAATTAACATAGTCAATAACTCCTCTCTTCGCCTTCTAGGGTCCCCAATTTTAGAAGAATCATATGAAAATTTTATAGATGATAAAATTGAAAATTTTCAGTCAATTTCGAATAGACTTTTCAAAATCTCTTTACATTCTGCTATTACTTTAATTCGTTTTTGTTGTTTTGGTCCAAAATTTACATATTTTCTTCGTTCTTCACGACTATGGAAACATTTGCCGCTTTTGGAAAAAGTCGATAAAATTATTCGGTCCACGTTAACGTCAATTTTTAACGTAACGTTGGATGACCGAGCTTGGACCCAAGCCACGCTGCCGATCCGATTTGGTGGGCTTGGTGTACGTAAAGTTTCCAGTCTAGGCTTACCAGCATTTTTGTCTTCGGTCCACAGCACTGAAAAACTAACCAGGCAAATCTTAGGGTCTTCTCTGGTTGATTTTCAGATTCTGTGCATGACTGAGGCAGTAAATAGTTGGGAATTGTCCTGCCCGGGCACAGATCTACCCGAGCAACGTTCTTCTCAGAGGCAGTGGGACGAGCCGCTTTGCAGTTTGATACGGAAAGAATTAATTAATACGTCAATCAACACTGCAGAGCGCGCGCGTCTCCTGGCTGTGGGAGAATGGGAATCGGGCCTCTGGTTACAGGCACTTCCGTCAACCACTCTTGGTACGATTTTGGATGACAATACTTTCCGGCTCGCCATCAGTTTACGTTTAGGTATACCTTGTGTCGCATGTCATCGGTGTCAATGCGGTGAAACAGTCGATTGCCTCGGTCACCATGGCCTGTCCTGCAGCAGGAGCGCAGGACGTATATCCCGTCACGCAAATATTAATGACATTATTCGTCGTGCTCTTGTCATTGCCGGTGTACCAGCTGTTTTGGAACCCAATGGTTTGGTGCGCAGCGATGGTAAGAGACCTGACGGTATGTCATTGTTGCCTTGGAAATTGGGTCGGCCTTTGGTGTGGGACGCAACGTGCGTCGACACCCTTGCGCCATCCCACGTTCTAAGTTCGGCGGCCTCTCCTGGAGCTGCTGCTGGAGCAGCTGAGACCCTTAAACGGCGAAAGTATAATAACCTAATGGGTAATTATATTTTCGAGCCGTTTGGGGTTGAAACGCTCGGGTCATGGGGTCCGAGTGCACGAAATCTTTTTAAAGAACTGTCAAAACGTTTGGTAGACTCTACTCGTGATCAGAGAGCTGGTTTGTTCCTTGCACAGAGAATCGGCATAGCCATTCAACGTGGCAATGCTGCCAGCCTTCTGGGCACGTTTCCCGCCATTGACAGGGATGACGATGAGTATTTTGACGCGTGTTAGTTTTATTTATCTATATAAGATTTAATATTAGTTTGGATATTGGATATTGAATTAAAGATATTTATTATGTTATTAACGTAAAAAGTCCTAGTTAATGTTCCGATTAATAATAATAATATTCCGGGACAACTAACACACGGTTATCTGATCCCAAGCTAAGCAGAGCTTGTGTTATGGTAACCAGACAACTGATATATTTCTAAATACATACATGTGTACATGAGTTGTAATAATAATATTAGCCTATATACGTCCCACTGCTGGGCACAGAGAATGAATGAGAGAAATAAAATGTTAATTAAAATTGTTTTTAACCGACTTCTGAACAAGGAGGAGGTCACACGTGGAGGACTCCACAAAATAGTTAAATTGTATTATAGTTTAATCATAGTTTAGGTTAGGTTTATTAATATAGGTAGGTTATAGTATTATTTTTAACTTTTTAGTGCTTTTAGTGATTTTTGAAGTCGGTTTTTTTTTTGCAAAAAAAATGTATGTGTATTATTTTAGACATGACGGTAGTATATTATGTGAACCATACTGTAATTATAACATTGTAATTACTATACTACGTACTGGTAAACAAGAGGAAGACCGAAAAAGAGATGGATGATTATGTGAAAGATGATATGAGTTCGAAAGGAGTGAATGCTGAGATGACGAGTTGTGGAGATGAATGGAAGCTGAATACGTATTGCGCCGACCACTAATAATTAGGAACAGGGCAGGGAGATGATGCATTACCATGTACTAATAAATAAAATAAATTCTATTCTATTCTACTTTTTGCCGCGAAAATCTGCCTTCTACGCAGGCAAACCGTGGGTGAAAGCTAGTAAATATAGAAAAGAGCTGTCTTCGTTCATGGCGCATACATCGGTTTGCAAGGTGTTCAGAAGGTCTCGGGTTTGATCCCCGGACGGATCAATTTAGAAAACTACTTTTCTAAATTGGCTCGGGTCTGGGTGTTTGTGGTACCTTCGTTGTCTCTGATCCATAGCACAAGTGCTTTAGCTACTTACTTTGGGATCAGAGCAATGTATGTGATGTTTTCTATATTTACTTATTACCTGTTTATTTCGTGTGCTATAGGTACATCTCTTTCTGCATTACTAAAGGAGTTTAATATTTATTTATAGTAGGTATTCCTGACTTAACGACTGCTATCTAAATCGCTAATGAAACCGTGACCCATCTTTAACTGACCTCGCCTAGCACTGCTTAACCTTGCAATCGATCATATCGATTATTATCGATATGAGATTGTCGCAAATCAGTTACCGCATTTTATAGTATAATGAGTTATTTAAAAATGTGTATGCATACTTAATTGATACATATACTTACTTAATTTTAAGAGGCTCTTAAAAGTACACTTTATAATGACAGAGATAGTATGAGAATTAACGGGGACTTAAAACTGATTGAATTTTAAGTATTCGAAAAATCTAGCCATTGTTTAACCTTAAACGTAAAAAAAGGGGTGTTATAAGTTTGAATTGTGTATTTGTGTGACAAAATACTGCACCGCTTTTCTTAGGGTTCCGTACACAAAGGGTACCAACGGGACGCTATTACTAAGCCTACGATGTCTGTCTGCCTGTCCTATACAGACCAAACGGTAAAAGTTAGACAGCTGAAATTTACACAAAATACTTGTTACTATGGCCGCTACCACAAGAAATACTAAAATCAATGAAAACTTAAAATCTAAGAGGGGTCCCCATTGCATTGATGTATTCAAACCGCAAACAAATTGCCTTAAAATTTATAAAGACATTGCACACAGCTTCGTATTAGAAGCATCGTATCATGTTTTGTGTAATTGACATCAGGCACCTAACCTACAATGAGTAACCCAACACTCTGCACTTCTTTCTGATGGTGGTACGGAACCCTTAATGCGCGAGTCCGACTCGCACTTGGCCGGTTTTTCTTATTAGACCCCAATACAAAACAAGCTCTATTCGATTTTATTTCATATCTGCATTGAAATGTAGGTACAATTAATCTGCCCGTGACCATGACACCTGCAAAGGCGTCGAAACGTCTGGGACTAAAAACCTAAATATATGCTGCCATAGATTCCGTTTAGTTTTATTTCAATGAAATATACTAATTATATACTTCTATTTATAAGTAGTTTACAAAATCCCTTTATTTTGATACCACGCTACATAGGTTCTGATGAACAAAAATATTAGGGAAATCACAACTGAAGCGAATCTAAATTATTTATATATAAAAAAGTACTCTGTGTCTATTACTAGCTGCTGACCCTGACCCGACAGACGTTGTCCTGCCATAACTATGAATTCTGTTTCTAATTGAATTCTGTCAATTCTATCTCAAACTCCATAAGGTAACATTAAAAAAGTTTAGGTTGGATTAGAAATAATTGTATACGGTGGTTGAGTACTTATTCTTAAATTTTCTAATTTTCAAGAGAAATAGGGGTTCATTTTTATATATATTTTTGAGCCGTTTGGGGTTGAAACGCTCGGGACATGGGGACCGAGTGCACGAAATCTTTTTTAAGGAACTCACAAAACGTTTGGTATGCGTGTACGCGCTAATCCCCGTTTTATAATATTACTATAAACGCGCGAAACTGCCTCGTTGGCCTAGTGGTTCTAAGCGCGACTGCTACGCTAGAGGTCTTGGGTTCGATTCCCAAGTCGACCAAGGTGTTATTGGGTTTTTCTATGAAATTCTCAGTAGCAGGTCGGAGTTTGGATTTGTGCCCGGTTAGTGGCAATAGGCTCGCCCCCTATTACATGGGACCTAAACATACCGGCGAACTGTGGGTGTACATTGGTACACCTCTGCCTAACCCTTCGGGGATACAGGCGTGATGGTATGTTATGTTATGTTATAAACGCGCGATAGTTTTTAAAACTTAAAATTATAATTAAATTAAAATTGCAAACCGCTACGGGTCGGAAAGTGCAAAACAAGTTCGTCAACTTGAATTTCAGCGTAAAAAACGAACTTGACGGGCCTGTTGGTCTAGTGGTTAGTGACCCTGACTGCTATACCGGAGGCCGTGGGTTCGATTCCCACCCAGGACAAATGTTTGTGTGATGAGCACGATCATTTGTTCTGGTCTGGGTGTAATTTATCTATAATATGTATGTATTTATTTAGAAATATATAAGCATGTTTATCAGTTGTCTGGTTACCACAACACAAGCTCTGCTTAGCTTGGGATCAGATAACCGTGTGTGAGATGTCCCGAAATATTATATTATTATTATTATATTTATTTATACAAGTTTTAATTTTAGTATAGTTTAAGTTTTTGTTGTTATTTTAGATATAAGTATTTAATAGTAATTATTTTTTTTTGTATCTCGTTTTGTTATAGAGTGTGCCATAGAAGTATAATATATACACATACACTCGAAAAATATAACCATCCTACAGTTTATTTTCAAATATTGTTTGAAGATTAACTTCTGTGGATCTTTCTGCGATATGAAAGGCTGAAATGGAATTTCCAATAAATGAAAATCGATTGCATACCGCTCCGAGAAAATGGCATTTCCACCTGATCATATTAAAGAGGGTCCTATTTATTAAATACCATTTTAAGTAAGATAAATAATTATCGTTAGGGCTGATTTACCTATGTTAAGTTATTTACTTTATAAATAATAATAATACCGACCTACAAACGTCCCGCTGCTGGGCACAGGCCTCTGCAAACATAGAGAAGGCGCGAGCATTGATCACCACGCTTGCTGATTGGCGATTTCAATTATTTACTTACTTACTTTAAATCTGAGGTTAACCAAACAGCTATATATACTCCTGATTTTTAACCCTCGTGTTATAAGTTTGACGTAGGTATGTGACATCTTAGCTCCTTAACGAATGGGCTGATTAAGATGTTTTTTTTGTTTTAAATCTAACTTGAGCGAGTTTCTTGGCTATATTATTTTATGAAAATCGCCACAGTTTCTTACTTACATAAGGCTAGCAGGAAAATCTCGTGTAGTAGCTAGTAATTATTATTTAAATGTGCCTTCATGTAGAGAAAGCGATATTATACTCGTAAGATGAATAACCTTTGTCTAACCTTCTGAAGAAAAGGCGTGTTTTGAATTCAAAATCATTTACTTAACTTAGGCTACAAAGTAGCACTTATTAAACGTCAAAAATACAAAAAGGACAGCAGCCTAGGGGTCGGTTCATATCCGGCGGAAGAGGAAAAGGCAGCACGCAATACCGGGCGCGCAACTCCAAAACGAACGAACACACGATAAAACATCCGACCTCCCACACCAGACGCACCCACGCATCAGTTCAGTGTGAAAGGCCGAACGCTCCATCATGCGCAATCCCGCCCTAGCGCCGCGCGACCGACAACACGCGCCGCCACCTCCGCCAGACATGAACCGACCCCAATTCGCCCACCCTTCAATCAATTATCACCTAGTCACGTTAATTAACATAACTTAGCTCTTAGGTAATAACTGCGGTAGTTCAGTAATTTGCGAATGCGGGGCTTAAGGCTTATCAACCGACTTCAAAAAGAGGAGGTTCTCAATTCGTCTGTATGTTTTTTTATTTTTTGTGACGACGAATGTGACGTGATACCTACGGCAATTATGGATTATATTTTCATCGAGGCAGGTCACAAGAACTACTTTTAACCGATGCTATGGAGGGAAGAGTTTCCAATCATAGATAAATTATTAGATAATTAAGATAAAGTATTTTGGGGTCCTCTGCCGGTGTCAATGGAATACCACTATTTTACATCTAGCAACTGTCTATCTGACCTACACAATACATATTTACTGGGTAACACAGTATCATAGTAAGACTGGTTGTCAGAATTGTAATGACTTAACGATTGCCGAAAAACAACGTATGACAGTCGGAAGCAAAGAGCTTGTCGTAGTTGCCGGGGCACGGATGGGTTTCGGTATGTTAACTAACAGCCACCCATCCAAGGAAAACCGAAGCAAGCGCGGCTTAACCTTTTAATTTTACAATCAAACCGTACGTATCACCTAGTCAAGAGGCCCTAGGAAATACGTATTTAATTATACTTTATACGCTCAGCATAATATGTATACATAATGTACACGTCCCATAGGTGCGCAAAGACCACAATTCCTCCCGCCAATCTTACACCACTCCCCACATAAATTAAAAAAACAATACCAACCTCTTTCATCATCACATCGAAAAATAAATCTAGATAAACACCTGGCAACACTTAAAAACACACCCATCACACGTGCAACATTAAAAAAAAGGTAAAAGCACTACTGTAGTGATGAGGAAGAGTCGATATCGGTTTTACGGTTATCGCAATAACGGTTATCTAAGTTCAAATGTCGAGTTAGTTTGACACTGACATTTCTCGTTCATAACGTATGCGTTTTGAAGGTGAATTCGGACGTTTGATATAAAGTGAAATAAAGGACAAGTTAATGTTTAATCTTGACTTTGAATGACATTTGTTGGGCTTTTAACAAAAGTAATAACTTATCTATGTTTGTTTATCGTTTAAACATTTGTAACTGTAGTTTGATTTAACACTTAAAATATAAATTATAACCTAGGAATTAATTAAATAAGTATTTATTGAAAACTTGTTTTTTTTTATGGCGGAATATTTTTTACGACGCTGACGCGTTGACGTCTCAACCTTTCAGGTGTCATGGTCACAGGTAGACTGAAGCGGTATGTTGCGTCTATATACTCAAATATTTCAGACAGAAAATAACGCGGTTCTAAAAGGCTGATCAATAGGGATGATGACTAATTTTTATTTTTATGTCCTTCTTTTAGATAAGAAAAAAATATTAGACACGTATTTTTTGTTTAGTCCCGTAAACAAAGAATTACGAAGATACAGCGAGTACAATTCTTGCGTGACGTCACGTTTGAGTACAAATTGTACCTAGCCGTGACGTCACAAGCCCCCACTCCTGAACTTTACAGCGGTTTATCTTCGTATTTTGTAATTTATTTGAGAAAAGAAAAAATATGTGTCTATTATATTTTGATTATCTAAATGGCGGACTAAATTTTGACTTTTCATACCTAGTCATCTACCCTATTGAATCTGTTGTCAAATCCACTGATCACGAGGGTGATTGGTTGAATTAAATGCATGTTGACCAATAACAACGCTTGATGTAAGATTTGACAGGTGATTAAATAATTTTTATGTTTATTATCGTTTTAAGTTTTAGAACTAATTTAAAGAATATCAATTTTAATATTAGGCACCAGAATTAGGTTGTCATTTTTAAATAACTGTTATTTTTTTAACACTTTGAAGAACATTAGTTAGTAACACATAAATGAAAAGACTAACAGCCAAAAAAGTACGTACGTAAGGACAATAAAAAAAACTTATGTGGGAAAGTTCTACACTATCTCAAGTCTGGGTATTTATGGTATACCTTCGTTCAGGGCCTCAATTCAGCTATTTAAGAGATGCTTAAATTGACTGAATGACCTGCTTCATTTGGTAATTTTTACGATAATTGGCATTCTGCTAACTGTCATTACGATCATTAATTGGACATTACGATCATTCTCTTCGAGAGTTCAATGAGATTTTGTTGTAGGCTTATCTGAATACGAAAATTAGGGACAATGACAAGTACACTGACCGACCACTGACATGCATTTAAAATAGCTGAATCGAGGCCCAGGGTTGTCGATATTTTAAAAACCAGTGTGTACACCACAAGGCCACGGAGATTGTCAACCAATCCTAATTTCTGCTCTGTATTGGAAAATTTCTTTGCCTTTTCGGTGCTACATGGTATATAGTCTTATTAACTATGTATAATTATTTACTAGCTGCTATATAAAACACAATCTGTTCATCTTTCTCATTCTTTACCAAACAACAAGGTATAACTCCCCTTTATTCAATTTGCAATCTTATTATTAACACATTAAAGTACATTTTGATATAGATACTGTTAGCGACCCATATGATTTCAAGATAAGATACTTGCTATCGTCTTTGTATTGTAATAATCAAGGCCTTTTGCCAATTGCTGGACAATAAGAAACCAAACAAGTATTCTTAATCAAATGGAATGATTGTCCAGATTCTATTTGATATATGTATATGCAAGGGATGAACTGGAGCCATAGAGAAAGGAGTGGCAGCAAATAGCAAGCCATAGAAGCCTGTGGAAAGAGGAAAGGGAGACCTTTAAAATACCCTGCAGTGGGACTATACTGGATACTTAATCTATTCATACAATCATAATTTATCTATTTAATATATAATAAGACTGGTAGCTGACCCCAACATAGTTGGGAAAAAGGCTCAGGAGATGATCATCTATACATTACACTTATAATACTTAGTGCCTCACTAACGAATTAGGTTAGTACCTGTAATGTTAGTGGTGTATGAGAAATAAATAAAAAATCTTTAATGTACATTGTTAGCTAAATAAAAAATAAAAAAGAAACAAGTACAAAAGGCGGCCTTATTGCACCAATAATATAAAATATGTAACTAGTCTGTTAGATTTTTACGGCTAAACTGCTGGACTGAATTTGATGCAAATTGGTAAGAAGTAAGCTTGAAGCCCAAAGGACAGGCTAAACTAAAGAATTATTGTTATTGTTACTAAAGAAATCAACTGAAAATAATGTTTGAAAACTTATATGAGAAAGAGTTTGCAATTAATGTGTTTTTTTATCAAAATATGCATATCTATTTGAACATCTCAGTATATATTTTGCGCATCGCTACTACACACAATTTAGCAAGTCCCTATAAGGAAATCTCCTAAACCTTAAATAAAGTAGTAAACGACAAATTTTTGTTTTCGTATTCTTTAATTTCAGTATAAACGAAAATTAGCAAGTATTTGCAACAAGTACAAAAACTTCTAGTGTAAGTATGAAAGTAAATAAAATACCTAATTTGCATAATCGATGATAATCATTATTCATATTTAAGAAGACACTTTAAATATTATACAGTTAGATTGAGTTTTCAATGGCCTCCTGACCGAATTTTTGAGTTTTGATCAATTTCAAATGAAATTGCTGTTTCAGTTTCAGTTTTTCTTTGGAAGAGATCTACGCAGTTAGCCTGATGCCTGCAAGCTTTGACTGCTTCCCCGGAGTTTCAGTGAGGACCTTAAGGCCTCCATCAAGAGCAATAGAAATAAATAACTACGTTAGCAACGTTCACTAAGGGCACCCCCTGCGGGGTTCGGACAACGACTTAGTGCGTTGCTAACAATCCTATTAAGGCAAAACAACAAGGGATGGCTGGATCTAAGTTTTATTATTTAGAGATATATTTTTATTGCTAGTTTGGCCGGCTCGGACCAGCTTGAATTTAGGACGGAGTTGATGTGTTCCAGTACACTTGTGTTTCACACAAGTGTACACTTGTGTGAAAGCAGTCGCACTCTATACCAGTGTTGTTATGGATATCCATATCCGTAACCGAAACTATCGGATATCCGAAATAAAAAAATATCCGTAACCGTAACCGAATCCGAAATAAAAGTTTTGGATGTTTCGGATAGGGCGGAGTCTAACTAAATACTACACTCGTACGAAGTAACTGTGCACTCCGCTGGAATGCGACACCTCTCCCGCTACCTAATGACGTCACAGCGCGAGGTGCACAGCTATTCGTACTTACAGTTCCTTAAAAATTAATATCCGTAACCGAAACTATCGGATAATCCGAAATAATGGTAAGACTGGTTGTCAGAATTGACTTAACGACTGCCAAAGATCATAGTATGACAGTTGGGACCTACGGCTTAACGTTCTATCCGAGGCACGGAGGGGTCTCGATATGTTCGGAAATGGTCACCAATCCACGGACCAACCACGGCGAGCGCGGCTTAACCTGTATTATCGATCACACCGTACGGCTTACACTTAGCAACGAGCCCCTCCTAAAACCTAAATATAATATATATATATCATAATAAGATCCGTAAAAAATTGATTTATTTTAATGTCTAACATTAGCGTAACTCTCAGAAAGTGATATATATTCAACTGTCAATCTGTCTTTTTTATTTGCTGTTATAAAAATAACAAGGCAGAATTTATAAGCATTTCAGAGCAACACTAAACAGCATTGGCGACAGCCTTATTCGATAAGAATTTCTTATGAATTCTAGATAAGTATTGTAATGAGAGAGAAACGGTTTATCAATAAAATTAAAACGTATTTAGAATTGGTAATTAATCCAACAAAACAACGTCACAACCCAAAACTGTAAATTTCTTTAACAGTAAATAATCTAACGGCAAGTATTTTTTTCGTATGAAAAAAATATTGAGTTTTAATTAGTTCGCCATTTAAATTATTCAAGTCCATTTCACTGAACTTTTCGATTTAAATAAACGTTGCGCTAAAATTAACTAATGAATTTGAACAAATAATATTGCTTTTCGATCACGTTGGCGCAAGTGTCACTATCCCTCGGTTTCTAAATCGTTGATCAATACAAAAATTAGTTAATCGCCCGTCAAATCTCATGTTAAGCATTGTGATTGGGTTGTAAGTGTTTTGGTCAGCCAATCACAGTCGTGATCAGTTGATTTGACAACAGATTAAATTGATCAGCGCTTCAGGAACCGGGAGTAAGTGTTGCGATCAATTGTTACAGTACACAATTTAAAAATCCTTCTGAGGCGATGCTTAAATAGAGTCAATGTGTGAATTAAATAAGTTTTGTTAAAGACAGTTCATTCATTTCAATGAAAATCTTCAAGTGATTGCCAAAAGACTAACAATCTGTCACAGCATTTGACATTAGGTTTGACAGCTGATTAACTAATCTATCTATTAACTAATAATATAACACACCTAAAGAGTGGTATTGTTTGAACGCGCTTATCTCTGGCACTAACAGTTGGATTTGAAAAAAAAATGTTGTATTTGATAGCCCAATTCCTGAAGCAGGGTGTGGTGAAGAAACCCTTGAAATTACATATGAACGTTATATAGTGATCCAAATTAATTAAATATAGGCTATTTAACATCAAGTTACTTGCCTTGGGAAAAAAGAGAGGCGAGTAAAACTGCGGGGCACAGCTAGTGTTTGTATTATCAGACTATTACAAAACAAAACGGGAGGCATTCAAGTTACAAATAACGCTGCCCGCTCATGTCAGACTTTTTGTAGGTCAGATAATCGGGCCGATTTTTCCGCCGATTCTTAGTACCGAATTCCGACCGACTTTTTGTAGGACGTGTGCGTTGCACTATTATTTCTGTGTGTTTTATTTTTCTCCTACAAATAATCGGTCACCGATTATTATCGGACTTGGGCGGGCGGCCTAAAATGAACTTAGAAACTCACAAAATTAGAGTTTAATAAATCATGTTATTGAACCGACGACGATATTAACTGCTTTGCATATAATAGTACATATTTAAATAACGTAAATAACGTACTTGCCCTTTAACACTTACAGTACAATAGAATATTGCTGGTTGGGGATCGCGTCATTCGATGTGTACGCATAATTATTGTAAAGAACCCTTTTGGTGTACACGTGGTTTTTTGGTTTATTATTTAATTAATTTGTCTTTTTAGTAGTAACTATTAGTAGTTTATTGTATTTTTAGTAGGTATTAAGTATTAGTAGTTTATTCTTAGTCCTTTTCCATAGCACTGTCAGTTTCAAACTATTCGTTTAAAAAAATCATTAGTTTCTTACATAATACAAGGTTTAGTAAAAGTAAAGCGTATATTTGTAGATCACACTCCACTATCCTTAAAGAGACTTTTGCCCAGCAGTGGGTCAATAAGTATAAAAATCTAGATAGAAAAGGATATCAAGTATTCCACGAGCCTATTTAATTTATTAAAGACCTAGCCCAACAGTGGACTTGTTTAGGTAAAGTACTATTAAAGGCCTATATTTAGAAACCATGCAGGTCAACTAAACAAGGTTAAGCAACGGTTGCTGAGGTCAATTCGTGGATGCCCCTACATTTTACCCCAGCACCTCGAAAATCATAGTTTAGGTACATCTTTGAAAGTTGTTAAAAGTCATTAAATATTAACAGTGGAAATAAAAATTTGAATCGTAGTTTGGTGTGGTTAGAGATCTTTTTCAATTATTACTTATAAGTACCTAACATTATTTACAAGTAATCACTTCACAATCCTTATTGCGTAATAAATAGGAATATTAGGAGTTAAGACATTACAATTCTTACAGTCTTTCTACAGGCCATAGTATAAATAAAACAAAATGTGTTAGGAATGAATAAATGAGGTCAAAGTGCCATCAGGGCCTCGATTCAGCTATTTAAGTGTTGCTTGAATTGACTGAATGATCTGCTTCATTTGGTCATTTTTACGATAATTGGCATTCTCCTAACTGTCATTACGATCATTCTGCGAGAGTTTAATGAGATTTTACTGTAGGCTTATTTGAATACGAAAATTAGGCATAATGACAAGTACACTGACCGACCACTGACATTCATTTAAAATAGCTGAATAGAGGCCCTGTAGTCGCTCCATTAAATAATTGTATTAAGTACCAAGACAAAAGAAAAATGACATCGGCACACTATTTGAATATCAGCACACTCGTTTCGGCTTCATTTTGAAATCGAAGGGCTATTTTATCTGACTTTTAATAAGTATTATCGATTTTGCTAAACTTCGTCAATAGCAAGGAAAATCTATTTATTTTCCGTCTTATTTCTTTACTATCTGTATAAAAACAAATATATTAATAACTCAATATGAGAGGCCTCAGCCTACTTAACATTAAGAGTAATAAAAATTCGAAAAAATATGTGATTGTTACAAAAAATAAACATTTTATTTACTAACATTATGTAAGTAAATAATTTTAAAACAGGTTTGAGATTTGTTATAAAAACAACAAACTTAAGAAGCATAAAAAATGTTAATTTTATGCTAATAATCTCAATCTGATGACATCTGAGTGGCCTTGAGTTTTTGCGCTAAGGGCACTATAATATTCCACATGTTTTGATAGTAAAATAGGAAAAAACCGTCACTAAACACGAATTTTACTTGTATACTATGGTCATTTAAAACTCACTTAAAAACTGAAATAGAAATAAAGAAATAAACCGCTTACCTATTTCCTGAGTATCCCCAAAAAACTTAATAAAAACAAAAACGAGAACAAGAACAAAAAAAATAATCGTCAACATAAAATAAATAGTAATTCCATTCACATCACTACACTCTCACTGCGAACATCTAACTAATCGAAATTCCCGCCAAAGTTTGACATCTGTCAACCACTCCCGCCCGACACCTAACTCGCACTCGGAATGATCACAAATAAATTATTTAACGTATTATAATTACCAAGATAATCTTGACAAACAATTAATTATATGTGTACAACGTTTAATTGGATGCTTGTATTATTAAACGTCGTAATTCGCGGCGAGCATGTTGTTTCTACACAAACACACATGACACTGAAATCAAGCGGTTTATGACCTTGTGGTATATTTGGGCGTCTAGTGTGAGCGTTCGCGAGAAGCGCTGCAGCGCTTTTTTATTGGCTACGTTTTTATCGTATGATCCCTGAACTTAGATGTGTATCTGTTCTACTTTTAGAGTTAGGGATGTCACGCGTTATCGATTAGAGTGGTTTTTCCACGTGTTAAATCGATACTTTTGTAGGTGGGGTTAACTCGTTATGTAAACGAGACTTATCAAGATTTTATATGCACGATTTTAATTAATATTACATAAGTATTAATGATTTGAATAAACGATTTTGGAGAATGCGATAAAACGTATATTCTAGCGTGTTTTTATGCAGGTTATAAAATTGTAGGTAATGGCGCTCAATTAGAATTAAAATCTATATTACGAGTCGTGTCGAGTCGTCGTTTAAACGAGAGTGGTTAATATCGGTCTGTGATCCTCTTGTTTCTGTGATTAAAACAACGGTTTTAAATTATTGTAAAACGTAGATACACTATTAAATTTCCACGTTAAACTATGAAAATAACTGCGTTGTTTGTAAAACTAATAACATAGTATTAGTTTAGTATAATACTTTTGTGACTGAATATTAGTCTTACATTTTATAATATTGGAAAAACAAGTGGAAAAAGGAAAAGCAGGCCTTTTGCCCTCAAGCGGGACGATAATTTCTGAGTGGTATATAATGATAATTATTTTCTATGAAATTTAATAACTCAAAACAGTTGAAACAATAGGTACTCAAAAATAAATAATTCTGATACCAAATTCAGATGGTGGGATGACATTGACAACTTTAAAAAAAAATATAGATAGGACCAGAAGGAAGAAATATTTTTTTTGGGAATAGAATTAAAAAATGACAACTTTTTGAAAACCTTTAAAAAGGAACAGAATATATAACCAAATTTTTTAACAACAGAAACAATATCAACTCTCGATTTAAAAGAATCGATTCTTCTTATTTATTGTGATGTGACATCCCTAGGCAATCATTTATTTACATAATGAAAATCACATTGTACTCACGTTCGATGGAGAAAAGAAACCTATTTATTTATGAGGTCAAACTACGCGTGACTTTTTCTAAAATATTCGATAACCTACATATTTTACATGCTTTTATAAAATTCTACCCACGATTTGTACTTGCAAGTTTAATCAATTATTTACTTAAATTTTTCAAAAAAAAATTAAAAAATATTTGTTTATTTTTTATTGTTATCAGAAAATGTAACAAATACCTACTTGTTTTCCCATAATTTTTGTGTCATGCAGACATCGAACCCAGAGCACGTTGTATACTGGTGTTTGAGCATTTTGACCTTTTATCATCTGTTAAGTCAACTTAATCATTGTTAAGACTCAATAAAAAAACTTATTAATAAAACAAGAGTTACTTATAAATTATTTACCTAGACTATAAAAATAATTTAAACAAATTGTAGTGTGTGCGAAAAGAGAAGCGTCGCCATCTCGTGGCTTAGAGCGGAACTAAAATTATACCCTTAGGATATGTTACGGAGATCTCTTTTATGTACACTGCCAGTAACAGTTGTTTTCTTTCGTGAAATTACCTGTAACAACATTAAATAAATATTCTCTTCTATTATGTTATGATGAAACTAAAATAAAGCCATAAAACGGTTTCTGAAAGTATAATGTTATAACACAATTATATAAATATCTAAATGTTTACAGTTGCACTATAATGACAAAGCATTGTTGATTGAACACAGCAGAGTCACAGTTCTCAGATTCAGACTACTTGTAAAATATTGTAATTGTAATTAACGCCATCTCGCGCCAAGTAGAAGAGTTATTCAAATCTCAGGTTTGATGGTAGCGACCTGTAGTGACAAAAATCTAAAACACGAAATGGGAAACAGATTTCGAATAAACTATAAGTTGACTCATAAGCTTACATATGCTCATCGTCCACAATAGGCTAGGCAATAAACAAGGCTAAGCCATAAATTTTAAAATTATAAGCAAGTCACCTCAATTTGCTTAGAAAACAAATTGATAATGCATCGGTAGTGATAAGCGCGGTACCTCCCCGAATTATATTGTGTTATTAAACGCTATTAAATTATACAAAAATACTATATTCAAAGGTAAAATTATATTAAACTATATGATAAAAATTAAAAAATAGTTGAATTAATGTATGGAATTTATAAATTGTCTTTTGTTTTTATCATTTACTAGACTGCCTCGTTGGCCTAGTGGCAAAGAGTAAAGTAATATATAAGGGGAAAAGAGAGCCCTCTTACGTGATAAAATTGCAAACTCATTTGACAGTGCGCCATCTACAAATTGGCCCGAAACTAATCACATACCCACACACACACACACACACACACAGTTAAGCGTACGTTTGTGTGTGTTTATGCATGTTATCATTTCTAATAGAACGTTTCGTCCTATCATAATACAACAATTTCAGAGTAAGTTCTCAATATTAAGGGGGAGGAACATAAGACTCAACTCCACGCACTTACTTTTGGTAATTACAATGAAATACAACAATAAGGATCGGGAATTACAAAATGCGTATACGCAGAATGCAACAAACCGTCATAATATTGTGCATATTGTGATTGTTAATTTTCAGTTCAAGAACTGTCACTATATTATACATCCTGAGTAGAATCTGGCACCAGCTCTTTATAAAGTTAGTATTTGTATATTATTAAGTTGTATTTCATTTATGTGTCTATTTCAATTTATGAGAAGATTTAAATATTTTTCTCAAACTTATTTCCAATTAATTTTACATCAATAACTTTATCAATGAAAAAATTTACCGTGATATAGCGCCATCTGTTAATAATTTAATGTACCCGGGAGATGGTAAATAGTACTCGGGCCAACTTCTAGATGGCGATCTATGAAATTCTCAGTAGCAGGTCGTAGTTTGGGTTTGTGCCCGGTTAGTGGCAATAGGCTCGCCCCCTATTACATGGGACCTAAACATACCGGTGAACTGTGGGTGTACATTGCTACACCTCTGCCTAACCGTTCGGGGATACAGGCGTGATGGTATGACTACACGGTCAATCTTGATCACTGATTACGATCACGGATCTAGATCTAGATTGACCGTCTTTTTGTTGCCACGTTTGTTTGTAGTATATTATGTGCTTAATATTATGTGCGTTGGCAAGTAATGGATTGCGTATAAAACCATCGACTACATGAAGATGTTCCAGGGTCTCGATTCAGCTATTTAAGAGTTGCTTGAATTGACTGAATGAACTGCTTCATTTGGTCATTTTTACGATAGTTGGCATTCTGCTTAATGTCATTACGATCATTAATTGGTCATTACGATCATTCTCTTCGAGAGTTCAATGAGTTTTTATTGTAGGCTTATCTGAATACCAAAATTAGACACAATGACAAGTACACTGACTGACCACTGTCATGCATTTAAAATGTTTATTTTCTTATCTATACTTATAATAAAAGTGAAAATTCTGTACATTAAAAATATCAAAAAAAATAATGGTGGGGGGTGTTACTAGACCGACACCGAACCCAAGTGTGAAAAAAAAATATTTTGTCTGTCTGTCTGTCTGTTTGTTCAACACCGGTTCGATTACGATGAAACTTGGTATAATTATTTTTTATTATCCTGGGCACCACACTGGGTAGTTTTTATCCCGGAAAAGTATAAACAATAAAAAAACAAACTAAATTTTGCTTTTAAAAACTCATTGATAAGTTTCGTCATGCACGCGAACGAAGACGCAGGCACAGCTAGTCTTCAAATAAAAAAATTCAGTTAGTGAATAAGATCTAAAATAGAGACTGGTCTTTGATACATAAAACCTGAGTTACAGATATATAATAATATACATTTATACTCATATATTTAAATGACCAAAAACTAATGACGGAGGTAACTTCATTGGTCAGACAATAAATCTTATCGCATAGCATTGTGGTGGGAAAAATATTTACAATCTATATGTATTCCTGATAAGGAAGGCTCTTGCCTTATTGCTTACCGCAAACTGCATCAAATAATTAGTTATCAGTGACGTTTAAACCACAATAGATGACAATGTGTTTAATTAGTTACTTAAAATAATTTTATAAATAATAGCAATTAAAAATATTTGTAGTTCAGTGATAAAAAGTTTTTTTTGCATATTTAAAAATCGAAGATAAAAACCAATTGTCGGTAAGATATTTTCTGACTTAAAGACAATAGCTGCAAAATATTGCCGTCGACACCAATAAACACAGTGCGCGAGTTCCTACGGGTTCAACCCTGGAAATCTAGCAGTTACTTATTCTCTTTCAGAAAACATTTGAATTAATTTGAAAGCAGACAAACAATTTTAAAATCAATATGGCGGATATAGTTTTGATATCTTTCAAATGTAAATTCTTTGTACCTATACCTATTTTTATACTAAAACAAAACGTTTTAGTACAAATACAGGCATAACAATGTTGTGAAAATAATACTAAATAATAAGTAATAAGTTTTTTGTTACAAATTATGTCAAAGCTTACAGCAGTAATATTATATACAGGGAATTGGCGCGAAACATGCATAACCTACTACTCTTGGGCTTTGACGTTTCGACCAAGGTTACAGTTTTTTTATACAGGTTATAGTTACCCTGAAAGTTTGTTTTTAATTATGAAATTTTGTAATGATACCTAATGTGTTTAATGTAAACGTGACATTAAAAAACTTTTTTGGGGTCGTTTATCTTTATTTTGTGCTCAACTTTAGTAATTGTACCCTTTGTCTATTAAACGTTTTGAAAAGCGCCATCTAGTGTTGTGCTATGAAGTTAAAAATGTTTGAAGTTATAAAAAATTGGCTATTACTTAAAAAAAGTAATTGAAATTAATTATTATTGATTTTCAGGTCCCGTATTTTACAACAAAACATTCTGGGTAATATACTGGTTTTACTACAGTATATATACGAAAACTTCAACAAAATATGCACCCTATTGTCAGTAGCATTCACTATGAAGTAAAAAACATAGACATTGGTGATGCACGCAACAAAATTTATTCTTTTTTTACAAATACTGCTGATAAGTAAGTATGTCATGTATTTTGTGTAAAGTTAAAACAATATTACCTGGGACAACTCACACATCGCCGTCTGATCCCTAACTAGGCAGAACCTGTATTACAGCAACCAGGGCAACCCAAGAAAGTTACTTACCTATGTATGTATTTCTAAATACATATCGCTATCGCGGCAAAAAGCAGCATTTTAATACAAATTTTGACTTTCATCCCCTATTTCAATCCATTACAGCCCATTTTTCGTTTTAAAGAGTAGTCTATGTCATTTTTTAGGCCCTAGACTTTATCTGTTAGAAATTTCATCTAAATCGGATTAGTAGTTTAGCCGTGAATTTGTAACATCCAGACAGACAAGGTTACTTTCGCATTTATAATATTAGTATTAGTTATTTAACCTAACCATCAAACAGACCTAGACGTAGGTACTTAGCTATTGAATATTTTTCGCGTGTTGTCGGTCGCGTGGCGCTGGGGCGGGCGGGCGCATGGTGGAGCATTCAACCTTTCACACTGACCTGATGACGCGTTGGTGCGTCAGGTGTGAGAGGTTGGATGTTTTGTTGTGTGTTTGCTCGTTCTGGCGTTGCGCGGCCGATGTTGCGCGCTGCCTTTTCCGCCGGATATGAACCGACCCCTAGGGTGCTGTCCTTTTGTAATAATAATTGACGTTTGATAAGTGCTACTTTGTAGCCTAAGTTAAATAAATAATTTTTGAATTTGATTTGATTTTGATTTTGATTTTCAGATTCATAATAAAAATGTATGAAAAAGAAGATAAAGATTTGTGGTTAAATTTCATTATGGAAGCAATGGAGCAAGATGTTTTAATGAACTCTCTTGGTAAGAAAACTTATTTAACACGTACAAACACTCGTAAAATTTATTGGGTCATGTGATTGTGGAACCTATCTCCCTTTGGGGTCGGACGGGGTTTTCTTAACATATAAAAAAATAATGAAACGTACATATATTTCAAAAAGTTCCTGGATAGTACATAATTGGCCCAGGTAGGGGGCGCTGCTTACGGGCAGGGGCCCGATGCCGCTATTTTTAGTCAGTGAGTGGCGAGTTAATAAACGTTCCAGTGTACTTGTTATTAATATTATGCCTAATTTTCGTATTCAGATAATCTTAGTTTAACGACAAATGTACATCTACTTGCCACTATTGTCATTGTAGGATTGCAAGCTACTGTTCTTATCTGAATTCGAAAATTAGGCACAATAACAAGTACACGCGAACGTTTATTAACCCGCCACTCACTGACTTAAAATAGCTGCATCGGGCCCCAGGACAACGTCAGCCGCTAGTAACAAATATTTTTACTAATTAACATTATTTTCAATGATTTTAGGTTTACCTGCCGAGCCTGGATCAATGTTATGTCTAAGAGAGTGGATAGAAATACTACTTGATATCGATCTAGCGATAGGATGCTTCAAACAAAGTGAAAATAAACAAACTCTGGTAGCAGTTGACATTCTCTTCGAACGGACCATACACGATACAGTACCAAACACTAGGCAGTCTTACGGACAGGTAACTAGGTCGTAATACCGGCCTATTAACGTCCCACTGTTGGGCACAGGGGCCCGAGTCTGCTATAATTGATACTCCGCAACAGTGCGCTCACAGTTGCATCGTCCGGCGGCGCTCGGGCCCTCTCGGGTGCACTCGGGCCGGTTCGGGCCGCCCGAACGCGCACGAGTCGCGCCCGAACCGGCCCGAGTGCACCCGAGAGGGCCCGAGCGCCGCCGGACGATGCAACTGTGAGCGCACTGTTGCGGAGTGTAAATTATAGCAGACTCCGGCCCCAGGCCTCTTCCCATATAGAGTAGGCACGAGCATTGATCACCACGCTTGCTCATTTGCGGATTAGCGATTAGAAATTCAAATTTTTCAACTTTACCGTTTGTCAGAAGTGTCTCTTAGAATAATTAAGAAACTGCTTATAACATTAAAAAAGTCACATTGGTACTTTTCAACTAATAATAGTTATTTTACAGGGTTATAGACCATTTCAAAACTATCTCAAGCTTATTTACCTTGGCCATCGTCGTTACTGGAACAAGACCAAAAACAACAAGAAGATTAATTTCTTGACTTCCATTGGATTAATTGTCGATCCAGTATATCGAGATACCGAAATTGAACATGAAATGCTGCGTAAAAGGTTAGTTACTATAAAGCCAGTCAGGGAAGATATACTTTAATGTGTCGAAGAATTTACTTAAATTACTATTACTTATTGGTCCTTTAAAGAAATAATATTATTCAAAACTCTGTCATTTTGCAGGTTACAATGAAGAATATAACACAGTTTTTTTATATCCCAATGCAAATCAAGACCAACTGACATGTGTCAGGAACGCATTCTCTCAGCGGCCGAACTGTAGCTTGTTATTTCCACGTCAGAGATATAGACAGACCTATACATCGCATTAGGGATGATGAATAATTTTTATTTTTGATGTCCATCTTTTAGATAATAAAAAAATATTAGACAGGTTTTTTATTATATTTTTTCTTTTGTCCCGTAAGTAAAGAATTATGAAGATACAGCGAGTACAATGAGGGCTACCGTTTTTGTGCTCACCAGTTGGCGCCACTGGCGAGTGAGGTCCCGATCTAAAGATCTAAAGTCTGTAAAAAATGAAAAAAATAGCTGTAAACTCGGTAAAGAAGCTTAATATCGACAAAATATTTTGTTTGTAAACAGTAAACAAACCTCTGAATTAGCTGTTCTTTCAGTCCGCTTATCTTTGCACCTCTTTTTCTTAGTTCCACTTTTAAAGCATTGACATTCATTGACCCGTAACTCGTATTTGCCATAATAAGGATGTTTTAAATTAAATATTTTGTAATACCTCAAAATTAAACTTAAATGAAATAAATAAAACCGCGCAGCCCACCCATTAAAGTGACAAGTGGCATTTTGGAGACCTCACGCTACACTAGCGCCTCTAGCGGCGAATTCACACGCTTTAGCCCTCATTGCGTGACGTCATGTCCAAGCACAAATTGTACCTAGCCGATAGGTCACAAGCCCCCACTCCTGAACTTTAAAGCGGTTTTGCCGGTTTTTGATTATCTAAATGGCGGACTAAATAAATTTTGAGTTTTCATACCTAGTCATCTGCCCAATTATAATGACTTATCTAAACAATCGCTTATATTTTCAGGCACTTGGTTACAGGCTGTGCTAAAAACCAAGAACTCATGACATTATTCGTCGGAAGGATATCGGGAGACTTAAAAGATAAATACAAACTACTTTACAAGTTAGACAAAAACGAAACATCGCATGACATAGACTTTTTAAACGACGACGCTTTCGAAATACTTTTTGCTACTCGAACTATAACCAAGGCAGATATGTCTGCAATGAAAGGAGTACGCAATAACACGAAAAGGATATCACGAGTTCGTTCCGCTTCGATAATTTCTGAACCACCAGAGTCTCCTAATAGCGTGTTTTTGACGCCTGAAAGCCAGGAGTTTAAAAACAGTAGGGAGTCCAGCAGAAGTGCTGCCATCTATGAGCCTAATGATGACATTAAAATTGAATTGGACTCCGACTCCGACTAGTCTGTGCGGAAAGAGAAACAAGAGATGGCGCTGCAGTACTTAGTTTCTGTATCGGTTACCGTACGTCCGCTGGCGCTGAGGAAATGTGTTCCTGACAGGTTATGGTCAACAGGAAAATGTGACGAAAAATTTACTTCAAATTGCCATTTATTTGTCCTGTAAAGGAATATCATTCAAAACTGTTCAGTGTACCAGGTCACAATGAATAATATAACATGGTTTTTTATATAAATCAAGACCAACTGACATGTCATTGTGTAAAGGTGGATTTACACTAAAAGAACATAGAGCTAGAGCTAGAACTAGAGCATTATTTCATTTCGTTTAGTGTAAACTTAAGCTTGACGTATCTATTTACATCAAACGAACACCGAACTAGAACTAGAATAAGAATGTTCTTCGATACGATACGTAAACAATTGCTAGAAAACAAGAACACTTTGATGAGACCGCTCAGTGGAGCGAGCGCGTCCGAACACGCTAGAATGTTCTAAGCAACTGTTCACGCGCTCTTGCGCCGTTTACATCGAGCGAGCGAGCATTCTTAGAATATTCTATAGAATCTTTGCGAACGCACTAAGAACAACGAAAGAATGCTCTACGCCTGTTTACACTAGAAGAATTTGACGTAGTGGGGATAGAATGAGCATTCGCTCGTTTGGTGTAAATCCACCTTAAGGAATGCATTCTTTCAGCGGCCTTACAGTGGTTACTGTATTTGTTAAGTTACAAACAGTATTGCATTATTTAAATGTGTCTGTTAAATCTGGATATTTATTAAATCATATTAATTATGTTATAGGAAGATTTTAATGCTGTTTTTATATTAGTTCAATTTTATACTATTAATTTATTTATACTACTTATGTGATAATAATCAGATGAATAAATATATTTCTATGTTACATACTACGTGTACATTTTGTATATTTGCTATTATATATATGTGTGATGCTATTATTAATATTTTCTTAATATTTAGGATTAAGACAACCCTGTGCATTATTTAATTTTATAGTACAGGGCCTCGATTCAGCTATTTAAGAGTTGCTTGAATTGACCAAATGACCTACTCCATTTTGTAATTTTGTTACCATAGTTAACATTCTGCTAACTGTCATTACGATCATTAATTGGTAATTACGATCATTCTCTTCGAGAGTTCAATGAGATTTTATTGTAGGCTTATCTGAATACGAAAATTAGAGAGTCACAAGTGCCGCCAAATGATCAAACAAAAGGCCCTCAAATAATACCGACGAAAATGGTGTTGTAATTATTGTTCTAATCACAAATTTAGGAAATTTTGAGGGTGAAAGTCGTTATTTCAAAGCTCATTATTATTGATACTATCATTAATATTGATAATTAAATATTTTATTTGGGCATGTGATTGTGAAACCTATTTCAACCTTTCGGGTCGGACAGGGTTTTCTTAACACCCTGTATGAAGACTATTGCGGTAGAATAGTGCGTCTGTTTAATCTGGGGCCTCCGTGACTAATGATAATGAACGTTCCAGTGTAGGTACTTGTTATTGTGCCTAATTTTCGTATTCAGATAAGCCTACAATGAACAGTCAGTAGCAATTCTACAATGACCACAGTGGCAAGTAGGTGTACATTTGTCATTAAACTAAAATCATCTGAATACGATAATTAGGTACACACTGGAACGTTAATTAACCTGCCACTCACTGACTTTAAAATAGCGGAATTGGGCCCCTGTATAATTTATAACATAACGTAATAAAATTATGTTTTAAATATCTTCTTAGTAAAAAAATACTGTGTTATAAATTGATTTTAAAATTATCATAATGTTGTTTCCGCACAGACTACTGTCGATGTCGATAAACGACAGGTAAATTATTTATTTCAAGTTTATATTTTCTATGTCGCTGCGTGTATTTTTTATATTTTTTTTAAATAGTGTTTTTCTTTTCTTTACATGTTGTGACAAGACAATCGCGTGCAATGATTTATAATATAGTGAAAATATAATATAAGTAATTTTGTGAATGTAATTTAAAATAAATAAATTTAATATTGCTGTGCCTCAAAAACGACACTAGTTATCTTAATAATTACACATACATGTGAAAAGGAACCAACTTCAATGATGAATGAAAATACATCTTTGATACGTACCCTATACAACACAAACATATAACCTATATTTTGAAATTGAACCAAAATTATCGGTGATCAAAAACTTCATCAAAATCAATTCAGCAGTTTTGTTCATTGAAGTTGTTTTTTTATACATTCTTGAAAAAAAATAATATTGTAAGTAGGTACAATTTTGGGAACAACGAAAAAGATTTATTTGTAAATTATTTGTAATAAATTATCAAAACGTAAAATATTGTTTTTTAACCACACCAAGGAATATTTTTGACTTTCCAGATTTTATAGTCCCAATATGATAACGCTATAGTATTTATAACTATCTAACTAATAAATACGGCAATGAAATCCCTGACGGTTCTCTTTCCGCACAGAATCTATAAATCGTAAAGTTGCAATATCAACGTAAAATGGAACGTATAAGAAAAGGAAAAAGATTGGCTTGGAATACGTGACTAAAATTTGTGTCTGTTTTCCGACATCGCAATCTTGTATGATTTATTTTGTCAGATTACAACTATTATTTATTCTTGCTTAATTAGCTGACAATCTACTTTCTAGAAATCTCATCTAAGTAGAAGTAAAGATTTGTTTTTACTTTTTTATATTAGTGGCAACACTGAATAGGCAGAATAACTCTACATCCTTGTGGACATTTCACATTCATCAAAAAAGTTACATAAAAGTGAAGTGTACAGTAAAACGTGAAGGACGTTTATTTCCAAGTCATTTAATTATTTTGCCTTAGTTTAAATTGTAGGTTTTCAATTTAAATAAGTGCATTGTGGATGGATTGTCATCTGTGGACGATATAATTGTTGCAACGAGATGATTATTGAAAATCCTGACGCTTTCAAGTCGTGGTTGACCTCCATATTGGAACCTCTGTGAGTACATCCGCTGCCATATTTTATTATTTACGTATTCGCGTTAATTTTGTAGTAATTTGCGAATTTATCTAATTCGCATGACTAAAACTTTGCTGAAATACGTTAGAGCCAGATTTTTACGTTTTTACATAGTTGTATCAGTGATAGTATCAAATTTCACCGACTTTATAGTTTATTTGACATTGCTCACATTCACATGGAGTTTATTTTTCTGATTTCACACAGTTATTTATCAATCAGATTCAGTTTTTTAGATAATTCGCTCCGTAATTCGACAAATATAACATGCAATTGTTTATTAATCATAACATCCAGCTAAGTTTTGTAAAACTCAAGATAATATGAGACTTCTAGTAGTTATCAGAATTGTGATAACAGATTTTATTGTGTATTAAATTGGTAAAAAGTTTTAACTGTATAGAATATGCTTGTAATGTTTTACGAGTTTCTTACGAAACTTTCTTATTACTTGCTACTGTAACCTACAAAACTAATTAAATACTTCGCTTTTGAAGTTTGCGTAAGTATTAAGACAGCACGTCGTTACCATATTATAGTCTACTATTTTCCTTCTATAAATTACTTGTCATACAGTCATTAATGAAAACAAATAAGAGAAAAATTAGGTTTTTGTGGCGCAAAAATACTTGGATACTAATTATTGATAGATAGATTTGCAAATTGGCAATTCCCGATTCTGGGTTGCCACATTCACTTGTCAAAATTCTTCGTAAACAAGAAGTGTTCACTAGAAATTCTAAGGGATTTTTTCATATCTAAGCCAGCAAACATGATAAATTGTATAGATTGAATTCCATTTAATTTCTATAAATTGTACATAACTTATATATAGGCATAGGCAAGTAATAAATCAAGGATTATTTGTTATTTATCTCATCATTATACATTCTTAATATTATGCTTCATTAATTAATCTAATTGATGATTTCATTTATTTCCATTTATCACTGACTTAAATATTATTAGATTTGCTACTGTTGCCCTAACATCAAAACTATGTAAGAAAAACATTTACTATAGGATATAAATCTGATAATAATAAAAATGAAAAAGTTACTCTTTCACCCAAAACTACTAAAGAGAATGGAAAATATATCACCTATTTGGTTAAAAACTTTGACGCACAGTTGCTAGAAATATATATGGGAAAATTGCAACTAGTAGTAAAAGAAAATACGATAAAAAAAAATCTCTAGTGTTTTATCTGGTTTATGTGTCAATTCCTACTAATTTCAGACTAGCCTGTTGGTCTACTGGCCCTGACTGCTGTACCAGAGGTCATGGGTTCGATTCCCACCCAGAACAAATCTCTGTGTGATAAGCACGATCAGATGTTCTGTGTCTGGGTGTAATTTATCTACCATAACACGAGCTCTCTTAGCGCTTAGCTTGGGATCAGATAACCGTGTTTGAGTTGTCGTGGAATATAATATTATCTTATGGAGTGCAATAAAATTGAATTGAATATTAATCACATGCCAATAGCTTGTCTCTCATTGGTTTAGAATATTTGGTTTAAAATGTTTTACGGACTGGGTTGGATACGTTGAAGAGGCCTCTGCCCAGCGGTGGGACGTTTATAGGCTGGAATTATATAAGGTACAAAATCTACATGATTCATTTAGTTAGGATGGAAGAACAACAAAAATACAATTTATTATTTAAAATATTTCATTACTATTCTTATTCTTTATTGTACACCAGTCAAATTTACTAAGATTTTATGTTGGACAGAGCTTAATTTAAACATCAATTACTACTGGTAAACCTAAACACTGCTATTTAATATTAATTAAAGTTATCAATCTTAATACGTAATATAATATTATTAGATAAGATATCTATTTCCTTATAATATTATAATGTTGTAAAATACTTTACTATCATGGTTTGTTTCCAATCAGAATATATAACATAACATACCATCACGCCTGTATCCCCGAAGGGTTAGGCAGAGGTGTACCAATGTACACCCACAGTTCGCCGGTATGTTTAGGTCCCATGTAATAGGGGGCGAGCCTATTGCCAGTAACCGGGCACAAATCCAAACTCCGACCTGCTACTGAGAATTTCATAGAAAAACCCAATAACACCTTGGTGGACCTGGGAATCGAACCCAAGACCTCTAGCGTAGCAGTCGCGCTTAGAACCACTAGCCCAACGAGGCAGACAACTGATAAACATACTTATGTATTTTAACACACACATATTGTAGATAAGTCTCTTTAACTAAACTCTATAAATAACTATATCTCTACGAACTGTCTGTAAATGAAGACCAACACTGAGTTTATAATTAACCGGATTGTTCTAACTTTGTCCTGGCGTCTGCCGTTACTCCTATATGCAAATGTTACTGCATCAACTAAATATAGACTTACTCCCGCGTTGTTACGTCTTTGAATTCAATTGTAAGAACATATACAACCTTATTTTTAGTAGATCATCATCATCTCCCGAGCCTTTTTCCCAACTATGTTGGGGTCGGCTACCAGTCTTACCGGATTCAGCTGAATACCGTATTTTACATGGAGCGACTGCCTATCTGACCTCCACAACCCATTTTACTGGGAAATACGGTATTCCATGGGAAGACTGGTTGTCAGAATTGACTTAACGACTGCCAAAGATCTATGTTTGACAGCCGGGACCTACTGTTTAACGTGTTCCGAAACACGGGCCTTATTTTTAGTAGATAATAAAACTAAAATACCCATAATATATTTTCATATAAAAATCTGTACAAATCTTAAGAACTGTATCATAAAAACCATGAAGGCTTATTTACAGATTTTCAAAAAACTTCATGTCAACATCAGGTTTGGTGTACTAAAAGGTTGTATATAAAAGTCACAATAAAAAGGTTTCAGGTTAGATCTGGGTAAGACTGACACAAGAGAAGAGAGGTCAATGCCCAGCAGTGGGATGAAAAGGGCTGTGGACGATTAGAATAAAAAGGCGAAATCAGTCAATTAACTTAGGAAACACAATTTACATTGAACTTTATGAAATACCAATAATATAACAGCCTGGGGCAACTCACGCTTAAGGCTAAGGCAACGCACTACGGTGTTTTTCCGCAAGCGGTAAACCGTGAAACCGCAAAACCGCAAAACCGCCAAAGACGCTACGGTTAAAAATCAGTCGCGGAAAATAACCGTCAGTGCGGCCGCTTCCATTAGTTTCCTTTACTCACAAAATCGGTTAAAATCCGCGGTGGTTTAGCCTGGGCAGAGATTGTACTATGGTAACCAGACAACTGATATACATACCTATGTGTTTTTTTTTCATGCATATCCTACATAAATAACACCCAAAACAAATGATCATGCTCATCATACAAAGATTTGTCGTGGTTGGGAATCAAACCCACAACCTATCAGCAGTCAGGGTCACTAAGCACTAGACCAAAAGTCTTTGTGTGGATTTAAAATTAATTCTTACATAGATGTTCTAACTAAATTGCATAATAAAGTGTGCCTTATCAGTACTGCGATAAGGAATAGCTGTGAATTACATCAACTTGTGACGTTATCTATTGACCACTTGATTGGTTTAGGTTTTCATTATACTTGCTTAATAATAAGGGCGACATAAACGTGTATTATAAAGCGAAAAAATTATGTTGGTATAAAATGATTAAATTATTTGAGGAATCTTATAAATCGGTTCAATAGTTATCTAACCCGCTTTTTTTTAGGTATGTACATACAAAACACATTTCACGTTCACGAAGAGATACAAACAAACGCTGCGGGAGCCTTTCATCATCTCCCTGCCCTGTTCCCAATTATTTGGGGTCGGCGCAATGCGTATTCAGCTTCCAATCATCTCTACAACTCGTCATCTCAGTATTCACTCCTTTCTTTCTCATATCATCTTTCGGGAGCCTTTGTTTTATCATATATTATGTTGTAGTGCTGAACTCGTCTTATCCAAGGACCTAGGTGCTTTATAGGTCCTCTGTCTGTACCCCACATAGCAGAATAACTAGAAAAGCTTCGACAAAAGTCGCAAGAAGAGTTTTTTTCAGGAACGGGCTCTACTTACACGAGTAGAACCGCAGGGCGAAGCTATGATCTTGCACTTTCTTAATTATTTTTTAGAACACACCATCAAGCCCTGTCAAAAGTTATACATAAATAAATTTTATTGTATTATTTTGACGATCTCCGTGGTGGAGTAGCCTACACCGGTTTTCAAGGTGTCGCTTGCTCTGAGGTCCCGGGTTCGATCCCCGGACGGGACAATGTTGAAAATCACTTTTCTACATTATCTCGGGTCTTCCATAAAACAAGTGCTTTAGCTACTTACTTTGGGTTCAGAGCAATGTATGTGATGTTGCCCATATTTATTTATTATTTGTGATGTTTCCAGTTGTGATGCCGACCCAGCGGCCCTCGCTAAGTATGTGTACGCGCTCGTTAAGAAGGATAAGCCCCTGGAAGAGCTTCGGGAGGTGATGGTCGACCAGCTCGATGTTTTCCTGCAACAGGGTAAAGCATATTATTTATTTTCAGACAACGCCATCCTATTTCAAGTTAAAGGCCTTTCTTTTCTACCCCCGTCCATTGACCAAGCAGGCCCGAGTCGACCAAGCTAGCAATAAAAATATGTCTCTAAATAATAAAAATCTAAATAATAATAAGTTAGATCCAGTCATCCCTTGTTAGCATAGCAACCCATAGCAACGCACTAAGTCGAGGTCCGAACACCGCGGGGGGTGCCCTTTGCTCTGGCTGGAGGCCTTAAGGTCCTCGCCAAAAGTTTGCAAAACTGCAAAGACCTCTTCAAAAAAAATCTTTCTTTTCTGCCAATTATAAAGGTCTTGGGCTATTTGTTGTCAATATTTTCGAATAGTAAGTTGAGTTGGTAAATCTCTGTGGGCCTGTGTCGAAAATTAATAAAGTATTTATTTATTTCAGAAACAAAACCCTTTGTCGAAATGCTTTTCAAATCATTGGAGAGCAACGAGTATTTGAAGCCGGGACGGGAAGACCATAAGCTGGCGTCGCCGCCACCAAACGATGTCGAACCCGTTAAGGAGCCCGAAGTAGAAAATAATGGTGAGTACACATATTATAATTTATTTATTTACTAGCTGTGCCTGCGACTTCGTTCGCTTGGATGACGAAACTTGTCAATGAGTTTTTAACATCAAAATTAAGTTTGTTTTTTATTGTTTATACTTTTCCGGGATAAAAACTACCCAGTGTGGTGCCCAGGATAATAAAGAATATTTGTACTAAGTTTCATCGTAATCGAACCGGTAGTTTTTGCGTGATACCTGAACAAACAGACAGACAAAATTTTTTTTTTCACCCTTTTGTGTTCTTTGTCGGTCTAGTAACACCCCCGCCATTTATTTTTTTGATATTTTCAATGTACAGAATTTTCACTTCTACAGATGTATATATTATAATTATAAGTATAGATTTTCAAGGAAGGCTTACAGACTAATACAACGTGTAACAGAATAAACGCAATTCCTGAAAGTAGTTTGTTCAGAAAGGGCTTCTGAATCGATTTCTGGCATTAAAAGATTGTTAATTATTGACGGAAATATCTTTTGAGCCGCCCGCGCCGCTCGCCCAAACGTTTAACATTAAGTAAGGATGACTAATTTTTATAAAATCACTAGGACAAACCTGTGGTTTTAAATTAATTACGGATGTTGTTTCGGACGTATAATTTAATAAACTAATTGGGGTGTCCAAGGTCTTGCCTTTATTCTGTTACACCCTGTATATCTATACATATAAAAGTAAGTCGTGTTAGTTACACTATATATAATTAAAAAACGGCTGATCCGATTTGCCTGAAAAAAGTGGGGAGGTCGCTTAGGACCAGGAGAAGACATTGGATACTATTATCAAAACATTTGGATTGTTTAATTTAAGTTTAAAAAGTAGAGAAGTTATACACAGTTTGAATTCTAATATCAGATCCCAGTGATCTCAGAAGAAATAGTTGTTGACTCATCATCTCCCGAGCCTTTCCCAGGGTCGGATACCAGTCTTACCGGAATCAGCTGAATACCGTATTTTACATGGAGTCACTGCCTATCTGACCTCCACAACCCATTTTAATGGGAAACACCGTATCCCATAGTAAGACTGGTTGTCTTAACGACTGCCAAAGACCTATGTATGACAGCCGGTACCTACTGTTTAACGTGCTTTCCGAAACACGGAGGGGTCTCGGTATGTTATAAATGGTCACCCTTACACGGAGCAACCGCGGCGAGCGCGGCTTAACCTATATTATCGGTCACACCGTACGGCTTACACTTAGCTACGAGCCTCTCAAATAGTTGTTGACTCATACAAAGAAAATCTCAGTATGAGGCATTATTGCTAAAATAACATTTATCTTTAAATAGATATGAACATATGGTAAATACACTATTTTCATCAACTGACCACTGGGTTCTATATAAATAAATTTCAGGTATTTTTGGATGGAAATCTCCCACTTTGAATGTTTTTGTCGACTTTGGGAGATCTTTCAATTGTGTTTTTTAGTAGGATTGGTTCTAGTTCAATTAAAAGCTTTGAAGGTTTTTAATTTGTCATTGTTTTTTATGTATGTTTGTTAGATAATTAGAATATTCTTTATTCTATATACCATGGGGGTTATATTGTTAAAATAAGTAATTATAGTGTTAGCGAATAATGGTGGTTTTAATGGTAGTTAGTGTAATTTTTTCAACAACTTTTAAATGACTGTTTTGACAGTGTTTGTTAAGTGATAATTTCGGTAATTGGGGATCAGTTTTTGTTAGTTTTATAGAAAAAAATTATGTTATGGTATACTTTAGAGATCGTTCCATATGCATTTTATTGAAGTTGGTTTTTATAATTATTTATTTAAACTTGCTCGTACAATTGTGGTACATAAGGCGGACTTAATGCTTAATTATTTATGTGTTGATAAACTATACAAATATTGGAAAGACACACACAGAAAAAACATTGCGGTAATGGGGTTTTATATGGGTGACTCTGGGGCATCTCTAGCCTATTATGAAGTACTTTTGGTCTAGTGGTTAGTGACCCTGACTGCTATACCGGAGGTCGTGGGTTCGATTCCCACCCAGGACAAATGTTTGTGTGATGAGCACGATCATTTGTTCTGTGTCTGGGTGTAATTTATCTATAATATGTATGTATTTAGAAATATATAAGTATGTTTATCAGTAATCTGGTTACCATAACACAAGCTCTGCTTAGCTTGGGATCAGATAACCGTGTGTGAGTTGTCCCAGGATATTATTATTACTTTAATTAGAAGGTTATTTATGGTGTCCCAGGTATAGCAGCCCTGCAGTCGGGGGGCGCTGTGGCCCCCGCGGGAGCCTCGCCCCGCGCTCGCTCGCCCGCGGCCGGCGCCGTGCCGGGGGCGGGGCCGGGGGCCGGGCCGGGCGCGGGGGCCGCGGCGGCGGGGGGCCGGGCCCGGCTGGTGGTGTCGCGGGGGGCCAAGCTGGCCGCTCCCGCTCCTCACCCGCCCGCCAGGCACCCGCACAACGAACATACGCTAGTTAAGGTGGGTTTGTGCTTCTGTACTTACTGCTGGGGTTAGTGCTGCTACTGCTGGCGAGAGGGCGACACTGGTGGTGTCCCGGGGAGCCAAGCTGGCTGCACCCGCCCCGCACAATGAACATACGCTAATTAAGGTAATATACTTTCTCACCCTTATTAATAAAAAAACTCAATGTAGATTAGCCACAGTTTAATAAATTCTAAATTCAAATTCTCTATAGAAAAATTGTAATTAAAATCTGCTAATCCGTTGCTAATCTACATCGTGATTTTATTAATAAGGTCCTCTGTGTTTACTGCTGGAGTCAATGGGGGGGGGGAAGAGCGAGGCTGGTGGTGTCCCGCTCCTCATACAGCCACCAGGCAAAGACACAGACACAAACAATATATAACTCCCGGCAAATAACTTGGCAAGAGTCGTTAGATGCGCAGAAATCGTTTTTTAGATCTATTTGGTGGTCAAGCGGGACGCGGGGTATGCGGTAGCGCCGATCCGAGCGCGCGATTGGTGCGTTAGTCGACCGAGTCGATTAGAGATTGGCGAGTTAGTTGAATATGCGCAGGTTTACCCCCACTACGTCAAAATCTTGCCAAGTTATTTGCCGCGAGTTATACTCTAGTGAAGGTGGGTTTGTACTTGTGTATAAACAACTAGCTGATCCCCGCGACTTCGTCCGCGTCAATTTCTGTTATTATGACCACGATTAAGAAGTTAAAAAAAAAAGTATTTCTGCGTAAATGATAATTATATATAATTAGTATAGATTATGTTGATAAAACTCTGTAGCAAATAATTGGCAATAATGCATTAATTTCGACCAAATGATTACCTTAAAAAAGGTTATAGTGAGTCAATTTTAAAAGATAGACATATACTGTCGCAGACATTTTTTTAGATCATTCAAAGAGGAACAATTCTTTCATACATATATTTTGGGTACCTCGAACCGTTTACGCAGCGCACGCAACGGAAGCTTTCAAGTATGAATATTTTCCCCCGTTTTTGTGACATTTTTCACTGCTGCTTCGCTCCTATTGGTCGCAGCGTGATGTTATATATCCTAAAGCCTTCCTCGATAAATGGACTATCTAACACAAAAAGATTTTTTCAATTCTAACCAGTACTTCCTGAGATTAGCGCGTTCAACCAAACAAACAAACAAACAAACTCTTCAGCTTTATAATATTAGTATAGATATATAGATGTCGGTGCTGCAGTGATGGGCCAGGCATAATGAATAAACTCCAGTTAAGGTACACCTAATCATAATCAAATGCCACTCAATTTTAAGCTTAATTTTATTATAAGGAGCTGCACAAGTGTCTTTTCAAGTCTATTGTTCCTTTTATATTTAAGTAAATAAATATACCTACAGCTTTTTTTTATTGTTTGTGAGCTCCCGCAGTCAGAGTGCAGCAAATTTAAGATTAAATACTAATCAGTAATTTTTATTAATTACTAGGCTGCGAGTTGGGTTCGCCACTAATTGCAGTATAACGTCAAAAATATCTATAACGAAATTTCGTTTAGTACTCAATTCGTCTGTATTTTATGTATCTATTCGTTACGCGATATCCATTATAATTAACAGTCAATTAAAAAATTTACTTTGTAATCATTAGGATATACCTCAGAGGTGGTCTTTATATGAATTATATTCTAACCTTTCATCTTTAATGTATTATTTCCAGGTACTACCACTAACGGAGCTCTTAGAAGAGCCAGTAGACCAGCCTCCGCGCAGACGCGACAGACGCACGGACTCTACGCGAGACAAGGACGACAGGAGACGGAGGAGGTCTCGCTCGTGGGAACGACGGGCGCGGGCACGACGACACGCGAGGGAACCCGAACACGCTACCGATACGCGGAGGTACATAACCCATACTCACTAATAATTCATCACCATGGTGACTGGCATGTTGGTATATACATATTATAGATAAATTACACCCAGTCACACAGAACAAATGATCGTGCTCATCATACAAAGATTTGTCCTGGGTGGGAATTGAACCCACTACTCCCGGTATAGCAGTCAAGGTCGCTAACCATTAAACCATTAGGACAATCAGCGAATTCCTTAATAATAATAAATTTTTCAACAAGGCCGCTGCGTGTTGGTCCTGTGTCCCCACGTAAGCCTTCCAAAGGACCGGGTATTCTCATACTGAGGATAACCCGTGAACTAAAAGTGATACATAATAATACCAGCCTATAAACATCCCACTGCTGTGCACAGGCCTCTTACCATAGAGAAGGCACGAGCATTGATCACCACGCTTGCTCATTTCCTTTATAAGCAATCTAAATTAAAATTAGTCCATCGCTTTTACTGACATTACAGCGTGAGAAAAGTACGGCAAAAACACCTAAATTAGACGTGTTTAACTAGTTTTCGCCTATAATCACTGCGGTTTCAATACACTGGTATTTGTGTGTTGCCAAATTTGTATGAAGATTTTTTTTTTCTACCCGTTTCGGTTCCACTGCAGGGCAAAGGCCTCTCTACCCTCCTTCCATCTCTCTCCAGCTAGGGCCGCGGTCATCCACTCCTTATCAAAGGACTCCAGTTCGTCCCGCCATCTCCGTCTGGGCCTACCGCGATGTCTCTTGCCATTTAGAGGTACCCATTGGGTCGTTCGTTTGGCCCATTGGTCGTCTGACATGCGACAGATGTGGCCAGCCCAGTTCCATTTTAGCGTGGCAGCTTTCCGCGATTTTAGTCGAATTAAAATTTGACAGTTCTAGTTTTGATCTCCCTTTTCCAACTATATACAAGTAAAAAACATACCAACGATAAACAAAAGATATTAATATACTGGGACAACTCATATACCATCTGGTCCCGTTTATAATCTTCTGTTTTTGTTCAGGAGATAGTAATAGGTAGTAATATTTTGGGACAATTCACACGTGACTATAGCACACAGCTCTGTTGCTGTTTGATTGAGAAACGACTGATAAACATACTTACATATTTCTAAACGCACGCGCGCCCGACATCCTCGTCGGTGGTTAATATAAGCTGGTACTGTTCGTGTAATGCTCATTCGGTGCGCGTTCGCCAGATCTGGACGCACCCTTAGACAAAGGTTTATAGGTCCCGGTGTCTGCATGAATCCGTAAAAGTAGTTTTATGTCAACGTTTTGTTAAGTAACCTTCATAAATAATATTATGGTATTGTACTATAGACGAGCGTTGTCGCGGTCTCCGTCACCGCGCGGCCGCTACCGCAACCGCAGTCCGCCGCCGCCCGCCAGCGACAGACTCAACAGCCGCTCTAGGTATGTAGAGACATTGTAGTACATGGTAGAATGTACTAGATATTAGTAGAAAATGGTACTCCGGCGGCAGCGGGCAGAATTGCCGCTCTAGGTATGTCAAACTGTTTTCAGTAAAAAAAATGATCTTACTAGAGTGGTAGATTTTAGTAGAAAAAAATAGATTATAGTAAAACACAGATTTAAGTAGATGATAGTGGATTATGGTAGAAAAACAGTAGATAATAATAATGTAGATAACATATAATATTAAGTATATTAATTATATAAAACTAGCTGACCAAATAGTTTGTTTAAAATCTTATATAAAACTCTCGGGTCACAATGTTAGTTACCATACTCCTCCGAAACGGCTCGACCGATTTTTATGAAATTTTAAATGCATATTCAGTAGGTCTGAGAATCGGCTACTATCTATTTTTCATACCCCTAAGTGGTAGTAGGTAGGTAGTAAGCAGGTGCTAGGTAGAAAAAATTGCATTGCAACGCATGCCGGGTACAGCTAGTTTAAATATAAAATTCCGCGATTTTTTCTCAAATTTTTCGTTCGTTGTTGTACTGACACATACGAACACAACAACAAAAACTGCTTTATCCGGTTAAGGCGTTCTTAAGTCATACGTTGTTAATGCATGGCATGAGGATAGCTGCATGCGGTAATGTGTCTTAATTGGTCGCATTTATGTTTAAAAAATAAACAAAAAAAAAAAAAATCGGTTTGTTTCAGACATAAATGTCCATAGATTGTTAGTATTATAAAATGACATAATTATGTTAGTTTGCTTAAGAAACCGATGAATTTCATTGGTTGTTAGGCCGCGTACATGGATCAACTCATGCGTTATAACGACTAAAAACTTAGATGCAGCCATCTCTTGTTGTTTTGCTTTATTAAGATTGTTAGCAACGCACTAAGTCGAGGTCCGAACCCCGCAGGGGGTGCCCTTAGTGTACGTTGCTGACGTAGTTAGTTTTTCCTATTGCTCTGGCTGAAGGCCTTAAGGTCCTCGCCAAAAGTCCGGTGAAGCAGTCAAAGCCTGCGCTCAGGCTAACTGCAAAGATCTCTACGATTTAAAAAAAAAAAAGCGCTATAACGACTGAGATATCGATGGCGCACTTTCATTAATCGTTTTCCCGTATTCGGGGACTCTCGCCTGCAGTGATACAACAGAAAAAGAGCCTTAATAATAGAAAATTTAAATAATAAACAGCTACACAAATCATTCCATAAATGTTTTATATCAATAATAACCCGATTTGTCGGTAATACATACACAATCACAATACAGGAAATATTAAACAGATAAATTTAAAAATAGTGCTAAGAAATTATTATTAAAAAAAGCGTATTACAATATCGTAGAATACCTAGAAGATAACTTAAAATTATATAAGATATAGATTTAATAAAACACTGTTTTTAGCTTCAGTTATTTAGCTACAGTTATTTAGCTATTATTATTGTGTAGTTTGCATGCCGTCTGGCAGAATATGGTTAATGTGCACTATAATATTATGTAAGAACTTTTATCTACCCATATTCGCAAATGAATAAATGATTTGATTTAATTTTTTTTCTTGTCTACTTTAGATCCCATTGCTGGGCAAAGGCCTATCTTTTTCGATAACTCGCCACGTGCGCCTCGCAAAATTAAAATTAACTTACTAAATATATTGTTTACCTCTATTATTTCCAGATCAAGATCACCCGCCGTCCGAGACCGGGAGCACGAGCGGGAGCGGGACAGACTGCGGCTGCCGCGCGAGCTGGAGCGAGACAGGATGTCGCGGGACCGGGACCACAGGGACAGGCTGTCCCGCTCTAGGGATAGGGACCGGTCAGATATATTATATTCTCGTAAAATGACCTCTTTGATGATACCTGCAAAAGCGTTGAAACGTCAGGAACTTAAACCGCGAAATAATCCGCAATATTTTTATTTCAATGTCTAACATTCGCATAAACCTCAGAAAAGAAAAATGCTACAATGATCATACTCGAAAATGCTCTAGCAAAACTTCCCTCGTATTAAATAATATGAATTTACGACATATACAAATTTAATGTGCTAATAAATTTATTAATACATATATTTATTTGATCAATTTCGTTACGGGTTCCAAGACAGTCAATTGTTTTCATGGGATCACAGCGTAAAGTCCGAATACTGAAACAATCGACTTAAAGACGTTCTTAAATGTCTATCTGTCGCTATTTTAAACTTCAGAATGAGACTTAACGGCGACCCAAAACTGGTTGACGTAATATTAGTCGGCCATAAACGTCTTGGTGGTATTGCAGACCATTGTTCATAGAAGAATGTGTGGCGGGCAATATTCCAGTAATTTAATGGCATTTTCATTATGTACGAGTTGTTGTTGTTGTTGTTATGGTCCTAAGGCACCCCGCTGGTGCAGAGGGCCCCAACAAGTTTTCTCCAAGCCGGCCGGTCCCGCGCGATTCTTCGAGCGTCTTCCTGTTTGAGTTCTTCATTTCATGTACGAGTTAAGATAATCTTATTAATGTTTATATTGTTTTCTTACAGATCACGGGACAGGTCTCGCGATCGGTCTCGCGGGTCGGCCTCGCCTCACGCGGAGGCCCGGCTCGACCACAACGACGCTTACAAACGTAGATGCAGAGACTTTGATGGTATGTACAAAATAAAAGCTTATACACTCTTATATCAGGCTCATTTTTCATTAATATAATAATAATAATAACCTGGGACAACTCACACACGGTCATCTGATCCAAAAGAAAGTAGAGCTTGTACTATGTAGCCAGACAACTGATAAACATAGTTGTATATTTCTAAATACATACATATTATAGATAAATTACTCCCAGACTCAGAACAAATGATCATGTAGATCACAAAAATTAGTCCTGGTTGGGAATCGAACCCACGACCTCCGGTATAGCAGTCAGGGTATCAAACCACTAGACCAAGAGGCCCGTCAAATAAAAACTACTTTTATAGCTTATTATTATTATATTATTATTTACGACGTAACACCTTTGTAATATCTCCTTGCTACCCGCAGAGAAAGGCTACTGCATGCGCGGCGACCTGTGCCAGTGGGACCACGGCAGCGACCCCGTCGTGCTGGAGGACGCTTCCGCTGCACTCTCCTCGGTGCTGGCTCTGCCGCCGCCGGTGCCTGGTGAGCACTCAAATCATTCATTTTTAAGTTAATTTACACACAACAGACAAGCAATAATAAACACATGAGGAGTATTATGTTACACTAGCTGTGCCTGCAACTTCGTTCGCGTGGATGACGAAGCTTATCAATGAGTCTTTAACCATTAAGGCTGCACACGCGACGGAAGCTTAAAAAATTGAGTAATTTCTCCCGTTTTCCCAACATTTATCTTCACTGCTCTCCTCCTTTTGACTGTAGCGTGATGAAAAGTATACTATAACCTGCCTAGAAGTATGAAGAATAATTGTACCAAGTTTCGTTAAAATCCGTCGAGTAGTTATTATTTCTATAAGGAACATACAGACAGACAGACAGACAGACAAAAATTTTACTGATTGCATTTTTGGCTTCAGTATCGATCACTAATCACCCCCTGATAGTTATTTTGAAAATATATTTAATGTACAGAATTGACCTTTCTACAGATTTATTATAAGTATAGATTATACTATCGAATTCTTCTAAGACACTTTTGAAGACAAAAAATTTGAGGGAACCTAAATTCCATTTGCAATGTGCAAGCGTTGCTTTATATGCTCGTATCTTCTCTATATGAGCATAGGTCTGTTCACAGCAGTGGGAGGGTGGTAGGCTAATATCATTATAAATAATGAATGTTATAATGATTGTCGTAGAGTACAACCCTTTGACGCCGGACATCTGGTGCGGCGGGTTCCCGGCGTACCCGCCGCCGCACCCGCATCTCTCGCACCCGCCCAGAGAGCTCATCCCTATACCCAGGTAATTATACTAATGTTGTCTTCTTCATTTATGTTAAGCTAAATATTTGCTGGACGTTTTATAGTATAATCGTCAGTGCTGAACATGCTTAGCGTTCTCGCAGCTCCAGCAAAGGCGAGGACGGGATCGGGGTGTCTTAGTCGGTGCGACTCCGATATATCCCTATGTTGTGTCCTCAACATGGGTTGAAATGATTGACTTTGTAACCTGCAAAAAATTATGTGTCCAAACGGACTGCCTGATATTTAAATACGTTTGTGGATACCACATATGCTTGACACATGCGGGAGTCGACATAGCCCACAGCACGTTACGTACAGTGTTTATTAGCGCGATAACCTATTACTTAACTATTCAGGCAGATAATCGGAGTATTAAAAAAAAAGTAAATAACGTTGAACGTAAACTTAAAAAGAAATGTTAAAACATACATATATTTTGTAGTTCAGAGCTTCAGTTTCGGCAAAAAACTAAATATTATGTTCGTGTCGTTTTTAGTTTCGATTTTAGTCATAAGATTTAAGAAACAAATAAAATAAACAGATCACTATTCATTAGTGTTTTAAACACATTTCCTAAAATATCTGCCGAGTGCTATATAATAACTTTTAAACTATCGCGCTGCATGTTTATAGTAATATTATAGAACGGGGATTAGCGCGTACATGCATAAATACCTTTAGGGCTTGACGTTTCGACCGGGTTACACCGGCCGTGGTCGCAAGCAGACTGGAGATGCGGTGTCATCGCTCCGTGCACGAAGTAGATGATTTTTCATCTACCCCCTGGTCTTCAAGTACCCTACACACTACACTGACCGTGTCCGTATTCTGTTCACCAATCGACTTTGCAGAAAAGCGAGATTGTGTTACGGGAATCACTGGATACCAAGATGCAGATAGTTTAAAGCCGTCTTCCCGATGTGTTATATAGTTTTATCTTAATTTTTCTGAATATTGAATAGTCAAAATGTAATGTATGATATGTGTGCCTAGCAGCGAGCGTGTGCTGAGCCAGCCGGGCCCCCGCGCCCGCGCCGAGCCCCGGCCGCCGCCGCGACTGCCGCCGCCGCACAAGAAGAACATCGACTACAATCGGTTTGGTACGCATACACAAGAATATAAACACTACAATAATTATATCTTCTTCTACTGCTCAGCGTCTCGATCAAATGCAGATATTTTTTAACCAGTACTCAGTTATGCACACAGCATTTTCCATGGGATATTCTAGAGAAATCTAATATTTCGATTTCTATTTGTGATATGGGTTAGGATAATATTGAACTTAATGTAATCTAAATAAAGTAAATATATATTAGATAAATAACGCTTTGGCATACAAATTTCACCGCCCCTGGAAAACATTGATCAAAAATAACGATAAAAATAGGAACAATTTATCTTGATAAATTATTTTAACTAAATCGTTGTTGATCAACTCACGATACAATAAATAAAATAATAATAAAAATCCATTATTTCAGACAAAAAAGTCCATATTATGTAACAATCACGTCCAATTTTTTTTTCAAATTATGCATACACCAATAAATATAACTCTTTGTTTTTATATATTATATTATTATTATACATCCACAGGCTCAGCCCGTCCCCCTCTACCCGCGAACGCCGCGAACTGTTCGCTAGAAGTGAAGAAAGTACCGCGAGGCCTCAACGATATCACGCATCTCAACAACCACTTTTGCAAGTTTGGCAAGATTGTTAATATACAGGTATGTTTATTTTGCTAGTCTATAATATAAAAATGAATCGCTAAATGTGTTGGTAAGCGCATAACTCAATAACGCCTGGACCAATTTGGCCAATTCTTTTTTTGTTGTGTTTGTTATTGTCAGGAGAAGGTTCTTATTAAAAAAAAAGTTTGAAATATAAGAAAAAAAAATAAAAATTAGGAAATTGAAGAATACTCAACCACCAAATTGAGTAATCCTGACTTATGTTACGATAGTGATTTGTTGGATTTATCTCCGCCCCTAATAATACAAAGGCAGCGGGAACGGGACCTACGTATTCACGCGGGTGAAACCGCGGGGCACAGCTAGTACGTAATAAAACATTGATTGTATTTAAGCTGTTTGTTCGCTTCATCATTCAGCCAATCATAGTCCACTGCTGGACATAGGCCTCTCCCAATTTGCGGCACAACACCCGGTCCTCCGCCCTCCGCATCCAGTCCCCTCCAGCGACCTTTTTCAGGTCGTCAGTCCACCTGGCGGGGGGGCGTCCTACCTCACGCTTGCCGAGTCGCGGTCTCCATTCTAGGACTAGGACTAGGTTTGTTCGCTTAGATCTGTTAAACTACTCTACAGATTGTTATTCAGATTTTTATATTGAGTGATTCAAGGTGAAGGTTTGTATGTATACTACATACCATTTTGGTATCTTAATTTCCCTCGTGCTTAGCAGGGCAAGTCGCTAGCACATAACAAAACTTTAAATTTAAACATAACATACCATCACGCCTGTATCCCCGAAGGGTTAGGCAGAGGTGTGCCAATGTACAACCACAGTTCGCCGGTATGTTTAGGTCCCATGTAATAGGGGGCGAGCCTATTGCCACTAACCGGGCACAAATCCAAACTCCGACCTGCTACTGAGAATTTCATAGAAAAACCCAATAACACCTTGGTTGACTTGGGAATCGAACCCAAGACCTCTACCGTAGCAGTTTTTTGGCCTTTTCCTGTTGGTCTATTCTTTTTGTATATTATAATATGTTTGTATTTCTCAGGTGTGCTACGACGGGGACCCTGAAGCCGCGTTGATAACGTTTAGCAACCCTACCGAAGCGAACGTAGCTTACAAGAGCACGGAGGCGGTTCTCAATAACAGATTCATTAAGGTTTTCTGGCATAATCCTGAGGTGAGCATAATATTTAATAATAGTTGGAATGTTTGTTAGATATTTACGTCAAAAAGAGTTAATTTTTTCTTCTTCAGTTTCTTACCTTTACTATTAAATAAAAGAAAAATACGTTAATTCTTTATTACTTCATTTGAATTTACTTCATTTGATAATTTTTTCGTGTAGATAGTATTCAATTAATTAAAAAATTAATTAATTTGTTATACAATTCTCTTATTCTCTACAATCTTTAGTATAAACTTGTATTTTGTTCATGCTAGCTGCACATTTATTTATTTGTAATATAAAAATCTAAACTTTTCTTTTTCTCCAACACTGTATTTTTTTTATCTCTGAAAATATCATGGCTAGTCAAGAATTTCCCTCTCATAATTAAAAATCACATTAAACAACTATTCACAGAACAAACAAGAAAACATGGCGCCCGGCGGTCAGCAAGCAAACAAACAGACGGACAGACAGAACTCCCAGCATCCCATGTCGCATAACAAGGTGCTGATCAACCGCGACAACATTAAGGCGACGGCTGATAATAATGCCAAGCAGCTGCAGGAAAAGGTGAATAACAAATTTTTGTTTTAAAACACGAGAAAAGTGTGTTATTTTTATGTAAAGAGGTGATCACCATCAGCTATGCGGCTTTTTCCCAAGCTATGTTTGGGTCGCCTTCCAGTCTCACCGGATTCAGCTGAATACCGTATGTTACAGACCTGTTTGTTTAAACTTGTAAACAATCGCTATGTAACTAAATATATATTTATTATATGTATGTATTTATAATATTTGTATTAATTTGGTTAAAGTACACTTGTTACCTTCATCTACCTCATCTATCTTTCCTGTCCATCCAAAGGTTGTCTGGAAGATATCGCTATTAGCGATAAGACCGCCATTGTACGCTTTACTGTTGATGTACTTTATTATAATGTAATTTAAATAGTGTACAATAAAGAATATTCTATCTATCTATCTATCGCGCTGCATGTTTATAGTAATGTAATTCACGGGAATAAGCGAGTACATGCATAAATACCTTTTTTGGGGTTTGACGTTGCGACCGGGTTACACCGGCCGTGGTCGCAAGCAGACTGGAGATGCGGTGTCATCGCTCCATGCACGAAGTTGATGGTTGTTTATCTACCCCATGTTTTTCAACTACCCTACACACTACTGACTGTGTCCGTATTTTGATCATTATCCGACTTTGCAGAAAAGCGAAACGACAAGCCCCAAAAAAGGTATTTATGCATGTACGCGCTTATTCCCGTGAATTACATTACTATAGAGCTGTTTGTTTACGATGTTTTGGTGATTTGTAACACGGATTACAAAATTTGACAGGAATATTTGTAAAATTTTCGTTGTTAACTCTTAGCTATCGATTGGCTTTCGCAAATTTAGTAATACTGCTACAATTTTTCAGTTATTCTTGGTAAGACTGGTTGACAGAATTGTGATGACTGTCGAATCTCTCCCACGATAGTCAGGACCTTATGCCATCTAATTTTGTTATATAATAATATTATGCTGTTTCTAACTATAATAAAATTTATCTTTACAGCAAGAAAAAGAGCTAGCCAACGGCGTAGAACCGAAGAAAGAAGTAGTGAAGCCCTCCATAGCTAAGAGCAAGCAGGTGATGGAGATGCACAAGCGAGCGCAGGCGTTGCTGGAGACGCAGCTGCAGCAGCAGATGCTGCTCATACAGCGGCTCGAGTCGGGTGAGGCCCAGATCTAAACCCTCCGTAGCTAAGAGCAAGCATTGTCAGGGCTATAAAAGAGACTGACCCCCGAGTTTGTTTCGACATTTCTTCTCAGGGTATTCAGTTAGATAATGTCGACCTCATCTAGATTAAGAAGACGTGTGAAAGTGATTGATGTAGTATTATTTACTAAAGAAATAATTTAAATTTGAATTTGATATAAGAGAGCGCAAAGAGACGAGTCGGTCCCGTCGAAATAGTCGTAGTCGTAAATATGATTTCAGTCTTTTTGAGCTGAAATTTTGTAAATTAACTCTATACCAGATGTACTCTTCACCCCTTTTGGATAGACATACCCTTTCGGTAACACCCTGTTTATAGTATATAAGGGTGCATCCAGATCTGGCGAACGCGTACCCTAAGGTTTTTATGAAAACCGACCTTGCTTGCTACCTTACTGTGTGGTCATATTTGCAAGCAATAATTTTCGAAGATTTTGATTAAAAGCTTGTCTGTACTCATATTTTCAATCAATTATTTTCTGTACCAGGCAACGTAACAGGCGCGCAACGTGCAGCTTTGTTAGAAGCGATAAACTCTGCGCAAGAAGGTATCGAGAAGTTAAGAAAAGAGTTGGTCGCGTACAACGGAACGCTTAAACAGATGCAGGTATGTGCAGAAAGATGTTTGTTTGTATGTCCGTGTGATTCCGTTATTTTTGAGTTTTCGTTCATGTGTTATGAAGATATAGTCACAAGTATTTTTTATACGATGTTTTTTAGGTTACTTCAACTGTCATTATGTCCAACAACTGTACTTATGAAACTGAAAATAATAATATTGTCTAGTTAGTGTGTCCACGTAAAACTTTTTATATATTTTTTTTTTTATAAAATACGTACATATATTGTTATTTTACTATTTCATCTTAAAAAGTTTCGTCGTTAGACAGAGCGAGAAGAATATCGCTAAATGTACATTCCTAATTAGTTCTTACTTATCCAAATTTACTACTACATTTTTGGGTATGTAGATATAAAAATATTATGATTATTTTACAAATCCAATAACATGTTCTGTAGTATATATTTATGTTACGTTTGATATGATGTTATTTCATAATAATATAAGAAATTATAAGAATTAGAATAAAGCTGAAATAAATGTCCTATCAATTAAATTATCCCAGGCTTTTGTCGAAAACAATCTGTTTTTTTATCCTACATTCACTGTAAAATTATTTAAAACATGTTTTGTATTTTAAAAATGTATGGTGAGCGATATTCTTGTATTGCGTTATTAGGTTTACTTAGGCGAATGTTAGTCATTGAAAGAAAACCACTTTTTACCTTTCGCGGTTTATTTTAGACCAGTCTGCTTATAACCATGACACCTGCTAAGATGTTGAAACGTCCAGAACTGGAACCTAAATGGATACCGCGATAAAATCATAAAAAAGCGCGAAAAAAGTAGTTTTGTTTCAATGGATACCTATCATACAGAGGTAAATTAACCTTCTAATCTTATTTGAAACTCACTACTTTCTGATTTTATTTATTTTAATTACGAAATAAATGTATAAATATAATAATAAATGAATATTACGGTAACAGGACGAGTCGGTCGCCAGAAACATGTCTCGGCTGCATCTGCAGGTACAGAGCGTTGCGTTTCGCATGGTGTGCTTGTTGACGCGTTTATTATTTACTAGGTGAAAATTCTAGACTTTTACATGCTTTGTTTTAACTGGATCTAGGCTACAAAACTTACTCTTGTAGCTCAGTTTTGTCTTAACTGGGTCTTGGTAAAATAACTTCTACTAATAGCGATCTCGATTACTTAATTTGGATTGAAATTGAAGAATATGTTCTCTAAAAAGTAGACAAAATAGACATAATATATTGTGAACTAAACGCCTATAACTTATTTGAATTTGAATTGAATATACCTATGGCAGAAACAGAATTAGACAGAATTAGCCTAGGTACTTAAAATGGCGGTCAATACTTAACATCATTGCAACCTTGACTAGCCTGTTGATTTAGTGGTCAGCGACCCTAACTGTTGAACCGGAGGTCAGGGGTTCAATTTGTGCACAAGACAAACCTTTGTGTGATGAGCATGATCATTAGTTCTGTTTCTGGGTGTTATTTATACATTTAGAATAAAATTAGTATGTTTATCAGTTGTCTGGTTATCATAATACAGTCTACATAATAATCAGTATCTATATCTAAATTCTTTTAATTTTCCTGTAAAATATAAAATAATTAGTACTCTTAACTTTAACTTTTTAGAATTAGTTCTGCAAAAGTCTAGAATTTTTTACCTGAATAGAGTTACCTTGGATTGCATTATATACAAAAATTGCAATGTAATTTATCTCTTAATATAAGCGCCTTAAAATCTATATTTAATATGCAATGTGAATGTTGGTGCATCTTGTGTTTCATTCTTCATTAAGTCACATACATTGGTTGCACATAAACCACTTTTGTAATGACATCTTCATTGTTTTCAACTATCAAGCATTTAAAATGGTTTTCATTTACATTATAATAATAATTGTAAATATTATACGCAAAAAAGGAAGGTTTTTGAGTTGCTTGTTCTACTTTTGTTACTTGCTGAACTTGTATTTTTTCTTACTTTTACTTAATAATATGAAATGAATACCCTAAAAAACTTTTAGTGTAAAAAGAAGTCGGTTCAGTTACACCATTTATAACTCAAGAACGGGTGGACCTTGGATTTTCACGAGCTTGATGATTTGTTTGGTTCACGAATGAAAAATAAATATAAAAAACGAAGTAAAAAAGTTGCGATAAAAAAAAATAGCTCGTGAATATTGAAACCGCAGGACTACCTCTAGGTTTATATAATAGGCAACACAATATCCCTAAAGAATACAGTTTCTACTTTTTATATACATGCACAAGACTTAAATTCTGTCTACCCCTTTCACATCATAGTTATAATAAATTTGATATAGATTTCACGCATGCGTAACGCAACTCGTTCAATTACTCATTAGCTAAAAGTAAAAGTATGTAATCATAAATTAATTTGATGTAATCATTAATTAATTGGATCTGTCATATTTAGTAACATGTAATTAGTTAACGCACCGTCCCCGTAGTTAACGCTATAATCAGGGTAAAGGTTATTTGTAAAACATTATTATTAATAACTGAGAGGGGCTCGTGGCTAAGTGTAAGCCGTACGGTTTGACCGATAATACAGGTTAAGCCGCGCTCGCCGCGGTTGGTCCGTGGATGGGTGACCATTTATAACATACCGAGACCCCTCCGTGTTTCGGAAAGCACGTTAAACAGTAGGTCCCGGCTGTCATACATAGATCTTTGGCAGTCGTTAAGTCAATTCTGACAACCAGTCTTACTATGGGATACTGTGTTTCCCAGTAAAATGGGTTGTGGAGGTCAGATAGGCAGTCGCTCCATGTAAAATACGGTATTCAGCTGAATCCGGTAAGACTGGAAGCCGACCCCAACATAGTTGGGAAAAGGCTCGGGAGATGATGAAATAAGTAATGCGCAAAATTGGAAATCAATTAAGTAATCTACTCATTTCGAGCTGAAATTTTATAAACTGACTCTATTACAGGAGTACTCTTCACCCTTTTTAGTTAGATATACCCTTTCGGTAACACCCTGTATACTATGTACACATCAAATATTTGGTAAATAATCGCTAAATTCTCACAAAACGTTTGATTAATGGTCGGGAAAAGGCTCGGGAGATGATGATGATTATTATTAATAACTGCTTTTCAAGGGTTTAAGAGTTAATTTCAATCCCAATACAATTTATACAATTTTAACTATGTCACTTTAATGGTGTACAATAAAGAATATTCTATCTATCTACAATGACCATGGGGGAGAGGGGCGGCGTGTAAATATGTTACTTACTATAAAATACAGACTTAAAAAGGGCTTAAAAATATGTAGAAAGAATCAACAATATTATTATTTGTGCCTTATTTTGCATAAATAATATCATTATTCTTTGAATTGATTAATGTTTTACAAATAATCCTATAAGTAATATATTCATTTGACACGGGACATTGAAATTTAGTTCACATGATGTATTTAGAAAGTATAGATATTTGTATAAATTGTTGTCTGACAGTTTCAGTCATTGTAAAAAGCCACTTAATTAGTTATTAGAGGTTTTTAGTAGCTCACTTTCAGTATAAACTATAAGTAAATAATTAATATTAATAGTTATCTACCAAGTATTAAAATTAACTGTTTAAGCTAATAAATGCTTACACTACAGTTTAAACACATTACTAATTTTAATAGCGTTTTATTTTCACATCATTTTATTGTGAATATCACGTGTATGTTTGACGACCTCCGTGGTCGAGTGGCGTACGCACCGGTTTCAAGGTGTCGCTAGCTCTGAGGTCCCGGGTTCGATCCCCGGACGGGTCAATGTAGAAACCAACTTTTCTACATTGCCTCGGGTCTGGGTGTTTGTGGTACCTTCGTTGTTTCTGAATCCCATAACACAAGTGCTTTAGCTACTTACTTTGGGTTCAGAGCAATGTATGTGATGTTGTCAGCATTTATTATTTATTTATGTAAATAACATTTTTGGCTCAAACTTCACTGATCCTTACCTTGTAAAACTTGTGTACATCTACTTATTTATAGATGTAGAGAATGGAGCTGACATATTTTTTTTCTCTATAATCTAGTTTGGGTCGAATAATATAACACAAAGTACGGCGTATGGTTCTGTTGTCTTCGTGTCTTGTGATATGTATTTGTGAGTATTTGTAAAGTTTTCTTAGGTATTGAAGAATGTATATTTATTTATTTATTTATTAAATACTTCTTGCACACAATGTACAATGGCGGACTTAACGCCTTAGGCGTTCTCTACCAGTCTACCTTTGGGTGGTGGAGAGAAAGCATAGGTAGGTGCCAAGAAATTTAGACGAAACACATATAAACCTACATATATTACAACATACATTATTATCAATATACTGGGTGGCGCAAAAGTAAAGACCCTATTTGGTTCAGCTATAACATTTTTTCTAAATTAGAAAACTAGATTTAGATTTTTTTAAATGTATATTTGTGCCATTAAATTTCGTACCATTAGGATTTAAAGATGATGTCTTTTAAATGGTGACCTCCAGAGTTGATACACATTTGAGCCCTATTTATGACATTTTGCATAACTTGCCGTAACACTTCCTGCGATATGTTCGTTATTTCTTGACGAATGTTTTCTTTTAGAGCTGCCAGAGTCTGTGGCTTGTTCACATACACCCGAGATTTCAAAAAACCCCAAAGAAAGAAGTCTGGACTGGTCAGATCGGGTGATCTTGCAGGCCAAGGCAAATCGCCAAAACGAGAGATAACTCGGCCTGGAAAAGCGTCCCTCACTAAGTCCATAGTGTCGCGCGCTGTGTGTGCCGTAGCGCCGTCTTGTTGAAACCAGATGTGCTCCAGCCCCAATTCGTCCAAACTGGGTATCAAAAACTCACGTAACATGGTTCTGTAGCGTTCTCCAGTGACAGTAATCGCATTGCCTCCAGCGTCTTCGAAAAAATAGGGTCCGATCACTCTGTCAACACAGATGCCACACCATACAGTAACTTTTAGTGGGTGTAGAGGTGTTTCTTGAATAATGCGCGGATTATCAGTGCCCCAGAACCGAGTATTCTGCTTATTGACATGCCCTGAGAGATGGAAATGCGCTTCGTCACTCATAACCAATTTTGAAGGAAAATCATCCTCTTCAAGGTTGAGGTTTATGACGCGCTGGCAGTAATCTAGACGAGCTCGGTGGTCAGCAGGCAGCAGCTGATGAGTCATTTGAGTTTTATACGGGAACATCTTTAAGTCTTTCACCAAAATACGCTGCAGGGTCCGTCTGGAAATGCCCAATTGCGTGGCACGTCGCCTCGTTGATGTTTCTGGACACTCTTCCACATCTTCGCGCACAGCATCGATATTTTCAGCTGAACGGCCTGTTCTTGGTCTCCCAGACTTAGGTCTATCCAATGTTGAGCCAGTTGCTTCAAGGCGTGTGGCAAAGCGTCGAATTGTGCGACCAATCGGTGCCGGACGGTGGGGAAATCGTCGACGAAATTCACGTTGTGTTCTTATCACTGATGAATTATTCCGTAAGAACATTGACACAATTATTCCACGTTCTTGGGGAGTAAAACGGTCCATGTTTATTTTCAGTGTATTTTACATTTGTTCACTACACAATTTTCAACAACAGAATGACAGAAAATGTCATATAAAAAAAAAAAAAGTATTTTCTTTAGTGCCAGTACTTTTGCGCCACCCAGTATATATAAATAAATGTATATATACATATATATAACTATATAAATATGTACACTACATATACTACTTATACTTACATATCAAGAAAAATAAATAGAAAACGAAATACTGTTATGATTCTGCTAATTTCCCAAGAATGTGGTTACGTAATTTTACTTTGAAGGTGTGACGGCTGTTTAACATCCTGATCTCTTGAGGTAACTCATTCCAGAGAAGAATAGATTTAACAAAGAAGGAAGAATGAATAATATCAGAACGATGTGCAGGGCAGAGTAGAAGACGATTTTTTGAAGAGCGTAGACTTTTGTCATGATGTGAACCAAGATTTTCGAAGTGAGAAGTTAAGTAGGAAGGTGAAGTAGGTGTGTGAAGAATAGAAAAAAGAGTGGTCAACGCCCTCATCTCACGACGCTGCCTTATAGGTAGCCATCTGAGTTGCGTTCGATACACTGAAACATGATCGTACTTGCGAAGATTAAAAACGAATCGAATGCAATTATTGAGAAGCCGGTCAAGTTTGTTGAGCAGATCTGCATTCAGGTCATAGTAGCAAACATCACCATAGTCAATTATGGGGAAGATTAAGGTTCGCATAAGCATCGCTTTCACATTGGACGGAAGCAAATTTTTCAGGCGGTAGAGGAACCGTAGCATGTTCGTAACTTTTTGGCTGACAGCTGCGACTTGTGCTTGCCAGTTAAATGTGGAGTCCATATGTAAGCCAAGGTTCTTCACGTTGTCACTGTAAGGTAATACCATGCCATTGAAAACTATAGGTGGCAAGCCGAAAGTATCAACTTTCCTTATATTTCTCGAGCTACCAATAACTATGGCTTGGCATTTACCAGGGTTGACTGCCACCCCAAACCTGGCAGCCCAATTTTTTACAACCACTAAGTCCTCATTGATTTTCCCGAGCGTGACAGCCAACTCATCAACAGAAGTATGACGATATAACTGCAAGTCATCGGCATACAGATGATACGAACACTGAAGCTCAGGAGTAAGTAAATTTATAAATACTGCGAAGAGAAGAGGTGAGAGTATGCCGCCTTGCGGAACGCCAGCATCCAAATTACACCAGGTTGACGAGACTTCGTCCACCCGAACCGACTGCTGGCGCTCCCGAAGATAAGAAGAAAACCAGTCTAATGCATTGGAAGAGACCATGAGATATGACAGGATAGAAAGAAGGATATCGTGACTGACGGTATTAAACGCATTAGAGAAATCTACTAAAACCAACACAGTCAGGTTAGCGTCTTCCACGGCGAGTCTAATATCGCCAGTTACTTTGAGAAGGGCAGAGGAAGTGCTATGGCCTGGCCTAAACCCAGATTGAAATTGGCTCAAAAGCTTGTTTTCGTAAACAAAACGAGTGAATTGTTTATGCGCACAAGCCTCTAGCACTTTGGATAAGAAAGGCAGGATTGAGATCGGACGGAAATGGTTGGGGAGTGTTGGATTAGAAATCTTAGGAAGAGGACAAACGTACGCTTTCCTCCAAAGCGAAGGAAATACTCCGGAGAAAAGGGAAAAGTTCACAATATGGGTGATGACAGGTAGAATTGGGACTAAGATAGAAATAATCATATGGCGACTAATGTTGTCACAGCCCACCGCTTTTGATTTAATAGAAAGGATAATCTTTTTGACCTCTTCCTCATCGACTGGCGAAAAACTAAAAGTATTGATATCAGGACGCGATAGCCCAGAAATGTAGTTAAGAGTATCCTGTCTGATTACATAATCCACATTGGAAGAAGTGCAGAAATGACTATTTAAAGTATCTAAGCTGATTGAGTTAGGTAGGTCTAAATGCCGCGATTTGCCAATACCGAGTGTTCCGAGAAACTTCCAGATATCAGCAGGAGAAGAAGAGGAGATATTGTTTAGAATATGGCGGCGTTTGGCGTTACGTATCATGAGATTACACCGATTCCTTGCAGTTTTAAATTGAGCCCAATTTTCATCTGTACGGTCTTTTTTAAACTTCCGAAATGCACGATCTCTCCTACGCATTGCAATCTTAATAAGCCTGGTCATCCACGGTGCTGGTAGTCGTTTCACTCTTACTCTCTTAACGGGAGCATGGAGATCATACAAAGAGTTCACCCGGTTGTTAAAAATATTAAGCTTATCATCCACTGAGTCAGCTTCCATCAATGGAGTCCAATTGATATCGGAAGCATCCTTAAGGAGCTGATCAACGTCCATACGCGCAAAGCAACGCCTATGCAAAACCTTAGGCTTGGACTTAGGAGGTTTAAGGATATAGGAGAGGAAAATAAGGTCGTGATGAGAAAAGCCGGGAGCAATAAACTGACCATGAGAGGAAATAAGGGAAAGGTTGGAAGTTAGGATTAAATCCAGCCAGGAATCATCACCTGTTGTAGATCGGTGAGTTGCCTGTAAGGGCAGGATGTTTAAGCTGGATGATTCCACAAGATGAAGGAGTTTTCGGGATCGAGGAGAATTAGGAGCAAGGAGATTTGTATTGAAATCACCCATGATGATGTAGTGTGCATACTCAGAACCCAGCGATTCTAAAACCGATTCAAAATCAGTGAAGTAATCGATGGAAGGGGGGCAATACACAACACCAACGACGGCCTTAGCTCCTTTAACTGAAACCTCTAGAAAGAGATATTCAGCACTAGCCTGATGACCAGAAGAAGCAGCCAAGACCTTGTAAGAAAAGTCAGATCGAAGGTATATTGCCACACCACCCCCTCTTTTCCCAAGCCGATCATTCCGAACAAGAACAAAACCAGGAAGGGGGTACGAGGTAGACAAGAGATTTGGTTTGAGCCAACTCTCGGAGATCAGGATGGCATGCACATTAATGTTAGAAAAGGTTTCAAAGAGCTCACTATAGTGACTAGCAACACTTTGTGCATTAATGTGACACACGTTAAACATCTTGTCCGATTGATTGAATTGTGTTCTCAGAGTATCTCCCAGAGTATCGGTCAAAGAGCAGAAACTACCATCACTATCACACGCATCTAAGGATTCATTAGCAGAATGGAAACTATCATTATCTGAATACATAAATAATAAATATAATAGATAAAATTAATTTATAATAATTAAATAAGTTATTAAATTAATAAATTAAATGATTCTAAAAAAATAAATAAGTTTACTTCCTCGACTTCACCCGCCAGCTAACACCAATAAATAATAAATCTAAATTACATAACGTGTAAACAAAACGTAATAAATAAACACCAATTCGTAATATTATCCACATAATTTCTGAACGACATTATTACTTCTATAATCTGTGTATGTTCGACTTTGACATTTGCGTAATCTAACTAAAATAATGACAGTGACAATGACACTAAAGATTTAATGCTTCGGTCGATTGATTTGTGCAGAGAAAAAACAAAACTAACTTCATTATTTATTATTGAGGGTAGAGAATTAAGTATCTACAACATTACAAGTAAAGTAAAGAAAGAATTGGGATACACTAAAGAGACTAGAACAAACATAGACAAGAGAAAACAACAATTTACGAAGAAATCTAATTAATCTAACAAACAGTAAGTACTTACTTTAACAAACAGTTACTAATTAATACGCCAAAACGCAAATGCCAGTCGTCACATACCAGTTTTAATTCAGTTCCAGAAACCTCTCAAGCAGTCGGCGAAGGAGAAGACTTAGTTGGGTACTTCTCCAGGAGCGGCTTCAACTCGTCAATCGAAGCAATCTTGTGGCGACTCCCATCCGAGGCCCTAATGACAATCACGCCGTCCTGCGTCCAACATGAACGCATTCCGAAGTGCTGCCGTGCCTGAGTGAAGATGGACTGCCTAGTCTTCGTCAGAAACTCCTTGGCTGAGATTTTGGATCCCTTCAAGCCAGTCTTCGCCTTCCATATCAGAGATTTAACTTCCAGACTGGAGAACCTCACGAGAATGGGCCTCGGGTGATCCTTACTAGGACTGCCAAGCCTGTGGGCAACTTTAATGTTGGCAGCTGTAATGTTCCCGAGAGCCAATTTACTATGGACAATGTCTATAATTTTGGAAGAACAGTCTTCATTCTCAGCTTCAGGAAGTCCTTGAAACACCAATGCCTTCCTCCGGTGCCTCATCTCCAGTGCATCAATGTGCAGAACGCACTCAGCGATTTGCTTTCTTAGCAACCCCAACACACTGTAGATTAGTTCCCTGAAGGCCCGGAACTCCTCTGCAACCTTGGCTACCGTGTCCTTCACAGGCCCTGCTGCTTGAATTTGGGCTCCGAGTTGATCCATCTTCTTGGTGAAATTTTCTTCAAGGCTCTTCTGAATGGACAAGATCTCCAATAGTTGGGACATTATTTCTTGTGAATATTAATTATTGTGCCTAATTTCTGTATTATGTAAATAGTTCTGTGGCTAGATGTGATTAAGGTGATGTGGCAGGTGGTGTTTATAGTGCACAACTATTACATTTATGTTATCCAATGTAAGTAATTGGCCTTTAAATTTGGTTTAATGAAAAAAAACTATTAAAAAAACTATTAAATATATTTTTAAAACACTCAGAGTTTCTGAGACATGTAGTTACTTTTTCTACACCTACCGCCCAAAAAAAGTATATTCGACCGCTTGATTTGAAATTTGAGTGATAGTCGTTTAATTTTTTATTATTTCTTGCTCCATTCTATATATCTAAAATGGAACTAATTATAGTTTTAAAAGTGTGTGTTTGTAAATGTGTTTATGTTATTAACTGGTTTGAATTTTGTGTCAAGCTTGTGTGTTTGTAATATATAAACTATGTTGGATATAGACAGTATAACTGTGGACATACATATGGAATAGGGGTAGGCGGAAATCACTGAAACATGATGTATATACAATCACTCATGTTAATGACATATCGGCAAATGAGTTTCCCTAACAGATCGAAAAATAAATCTAATTCAAATATTTCTAGTGGGGTAACCATCTGTGGGTGTCAAAAAGTAAAGCGTCGGGGTTTGAGGAAGGAAGAAACATACATTTATATATATATCACCAAAGTTATTCACCCCTGGTTTCTGAAAGGCTGGTCAGAATAATTAGAATAGAATAGAATAGAATAGAATCTTTATTTGCTTAGAATGTAGGTACATAAAAATAGGATGGTAAATTACATAATAAGATCCAAGTACATTCTGCCTTATTGGCATGCAAATATAAAACAAAGTTGATAAATGACAAATAGGTTACAAGAATTTATCATCTAATAAATCTTGCACGGAGTAGTAACACTTATCTACAAGTAGTTCTGTAAAACATTGTTTTCTATATTGTCGCTGTGCCTGGGTGTTTCTACATTGTTCCGGGTTCCATCCCCAGATATTTCTACATTGACCCGTCTTGGTATCAAACCCGAGACCTGAGCTGACGACACCTTGAAAACTGGTGTGAACGTCACTCGGCCACGGAGGTGGTCAACTAATCTATACTTATAATAAATCTGTAGAAGTGAAAATTCTGTACATTGAAAATATCAAAAAAATAAATGGCGGGGGGTGTTACTAGACCGACACCGAACCGAAAAGTGTGAAAAACATTTTTTTGTCTGTCTGTTTGTTCAGGTATCACGCAAAAACTACCGGTTCGATTACGATGAAACTTGGTATAATTATTCTATGTTATCCTGGGCACCACACTGGGTAGTTTTTATCCCGGAAAAGTATAAACAATAAAAAACAAACTTAATTTCGCGGTTAAAAACTCATTGATAAGTTTCGTCATCTACGCGAACGAAGTCGCAGGCACAGCTATTCAATATTTGTTGTACAAATTTTAATCCGTCATACTTTAATAGTTTTCTTATAAGCCTTTCTGATACCGGCAATCAGTACACAGTACACCAATACAATTATAAATAGCTTTGTACATAGCGTTAATTGTTCCGCTTACGTTTGTTAGCAGGCCAAGAAGCCGAAGACCAAGGAGGAGGCGCAGAAGGAGATCCTCGATGCTGAACTGGATCTCTTTACTAAACAACAGGTTTGTGGAGAGTTTTGTTATTTAACCGACTGGAAAATAGGAGGGTGTTATTTTGTCAAAATATGCTGTTATGTGAATGGTATTTTTATTTTATATGGTAACATGAATAGTCATTCATAAAGCACTTTATAATATTAAGTTTCAATTACCGTATTAGATAAATAATATTTTTTTTTTTTTTTTTATAATTTTATATTATATTAAAATTGTCACCGTATAAAAAAATGGCTAAGTACATCTAAAGCTCGCCAATTCATATTTATATTTAAATTAATCTTAAACCCCAAGATGGAAACGAATTGCATCTATCTACTTATATATAAAATTCTCGTGTCACAATGTTAGTTACCATACTCCTCCGAAATGGCTTGACCGATTTTTATGAAATTTTATATGCACATTCAGTAGGTCTGAGAATCGGCTACTATCTATTTTTCATACCCTTAGGTGGTAGTAGGTAGGTAGTAGGCAGGTGCTAGGTAGAAAAAATTGCATTGCAACGCATGCCGGGTACAGCTAGTAATAATATAATACTTAGGTAAAAATTACTCAAAATGTTTCTTCTAAAAATATTCCTTTCATAATTCTCGCCATATTTGTGTTCATAACTCAGTTTTCACATCATTTTTCTCACACAGGAGGGTCAAGACGTAACAGATCTAACGAAGAAGATCGCCGAGCTCCGCCGCCAGATGTCGCTACAGTTCCCCTCGCATAATATCATGAGAAGACCGCACGCTAGGTGAATATATACTCTCAGTTATAATGTTGATATCATTAATATGATATTAACCGATTTCAAACGGAGGAGGTTCTCAATTTGTCTGTAATATACGGACGAAATGAGATATCTTCATTTTTTGTTTTGGTTTGCAATTTTTATTCGCGGTTTATAAGTCAATTGTGGACCAATTTGTTTTTTTTTTCCAATAGTCTTTATTTTTTAATAGAAATTTTTAAACTGATTTTATTATGTTTCTAATTACCATGTTACATTTAAATAAAACAATTAATCGCTATTTCTATAAGTTTAATCAACTTTATAGTATGTCATCTATGGTATGTCACTGAAATCTAGGTGTTGTGTTAATTTTACCTGCCTTCACTTTCCAAGCTATCGTATCGTGAAACGGAGAATTAGGTGAGATGGTGTTTTATATATTATATTTAACCTCGGTGTAAAATGAGGGGTGTTATTATTACATACGTAAAAGTTATGTCTATTTGAATGCTTGAGCCAATCGATGATATTTCTACTGAAGCTAGTGGAAATGACATTTAAAACTGACAACTTCAAAGAGTCAGAAAATTATAGATAGATAATTCTGATTAAATACTCATGTAATATAGCTCTATTTTATCTCATATTTTGTAAATTGACTCTATACCAGAAGTAATCTTCACCCCTTTTGTATAGCTATACCCTTTCGTTGACATGCCGTGTCGATAATGATAAAATTCTCACATATTACAGCTGTATGTTCTCTGCTGTATATCTCCTATTTTGAAAACGGACTCTATACCGGTAGTTCTCTTCATCCCTTTTGTATAGCTATACCCTTTGCGTAACATGCTGTATCGATAGTGATGAACTTGTCACATAACACGGCTGTGTCACCCCCAGAGGCGGGCGTTTCAACACGCCGACCCGCTTCACGCGCGGCGGCATCGCTACCAAGATGTTCAGCGTCAACCAGTCGGTTGATCACCGTCCGAGGGCGCTCCTCATATCTGGCTTTGAAGCTGATGAACTGGATGCCTTGGTTGCACATTTTTCTGTGAGTATAACAATTTTTTTTATATATTTACTTGTAATTTAAGCAAAGGTTTACAATGGACCGTAAAACCACAATTACTTTTTATTATTACTCCCATTTAAAAGGTAAAACTCACGGCGGGCAAGTCCATGTTTACAAAGCGCCGCGCTAAAATTTCAAACATGCGTCAGGCCACAAGCGTAGTTCGTCATACAATAAAACCGCCGTTTCGATGAGCGAGCTATACCGGCGAGCCAACAAAACCGCAGTAAATCTCGTTCTTCATTCACCCCCTCAAGATAGTATTTATAGAACGATGCGTTCTGTTCTGACACTAAATTGACGACGTCCCTTGTTCTTACTCATTCTCGCAGTTCATTCTGTGGGGCACTCTAAGGTTCTCTCTGTTAGGATGTTTATTGACTATATATTTGTTTTGTAGCAATACGGCGAGGTTATAAGCAAGGAGGTGGAACTGTCCGTCCCGCAGCTGGTGCTACAGTACAAGTCTCGCCAGCACGCCGAGCACGCCGCCGCTAACGGCAAGCACTACAACGATAGGACGCTGTCGGTAAGTTATAACTAAATAAAAAAAACGATCAAGTTTCTCCAAAAAACCGCATTGACATCGGACTATTCGTTTAGAGGCTGCGATGCCACAGACAAGCACGAACGAAACGCATAGATAGACGCATGAAACTTATGACACCTCTATACGTTAGGGGTTAAAATTCTGGACAGGAAACGAAATATTTTCATTCATCTTTTGTAATAAACCTCAAAATTCACAGCGAAGAATCATATTGTCAAACGACATACAAATGTATGTAGTTAGTAAGTTTCCTTGTAGTCTAAATCTCTTGCATATATTTAATTTTAATCGTACATATATTTGTCACAGATAACGTGGACGGCGAACACGAGCGCGAGCACGAACAGCGCGAGCCGAGCGCCCGACGCTCGCCCCGCGAGGAACGGCGAGATTGACGCTAAGGACGAGGTGAGACTATACTGTTAATGATAATACTTTTAGTGTGTGTTGTATTAAACATGTATTTAATTATGGTATGTTTTAATTGCTTAGGTGATAGGTTCTCTTTGCAGTTGTCGAAACCGCGATTTCTATCAGGCTAGTCAAATGATGATATGCTTTTATATCTAAGTAGCATATGCAGGGTGTTACCGAAAGGGTATATCTATCCAAAAGGGGTGAAGAGAACTCCTGGTATAGAGTCAGATTATAAAGTTTCAGCAACTAAAATTAGTTAATTTAATCTTTGACTGGCCTGTTCAAGTGTTTCGGAAAAATCTCTGTGATAAGCACGATCATTTTTTGAGAGAGGGGCTCGTGGCTAAGTGTAAGCCGTACGGTTTGACCGATAATACGTTAAGGTTAAGCCGCGCTCGCCGCGGTTGGTCCGTGGATGGGTGATCATTTATAACATACCGAGACCCCTCCGTGCCTCGGAAAGCACGTTAAGCCGTAGGTCCCGACTGTCATACGTCGTTAAGTCAATTCTGACAACCAGTCTTGCCATGGGATACTGTATTACCCAGTAAAAATGGGTTGTGGAGGTCAGATAGGCAGTCGCTCCTTGTAAAATACGGTATTCAGCTGAATCCGGTGAGACTGGCAGCCGACCCCAACATTGTTGGGAAAAGGCTAGGCAGATGATGAAGCACGATAATTTTTTCTGTGTCTGGGTGTAATTTATCTATAATATGTATTATCTAAAAACATAGAAGTATATTCATAAGCCAACCAATTAATATAACTAAAGCACTTGTGTTATAGAACTCTAAGACAATGAAGGTACCACTAACACGCAGACCCTAGACCATGTAGAAGTTGTTAAAGTAGTACCGGCTCAGTTTGTGTGTAAGTTGTCCCAAGTTAATTATAATACCAAGTTTGCCACTCGATAAAGGAATTCGTCAAATCTGGTTACCCGTTGTTTTGTTACCATAGTACAGGTACTGGTTTGTGTGAGTTGTCCTAAGATATAATACCAAGTTTGAGCAACCTTATTTCCCCTGCCAGACGCCAGTGGAACCCCCGGAGGAGAGCCTGCTCCGCTTCGACGAGGAGGAGGAGGACGAGGACGAGGACCGCTCCTGGAGACGTTGACACCAGCTCCACGCCCGCCGGCGAGTACCCTTACACCTAGTTATACCCGACCGATCCTATGTTAGCCTTGTGAGACGGACTAGCCGCTCGTATGTAAGCGTTGTGAGACGAACCAGCCCCGAGAGAGCATTGCTCATGTAAATGTACGCAAATGTAGTACCGAAAGCGCCGTATTAGCTATGCCCCGCGGTTTCACTCGCTGGGACACTCACTACACGCCGACGGTGACTCGTAACAAGCTAACTAGCCAGTAAAATCTACGAAAAGAAAAGTCGGGTTAGTAACACCATTTATAACGAGAACAGGGGAAACTACTTACTACGCTGGTAAAATAGCGACACACGCAAACCGCTAAAAAAAACGATTGATATTAGTATAATACAAAATGACCTCTGTAATGTCTCACTGCTGGGCAAATACGTCATCTTATGAAGAGAAGAAACGAACCTTGATCAGTCTCCATATAAAATCATGGGTCTGCGTATAACAGCTAATGTATAGTCACGAACTAACGCAGACCAAAACTTTGAAAATAAATCAATTAAATACGGTATTTGTTTCATTGTTTGACTTAACAATATAAAATAATGAAAAAAACTCTCGTTCTCGCATAAGCTCAATATATTATAGTAATAAAACATATAAAACAAGCTAATGACGTCACAAAATGCGGCGCTTTCGGGGCTTTTGATGCGTATCAATACTAATTACAACTCAAACACTACTCACTTTTAAGTCGCTGTTAAATCTCTCTATCTCTTTACTTTGTAAGATAAAGACAGAGAGACCCAACAACTTCTTAAAGTTAAGTGGCTCTTTAGGGGTTAGTTTTGCCATTGTTAATTGTACTTAAGATTTGCGTACTCTTACGATGCTAACAAATTTACGGTCATTAAAAGAGAGTAACACTATAGGTAGTACCATTTAAGAGTGTTATGTTGAGTTAAAATCATCAATAAAGTTACAGCATTTAACCAAGTGAAATGTCTACAAGGGCACGCTGATAAAATCGCTCAAATGTATGGAAGTGACAAGTCTAAATCACGTGACTTTAAATGGTATGTCATTTCCATACACTAATTGTTATTTTCAACAATTAATGTCAAATTTAAATTCACAATACACTATGAATATCACAGTCGCAGGTTTTAAAAACATTCAACTCATAAAAATTACACAGACTTGGAACAAGCATTTTGTCTTATCACAAATAAGGTTAGGTTCTATACATAAAGGTTAAATGGTTTTAACTCTACATAACTCGGTTATAAACTGGTTATGATCATACAGACATGCTGACTTGATTTTATTTACCGGACATAGGAAAATGGACCTTATTTCTTAATAATTAAGGTTCTTAAACATAACAGTAAAAAATCCTCTACTATTTGTCAAACATTGTCAGATAATACATTATATATGCTATAGATATACAGCGAGTCTAAAGTCTGCTTAAGTCGCTAAACTATCTGTCAATTCCCACCAATCACAGGCCCGTAGCTTGTCTCTCATTGGTGGAGAATGACATACGCCTTATACGACACTGGCGTCATTTATCGGTTTTTAAAAACCGGGGTTGAAAAATTCTAGGTTTTTAAAAAGCTGGTACAATAGAAAATTTGTTAATTATGGTCAGAAATAACAATTTAGTTAAAAAAAATTAGTAACTATGCCCGGAAATGTCTTGTTTTGAAATCAAGTCAGCATTCTTTTATGAGTTCGTGGTTAAGTCATGGTTAACTAGTACGTTGTTGTTTCTTAAACTGTATCTGTGTACCAAGCTTAAACTAAGACAGATTCTAGTAATATATCAAACTTAGTCTTAAAATATTATAAAATATGAGCTCTTATAATTGCCGGCACGTAACTTGGGCAGAGATTTCCTTATTTTTCAATGTTTTTATAAACAGAAATGTTAAAAAATACGGAAATAATTATTACTTGAGCCAAGTTATTTTCCGGCAGCTATACTTAGCTACAAAGTCTAATATATTACCTACTTAGTAATAATAACAATAATACTTTAACTAACAAATGCATTTTAATAGCAAACGATTTTTCATTTAATAAAAGTAATTTTTATGCAAAAATAGTGCCTGAAATTCTTTACCATACTTTTAAGTAGACTATAATAATTAACTTTAAAATTGACTAAACTAATCTAGACTAAAATCTTGGTACATAGATACAGTGAATATATTGTTAAAATGTAAATGTGGTCAAAAATATACAATACAGACTCGAAACTCGTCCCGCAGTATAATAATTATTAAAGCGCCCAATTATATGAAATATTTATAAACACATAATTATATAGTATACTCTCAGCAAAATATATGACCTAACTGTTAACCGACTTCAGAAAAGGAGGATGTTATTACTGCCAGTTTTGAATTTTAATTTGGATTTTATTTTGAATATTATGAAAGGGAATTTTGAATGAATTGAAAGTACGGTTTAAATGCTGAGAATCAAAGTTAAAACAGTTAGGTCTATAAAAAATTGATGCCTAGGAATCATTTTACAAATATACACAAGAAATATATCATAATACCGACTTGTAAGTCCGACTTGTAACTGCCTCGTTGGCCTAGTGGTGCTAAGCGCGACTGCTACGCTAGAGGTCTTGGGTTCGATTCCCAAGTCGACCAAGGTGTTATTGGGTTTTTCTATGAAATTCTCAGTAGCAGGTCGGAGTTTGGATTTGTGCCCGGTTAGTGGCAATAGGCTCGCCCCCTATTACATGGGACATAAACATACCGGCGAACTGTGGGTGTACATTGGTACACCTCTGCCTAACCCTTCGGGGATACAGGCGTGATGGTATGTTATGTTATGTTATGTAAGTCCCACTAATGGGCAAAGTTTTTGTCATATAAGAACATATTGTCATAAAAGAACAATTTTGCTAAGTGTATACTATTTTTGCATGTGTTTGTGTGATATTTACCACTATATTAAGATATTCAAACATTAAATTACACTTTAGTTAAAGAAAATAAAAGTTGAATCTGAAAACTATTTTTCATCTAATCGAATATCAAAAGGATTATAGCATTATGATTTCTAGTGTTTCTTCTTTTTGTCGTGTCGATGGTAGATTTAAATTAGAGTATATTGGCCCAGTAAGTTGCGAAACTAATGGCAGCTAAGTTAGCGTGCTTTAATTCATCCAAAGTGCAGTTCTAGTGTTTGAAAACACAAATTATATGCAATTCCAACATCCAACAATCATCATCATCATCATCCACAGCCCTTGTCCTCCCACTGCTGGGCATAGGCCTCCCCTTTTTCGTGCCATCTTCTGCGGTCCTGTGCCAGCCTCATCCAAACTCGACCCGAGACCTTAACTATGTCGTTGATCTTGCTCCCGGACGACCGACGCTTCTTTTGCCTTGCCTTGGCCAACAATAATATTACATAATAATAATTATATTGATACCTTTTTTTTAATCAGTCTGTTCCAAATATAACATTAAACGCCGAGCAATTAAATCTATTGCTCGTCGGTTACTGGTAACACGGTGCTCAAAGACTTATATAGTGGTTTATATCATACATACATAATATTTCATGATCAGCCTTTTTGTATGATATATACAAATTCTTCCGCCCGACCTAGTCGGGTTCGGAGGTTATAAAGTTCAAAGATTTAGATTATATTACTAAGTATCGAGGCTTTGGGAATATTGGTATTTGACAGATTGAATGAGAGAGATGGAAGATAACGTTGTATGGTAATTTCTAACTATAGGTAATACATGAGTACTAGCTCCCTAGCCCACGGTTTTCTGTGGATGTAGGTTTATCGTGGTAAAAAGTAGCCTATGTCGTTCCTTGGCATTCAAACTTACTCCGTACCAAGTTCTAACAAAATCGGTTTAGTGGTTTAGCAGTGAAAGTCAAACAGACTGACATACAGACAAACGGATTCGTGACGGATGTTTGTTACTCTTTCATGTGAAAACTACTTAACGGTATTGGATGAAATTTGACAGACGGACAGTTTAAAACCTGAATTAAAATATAGGGTACTTTTTATCTCGATAAGTCTTGTATTACTCGGGTAAAACCACAGGGCTAAGCTAGTTTGCCATACAACGTTATTTGAATCTAACTCAAAAACCGTGGAGCGGTTATCAAAAGATTTTGTTATGACTATATTATGTTTATTAACTATTTTGTTGTTATAAACACTTGTTTGTGTATAATGCAGGACTGTTAAAGTCAATTTACACTGTATCGTTATGAATTAATAAAATATTAAAGTATATTTAATTTAGTAGTATAATATTATATGTATTTAGAATTGCGCCGACCCCAAAGGATATGATGATGTATTTAAAATGCGTTGATCTTTGACAGTGGTTCAGTCCAAAATATTATTAATGACTCTTAGGGCGCGCACACCCAGACTGCTTTTGTTTCGTCTGTTTTCGAGAAGGCGACAGCTCGCGCAGTCCGTGTGTCATGATCATTAACTAACTGTGAGAGCACTCTGTCCGACCAATGAAATTCATTAAAATTAATTTGGCATATAAATAAATTGAATAACCTTTCAGTAACAGTGGAAAAGATACTATTTTACCTAGTAAATGGAAGTATACTGTATTACCCAGTAAATGTGTTGTGGAGGTCAGATAGGCAGTCGCTCTGTAACATAATGGTGTTCAGCTGTCGTTGAGACTGGAAGCCTACCACAATTAGTTAAAAGGTTTAGCAAAAGATACTGTTACTGCTCTTAAAAATATATTGTATATTTAAAAAAATTGTTAACATATTTACTTCATATGTAATGTTTTTAAAGATGATGGGTTTTTAGCAAAATTCAAGGCACAATATAAGTTGCTTGATTTAATAAAATATATTTATATAACTGTTAAATATGATAAGTATATAAATATAATTAATTAGGTTTATTTTTAAATGCTTTATGTATACGTCATCACGAAAATAGTCATCTTTTAAATATGTAAGTTAGTAAAATATATATTTATTAATATTATATCAAAAATATGTATAAGTAAATAAATTATATAGTTGAAAAATATCTAAAATAACGATACAGTGTGAATTGGCCTTATAAAGAAGTGTCAAACTTCACTCATGTTACATATTCTTAATTTTTATTAATAAATTATATAGTTTTAATTACTTAATTATTATTATAGATTGTAAGTTCAACATAATTTGAAGAAGGTAAAAAAGAGTGAATTTTAATCAACTGTAGTGGGCTTATTTTGCGGATTCGCGGATCCGGATTCCGTTGTTCTGCTTCGGTATTCCGTGGTCACTTATTCGAGCAAAGATTTACTTATACACGGATGTCATTTTAATTTTAACATCTGTGATTACGGATTCGGATCTCAAAATCCGCGACATGCTCTACAAGTATATAAGTTTTTAGCATAAATAGCTAAATGCTACTCTATAAGTTAATTTCTTCAAAATATGTTCATTAGTTTTATTTAAATCTGTTTTTCTTTTCTTTAACTAATTGTTTTGACATAGTTTTGCTCTGCGGTTGCGTGGGTGAGAAGTTAGGCTGTTTATTGGGAAACGGAGCCATTTTATTGTTAAAAAATACAATGTAACATCACTATTGACAAAAACTCTGTTTATGAAATAACGATGAAAGATGAAAATAAGTAAACCACCTGTAAGTGATGTGATTGGTTGTTACTTGTTAGTATTTTGATCAACCAATCAGCCGTGATCAGTTGATTTGACAACAGATTAACATATACAGCTTTTTAGAAACTGGGTTTTTTTCATTTTTCGTTCTTGTCTAAATTAATATTACTCTTTGAATCAATGAATACTTTAGTTAAAACACAAAATATATAATATACCTAACCAATTGTCAATAGAAGAAATATTTGGATTACATAAGTCTTGTTTTGTTTTCCGTTACCATGGCAACCGTTTCCCAATCAACAGTCGCACGATAGTTTAAATACGCTTGTCAGGCGCTAATTTATAGAATAATGTTTAACGCTAGAGGTTTTTCTTTAATAATAATTTTGTAAATATGTTTTTTTTTGTCAATAGTCTATAAGAAGCGATGGCTCGTATATTTGACGTAGAGATGGTGATTTTGTGTCGATGGCACTTTACGGAAGAGAATTGATGATGAAATTTTTTAGGTTTTTTGCTTTAGAATTTATTTGTATAGATTACTGATTTTAGGTCGAAATCTTTGTGTAATTTTTAATAGGGTTTGTTTAGGTTTTTCGATGTTTAAATTTATTTATAATATTCTTTGCGTACCTTAAGTTATAATCGGTTTAAAACTATTTTATATCGAAATTGGAAAATTTTGAGTCTTTATGAAATTTTCTTGCAATTTTTTTTGTCAAGAAAGTATGTAATAGATAATAAAATAAGTATAGATAAGGTACATGCAAAGCAATAATAATGTCAAATGTACGAGCGTCGTAAATGATGTACATACTAGATATATTTTACTAATATACATGTAAAAAGAACATTTACAAAAAAGAATTAAAGTTTTAGCCGTTTAAAAAATAAACGTTAGCGGCAAAAAATATTTCTTCTAAGTTGAGATGGCGGCTTTTGTAACACAAGAAAAAAGTGGCTTGTGAACGTTTTTCAGTTTGTTTGTTTTTTTTTTGTAAAAAAGAATGAAAATATTTGGCCGCCAAAAAAATAAAAATGGTTCTATGTTTCTATGGGAGAACGTCAATATGGTCGAAAGACTAATTCTATTTCAGCTTCTGAAGATTGAGAAGAAAGAAGAATTTTACTGTAGAAGAAAAAACTTATTTAAAGGGATCTCAGGACTAGTCGAATCTTCTGCCTAACCTTTTCTCAAGCTAATTTGGATTGGAATCATCTGTGATACAGAGGGCTTTTTTTTTTTTTTTTTTTTTTTTTTTTTTTTTTGTAGAGATTTTTGCAGTTAGCCTGAGCGCAGGCTTTGACTGCTTCACCGGACTTTTGGCGAGGACCTTAAGGCCTCCAGCCAGAGCAATAGGAAAAACTAACTACGTCAGCAACGTCCACTAAGGGCACCCCCTGCGGGGTTCGGACCTCGACTTAGTGCGTTGCTAACAATCTTAATAAAGGAAAACAACAAGGGATGGCTGGATCTAAGTTTTTATTATTTAGGGACATATTTTTATTGCTAGTTTGGCCGGCTCGGGCCAGCTTGGTCTAGGGACGGGAGGATAACATTTACGTTACTATTATTTATAATACGCGACGGGCCTCGCCGGCGAGGACGTAATATACGGCGGTTGTGTTGTGTAATGCTACTGCTAGCTAAATCGAATGCTCCTTGGAGAAGCGTTGTTTTATCGTCAGGGTAGGAGAGAGTATGTCTGGGGCGTTTAATCTTAGATATTACGGAAGGTACGTATCGCGCGGCCGCTACGATTAGCGGGTTACGGTGGCTTTCGGAGGAGTCGAAGAATCGGATCGCGGCGCGTTTCATGAACTGCTTGATTGTTGGCAGCTTTAAGTCACAGTGCAACTGCAAGTTACGGACGTAACCTGGAGCGCCTGTGGCTCTACGCATGAAACGGTTTTGCAGAGTTTGCATTCGTTTGAGTCGATAATCGGGTACGTGAGAGAATACGACGCTGCCGTAAGTCATGATAGGTCTCACACACGCAGTGTAAATTCTCATCTTACAATTAAGAGAGAGTTTACTGTGCTTGTTCAACATACAATGAAGTCGGCCGAGAGCGAAGGCGGCTCGCGCGCGTGCCGCTTTAATATGAGCTATGAAGGTAAGTTTCCGATCAAGGATTACACCCAGGTATTTGGCTTGCTGCTCCCAAGGGATAGGCTTGCCGAAGAGGGTTATAGGTGGAGGGGGAACAGGAGGCTGCCGTTTCTTGCTAAAGAGCACGGCTGCGCTCTTGGTAGGGTTGACTTCGATTCTCCATTTCGTGAACCACTTCCCGAGGGTCGTGACCGCGGTCTGGAGAGTTCGACCTATCGCTAAGGGGCTGGTGCCTGAATAATAGATGGCCGTATCGTCGGCGTACATAGCTACTTGGGGTTTGCCACCGCGAGGAATGTCGCTAGCGTATAGCGTGAAGAGGAGTGGAGAGAGTACGGAGCCTTGAGGGACTCCGGCGCGGATCGGGTGAGGGGAAGAGAGTGTGCCCTCAACGCGATAGCGAAAGGACCGATTCGACAAAAAGTTTCGGATGATAAGCACGAGACGATCTGGCACCTCGAGTTGGTATAGCTTGAAGATCAAGCCATTGTGCCAGACCTTGTCGAAGGCCTTTGCTATATCGAAGAAGAGCACGCCAGTGAGCCTTCCACGCTGAAAACCAGCGCTTATATGCTCGACTATGCGGTGGACTTGTTGGACGCACGAGTGTTCGGTTCTAAAACCGAACTGCTCGTCTGGTATGAGACTCCTGGACTCGGCATAGTCCATAAGACGGGAATAAATAATTCGCTCGTATAGCTTCCCAAGAACCTTGAGTAAGCTAATGGGGCGATAACTAGTAGGCTCAGACTTTGGTTTACCGGGTTTGTGGATGCCGATGACTATCGCCTCTTTCCACTTATGTGGGAAGAGATTGTTTCCTAATGCTGCATTGAAGATGCCTGTTAAGAGAATTACTAAAGCTGGGGGGAAGAGTTTAATCACCTTATTGGTGAGACCGTCTGAACCTGGGGCTTTACGTGGATGCAGTTCCTTGATCAAAGAACGTACCTCGTCTAATGTTACCGGCGCGAGTGGGTGTTCCGGATCCTCAGAAGGAGGGAGCGAGGCCTTACGTTCGACTTCAGCGTCAACTCTGGCGAGGTGAGCTTGATCGACCGGAAGGTCGCTAGGCGTACACTGGACCTCTAAGCTGTCGGCTAGGCATTCCGCTTTCTCGTCGTCTTCGAAGGCAGGGCTCTGATTCGGACGGTTCAGCGGGGGCATAGTAACTTCGGTGCAACTACGTAGTTTACGTTGGAGATTCCAAAACGCGTGATGATTGGGCTCTAATTGATCGAGAAACTTATCCCAGCGTTCCTCACGCAATTTCCTTATGCGTTTCCTAAAAGCACGCTGTAGAGAGCGCATGCGGACGCGATTGGAGTCGCAGGGATAAGCGTCATAGGCGCGTATAGCCGCGTTCTTCTCCGTCAGTAGGGCACGGGCGTCGTCCGGAAGGAGCCAGCGAGCGTCTTCTGTCACCGGTACCGACCGTGAACACTCGTTCACCAGGGACTGCACGTGCTCAGTGAGGGAGTCGATCGCGCCTATAGCGTCTGTCGCGGATTCCACGTGGTCTGGGATTGAACCGAGATGAGCGGATTGGACTGACTTAAGGCGGGTCCTAAGCTTCGTCCAGTTCGTAACTATCTTGGTGGGGATGGGCTGACCAGCGTCTGGGGGACCTACACGCGGACCGAAAGACATGATCACTGGTCGATGGTCAGAATCTAATTCCTGAATAACTTCAATGGACCGAAGCGCTAGGTTGACGTTTTTAAGCAAAGCTATATCTAAGATGTCGGGGCGGTGATTTACGTTAGCGGGAAAGTGCGTAGGATTCATCGGCGCGATGATGTCAAAGTTTAACTCGGAGCTAAGAAGGTCTAGGTGTCTACCGCGGATGTTACGAGTGTGGCTATTCCACGCTTCGTGTTTTGCATTCAGGTCTCCCGCCAGAAGGACGGAGTCGCCGAGAGCAAGAAGAGCTTGCAGGTCAGGTCGTAAGTCGACCCCCTGAGGTGACGGAGGGATATAAACTGAGACTAAGAACAAAGGTCTATGACCGGTCATGCCTAGCCTACAGACAGAGGCTTCAATGTGCGACAGCGTAGGTGGGTCCATCGGAACACAGTACAGTGACCTTTTGAAGTAAATGAGCGTGCCGCCGCCTGCGGCTCTGGTACGATCGTTACGGACTAGGTTATAATTCGCGATTCGCGGGTTTCTATGAGACGGTTTAAGAAAGGTCTCCTGTACAAGAAAAACGTCGAGTTGGTGGTCGCGGAGAAACGTTGCGATTTCATCGCGTTTATTATTAATGCTTTGCGCGTTAAAGAAACCTAATTTAAGGGAACGGGGTTTGAATTTACCGGCGGTTGTAGCCATTAGAACGCGGCGGCTTTGTATGCGGCGAATACGTCGCGGAACTGCTCCCTAATGAAAGGCGCGTGTAGAGGCGAGGGGTTGGCTCTAATCGCCTCAGCCATAAGGCGGATACGATTAAAGTCAAACGACTCGTATACCTCGATATAATTTTTAACCGACGCAGTGATGTCGGCCGAGAACGTCGGGGCCATAAGGGCCGCGGCCGACGGTGATGCGTGCGCGGGTTTCGGTACAGGCGCGGGTTTGAACGCGGCGAGGGGTATGCGTGGGACAGAGGGTCCTTGGAGCGCGGTGATCGATTTTGTCTCCTTCCGAGGAGAGGCGAGGGCCGGGAACGCACGGAGATGCGTTTCTCTATTCCAGCAAGCCCCGGTTGGGCGTTGCGGACTAAGACGCGGCGGAGCGGTCGCGGGTTTTTGCGCGGGGGCCAGTGCACGGGCGACAGGCCGTTTCGCGACGGTTTTGGGGGCCTTTGGACAGCCTCGGTAGTTTGCTGGGTGACCCTTTTCGCCGCAGAGAACGCAGCTAGGGGGCTCAGCGCACTGGGTGTGGTCCTTGGGCCGGGGACAATCAGGCGTTCCGTGCTCACCGAGGCACTTCACACAACGAGGGCGCGCGAAACAGTTACGCTGCGAGTGGCCGTACAACTGGCAGCGGTGGCACTGACCGACAGTGCCGGTTTTACGTGGCGTCTCAACTTTTATCCCGGAAAGTTGGCAGACGGATTTAATGTTGAAGATGGACTTACCATCAGCCGATCTCTCGGTGACTGCAAGGACCATCTCATATGGCAACTTGCCTCGCGAACGGTACATCCGGTGTACCTCGAGGGCTGGAATGCCCTGCGAACAGAGGTCCTTGAGAATGTCGTCTGAGGACAACTCAACGGGGACGGATTTAATTACTACGCGGAGGACGCGTTCCTCTGGGAGGGTAAAACTATGGTATGGCAGGGCTCTCTCCTGCAGCATACGAGTAAGCGACCGAAAGTCGGCCGCTGTTGGGACAACTATTTTAATGCCGTCCTTGACGGAACGGGCACTAGAGAAATTAATGTGGTGCTGTGTGCACCACGATGACACCTCGGTCCACTTTCCTTTCTCCTGAAGGAAGATTGGAGGAGGGACCGGGCCACCCTTCTTAGGGGCTGACGAGTCGGACTGGGAGGTATTGGTCGCCTGAGGGGCAGACTGCGAGGAGGGTGATGCCGAGAGGGCTACTGGCTGAGATGCCGAGGCTTCAGCAGAGGAAGGAGAGGCGACGGTTTTAGCCGCCTTGGAGGGTACCTGTTGGGACTTAGCCTTTCGGGTACGCTTCTTGCCCTTACCAATGACTTCAGTAAAGCCATCAGTCGAGCACGACGAGTCGGATGCGGAAAAAGCATCGATGGAGTAGTCGGAGGCGTTGGCCATCTCGGCGTCGACAGGGGACGGAGAGGCAGAGCGGGGGCGGGAGGTGGATGCCGGTGATGCGTCACACGCAGGTGTGCAACTTGGCGAAGTAATTCTCGGAGACGAGATAATAGAAATAGGAACAATAGCGTTCCCAACAATAGGTTTCGACATAGCAGTCGAGACAATGGGCCTTTGGCGGACCTTAATCCCTTTGTCGGCGCCGACAAAAGGGCGCGGGCTATCTAGCTCTGAGAGCAAGGAGGGGTTTTGTTCACGGGTCCAAGCCTGGAAGAGGTCTTGGATGACCTGTGAGTTCTTCATCTCCTCGATGAAACGGGGCCACAGGGCGTCCATTTTCTCGAGAAAACGAGAAGTAGAGGATTAACACAAGTTAAATTAATAACCTAACATAGGTAATGACGAAGGGGACGCGCCTAGCAACAAACTAACCTAACTAAATCTATCTCCCCGGGTAGGTACGCCCGGGGATGTGTAACCCTCCCTGCTGGGTTTAAGCAGGGAGGTGAGTACCTAAGGTGTGCCTTAAGCTGTGATGTACCCGTCGCCAGTCTTATTGTGCGAACGGGGCCCTGACCAGTCTAGCGCGAAGGGTGTAGACACACCCAACCGACACTAGGTGAGTAGCTGAAAAGGAAACCAGATCTCTAGGATTGACTAGGAGACCCCCCAAGGCCAATACACTAGGTCCCTTCCAATTGACTGCTTTGCCTTAAAGAGGCTCAGCGGGTGTGATTGGGCGCAACACCCCCTCGGTTTCGTTGGCACCGTTAGGATATCCACCGAGGACCGCGAAACTGCGGTTTTATCCTGAAGGGACAAATGAATTTAATTCGCGAACCAAGAAACAGTGTTTGATCTGCCACCGCCTTGAAAAAGGCAGCTTTAGATCTATCGATGTGCGTAGGCGGGCTACGCAGAGCGTTACGCAATCGTAACAGGTAGCAAGACGAGTGACGAGAGCGAGCGCGCCACAGAGCGACACGTCCGTTCACGGTGAGCGTCGAGCGGAGAGTGATACAGAGGGCTATAATCGAATATATAAGTCTCACTTCATGTGCCTTATATTCAAAGCATGTTAACTTAAACTATATCATTCACATGCTGAACGCATGCATTCAAAAAATGTATATTACTACGAGTATATTTTTTCCCATTGGATTTCGTTTACCTTCGATTTTCAAGGAAGTTTCCACTTTTTATTAACCCTGGAAGTTAGTAAGTTCATTATCGTGTAGTCTTTCCTAAAGATATATTGGGTCGTCTTCCCGTGTTACTAGATTCAGCTGAATACCGTATGTTACAGAGAGACTGTCTATCTGACCTCCACAACCCATTCACTGCTTGAGTTTTTCTAGCCTATGTTTTGATCCCACTGATGGGCAAAGGCCTCTCCTTTCGACTTCCAGACCTCTATCTATCCCAATATCTAGCCATGTATGCCGCGCATTTTCGAGAAGATCATTACCCCGACTCATTCGTAATAAATTCTTAAATGCATATAAAATGATTGATATGGTGGAACAATAACTGCTCGAGAAATGAAGATAGAAAATTGAAGAGGAAGATATTAAATGATTTGATGTGTTTTATTTATTCCCCATGGTATGGTATTTATTTATTAATTGCCAATTAATAATTTATATAATATACTAGCTGTTCCCCGCGACTTCGCGTCAATTTCTGTTATTAAGATCGCAATTCAGAATCTTATTTAAATTATTAAAGTATTTCTGCGTAAATGATAATTTTAGTTAATATTATGTTGATAAAACTCTTTGGCTAATAATTAGCAATAATGCATTAATTTCGCCCAAAATTGAATAATCTTAAAAAAGGTTATAGTGAGTTAATTTTAAAAGATAGACAATAATATACTGTTTAGGTTTTTTTTTAGATCATTTAATGAGAAACATTTCTTTCATAGGTACATATTTTTGGGTAACTCGAACCGTTTACGTAGCGCACGCAACGGAAGCCTTTAAATGTGAATAATTTTCCCCGTTTTTGCAACATTTTTCACTGCTGCTTCGTTCCTATTGGTCGCAGCGTGATATTATATATCAGGCCTAAAGCCTTCCTCAATAAATGAACTATCCAACACAAAAATATTTTTTCAATTCGAACCAGTAGTTCCTGAGATTATCGCGTTCAACCAAACAAACAAACTCTTCAGCTTTATAATATTATATAGTATAGTTATAAAAGAAAGTCGTGTTAGTTACACTATTTATAACTCAAGAACGGCTGAACCTATTTGCCTGAAAATTGGTGGGGAGGTAGCTTAGGACCAGGAGAAAGACATAGGGACTCTTTGTCTCAAATTAAAAAAAAGAGTTTTCCCTTTTACTGCATATAACTTAGACGAAAGGTTAAAAAGATAAATTAAATTCGGGTTACTTACACCATTTATTAAATCAAGAACGGAATAACTAGTTAACACATAAAAAGTATTTGGCAGCGGTGGGATTCGAACCCACGCCTCCGAAGAGACTGGTGCCTTAAACCAGCGCCTTAGACCGCTCGGCCACGCTACCCTTGGGATAATGTGCGAAAATTTAGATCTTTACAGAAATCTCGCCGAAAATACAAATACAAAAATTAATGTTCTGAGCCTAGTAAAAAACATGCCCTACAAAACCGTTTAAACGGTTTGTCTGTAGGAGCTGAAGATATCTATATACTTATAATAAATCTGTAGAAGTGAAAATTCTGTACATTGAAAATATCAAAAAAATAAATGGCGGGGGGTGTTACTAGACCGAAACCGAACCTAAAAGTGTGAAAAAAAAAATTTTTTTCTGTCTGTCTGTCTGTTTGTTCAGGTATCACGCAAAAACTACCGATTCGATTACGATGAAACTTGGTATAATTATTCTTTATTATCCTGGGCACCATACTGGGTAGTTTTTATCCCGGAAAAGTATAAACAATAAAAAACAAACTTAATTTTGCGGTTAAAAACTCATTTATAAGTTTTGTCATACACGCGAACGAAGTCGCAGGCACAGCTAGTATATAATAAAGTAGTCAAAATACCAGCCCATAAACGTCGCACTGCTGGGCACACGCCTCTTCCCATATAGAGAAGGCACGACGATTGATTACCGCGCTTGCTCTGCGGGCGATTGCAGATCCCTATTTTGGAATCTAGTTTTCCTCACGATGTTTTCCTTCACCTTTATAATAATGAATTAATGATTATACTAATAATAATAATATTCCGGGACATCTCACACACGGTTATCTGATCCCAAGCTAAGCAGAGCTTGTGTTATGGTAACCAGACAACTGATAAACTTACTTATATGTTTCTAAATACATACATATTATAGATAAATTACTCCCAGACAAGAACAAATGATCGTGCTCATCACACAAACATTTGTCCTGGGTGGGAATCGAACCCACGGCCTCCGGTATAGCAGTCAGGGTCACTAACCACTAGACCAACAGGCCCGTCCGATTATGATATTTTAACCGTCGTGTAGATACACATAAATACACGATGATCTAATTGCTATGGATAACATGTCATAAAGTCGACATAATAGGTCCACAAGATACAGACACTAACTTCTTTAGAATTTTGTCTTGTAAAAAATCAGCACAGACAAATGTTCAGAATTTCTGCAAACTTCGTAATTGTATACTCTTGCATATTCCAGTCTTACTATGGGATACTGTCTTTCCCAGTAAAATGGGTTGTGGAGGTCAGATAGGCAGTCGCTCCATGTAAAATACGGTATTCAGCTGAATCCGGTAAGACTGGTAGCCGACCCCAACATAGTTGGGAAAAGGCTCGGGAGATGATGATGATGATGATGACACTCTTGCATATTAGCGTATTTGCCAAAGTCAAATATTAATTTATTTCTTTTTACTAATCTAATAATGGTAATCAGAAGTCACTTGATGTCATTTCGCAAAAAGAAAGTATAATGGCAAAGTTTATACTAAGTTAAATAGGACTACAATTTAAGCATAAAAAAAACAATATTTGTTAATAATATAACTTTATTTACAAATGTAATAAAATAACATGTTTTAAAGAATAACGAACTTAATTTAACAGGGGTATAAAAACTTATTACATAGCAAAATAATACTCTATTTTTTTTTTCGTTTATATTTAAAGTACTCTGAAATGCGTGCGATCTTTCGTGCACTAGTGAAATTGACCGAATGTCTTAAAAAAAGTGCGTCTGAGAAGGGCAACAAAATATAGCTAAATCCGTTTCACTGTTTTTGTGCAATTATTTTGTATTTCTTAAGACGCACCAAGTTTTAAATAATGGTACGATTTTAAACAATAATAAAAGTTCGAACGATATAAAATCTCAAAAAATATACTTATTTACTAAACAACTACATTGTATAAGTTTTTAATAACATAAATATTAAAATTAGGCAGTGAAAATATAGGTATTCGGCTGTAGTTATACAAAAAGCCGAATTTCAAATATTCGGCTTTCCTAACAGGTTAACTGTCCCGCCAGTAGACACAATAGTTAAACAATGGAAATGTTCATATGTGACTCACTGGACAGGGAAAGGGTTAAAGTCAATTCTTCATCAATAAGTTTATTTTTTTAAGTTTATGATCACATTAACTGATTAAATGAATTTTAAGTTTAAAAACAGTAACAATAAAAAAAAGCCTGTTAAAATCAGTCAATGTTTCTTTCGATTCGATGTATATTCAAAGTTCCGATAGATATCAAGATCAGGTTTATTACTTTCAATAAGAAAATGTTTTGTTATAATGCACAGATTTTAAATCACATTGTCGATGAAATAATTTTGCAGCATTAGTCTCTAAATAACAAATCAGAATCATATTTTTCTAAGGCATCATTTGTTTAAAATTAATCACGGCAGAGTTGTATTAATGTAAAAATATTATTGTTCAAATTATGATGTTACAGCCGTAAACTGTTGTTAACCTTCTATGTTAGTCAAATACTGCATGTTCTAATTTTTGTTTAGTTTATGTTCAACAAAATAAGCACCAACAGCTCAGTAAATCATGTGTATGTCTTGCGGTTCTCGAACCAGATGACAAAGGTTCGGATCTGTGTTGGACGTAACGTGACAACGTAATCCACATCTTCGACTGTTTCAGAGTTGGCAGCCTCTCCGCCAGGCGGCTCGTCATCTTTTAGAGTCCTATAAATAAATAAATAAATAATTGATAACACGTTAAAGTAAAAAAAAACACCTCTTTATAAAATACTAGCTGTACCCGGCATGCGCGTTTGTTCCCACTAGTTCGATTCATTAGTTCGATCGTCGAACTAGTGAGACTTTTTTTTCTCATTTGTTCGACCATCGAACTAGTGAGAATTTTTTTTCTCATTTGTTCGACCGTCGAACTAGTGAGATTTTTTTTTTCTCATTTGTTCGACCGTCGCACTAATGAGAATTTATTTTCTCATTTGTTCGACCGTCGAACTAGTGAGATTTTATTTTTCTCATTTGTTCGACCGTCGAACTAATTATATTTAAAAATAGTTCTACTACATTTAAATGTTTTACTAATTTCGTAATAAAATAAAAAAACGCTTGGTTCGTTAAAAAATATATATTCGTGTACTTATATTTGTACATCTATAGCATATCTTTGATCAAATAAACAGTTGAGAAACTTGATAAACTATATTAAGCTGGCTTCCTAACAAACTAAATAATAGTAATAGTAAATAAACAATACATACAGATTACACAAATCATCTTCATAAGTATCACCCGGAGGTCGTCCACTGTACATTACCTTAAATGCATCTATACCTACAGCACCTAGGTAGGTATGTGCATTAAAAACATTATAAACGTTTAGCTAAACACCCCGTCAGAAGGAGTATGGTTATAGTTTTTATTTTTATTTTGAGGGTAGATGCTGTTTGAGCCTGTTTAACTATGCAAAATGATGGATGTGTTATACTGGTTATGCGCTGCAGTTGCAGCTAAACGTTTATAATGTTTTTAATGCACATACCTACCTAGGTGCTGTAGGTATAGATGCATTTAAGGTAATGTACAGTGGACGACCTCCGGGTGATACTTATGAAGATGATTTGTGTAATCTGTATGTATTGTTTATTTACTATTACTATTATTTAGTTTGTTAGGAAGCCAGCTTAATATAGTTTATCAAGTTTCTCAACTGTTTATTTGATCAAAGATATGCTATAGATGTACAAATATAAGTACACGAATATATATTTTTTAACGAACCAAGCGTTTTTTTATTTTATTACGAAATTAGTAAAACATTTAAATGTAGTAGAACTATTTTTAAATATAATTAGTTCGACGGTCGAACAAATGAGAAAAAAATTTCTCACTAGTTCGACGATCGAACTAATGAATCGAACTAGTGGGAACAAACGGGCATGCGTTGCATTGCAATTTTTTCTACCTAGCACCTGCCTACTACCTACCTACTACCACTTAGGGGTATGAAAAATAGATAGTAGCCGATTCTCAGACCTAATGAATATGCATAAAAAATTTCTTAAAAATCGGTCAAGCCGTTTCGGAGGAGTATGGTAACTAACGAGAATTTTATGTATAAGATTTAAACATACATTCTAATAATTTTTGAAATCGATCTTCACATTGAGAAAAGCCTTTGCCCTGCAGTAGGACAGTTCAGGGTCAAAATAATAATAATCTATACTTATAATAAATCTGTAGAAGTGAAAATTCTGTACATTGAAAATATCAAAAAAATAAATGGCGGGGGGTGTTACTAGACCGACACCGAACCCAAAAGTGTGAAAAAAAAAATTTTTTGTCTGTCTGTCTGTCTGTTTGTTCAGGTATCACGCAAAAACTACCGGTTCGATTACGATGAAACTTGGTATAATTATTCTTTATTATCCTGGGCACCACACTGGGTAGTTTTTATCCCGGAAAAGTATAAACAATAAAAAACAAACTTAATTTTGCGGTTAAAAACTCATTGATAAGTTTCGTCATCCACGCGAACGAAGTCGCAAGCACAGCTAGTAAATAATAAGTGAATTAGTTTATGTTACCTCTTTCTCCTGCTGTTCACTGCTCTTCTGTCCAGGGCTTCTTTCTCCACGATATCCAGATCCTCCTCCTCAGAGTAGTCTTGGACTTCCATGCCGCTGTTGTCCTTGCGTTTTCGCGATCTCGGTATGTTGCTCTTTACTGGTAGCTCTAAAAACATAATAATAAAATAGTATAAAAAGATGCAACAAAAAAATCGTCTATTGTTGTAGAAATAAGAAAAAATATATACATTCACAATTCACATACGCCTTCAACAAAAAAGTATAAATATAGCACGATGAATAAGTATTATGTCATGCGAATGTTACCTACATGCAGGTCTTTTCTTTAAGACGTATGTCGTATAGCTTTATTGTAAACTAGCTGTGCCTGCGACTTCGTTCGCGTGGATTACGAAACTTATCAATGAGTTTTTAACTGCAAAATTAAGTTTGTTTATTCTTTTTTATACTTTTCCAAGATAAAAACTACCCAGTGTGGTGCCCAGGATAATAAAGAATAATTATACCAAGTTTCATCGTAATCGAACCGTTAGTTTTTGCCTGATTGATACCTGAACAAGAAGACAGACAAAAAAAAAATTCACACTTTTAGGTTCGGTGTCGGTCCAGTAACACCCCCCGCCATTTTTTTTTTTTATATTTTCAATGTAAAAAATTTTCACTTCTACAGATTTATTATAAGTAATATAGATTAATTTAAAATTCTATTATAATAATGATAATTTTATATTCCTCCTTTTCATTTTATTGATCAATTTCAAAAATTCTTAGTCTATTCTAACAGTGGTTTTTTTGCCACACACGGAAACCTCTCACTTTTTTGTACGCTGCGGCAAATTAAATCGCTCCTTATTTATGTTCTTTACAACTCAATCCTATTCCTAATTAAAAAAAACGCGTATTTGCGTATTGCAAATATTAAACTCACCTTTTAATTGCCCATCATCCCCCATCTTCTCCCTCGCTCTCCGTTCTTCCAGAAACTCCCTCTCTCCCTTATGTCTTCTCCCATCAGTTATAAAGAACGGCATATCAGCTGTCAAGCCCTTCCCTCTCCTCTTACCCTTATTCCTAAAGTACTTCCTCGTAGTAGGTTCCGCCTCGTAATCATAATCATTCTTATCTCTCATTCTGCGTGACTTCTTCTTCTTTCTAGATTTTTCTTCTTCGACAGTTTTTGTTCTGAACTGGCTTTTTGGTCTGTGTTTGTAGTACATCTCGTAAATTGATTTTGTGATGCCGTCGTCTGCGTCGTCTGATATTACTTCTGTAAAACCTTATTTAGTTGTTAGAAGATTAATTGTGAGAGAAAGTATGAAAGGTGAAGTGTGATGTACAGTGAAATTGATGTTATGTTATATGATTCTTCTCGAGTTCTATGGAAACTGCAAATCAATGATCATGAAAATCCCGTTCTTGAGTTATGTGGAACTGACTTTGTTTTACACATAAAACAATTTGTAATGTTTACCATCGGGTATTGTACTTAATAGGACATTTAACAATATCTTCTTCTTATCGAGTCGATCAATGGCAGTTAATTTTTTCCCTACCAGTATTCAGCCATGCACACGGCTTTTAACAATGTGATCATCAGCATACCTTGTGAAAAATTACACATGGCTATCTGATCTCCAACTAGACAGAGTTTGTAATACGGTAACCACACAACTGATATACTCACATACTTATATATTTCTAAATACATGTAAGTAATACACATGATAGATATATTACACCTTAAAAAATCTTGCAGCCTATGTTTCAGCCGTCAGGATCACTAACCACTAGGCCAACAGGCCAGTCTAATTATCAAAAGTACTCGTCTAAAAATATAACAACTGACCTTCAGGCTTATTCCTTTTCATAGTCTTGGCGCCCGCGCGTCTTCTCGGCGATCTCTTCTTGAGGTTAGAAGAGAAGTCCTCTTCAGAAGACACGACTTCTTCCGTGTCAGCACCCCAGTCGGGAGTCAGCTTGCTCGGCTTCATGCGGGCTAGGAAGCTAAGCTTTGGCGTTTTTTGGGTCACTGGAAGAAAGGATCGATTTAGTAATATTATACAAGGTGTTACCAAAAGGTTATATCTATACAAAAGGGGTGAAGAGTATATCTGGTAAACAGTAAGTTTGCAAAGTTTCAGGTCTAAATTAATTAAATAAACAGTTGATATCAAATTATTTGCACGAATTTTTCGAAACTAAAGGTACCTAATAGACGTGTCAGCGCACTACAACGGTCAATACATTACGTCACTCTTTAGATATATCGCTTCAGCGGTCTATTTTATTGTTATGTTTTTAAACTATTTAAATAAATAATATTTTTACTGAAGATGAAAAAGTCTTAAAAGTTTTCGTCGAAATTTAGAACTCTCTGCGAAATCTGTAACTACCTAGTATTTTTGTATATAGATAGAAAGAAAGCTTAAGTAAATTAAAAAAAAACAAAAAAACAAGAATAATTACATTATAAAAAAAACTTACCCAAAAACCTAAAAGGCTCAGCAAACTTAGTAGTATCATTAAACTCTCTATCAATAATTCTCGTAGTGACATCCGCCGTAGTTTCATTCAGCGGCAACTCCGTAGTCTCATTGAACCTTATCTCATCCATAAACGTGTCATTAATTATATTCTCCATGACATTCTCTGTTATATTAACAGCCCGCTTCTTTCTATCATAATCTGCGTATATAGGCATCTTGACTTTTGATCTGCTTTTGTCGCTGGCGAACTTTGGTCGGCGGTAGTATTTTTTTCGGGCGAAATCTTGTTCTTCATCAGAAAAGTGGCCTAGGAATAAAAAAAGCTAGCTGAATTTTATTTAATTACGATATACCTACTTATTTTCTTAAGGTACGGTAGATGGATACTAATTGTAGATAAAGACCTTTTCTTATGTAGAAAAGGAACGAGCATTTATCATATTTTTTACTTAGTTGCTGATCTGAGTAATATTAATTAAGAATTATGTTTTTACATGTATTGTCGAGCTATAAAAAATATATTAAATATGTAGGTACTATTTCTTCTTTTAAGCAGTAGGTAAGTAATTTAAATATAAATATTTTGTATTATATAAATATTTTGTATTATATAAATATTTTGTATTTTTATTTTTTATTTGTAATTATGTAATGGTAAAGCACTAAGAAGCACATATGCCTTAAGAAAACTCAGGTCAAATGCTTGTGAAGCCACCAAGTGGGGCCTGGTGACCTGTAACTCAGGTTTTTTTTAAACCTATCTCAGGCACCAGCTCTCACAAAGTGAAATTACAATACCTCAATACCTTCTCCTGTATATTGTGTCGAAATCTTTGTGAGAGGAAATAAATAAATATATTATTATATTATTATTAATTTGCTTAAAAACATGCACACATTTTCATCTGAATCTTGTTTATATTGGCGTAGTAAACACTTGTATTTTACCCAGAAACCATGGCTTACAAAGTAAGAGTCCTTAAATAGTGTTTCGCAGGTACTAAATATAACAGAAACTTAATTAAAATGTGGCGAGATAAACTCAACACCTTTAAACTTGACTGGACCCTGTTGGCCTTTGACAGAGCTACATGCAAAGAGGGAAGGGAGTCCTTTGCCCTGCATTGGGACACTAACGGCTAACGGCTCATAATATTAATTATTATATTATAATTTAGAGCGAGCACTATCCCACTGCATGGCAAAGGCCTCCCTATCATCTTTCCACTGGTTTCTATAGCTTGCTATCTGTTGCCACTCCTTTTTGTTTGCGTTCAGTTTATCCCTCCATAATAATTTAGGTATAAAGATTGTACCTACCATAGTTAGTACCTGAATCCTTGGTCTCCGCCGCTTTAGGTTTATCTTCGGTTTCCTCAGCGTCTTCTGGTAGAATACCATCGTCAGCACCACTGTACACGTATCTAAAACATAAATTGTACGTTTTAATATTATGTAAGGCTAAAGGGTTTGTTTGAACCTACTCATCTGATACTTTTTTTTTTGCCGGGTGAAAATCTAACGAGTTCAACCCACGTCGAGGGCACGACGTGGGGATATGTCAGATTTGCTCCGACCAAAAACACCCCGGTCCCGTCCTCGCCTTTGCTGGAGCCGCGGGATCGCTAATCTGACACATACTACCAGTCGGATTTTACTGCTATCATCCAGCCACTGGTTGGCCGCCAGGGTGGTCTCCCGCACCATCTGCAGGACCATGTTACCTGGTGCTCCAGTCTATCTGGCGTGCATCATCCAGCCACTGGTTGGCCGCCAGGGCGATCTCCCGCACCTACTGCAGGAACATGTTACCTGGTGCTCCAGTCCATCTGGCGCGCATCATCCAGCCACTGGTTGGCCGCCAGGGTGGTCTCCCGCACCATCTTGATGTTCATCTGTAGGAAGATCTTCTTCAGCTCGACCGTGATGTGTGTCGGCTTCGTGTTGTAGTCGTCAGGGCCGTCGCTCTTATCTGTTTTGAAGCGATCTGTAATAAGTTGGGGTTTAGATTGTCTTTGGAAGATGTTTTTCGTACCGGTTTTCAAGTTGTCACTAGCTCTGAGGTCACGGGTTCCTGGACGAGTCTATTTAGAAAAGCTCACACAACATAGAGTCGTCTTAAGAAAAAAAGAAATGAGCTCTAGGTATGTACCTAACTAGAATTCATGTTTTTTATTTGTTACTTTATGCAAGTTGTACACAAAAACAGTTTCCTTTTTGTCCAGTCAACCTAAAAACTTAAACTGCCATTGTTCGTGACTCTTTTCTATATTTTTGTTACCTACATCATACATGGCTTATTTAAAAAATAAGTTCAATGAATAATCTAGAGAATATCTTATTCACCATTCTTCCTATCATATAGATAGATCTATCTCTTATCATAGTTACCTCTAACAGGGTTCTCCAGTGTATTCTCCAACCGCAGCAGAACAGTCCCCGCCTTCCACGGCTCCAGGGTCAGGACCTGGATGTGGCGCGGCAGGCCGTGGAGTTTCAGGACTGAGTACTGTAAGATTTAATTATTTATGATAGATTTTGTTACAATTTTGTACATACTTGTTGAGATTTTTTAGAAACTGTTGTCAATATTGAAATATTTTCTTCATCCAAAAGGAAATGGGAATTTCCTTCTTCCAAAGGTAAATTAAAAGTTTCTTTGATAAACAAACAGTATCCAATAGGAATTTTAACTTTTCCGTGTACAGTTTAGGGTCATAAGTGTAGTTGCACCTCAACTTTTGTATTCTCTGTCTCACTGCTTTACGTGGGCATCTACTGAGTTTTTCTCAGTTGTAATGTCGTACACTAACTGTGTACGTCTAAATACACAAATAAAAACACTCTGTTTACTGTCACTTCATAAGAATGCCCTAATAGTACCTACTAGATTCACAGCATGAACCATTTATTTTATTTCGACATTATCTGATCAAACAATGAACTCACTCTCTTATTCCGAACGTTCTGCCACTTCCTCCTGTTCAGCTTCTCGCCAGAAGTGAGAAACAGCCACGGCTCGTACTGCCATTTCCTGGACGAGAGGGACATCCTCTCCGCGAAGGTTTGGTCGTCCACTGAAAGAATAAGCTTTAATTAGTAAGTAAATGCTTAATATAAGTAGAAATTATGTAATATATTATTTTTATTTCAATTCGATAATGTTTACGCGTTCCCGATATAAAGGGTCTTGATAGACGAACGGACGGACAATAAAGTGATTATCTTCTATGTAAAATTCTCGTGTCACAATGTTACTTACCATACTCCTCCGAGACGGCTTGACCGATTTTTATGAAATTTTATATGTATACTTATTCAGTAGGTCTGAGAATCGGCTACTATCTATTTTTTACCCCTAAGTGGTAGTAGGTAGGTAGTAGGCAGGTGCTAGGTGGGCAAAATTGCATTGCAACGCATGCCGGGTACAGCTAGTATTATTATAAGGGTTCGTTCGATTCACCAACTTCAAAAGACGAACGAGGTTTCTGTAATGTTTTTGTCGTCTATATCTCTCACAAGTGGTATCGTATCTCAATTATGTAACTCAAACTCGATTTTCTTCATTGCGTTCATAGGTCACCTTAATATTAAAATATCATGAGAAAACGTCTGGCACATTATAACTTAGTATCATAACATAAATAAGGACCGCCCAAATACGATCACCTCACCTTCTTGCCGATAATTGCCGAAGAGAATCCGATGCTTCCCCTTGATGACCAGGCCAACACCGTAAGCCTCTTCGTTCAGGGTTTCCTCAAGACCGAAGCCATCGTCTGTTAGTAGTCGTCTGTGAACCTAAAGGAATGGAAAGTTGTTTAAAATTGCGGTTCTGAGGTTAAAAAAAAACAAACAAAAAAACAATATATGATTTTGTGTTAGATGGTTCGTGATGTCCACTATATACAGGGTGTTAAGAAAACCCTGTCCGACCCGAAAGGGTAATATAGAGTTCACAATCCCATGCCCAAATTAAATATCAAATTTGGAAAATTCATGATAGAAACAATAATAATGGATTTCTAAATAACTATTTTTATAACCCCAAATTTTTCTAAATTTGAGATTAAAACAAAAACTACAATACCAATTTCGTCGGTATTTTTGGGGGCCTTTTGTTTGGTTATTAGGTAGCATCTGTGACGACGCCGAATATCTCTATCGACTTTTGAGAAAAAAAAAATAGTTTATAATTTTTTTTCCACATTTTTGTAATCAGATATCGATACCTAACAACACCTTCACGGATCGGACAGGGTTTTCTTAACACCCAGTACTATCACTATCATAAGAGCCGTTTACTCAGTAAACCGACTTCAAAAAGATGAGATTCTATATTATTCGAATGTATGTTTGTTACGTCATACGTGATAAGTCCAGCAATTTATTAAGACAAGTAAAAAAAAAAATTCCTCGAAGGTGTAAACGTAGAGGTGCTTTTTTATGTGTAATCTCTTTTCATGTCGTCTCTACTTTCATATAAATTGATTACTACCAGTTTGCCAGCTCTGAACACAACCTAACAAAATGGGGGATTGTCAATCCCCTCGATACCAAATGCAGGTGGTACTTACCATATGTATAATGTACTTACCATGAGCTCAATCTCGCCATCGTTATAAGACGTGCCTCCCTGCGTCCTGTCTGTCAGTACACACATCTCCACGCTAGAGTTGAGGGAGTGTATACAGATGCGTGACGTCACGGGGAAGTAGCAGGCTGCTATTGGCTTCTTTTGTTGCTGACCTAAGGGACAATATACAGGGTGTTACCAAAAGGGTATATCAATCCAAAAGGGGTGAAGAGTACTCCTGGTAGTAAGTATCTTTACAAAATATCAGCTCAAAATAAGTTCAAATAAATTATTTGACACTAAAAATCATAATTATAATACCACTGAAGCAATGTATCTTTAACATTTAGCAAAAATATCTTGACTCTCGAAGTGCGGTCAAATAATTGTTACGAAAAATTGGATATCAATTGTTTAACCAACTCATTTTGAGCTGAATTTTTGTAAACTGACTCTATACCAGATGTACTCTTCACCTCTTTTGGATTGATATACCCTTTAGGTGACACCCTGCATTCATATAATCATAATACATCATTTCAAATCATCACATCTCGTATAACCGTGTTATACTCACTAGCAGACTCGTTCCAGCAGGTCCTTCTCATCATCTGGCGCGAGTTGGAGTCGGTGAAGAACTCGCCGTTGCTGGAGACGTTGGAAGTGAACATGCTCACTACCTCCTTGCCGAGGTCAGTACTGAAGACAGATGAAGAGCTTTAACTCGTATACATTAAGTAATACATAGATAGTAGCCAGTAAAAAATATTGCACAACAAATCTCTCAACGGACGAATGTAATTTTTGCTTTTAGCGCTAACATACCTATTTGACATGACTTATGTATAAGAAACACCACCAACAGAATTATTCTCATATGAAACATGCGGGCATTCTTTCGAAAAGTCGATGTGCAATATTTATTTAATTGCCGGGTTCTGTTTTGCAAGATAAATATAAATTATGGATCATATTTATTTTTCGAAGACATGCCACAATAAGGTTTTACAAAATTTTAGAATTTTTATCAGCTGCTGGGGTCTCTATTGAAGTGTATCTGTCAATTTCCACTCATCACAGACAGCTTGTCTGTCATTTGTGAAAATGACAGGAATACCTACTGTGAGACAAGCAATCTAGCGGCTTTAAGAAAAAAGATGTACGTTATTTACCTAAGATTTTCAATTTTCAACCAGCAACGCTAGTATTTTGTTATATATTATGTAGCACAATTAAGGAGACTTTTGGTTTTGGATATACGGTCCACCATAGCACTGTGGCCTGACGTTGTTATGTTCGCAAGCGAATTTGAACTCTTACCCAATAGGAACAGGGCCTATTATCCACTCGAGCTCTACAAACTCTTCACCGCGGTACAGCCGTATGATCTGCGTGATCCAGTCTGTGAACCTCTGGCGGATCTCTTTGACGAGAGAGCCTCGGATTGTGTTGTATGTTACTTTGTCTGTTACCTAAGACAAGAGGTATTTTATTTAAGTTGGAAATAAAGGTACACATTTCAGGTACACATTCACTCAAACAGCACTTTTTGCAGTCGCAGAAGCTTTAAAGTGGCAGAAACAGCATAACACTTAAGTCATGTTGTTTCTGTCACTTTAGGGTTAAGTCATCATCTCCCGAGCCTTTTCCCAACTATGTTGGGGTCGGCTACCAGTCTTACCGGATTCAGCTGAATACCGTATTTTACATGGAGCGACTGCCTATCTGACCTCCACAACACATTTTACTGGGAAACAGTATCCCGTAGTAAGACTGGTTGTCAGAATTGACTTCACGACTGCCAAAGATCTATGTATGACAGCCGGGACCTACTGTTTAACGTGCTTTCCGAAACACGGAGGGGTCTCGGTATGTTAGAAATGATCACCCATCCACGGACCAACCGCGGCGAGCGCGGCTGAACCTGTATTATCGGTCAAACCGTACGGCTTACACTTAGCCACGAGCCCCTCCACTTAAGGGTTAAGTAAAAGGGATTAAAAGAGTCTTATCGTTAAACTTCGTTTAAGTTTACGCGTTAGGATCTTGTGTTAGATAAATTTGTTATCTGAGTACCAGTTAATTTTATAAGATATCCCTTGATGAAACTGGTTAACAACTTTTTAAAACAGCTGCTGCACTTTAGATTTAAAGTGTGTTCTGGTGTAAGATAAAAAAAAAAGAGATTGTGACAAGAAAGGTCTTTGAGCTTCGAAAGTTTCGGCTTGTAAATTAAAAAAAAAAAAAAAACTTCTCTTTGTAAATGGACTGTCATTCAACCCATCACACCTAATTATTAATCGTTCAGCTGTAACTTACAGGTGTAGGTCTCTGCCTATCCGGTCGGAAGCTGTATGCTCCAGATTGCAGCGTCTGCTGACCCTGGGCGTAGTAGTAGAAGTTCTGGGAGACGTCCACCCTGACTCCGTCAACATGCTGGATAGATTCTAACAGGCCGGTTGCCTTGTCAACTGTCACTTTGAGGTACTGGGAAGGAAATAAAAAAAAATAGGAAACCCCTGACAAATAATAAAGAATAGGGTAGATGACTGTCTGATTGTAATAAAAATGTAATAGACAAGTAGTTTTTATTTTATCAATTCATTAAAAAATACGAAGATTAACGCTTTGAAGTTCAGGAGTGGGGGCTTGTGACGTCACGGCTAAGTATAATTTTTGCTTAGACGTGATATCACGCAAAAATTGTACTCAATGTAAGTTCATAAATAAATTATAGAAAGAATTATCTTAATAACGTCACTTTTTACAAACAAAGATGCTACAGGCAGGCAGACAGAGCCTCTTTTGGGGACGGTAAAAAATAAAATATATACTTTTAATTTCTTTTTTATGTTCTTAATTATCTAGTAAATTTAAGTCTACTGTCATGCTTACCAGCTTTGAATAAACTTACCTCATTAGAAATAAATGGTATTATCTCTTGTTCAGCTTCTACTTTCCCTTGACTTGATTTTGAGAATTTCTTCGCAAATTCATTTTCCTCCTACAAAAAAAGTAAAGATAGTTACATCAAACATTAAAAAAAGTGAAAATGTCTATATTGGTCTCATGGTTCACTAACCATATGGTCATTAATCACTACCCTTACTGCTAAACCGAAGGTCGTTTGTTCGATTCCCACCCAAGACAGATCTTTGCGTGATGAGCATGACCATTTAATTTTGTTCTGTGTCTGGGTTTAATTTATCTATAAAGTTTATGTATTAAGAAATATTATATAAGTATTTTTATCAGTCGTCAGATTACCATAGTCCAGACTCTGCCTACTTTGGAATCAGATGACCGTGTGATACTTGAACCCAGATATAATTAATATATTCTATACAGGGTGTTACCGAAAGGGTATATCTATCCAAAAGGGGTGAATAGTACATCTGGTATAGAGTCAGTTTACAACATTTCAGCTCAAAAAGACTATTTTTTATAGATATCCAATTTTCTACATCTATTACACCTTACCAGTTGGTCCCTAACTGGTGCAATATAATATGCTGTGAATCCAAGAGGTGGGATATTCTCGGCTTCGAAGCACAACTCCTGGATGGCTGTAGAGGATCTGCCGGGAAGGTTGATGATAGCTGCTGGCAGCGGCACCAGCTGATATTCTACCTCTTCATCTGAGGAGTTTTGAAAATTGATTGATTTCTGATTATTGCTAATTGTATTTACGTAATTTAATATGGATTTTTGTGTGATACGATGGGTTTGTATATATATCCTTATGTAGGGTCAGTACAATAGTACAAAATGCTAAGCAGCATGATACCTAAATTGTTCCATATTTTACATGAGTCGCTTCTTTTTTACCATATTTCAAAAATAATTATTGTTTTAGTAAGCCGTTATTTATTTTTGTTTAGGAGGAGCCTGTGATAAAATAACCACTAGTTTAATATTTTTTATTGATTTTTGTATATTGGTACGCCATGTCTGTGGCAATATTTGTTTCACCGATAGTGTTTACGTTAAAGATGAAAAGGCTCGCTCATGTAAATTTCGCCTAAGATATTTCTTATATGACATTTATGTGTTATAAATAACTTAAATAACCTTCGCGCTCTTTTTTCATAAATAACTTTTGTTTAGGTATGTCTTGATTTTATAAGGTATCATGTGGTCAAAGCCCTACCATTAAAGTCCCTGATAGAGTAATGCAGAGCTATGGCGGGCAGTCGCACATGGTGGTAGGTCTTCACGCTCAGAGGGTTGTAGACCAGCAGCAGCATTGACTCCTGGTTCTCTGTGAACTGGAATATAAGCATTGTTAATTAATTGATAATAATTTGAAGCAATGTTATTTTGGGAATTAGCGCGAGTCGCAAACTGATTCACTCACGCATTATGCTTGTGACCACGGCCGGTATAACCTGGTCGAAACGTCAAGCTAAAGCAAAAAATAAATACTAAATTTATAAAATATAGATACACTTGTTAGTATCTAGGTGAGATCAGAAGAAATTCAATGTTCTGTATGAAAATTTACTTTCTTTTCGTGATTGTAGAACAATTACGGTATCTGAAGGACCAAAAATAACATTTTTCATAAGCAGGTTTAGATATAGGTACTTGTTTCTTTTCAATTGCCAACTTTTTTTAAGTCCTAACGACTGATTAAAGACTTACCCTGCACTGGCTCATGTTGAGCTGATGACAGATAACAAACTGCTGGTTGTTCTTAGTTCGACGGCTTCCGCCCCACGTCGGAGTTAAGTAACTGAGGAAAAATATAATTAAATATATGGCAGGTAACTAAGTAATTATGCAATGTAAATATAAGATCAAGAGAGAAATACAAATATTATTTATATAAGGTGCTATAAAAACATCTGCCACGGCTTTAATGGGAGGTAGTATTGTGTTTATAGATTACAATAGTATAGATAAATTATTGATTATTTATCATATTTTTTTTCATACAAAAAAAATAACGTATAAATTTGAATTGATTTATTGGTATAAAACCATCCCGTGTCCTAAGCTGTTGCCGCTCCGCACCGAATTCACGTAATTTGTGAACCACGTTACGCAGAATAGAGTCAATGTTAATTTAACAATTTTATTTTCTAAAATTTAATTAACTGTTCCGGGGTACGAAAGTTCTTCACTATTGTAATCTATAAACACAATACTACCTCCCATTAAAGCCGTGGCAGATATTTTTATAGCACCTTATATATGAAAATAGCTGCAATGAATTATTTGTACGCAATTTTTAATTTTTATCATTATTTTTTACCAAACTGGTCAATCGCGGCTCTTGAGAGAGATAAATAAAGGGAGAGTGGGGAGGCCTTTGCCCAACAGTGGGACATTACAGGCTCCTAATAATAATAATATTTTTTAATAGGTAGGTTTTAGATAGGTTTTTGTTTTATTATAATAAAAGTTCCATAGATTCTGAGTCTAAACATAAAAGATGTTTAAGAAATATACATTATGCGTAAGTTTATAATACCTGAGCAAATTAGACACTTTCTTGGTGCATGATTCGATGGCTTCACTTAATATTCTTATGAAGTCATTTGTTACATGCTGTTGACTCGTGCCTGTGTAAATAATTAGATTACGATTAATAAATTGGTATTTTAGAAACTAATTATTAAATGGCTTGAACAACTAAAAACATCACTTACTTTGGACCTCGGAACTTGAGTCATTTAACGTTTTGAAAGTGCCTGAAAGGCCTACTTGATGTAAAAACATTTTGATTCTCTCCATATCAATTGTCATTTATGATATTCATTAGTATTATTATTATGGGAAGGTTTTTGCATAAGTAAAGTCTACCTGTAATAGCATCGTGGTGTAGTACCAGGCTGACAGCATGTCTCAGTAGATGCAGCTCATAGGAGTCTCCTAAACGAGCGATTACTGTCAACTGTTTTACTACCTGAAAAACGTACATTTATTTAACTGACAACATAATACCTATACCCATGACTTAGGTTTCTTTTTATATTATGGTATATTTTATATTTTTATATTTATATTATGCTAGATGCACGCCCCATGCATGTTTTTTATAAAACTTTGTCCATACAATCAGGAACTTAACAAGGAAAATCGATTTGATGTAATCGTGAATTTATTGCGTGACTGCAAAGTCAGTTGTAGATTTGTTCTTATGCAGAAGGTTTTTGTTACTTTTCTGTTATTTAAAATTGAAAACATGAGTAAATGAGGTATTCTAGTGGTCAGGCATCTAATTTGAAACAATACCTACCTTTATAACATCTGTTATTTTGGTTAAATTTTAAGAGTCCCCGTCACTTAATTAAACAATATGAGATTGTTTAAATAGACTTAATGCAGTTTTTAACCGACTTCAAAAAAGGAGGAGGTACTCAATTCGACTGTATTTTTTTTTACATTTGTTACAACAAGCCTTTTGTTTGGGTAAACCGATTTTGGATGATTCTTTTTTTATTTGAAAGCTGGTTCTTCCCGTGTGGCCCCATTTTATGTAATTTTTTTTACCTTATTATCTATGGGAAGACCTTTATAAATGAATAAATCAATAGAGGTCCTTTTAATTTGCTTATAAAGACTTACTTGTAAGAACACATGGGCTCTCCTTGAGAAATACTTAAGGCCAGGTCTTGAGGTGTAGTACCCAGTCCAATAGGTTAAGGAATCACTGCCATAGGGTAGCTGATCTCCCTGAAAATATAATTTGTTTATTATGTTATTATTGGACCGACGATATCGTCAAAGTTGCGGGCACCCGGTGGATGCAATTGGCGAGTTGGCGTTCTAGGGGGGAGGCCTTTGTTCAGCAGTGGACGTCTTCTGGCTGATGATGATGATTATGATATTATTAATGAGGTAGATAACTGGATATAAATAGATGACACCTATATCTATAGTCACTTTGAAAAAAAAATAATGGAGGAATTCTTTTATTTTATCCTTTTTAAAATAAGCAAAGACGTAACTTTAACGGACTTTTTATACATAAAGTTTACTAGATATAAAAGCTAGTTTACTGGACCAATATTTCCCTTTTTTAAATCTTTGTATTGTAGTACCCACCTAGTTTTTGTTTTTAAGGACATAATACTGATAATTAATAATATGGTGACAAAAAGTGCATTGACTAATCTATACTTATAATAAATCTGTAAAAGTGAATTCTGTACATTGAAAATATCAAAAAAATTAATGTGCGGGGGATACTAGACCGACACCGAATCCAAAAGAGTGAAAAATAAAAATTTTGTCTGTCTGTCTGTTTGTTCAGGTATCACGCAAAAACTACCGGTTCGATTACGATGAAACTTGGTATAATTATTCTTTATTATCCTGGGCACCACACTGGGTATTTTTTATCCCGGAAAAGTATAAACAATAAAAAACAAACTTAATTTTGCGGTTAGAAACTCATTGATAAGTTTCGTCATCCACGCGAACGAAGTCGCAGGCACAGCTAGTTAGAAATATAAATTTAGTTTAGGATATTAAACCCTATTAAATATAAACTAAGTACCTTTTCAGTAAAAACAGCTTTATCCCTTCTTCCGTACAAATATATAGCTTTTAAATAACAAGATGGCGTCGAGTAGAAAATATTGATGTCCGACAAATTCGCTGGATGCGTTGTCACGTGACTGTAAATAAAAGAATAATGAAATTAAAGAATCAAAAGTAATGTAATGGAACAATAATTGGTTAGTAAGTAATTAAAAGTTAAACTGTTTAAGGTAATAAAAAAAAACACAAAAGCTACGTCGAAGCTTGGATACATCGCAATCATCAACTGTTTTTTTTTTTTTTTCTTTTTTTACCTAGCCTATGCTGTCCCACTGCTGGGCAAAGGCCTCCCCCAATTCCTTCCATTCAAACTTATCCCGCGCCGCCTCAAACCAGCCCTCGCGGTATGAGACTAGGTCATCCCGCCACCTCTTCCTGGGCCGGCCTCGGCGACGCCGTCCATCTGTTGGCTCCCATTGTGTACAGACCCTCGCCCAGCGGTCACTTTGCATGCGGCTGACGTGACCCGCCCAATCCCATTTAAGCCTGGCTGCCTTTCTGCCAACGTCGCTTATCCCAGTTCTGGAACGCAGCGTGGTGTTCCGGATTCGGTCTTGTCTCTTAACACCAAGAATGCTGCGTTCCATAGCTCTTTGGCAAACTCCAAGGCGGAACCTTTGTGAATCGGTAAGTGACCAGGTCAATCATCAACTACGTCCTTATATTTTTTCCGGGTTGCTTTTCGCTTTATTGCGCCAATACTTATAGGGCACCACATAACACATAGTTTTCCTACTCCTTTGGCAAAAAAGCTTTCTTTTTCTTAGTACATAAGGTTTTGATCCTTGTGAAAAAAAAAATCTCTTATCTTACTTGATCAACTTATCCATGTTCATGAACCAGTTAGCAGCACTCTGGTAGGTGAAGTCTCCGCCCATCGTCACCATGATATTGTCGTGGTCGTAGTATTTAGCTTGTCTCTCTATTTGGGAGATGAAGTCGTTTACCTAGAACATTATTAAGTATTAGGTACTGTCCAGTTCTACATGCATACAAATACATCTAATGTCCATACAAAATATAAAAAAGAAATATCTTCATTGTAGAAAAAATGGTGATACGTTTAAACATGACTTAGAACCATGTCAGTCACGTCAACTTTGGAGCAAATAAAACCGCACTACAATCGGTCCGTTCGTTTAGAAGCTACGATGCACAGACAGACCGACAAAAACACAAACGTATTAATCTCATGATAATTAACAACTTGTTTTGTATTTAAGTATTTTTGAAAATTAATCAGATTCTGATCAAACAAACTATGGGTCAATTGTTACATTTTAAAATGTAACAAAACAGAATTGTTACATTTCTTTTTTTTTTTTCCCAAGACCACCGTTTTGTCTCTTTTGTAATAGTATAATAATAATAAAAAAACTTACCCTCCTATCAGCATTGTATACTTTGTTATCAGGATCATCAATAATGGGCTCGTCGTTACAGAGGAAGTCGAAACAAAACCCGTCGGGAGCGTTGTACAGGTTGAATAGAGTGTGCGTCATTATGTCTGACATTTTACCTGGAAATAATAGGTATTTTATTATAGAAATATAACTTAATAATAATAATAATAATATCCTGGGACAAATCACACACGGTTATCTGATCCCAAGCTAAGCAGAGCTTGTGTTATGGTAACCAGACAACTGATAAACTTACTTATATATTTCTAAATACATACATATTATAGATAAATTACACCCAGACACCAGAACAAATGATCATGCTCATCACACAACATTTGTCCTGGGTGGGAATCGAACCCACGACCTCCGGTATATCAGTCAGGGTCAACTTATATAAAGTAACTATGTATATTTTTTATTAGCTCTTCATTATGGGGTCATTAAAGTCTGAAACTAGTCAGTCATATCCTCGTAAAAGTCTTATCAGTGCTTTTAGCCGTTTCAGATGAAAAGAAACAAAAAAAAAAATAGATGTATCTAAAGATTATAGAAAATAATACAAAGAGAATGGAATCAAAAATGCAATAGCCCCTGAGTTTGTTTGAAGATTTCTTAGCAGGGTATCAGAAAGTGACAAATTCAGGGTGTTTATAAAAGGTGATATCATCTGCAAAAGAAATATCACTATTATTCTTTTACGAATTCTAAGTTAATATACATTGTGTTTATTTTACCTAAAACATCGCTTCCTCTCCACATGAATTCCATTCTATCTTCTTCAATCATGGCTTCCCTTTCCTTGTGGTCTACACGACCTGTTGACACATTAATATAAATATATAAGATTGAGAATGCTGTACAAACAATTCTTCAGCGCCGCAAATTAGTACATTTATTTGCTGGTAACAACGTGAAAAGGTAGTAACGTGATGTTTAAAAGTACTACCTATGGGCTATGACCAGCCTCAAGAATTTTCCGAAATCAACTAAGTAGTTTACATTATTTCTGTACAATTGTATAGGACCGTAAAACAGTACATTTAGTAGTAGCAATGTAAAAGGTAAGTTACGTGATGTTAAAAACTAACGGGCTATAACCTTCCTCAATAATGTTTCAAATCGGACTAGTTCTTAGAACAAACTAACATTTTAGCTTTAACACACGTAAGTATAAAATGCTTTTTGTTTAACAAAAAGCTGTATATTAAATCAGGCTACAAACTTTTCGATAAATATTTTCCCAGTAGTTCATAGTTCCAGTTCGCATTCTTATATTGTCTACCTTCTTTGTACTTATGTTTCGAATACTAAGCCAGTGTATTTCTCATTTTAAGAAGTATAGGTGTTACTCTAATGGAGTTAATAATGAATATTCTATTCGATATAAGCTTACCTATGAACAGTCCATCGAATCCCATCTGAGCCAGCAACGAGACCTGTTCTCTCGTGTGTCCGTACGTGTCTATCTGCCACGCAGCCTTAGGCTTGCCACATGGACCTAGCGTGTCGTTCAGTTTCCTGAAAAAATAACAAAAAAAAAACAACTTCAAAACAAGTCTTATATTTTTTTCTCATGGATCCCACTATTAACACTAGACCAAAATGGGACTACACAGGAAGCACCAGCTAACAAATAAAAAAACAAATCAAAATCGGTTCAACCAGTCAAAAGTTCTGTGGTAAAAAACATAAAAACAGTCGAATTGACATCCTCCTCCTTTTTTGAAGTCGGTTAAAAATTTATGTTCATTTAGTATTTTTTTCCATTTATTATAAAGATTGTAACTAACCATTGAAATAATTAAATGAAGGGAGTAATTTTTTAAAACTAAGTACATGCGATTGCCAACATTTTTGTCCAACATTTTTTTTATTGTCATAAGGCTACTTCATGAGTGTGAGTATCTATCTATTCATTTATGTATCCTAAAATAGTATACACTAAGCATATTTATATACCATACCTTTAAATATGTATTTCTGTATTTTTATTTTTATATCTATGATCAATACTACATTCGATCTCACTGCTCCTGCATTTAGTATAAAGTAAAAATAAATAACGATTATACAACAGTATCAATTATCAAACTAACTAATTTTGAGCTGAAATTTTGTAAACTGCCTCTATACCAGGAGTACTCTTCACCCCTTTTGGATAGATATACCCTTTCGGTAACACCCTGCATTTGCTTTGCAAACAAACATCTATCAAAAAATTTGATACAATATTGTTAGCCTATTGTAGATGCTCGCATAGATTGGAAGGGGAGGCCTTTGCCCAGCTGTGGGACAGAATAGGCTAGGAAGTAGAAGTTGCTCACCTCAATCCCCAAGTATACTGATCAATAATATGCAGGTAATCGGGGGTGGCCTCATCGTTGTGCACCCAGCCGCCGCCGGCGAACTCCACGCGGCCCTCCTGGACAAGGGCCCTGAAGGTGGCCCTGGTCGTCGGCCGCTGCTCCTTCCACCAGCGCCAGAAGTAGGCTGTCTCCGAGAATGTGAACCTAATACATTATGAGCGAAAGATAACTCTAGCACTTAATTTATTCTCTTCGTTTTTTTATTTCTCTATTGCAGTTGTTTCGACTGTTTTCAAAAAGCGTGGCACGGAAGGCACACGTTACGTGCGAGAGTCGTACGTCTTACGGTGAACTCATACCTATACGTATTTTAGCTATTAAATATCTAACATAGTCAAATGTTTACAAAATAATTAATGTTAGCTGTCTTCGTATGTTTACCTAATAACGCTAAAGCAGAAAGTTGCCATTACATAACAAAAGGCGCTATCATATTATACAGAATGGAATAGAAGGCATAATCTGAAACTCTTTTCATTAATAAAGAACAATGGAAAAACATGAAAATATGTCAAAAATAACGGAAAAAAGCTATTTATCCACAAGGAGACTGCCTCGTTGGCCTAGTGGTGCTAAGCGCGACTGCTACGCTAGAGGTTTTGGGTTCGATTCTCAAGTCGACCAAGGTGTTATTGGGTTTTTCTACGAAATTCTCAGTAGCAGGTCGGAGTTTGGATTTGTGCCCGGTTAGTGGCAATAGGCTCGCCCCCTATTACATGGGACCTATACATACCGGCGAACTGTGGGTGTACATTGGTACACCTCTACCTAACCCTTCGGGGATACAGGCGTGATGGTATGTTTATGTTTTATCCACAAGGATTAAAAATCAATTACCTAGTGATTTACACTAAGAAATATTTTTAGAGCACACAATACATATGCTTGAATTAATAATTATTGACAATTTAGAGACATTACAAAAATTACAAATAGAGAGAATATGAGAAAAGTGCTAAATGCATCATTCTTTATTTATTATGTACGCTATCTATCGATGTTAAAATATTATTTTCTTTAAAGTTCTGTAATCTACACAAAGATGTGGTTTTCCGTCTTAATTTAAAAGAGAGAAAATTGTGTGGTCGCTCCATGTAAAATACGGTATTCAGCAGAATCCGGTGAGACTGGTAGCCGAACCCAACATAGTTGGGAAAAGGCTCGGGAGATGATGATGAAAATTGTGTGAAATACCTTAAAAGTGTAAAGTTCGTATTAATTAAAAATACCACTTACTTCCTTCTCTTATCATGAAGAAGTTCGGAAAGCACGGAGTGGTATATCAGCTGAACATTAGCCGTACTGATAGTCGTTTTAGCTGAAAACAAACATTGAGTTAATGTTATTATGTAACACGCTATAAGAAAATGTACCTTACTGCTCTGAAATTAAGGTCTATCAAAGATAGTCCATGAAATAAGTTATATCCTTTGCTTTTTGAGATGAGAATGTCGTACAATTCAATAATATCTAATACTGACTTGTGTCGTGATGGTCTAAAAGTTTAGTGACGAGAATCTTATTCACAGTGTAGCAGGTTCAAACCTTGGCTAATATTAATTCATGTTTTAAAGATCAAAAGGTTTGTTTTAGGTATGACTGAAACAGTATAAAAAAGTGAAGAACCTGTATTAAAAAAATCGGTTCAGCCAAACGCGAGATAATCGCGGACAAACATACATACATACATACAAACATACAAACATACAAACATACATACATACAGGTCAAACTGAGAACCTCCTTTTTTTTTAAAGTCGGTTAAAAATGGAATGGATCAACGCAAGTGAGCAATCTGGTGATCAATACTCTTTCCTTCTCTGTAACTTCAACTTTGCCCAGCAGTGGGACAATATATTATATACTTACTGCCATAGTAATATTCATCGAATGTCTTCACCCAGCCGGCGTCCATGTGTGAGTGTGGGATCAAATGGACGTTTAACGCCCCATCCCTTGTTTGAGGGCATTGCTGGAAAATAAAAATAAAAAAAATTAAACGCGTAACAATGTAATGACCGAAGTTCGGTAAGTAATTAAAAAACTAGCCAAGTGCAAGTCGGACTAGCGCACGAAGGGTTCCGTACCACCGTCGTATGAGAGCCCCCCTTAAATATTCATTTTATGTGGTTTTTAGTATTTGTTGTTATAGCGGCAACGGAAATACATCATTTGTGATAATTTCAGCTTTCTAGCTATCACGGTTTATGAGATACAGCCTGGAGACAGACAGACGGACAGACAGACAGCGGAGTCTTAGTAATAGGGTCCCGTTTTACCCTTTGGGTACGGAACCCTAAAAAATATATACTAGTTTGCAATGGTAATGAATTTAATACGCCTTTCATCAGACATTGGAAAATACTTAGCCGATCATATCTCGATAAGTAATAAACCGATTTTGATGAAACTTGCACAGTTATCTAAATTAAAACAAACTTAATCTTAATATAGGTAACAAAGTATAGGAATACTTAATTATTGTGTGCCAAAGTTTAAATAAAGATTGTGAGATTATTTTTGTAAGATATATACATTTTTAAGTTAGAAGTTAATCTAAATAGAAAAAGATGCTGAAGTAAGAGAAGAAAAAGTGTATAAACTTACCTTATATCCACATTCAATTTTACTTTTCACCGTACAAACAAAACTCGACCTTATCAATACAATAACTAAGACATAAAATATACTATTCATTATTTTATACTAAAAATAAACAAAAATATATTCAAGAATAAATCATGAATACATTTTAAAACTCTAGGTACTGCTGAATTCTTTTTATATTTTTATGTTAAATATATATAAATTTATTTTAAGTTAAATATAAAATATGTAGGTTAAGTTAAGCGGTTTGTTACTATGGAAAGTGGGTTCAAACTGCCGGTAAGTTTAATCCACTGGTGGAGTTTGAAACTGACCCATGTTTACAGTAAGGCAGTATTCATACTTCAGTTAACTTATGACCTGACCTACATTACCCTGGTTAAAGTGTAGACCTTCTCTTAAAATATAAATTTATTATTTTTTACTCCCGACTCAAAAACAGGAGTTTTATAAGTTTTATGTTTTCTTTTAGTTTCTTCTGGACGAATAAACGGAATTTGGAGCGTTCCTTTTTTATAGTTTATTCGTTTAGGAGCTACGCCACGGACAGATACACAGGCATACACAACGACAGGTCAAACTTATAATACTCCTATTTTTGCGTCGGGGGTTAGTAAAACTATAACGTTTTCGTTATGTTATGGACACTGCCTATCCCCCTTACGGCTCCGTTTCAGGTTAACATAACATTTCTCGGTGTGACAAAACATTGGGAAACCAAACAATACTCTTTCGCACGGCTGAAGGTAATCAACTTAATATGGGGTAGGTAGGATTATACGAGATTCTTGAGAGAAATAAATAAACTTTACACGGCTCTGAAATAATGTCAGAGAGGTTAGCAGACAATTTTCTAGCGAATAAATATATAAATAATGTATTTTTCTATACAAGCTTTTAAATCAATTTCAAAATACTCGTGAAGAGCAATTAGAGAAACGGAAACACGATGTTATTGGGTCTTAGTTACAGAGTCCCTATGGCCACCTTTTGGCTTCATCAGACCAGCTCAAAAGTACCATTATAATATTTTAAAAACGTTTCAAAGGTAAGTTAAAAAAAAAAACAACTTAAATATGTAATTTTTAAAACCACGTTTTTTTTAATGTAGCTTATAACTATTGGAATATAAACTGATTTTTATAAAATATAGGTAAGAACAATAATAATCACGTAAACTTTAAAACAAGAAAAAACAGCATCGCAATCCATTTCACAGGCACACAGAACGACAAGTCAAAATTACGACACCCCTCTGTTTTCGTCGTGGTTAACAAAACTTCAAACCCGCTCCCCTTTAAATAGGTATACAAAAAGCCACCCACATAACTATTCCGCCAATTTAATATTTCATTGTGTATGTATGTATGAGAAAGAAAATAATAATAATTAAACTGTATTTCCGGTTCCCGCCATAGGTTGAAAAATAATAAATTGTTATAACACAATCCAAATACTCGTATTATTGGAAACTAATTAACTTGTTTAGTTCATTAAAAACCGTATACCTAGATCGATCAATTTTAAAAGTTAAATACCTACCACTATTTTAACCTACAAGCGACCCGCCCCGGCTTCGCACGTCAACCCGGAATTTCTGGGCTTTTCTGTACTATAATAGGTATGTATTATTGTAAATATAAACCTTTCTCTTGAATCACTCTATCTATTGCTGAAAATTGCATTAAAATCTGTTGAGTAGTTTATTAGGTATAATACAAACAAAAAAAACTAACTTCAAAATAAGTCTTATTTATGTCTCATGGATCCCACTGTCAAAACTGGACCAATCAATGGGACCACACTGGAAGCAACAGCATTAAAATAAAAAAAAAGAATCATCAAAATCGGTTCACCCAGCAAAAAGTTTTGTGGTAACAAACATAAAAAATAATACAGTCGGGTACTACCTCCACTTTTTTTGAACTCGGTTAAAAATAGCTCTTCTTGCCCATAGAAGTAAACTATCTTCGACAACAAAGGGCATACAATAAATAGAAAAAAAAATGTCTTCCTTATTATAAGTACAAACAGTATTGTTCAAAGACAATATTAATCAGAGATTAACCTTCAATATTTATAATTATATTTCATGACGCAAATAACTCGGAACTTTAATGTTTACTGTAAATTGAAATGACTACTTCCGGATCCGTTTGTGGCCGTGTTGATTTGACTATCTTTTATTTAAATTAATTGTTTTAATGTTTACAAGAAGTATACAAGTTTAGCTATCATAAATATTTCCTGATAAGTATATTGTTTAATTAATTAATTTTATTTTTTTGTTATATTAATGTTATAATTTTTTCCAATATTGTATAATTTTGTATTTAACTTTGTTGTTTTTTGTTTAAATTCCACTACTTTAAAATTTGTATGTCTCACCATAGACAAAACATAGCGCTCTGTAAACCTATTTGTAAGATCTGTATTTTTGTTGCCTACCTATGTTTTACAAATAATAAAATGATTATGATTATGATTATTGGAAGAAAGAAAGAAATGCTATCCATTCAACACATTAAAATGTAATGATAGCGTATTTGCATTTCAAAATAATCAAATCTTTAAAACTCACAAGTATTCGATCGATGATAGCAAGAAAATAACACTTCAACCGACTTCAAAAAGAGGATGTTCTCGAGTCATCTTTTCTTTTTTAGTTTGTTTTTACTTGATATTTACCAGTTTTAGAACGATTTAAAAAAATATTATTAACATCAATAGGGTTGTCACATATAAATTGCAACAAAATGAAACAAAAACAATTGTTTAGTTTTTTTTTATTTGAATTAGTTTTTATTTAATTTATGTGCAATCATTTTTTAGCCTTTCCTCCAAGCTGTGTTAGGTTCGATGTCCTGTCTGATCAGAAAAAACTGAACACCAGTATTTTACTTTAGAATTCGCCATATTTGAAGGTCGTTACCTTTCTATAGATATTATATTACTCATTGCTGTTAACCTCGGGCAGTTACTTGGTTAAATTGTCATCTTTGAATTTATTTCGAAAATATTTATAGTTGTTACTTTGATATACTAGCTTTTTGCCTGTCGTCGGCTGAGTGGTCAATAATTTTAATAATATTTAGTTTGTATTTAAGTACTTTAAATAACGTCAGTCATTGTTTAAACGCATACAGGTAATAAAAGTAGTTCCTCAGTCCTTTTTTAAAGTTGAAACTTCTTTTTTCCGAGCCTATGCTGACCCACATAAACTGTCTCGTTGGCCTAGTGGTCCAAGCGGGACTGCTACGCTAGAGGTCTTGGGTTCGATTCCCAAGTCGACCAAGGTGTTGTTGGGTTTTTCTATGAAATTCTCAGTAGCAGGTCGGAGTGTGGATTTGTGCCCGGTTGGTGGCAATAGGCTCGCCCCCTATTACATGGGACCTAAACATACCGGCGAACTGTGGGTGTACATTGGTACACCTCTGCCTAACCCTTCGGGGATACAGGCGTGATGGTATATGTATGCTGACCCACAGCTGGGCAAAGTCCTCCCCCAAGTCCAGTAAACTATTGACATACCAATAAAAACTGTTGTGTAGTAATAACACAACAGTTAACAGACAGACAGATAAATAAAATATACGTATATATATTAATATTATTAATACTTATACTAACACATTGCTAAATGGAAGCAAAATCCGTATTGCGCCGACCTCATTGAATATAATTGAAAACAGGGCAGGGAGATGACAATTATGCATAATTTTTACTACAAAAGATACAGCATTTCAGGATACATAGTTTATAAGGGTACAATTACAATGAACAAAAAAATATATAATTTTGTATCAAAAACTGACCTGTTAGTCTAGTGGTTAGTGATCCTGACTGCCAAGGCTTGATAGCCGGACGTCGTGGGTTCGCTTCCCAGGTAACCCTGACTGGTAAAAAGGAGGGTTCGATTCCAACCCTTTCCGACCCTTTCACAAATCTTTGTGTGATGAGCATGATCATTTGTTCTGTGTATGGGTGTAATTTATCTACGATATGTATGTAATTTAAAATATATAAGTATGTTTATCAGTTGTCTGGTTGCAATACAGGCTCTACATAGTTTGGGATCAGATGGCCGTGCTTAAGTAGTCCTTAGATTTATTTATTTCATCATCTGCCTATCCTTTTCCCAACTATGTTGGGGTCGGCTTCCAGTCTCACCGGATTCAGCTGAATACCGATTACAGAGCGACGGCCTATCTGACCTCCACAACACATTACTGGGTAACACAGTATCCTATAGTAAGACTGGTTGTCAGAATTGACTTAACGACTGCCATAGTAAACCGTCTATATACGTCCCACTGCTGGGCACAAGCCTCTGCCCATATCAGAAGGAACGAGCATTGATCACCACGCTTGCTCACTTGCGGATTTGCGATTTCAAACTCCAATTTTTGGAATCCAAGTTTCCTCACGATGTTTTCCTTCACAGATATTCTGTAGTGTCTAGAATGATTAAGAAAGTACATATAGCTTTGAAAAAGCCACTTGCCTGGGTTCGAACCTGCAACAAATCCGTTCATTGAACCGCTAGGCCACCACGAAATTAACGAATGCCTACGATTTATTTGTTTAAAGTAATATATTATGTACTTATACATCAGCCACTTTAAAGAAATAATGACCGTGCTTTGGGATTATGAACCTTAATTCAATGACTAACAGTTCAGTTTCCATCACATTCAAATTACTTTTAGGCCCTTTTCGGTAATATTTGTCATTCTAAAATGAACTTAAACACATGTTGTCAAAGTTGATAATTGCGTAATTAGTAATAACGTTTAATTCTCTTTCCAGATTGGCTTTAGTATAGTTACTAGTTGACCGTGATATAAGCTAAGGCCATGGGAACTAGATTGCGTTTTCGCATAGTGGGTGTTTAAACATAATTTGTGTCTCAACGTATCATACAACGTAGTCATAACCTATCTTACAAGTAATACTTGTAAGAAATACTTATTTTAATTCAGGGCCTCGATTCAGCTATTTGAAATGCATGTCAGTGGTCGGTCAGTGTACTTGTTATTGTGCCTAATTTTCGTATTCTAATAAGCCCACAATAAAATTTCATTGAACTCTCGAAGAGAATGACAGTTAGCAGAATGCCAATTATCGTAAAAATGACCAAATGAAGCAGGTCATTCGGTCAATTCAAGCGACTCTTAAATAGCTGAATCGAGGCCCAGGAAGTGCTGCAGGGTAGGTCAATAGTATTCCAAGAATTTGTAATTTAGAGTATTTATTTTTCTGTTATTTGTTATAATATTATTTACATAAGTGTGTGTTTGTTTGTTATTTGTATAAGAAACATGTGTTTATCGGAATTTATATAACAATATCGAATCAAATCAAATAAATGTTAAACATAAGTATAAAACACATTTACAAGATCTTAAAATTAGACGGAAAGCTATGTTGTGGGCTGCAAGGAACAGTTTTTTCGTTTAATATTTAATTTTAAACGGACTTATTATTGGTTTTGTACTTCCAATTTACAATTTTACCTAAGCAAACGAACTTACCCACATTGTAAAATAAATAATAATCCAGCCTATAAACGTCCCACTGCTGGGCACAGGCCTCTTCCCATATTGAGAAGGCACGGTACGATTGGCGATTTCAGATCCCAATTTTGGAATCCTGGTTTGCTCACGATGTTTTCCTTCACCGTTTGTCAGAAGTGTCTCAGTTTGTCACAACTTTAAAAAAGCCACATTGGTACTTGCCTGGGTTCGAATCTGCAACCATGTGCATACAAATCCGTTCATTTAACCGCTAGGCCACCACGACTTATGTAAAATAATAATTAATTAGCCTTAAATGCAAAAAACCTTAGACCTTTTCTCTAGCCTTCAATCTAGCCATATCTAACCTCAATTTCCGGCCACCGGAAGTGTAATATTGCGAAATAGTCTAACATTACATAATAATTAATGTACGTTATGTTATTAAGAAGTCAAGGTCACTTATTGACGTCAATTGGTGACATATAACCTTAGAGGATAGTTAAAAACTACAGAGTGCACATCAGGGTATGAACCGTGAGCAGTATGAACTAGTTTCGTCGTAAAAATAGTGTCGAAACAGAGCGTGCAGTTTTAGAAAAATAGCTCATAATTCTTACAAAAAAAAACGACTTCAAAATAAGCCCTCAATTTATTTCTTATGGATCCCATTGTCAAAACTGGACTAAATTGAAATGGGACCACACTGGAAACCAGCTTTCGAAAAAAAAAAGAATTATCAAAATTGGTTCACCCACTCGAAAGTTATGAGGTAACAAAAATAAAAATCCTCCACCCTTTTTGAAGTCGGTTAGAAACCTAATCATATCGGAAGCATCGATATTTTCGCATAAACGTCTGTCGTTGCACAGAAAATAACTTAAATCAGTAAACGAATGTACTACATACGGCCAAAAATGTGCTTACTCGGCGCAATGGGTTTTTAGCGTCACTTGCACTCTATAGTTTAAAATTTTTAATATCTATGGCTATGACTGATAGAACTTAATATATTATGTTTTATGTTAATTAGTTATTAATGTTATATATGCACTATTTATGGTTTTCAAGTAACTATTGACAAACGATAGAAAAAAAAACACGAGGATAGGTCACATTTAAATTAATTACTCATAAATGTAAAAAATAACATTTTTACTTCGATCTTATATGTGACTAAGATAAACCTTATCGAAGATAAAAATATTTTTTGAAATCGGTCCACTATTTCCGGAGATATCGTGTAACAAATATACATAAGAATAAAGAACCTCCGCTTTTTGAAAGTCGGTTAATATTTGGAATCTGAAATTACCAATATGCATATGACCAAGCGTGGTGATCAAAGGTCATTCCTTCTCTACATGAGAAGAACCCTTTGCCCAGCAGTGGGACAATAAAACATAATGGTTTTTTATCAAACTTAAAAAGAGATTGTACTTAAAATTCTGCCCACAAGGGGAATGAACTAAATACAATTTATTCTGTAAAAAAAACTACTTTTGAACAAGTATTTGACCTCGTAAACAAAAGGTAATTGTAATAAGTCGAAAACAAAAGCTGGTTAACATAAAAAGGAATAAAACAATAAAAACAACTTTTAAGTAAATAAACAATAACTTTTTGCAAATATTAAAAAGTACATTAAAATCAACTGCACAAATATGGAATTGTAAAATAAGTGCACACAACTACCACTGCCCAATTTTAATTATATGTAATAATAAAAAATAAAATACAACAACATCAAACAAAGTAAGTAGCAAAAGCACGCGTGTTATGGAATCACAGACAACGAAGTTACCATAAACATTCAGACTCTAGACGATGTCGAAAAGAGATTTTCTACAATTCCGGGGATCGAAACCGGGACTTTGGAGCTAGAAGCTAGCGACATCTTTAAAAACTGGCGTGTACGCCACTCGACCACAGAGGTCGTCATTCACACTGTATTGAGATCTGACTAAGCAGTATCCCTTTAACTAATTGACAGAATTTTAGCCACTTAGCTGTGGTAAATCAACACAATATTATAGCCGAAACTAATGACTTAATGAGCACTTTTAACCATTAGTTTTGGTTTTAATATCTAGAAATATTATATAGCTTTAAAAAAAAAATTTACTAAACAATTTATCAATATGACTGTGTGGGTATACTTGTAGTGGAACACCAAACAAGAGATGGATTGTATAGAGTATAGTATATTATCTATGGATAGTATGAAAGAAGATATGAGAAAGGGTTGAATGCTGAGATGACGAGTTGTAGAGATGAATGGAAGCGGAACACGCATTGCACCGACCACAAATAAATGGGAACAGGGCAAGGAGATAATTTTTGAAACAAGTGTTTTTTTTTTGTCCAAAAACATAACATAACATACCATCACGCCTGTATCCCCGAAGGGTTAGGCAGAGGTGTACCAATGTACACCCACAGTTCGCCGGTATGTTTAGGTCCCATGTAATAGGGGGCGAGCCTATTGCCACTTTTTTGTCCAATACCTAATGAAATATTATTTATATGGAATTGTATTTTTTTTTTTTGAGTGGTCACCCATCCAAAGCGCAAAAAATTAATGGTAAGCGCAGCTTAACCTTTAACTCTCCTGAAAGCCTCTTAAATCAAAGGTTAATACTAATAACTAGGGAAATACAATAACTATAGTAAACAATATTTTAAGTAGATATCATGACGCATGTCACTAGCCTTGGTATTCTGACAGTTTGGACGTAGGTAACCTGTCTATATTGAAATTGAGATCAATGTTGGGCACACGTGTTCAAATTTGTAGATAGGTAGACTTTAGGCTGCCCGCCCACGTCCGATAATCGGTGGCCCATTTTTTGTAGGAGAAAAATAGAACACGTACTAAAAAAAGTAGGACAGAAATCAAATCGGCGCATCGCAACCGATCTTTTCTCTCTTGTGTTCAAAAGCCAAAGACAAATCTTCCTCTTTATATTCATGAGATTCTCTCTGTCCATGACGTGCTGCTCCCTCGATAGCCATTAGGCAAAGCGACGGACGTAGGCGTTGATTCGACCACAAAATCGGTCCTAAGAATCGGAGGAAAAATCGGCCCGATTATCTGTCCTACAAAAAGTCTACATGGGCACCCTTGTAATAAAAACTATATGGATTATTAGATCTAACATAAAAATTTAGTCTCATATTTTTATTGAAAAACTAGTTTTTCATAATATGAGATTTTTCTATGCAAAATATAGGGGCTTTTAAAATTTATTTACAATCATTTCAAACAGAAAATTATTAATTACCATTTAAAATACTAATGAATATTATTAATTGGCGAAATAAATAGAAGAAAAACTAGCCACAAAATTAAAACTTCTGTATTTTTGAAATAAATAAATAAATCCTTTATTTACAATTCAATACTTTAATCTAATACAAGAACAAACAAAGACTAAAATTAAATCTTATATAGATAAATAAAACTAACACGCGTCAAAATACTCATCGTCATCCTTGTCAATGGCGGGAAAGGTGCCCAGAAGGCTGGCAGCATTGCCACGTTGAATGGCTATAAATAAATAAAATAACTTTTATTTGCCCAAAATGTAGGTACATCAAAGATGGATAAGTCAAACAAACAGTACATTTTGTCGCTTTACGACATGCAAATATCAAATTTCATTAATTAACCTATCTTACGAGTACAATTACGACACACATGCAAGTTTACAATTTTATTTATTTTAAAAAATCCGATATCGAGTAGAATGATTTTTCCTATCAGCCACATTTAAAGTTTTTTTCTAAATCTATTTATAGGTAATTCTTTGATCGAATCGGGAATAGCATTATAAATACGTCCACACATAACATTACAACTCTTCAAATACATTGTAGTCTTTGGCACATTTGTCAAAACAATTCTGTTTGGATTTCTTGTGTTTCTAGGAAACAAATCAAAATCAAAAATCAAAATCAAAATATTTTTATTTCAAGTAGGCCTTTTTAAGCTCTTTTAAAACGTTAAATTACTGACTCTAGTTGCAGTCAGTCAATCTCTAGCTGCTTTAAATAAATTAGGGTGAAGACAGTGGATGTCAAAAAATCAAGTGACATATTGTTTTCTTTAACTTAGGTATGCGGCGGTGACATTTTGCCAGCCAGCCATTTTCATTTTTAATTAATGCTATGTGTGGTACCGCCTTAATATTTTTGAAACAGTATTTTTAAAAAGCTTTTAAACAATTTTGAAGGTTGAGGAAGAGATTGTTTTATTAACTTATTTACATAGTACAAGTTCATTCTCAGGCAGATAAATTGATATTCCATAATTGATATATATTTATTTATTATACATTTAAGTAAATAGTGACCAAAAAATGGTAATTTGTTTTAAACGTAGTTGCAGTTAAATTATAGATTAATTATTCCAATGTTACAAGCCATTTCACAAAGATTTAAACTACGTACATTGGAGAATATCAATTACAAAATAATTAACACATACTTAAATGTAAAAACGAACCAAATTCAATGAAATATAATTATATAGGGCCACCTCTAAGGAATACCCTGTTGACGACAAAATCAATTTTAGAAAATAATATATTTTTTTAATTTTTAATTTTATTATAGTTGTAAGTGTTTGTTTCTATACTAGATTTAAGGATTGAATTGTAAATAAAAGATTCTAGAAATTGATCTCTAATTGCCGGAAATATCGCATAACAAACACACAGTCAAATTGCGAACTTCCTCTTTTTAGAGTCGGTTAAAAAAACCTAAAGATTCAAGTTCAACAATCTTTCAGTAGTAATAAATTCAATTATAATATTATTACTAGCTGTGCCTGCGACTTCGTTCGCGTGGATGACGAAACTTATCAATGAGTTTTTAACCGCAAAATTAAGTTTGTTTTTTTATTTATTGTTTATACTTTTCCGGGATAAAAACTACCCAGTGTGGTGCCCAGGATAATAAAGAATAATTATACCTAGTTTTATCGTTATCGAACCGGTAGTTTTTGCGTGATACCTGAACAAACAGATAGACAGACAGACAAAATTATTTTTTTCACACTTTTGGGTTCGGTGTCGGTTTAGTAACACCCTCCGCCATTTATTTTTTTTAATTTTTTCATTGTACAGAATTTTCATTTCTACAGATTTATTATAAGTATAGATAACAATAGTATTCATAATTGATTTAATACGCACCGCGTTTATGTCACACTTGACATAGCTATTTGAATCAATATTCGACCTCCGATCCGTTAAACTTTTTTGTTTGTCTGTTTGTGACATAAAAAGTTGTTGACGCTCCAATAATTGATCCAGAAATGTTTTTTGCTGTGTTATCAATGGTTGTATATTACTTATAGATATGTTATGTGATGGTGAGGATGTATTTATAAGGCTAAATAATTATATCAAGATCAAAATGAATCATCATCTCCCGAGCCTTTTCCCAACTATGTTGGGGTCGGCTACCAGTCTTACCGGATTAAGCTGAATACTGTATTTTACATGGAGCGACTGCCTATCTGACCTCCACAACCCATTTTACTGGGAAACACAGTATCCCATAGTTAGACTGGTTGTCAGAATTGACTTAACGACTGCCAAAGACCTATGTATGACAGCCGGGACCTACTGGTAATGTGCTTTCCGAAATTTTTTTTTTTTTTTAATATTCCGGGACAACTCACACACGGTTATCTGATCCCAAACTAAGCAGAGCTTGTGTTATGGTAACCAGACGACTGATAAACATACTTATATATTTCTAAATACATATATATTATAGATAAATTACACCCAGACAACCAGAACAAATGATCGTGCTCATCACACAAACATTTGTACTGGGTGGGAATCGAACCCACGACCTCCGGTATAGCAGTCAGGGTCACTAACCACTAGACCAACAGGCCCGTCATCAATTCGGAGGGGTCTCGGTATGTTATAAATGGTCACTTAGCCACGAGCCCCTCGTTATAGAGATAAAGATCTAAATAAATGTCAGTCTGTAATAGTATAGATGTAGAGCTAAAACCTAAGTTTTTAACCGAGTTCAAAAGAAGGACGTTTTCTATGTTTTTTACTACGATATTAGCGGCAATGTGGTCAATTTCTAAATATTTGTCAAGGATAGGGTATACTTCAGAGGTGATCCCATATTTTCGTTGATGTTGGTTTCCATTCACATTTTTCATAATCCTATATACCAAGTGCTTGTCATTAGTCCTACACCTAATAGAGTATACAGGGTGTTACCGAAAGGGTATATCTATCCAAAAGGAGAGCAGAGCACATCTAGTATAGAGTCAGTTTACAAACAGCTAAAATACATATTTTTTTTTAACTCATATTTAGCTAAAATTTTGTAAACTGACTCTATACCAGATGTACTCTTCACCCCTTTTGTATAGATATACCCTTTCGGTGACATCCTGCATACACTTTCTCGAGGACTTTACCTACAATATCCTTATATTAACCCCCTCCTCCCAAGGCCAGTCTCTAAAGGAACTTTAACTCAACCTTCGCATGATATAAAATCGCAAGTGAAATTCTAAGTTAATTTTGTTAACAAGGTCACTTCCGGTCAACTTCCGAGTTAACAGTAACCAATATAATTGGCAGTTAAAATTACTTTACGATTCATTGAATACGGATGTCAATGTTTCTTAGAATAAGTGTTAAAGATAATTGAATAATTTGAAATTAAACTACCTCAGTGTTGGGATCATTTAACATGATAATTTGTGGGAAAACGTTCTGTTTAGGTAACGAAACAAGCAAAAAACTTTAAATATAAAAGATTTTATATATAGGTAAAACAAAGTCGGGTTAGTTAAACTACATATTTTTTAACTGAAAAACATGAAGACCGATTTTCGTAATCTTTCATTTTTGAATTCCTCTCTACAGATCGAAATACAAAAAAAAATCGGAAAAAACAAAACCGCGGGGCATCACTAATAACACAGAAAAAATTCTGCCTTCAATGTTTTAAATGGCTTCTCTGATTTTTGAGATAGGGATCGAGATATCGCCAAAGAAACTAAAAAAAATAAAAAGAAACATATATTTCAATTCAGGACCTCCTCCTTTTGAAATTGGCTAGAAATAGTCTGCATTACACCCAGCATACAAACAACGACCACATATCCGCCCACCCATCATTTTCCACGCCTCGTTAAGCGCCGCTTAACCGCGAAGACAGCTGTCAATGAATCAATTAAATAAAGATACAAGTTATATAACGCATGAGATAATATCTAGATCAAGGTCTTTTGATTTAGTATTATTTAAATCTAGCTCGCTTTGATTTGTATATTTTTGTCATCAATCTGTGAATGTGTAGTTCAACTAATTTCAAAGTAAGAGCCCGTCCTTAATTTCTCCGTGTTAAGTATTTAACCGACGTTAAAAAAGGAGGATGTTCTCAAATCGTTAACTCGAAGACGGCTGGAGCAATTTTGTAAAATATTTTTCTATTGTTTTAAAGGTTGTACTTCCCTGGTGGTCCCATGGTCTCCAGGTAAGGATCTGTGGATGGGATCCCAGAGAAAGCTAGGTAACGCCAAAAAATATAGGGGTGTATTAAATATTTTAAGTTTTTCATTGATATTCTTCTAATTTACCACATACTTTGAAGTCGGTTTTATTTATGTGTAATTAACTATAAAATCTTTTTTTTACCTTTTAAACAAGCTATTCGTCATGTGCCGAGACTATTCCAAAAATTGTCGTGTTGTTGTGTAAAGACAGACTTAAAAAATAAATGACTGCTTGTGTTTATTTGATATAGTATAGTTATAATATCTATTGCCCAATAGACATATGATATAGTTGTAAAAAAGCAAGTTGTATATAAATAGCGTGTTATGCTCGAGTGACGCTGTGACATCCGTGCTCTGAATACCCGGGTAAGACTGTGGTCATAACGGATTATGTTATATATACCTATTTTATTTTAAGAAATGTTGAATTACGAATTTAACCGACGTTAAAAATAGGAGGAAATAAAATAAGAGTTTCAGTATGTAAAATATTGATAATTTATATCATTATCATTTATTTTATAATTGTAGTGGTGGCCTAGCGGTTATATTAAGGGATTTTTATGCACAAGGTTTCAGGTTCGAACCCTCTACAGGTAATCTTCAATGTGACATTTTACAGTCATATATCTTCCTTATTTTCTAAGACACAATTGACAAACTCAGACGAAAAACGTCGTGAGGAAATCTTGATTATGAAAATTGGAGTCTGAAATTACCCGCAAGAAAAGAAGCGTGTTTTTCATAAAGAAAATACCTTACTTCAGAGGCAATATTACACGTAAAATAAATATTATTTTATAATTGTAATAAAATTGTGAAAGACCCAGGCGGAGATGGAGGGATGAACTAGACGCATACAAAAAGGAGTGGCAACAAATAGCAAACAATAGAGACCTGTGGAAGGAAGGAAGGGAGGCCTTTGCCCTGCAGTGGTACAGTTCAGGCTTTTAAAAAAAAAAAAAAAAATTGTCGTCCTATTCGTGGGTATTTATAATGAAAGAAACTAATGCCGTGGTTAAGAGAATCTAACATGAACATAAAATAATAAATCTTACATAATACAGACATCAAAACACCATTTATAAATCACGAATTGGTGGATCGATTCTCAACATCTTCAGTTTGTTGGGTTTATTTCCGCCACAAAAAGCAGAATAACTATCAAATAATGACAAAACAAACAAGAATATACAAATAATGACCACCGATAAAGGAAACTACTTGCGAGTATAACCGCGGGGCACAACTAGTTTACTTTAAAAATATATCCTGAACTGTGTACACAGCCTTATATCTCCCCTACGCACGACCTTAATATTGTATGAAAATATTTAATCTCGCCAAGATTAGACAAGACTGTCCCATGAATAATAGAAATATTCTAAAAGACATTATGCGTCACTTATTCACACAAAAGTCGTGGTGGCCTAGCGGTTCAATGAACGGATTTGTATGCACAAGGTTGCAGGTTCGAACCCAGGCAAGTACCAATGTGGCTTTTTCAAAGTTATATGTACTTTCTTAATTATTCTAAGACACTTCTGACAAACGGTGAAGGAAAACATCGTGAGGAACTGGATTCCAAACATTGGAATCTGCAATAAGCAAGCTTGGTGATCAATGCTCGTGCCTTCTCTATATGGGAAGAGGCCTGTGCCCAGCAGTGGGACGTTTATAGGCCGGTTTTTTTTGTATTACTTTTTCTTAGCCTTTAGTCTTTCTAATATCTCAATAAAACGATTTTAATAGAAATTTCTTTGTTTGAAATGACGTCAATGGAGTGCAGGATATGTATCAAAACATAGCTGTTATATTATGACCTCTAGTTTAAAATAACGTGTCTGTGAGCGGAGGTCAACTTGTGTTGGCTAGCTTGAGTGAGTTAAGCCTTCAGTTAAGTTAGGTATGTAATGTAGTTGTAGCTATAATATTTTTAACCGACTTCATGCAATAGATGGTAATGAGTTTATTAAGCAATGTACGTTTGTGCCTCAAGATGATAAAAGAGGGATCTTTTTTTGAAACTTTAATTTTTATACGCTTTATCTCTGTTGATTGGTCAATGTTCTAATTATTATTAATAAGACAGAAATAGTAAGATAGACTAAGGCTCTTTATTTATAACATTTCCATTTTGCTAGATGTTGATTGCTAGTCTATGCACTATTCCAGATAGTTAAGTATATCTGTACCAAATTTCATCTACATCTGTTCAACCCTTCTGGCGAAATCGAGTAACAAACATCCATGCAAACTTTCGCATTTATAATGTCAATATAGATAGTTTATAATAGATGATGAACCAAAATGAAATGGGACCACACGGGAAGCACCAGCTTTCAAATAAAAAAAGAATCATCTAAATCGGTTCACCCAGTCAAAAGTTCTGCACTAACAAACATAAAAAAACAGTCTAATTGAGTACCTCCTCCTTTTTTGAAGTCGGTTAAAATTTATTTATATCATCTATGAAATATAACGAAAATAGGTTAGTAACATGTGTCTATGTTTTTGTACCTAATTCCTAACAAATTATAAAGATTAAGTCAGTTAATGTGGTAGGTTTCTCTGTGGGTAACCATTGCATTTGACAGGCCTGTTGGTCTAGTGGTTAGTGACCCTGACTGCTACACCGGAGGTCGTGGGTTTGATTCCCACCCTGGATAAATCTTTGTGTGATGAGCACGATCATTTGTTCTGTGTCTGGGTGTAATTTATCGATAATATATATGTATTCTATGTATTTAGAAATATATAAGTATGTTTATCAGTTGTCTGGTTACCATAACACAAGCTCTGCTTAGCTTGGGATCAGATAACCGTTAGTGAGTTGTCCCGGAATATTATTATTATTATATGCCGTAAACTTTGTTTGTCACGTACAAGGTTTTATTATAAAAATATAATAATAATCAACGTCACCTATAATCTAAAATCGTTTTTGATCAAAGGAGATCGTAAATTCGTCCCTTGGAATCGAACTTGTAACCTCATTCACGTAGCTAATAAGAAATCCAATAAAAACACTCTTTATGTGGTATGCCCTTCATATAGATCACTATTAGACTAAGGGCGCAATAAAAAATAGATTACAATTTAAATGTGTCATAAAAACTTAAATAATATCTATAGGTTGATATCATATACTTTATCATACTTTAAATTACATGTATGCAACAAACTAAATTACAACTATTTTAAAAGTTGTTTAAAAATACTGTCTCCGTGGCCTAACAGTTATATTACTGGATTAGTGAATACGAGCTTGCAGGTTCGATACCAGGCCAATACCTGTGTAAATTCTTCCAAGTTACCAACATAACACAAGCCAGGAAATCAAAATTCCATAATTTTGAATCTGTAATTGTGTTGTGTCTATTCCTTCTCTATATCAGAAGAAGTATTTTCCCAACAGTAGGAAAATGTTTATAAACAATTGATTGAAATAAAGAAGAACCGACTTCAATTAAATGTATATGAGACCACCTTTGATACTCAAGAGGTGACAAATAATTTTCAAAATCAATCCGCAATTAAAATCGATAAAAATACATACGAATTAAGAACCCCTCTTTTTGAAGTTAGTTAAAAATACCGTGCCTGGTACAGCCTATAATTACCAATGCCACTGCCCGTCTCGTATTGCACAAATAGCGTAATTGTTTTTATAACAACCAGACGGAATCGATCATAGTACGGACGAGTGACTTGAAATGACCTTTATCCATTTCCGATAATAAAAAAACACTGTTTGAGTAATTATTGTTAAATAAAATACAGTTAAACTAAGAAACACGCTTTTCTTCAATTGTTTATAGTAAAATGAATTGTTATAAATAATTAAGTTGCCTCACAATGTGTTGTCAACTAAATGTGTATGCAAAATGTTACACCTTAGTATGGAAACTATACCCACGCTGTACAGAAACAAAATAATATAATAATAATAATATAATATCCTGGGACAACTCACACACGGTTATCTGATCCCAAGCTAAGCAGAGCTTGTGTTATGGTAACCAGACAACTGATAAACTTACTTATATATTTCTAAATACATACATATTATAGATAAATTACACCCAGACACCAGAACAAAAAATGATCATGCTCATCACACAACATTTGTCCTGGACGGGAATCGAACCCACGACCTCCGGTATAGCAGTCAGGGTCACTAACCACTAGACCAACAGACCCGAATAAGGTGAAATAGACTGATTAATGTCTCTAGTTTACGATAGTATGGGTTGCATTACTGTGGGTATAGTCTGAAATTACGCAAGAGAAGAGTGCCTGGAAGGATATGGGGAAGGCCTTTGCGCAGCATTGTGACATTGTTCTTTGACCTACTTACTAATGTTTAATACCGCAATAAAAATAAAAAATACATATATGAAATTAAAAGTGGGGTATAACTTAACAATTTAAATCTAGTTTGGTTTATGTACACAAGTTTTTCACAAACCGGGTCAGATTATGCCCAATGACCTTTCGTCTTATAATTGAGCCGCAGAGAGAATGCGTTCCTGACATATGTAAGTTGGTCTTGATTTGTGTAGGGAAATAAAAACCGTGTTTTATTATTCATTGTAACCTGTCTGGTGATATCGTTTTGAATGATATTATTCGTTTATAGGACAAATAAGTGATAGTAATATGTTTGTAGTAACTTCTTCGCCACATTAAAGTTATATCTTCCTGTTAACCACGACCTGTCAGGATCGCATTGTCTCAGCTTCAGCAAATGGTTCTTTAAATATTTATTTACTTAGAAGTTAATATAAAAACAAATTTATATTATTTATATGTTATGTAATAATGTATGGCACGTGTATAAAATAAAATGTATGATTTAGAATGCAAGAAATAACATTAAATCATTGGAATAATAGTGAGCTGTCATTCAGTTACCAGATCAATCAAATAAAATTGAATATTAACGCATAAAAGAGTTCAAATGGATGCCTATTAACAAACATAACATACCATCACGCCTGTATCCCCGAAGGGTTAGGCAGAGGTGTACCAATGTACACCCTCAGTTCGCCGGTATGTTTAGGTCCCATGTAATAGGGGGCGAGCCTATTGCCACTAGCCGGGCACAAATCCAAACTCCGACCTGCTACTGAGAATTTCATAGAAAAACCCAATGACACCTTGGTCGACTTGGGAATCGAACCCAAGACCTCTAGCGTAGCAGTCGCGCTTAGAACCACTAGGCCAACGAGGCAGTTCATGCCTATTACAACAGCATAAAAAATATTCGTTAGTGAAAAAACAACTTACACATAACATTAACATCTAAAATCCAAATCCAAACTAATATTATAAATGCGAAAGTAACTCTGTCTGTCTGTCTGTCTGTCTGTCTGTCTTTGCTTCACGCCTAAACTACTGAACCGATTTGTGTGAAATTTGGTACAGACATAGTTTGGAACTTGAGAAAGGACATAGGATATTTTTTATTACAAAAAATAAAATAAAAAATAAAATTTATTCCGGACATACAGCGCCATCTATTGGTCAAGCGTCGGCATCAATTCAGTACTGAAAATTCATCGGAAAAATGTAAATAAATAGTAAAAAGGTATGAAAATATAATATAATACAACTTTTAGTACAAAGAAAATGCTCTAACGGAGTATAGATAATTCTATCAGTACTATATGTCGAGTTGGTGATCGCGCAATGGTGTCGATCGTTACACGAGTTCGGTTCATGTTATTGTTTTAATTCATCGGAAAAAAGTAAATAAATAGTAAAAAGGTATGAAAAAAATAATATCAATATAATAAAACTTTTAGTACAAAGAAATTGCCCGAACTGAGTATAAATAAATAATCCGAGTTGTCACTATGCTCGATAGATGGCGTTGGGATCGAAATAGATCGCGCTATGGTTTCGTTACACGCGTTTGGTTGGGTATCGGCCGAGCGCTTCGGTACTATCGTGGAATTGTGGATTGATCGTTTCGTAAATTTAAAATTGGCTCCGTTGTATTAGTAGATTAAAAGGTTTATTTGTTGGGTTGTTTGGTGGTTGTTTTTTAAAATTGGTTCCGTTGTATTTGTCGTTTAAAAGGTTTTTTTGTTGGGTTGTCTGGTTGTTGTAAAATGTAAGTTTAGTTTGATCTCGATTATTAGTAGATACTAAAATTGTATGTCTAAATTCGTTTTAATTTTTAAATTAATTAAATCGTTCCTTTTAAATTATTTAGTTTTAAGCTTGGTTATTAAGAGAATAGGTTGTAATATAATTTCTTTTAAATTGTTTCAAGTTAGTAATTCGTATTTTTTTTTAATTCTTTTGTTTTCTGTTAGTTTTCAATTTAAGTTCGGAAAGATTGTAATATTTCTTTAGTTTAAGTTCTTTTTTAAACTACTTTTTTCAATGACGAGAAAACGCAAGTACAATTTAGCACGTAGTTCCAGCGGAGCTCGAGCTAAAAGAGTTGCAAGAAGTCAAGAGTCTCAAGAACAGACTCAAGCCCGTTTAACTTTAGACGCCGAGCGTCACGCTGCTCAAAGAGCTGCTGAGACTGAGGAGGTGAGGCAGGAGCGACGGCTCTTAGATGCTGGGCGTCATGCAACTCAAAGAGTTGCTGAGACAGAAGAGATGGCTCGGGAGCGCCGGCTCTTAGATGCTGGGCGTCATGCAACTCAAAGAGCTGCTGAGACAGAAGAGATGGCTCGGGAGCGCCGGCTCTTAGATGCTGGGCGTCATGCAACTCAAAGAGCTGCTGAGACAGAAGAGATGGCTCAGGAGCGCCGGCTCTTAGACACCGAACGTCACGCTGCTCAAAGAGCTGCTGAGACTGAGGAGGTGAGGCAGGAGCGACGGCTCTTAGACGCCAGGCGTCATGCAACTCAAAGAGCTTCCGAAACTGTAGATCAAACTCGAGTACGTCGGCTTTTGGATGCTGAACGTCATGCGTCTCTGATTTCTGCAGAGTCACATGAAGAATCTCATAGACGACGTGTTCTATTAGCTGCACGGCAAGCACAAAGACGAAATATATTTACACGTAATACGTGGGAGGTATTTCATGATGCTGCTTTTGATTACGACCCTTTAATCGATTACATGAACCATCGATTAGTGCTCTTAGGACGGATGGCTAAAAAGTGCACATATTGTATGGCACTAAAATGGAAAGAGGAAACTCCGGGTATGTGCTGTTCTGGAGGTAAAGTTTCACTTCCATCACTCGGTATTCCAGAAGAACCCCTGAAAACATTCCTTTTATGCGATAGTAATGAGTCACGACTCTTTTTGAACAGTATAAGGAAATATAATAGCTGTTTCCAAATGACGTCATTTGGGGTAGATCATGAGGTTGTTATGCCTGGATTTTCCAGTACATTTAAAATACAAGGTCAAGTTTACCATAGGGTTGGATCTTTACTGCCTACAAACGATCAGCCTAAATTTTTGCAAATTTATTTTATGGGAGACGAAAATAGTGAAGTTAACCGTAGATGCCAGATTATTAATGGAGTTGTTGTAACTGATACTGTCTTAAAAATCCAGAGAATGTTGCACGAGCATAACAACCTCATTAATACTTTCAAAACAGCATTAGAAAGAATGCCGGGAGAAGAATACAAGTTGATTATGCACCCTGACCGTACACCAACTGGGGAACATGAAAGACGGTACAATGCACCGCTTATTAATGAAGTAGCAGCTGTAGTCACAGGCGAACAGTTTGCTTCCCGTGACATTATTTTGCATGCCCGTAATGACATTTTAAGTAGGGTACCAGATACACACAAATTTTACGACGCATTGCAATATCCGTTGATATTCAGCAAGGGGCAAGAGGGGTACCACTTTCAAATACCCCAAGTCAGTCCTGTAACAGGTTTGCCTGTAAACAACAAAAAAGTCTCATGCATGGATTTTTATGCCTACCATATCATGGTTCGAGAAAATGATTTTAATATAATATCACGATGTAGACAACTGGCCAATCAGTTTTATGTTGATATGTATGTAAAAGTTGAAAGCGAACGATTACGATACATATCATTAAACCAAAACAAATTGAGAGCGGAGAACTATGTCCATCTTCAAGATGCTGTGGCAAATGATGGTAATGTTAACCCTAACGATTTAGGTAAATTGGTAATTTTGCCATCATCTTTTGTAAATAGCCCCCGATATTTACACGCTTATACACAGGACGCATTCGCTTACGTACGTACATATGGTCGCCCCGATTTGTTCGTGACTTTTACATGCAACCCAAGCTGGCCTGAAATAGTTGAAGAGTTGCTGCCGGGACAGAGGGCAATCGATAGACATGATATTGTTGCAAGGGTTTTTCGATTAAAAGTTAAAAAGCTTATGGAAGTTGTCAATAAAGGAAATGTGTTCGGTGAAGTACTATGCTTTATGTACTCGATAGAGTGGCAAAAACGCGGGCTTCCTCACGTGCATATTTTAATCTGGCTGAAGGACAAGCTGAGACCCGATCAAATAGATAATGTTATTAGAGCGGAAATACCGGATCCAAGTAGTGACCAGGCACTTTATGAAATTATTATTAAAAATATGATTCATGGTCCTTGCGGTTCTGACAATCCTCAAAGCCCCTGCATGAAAAATGGAAAATGCTCTAAAAAATATCCTCGCGCGCTTATTAAAGAAACTGTCCATAATGACAATGGATATCCGCTGTATCGTAGAAGAGCACCAGGAGATGGGGGACAAACGGCGTCTGTAAAAGTTCGAAATGTTTATGTTACTATTGATAATAGTTGGGTAGTTCCTTTTTCGCCCGTATTGTCAAAAATGTTTAACGCCCATATTAACGTAGAGGCTTGCAGCTCAGTGCGCGCTATCAAATATATATGTAAATACATAAACAAAGGTAGCGACCAAGCTATTTTTAATTTTAAAAACACCGATGCTGCTAATCCCATAAATGAAGTCCAAACGTATCAGTCTGGTCGTTATGTTAGCAGCAACGAAGCCGTGTGGCGGCTTTTAGCCTTCCCGTTACACGAAAGGCACCCGACAGTCACACACCTGACTGTACACTTGGAAAATGGTGAACGTGTCTATTTTACTGCAAACAATTTCCAAGAGAGATTAACCTCTGCTCCAAAAACAACACTTACCGCTTTTTTTGAGCTCTGCACAAGAGATGAATTTGCAAGGACGCTCCTCTATGTTGATTTACCAAGATATTACACTTGGAACGCAACAAGGAGGGAATGGAAACGACGAATCCAAGGAGTACCGGTTCAGAATTGGCCTGGTGTCAAATCTGGATATGCCTTAGGCCGAGTTTACACGGTCCACGTTACTAATATGGAGTGTTTTTGTCTGAGAATACTGTTACACAGCGTGCGGGGGCCAACTTCTTTTGCAGATCTCAAAAAGCTAAATGATCAAGAATTCTCGACATTTAGAGAGGCATGTGAGGCAAGAGGACTATTAGAGAACGATAATCATTGGGATCTAACTCTAGAAGAGGCCGCACAATGCAAATCTGCGCCACAGGTGAGAGAGCTTTTTGCTATATTAATAGCAACGTGTGGACTCTCAAACCCTGAATATCTGTGGGGAAAATATAAAAATGATATGGCGGATGACATTTTACGCAGATTTCAAGAAGAGGACCCAAATATTTCGTATAATGATGTAATTTACAATGACGCTCTGACCAAGGTTGAGGACCAAGTGATAACTATCACTGGTAAATATTTGTCCGATTTTGGTATGAGCAGACCACAAAGAATTGGGGAAGTCAGTAATGATTTAATGCGAGAGCTAAATTATGATCCAGTTTTGTTACAGCAACAAATAACAGAGGCCTTTCCACTTTTAAATCCAGAACAAAGATTAGTCTTTGAGACAATCATCAACAAAGTTGCCAGTGGTGAAGGTGGTTTGTTCTTTTTGGATGCTCCAGGAGGTACCGGCAAAACCTTTCTTCTAAACTTATTATTAGCTGAAATCCGGAAAGATAAAGGAGTCGCTGTGGCAGTAGCTTCATCCGGAATAGCTGCTACGCTGCTTAGTGGAGGACGAACGGCCCACTCAGTTCTGAAATTGCCACTAAATTTAGCTCATGAGGAAATGCCAGTTTGTAACATAAGTAAAAGTAGTGAGCGTGGAAGAATGTTGCAACAATGTAAACTGCTGGTTTGGGATGAATGTACGATGTCCCATAAAAGAGCAATCGAAGCACTTCATCGCACGATGAAAGACATTAAAAACAATCAAGGTATTATGGGAGGAATGGTGGTTCTATTGGCCGGTGACTTCCGGCAGACCCTGCCGGTTATAGCAAGGGGCACACCGGCAGATGAAATCAATGCCTGTTTAAAAGCATCTGTGCTATGGACACATGTGAAAAAGGTTTCACTGTCGACGAATATGCGAGTATTACTCCATAATGATTGTCAAGCCGGGCAGTATGCTGCTGCTCTTCTGAAGATCGGCGAGGATCGTATGCCTACCGACTCCGAGAGTATGATCACGCTGAGCAGCGAATTATGCCAAATTGTGGATAGCACATACAATTTAAAAAATAGTGTCTATCCGGATTTACGCGCTAATATCGAAAATCGGGAATGGTTATGCGAAAGGGCGATATTGGCGCCAACAAATGAAATAGTAGGCCGGATAAATGACCAAATTATGTCTGACGTAGAGGGAGATGTCATCGAGTATCTATCAGTAGATAACGTCGTGGATACCGAGCAAGTGACATCTTACCCAACAGAGTTTCTCAACACCTTAGAGTTATCAGGAGTGCCTTCTCACAAGTTGAGGCTGAAAGTTGGAATTCCTGTGATGCTTATGAGAAACCTAGATCCACCAAGGCTATGTAACGGCACACGGTTACAATTAACCTATTTAGGACGGAATGTCATTAAAGCCGTTATTATGACTGGAATGGCAAAAGGCGAAACTGTAATTATTCCCCGCATTCCCATCATTCCAACTGATTTGCCATTCCAATTCAAAAGAGTTCAGTTTCCGCTGAAAACTGCGTTTGCAATGACCATAAATAAAGCCCAAGGGCAAACGCTTAAAGTTTCGGGGGTACATCTTGAAAAAGACTGTTTCTCCCATGGACAACTCTACGTTGCGTGCTCAAGAGTGTCAAAACCACAAGACCTATATATTTTTGCAAAGGATGGCAAAACTAAAAACGTGGTATACAGAAATGTCTTGGTGTAAGAAACTTTAATAATCTTTAAAGCCTAAAATAATAGAAAAATTGTCAAGGGAGAAACAGTACTTTTTTTCTGAAATGGCAAATCAAAATAATATTTTGAAAATAAGGGAAAAATAACATTTTCGCCTTTTTCGATCGGCAATAACGGCTTTAATGCCCTAAGTCAGTACACATATCTTCAATTCAAACGCAGAGCTCATTATGTTGATTTTTGAAGAGTTCCCTAGAATATCTTCCACATTTCATTTTTGAAGAGATCCCGCGAGATCGGGAACTGTGTGGGTAAAACCAAAAATCTGCCGGAAGTCACTATTCCACGCGAACGAAGTCGCGGGCAAAAGCTAGTTTCTAATAAACATTTTTAAAGTGACATGATATGAAAAATAGATACGCTTTTGTTTTGTTTATACATATAAGTGCTCTGTGTATATATTTTTCTAAAACAAAAAAATAATGCGGACACATCCACAGGGCACAGCTAGTATGATTTAAAATACCCTTATACACTAAGTTTGGAACCAATGACCTTGTGTTTAAAAAAACCTGCCTATAACCACTTTTCCTATGGGTGTCTCCTTACAGACAAACATATAAACTACTTTTTTATATTAAATTAAATTAAATTAGTTAGGTATCAAGTTCATTTATAAGTAACTTGATAAGAAACTATGACCATAAGTTGCTTTTTTTCTTACTATAGTTTAAATGTACAGGGTGTTAAGAAACCCCTGTCCGACCCGAAAGGCTGATAGAGGGTTCACAATCACATGCCAAAATAAAATATCAAATTTAGAAAATTCATGATAGAAACAATAATAATGGATTTTGAAATAACCCTATTTTTGGCCCGAAATTCCCTAAATTTGAGAATAAAACAAAAACTACAACACCAATTTCGTCGGTATTTTTTGGGGGCCTTTTGTTTGGTAATAAGGTAGCATCTGTGACGACGCCGACTCTCTCTCTCGAAATTTGAGAAAAAAATATTTTCAGGATATTTTTTTTTTCATATTTTTGTAATTAGATATCGATACCTAACAACACCTTAACGGATCGGACAGGGGTTTCTTAACATCCTGTATATTCTAAAAAGGCCCAACGCAGTGGTATTGTGTGATTTTGTTACATAATTCCTATGGTTACAGTTACATAAACAAAACTGTCAAAATTATTTCTTCTTCTGCGTAGCCTTTTTCCGAGCAATGTTGTGGTCGGCTTCCAGTCTCACCGGATTTAGCTGAATACCGTATGTTACAGAGCGACTGCCTATCTGGCCTCCACAACACATTTTACTTTAGGGTACAGTACCCGGCACGTAAGTTGGCAAGATTTTGACGTAGTGGGGGTAAACACGCGCATACTCGACCTAACTCACCAATCTCTAATCGACTCGGTCGACTAACGCACCAATCGCGCGTTCGGATCGGCGCTACCGCATACCCCGCGTCCCGCTTGACCACCAAATAGATCTAAAAAACGATTTCTGCGCATCTAACGACTCTTGCCAACTTACGTGCCGGGAACTGTAACAACACAAAATATAGAAAACAGCCAGCCAGCATTTCGTCGAGTAGGTAAATTAGTAGGCGTATTATTAACCTTTTTACACTTAACCTATTTATAACTAGTCAGTGTAATATACAGTCGAATAATCACAACAGACCATGAGTCAAAAAAAAATCTAGATTTATAATTAAATCTAATTAATGTTATGTTTTAGTGTTTATAAGAAGTTGACAGAAATAGGCCACCTGAAGCGACCAGTTTTGGGTCACTAGGCAAAGGTCAAAATAGGCAACAAAAAGTTGTGAATCATTATTGTTAGTAAATAAACGTTTTGGTTGTTTGTTTGTTTTCTATTATTGTTTAAGAGAGCGGTGTTCTAGGTATGTAAATTCGCTATCTATTTATAATTAATCGGATGAATTCTGATTTTAAACTGAACAGTCAATATCTGAGTAGATGAATATAAATGTATGAATTGAATTTGAAACACAAATTAGAATTTTTTGTTGAAAATGATAGCAGAAAGCTGTGTATATTTTGAGTTCACCGAATTTTATTAAAATAAATAAAATGTAGGTAACCTACACAGTTTAAAATATGTAAAAAGTATTTGTATAGGTTACATTAAAATAAAAACTACTTTTTACGGATTATTTCGCGGTTTATTTTAGATTTTAGGTCCCGAAGTTTCGACACCTTTGCAGGTATCGTGGTCACGGGCAGGCTGACTGGCTGAACTGGAAAATCCGTCACAAGTAGTTGTATTTTAATGTCTAACATTCGCGTAAACCTAAGAGAGCAATAGGTTATATTTAGGTTATAATTTAACAATTATGGTCTAGGCAATTCCTGCTTATAACGACAAAAAAGCATGCCTGATGAAAATATAGAACAAAATTACAAGAAAACCCGAAAATTTTTGCTAGTATGCAGAGTAACACAAAAAATATCACCTAAATGAGTTTTTATTCAAATTAAATGATTAATCGGTAGGAAGTGTTTTTATTGAAATAATAGATACAGTTACAAAAACTAATTATGTAAGTAATGTCGACGAAAAATAAGCGAATAATTTTATTACGGTTTTGTATTAACTATTTTACAAGGTGTTACCGAGAGGGTATATCTATCCAAAAGGGGCGAAGAGTACATCTGATATAGAGTCAGCTTACAAAATAGAGCTGTGTTAAATGACAATTCTTATCACTTTCGATATAGCATGTAACTGAAAGGGTATATCTATCCAAAAGGAGTGAAGAGTACATCTGGTATAGAGTCAGTTTACAAAACAGAGTTATGTTAAATGACAATTCTCATCACTTTCGATACAGCATGTTACCAAAAGGGTATATCTATCCAAAAGGGGTGAAGAGTACATCTGGTATAGAGTCAGTTTTAAAATTTCAGCTCAAAACAGTATGGCTTGGAGGGTTAAAAAATAATTATTATACCAACATTATCATAAGTCTACATAATTTATGTAACTGTTTAGTTATAATTATAGTGCCTACGTGACCAACTTTTTTGCACATTAATTATAATATTGACGCACATAATATTAAATATTTATAATATTATCTTTATGTGTTATCTGCACACAAAATCCGTATTTTCAATGCCAAGGGTACACATGTGTTTTAGCGGATTTCCGGAATTTGACCATTTAATTCACTGGCCTGTTGGTCTAGTGGTTAGTGACCCTGACTGTGAAACTGGAGAGCGTGGTTCGATTCCTACCCAGGACAAGTCTTTGTGATGAGCATGATCATTTGTTCTGTCTGGGTGATCTGATAGGTATGAATTGTCCTAGCGGTTCAATGAACGGATTTGTATGCATAATATTGCAGATTCGAACCTAGGCAAGCGCCAATGTGCCTTTTTCAAAGTTATATGTACCTTCTTAATTATTCCAAGACACTACTAACAAAGGTGAAGGAAAACATCCTGAGGAACTGAATTCCAAACATTGTAATCTGATCACCAATCTGCAATAAGCAAGCGTGGTGATCAATGTTCGTGCCTTCTCTATATGGGAAGAGGCCTGTGCCCAGCAGTGGGACGTTTATAGGTTGGTTTTTTTATTTCAATTTTTTTTCTTAGCCTTTAGTCTTTCTAATATCTCAATAAAACGATTTTAATATAAATTTCTTTGTTTGAAATGACGTCAATGGAGTGCAGGATATGTATCAAATCATAGCTGTTATATTATGACCTCTAGTTTAAAATAACGTGATCGAGAACGGAGGTCAACTTGTGTTGGCTAGCTTGAGTGAGTTAAGCCTTCAGTTAAGTTAGGTCTGTAGTGTACTTGAAGCTATAATATGATAGGCTATAATATTTTTAACTGGCTTCAGGGAAGGAGGGTTATGTGTTTGTCAGCATATGTATATACGTTTGTGCTTCAAAATAATAAAAAACTGGCCAAGTGCGAGTCGGACTCGCGCACGAAGGGTTCCGTACCACCGTCGTATGTAAATATTCATTTTATGTGGTTTTTAGTTATTCAGCTTTTTAGCTATCACGGTTTATGAGATACAACCTGGAGCCAGACAGACGGACAGACAGACAGCGGAGTCTTAGTAATAGGGTCCCGTTTTACCCTTTGGGTACGGAACCCTAAAAAAGGGATCTAATTTTTAACTTTAATTTTTATACGCTGTATCTCTGTTGATTGGTCAATGTTTTCAACTTTATATGAAACCCAGATACATTTTCATTGAAATATTCTATTTAAGGTGGAAATTAATAATTACACTTTTTATTAACATACCATAACATAACATAACCTTTATTCAGGTTTTTACACATTATTGCATAGATACATGTTTCATCAATTATATAGCCTTTCAAATTTTTAGAGTGAAAATAAAAGTAAGTTCGAAAATTTGTATAACTTTTACGTGAAGGTATAAAAGAGTTGAAATTCATAATAAATAATGTCTATTGCGTACATTTTTAATTAAAATTATTTTCAATGTAAGGGTGGGTAATAAAAGATTACAATTAGTTAAGATTATAAGTACACCATTGCATATTGCAATCAGCGAGATTTTTTATTATTAGAAAATACATTAATAATAATAATCCAGCCTATAAACGTCCCACTGCTGAGCACAGGCCTCTTCCCATATAGAGAAGGCACGAGCATTGATCACCACGCTTGCTCTCTGCGGATTGGCGATTTCAGATCCCAAATTTTGGAATCCAGGTTTCATCACGATGTTTTCCTTCACCGTTTGTCAGAAGTGTCTTAGCATAATTAAGAAAGTACATATAACCTTGAAAAACCCACATTGGTACTTGCCTGGGTTCGAACCTGCAACCTCGTGAATACAATTCCGTTCATTGAACCGCTAGGCCACCACGACATCTCTAAAAATACATTATAGTTTATTTATTTATGACTTTCCCTATAGCAGCTCTCTAGCCAGAAACATAAAAATACCTTTGAATAACCTTCATTAATTTTTCCTTATGTTGTTTTTCATGAAGATATATATTTTTCTATCTAGTCTTTATCAAGCTACAGACGATTATAGTCGACTTCCAGTCTCACCGGATTCAGCAGAATACGGTATGTTACAGAGCGACAAACCTATCTGACAAACACAACCCATTTTCTTCGGATAACAGTATACCATAGTAAGTGACCTCCACAACCCATTTACTGGGTAACACATCATCACCATCTCCCGAGCCTTTTCCCAACTATGTTGGGGTTGGCTACCAGTCTTACCGGATTCAGCTGCATTCCGTATTTCACGGAGCGGCTGCCTATCAGACAAACACAACCCATTTTCTTCGTATAACACAGTATACCAAAGTAAGTGACCTCCACAATCCATTTACTGGGTAACACAGTATCCCATAATAAGACTGGTTGTCAGAACACCAAAAATCAACAGCAAATCCTAAAAAAAGAAAACAGTATTTTTCAAATTTGCTATTTTTTTTATTAATATCGTTTGACTTTTTATTCTTATATATGGTTCCCAGTGTGTATTATTTTGGACAGTACACCATATACAACTAAAAATTCTTCACCCAATAAACTATACAACCTAACCAAAGCTATACTATAATTTATCGCGTATCTCTCAGTACACAACTCACTTTACCCTTGTATTTAAAGCACAAGGCTAGCTATACAGCCTCAGTTGGCTTAGGCGCGTGTTGCGTTTACCACGGCCGGTAATGTTGCCAGTACCTAGTGCAGTGTTGTGAGTGCCCCAGTTTTCCGAGATCCGAGTTTTCGAGTTTCGAGTTTTAGAGGTTCGAGTTTCGGGTTTTGAGTTCCGAGAATAGGGGGCTTTGGTGAGTTTTTGTTCTTTAGTTTTGTTTGTTAAGTTTTCATATACCTATATCTTATAATAAAAGGCTTTACATGTCCCACTGTTGGGAAAAGGCTCATGAGTAGGAGGAACAAGTATTGATGGTTACACTTAAGAGCTAGGCTTAGCGAATTTAGATTTAATTCATGAAAATTTCCATTTGACAGGCCTGTTGGTCTAGTGGTTAGTGACCCTGACTGCTACACCGGAGGTCGTGGGTTCGATTCCCGCCCAGGACAAATGTTTGTGTGATGAGCACGATCATTTGTTCTGGTTGTCTGGGTGTAATTTATCTATAATATGTATGTATTTAGAAATATATAAGTATGTTTATCAGTTGTCTGGTTACCCATAACACAAGCTCTGCTTAGCTTGGGATCAGTTAACCGTGTGTGAGTTGTCCCGGAATATTTATTATTATTTCCTCACTATTAGTGCATAAAAAGTTAAGTAAATAAAAACAATAATAAACACTATCACAGTATAGTGAATTTGCAACCAAATTGCATACAAATCCAGTCATAAAATCAACAACACATTCCTTGTTCTAATTAAATCATTACAAATTATATCTAGCGACTAGTATTTAAAAAATACTTATATAATCCGTAAATGAGCAAGCGTGGTGATCAATGCTCGTGCCTTCTCTATATGGGAAGAGGCCTGTGCCCAGTGGGACGTTTATAGGCTGAAATTATTATTATTAATGTGTGTTAAGCACAATTTATGCTTTCTTCTTATATTATTAATTAATATTATGAAACTGCAATAAATTACAGGCGTATCATAATAATAATATGTCAGACCTGTTAAACAGTTAGGTAAATGTTATGGGTATATTTTTGTATGCATGTAAAAACTATAAATACAAAAAGATAATAACCGAAAAAACGACTTCAAAATAAGTCTCATATTTATTTCTTTTGACTCTTGACGACCTCCGTGGTCGAGTGGCGTATTCAAGGTGTCGCCAGCTCTGAGGTCCCGGGTTCGATCCCCGGACGGGTCAATGTAGAAAACCACTTTTCTACATTGTCTCGGGTCTGGGTGTTTGTGGTACCTTCGTTGTTACTGAATTCCATAACACAAGTGCTTTAGCTACTTACTTTGGGTTCAGAGCAATGTATGTGATGTTGTCCGCATTTATTATTATTATTATTATTCTTATGGATCCCACTGTCAAAACTGGATCAAAATAAAATGGGACCACACGGGAAGCACCAGCTTTCAAAATAAAAAAAGAATCATCAAAATCAGTTCTCCCAGTCGAAAGTTCTGAGGTAACAAACATAAAAAAATACAGTCGAATTGAGTACCTCCTCCTTTTTTTGAAGTAGGTTCATGAAAAGAAAAAGAATAAATAATGACAACTCGAGCACTAAAAATAAAACCAAAAAGTACCAATAAAAGAAGTTGTTTTTAACTACAGTGACAGTAAATGAAGGTCAATCACTTACCCTCCTTTTGGTCTTAGCCGCAGTCGGTTAAAAATAATGATAAATGTAGAGTGTAACAAAAATCCCTAATAATACTGCAAGGGTTGATTCTTATCAATTTCTTCATTTCTATGAGTGGAAACAGTTTTTCAAAGATGACCCTACATTTCCGTTATGTACGGGATCGAACCCGGGACTTCGGAGCTGGCGGCACCTTGTAAGCCAGTCGAGCACGGTGGTTTTCAAACATAACAGTATTAATTTTATTTCTTTACAAAGACTGTCATTTTTATAATTAATAAGTATTTTAGAGGTTAGGACAAAGAATTCATCTTACAAGGCAAACGTCTCTAATTATTATGACCTAAAAACAATGATTTCATGTAATTATTAGGTATGGCAAAACCTAATTCTAGGTCTTACATTGTACATAATAATTACATGTATAAATATAATATTATTATTCAATAATTATTGGGTCAAGATTAAATTTATTTACTTTGCATTTTAATTAGATGTCAACTAATAATAATATATTATTTTATTTTTAACCGACTTCAAAAAAGGAGGAGGTATTCAATTCGACTGTATTTGTTTTTTATTTTGTTACCGCATTACTTTTGACTGGGTTAACCGATTTTGATGATTCTTTTTTTATTTGAAAGCTGGTGCTTCCCATGTGGTCCAATTCTGACAACGGGATCCATAAGAAATAAATATAAGACATATTTAGAAGTCGGTTTTTTTGTAAGAATTATTAAATACTAATACTGGCTTGTTAGTTTTAAATAACGGTCTTCACACAAAGAAAAGTAAGCTTATCATGAAAATCTATTTTACTTTTTTTGTGTAGCTCTTTCCCAAACTATGTTGTGTTCGACTTCCAGTCTCACCTCCAGCTGATCACCAGTATGTTATAGAGCGACTGTCTATCTAAAAAACACACCCTCTTGTACGAAAATTTGAGTATGGTTGTCAATTTGTCAGATATAAAGAAGTTTATCTTATAGAAAATTTTCGTGTCACAATGTTAGTTACCATACTCCTCCGAAACGGCTTGACCGATTTTTATGAAATTTTATATGCATATTCAGTAGGTCTGAGAATCGGCTACTATCTATTTTCATACCCCTAAGTGGTAGTAGGTATGTAGTAGGCAGGTGCTGGGTAGAAAAAATTGCATTGCAACGCATGCCGGGTACAGCTAGTAAGATAAAATATAATGTGAACATTTTGTATTGTCCGATTGAAATACATATAATCTTTACAATTACAATACCTTTCATATTATTATGAGGAGAATGTCTTATACACCGACACCAAGCTAGTGTATTAATTTCTAACTATTTAAAGTTCCAAAGAATTGGTAATTAATATATAACGCACTTTACATAAATGTACAATATATATGAACGGGCCTGTTGGTCTAGTGGTTAGTGACCCTGACTGCTATACCGGAGGTCGTGGGTTCAATTCCCGCCCAGGACAAATGTTGTGTGATGAGCATGATCATTTGTTCTGGTGTCTGGGTGTAATTTATCTATAATATGTATGTATTTAGAAATATATAAGTAAGTTTATCAGTTGTCTGGTTACCATAACACAAGCTCTGCTTAACTTGGGATCAGATAACCGTGTGTGAGTTGTCCGAGGATATTATTATTATTATATGTGACTAAGAAAAATACTTATAATGTGTGAAAAATATTACCAAACAATTCTAGGGATAAATCTTGCACTGCCTTTTCAACCAACTTCAAAAGGCGGAGGTTCTTACTTCCACGGCTATTTATGTAACACGTTATGCGAGGGTAAAAGATTTTATTATTATTTGTGTTAATTGTGCGTCGTCCGTCGTCATCCGTGCCTCGGAAAGCACGTTAAGCCGTTGGTCCCGACTGTCATACGATGATCTTTGGCAGTCGTTAAGTCAATTCTGACAACCAGTCTTACCATGGGATACTCTATTTACCCAGTAAAATGGGTTGTGGAGGTCAGATAGGCAGTCGCTTCATGTAAAATACGGTATTCAGCAGAATCGGGTAAGACTGGAAGCCGACCCCAACATAGTTGAGAAAAGGCTCGGGAGATGATTGTGTTCTTTTGTGTATATATTATATCTCAGAATTGGTCCCGCATAAATTTAAGTGCAGTCCGTTCCTTTTTACATTTATGTATACTCAAATTTATCATTCCATTTCCACGTGACAAATAATGCCATATCATCATCATCTCCCTGCCCCCTGTTCCCAATTATTTGTGGTCGGGTCAATACGTATTTTTCTATTCATCTCTGCTACTCGTCATCTCATCATTCACTCCTTTTTTTCCCATATCGTCTTATATTACAAATAATGCCATTGAAATAAAACTACTTTTTTATGGATTTTGTCGCGGTTTATTTTGATTTTAGGTCCTGACGTTTCGACACCTTTGCAGGTATCATGGTCACGGGCACCGCAAAATAAAAAGTAGTTTTATTTCAATGTCTAAAATTCGCGTAAATCTAAGAAACCAATAAATATTGCCATTTAATATTTTAAATAGAAGGAACATAGTATTCAATTTAATGTTTTATATTTATGTTTCGTAGTTGCAAACTACTGGCTGACCTTACTTCGAAGCGTAACTGTTATTGGAATTCTTGCTCGCTTTGCCTACTAATATAGTTTTAGATTATTCACTTTAAAAGTATATAAATGTTATAAAATAATTACTAAAAAAAATTGACAAAAATATTATTACATAGGTATTATTATTCGAAAGAGCGGTTTATCGAGATTTGTACTTGACAATTATTACTGTTCTGGAACTCTTCAAAAACATATTTTTTGTGTTATCATAAATGCTTGTTAACCGACTCACAAAGGATGAGGTTCTCTATTCGTGATCTTTTGTTGTGTCTTCTTCTCCTTAGAAAAATAATTTACTATGTATTAGGTATGTTGAAAAAATGCTTTTTCGTATTCCTCAAGCTCTAAGTAATTTAATACCTATGCAGGGTGTTACCGCGATCCGATTCTTCGACTCCTCCGAAAGCCACCGTAACCCGCTAATCGTAGCGGCCGCGCGATACGTACCTTCCGTAATATCTAAGATTAAACGCCCCAGACATACTCTCTCCTACCCTGACGATAAAACAACGCTTCTCCAAGGAGCATTCGATTTAGCTAGCAGTAGCATTACACAACACAACCGCCGTATATTACGTCCTCGCCGGCGAGGCCCGTCGCGTATTATAAATAATAGTAACGTAAATGTTATCCTCCCGTCCCTAGACCAAGCTGGCCCGAGCCGGCCAAACTAGCAATAAAAATATGTCCCTAAATAATAAAAACTTAGATCCAGCCATCCCTTGTTGTTTTCCTTTATTAAGATTGTTAACAACGCACTAAGTCGAGGTCCGAACCCCGCAGGGGGTGCCCTTAGTGGACGTTGCTGACGTAGTTAGTTTTTCCTATTGCTCTGGCTGGAGGCCTTAAGGTCCTCGCCAAAAGTCCGGTGAAGCAGTCAAAGCCTGCGCTCAGGCTAACTGCAAAAATCTCTACCAAAAAAAATAAATAAAAAAAGCAGGGTGTTACCGAAAGGGTATATCTATCCAAAAGAGGTGAAGAGTACATCTGGTATAGAGTCAGTTTACAACATTTCAGCACAAAATAATAATTTAATAATAAAATAAAACAAAACAAACACTAAAAATGTTTGTTTTGATTCCCAAACATTCAAATCCCACAGTATGTGAATTTGGTGTTTGATTAATAATTATTAAAATAATGTTAACCCTTTCCCTGTCCCGTGAGTCACATATGAACATTTCCATTGTTTAACTATTGTGTCTACTAGCGGGACAGTTAACCTGTTAAAATGATCAAAAAATGTTAAAAGTCCAAAGCTCAGTAGAGCATATCCTAATATCATTTTAATGGTATAAAGTAATTATAATAAGGAAATCATGTTCATGTTATTAAATTTAAAGTTTCCGCATTGAGCGCAGAATAAATTATATATTATGTTATGATACACGCATATACGCGACATAGTATTTTAATATCATTAAATAACAATATGCAAATTGTATAATGATTTTTGCAACGCAAATAATATTACACATTAATGTTTTTTTTTTCAAGTTAATAATAATAATAATACCAGCCTGTTTAATAAACGTTCCACTACTGGACACATGTTTCTTCCCATATAGAGAAGGCACGAGCATTGATCACCAAGCTTGTTCTCTGCGGATTGGCGATTTCAGATCCCAAATTTTTGGATTCTAGGTTTCCTCACGATATTTTCCTTCACCGTTTGTCAGAAGTGTCTTAGAATAATTAAGAAAGTACATATAACTTTGAAAAAGCTACATTGGTACTTGCTTGGGTTCGAACCTGCAACCATGAGCATACAAATCCGTTAATTGAACCACGCCACGACTTAAAACAAGAAAAACTACAAAAAACAAACAAAATTCGTAGTTATGTCAAACTGCTGTACAGCTTGTCGGTAGCGTAAAAACTGACTTCAAAGTTAGTGGTAATCATTTCATATTTGTATATTTAAATTTTGTATATTTAAAATGCGGACAACATTACATACATTGCTCTGAACCCAAAGTAAGTAGCTATAAAGCACTTGTGTTATTCAATTCAGAAACAACGAAGGTACCACAAACACTCAGGCCCGGGACAATGTATAATAATAATATCCTGGGACAACTCACACACGGTTATCTGATCCCAAGCTAAGCAGAGCTTGTGTTATGGTAACCAGACAACTGATAAACTTACTTATATATTTCTAAATACATACATAATATTATAGATAAATTACACCCAGACACCAGAACAAATGATCATGCTCATCACACAACATTTGTCCTGGGCGGGAATCGAACCCACGACCTCCGGTATAGCAGTCAGGGTCACTAACCACTAGACCAACAGGCCCGTCGTCACATATAACCCTATATTACATAAATTTATTGTTACATATTTAAAATAAATGCATAAAAATAATAGGTGTTTGTTTATTATTAATTACCTAAAAAAAAAGTAAATTGTGAACTCAGTTGTTTTAAGATTGACTAACTATGAAGCAAAACATCAAGGAAATTGAATGGTGATCAATGCTCGTTCTCTGTATGAGAGGCCTGCAGTGGGACATTTTCAGGCTGGTGTTATTAACAGCTTCGGTAATGGCACCCACTGTGGGACTCACTAGCGTGGTGATCAAAGCTCGTTCTCTGTATGAGAGTCCTGCAGTGTGACAGTTACAGGCTGGTGTTATTAACAGCTTCGGTAATGGCACCCACTGTGGGACTTACTAGCGTGGTGATCAATGCTTGTTTCCTGTATGAGAGGCCTGCAGTGGGACAGTTACAGGCTGATGTTATTAACAGCTTCGGTAATGGCACCCGCTGTGGGGCTCAAAAGCGAGGTGATCAATGCTCGTTCTCTGTATTACAGTTTGACAGTTCTAGTAATTATTAATAATTAATAAGCAATGTAGCAGTAATTAACTCATTATATTAACAACTGTAAATTTAATTGCGAACATTCGTTTCGAAATTTCCAATGGCTTGCTTCATCATTGCAAAATTTGGCATGTTTGCAAATTATTGCATGCTTTTTGCCCGTGGCATTGCCTGTCAGGATTTAAGGATTCAAAAGTAGTTTATTAATTAAGTACGCCAATTATATATTAATAATTTATTTATGAAACAAATTCGGGTTAGTTACACCATTTATAACTCAAGAATGGGTGGACCAATTTTCATGTTATTTGTTAAGTTGGATTCGTTTTCGCTTCAAATATCAGAATAAATAAACATAACACGTAGGTAATTACGCTTGTAAAATTTAAATGAAAGAGAGCTTTTTTTTGGTAGAGATTTTTTTTAGTTAGCCTGAGCGCAGGCTTTTACTGCTTCATCGAACTTTAAGAGAGTATAGGTGCACACGCCAACTAGCACTGCGCTCGGTGCTGCGGACGAGCATCCCCGCTGGCGACACACATGCTTAGAGTATAGATAAGAAACTAAAGAGTGAGCCTATCAGCCTATCAGAGGGTATGAATCGTAAGCACTAGTATGAACTAGTTTTCTCGTAAATTTTGTATCAAGACGGAGCGCGCCGTTTTAATAAAACTATCTAAAACCCTAATATTATCCTAACAATGCCGAAACCATCGATATTTTGGCATATAAGTCTGTCGTTGCGCAAAAAATAACTTAAATCAGTAAACGAATGTACTAGATACAGCCGAAAAAGTGCTCTCGCTTGGCACAAAGGAAAACTAACGATACTAGCGGTCTATAGTATATCTAACGTCTATGCACACATGCGTGTGTGAGACAAAATAAATATACTATGTCTGAGAGTACTTCGTGTATGTCATTTAAATGTTTGGAAAGCACTCCATGAAATAAGGATTAATTAGGAATGACACACATCGAAACGTTTTAAAGTTAAGTGTTGTTTAAATATTCGGGCATTCACAATATGGCATTAATACAGCACTCTTTAAAATCTAGAATATAAGAAATGAGTAATATATGTATTTATGGCTAGTTGTGCACCGCGGTTTCACACGCCTTGTTTTTATTAAGGCTAGTAACTTGATGTTAAAAAGCTTTAAACAACCTTCCCCGAGATATTGGGCTAAAATAAAAAAAGATTTTATCAAATGATGCTGGTAGTCGATTAGTGGGTTCAAACAAAAAAACTATTTTACTTTTTTATATTATAATTATAATGATAATTAACATTAACGTTAAAAACAAATTAATCAAACAAAAAAAAAATAGTTCAATAAACTTTTTAAATTTTTCCATAAGTGAATAGTCTTGATCAAAATTAATCAAAATATGTATGATGTACTAAATTAACTTTAGTTTCCTTGTAGAAAGTTTAATCATACAGAAGTAGTATATCAAATATGATCCCTCATTTCCGTAGATATGTATATTTATACACATATCTATAAAAACACGTTGTCTAGTGAATAGAGTAATTATGATAACCTTACTGTTCATTGTCGGTTGATTAACGTAGATGTAGGAATTTATTGGATGTGGCATTTTTAATACCCGCGACTGCGTATGTTTTTCAACTGACTTCAAAAAGAGGTGGTTATCAATTCGTCTATTTTTTTTTTGTATGTATGTTACGCGATAATTACGGCCATTGTGGAACGATTTTGAAAAATAGTTTTCATCGATGGGGTTAAAATTTCATTAAAATCGATCTTGTAGCTTTGATTTTTTTATTGAAGTCCTTTTTTGTTTACATGTTATCATCAATTATTATGTAAAAGTGATAGCCTGTATGTTATTCTGACGTATAAGCTATAAGTAATACTACAGTTTCATTAAGATCCGATTAGCAGTTTTCGCGTAAAAGCAAGGGCGGATCCAGCATTGGTGCCAGGGGGTGGTCACATAGTCGTGGCCAAGTCCCAAAAAGCAAGTGTGTCCCCAGCTTTTGGTCCAGAAATCAGATTTTTTTAATAAGATTTAACTTAGCCATATTTTATTAAGCCGACACAAAAGATTTTTTTTTTCAAAATTTTCCACAATGCAATGCTCGTTCGTTTTTTCATATAATTAGTTGTTCTCCTAAGTTAGGTAGCAATCGGCCGTTAATAAATGAGCCTAAAATAGGTAGCTAATTTCCTTTTGCACCATGACATTGGCCGCGCAGCGCGATTTTTTTTTAAATACTGAACCGATTTTGATTAAACTTTTATTGTTGTTTTAAAAGTAAAGCAACTGTTGGGAAATGATATAACCATTATTGATTATGCAGTTCCAATAAATAATATGCTGCCCTATTTTTGAACTTGCTTTTTATATTAAAATCTGTATTATGAATTCATTAAAATGACTTAAAATAGAACGTTATTTATGACCCGTAAAAATATTTTCTTTGACCGAGAATCGAACCTGTGATCCATAAAACGTCAAAATTAGGTCAAGTTCCACAAGATAACTGAGATCAAAGTATTTTTTTCTATTTTTTTTTTAATAACAAACAAATCATTATTAAAAACAATTATTCATTCGTGGTCAGTACCAAAAGAGGTCATTGTCGATATATACAAACTTATCTACAACGCTAAAATCACACAAATCAATCAATTTTCAACCTTATGACGTAGCAATAAGATTCATTCAAACCTTTTTCGTCCGCAAAATTATTGTTGTCTGCGAATAATAGTTTCTGCAACGAGGAAATAGAAATTAGACTTTAAACGAAGGTGGGTAAAGGTTATTTTTGATTGGTTCAATCACGGTTATAAATGTTTAATTGCTTGGTGAAGTACGCTGTAGTAAATACGTGATTTTTTTAGAATGAATGGACAGACATTTAAATAACTAGTGACATATACATATTAAGAGGAAAGGGGAGCGGCCATTTTTCCATACAAACGCTCTCGTCTGTTTTCTCACTGGTTCCTGAACTTAGGGCTATGATTTTTTGCAGTAATATAAATATATGAACTAGATCTATGCCCCTATTTTGACAACAATAATCGAAAAAAGGAAAAAATAGAGGCACAGATTATTCTTTTCTCATGCAGTATATGAAATATCTTTAAAATTGGTTAAAAATTGGGGGAGAAAATAGACGAGAGCCAAACCTCGATTTTTCGTCAGTTTTTCGGTCTGAGCTGCAGTTGTCCTTATCGCACGAATAAGAGGGTGTGGGGAATTAGAGCGACAGCAATACTTTCTTCAAAAACAAAAATGTCCGCTCCCCTTTCCTCTAAATATATTCAAATATACATGAATTCTAAACAAAGAACAGTAAGTATAGACAAACTGCGTGTCATAAGGAAGCTGAAACAATGGGTGCCAAAGTAAAAAAAAGGGTGCAGTACGCATTACTTTTTTTTAAGTGTAGGTATATGAAATGTAATTAGAACTGTCAAAACGTTTGGTAGACTCTACTCGTGATCAGAGGGCTGGTTTGTTCCTTGCACAGAGAATCGGCATAGCCATTCAACGTGGCAATGCTGCCAGCCTTCTGGCCACGTTCCCCGCCATTGACAAAGATGACGATGAATTTTATGACGCGTGTTAATTTTATTTATTTATATAAGATCAAATTTTAGTCTGTTGTAAGTGTTTGTTGTAATTAGTTACGTTAGTAAATTCATTATTAATTATTTACCTATTGCCTTTCTCTATTTGATACAAACGTAACTATCCATGTCTATATACTACTGAACTGACTCTGATAAAAAATGCACTGTTCCGTATGTAACAGAGTAGGTACACAACAAAAAAAACAAAGTGTTACATTCTAAAAAAAAAAAAAAACATACCGTCAAATTGAGAACCTCCTCCATTTTACAGTCGGTTAAAAATCACTCTTACTGATCCACCTTGGTAATCAATGCTCGTTCCTTCTCTATATGAAAAGAGGCCTGTGCCCAGCAGTGTCCATTTACAAACTGTAATATAAAAAAATATGTAGCAAAAACTACTTAACTATAATATACCTACAGTTAAAATATTTATTAAACTATTCAAACAGAATTCTCAAGGATACCATTCGGAATGTTGAGTCCTGGCAATTGAATCTATTGCTGCTACTGCGCAAGCGCGAACAACATGGCCGCTGGCAAACGTCAGGCAAACATTCAGGGCAATGACTGATTTTGTTGGAATTTTAACACTTTAATTGAAAGGTTTAGTGTCAATACTTAATATTGGTTAGGCAAAATAATGTACTATTCATGTCAATAGATATTGGTTGTTAGTCTTTTGATCCAACCAATCGCATTATATTTTGATAATACATAAAACTGAATAGTCCCAGAAACCGGTGGTTAAAGTACTTATTATTTTATGATCAATGGCGTCTTTTCCGTTTATAAAACATAGTTACCAGACGTAGTCTTTGTAGAACCTAAATAAACTTAAATATATGTACACTAGGTAAACAAAAGGAACTATAAACTAAATAAAAAATCTAAAATAAGGCATTATCATTAGTCTGTGTTATATTATTTATAACTCAAGAACAGCTAGACCGATTTTCACAATCTTTGATTTATTGGATTTGTATACTAATAACAGAATAACGATCAAAATATAGGAATAAATGACATTTTAAGGAAACGGCAGCCATTTACGCAAGTGAAACCACGGAGCACACCCACTAGTTCATAAAAAAAATAAAGACAACCCGGTTCTTCCCTGTATTGTATAAATAAAACCTTTTTCAAGTACAACAGTATTTATTCATAAACTAGCTGTGCCTGCGACTTCCTTCGCGTGGATGACGAAACTTATCAATTTTGATGAGTTTTTAACCGTAAAATTAAGTTTGTTTTTTATTGTTTATACTTTTCCGGGATAAAAACTACCCAGTGTGGTGCCCAGGATAATAATGAATATTTATACCAAGTTTCATCGTAATCGAACCGGTAGTTTTTGCGTGATACCTGAACAAACAGACAGACAAAAAAATTTTTTTCACTCTTTTGGGTTCGATGTCGGTCTAGTAACACCCCCCGCCATTTATTTTTTTGATATTTTCAATGTACAGAATTTTCACTTCTACAGATTTATTATAAGTATAGATATAGGCATATAATAGGCTTTTACAAGTACGACAGTAAATATGCCTCTAAAACAATTTAGGTACCGACTGACAGGCATAACACAAGTGTTGCCATGTGTAACTAATTGAATTGATTGATTATGACTGAACGCACAGTAGTAATGCTACTTTTACACTATGCAACATATACTCAATGCGTGTATGCAGGTTTTCAAGGTGACTAGCTCTGAGGTCCCGGGTTCGATCTGCGGACGATTTTACATTTTATAATAATTATTATTTATCATTTCAGAGTAGGACAATATATTTCATTAAATTAGAGTTAAAATTACACATTTGTTGGTACTATTGTCTCGGGTCTGTGTGTTTGTGATACCTTCGTTGTCTCTGATACCATAACACAAGTGATTTAGCTGCTTACTTTAGGTTTAGAGCAATGTACGTGATGTTGTCCGCATTTACGTCAAGAACCTATTTTTTTTCCTCCATACATAGCTTAACTTTAATATTAGAAGCAACTCTATTTCAAAGCAGTGAGGTTTATTTTCGGTCAACCGTAGCGTAGATACAGTCAGCAACACAAGTATTTTGTTTGGTAGTCGCAAAAACAAATGTATCTGTTCGTGGTTAAATATGTTTGTGCTTTTGTTGCAGTCTGTATACTGCACAAAAATAAATGGGTTATTGTTTTCGTTCTTATGTAGGTAATAGTAATTACAGTAATTGCTGTAAATAATCTTGATCTAAGGATCTCTTTGTATATACTTGGGAACAGATGTTAAAGATCTAAAATTTTGCTTGAATGCATACTGAAAAATTATACTTAATTATTTTAGAAAAACAGAGGCGTCTTTTAGATTCTAAAAACGAGTAAGTCTCGTTGGTCTATGGATAGCGTGATTGTTGACTATGAGATCTAGGATTCAAATCTCGGAGTCAGGAAGTTTGGCGATGTCAAAAATCATACGTTAATCTTTGATTCCGACAACCAGTCTTACTATGGGATACTGTGTTACCTAGCAAAATGTGTCGTGGAGGTTAGATAGACAGTCGCACTGTCACATACGGTATTCAGCTGAATCCGGTGAGACTGGAAGCCGACCTCAACATCTTCTTGTCCAATTGGTCCAAAGAATAATCAATTAACCGTAGTTTCTGACACAGTCAACACAAAAATTAGTCAATTACTTGGCATCCTCATGTTAAATGCGGTGATTGGCTGTTAGTCTTTCGCTCAACCAATCACATCGTGATCAGTTAATTTGACAATTATTAATTTGATAAACCTTTCAGAAACAGGGTGTAAAATAAAGTGTCTCGCGCTAATTCCCGTTGAATTATATTACTATAAACGTGGGTAAGTCTTAGAGAATTTAAAATTTTATCACAGTTAGTCAATAGTGTCTTAAAATATCTTCATCGTCATCATCGACAGCCTTTGTCCACCCACTGCTCCATAGGCCTCCCCTTTTTCGTGCCATTTTCTACGGTCCTGTGCCAGCCTCATCCAGACTCGACCCGAGACTTTAACTATGTCGTCGACATCTTGCTCGCGTACGACCGACACTTCTTTTGCCTTGCCTTGGCGTCCATTCTGTCACCGCCTTAGTCCACCTGCCGTCACTTCGTCTGGCCAAGTGGCCTGCCCAGCTCCATTTCAGTCTCGTTATTGTGGTACCGACTTCTCGAAATTTGGTTCGTTTTCGGATATCCTCATTACGGACTCGGTCTTGATATCTTAGAACGTATATTATACCTATATGACATTGGAAAAGTTGTTCCCTGGCAGGTTTAGACCCAACCTTGTATAAAACTAGTTGTTTCATAGATTTAGGTACGATTTGACGTATTAATTATAATGGTTAGGTTTTTGTGTTTGCCTAAGGGTTTAATGACATGAATTAATTGATCAAGGTTGTAGATGCAAATCTGATAGTCTATGTCACTATTTCTGTATGGGTACGTAAATAGATATATTATGCTTGCCAAAAAATATACACATTGCGTTTTTATCTATTAATGTTATAAAATAAAATTAAGAAAGAAACGTCATATTTTCAACTTTTTTGATTTGGCAATCAAATGCACAATCTGTTTTTTTTTATTTGGTTAATCTTGTACTATGGTAATTACTGATTCACATATTTATATATTTCTAAATATATACATATTATAGATAAGTAACACCCAGACAGAACAAATGATCGCTCATCAAAAGTTTTGTCCTGGGTGGGATTCGAACCCAAGACCTCCGGTATAGCAATCAGTGTCACTAACCACTATACCAACCAACAGGCTAGTCATGTCTTAAAACAACTGAACCGATTTTCTATACGAGTCGATAAATAGCTAGATTTCTAGTTATACTAAAACAAATGCCTATATCGCGCTGTTTCTGAAACCATGGTCAAATACTACATGTTTTTACTTATAAGTAAGTTAAATTGAGTCACTAATGTGAGTTATAATCACATAACAGTCAATTTAACCCTTAACTAGGTCAAACTTAGGTTAAATATTTATGCACTTAAAGCAGTGATTGATTTTGCTTTCAAGGTTTGCTGTTTCGATCAGTTTGTGCTTAGATATAGGTATTTTGAATGCACATAGCTACGTTATGCCAAGAGCATAATATAAATTTTAATAAAATAAAGTATTTTTTTTTTTTTAATTTTAATGCTGATCAGATTTTCATTAATTAAAGCTAATAATAACACTCAAAAGCACATAAACCACATCATAATCGGACCACGCGTTTAGGAGCTACGATGTCAAATATACCAGTACAGGATAATAACACCCTTCTTTGTGCTATGGTTAAATAGAACTGTTATATTTATATTTGTTATAAAATATAATTATTAGGTAGAGACGTAAATAAACCTATTAAAATAACATAACACTATTTCAAAGTCTCATATTTAAATTTAACCAGACTTATATTTAACACATAGATACTTAATCAATAATTATAGATCTGTTGATATAAAATATATAATTACATGTTAAAACAATAATTAGGTGTTTATTGTTAACAGTAAAACTTTAGATATTATTGTTAAATTAATTATATTTCTTGTAAACGAAATGATGTTGTTAAATGGTGACCATAACATTAATTTGACGGGCCTGTTGGTCTAGTGGTTGGTGACCCTGATTGCTATACCGGAGGTCTTGGGTTCGATTCCCACCCAGGACAAATCTTTGTGTGATGAGCACGATCATTTGGTCTGTGTTTGGGTGTAATTTATCTATATAGGTATTTAAAAATATATAAGTATGTTTATCAGTTGTCTGGTTACCATAACACTAGCTCTGCTTAGCTTGGGATCAGATAGCCGTGTGTGAGTTGTCCCGGAATATTATTATTATATTAGTGGTTGAGGGTATTTTGTTATAAGTTTAATTAAAACCTTAGAGCATTGAGAAAGGTCTTGACTTTAGCTGTGAATACTTAAATGTCCTTGTATAATTTATTTTATTAATCCGTCAACTTAAGTACCTACTTGCAATTAATTTAAATGATCATTAAGACAATTAACATAAACGCATAAGTGTTTATTATTTTGCCAAAAGCATCAGAGTATAATAAAATACAATACCGTAAAACCATTTAAGTAGGTTTTAATCTAATATGAACTGTAATAAATCTATCCAAAGATACATATCCTTGGATATAATTTTACTATATGTATCTAAGAAAAATGTAATTTAAGAAAACGTAGAAACTATTTACATCACATCAGATAAAAAAGCGCATCACGTTCATTACTTTAGGAGCAACGATGCCGCAGACAGACACGCCAATCTTAAAACAATCCTCTTTTTCGTCGTTGTTTAGAAATAGGTTGAAATATAAACCCTCTGTAAAATAAATAAGCGTTTTAAACTTCATTTTAAACATAATTTAACAAAGAATAATAGTATACAAGACTTTATTTAACAATCATTACATTACAAAACCAATGTCACATAATTCACAGTTTTTATAGTCTTTAAGATAAATTATAATAAAGTTGAATGAAACATTAGGAGAATAATAGACCTCCATTGACGAGATCTATTGTTTAAACCACATAATTGTCTTATGAAGGATTCCGTCGGTTTTTCTGGTCATAACCTTTGTTTGACTATGGTTTTAATTAACTATCTAATGGTCCAATAATCAAACTTAACTTTAATAGGCAGTCGCTCTGTAAAATACGGTATTCAGCTGAATCCGGTGAGACTGGAAGCCGAACGAAGATAGATTGGCCTTATGTTAAACCACCTGGTTTTACGGAAAGGTGTATATTATATGTGTTATTATAAGAATATAAATCAATAAATAAATAATATGCAGAAGAAGAAATAGAGCAAATCATCATAGAATATAGAATATAGAATATTCTTTATTGTACACCATTAAAGTTACATACATATTTGAATTTAAAGTACAGTAAAGCATACAATGGCGGTCTTATCGCTTATAGCGATATCTTCCAGACAACCTTTGGATGGACAGGAAAGATAAAAAAACTGAGGTAGATGAAAGTAACAAGTGTACTAAAATAAAATACAAATATATATAGATAAACTACATACATACTAATAAATATCTAACATAATAATATTTACTGTTACATACATACACAAGAATCTAAGAAGATTATCTTTTTAATAATTATATAATAATAATACCAGCCAATAAACGTCCTACTGCTGGGCACAGGCCACCTCCAAGATAGAGAAGGCACGAGCATTGAACACCACGCTTGCTCATTGCGGGCGAATTCAGATCCCAATTTTTGGAATCCAGGTTTCCTCACGATGTTTTCCTTCAGCGTTTGTCAGAAGTATCATAGAATAATTATTTAGGAAATAGGTACACGTGACTTAGAAAAAGTCAAATTGAACTTATCTGGGTTCGAACCAGCAACCTTGTGCATACAAATCCGTTCAACAAACTTTAATTTAAAAAAAAATGTCTTCACCGGATATCGAACCCACGACATTACCGAGGTCAATTAATTAGTTATATAACTTAAATCATGGTCACGGTTAACTGTTAAGACAACCAGTGAATGACCAGTTATGGTTACCAAATTGAACCTTGACGTTACGTGACTTAACTGTCTAGTTAAATTGTAACTGTGGCCTAGCTTACGGTTATATGTATAGCATTTAAGATGGAAATCTAAATTAATCTAATTATATTATTATTATACTAGCTGTGCCTGCGACTTCGTTCGCGTGGATGATGAAACTTATCAATGAGTTTTTAACCGCAAAATTAAGTTTGTTTTTTATTGTTTATACTTTTCCGGGATAAAAACTACCCAGTGTGGTGCCCAGGATAATAAAGAATAATTATACCAAGTTTCATCGTAATCGAACCGGTAGTTTTTGCGTGATACCTGAACAAACAGACAGACAGACAAAAAATATTTTTTTTTAAATTTTGGGTTCGGTGTCTGTCTAGTAACACCCCCCGCCATTTATTTTTTTGATATTTTTAATGTACAGAATTTTCACTTCTACAGATTTATTATAAGTAATAGATTATAAAGGTAATATAGATAGGTGTTTATATTGGTAAATAAATAGAAAATACACGATTTGTTGGGATCGAAATCAATATTAATTTGATTTATTTATAGCCATATTATTATAATATGACAGATTATTTTTTTAATTATCTACAGAAGCTTAACGCCTTAATTATAATATAATAAGATTTATTAATTTAAGACATAACTCTACTGACTCTACAGTCTTATAATGTCTTGACGAAGTCAGAATTAAAAGGGGTTGCCATCTCAAAAAATACTTTGAGATATATTTATATATTTACATATTTATTTTTGTCTTATGTTATATATATTTGTGTATATCTTGGTCTTAAAGTATAAATAATTTATTTACTCTTTTGTTCAATTTTGTACTCGTGCGTCTACCACGATTTGTTTCTGCATCACCCTAAGGTTGACTGGCAGAGAATGCCTTCTGGCATTAAGTCCGCCTTTGTGGAACAGTGTGCAAGAAGTATTAAATAAATAAATAAATAATTGCCAGAGCAAAAAAAACTCCAGATATTGACTCATACAGTGTTAACGCTATTAAAACCCTATATGATTCTCCTATAAATCACTGTACCCTTGCGAATAAAAACTACGTGTGTAACAATCACGTAACAAGGCTGTGTTACGTAACTTTGTCGTTTGACGTGACCCTGGTGATTCACATAAGGAATAATACTATGGAATAACAATATTCGACTAACTGTCACACTGTGAAAGATGCTCAGATGAAGTAGAAGAAAACATAGAATTTATATAAACACTCATACAGCTAAGTTTCATGTAATAGCTAGGTGGTAACCGTACTATACCAGGTACGTTTTTAAAACCAATTATTTTAAAGCAAATGTCGATTTTTGACACAACTATCACTGTACCATGACGTAAGAAAATTGCAGATCCAACCGTATAAAGTTGTGGTGTAATCCAAGGTTTAGATTTCGCTTTTTTTCTGTTCAAACGTTAAAAGAATTTAAAAGATATTTCATATAATATACTGAATAAGAAGATTATATACAGTGCTCCTTTATTTTTCATTAATCGTTCTAAAACTGTGACTCTTAAAACAGCGATAATAATAGACCATTTTTTGATGAGGGCTAAAAATACAACATGCTATCATCAAAAAAGAAAACATAAACATATACCAAATTCGTATTTATGTTACTCTAAAAATTAATTGCTTTAGGTTAATTAACCAGGGAGAAAACAAGCAAGAGCGTTTGTATGGAGAAACCTTAAAAAAAAAAAACAACTTTCCAACTACCAAAGAAATCTTATCAAAGTCTTAGTACCTAATTAATGCTCGCCATACCTAACCTATTTCTCTCTTGTTTCAGATTACAACAGGCACAAGATTATGCGAAAAAATTAACAAAATGGCGCCACAAGAAAGAAATTCATATGCAGCGGAGGACGATTCACAAAACACGACAAACAATTTATCAAACATAGACTTAAGTGGCGGCTTCGTGAATAAAGCTTACGAAAATGACAGCTCCGATGTTGCCACACCTAATAATACAACTACTGTGGTAGAAAAAAAAGCTACCGATTTCGACGATTTGTTGCCATATGTCGGGGAATTTGGATTGTATCAGAAGATTTTGTTCCTATTAATGATACCATTTGCATTTTTTGTTGCATTTGTGTATTTCTCCCAGATTTTTATGACGTTGGTACCAGAAGAGCATTGGTGTTGGGTGCCAGAGCTAGCTAATCTTACTGTTGAAGAGAGGTGAGTGATTTTATATTATTTTCTTTTATTTAAAACTCAGATGATGTGAAAATAGAATTTTATATAGCTTGAATTTAGGTGTTATGTAAATATTATGTATTTGTCGAAAATATTTATTATCAGTACCTACCTATCACTTTTAAAATATTAGTGCAGGTTAATTAAAAAAAGAAAATACAATGTCGTGTAATATAAATGAATTATAAAGAATCCTATTTTTTTTTATCGCAATTAACTTAATTGAGTATTGTCGTAAGTCACTCAAAGTAGTCTTAATCTATGTTATCAGTCACAGTTTTAAAATAATATACCTACCTCATTACAAGAAAAATAAATATTTAAAAATATATTTTTCTTTAAAAAGTATTCACTGAAGATTTAAATAGATACTAAAATAATAACATTAAAAATACGATACGCTAAAAACGAATCGATTTGATACTTTTTACCTACACACTACGGCAAGCACAAACTAAACTCGTAATCAATTAAAACCTTACAAAATATACTAATTACATTATTTAACCATTGAAGCGTAAGTGTCAACTAAAGATTTATCCATTTATAGCAAAGTAATTTATTTTCAATGACATCAACCGTATAAGTTGGCCTTAAATAGTAATCAAGTAAAACCAGGTGGTTTAGATTAGTTGTTTATTTCACAATTATGTGAAATATAATGTAATATAATATATTGACGGGCCTGTTGGTCTAGTGGTTAGTGACCCTGACTGCTATACCGGAGGTCGTGGGTTCGATTCCCACCCAGGACAAATGTTTGTGTGATGAGCACGATCATTTGTTCTGGTTGTCTGGGTGTAATTTATCTATAAATGTATGTATTTAATATAAGTATGTTTATCAGTTGTCTGGTTACCATAACACAAGCTCTGCTTAGCTTGGGATCAGATAACCGTGTGTGAGTTGTCCCGAAATATTGTATTATTATATTATATTATAATCTGTACTAATATTATGTCCATATAAGTAACTTGTTTAAAAATTTCTAAACCATTCGACCAATCTTATATATAAAATTCTCGTGTCACAATGTTAGTTACCATACTCCTCCGAAATGGCTTGACCGATTTTTATGAAATTTTATATGCATATTCAGTAGGTCTGAGAATCGGCTACTATCTATTTTTCATACCCCTAAGTGGTAGAAGTAGGTAGTAGGCAGGTGCTAGGTAGAAAAAATTGCATTGCAACGCATGCTGGGTACAGCTAGTTTTGATATAAAATAAGCTAGGATCCCAAGAAGGATTATAGGCTTCTTTTTAGCAAGAATCGACGTCAAAAGGTCGTTATAAAGTTATAAGTGTGTCAATTGAAAAAAATAAAAAATTCAATTGAAATGATAATTGAAATATTAATGTATTGGACTTTCCGTTCAGGTAACGCCTTTATAGACATCTATTTGATTTAGAAATAATAAAACCTTCCATAACATACTAAAACATACTGTCATACGTAGATCTTTGGCAGTCGTTAAGTCAATTCTGACAACCAGTCTTACTATGGGATACTGTGTTCCCCAGTAAAATGGGTTGTGGAGGTCAGATAGGCAGTCGCTCATGTAAAATACGGTATTCAGCTGAATCCGGTAAGACTGGTAGCCGACCCCAACATAGTTGGGAAAAGACTCGGGAGATGATGATGAACATACTAAAACAACGTAGCTACCTGAGACTTTAATGTATTCGAAATCGGATCAGTAGTTTCGTAGATGACCACCTACTTACAAACTTATAAGCAAACTGTAACATAAGTGCAGATTAACCTACTTATTTGAAGAGAGAGGCCTAATAATGTTATACACATAATTATCTTGTTCAGGAAATAAAGATTATAAAAAATAGCCTTGAGGACGACTTAAATTAAGATTAAAGTTAAGAGGCGTTAAGTAATTAGAATATTATAATTATTACATTTTATACAATGTTTTTTGGAGCGCAAACAGTTAATTATTATTATGAATACAATTATTATATAGTGCGTAGTGTTGAGATTAATGTTTTTTTTAATTTATAACTAGCTTATTACGGTGGTTCTGCATGCGTAAATATTGGCAAAATTAGTCCCGTTTTGGGACATCAAATATTTCGTTTAATGTTATTAAAATATGGATATTTAAGTAATAAATTTGGGTCAGTTCCAGTACACCTGTATACATATTTTGGTAATGTAGTACATAACATAAAACGACACCAAAATTATTTTTGTGTACATACAACTAGCATACATACTCGTACATGACTAATACAGATTTTCACGTTAAAAAAATAAGTAAACAACCTTTTTATCTCAAATATTACTTGTACCATTAATTATTTTAATTACACACGACATAATAAAGTTAAAAGTACAAATAATAAAAAATATCAAAAACGATTGCAAAAACTTTTTGAAGGGCAAGTTAAGAATTAATTTAAATATTAAAAACATGTTTATATATTGTTATAATTGCGGATATCCGTGCTCAATGAACTACTTACATTATCTTAAAGTTAATCCAAATTCTTATTAAACATATACACGAAAACATTTACGTAAACCTGAAAAATAAAGGACGAAAAAACAAAAAAAAATATGTTGTCAAGATTTTTCAAGGCCTGTGTAGCTTCGACGGCGGGTGGGTAGGGCACGGGCGAGAAACCCCGTAGTCAGTCCTGCTCTGGGGGGGACGCAGAGGGCGGGGACGGGGGTCCCTCAGAATTCTCTGCACGCGTCCCCCTCCGTGCCGGGCGGGGGTCATGTCGGGCCCGCCACTAAGCGGGCAGTCGCCGGGGGCGTTATGGTGCTAAGACTTCGGTTGGACCCGTAACGCCGCCACTAAGGCGTAGGATGGCACCAGGTGTTTTGGCGGAGTAGTCGGAGCCTTTCTCAAGGCTCTGGAAGCCCGGACTCTTGCATCCTCAACCCCCTGGGGATGCAAGGCTAGCTCATAAATGAGTTTCACCTGACAAAAAAAAAAAGGCCTGTGTAGCTTTTTCCCGCACTATGTTGTGGTCGGCTTCCAGTCTTACCGTATTCAGCTGAATACCGTATGTTACAGAGCAACTGCCTATCTCACCTCCACAGCACATGTTACTGGGTAACACAGTATCCCATAGTAAGACTGGTTGTCAGAACTGTAATGATTTAACGGCTGTCAAAGATCAAAGCGTTGCCAAACTATTGTTACATTAATAATACATTATTTAAGAATGCGGATATTATAGTAACGAGTTCACATACATGTATATACTACTATTCATAGCTTCTTAACCTTGGTACAATCAGTTTTTAGGGTGCCGCACCCAAATAATGCTTATAACATGACATGACCCTATGTCTAAGCATCCGGGCTGCGCCGCCCGCCCGTGCGTCCGTCTGTATTTCAGCGGAAATCTTATAAACTGATTACAGTTCATAAGTTCAAAAAAACCACTCTGGTGTAAACCAGAGTAGTATTTTTTTGTTTGTATTTTTTAATGACGACCTCCGTGGTCGAGTGGCGTACGCACCGGTTTCAAGGTATCGCTAGCTCTAAGGTCCTGGGTTCGATCCCCGGACGGGTCAATGTGGAAACCAAAAATTTTCTATATTGCCTCGGGTCTGGGTGTTTGTGGTACCTTCGTTGCTTCTGAATTCCATAACACAAGCGCTTTAGCTACTTACTTTGGGTTCAGAGCAATGTATGTGATGTTGTCCGCATTTATTTATTTAATCCTTTCATGTAGGTAAAACAAAGTCGTGTTAATAATAATAATACCGGCCTATAAACGTCCCACTGCTGGGCACAGGCCTCTTCCCATATAGAGAAGGCACGAGCATTGATCACTACTCTTGCTCTTTTGCGGAAAGGCGGTACCAGATCAAAATTTAGGATTCCAGGAAAGTCGTGTTAGATGCACCATTTATAACTCAAGAACGGGTGGACCGATTTTCACGATCTGTGATTTATTGGATTTGTCACCACCCCGAATAGCATAATAATAATGAAAATATTGGAAAAGGTTACAATAATTTTGCTTTTCTTATGAGTACTGTGACTTTTTACGCGGCTGAATCCACGGGGCACAGGTAGAGTATTATAAATTGTTGAATTATAAGTAAATATTTAGGTTGACTATAAATGACTATAAAGCCCTGTTTACGGACAAATTTGCTTGACAAATTTGCGTGTCAAACTTCACGTTTTCATCAAACAATAGCCCAAATATCAAACAAATTTGTCACTGGGCGTAGCGTCCTCCATGACGCAAACAAAATCAGTGAGATTTTTCTTGACCAACACCGCCGTTCACGTTCAAACCTGTTTGTCAAACTCCACATCAATGCAGATTTTCATCAAACTTCATCAAACGCGACAAACACGTAGATTGTTTGACAAAGGCCTCAAACACAGCTGTACACTATCAAATAATTTGACAAACACGTAAAATTTGACAAACAATTTGATCGTGTACAGGGCACTTTAGACTTAATTTTTAATTTCAATGCAAGTAGGTACCATTGAATGCAATTATTTAACAATTCTATCAAAGTAATAGCTGAAATTACTTGCATAATGATAAAATTACTTCAATTGGCACAAATCATTCGCAATTCATTATAAAACACTGCTTTTATCTAACAATCAAGCAACACAATTTGCTATAATCAACTCATCTGTAAAACTGATTTGCAATACTGACAACCAGTCTTACTATAGGATACTGTGTTACCCAGCAACATGGGTTGTGGAGGTCAGATAGGCAGTCGCTCTGTAACATACGGTATTCAGCTGAATCCGGTGAGACTGAAAGCTGACCTCAACATAGAAAACCAATTTTCTACATTGTCTCAAACCAAAACAAAAGGCGCTTAAGAAACGTTACGTTAAAATCTACTTACTGACTCTAGTTGCTCGGTTCCAAAGTGTCCTTCCTATGGAGAAGAGCCGGCAAGAAACTACATAGGTTACTCTTTTAAAGATTAAATTGTTACATTTATTTGTACATAGCACGAGTGCTTTAGCTACTTAATTTGGGTTCAGGACTATGTATCATGTATGTGATTATGTTCAATTACAGTTCAATTTTCATTTATTTATTTTCATAAAAAAAGCGATTGCGATGACTGCTCTGAAAAAGGTTATTAAACGAATTTGTGATTGTTTTTTGTTTTTTCTAGTCGGTTTAGTTTTTTTATATTATATGAAGAATGTACCACACAACATTAAGGTATTTATAAAAAAAAACGGAAAATACTGTATATCGACGCCCCCAAGGAATAAACCTGTATTATACTGTTACTGACTTTTTACTGTTATATCATTTTCGGCATCTATAGGTCGGGATTCACCTATACAATTTTTTTCATTTTTTTTCTTCGGTAATTTCTAATGATTTTCCTTATAACACTTTTATTCTTTGGAAATTTTTCATTTTTTATTTTCTAGAAAAATAACGTAATACATTATTACAAATTAAGTTCTGTGGCTACAATTCGGTAAAGTAATAATACTGTTAAATATCTCAGAAAAAAAATCTGGTTAATGCGATTACAGGTTTATTATCGTTAATATTGTGGTAGCCATTTTCGGTAATGCACTGTTACAGTTATCATCCCGGTAAAAATTCATACCTTTTCTATACGTATTGGCGGGAACTTGCTCGCGCTCGGCGAGTAAAGGACGCGTTTCTACATTTAAATAAATAATAATAAATGCGGACAACATCACATACATTGCTCTGAACCCAAAGTAAGTAGCTGAAGCACTTGTGTTATGGAATTCAGAAACTACGAAGGTACCACAAACACCCAGACCCGGGAAAATGTAGAAAAGTTGGTTTCTATATTGACCCGTCCGGGGATCGAACCCGGGACCTCAGAGCTAGCGACACCTTGAAACCTGTGCGTACGCCACTCGACCACGGAGGTCGTCATTGTAATGCACATGTAACGCACATTACGCACACTAATAGATGATCAAACGAACTTACCTGATGTTCGATCTTTATTATACGAAGTGCCTCGTTCTCGATATATGTTATTTACCATGCAGCTTTCGCTTGGCAACTAAACTCTTTCAGATCCAAAACTAAACGAAGTATTAGTGTCACACTGTCTTTTTTCTCCTGTCAAACTTCATTCCTTTAGAGTCTCGTAGGTTATCTCAATTTTACCAAGGGTGGGATGGGTAGGGAACATATATCGAGCACGAGGCACTTCGTATAATACCTAATGATCGAACATCAGGTAAGTTCGTTTGATCATCTATTATACACTCCATGCCTCGTTCTCGATATATGTTATTTACCATGCAGATGTTCAAGAGATGGTAATGTTGAGATAAAACTTAGAATAAATAAGTAGGCCTGTCCTATACATAAATGCATACTATGCACTTGTGCAGTCAACTCTTTCTAGTTAGATGCAATCATTTAAATAAACTAAACTTGAGTTGTTCTGTTTTGAATTATCCTGATCAACAATCGTAGTCACACAATGTTACAAAATAACCAGTATTATTTTTAGAATAACAATCAAAGTCTGAAGACACCTCATAGCAATCCTGAGAACAATAGTATTAAGTTTAAATTATTCTGCATTAAGCGCAACAAAACCTGGCCAAACTCTAATAGAAAATTACAAATCTTGCTAATGTTATTTAATATATTTATCTAGCAGTCTGTGTAATTACATCTAGTAGTACAAAATCTTTTTGTCTTAACCATAGGTGCAGAAGCATGGCGTATACTATATGCCCTGAAAAAAACATAAGTATCAATACCGCCTACTGAAACAGTAGCTACTTTCTAATCCATCTTCTACTAGTGACTGAAGACAAAAAAACAATTTAACTATGTGTGAATTTAATCGTTCTTAATTAAAAAATGTGATATATGGTGTTTTCTTTCTTAACTTGTTTCAGTTGTTACGCTGCATAGGTATATAAATTATTTAATTAAGTATTCTATCTCTAAAATCTTTAGTAAATATTAGGCTGAGAAAATCTCAATTTATCCAAAAATGCTAAGTAAAGATTTGGCTGCGTACAGCCCATTGCCAGGTTTTTAAAGTTATCAGTAATGATAATATTGACGCAATCTTCACTCAACTTCACTTAACCCATATTCAGTCATCTATTTATTTTAATAAACATAAGTACACTATATTTTAATGAAAGAAGTTTGTGCCCGCTGTGCTGTGCTTAGTGCAAGCAAAAAACCATCCGATTCTTGGTGAGACTACCAAGACTTAACCATTTCCCTGTCCAAGTCTGTAAAGACTCACGTCTTTAAATATGATTTGGATGAGGCGTATTCTGAATTAAATATTTCAAATTAATTCCAAACCAAACGACGCGACGTTCGCGAAAACCTAAGCCAGATGCTTTGATAGAAGATACTGTATTGGAACGTCCTTATCATCAACCTCTTCCTATAAGAAAGGCATTTTGTCATTTAAATTCTTTATGCATTAGTGGTGCGATTCCACGGTATAACCACAGATTTTATGAGTCTTTGATTTTTGTAGAAAATTGTAATGATCACGGCGATAATAGTGAGACCAATGATGATAATACTGATTAGTTATTAATGTTTTTACTTGGCTACTTTTTATATTTTGACTGATTGTAATTGTGATTTCTGTGAGTACTTTGTTCCTAATAAATATTATAATTTTAATACATTTTATGAGTTTTCTTTAATTATTCTCTCGAAGATACCGATAGCAAAATTATTTTACATACTCAGCTTTTAATGATTACGAAAATATGACTACCAAAATTTTCCTATAAAATACGGGTTACATTACTTTACCTTCTTATGGTTATTTGTAATTTTACCATAATAAGTCGGTAACTGAAGATTACAATATCTCTCTGTAATGAAAAAACACGTTGAATAATCCAGTAAAGCACTATTATGCCAAAGATTTTTAAGAAAGTTACAATAATAATTCGGTAAGTAAACATTACTGGAATAATATTGATAAGTCAGGATCGTAAGATATCAGTACCCTAAAAATTGTTTGAAACCATTTTCGGTAATATGTATTTTGGTGAATAACGAATTCTGTGTATATCTAATAGTTACACTTAATACTTTAAACTGTTCGGGTAAAAAATAGCTTTCCCGTCATATAACAATGTTTTCATTATTCTCCTTTGTTAAAGAGATATACTCGAAAAACACTAAATCATTTTTCCTGTAAAATTTGATTTTTGCGATTACCGGTTTATTCCCCGGGGACGTCGATATGTTCATATTTAATTTGTTTTCTAAGAATAATTTTGACTAGGTATGAAAAGTCAAAATTTATTTATTTCGCCATTTAGATAATCAAAATATAATAGACAAATATTTTTTCTTTTCTCAAATAAATTACAAAATACGAAGATAAACCGCTGTAAAGTTCAGGAGTGGGGGCTTGTGACGTCACGGCTAGGTACAATTTGTACTCAAACGTGACGTCACGCAAGAATTGTACTCGCTGTATCTTCGTAATTCTTTGTTTACGGGACAAAACAAAAAATACGTGTCTAATATTTTTTTCTTATCTAAAAGATGGACATAAAAATAAAAATTAGTCATCATCCCTATTATTGCACGTATAATATTAGGTATGGCAGATTCTTATGAAGGTATTTGAAAGATTTAATAAAGATACAAGGAAAAAATGCACGATTTTTTATTGATGTACAATTTAATTGTATTTCATTATAGATACAAAGCAATTAACTTGTGATACCTATGGTTTTTTAATTTATAAATATTCAACTCACGTATACAAATAATACACAATCTGGCGGGCCTGATGGTCTAGTGGTTAGTGACCCTGACTGCTGAACCGGAGGTCGTGGGTCCGATTCCCACCCAGGACAAATGTTGTGTGATGAGCACGATCATTTGTTCTGTGTCTGGGTGTAATGTATCTATAATATGTATGTATTTAGAAATATATTAGTATGTTTAACAGTCTGGTTACCATAACACAAGCTCTGCGTAGCTTGGGAATAATGAAAGTGGACAAAGCGAAACAAGTGTGTAAGGATCGTAGCAAGTGGAAAGAAGTGGTCTCTGCCTACCCCTACAAGGGAAAGAGGCGTGATTATATGTATTTTAGTTTATGTACTCTCTCACAGTTCTGTATTATCTATATCTATACTTATAATAAATCTGTAGAAAGGTCAATTCTGTACATTAAATATATTTTCAAAATAACTATCAGGGGGTGATTAGTGATCGATACTGATGCCAAAAATGCAATCAGTAAAATTTTTGTCTGTCTTTCTGTCTGTCTGTCTGTCTGTCTGTCTGTATGTTCCTTATAGAAACAAAAACTACTCGACGGATTTTAATGAAACTTGGTACAATTGTTCTTCATACTCCTGGGCAGGTTATAGTATACTTTCATTACGCTACAATCAATAGGAGCAGAGCAGTGAAGGGAAATGTTGTGAAAACGGGAGAAGTTACTCAATTTTTTAAGCTTCCGTCGCGTGTGCAGCCTTAATGGTTAAAGACTCATTGATAAGCTTCGTCATCCACGCGAACGAAGTTGCAGGCACAGCTAGTTTAATACTAAAACTCTCATGGTTTACAATAAAGAATATTTTATCTGAAGCCCGTCTAAAAACTAAAAAAAGGTAGGTACTAATCATAGCGGATTGATAAACAATGTTGAGGATAATAACTGTCTTAAAATCCATAATACATAAGTCTAAAATTTTTCCACTGTCATACAATTACGAGAAGATAACTCCATATTTTAAAATTAATAACTTCACGAGGTATATAACGTGATCTATGGCGCTTATAAAAGAATATTCCGCACAATTATTGTTCGTAATAGTCTTACTATGGGATACCGTGTTTCCCAGTAAAATGGGTTGTGGTCAGATAGGCAGTCGCTCTATGTAACATACGGTATTCAGCTGAATCCGGTATGACTGGTAGCCGACCCCAACATAGTTGGGAAAAAGGCTCGGGAGATGATGATGATGATGATGATGAATCCAATTGTTAGACATTTTTATAGAAATTTATAGTTAGGTTTTTCATAATCGAAAAAACTGGCTAATGTTAATTTATTTATTACAAAATTTTATTTTTTGCAACTTACTAGCTTTCCGCCCCGGCTTTGCATGGGAGGAGTGAGATTTTCTAAGTTTTCATACCTCATACGTTTTTCATTATTTTTATTTACCTTGTTTTTTCAGTAATGAATATAAGAATAAAATTTATTATTATGTAGGTAGATTTAAAAATTATATAGTAAGATACGTAAATATTGTTGAATATGCATAACTACCTATTACAGTACTTTTGTCTGTCCAAATGTGTATTTCTACTTTTGAAGGATAAAACCTGCCTCGTTGGCCTAGTGGTGCTTAGCGCGACTGCTACGCAAGAGGTCTTGGGTTCGATTCCCAAGTCGACCAAGGTGTTATTGGGTTTTTTTATGAAATTGTCAGTAGCAGGTCGGAGTTTGGATTTGTGCCCGGTTAGTGGCAATAGGCTCGCCCTCTATTACATGGGACCTAAACATACCGGCGAACTGTGGGTGTACATTGGTACACCTCTGCCTAACCCTTCAGGGATACAGGCCTGATGGTACGTTATGTTATGTAAGGTTTAAACCGAGTTCAAGTATAAAAGTCCAAGGAAAAAAGTTTTTAAAATCGATCTACAATGGCCAGAACTTACCCGCAACAAACAAAAAAATATATACAGTCGATTTGAGAACATCCTCCGTTTAAATTAATACAATACCGACCACAATAGCAGACGCTTCCAAGATTTCAACGACGACGATTTTAAGAACTCACAATTCATTTGTTTTTATACTCCTCTCATTACATATTCACATAGAGTTAAAAAAAGTAATAACTATAGAGTGCGAGTATCGCTAAAAGCCCATTGCGTCGAGCGTGACCATATTTTTGGCTGAATAGTAGTACATTCGTTTACTGATTTAAGTTATTTTCCGTGAAGCGACAGACGTTTGTGCGAAATATCGATGGCTCCGATACTATTTTGACGACCTCCGTGGTCAAGTGGCGTACGCACCGGTTTTCAAGGTGTCACCAGCTCTGAGGTCCCGGGTTCGATCCCCGGACGGGTCAATGTAGAAAACCACTTTTCTACATTGTCCCGGGTCTGGGTGTTTGTGGTACCTTCGTTGTTTCTGAATCCCATAACACAAGTGCTTTAGCAACTTACTTTGGGTTCAGAGCAATGTATGTGATGTTGTCCGCATTTATTTATTTTATTTATTTATTAGGTTTTGAGATACTTTTATTAAAACATTGCGCTCTGTTTTGATACTATTTTTACGACGAAAATAGTTCATACTAGTGCTTACGGTTCATACCCTGATGCGCACTCTGTCCACACTGTGTGTTTCTTATCTATTCTCTAAGCATTCACGACTTTACGTCAAGGGGGGTGGGCACTTAGCAGTATTACGGCACTTACACGGAATAACCCGTACTTGACTTAGATAATACACTTGAGTTTTTTTACTGTATTTCTTGTTACTGATGATTTTGTTACGATTTCTTAGGAAATATAAGAAAAAACTAAGTACCTACATACATTTTTTATGTTAGGCAGTAACTTCTTAAAAAACGAAAACCGCAAAATTCAATGTATATGATATTCTTTAAGTCCTTACATCAGGAACCCGATGCCGCTATTTTAAGTCAGTGAGTGGTGGGTTGATAAACGTTCCAGTGTACTTGTTATTATGCTTAATTTTCGAATTCAGATAAGAACAGTCACTTGCAATCCTACAATGACAACAGTGGCAAGTAGGTGTACATTTGTCATTAAACTAAAATTATCTGAATACGAAAATTAAGCACAATGACAAGTACACTGACCGACCACTGACATGCATTTAAAATAGCTGAATCAAGGTCCTGAGAGTGTGGCTTTTTTTCAAATGCAGTTATCCCTGAAACTGCCAATCGGATTTAAAAAAAATACTTCAGGATTGGATTCATGCTTTTTTGGTGTTTAACATCATGTTACTTGCTTTGGGGGAAAAGCGAGGCGAGTGAAACACAAGGCACGCCTAGTATAAAGTAACTACTTAACGACTGCCAAAGATCAAAGTATGACAGTCGGGACCTACAGCTTAACGTGCTTTTCGAGGCACGGAGGGGTCTCGGTATGTTTGGAAATGGTCACCCATCCACGGACCAACCGCGGCGAGCGCGGCTTAACCCGTATTATCGGTCAAACCGTACGGCTTACACTTAGCCACGCGCCCCTCATTACCACTCGATATACACATGTTATTAACTCAGACACAATATTTGGTAGTTTTAAATATAAACGTAAGCAATTAAATAATTTTACTAAAATATAGTTATTTTCGGTATCTGACCTCGAAAGCGTAACAATCGCTTTTTTCTAAATATATGGTAATTGATACGAGTATGTTATTTTTTTATTTATAGTAATAATTTTAGCGTATAGGTAACGATCTCAATGCAATGCGCCCGTAACATAACATAACATACCATCACGCCTGTATCCCCGAAGGGTTAGGCAGAGGTGTACCAATGTACACCCACAGTTCGCCGGTATGTTTAGGTCCCATGTAATATGGGGCAAGCCTATTGCCACTAACCGGGCACAAATCCAAACTCCGACCTGCTACTGAGAATTTCATTGAAAAACCCAATAACACCTTGGTCGACTTGGGAATCGAACCCAAGACCTCTAGCGTAGCAGTCGCGCTAAGCGCCACTAGGCCAACGAGGCAGTCAATGCGCCCGCCTCTTCTCATATAGAGAAGGAACGAGCATTGATCACCACGCTTGCTCATTGCTGGTCGCTTTAGGGCAGTTTTATATTCCGTTCGCAATTTATATGCCTAACAAGAGATTAAGGAAAAATAACCGTACTGCTTTCAAATAAGGTTCACTTTGATTTTATTTTTTTTTAGGACCTTTTCAGTACTAGTCAATCAAATTTATTTACACCAGCTAAGTTAGGTGATATCGATGTTTTCCACCGCATTTAAAGGAAAACTAGATTTACGTTTCATTAAGAATTAATGCATGTTAAGTAATACAGTTTGGCCATGTCTGTCGCAGAACCGACGAGAGGTGGAGCAGGAAGGTTCTCGAATGGAGACCACGCTTAGGCAAACGTAGTGTAGGACGCCCCCCGGCTAGATGGACCGATGACCTGAAGAAGGCAGCTGGCAGTGACTGGATGCAAAGAGCGGGAGATCGTGCGCTGTGGCGTTCCTTGGGGGAGGCCTATGTCCAGCAGTGGACTGCAACAGGCTGATATGATGATGATGATGAATACAGTTTAAACTTTAATGCACAAAAATAAAACGTTTCGTAAAACCTTTAATTGTAAATTTAACGAAGGTAATATTCTGTACCAACTTGCTTACTTTTACCTAGCCTTTTTAAATGTAAAAAATATGTTAGGGTCAGTTTCCAGTTTCACCGGATTTAGCTGAATGCCAATATTATGAATCACTAGTAAAAAGAGGTGCGCTATAAATTTAACGTATGCTTCAGTGATTTTGTGAATCCGTCTGTCTGTGGTAGCGTAGCTCGCGAACGAGTGTACCTTTTTTGATGCATTTTTTTTATGTTCCACATCTGATGTAAACGAGATATTTCTTATAATTTAAAAGATTAGTTCCGCCGTTTAAGATTATTATATAATTTTCCGGTACGTGTAGATTTGTTACAAGATCTTATATTTTTTTTTTACATTTTTTTTTATTTTATATATTACCTACCTGACCTCGACAAAAATTAAGATCACAAAAATCCTTTTCTCTCAATTCTAAAAATCATCATTTTTTGTCGGCTGTCATGAATAGAGACGTAACTATGCACCGTGTCGTTACGGTCGATGTACTACTAAATACAGTAACAGCCTTCTGCGGCACGGACGTCCGGGCATACTAACGTCAACGATTATAAGCTTTTGTTATAGATTTTAGAGGCTTGTAATTTAAATAGATTTAAAAGAAATTGTATGCGATTTAATTAATAATAATAATAATATTCCGGGACAACTCACACACGGTTATCTGATCCCAAGCTAAGCAGAGCTTGTGTTATGGTAACTAGACAACTGATAAACATACTTATATATTTCTAAATACATACATATTATAGATAAATTACACCCAGACAACCAGAACAAATGATCGTGCTCATCACACAAACATTTGTCCTGGGTGGGAATCGAACCCACGACCTCCGGTATAGCAGTCAGGGTCACTAACCACTAGACCAACAGGCCCGTCAATTTTTGGACAATTGGTCCTAAAATACCTACTATAGTGTTTATATTTCTCGATTTATACACAATAATAGAATTACATAATTACTACCGTAACGTACATACCTACTGGTGTACAATAAGAGTCTTCATTGTACACTTGTATATTCTACGATCGCATTCGGTAGGTTTTAATACCTGTCATTCTCCACCAATGAGAAAAGAGCCTCTGGCCTACGATTTACAGATACGAAATACATACATACATACAATCACGCCTGTTTCTCGTAGAGGTAGGCAGAGACCACTTCTTTCCACTTGCTACGATCCTTACATAATTGTTTCGCTTCGTCCACTTTCATTATTCCCTTCATACATGGGTTTGGGTACTCTTGACCTGGCCTTTTTTCAAGACTTCTCCGATTTAGTCTCGATACGAAGATACGAAATGTACAGAAAAACGTTATAATATTCATGATAATAATATATATTCTGGAACAACTCACACGCGGTCATCTGATCCCAAAGTAAGCAAAGGTTGTACTTTGGTAACCAGACAACTGATAAATATACTTATACATTTCTAAAAACATACATGTTATAGATAAATTACACCCAGACATCACACCAACATGGGTGGGAATCGAACCCACGACCTCCGGTTTAGCAGTCAGGATCACTAACCACTAAACCAACTGGCCAGTCAAAGTTGACGATTTCAAGTTAAGTAAATAGATCTTATACAACCAAATATCGGTTTCCGAGGTGAAATAACTTAAACACCCAGTTTTTTCACCTAGGTAAAAAAAAAAAATATTAATATTTTTTTGCCATGGCAGGCGTTTTTTTTTTTTTTTTTTTATTATATTGTTTTATTTAATAACTTTTAGTGAACAACAAAAAAACATGACACAACACAAAAAAATATCGTTCGGAATCGGAACCCTTTGCAGGCGATTTCGACTCACACTTTTTAATGTCCACATAGCCTATGTCACTTGGGATAACTCAAAGCTTCTAATGATACCACAAACATTGAAATCGGTCAAGCCTTTTAGAAGTTATGGTGGAATAAAGAAACTCACATACATACATGAACCCTGAAAACATAACACTCCTTTTTGGGCAGTCGTGTAAAAAGAGTGGAATATCCCTTAATAACCGACCGTAATTTGACATTTTTTGTTAAAAATCTAGTAGATACACAACCATCAATCAGTCAACCATCGGTGAATATGTGATAAATATAATAATAGTAGGCGTTACAGGAACTACCAAAACCATCATTAGTTAAGTAGTTACGTTAAGTAGACTCAAATTAATGTTTGTTTTTAAACAGATGATCAAGGCCCAATTGGGCACGAAATAGAACGTTAAATAGAGGTCGAACGGAATTCGCACACTTTATTATTTCCTATTATCGTGAAAGGTTTCAAATTTAATAAAATTTTAACTTGTAACGAGTATTCATTATGATTTTCAAAGCAGCAGTACATGAAACCGTACGATTTGACCCATCCGTGCCTCGGAAAGCACGTTAAGCCGTTGTACCCGACTACGTTGTTACGAGTACGTTGATCTTTGACAGCCGTTTAGTCATCACAATTCGGACAACCAGTCTTACTATGGGATACTATGTTGCCCAGTAACATGTGTTGTGGAAGTCAGAGAGGCAGCCGATCTGTAACATACGGCGTTCAGCTGAAGCCGGTGAGACTGGAAGTAGACCTCAACATAGCTTCAGAAAATTCTAGGCAGAGATTTCGTTTATTTATAGCATTGTTTTTATTTAAAGGTCCTTTTTAATACGTTAGCGAATCCACAATAGCTCGACCTTACGTTTAGACCTTAGTTAAGAGAACAAAAGCGAAAGGTCGTTAGTTCGATTCCACGGTCGGAACTAATGACGCAAATACTATTGTTAAAAGTTCCTTAATTTACCATCACGAATTTTCGTAGTGTCACGGTGCAGTAGAATGTGCATTTTCGGGGAACTACGATCTTATTTTATATCTGACCCGGACTCTGAATGACTGACCACTTATGTATATAGATCATCCCCTGTTACAGGGGATGAGTCCAATGTTTTGACGACCTCCGTGGTCGATCAGTGGCGTACGCACTGGTTTCAAGGTGTCGCTAGCTCTGAGGTTCCGGGTTCGATCCCCGGACGTGTCAATGTAGAAAAAACCTGGGTGTTTATGGTACCTTCGTTGTTTCTGAATTCCATAACACAAGTGCTTTAGCTACTTACTTTGGGTTCAGAGCAATTTATGTGATGTTGTCCGTATTTATTATTTATAATGATGAAAGGAATCCCTTTCTTATGGCCTGAAAAGCCGACTAATTAGACCTGAATTGAATTATACCTACATAAATGTAAAAAAGGGCCGACTTCAATGTAATTTATATGGGGACCACCTCTGGGGTATATGTACCCTATTGATAACAAAAAGAATTTTTGAAATCGATAGACAACAGCCAAAGATATCACGTAAATAAAAATACAAAAAATCATTTACCCCTTCCTTATAGCTTCGCCCTAGTCGGGTAAAAAAAAACTATCAGATGAATTAATAATCCTCTTTTTAATTTGGTTAAAAATCTCCGATTTGTAGGGCATTTACTCATTTATGCTTTTTCTTTCTTTATACAGGGTGTTAAGAAAACCCTATCCGATCCGTGAAGGTGTTGTTAGGTATCGACATCTGATAACAAAAAAGGAAAAAAAAATTGGAAAAAATAAAAAATAAATTACTATAGCCTATATTTTTTTTTTCTTAAAAGGCGAGAGAGTGTGTCGGCGTCGTCACAGGCGCTGCCAAATGATCAAAGAAAAGGCCTCCAAAAATTCGGACGAAAATAGTGTCGTAATCTTTGATTTAATCGCATATTTATGGAAAAAAGTGGTTATTTCAAAGTTAATTATTATTGTTACTATCATGAATATTTCAAATTTAATATTTTATTTGGGCTTGTGATTGTGAAGTCTATAACACCCTTTCGGGTCGGAAAGGGTTTTCTTAACACCCTGTATAAAAGGACTATGATCTGCAGAATAGGCTGTTATATAATAAACAAAATGATTAAAGAAAAACAGATTTGTACAATAACAGATCGTTAACTAATTCAGGCACGTAATACTTTTTATAGATAATAATATACTTTTTATAATGACACACAGGTTATGCATATTAATATTCAAATAGATTTTGTTATTGAATCCAAGCCATGCATAGTTTAAACTACTTTTTACTGTGCATAGATTGACGTGTTATGATTCTATTTTAATTTTAATTGACATAATTCATTTAATTGGTCAAACGTTTTAGCCATAGAGTAATAAAGTTAAAACTATAGAGTGCGAGTAACGCTGAAAGCCCATTGTGCGGAGCGTAAGCACATTTTTGGCTGTATGTAGTACATTCTTTTACTGATCTAAGTTATTTACCGGAGGTCGTGGGTTCGATTCCCACCCAGGACAAATGTTTGTGTGATGAGCACGATCATTTGTTCTGGTTGTCTGGGTGTAATTTATCTATAATATGTATGTATTTAGAAATATATAAGTATGTTTATCAGTTGTCTGGTTACCATAACACAAGCTCTGCTTAGCTTGGGATCAGATAACCGTGTGTGAGTTGTCCCGGAATATTATTATATTATTATTATTTTGCGTGCAACGACAGACGTTTAAGCGAAAATATTAATGATTCTGATATTATTACGATAATATTAGGGTTTCAGATAGTTTTATTAAAACGGCACGCTCTGTTTTGATGCCATTTTTACGGCGAAACAAGTTCATACTCAGACTCACGGTTCATACCCTGATATGCGCACTCTAGGTTTTTATCGATCCTCTAAGGTTTTTTCTAACTGCACGGAGACGAATAAAACCTTTTTTATTAGGGAAGACAAGTTTTAACGACTGGTCACGTTTTAAGAGAAAAAAATTAACAAAAAATTAACAAAAGACGTACAATAGTTCTAATGAATAATTATTTAAATATTTTTAAAACGTATTACGCTTTTTAATGTTTGTACGAAAAAATAACACTATAAAAAATGAAGGATTGTTCTGAAAAATATAAATAAATAAATAAATACGGACAACATCACATACATTGCTCTGAACCCAAAGTAAGTTGCTAAAGCACTTGTGTTATGCAATTCAGAAACAACGAAGGTACCACAAACACCCAGACCCGGGACAATGTAGAAAAGTGGTTTTCTACATTGACCCGTCCGGGGATCGAACCCGGGACCTCAGGGCTGGCGACACCTTGAAAACCTGTGCGTACGCCACTCGACCACGGAGGTCGTCAAAATAGAAACGGCAATTTTTTTTAATTAATACCATTAGAAATATACTTATACAAACAATATTTTTATTACGTTTATTAATCATTAAGTAACCTTCGCGTAGAAAATATACAAGAATAACAATAGACAGTTAACTTGAGGATTAATTTTTATTTTCAATTATCCATCTTCGTTATCTAAAATCTATTTTTATATTGCGTTTAATCAATATTAAATCTACTTTATATCACTAACCATATTTTAACCACCAACGCAAAAAGAGGGTATGAATTTGACGTGTCGGTATGTCTTGTCTGTAGTATTGTGGCTCCTAAACTAATGGACTGATTTTGATGGAGTTTTCCTTTGAAAGCTGACGTGCCATGAGTTCTTAGCAATTGTTTACGAAAATATGTGAACCATTTTTAATTTTATCCTATATTTTTCTTTAATAGTTTCAGGTTTCTTTGTATTACTTATTTTTATTTATAATTATTATTTCTTTACCCCCAGACGAGCACTCGCCATCCCGCCATCAAATGGGCCCTTCGCGCACGACCGTTGTAAAATGTACTCGACGGACTTCAAACAGGCTCTAGCTGAGGGCAGAAGCACGCCCGACGACGAATGGGCCATAGTTCCTTGTCAGTACGGCTGGGAGTACAATAAGAGTGATGTGCCATATGATACTATTGCTTCTGAGGTGGGTAGAAGTAGATTAATTTGTATTTTTTAATTCCTGAAAGGTCATTGGCATTGATGTATTTAAAAGCGGTAGATACGTTACTTAGTCACAGCGCCTGGTCCTACTCAACTGATTGCCCGTAGTTGGCCGTTCGGCGGCTAATGCGATTTCGCTCGCACGACAGCGCCGGCTCATAACTCTGTCCTTGTCTATCAGTGACTGTAGGTGTGCGACTGTGATGACCGAGTCCAGGTTTTTTGATTGCAATGTTAGCGCGTAACGTATCTTCCTCCTTTTATATCAATGGTCATTGGGCGTATTCTGACCCGGTTTGTGAAAACTGGTGTACATAAACCAAACTAGATTAAAATTGTTAAGCTACACCCCACTTTTAATTTCATGTACTTTTTTATTTTTATTACGGTATTAAACATTAGTAGGTCAAAGAACAATGTCACAATACTGGGCAAAGGTCTTCCCCATATCCTTCCAGACACTCTTCTCTTGCGTAACTTCAGACTATACCCACAGTAATACAACCCATACTATCGTAAACTAGAGACATTAATCTGTCTATTTCACCTTTTTTGTTTCTGTACAGCGTGGGTATAGTATCCATACTAAGGTGCCCTTTGTATGACCTTCATTTTGTACCTACTACTATTATTACCCCTATTATTCGGGCTAACTGTTAATAGGGCTATATCTTCTTATATATAAAATTTTCGTGTCACAATGTTAGTTACCATACTCCTCCGAAACGGCTTGTCCGATTTTTATGAAATTTTATATGCATATTCAGTAGGTCTGAGAATCGGCTACTATCTTTTTTTCATACCCCTAAGTGGTAGTAGGTAGGTAGTAGGCAGGTGCTAGGTAGAAAAAATTACATTGCAACGCACAGGTACAGCTAGTTTCAATATAATAAACAGTGCGATTTTATATGCATATATATAAATCTGTTTTTAAATTTTTAAGGTGTCCAAGCAATTGAATAAAATACATTTACTTTTGTTTATATAACATCCACCTTCTCATATTGACCACAAAATATCATAGCTGTTATATGGTGTTATATGGTTTGACGACCTCCGTGGTCGAGTGGCGTACGCACCGGTTTCAAGGTGTCGCTAGCTCTGAGGTCCCGGGTTCGATCCCCGGACGGGTCAATGTAGAAACCAACTTTTCTACATTGTCCCGGGTCTGGGTGTTTGTGGTACATTCGTTGTTTCTGAATTCCATAACACAAGTGCTTCAGCTACTTACTTTGGGTTCAGAGCAATGTATTTGATGTTGTCCGCATTTATTATTATTATTATTACATGCTATTAACTTTTTTATTTAGGAATGTATTATACTTTAAATAGCAATATAACACATAAGATTACTTCTGTTTCCAGTTGGACTGGGTTTGCGAGAAAGACAACTTGGCGGCAACAGCGCAAGCCATCTTCTTCTGCGGAGCGATTGTCGGGGGTCTCGTGTTCGGATGGATCGCAGACAAATATGGAAGGATACCGGCTTTAGTTGGTAAAATATATAATTAATTATGTACTAAACAATCAATAATTGGTCCCTAATTATAATCATTAATTATGAGCATCGCTTAAGAAGAGAAGAAGAGGCCTGTGCGCAACAGTGAGATGTTTATAGGCCGGTTTATTATGAACGACTCGACTGTTTTAGCTGAGCGTTTTGTTAGGGTGCGTCCACATCTGACGAACGAGCACCGAACGAGCATTACATTAACAGCTCGCGAGCGGCGCGCGCACGTCTGGCGGACGGCGTTATTGACACTAGTGCGTTCGCGGCATGCTAGCGAGCAGTTCAAGAGCTGTTACTGTAATGCTCGTTCAGTGCTCGTTCGTCAGATGTGGACGCACCTTTATATTTGTAATTGTCAGGACAAGTATGTCTATTCTGTTAATAATTTCGGTGACAGGTGAAAGTGAAGTGACAATAAAGCTCACTTCAAAAGTGAACCCAATTGGCCTTGATTTAGAATTCAAATTCGAGAATACGTATTTGACATCTCACCGCGGATTCCGCTGTCGAGACATGAAAATAATGTTACAGAATAGCACGGCAGTGCTCTTTAATTAATTTTAATTCTAAAAAAATGCTAATGCAAAATTAATTATAGTTTACCGGACATGCAAAACGTGTTTCTCTAAAAGAAATTGTTATCGTTGTGCCTGCTAGAGGCATAACAATTTCGCAATGATATTAGTATTGAAATTGATTCAAAACTAACCCTTCTGGACTTCTGCTGTTGTGGTCTTCTGGTGACCGAAAATTTTCGAACAAGTCGCGACGAAGAAGATTATTTTTTGTTTCATACTTATGTGTTTATATTTATCTTCCAGGTACGAACCTCCTCGGCTTCACAGCAGGCGTGGGGACAGCCTTCTGCGATAGTTTCCTAACATTCGCTCTCTGCAGGTTCCTAGTAGGACTGGCTTTCGATAACTGCTTCACTATGATGTATATTTTAGGTAAGTTTGTTGTACTACTTAAGTAATTAGATATATAAAAACAATCAAAATTCGCGTAAACTGTAGGTTTAAATACAAAATGGGTTTTGTAGACCTCACTCATTTCAGAAAGATATTGTATATGCCTTCAATTAGAAAAAAATATGTCGAAAATATAACAATATGTGTTGGTACGCTTAAGTATGAAATGGGTTGTGGAGGTCAGATAGACAGTCGCTCTGTAACATACGTTATTCAGCTAAATATAGCATACCAGTTAGCTAGTTGCAACTAGAGTCAGTAATTTAACGTCTTAAAAGAGCTTAAAAAAGCCTTCTTGAAAAAAAAAATGATTTTGATTTTGAGTTATGACAACAAAATAAAACATATATGTGTAAAGTTTTTGTCAGACGACGTACAAAAATAGAAGCGAATGTTGCATATAATACAGACAAAAAAAGTGTATTTTTTACCATACAATACTTTCATCATTTACAAAACATTCATTTAAAGTGTTATTTAACTAAATAAGGTTTCTTGCCGGTTTCATTCAACAATCATTTTCTATGCAACTCGTTGCTGGAAATAATCTTAAAGGAACTTGAAAATGTTATTTGCACGGAAATACTGAGTAAAAAACGTTTGTGGCCAACATACCCCTCACATAGTTCTAATTTGATCAAAAATTTGTTCCTGTATTGGTGTACGTAGGACCAAAATGGCGAACATTTGTAGCCAACATGCCTATCACACTGTTCTAATTTGATCAAACATTTCTTCCAGTGTTGGAATACGTTGGACCAAAATGGCGAACATTTGTGGCCAACATGTCCATTGCACTGTTCTTCACGCTGGCGGCTTCCCTTCTACCTTGGATCGCACTTTGGGCGGACGATTGGCGAATGTTTGCGATGGGCACCAGTTTGCCTTTCGCTTTGGCTATTGCTACCCCTTGGTTGGTTCCGGAAAGTGCTAGGTATGTACAACTTTCTGCTAAACTCTTTAATAAAATTCAAATATTATAAAGCAAAAAAAATGGTATATTCTGCACGTCATACTTATTTTTAATGTTGTTTTTCTAGCATCATAATATTACGCTATGAAGTGCTTTGCAAGCAGATTAGTTACTGAAATACAGGGTGTTACTGAAAAGGTATATCTATCCAAAAGGGGTGAATAGTACTCCTGGTATAGAGTAAGTTTACAAATTTTCATCTCAAAATGAGTTATTTAAATAATATAATTGATACCCATTTTTTCGCATCAATTATTTGATACAAAAACTCATTATGACCTGAAAATTTGTAATCTCTCTCTAAACCAGATGTACTCTCCACCCCTTTTGGATAGATATACCCTTTCAGTAGCACCCTGTATAATAAGGCATAGTACTCAATATTAAATAAATAGTTTTATTCACTTATCCCGAAACCGAGAGGCAGAGCTTGTAAATGTTTATAAAGATTAAAAGGCATTTATGGACTGATAAAGTTATTTAATTTGGATTTAAACTTTCCAGGTGGTTAGTATCTCAAGGAAAGATCGACAAAGCCTTGACAATAATGAAGAAATTTGAAAGGATCAACAAAACTAAAATACCTGACAAAGTACTCAGCGATTTTACTGTAAGTATTATAAAATGAATTAATAAATTGATACTGTGTTACCCAGTAGTGTGTTGTGGAAGTCAGATAGGCAGTCGCTCTGTAACATACGGTGTTCAGCTGAATCCGGTGAGACTGGAAGCCGACCACAAAATAGCTTTGGAAAAGGCTAGGCTGAAGCAGTCTCTGCTATTACATGGCCATTAATGTATTTTACAAAATATATGTGAAAGATGACCCTAATAAAAACAACTAGATATCAAATTATGACAAAAGATCTTATCTTATTTTTTAGGCAACTATAATAGGTTAGGTAATACATTATACGTGGTGTTACAGAAAGGGTATATCTATCCAAAAGGGGTGAAGAGTACATCTGATATAGAATCAGTTTACAAAATTTCAGCTCAAAATTCAATAATTGATGATGTTTAATATGAAAAATCATTATTTTAAGCTGAAATTTTGTAAACTGACTCTATACCAGATGTACTCTTCACCTCTTTAAGATAGATATACTCCTTATATAACATCCTGCAAATCAATATTTTTCATAGAAATCTACAAATTTTCTTCCAGGAATCGTCATTGAAAACGATCAAGGAATCAGAAGCCGAGTGCCGATCTTACTCTGTTTTGGATCTCTTCAAAACTCCTCGATTGAGAAGGAACGCAATTTTATTAATAGTAATATGGATGGCTATTTCTCTAGTTTTCGATGGCCATGTACGTAATGTGGGGTCTTTGGGTTTGGATATATTCCTGACGTTTACAATTGCGTCGGCTACTGAGCTCCCGGCTGACACGTTTTTGACTGCGGTTTTGGATCGGTGAGTACTGGTTTTGACTATGGTTTTTGTTTTAAATAATTAGGCAAGTGATAAATACCATTGCTTCTCAGTTAGTGTAGATATAACTATAGTTACTTTTGTTTTGTACATGTTACTGTAAATTATTGTAATAATGATCATTCTATAATATAGAACTAGACATTCTTGGTAATTTTTCAGGTATTTTGATTGTAGAACCGTACTATCAAATGGATTTCGATGAAAATATGAGAAACCCTTGATTTGACATGATATGCTATATGCTTATATGGGGAGGGATTTTCCTATTTGTCTTGTATTCCTTATTGTAAATTATTACGTAAAGGTTTACTGTTTTGTTTTCAGATGGGGACGAAGATGGTTGGCGTGTGGATCCATGGTTATAAGTGGTATCTTCAGTCTATTAGCTACAGCTGTTCCTGTAGGTAAGTACATCGAAATAATAATTATTTTTAGTTTATTTATTATATAACATCTTAGTATATTTTAGTAGATAGCATAAATCTAGAGATATACTGAAGTCCACAAAATATTTTGATTTATAGTTTTTTTCTATAGGTGCGACCAAATATTTCGGTTTACGAAAGTTTATAATGTACCTATTTGCAAGGAATCACTGTCCCCTGCCATAAAACGTTTTCTTGAACAAATTACTGTCACCTACTCAAATTAAAAGAAACCAAAAAAATTAGCGCAAGACATAAATAAATACATTTTTGGGCTTGACGTTTCGGCCAGGTTACAACAGCCATGGACTTAGGGCTGAATACTTAACTACTGCTCTAAAAACTTGCCCATCTACATTCAGTCAAAATTTCGATTCCACTTTCCGATACAAAATCATTTATTTTACCCTAAAACCTCCGACGACGATGACGACTTCCGTGGCCGAGTGGCGTACGCACCGGTTTTCAAGGTGTCGCTAGCTCTAAGGTCCCGGGTTCGATCCCCGGACGGGTCAATGTAGAAATTCACTTTTCTACATTGCCTCGGGTCTGGGTGTTTGTGGTAACTTCGTTGTTTCTGAATTCCATAACACAAGTGCTAAATAGCTACTTACTTTGGGTATGTGATGTTGTCCGCATTTATTTATTTTATTTAAAACCATAATTTTCTGTTTCAGGTGGACCATCAGCCTCCCTAGCTATCCTCGGCCGTTTCGCCGTCAACATCTCATACAACATAGGTCTGCAATATGCGGCAGAACTCCTGCCAACTGTGGTGAGGGCTCAGGGTGTGGCTCTGATACATATCATGGGATATGTGGCATCTATTGTGGCTCCATTCGTGGTTTATTTGGTAAGGCAAAAGTTAACTTGCTTTTTTGGGTTCCGTACCCAAAGGGCAAAACGGGACCCTATTACTAAGACTCCGCTGTCTGTCTGTCCGTCTGTCTGTCTCCAGGCTGTATCTCATAAACCGTGATAGCTAGAAAGCTGAAATTTTCACAAATGATGTATTTCCGTTGCCGCTATAACAACAAATACTAAAAACCACATAAAATGTATATTTAAAGGGGGCTCTCATACGACTGTGGTACGGAACCCTTCGAGCGCGAGTCCGACTCGCACTTGGCCAGTTTTTTATTGTTAAATCGTTTGTTAAATTATGTCATTTCCAAATATCTGAGATTGTTTAAGGATTGATTATTAAATCAACTCTTACCATATACAACGAGTCGAGGGCATGTCTTTATTCCATAGAATAGTTTTTTTTACGCTGGTACTCATGTGACCCGCGCGAGGGTCGTGTTTTTATTCATTTAAATAATAATAACATAACATAACATACCATCACGCCTGTATCCCCGAAGGGTTAGGCAGAGGTGTACCAATGTACACCCACAGTTCACCGGTATGTTTTAGGTCCCATGTAATAGGGGGCGAGCCTATTGCCACTAACCGAGCACAAATCCAAACTCCGACCTGCTACTGAGAATTTCATAGAAAAACCCAATAACACCTTGGTCGACTTGGGAATCGAACCCAAGACCTCTAGCGTAGCAGTCGCGCTTAGCGCCACTAGGCCAACGAGGCAAATAATAATTAACTATTAATAATGGAATAATTGCTGTATTGCATGCCTTCAACAATAATAATTTCAGACACTTTAAGCCCAAACCGTCTGAATCATAATAGATATACCTAGATAGTGCGCAATAAATGTGCTTTTTTATATTTGATTGACGGGCCTGTTGGTCTAGTGGTTAGTGACCCTGACTGCTATACCGGAGGTCGTGGGTTCGATTCCCGCCTAGGACAAATGTTGTGTGATGAGCATGTACATTTGTTCTGGTGTCTGGGTGTAATTTATCTATAATATGTATGTATTTAGAAATATAATAAGTAAGTTTATCAGTTGTCTGGTTACCATAACACAAGCTCTGCTTAGCTTGGGATCAGATAACCGTGTGTGAGTTGTCCCAGGATATTATTATTATTTTTATATTTGATATGAATTTGTAATCTCTTCCGACATAAAATATACTACCCATTAATTAAAATATAGAAGGAAACTTAAGAAAATACTTAACCACATCGCGAAAAATAAACCTTAAATAAGAATTTTATAATCATGCATACGACTAACATTAAAATTTAACCCTCAATTCCCCAGGCCAACGTCTCCCCCGACCTCCCACTCCTCATCCTGGGCGTGCTGGGCATCGCCGGCGGGATGCTGTGCCTCTTCCTCCCCGAGACCATGGACACGGAGATGCCGCAGACGTTGCAGGATGGAGAGAACTTCGGGAAGGACCAGACCTTCTGGGATATTCCGTGTTTCCCTAGGTAAGGAAGTGCTTTATGTGGTACTTAAAAATTAGATGGAGGCAAATGATTATTCCAACTGATTTTTCCAACGCCAGGTAATTTTTTTAGAGGTATAATTTTGAACTTTTGACAATTCTTTGATACAAAATATGTCAGACGTGAATTTTATCTCTTGAATAAAAACTGAGAACCTCCTTTTTTTTTGAAGTCGGTTAAAAAATCGTCCCGAAGTAAGGTTTTAGATAAATAGGAATTTTCACTAATATTTATAAAGCTTTAATTTGATTTCATTATTTCATTATCATTATCAAAAGAAACAATGTTTTAGCCATTAGGGATGTGAGAATCACGCTTTAATAGCCTTTGTACTATAAATACACTGTGAATAACGGATTAACACGTTATAATTAAAGTTTTAGATCAAGACTATCAACATAATAGTCTTATATCCATGTCTATCTCTGTAAAAATAAAAAACATTTATTTATTTAAACCATGATAGGTACACTATGAGGACAGAGCAAATGTCTATTTTTCCTTTTCCCATTTGACCCGATCAATATTCTTTAAAATTAGAAACTAATTGCGTAAATTGACTTGTCCAACAACAAATAAATAAAATCAACTTTTTCTCCACAGGAAAAAACTCGAAAACGCCGAGGAAAGTCCAGAAAAGTACACGAAGCGACCATCAGTATCAGCCACTGAGCCCCAAGCGTTCGTCAGGGCAGTGCCCAGTGCGATAGGTTCCAGGGCATCCATCAGGGCTTCTATACGAGCATCTACCAGGGCTTCAGCGAGAAGAAGAGAGGTCAACTCAGAGCGACATGTTGTTTGAAGAAGATTACCTTAGCTTCTGTATAAGACACGAATATAATAATAAGAAAAGGACTACAGGACGTCCCTTAACCAGAAGATTTGAAATAGGTTCGAAGCGTCTTGTTGGATAGATCATTTCTTACTATGGACACATACTTCAAATATGTGAGGTTTAAGAAATATTACATTTTACAAGTAAATTTTTGGTTGATGTTTTCCATGATGTCTGATATACAGGGTGTTATCAAAAAGGTATATCCATCCAAAAGGGGTGAAGAGTACATCTGGTATAGAGTCAGTTTACAAAATTTCAGCTCAAAATAAGTTAATTTATAATTGATATCCAATTTTTCGTATTAACTATTTCAGTTGAAGTTGGGGAGTAGGTACAAAACAAAATACTATATTGACCTTTATTTATTTATAAGTAGTGTCTAAAACAGAAGTTGGTTAATTGGTGTTTTCGTTAACTATTAAGAGCTAAAACATTGAAATGGATGTTTTCATGGGATATAAAGTTTTGGTATGTCAAAATCTATCTAGTACAGAACTAGTTCAGAAAAGTTACTATAACTGTTCTTACTATAAAAAAAATAAGATTAAAAAAAGTCTTATTCTGATTTTTTTTTAAGATTAAAATAACTAAACCGTGCTCGAACTAAATCGAATTTAATCGATTTGTTTTAAAAATTATATTGAGAGTAGTTTTTTTACCTGATTTGTGACCATAAACTTTAAAAGCTTATACTAAACCATTGAAATATCCCATGAAAATAGACTCGTATCTTTTCGTTTTAGCTCGTAACCAAAAACATGTACAAAATTGAGTTAAAATGGCCAAGACTGGACGTGATTGAAGAGTGAGCTAAATTTTAGTCGATGTGTAAGGTTTTTCGAATGATCTCAAATTATAATTGAGTACGACTTAAGCTGGTATTAATAAAAGTTGCTTATGAAGTTATAAACTTAAAATGTTTTGATCTATTTGCATCTCTTTCTAGCATACGTGAATTGACAGTTGTGTGACAGAGACAAGTATAGCGTTTATTGTATTATTTATTAATACGAGCTTAAGTTTGTTTAAAGATTGGAATTTATTCTTTAAATTGATTTGACTAAAAGATGTGAGAAGTATTTAAAAAGATGTACTGTTAATATTTTGGAAAAGCGTACTAATAATGGCATTTATAACGAAAAAAATAAGATTAAATTAAAATATTTAGATTTTTTTCTTTTTCTGCACTAAAATTAATGCTATTTATTATTAAACGTAGTACAAAATATTTTAGTTAAACATATTTTGTTGCAATTCTAAATTTAAACTAAAATTGCTTTTTTTACCTAATTTATTGACTTTTATAAGTTTTTTTTTGAAGTACATACCTTGTCTTGTTTATTATTTTTGTTTTTTTTTTCTTTGGTCATGTCAGACATTTTTTTTTGTAATTTATTTATTCTTGAAACTTGTTCTTGCCTTATTTTATGCTCCCTTTTTGGAAAGCTTTTTAAGTGCACATATTTTAAATGTCTGTTAGACAAAGGTTAGTTTAGTGATTTAGTCACAGGTTTCAATCTGACTAACTGACACAAATTTTAATTGTATAGATTTAAAACAACGCATGATCATAATTGGTGATCAATGCATATGATATGCCTTCATTGGGATATTTTTTTTTTTTAGCAATCAATGGTTTATTTTTCAACTGCACCAGACAAAAATGACTGCTTTGAGCAATTGGTTGACGCAATCAACATTGACTGCGATGTCAAAGCTCCATTGGTTGTCGCCCTCAATTTATTCATGGCAACCAATAGTCAAATGCGACGGAAAAATTAAACAATGCCTGCTCCGTGCCTTATGTAAAAAATGGGCTAATGCTATTTGAAACTATTAAATTTGCTGTGAATTGCCCTTAAATTATATAAAACACATTTTCTGTGATAGAAAAAATACTATCGAAACAAACCTAACAATTGATAATAATTTATTGCTGGACTTTTTTTTGTATTTAAATGTAAGTACTGTCTTGCAGATTTCTTAGTGAATCAGAATTAGATTTTGTAAAAAAAAAAAACATTTGTCGTGTTTTGAGTGTCTTAGAATTTAAAATTAGTTTGAAATTATGTAATATTTTAACCAATGCCATTGGTTGCCGTGATCATGTTGTATGGGCAACCAAAGCTCCATTGGTTGTCGCGGTCAAACTGCCTACGGCAACCTGTAGCTAACCGTAGTCATTTCTACCCGCACCAAATGATGGATAACTGGGTGTGAAAATACGAATTTATCTATTTTGTTTGTCAGATAAAAAATTTAAACATATATTCAACATGAATTTTTCTTTTGCATAATTAGCAAATATTCTTTTTTCAGGCTAATTTTATAGCTAAGACGAATCCTTTACAATTTCAAGTAAAAGTAAGTTATTTTACTTAAGTTTTACCTTAATTAAGTGTAAATATTTATAGTTACCTAAGTACCTAAAATTATGTAATAATCTGTAAGTTTATTTGAATATGTGATTATGTATATTTGTTGCTTAATTTTCAAGTCACTTTAAAAATACAAGAAAAAGAAAACAATAAAAAATTGCACAAAATCAAAATCAAACTATTCAGGATTCGTTTATATGAAATATAGTATATTCTATTCTATATTAATATAAATACAAAACAGAGTTTATATAATTTCAATAAAATAATATTTTTGTCTCAGTACAAAATATAAATTAATTCCCAAATATCTTTTATTATTTTTCATGAAAATAATAAAAGCTGATATTATATTAATTTGTCTCGCAATTTCAATCTTACTTTTTATTATATTTAATTAAAATATATAAAATATGAACAGAAAAAAATATTTTATAACATAAATAAATTACAAAAATACATAAAAAAGTGTATAAAATAATAAATAAAAATAATTAAAAGTGACTTTAAAATGATGAACAAAAATATAACAATATTATAATTATTGTTTAAAAATTGTGACAGTTTAGTTTCTTTCTTTTTGTATAAACTTGCCATTACATTGTTCAATACAAAAAAAAATGTATAAATATGCGAATTCTGTGATAATAAATAACAATAATAACTTTTATTCAAGCTTATATTTTGTGTTTTTATTCAAACCAGTCTTTCTATGGGATACTGTGTTACCCAGTAAAATATGTTGTGAAGGTCAGATAGACAGTCGCTCTGAACATACGGTATTCAGCTGAATCCGGTGAGACTGGAAGCCGACCCTCTATGATAAAAACATTAAATCATCCAAGGATATTATGACGAAATAAAAGTCCTATAGTCCGGCCGCTGAGAGATTGCGTTCTGGCAGGTCGTGGTCAACAGGAGGATATAACTTTATGTGGCAAATAATTTACTTATAAATAAATAAATAAATGCGGACAACATCACATACATTGCTCTGAACCCAAAGTAAGTAGCTAAAGCACTTGTGTTATGGAATTCAGAAACAACGAAGGTACCACAAACACCCAGACCCGAGACAATGTAGGAAAGTTGATTTCTACATTGACCCGACCGGGGATCGAACCCGGGACCTCAGAGCTAGCGACACTTTAAAACCGGTGCGTACGCCACTCGACCATGGAGGTCGTCTCTTACTCGTCGACTTAGAAATTATCTTATTTTGATTTTGATTATTACTAACACTTATATGTAACGAATAATTTTTAACGAGTAATTTCATTCAAAACTACGAGTAGATCATTATACCAGGTAAGAATAAATGATATAACAAAGTTTATATTTCCCCATACAAATAAAAAAAAACTGACGTGTCTCAGGAACGCATTTTCTAAGCGGCCGAATTATAACACAAGTTCCGTTGCCATAGCAACCAAGTTCAAACACTGTGTCCACACGTCCTTGACGATTATTTTTAGACAATCACGCATTTACAAAGAATCAATAAGTAAATAGATGCGACAAGATGACAATATTGTTTTATTTGATATTCTTATTTGACGCTAATCTACAATTCTAAGAAAGGGCTTATAGAGAAACGACAATTCTATGCAAATAATCAGTGTTATATATAAGTACTGACGTCGAAACTCGAAAGCCATATTTGATTAAGATATAACGTGGAACTAGCAGTTCCACATTATAGTTTTTGTAATGTGTTTCAAAACAGAAATGATAAAAAAATAAAATTTGACTTGGGTTTTGAATCTAACCCACGACCTCCGGTATACTCGTAGCAGTCAGGGTCACTAACCACTAAAACAGCAGGCCAGTCAGTTTAATAAAAACTTGTAAAAAAAAACAGCAAAAATGTTGTATGCCAAATACCGAATTCGTAAACCTCTGTTTACCTCTTTAAGATTTATAAGCGTGGTTTTGTATGTATGTATAAATGTATGTATGTATGTTTGTTCATCTATTTTCTTTGATGTGATGCGTTCTCGTATGTTAGTAATGAAAACTGATTGGTAGCAATACCCGAGTTTAAACTGACAAAGAGTATGTTACAGAATCGACACTTTGTATATTGCTTATTTATTTATAAGGAGATAATGAGGACATTTTTTATGTGTGTCGCATGTATCGTGTATATTAATAGAAAATATCATTATTTATTATTAGTGTATTATTATTTTTAGCCATTATCGTCCCACTGTAGGGCAAAGGCCTCCCTTTCCTTCTTCTAATTCTCCCAGTCCTGGGCTAGAAAATATTAGACACGTAATTTTGTTTTTTTTTTTTTGAGATAGCTTGTCATTACAATGTCGTAACTCTTGAACTATGATTAGCTGCATCTGGCTTTTTTTTTCCTTAATAAAAAAAAGAAAATTATATATGCAATATTTTTTGACGAGTTACAAAGAATAAAAGAAATACCGTGTTTTTTTTTTTGTAAAATTAGCTTGTTAGTCATTTCGTTCGGCTATCTGTCTTAACGTGGACTTGAGATACCTTTAACTCCAGACAAGGTCATAAAAAATGCCTTCAGAAACCACACAAAATATAATTCGTTTTGTATGTACAAACATGATTTACACACGCTTATTTTTCAGTGATTAATCTCAGTAAAGTTCCTACACGTTAACAATGACCAGTCTGCACAAATAATCTATGACACACGCGAATCAATGGAGGAGCATTGTTAATTAAAACACTTAAACATGTTTGTGCGTCGCTTAGCAACGATGACTTCGCGTGCACTGTGTTGTAAATGTACTGACTGTGAGGCAATGTCATGAGAGATGGTTAGCTATATAGCTCCGTCAGAATATAGGAGTAAGGGAATTGGGTTAGATAAAATTTTATAGAATAAGTATCTATTTACTTGGCGAAACTAAAACATATCAAAACAAATCACATTTATTTGTTAAACATAGGTTCTTACAAACATTACATGGTTTTAAATACACGAAAATGCATAGCGCTTTTTCAAAAAGACATACAAATATACAATGCAAAACTAATATGAAATCAATTCAAAAATAATTAATTTAAATCTTTAAAAGTACAAGATACATGATACTTTTACAGGGTGTCACCCAAAAGGTACATCTATCCAAAAGGGGTAAAGAGAACATCTGGTATAGAGTTAGATTACCAAATTTCAGCGCGAAATTAGTTACTTAAATAATAGACATCCAATTAGTCATCAATTATTAGAAAGCAAAACTGGAAACAACGTGTCAGCGCTCTTCAGAACGGCCCCTGAGAGAATGCGTTTCTGACAGTCAGTTAGTCTTGATTTGTGTGGGGAAATAAAAAACCTTGCTATATTAATCATTGCAATATAGCATAGTGATATATTTTTAATAATTTTATTCGTTTATAGGACAAATAATGTGAGAGAAATAGTGATAGTTATTTGTTTGTAGTAAATTCTTCGCCACATTAAAGTTATATCATCCTATTGAACACGACCTGTCAGGAACACATTCTCTCAGCGGCCGGACTGTAAAACCCTAACGGGCGGGTAAGGCTGCATTTCTTTTGACTTATTTTGGTCTCCTTTGTAAAGGATATGGCATCGCATAGTATCGCAATAATCGCTCAGCATCTATGTATAAGGACACAGTCTTAACTACAGTATATGATATGAGCTTATAGATAGATCTATAATTTTTTATTGCGCTATAAGATTGATGAAGATTATTTATTGTAGTGTTATTTATAACTGAAACTAGTATTATTCTGTGACATTTACTGTAGAACAAGACTGACTATTTAAAAACGTGAAATACATTTTGTCACATGAGAAGTGACTAATTGTATAATTAAGTATGACGACAATTTTATTTCTCTGTAAATTTTTTTTTTAACTTTTTATTTTCACATTTTTGTAATCAGATATTGATACCTAACAACACCTTAACGGATCGGACAGGGGTTTCGTAACACCCTGTATATGACAAAATTCTGTCCCTACTCAAGAAAAGTTTTAAGTTGTTATAGTTGTAAGTGTTTGTTGTTATATTAGAATTAAGTATTGAATTGTAAATAATAATAATAATAATCCGGGACAACTCACACACGGTTATCTGATCCCAAGCTAAGCAGAGCTTGTGTTATGGTAACCAGGCAACTGATAAACATACTTATATATTTCTAAATACATACATATTATAGATAAATTACACCCAGACAACCAGAACAAATGATCGTGCTCATCACACAAACATTTGTCCTGGGTGGGAATCGAACCCACGACCTCCGGTATAGCAGTCAGGGTCACTAACCACTAGACCAACAGGCCCGTCAGTTGCCTTTGTTATAAAAATTATGACAAACTTCAGTCACTAGAAAAATAAAGTATCTATAGATCAGTTATTAAAATTGGGAGAAATAACATTACATCATGAGCTATTTCTATAAACAAGGCCGAAAACGTTAACTATCTCAATGAAATAAAGCGAATCTAAATGATCATTTAATTACTGGCTTGGGAACAACTGTTTGTTATTAGAACCTAGATTTGTCCGCCCTTTACCGCTTTCCAATATTAGTTGTAATTACTGGTTGCTAGGTTGAAAAGACGTAACTAATTTTCCAGTTAAATAACATTTATTTAATAATAAGTGGTATGTACAACAATACATACAATCTTAACTATATTTATACAATTAGAAAAAAAAACTTATATATTTTATATACCTTGCCAGCTAATTAATTGATAATTCATAAATGTAAAAAAAAATCTTCGATTTTTCGATTTTTTCACTTCGATAAAATTTATATGGACAAAATGACAAAAAATATTTTTGAAATCGATTGTCTATTGTCGGAAATATCGCGTAACAAACATACAAAAAAAACCGACGAATTGATAACATACTCATTTTGAAGTCGGTTGATAAAGAAAATTATAAACAAAACTCAAATTGAGTTTTTTTTTCTTTTGAAGTCAATTTCTAAATGGCACAGGCAACCTAAAAAGGCGTTGCGATCAAAGTTCATCATTAAAAAAAACTGAACTAACTTTGTAAAAGAAAAAAACTACTACACACTAGCTATAGGCAGTAAATAATATTATTTAGCATACCATAACTAGTAAGAGCTAAATAGAAGAACAATTATAAAGCTGTAAGCGACTTGGAATAATACCATTCAGCCGATCGGCACTGTACACAATACACGTGCCTGTTTGTCTTTTATTCTATTTTTATCTGTGGTATAGCGTCTTTGGCGGGAAACATTGAAAAAAGCGGGTAAGAAATACCTAAATTTTTTTTTGACGTAATGTGTCATTAGTTTAACGATAAAAAATGGCTGTCGTTAGTCTGTATACATTTTTATGTTTGACTAGCTGACCCGGCAGACTTCGTACTGCCTCAATCGATAAATAAAAACCTAAACTTTTGTATAAAATAAACTTAAACAACATTTTCATATTTATTCACCTTTTAAACCTTCCCTGGGCTTCCACCAATAATTCAATACCAAAATTAGCCAAATCGTTCCAGCCGTTCTCGAGTTTTAGAGAGAATAACGAACAGCAATTCATTTTTATATATAGGTATAGATGGACTGAAGCATGGTGAATTATTTGTATGTCTAGTTTTGTTACAAAAATTAAGATTTTTTATTCTAGGTACTAAGAACGTGTCTAAAACTTTTTAGATCTGTATTTTTAATTTTGCTTCTTATTAACTAGATGTTTTGATAATTTCTTTCTTTCTTTGAACATTTAGAGCTGAAATTTAAGAATTTTTTATTTTTTTGTGATGAAAATATGATGAATTATTAAAATAACATAGATTTAGATATAGCTGATGTTTTGTTGTTCATGTTAGAAATATTGTACTATGAGATGATTAATTGATGATTAATAAAATAATACTTCAGAACGGAAGTCGATAATTATTTATTATCAGTTATACAAAGTCGGGATAGTTACAAAATTTATTACTCAAGAACGGGTGGACCAATTTTCATGATCATTGATTGTTTTCTACCTCAAATGATAATAAAATAGAGAGTATAAATAAACGTAATATAAAATACAATAACTAGTTATAAAACGTAAGTTAAAAATTAAATTTAAAAATTAAAAAAAAAAAAAAAAAAATTTTTTTTTTCAATTTTGTTCTCGTGCGTCTACCACGATTTGTTTCTGCATCACCCTAAGGTTGACTGGCAGAGAATGCCTTTTGGCATTAAGTCCGCCTTTGTGCAACAGTGTGCAAAAAGTTTTAATAAATAAATAAAAATTAAAGATTTTAATCTAAGCTATGAAAATATCGGGATCGCTGACTGACGGGAACTTACTTGGTTGAAACCACGAAACACCGCTAGTATTTTTGATGACAGACAGACAAACAGACAGTCAAGGAAAAATACCTATATTGACGGCCCTGTTGGTCTAGTGGTTAGTGACCCTGACTGCTATACCGGAGGTCGTGGGTTCGATTCCCACCCAGGACAAATCTTTGTTTGATGAGCACGATCATTTGTTCTGTGTCTGGGTGTAATTTATCTATAATATGTATGTATTTAGAAATATATAAGTATGTTTATCGGTTGTCTGGTTACCATAACACAAGCTCTGCTTAGCTTGGGATCAGATAACCGTGTGTGAGTTGTCCCGGAATATTATTATTATACCTACTAACAGCTATTTTTATTAGTCTTGGGAAGTTATTCATAGTTTCTATAAATAGCTTTGATCTACATTTACTGAACTATTCACATAAGACTTCAAGGTGATGTTCAAACGTGGGAATGAGGATGAATGTGTTTTCAATGTTTCTTTTTACACGACTGCCCAAAAAGGAGTGTTATATTTTCAGGGTTTATGAATGTATGTATGTATGTATAAATGGTCAAGTGTGAGTCGAAATCGCCTGCAAAGGGTTCCGAACAATAATTTTTTGTATTGTGTCATGTTTTTTTCCACACATGCCCGAATAAAATATTTGCAGTCGGGGTCGGTTACTTGGAACAATTCATTACAGGTCCCCCGACTGCAAATATTTGACTTGTTTTTAATTTTTTTTGACATGGCAGGCGTGTTTTTTATTTTTTTTTTATTAGATATATTTTTTTTATTCAGCTGATTAAATATTAAATACACTGTAATAAAATGATTGAGGGGTTCGTGGCTAAGTGTAAGCCGTACGGTTTGACCGATAATACAGGTTAAGCCGCGCTCGCCGCCGTTGGTCCGTGGTTGGGTGACCATTTCCAAACATACCGAGACCCCTCCGTGCCTCGGATAGCACGTTAAGCCGTAGGTCCCGACTGTCATACTATGATCTTTGGCAGTCGTTAAGTCAGTTCTGACAACCACTCTTACTATGGGATACTGTGTTACCCAGTAAATTGTGTTGTGGAGGTCAGATAGGCAGTCGCTCTGTAAAATTCAGTATTCAACTAAATCCAGTAAGTCTGGAAGCCGACCCCAACATAGTTTGGAAAAGGCTACGCAGATGATTATAAAACAATCTGCCCGCAGTTTTTTCATTTGCCGTATACAGGGTGTTAAGAAAACCCTGTCCGACCCGAAAGGGTGATAAAGGGTCCACAATCACATGCCCAAATAAAATATTAAATTTGGAATATTCATGATACTTAATTACACTATAATGAAGTTAGAAATAACCATTTTTGGCCTCAAAATTCCCTAAATTTCAGGTTTAAACAAAAGTTACAACACTATTTTCGTCGGTATTTTTGGCGGCCTTTTGTTTGATCATTTGGCAGCACCTGTGACGACGCAGAATCTCTCTCTTGAAATTTGACAAAAAAAAAAAAAATTTAGTTTATAATTCTTTTTTACATTAATGGAATCAGATATCGATACCTAACAATACCTTAACGGATCATACAGGGTTCTCTTAACGCCCTGTTTCCTGTATGTTACTACGTAATTGAGACTATCCACAAATTAAGAAATATTAATACTCATAATACCTACCGACATACTATGTTGTATTAAATATCTTAGCTATTTGTCTTAAAGATTACAAAGATGAATATTTACTCTACATGTGCGTCAACTGGCGATAACCGGTGATAACCAGTGTTACACAACTACTTGTGTTCTAGTCACTATGGTTCTGGATTTGAAACGTTAGATTGCAGGTTCGACTATTGAGAAGATACAGGGTGTTACCGAAAGGGTATATCTATCCAAAAGGGGTGAAGAGTACATCTGGTATAGAGTCAGTTTACAAAATGTTTGTTCAAAATGAGGTAATTTTAAAAATGATATCCAATTTTTCTTGGTATTAAATATGTAGGGTGTTACCAAAATGGTATATCTATCCAAAAGGTGTGAAGAGTACATCTGGTATAAAGATAGTTTGCAAAATTTCAGCTCCAAATAAGTTAATTTAATAATTGATATCTAATTATTTTACACCTAAATCATAATAAACGTGATACCGCACTTCAATTATTGTCAATACACACAGGTGTTGAAGGTAAATGTTAACAACATCACATACATTGCTCTGAACCCAAAGTAGCTAAAGACTTTTAATATGATTTTGGTAGCAAATAATTAGATATCAATTATTAAATTAACTCATTTTAAGCTGAAACTTGTGTCATGGAATCAGAGACAACGAAGGTACCACATACACCCGGAACCAAGACAATGTAGAAATGTGTATAAGTACACCACTTAACCACGGAGGTAGGTAGTCAAAATAGTCTAAAGAAGTATTTTTTGTTTAATCTCATTATAATCTACAACTATCAAGATATATAGAAGAAGTTAGTAGTCTTTATATATAAAACAAAGTCGAGTAAGTATGACCATAATCATGAGATCGTTCCACCCTTTTTAAGTTATTTATAACTCATGATTTTTTGGATTTACCTTTTTTTCCTTTTCGCCCCTAATAGCAGAATAACTATAAAAACATTGGGCACTGGCTAAGCTAGTTAGGCTGGACCATAGACTAGACCAGACTACCCCAAAGGAGAGAATTCTTAACTTGTATAGCCGTTTTTCCTTACATTTATACAAAAAAACTATTATTATTAAGCTCTTAAATCCTTCACAATAAACCAATAAAGTTTATTTACAAGACAGCTCCCAATTACAGTTAAGTATAATTAAATATTAACTAAACAAAACATCTGACAGTTTTAATACCTGCGTATTATTTAAGATACGAAAAGATAACGAAATTACAATAAAGAGATGCTGTTTTCGCATTTTTTGACATTCTTAAACTAATTGTCAGTTAAAACACAGACCTACCTAAATAAAGTATTTTTTTTATTTGAATTCATTATAATAAAAATAAATAGAACTATTTATAAGTGATCAACTGTTTTGGTAAGTTTTTAACTGATTGTTAAAAGGAGTAGGTTCTCAATTTTATCGTTTTTTCATGTTATGTACAAAACTGTAGGTACCTATCTTCGAACGAAAATGTTATGTCTTTTTCTTTGGGTAGTTTTTTAATTAATAATTTATTTTGTTAAGAAATTTTCTTACCACCTTTGAAAGGTGAGAAAATTAAGAATTCAATGTTATAGTAATTAATTATAAGTGTATCTACACTAATATTATAAAGATTAAAGATTTGATTGTTTTTTTGTTTGTTTGCATTGAATAGGCTCCGAAAATACCTGACCGATTTGAAAAATTCTTTCACTGTTGGGAAGCAACACAATCTCCGGTGAACATAGGCTATATTAAATTTTCAAAAAAGTTAGGGATGTATACTAAAGCTCCAATAATGTAACCAAAGGTCTGAAAAAATTACCAAAAGTCTCTCTTAATACCCGTGCGAAGCCGGGGCGGGCAGTTAATAATAATTGTAGAGGTTAGAATATTACACTTTCAGTTTATCAGAGACGTTAGTTTATTCATCATCTTTATCTCATTAACATCTTATAACATTAACAAATAAGACTATTAACAAGATAAGACTAGATTACAATTATAGTTATTTAGAATAATTACAAAGGATTATAATTGCTTTTATGTAATTTGTTATATAATACCTTTTAACCAACTTTAAAAAAGAAGGTTATAAATTTTACATATAGGTTTATTTTTCAAGTGTCTGTTATACCAAAATAACAGCATTTTAATAAAACTTATGAAAATAATTATTAGATCCTGGTACGAAACAGTTTTTTCGTCTGCCTGTATGTCTGTTTGTACCAACTTATATCCGAAACGGCTTGAAATATGTTTAAAGATAAAGATAAAGATATAGATAAAGATAATTTTATTTTGCAAACATGGGTAAGAGTAAATGATGACAAAAAACAATTGACAGGTTCAACCATATTTTACCACGTAGGCATGCAAACGATATAAAACATTCAACTTACAACTAGAAAATACAAGCAAAAAATAATTCACAAAAAATAATTCACAAACAAAAAAAAAATACAACATTCTTCTAACTTAACAAATCTTTCTCAATAAAGTACTCGCTTATATTATAATATGCTTTCACCACTAAAAAGCTTCGGAGTATTTTTTTTAAAAAAAATTATTGGAAGCTCTTTCCAGCTCTTTGGTAACTTATTAGAAATAATTGGAGCCATGCAGTAGACACTTTTGCGCATAAGTGCTGCTTGCATGCTTTATTTACATTATGTGTGTACCTATCATTAACAATGTTCTGATTGCTTGTTTCAGGCCAGCGCTCATAAATTGACATCTAAGTAACAGAAAAGACGTTCGGAAAAGTGTCTTTGAAGGCAAAAACTTCTTTCGAAAATGGAATCACATGAGAAGAACGTAGTTTTCGCGGGAATTGACCTCGATCCCGCCAAACTTGACACTATTGACAACAGAAATGCTAGTAAGTTATGGTTTATTTATTGTTTCATGTAAAAAAAAAAAGATTTTGTAGCCTTTGTATGTGTGTTTGTATTTATGTATGTATGATTGTCGAAAGTACGTGAACGACTTAACTGGCATCATAGATCCAAAATTTTTCTTTTAAAGAGAACAATTTATTTTATGAATTTTGTTATAGCTCTATTGAATTTTCTAATAATGTGTAACCAGAAATATTTTTTTATATACTTTTTAAAATTAAATGCTTTAAAAAACTGGGTTTACAAATAGGAAAAGCTTAGCTTTACAAAACACATACAAAGCTTAAAGATCCAATGTTGAAATCATTTGATGATACACCATTCTCTAGCTTCATATTCATAATTAAATACATTATTAATAATAATGTACTTACTTATATGGAAATATACTTTTATATTTTTCAGTAATTATGCTTGCCAAATACAGGTTCTGAATTCTGACTAATTTGGAATCAGATGACCCCTTCTATCCCAAGATATTATATGTATCGGACACTATACATAAAACAAATAAATAATTATTAATCTCTCTTTCCAGTCCAAAGCATTGAATCCCCACCCGCCCCGAAGGTCCAACTTAAAGACCTGGACGACCTCCTGCCGTACGTCGGCGACTTCGGCTGGTACCAACGGATCCTGTTCCTCCTGATGATACCATACGCCTTCTTCTTCGCCTTCGTGTACTTCGGACAGATCTTCATGACTGTGGTACCTGAGGAACACTGGTGTTTCGTTCCGGAGTTGGCTAATTTTAGTGTGGAAGAGAGGTGAGTGGGTTTTTATAATTAATTATTTATTTACCTTTATACAGGGTGTTAAGGAAACCCTGTCCGACCCGAAAGCGTGATAAATAGGGTTCACAATCACATGCCCAAATAAAATATTAAATTTGGAATATTCATTTGTAATCAGTTATCGATACCTAAAAACACTTTAACAGATCGGACAGGGCTTTTATTAACATCCTGTATAGTATAAAACAAAGTTGTTTCTGCTGTTTGTATGCTTAGATGTTTTAAACTACGTAACTGATTTCATAGACAGAGTAATTCTTGTTGTATATAGCCGGGGCGAGTAGCTATTAAAAGTACAAAGAAACCGACTCCAATTCAATTTATATCGGACTGCTTCTGAGGCCTATCGTTGACAAAAATAATCATTAAAATTGATTAACAATTACAGGAGAACATCGAACATCAAAAACCTACAATCAAATTGAAAACTTCCTTCTTTTAAAATCGGTTAAATATAAGAACCTTTTTATACAATTTATTTCAACTTTAACTTTTAAATTTTAATCAAAATCGGTTCATTAGTTTTCGAGACTTGTGCTATATACCCAATAGATAAAACTGATAAGAATAAACATTATAATTGCTATACCCACATTTAAAAACCCTTTTATTTATTTCAGACGCCATCTTTCCGTGCCCCTAATAGACAACAAATATGACAGATGTTCAGTATATGACGTGAATTGGGCCGAAGTTATAAAGAGTGGTGTCATGGAACCCAACCCCGAATGGACGGCGAAGAAATGCGAGGAAAAATGGGAATTTAATTATACTGATGTGCCTTACGAAACAATTGCTTCACAGGTAATTGAATGTCTCTAGACCAAGCTGGCCCGAGCCGGCCAAACTAGCAATAAAAATATGTCCCTAAACAATAAAAAGTTAGATCCAGCCATCCCTTGTTGTTTTGCTTTATTAAGATTGTTAGCAACGCACTAAGTGTCGAGGTCCGAACCCCGCAGGGGGTGCCCTTAGTGGACGTTGCTGACGTAGTTAGTTTTTCCTATTGCTCTGGCTGGAGGCCTTAAGGTCCTCGCCAAAAGTCCGGTGAAGCAGTCAAAGCCTGCGCTCAGGCTAACTGCAAAGATCTATACAAAAAAAAAAAAAAAAACAGGTAATTGAATTATTTCGTTATAAAAATACTAGCTTTGCAGTTTATCTCGCGTGTGTAATTTTTTTTTCTTAAATTTTCCTTTTTTGGCTGTTATTCTGCTATTTGATGCAGGGACAAATCTTAAATCATGGAAATTGGTCCACCCGTTTTTAAGTCAAAATGGTGTAATTAACGCGAATTACACTTCTTGACTTTTTTGAATAAAATTAAAGTAAATAGTTTGTTCGTTTATACATTATTTGTCTTATCTCCGAAACTACAAGTTAGATTTGATTAAAAACTAAATAAAATCTAAATTCATTTGGTTTTTTTTATTAAAAATCAACTATTGGCTTAAAAATCGCCATAAACATACACATTTTAGAAACATGCATTTATCTGTCACCCTTACTAATAGTCTTCTCTCTTTCTAATCATACAGCAAGGCTGGGTGTGCGACAGGGACAGCTATGCCGCTACCTCTCAAGCTATCTTCTTCTGTGGAGGCATCGTTGGAGGCTTACTATTTGGCTGGATAGCTGACAAATACGGAAGGATACCTGCTTTAATAGGTAAGGAATAAACTGGCTAGTTAATTAGTATACAAGGTGACACCGAAAGGGTATATCTATCCAAAAGGGGTGAAGAGTACATCTGGTATAGAGTCAGTTTACAAAATTTCAGCTCGAAATGAGTTAATAAAATTATTAATGTCCAATTTTCCAAAAAAAATTATCGACACCAAAAGTTTAAACAATCGTGTCACCGCACTATATTGTCGATAACTTATTACGTCACTTGCTAAACGTTAAGATATATCGCCATAACATACATAAAATATAATTGACTGGCCTGTTGGTCTAGTGGTTACTGACCCTGACTGCTATACCGGAGGTTGTGGGTTCGATTCCCACCCAGGACAAATCTTTGTTTGTTACAATCATTTGTTCTGTGTCTGGGTGTAATTTATCTATAATACGTATGTATTTAGAAATATATAAGTATGTTTATCCGTTGTCTGGTCACCATAGTACAAGCTCTGCTTAGCTTGGGATCAGATGACCGTGTATGAGTTGTCCCAGCATATTATATGATATTTCTTCTGTTTCAGGAGCCAATATGGCGGGTTTTACAGGGGGCCTTGCAACGGCTTTCACCAACTCTTTCTGGTCATTCTGTGTGTGTAGATTTATTGTAGGATTGGCGTATGACAACTGTTTCATCATCATGTATATTGTTGGTGAGTTGAAATACCATATTTCATTTACGAGTTAATGATCTAATTTCTCTTCTAAAGAGCATAGAACACAAAAATCGAATTAAAAGGTGAGGTCCCAGGTTCAATTCCTAGACGGGCCGGATCCGGGTGTTTTTGGTCAATAGAGACAACGAAGGTACCAACCTTCGTTGTCTCTGAATTCATAACACTAGTGCTTTAATTACTTAATAAATAAATAAATAAATAACATATAAATGCGGACAACATCACATACATTGCTCTGAACCTAAAGTAAGTTGCTAAAGCACTTGTGTTATGGAATTCAGAAACAACGAAGGTACCACAAACACCCAGACCCGAGGCAATGTAGAAAAGTTGGTTTCTACATTGACCCGTCCGGGGATGGAACCCGGGACCTCAGAGCTAGCGAGACCTTGAAACCGGTGCATACGCCACTCGACCACGGAGGTCGTCAACTTACTTTAGCCTTTAAGAACCATGTCCCATTTATTATTTATTTATTTATCATACATTTCTTAAGCAAACAAAATTTTTAAAGCTATGACACTTCAGACCCTATCTAATGAGCATCATATATTTTCGTAAACGAAACCATAAGCTTGTCTTTTTATTACTGCACGACATTTTAATCAAACCATTTCCTATCCTTAATTCCCATTTCTCATTTCTCAATTCTCAAAACGTTTTTTTTTTTCAGTGCTAGAGTACGTGGGTCCAAAATGGCGTACCTTCGTAGCCAACATGTCAATAGCAGCGTACTTCACATTTGCAGCCTGTCTGCTACCCTGGATAGCGTTGGGCGTCAATGACTGGAAGATTTATACCCTGATTATAAGTATACCGCTCGGGTTGTCGGTGTTAACGCCTTTCGTGGTGCCGGAGAGTGCTAGGTATGTTTGTTACTAGATTATATTTAATTTACGTAAGAAATTGTGTTTTTACCAATTGGAAAAAAGGAGGTTATCGTTTATGTTGTATTATTGGGACTACATAAATTATTTATAATCTATTACGACTGAAAGCAAATGTACATAATTGTATAATTATGTTTGTTGCATCATATCTCCGAAATAATTTATTGGATGTTGACCATTATTTTTAATAAGCTTACATTTACTTCAACCTAAAAAGTTCAAGTTACATCAAAATTAATTCAGTAATTTTTAAGATGTAAACAGCTAAATGCCAAGCATCAAAATTAACTTCTTTTTAATAACTCTTTTTAGTATCTATAATCTTAATCTGTCACAATATTAATTGACTGTGTGATGCGACGTAAAAATCAGATTTTTTTGCAACAACTTTACTATTTACTTTCAGGTGGCTAATATCCCAAGGCAGAATAGATGAAGCAATCAAGATTATCCGAAAATGTGAACGAATCAACCGCAAACACATTCCTGAAGAAGTTGTCAAGGAATTCAGGGTAAGTTAATATTTATACGGAAATAGACAATTAATGTCAAAATATAAGCCTAAAATCTGCACTCCATAAAAAATAAGTGGAAAACATCACATACATTGCTCTGAACCCAAAGTAAGTAGCTAAAGCACGCGTTTTATGGAATTAGAGACAACGAAGATTCTACTTACATTCAGGCCCGAGTCAATCTAGCATAGTCTTTTAGTTAATTGACCCGAAACCTCGGGGCTTTAAAAAGGTCAACATTGTCCATATAAAAATATTAAAAACCCATAATTTATTAAAGATATCATATTGTATTTGGCAGAAATTTCACTCAAAATAAGCAGTACCTTTGAACCTATTTCTTTTCATATGTTCGTGATAGTTTTTCCGTGTTTACTTAAATGAACTAGATAAAACATTAACCAAATTCCCTTATTTTTACAGGAAACAGCAAAAGCCATAGCCAAAGCCGAAGAAGAACTAAAGAACTACAGCGTAATAGACCTCGTCAGGACCCCTCGTCTCCGTCGGCACACCATTCTTCTGGTCGTCATCTGGATGTCAATAGCAATGGTCTTCGATGGCCACGTCAGGAATGTTGGTTCCTTAGGACTGGATATGTTTACCACCTTCACTGTAGCGACCTTTACGGAGTTTCCGGCAGATGTGCTGTTAATTTTGACGCTGGATATGTAAGTAGTTTTGAGTATAATGATTGAATTCACAAAAACGTTAATAGAAATTGACTAAAGAAATTTATATGTGATCACGTCTTGCTGATCAAAATATTTTTTGAAATTAATGGACAATTGCTAGAAATCTTGCGTAACAAACAGACAAAAAGCACTGACGAATTGAGAACCTTCTCCTTCAGAAGTCGGTTAAATATTCTAGTTATTTGCTGTATATTAAGTAAACATGGTAAATTGATGGTTTACTTGAAATGAAAGTCGATTTCGGGCATCCAAAATTGTTAAGATTTTGTTTAAAATGTTGTACCTTAATATATTTTTGAACAAGAAGTAAGTACTTCAAGTGTTGTTTCTGAAAATTAACTACAAAAGATTATTTACTAAAAGGTATTTAAAAAATAGGAGGATACTAATTTCGTCTTCCTCATTTCAGCTTGGGACGTCGCTGGCTCGCTTTCAGTACGATGGCACTCAGTGGAATCTTCAGTATACTAGCTACCACTGCACCTATTGGTAAGTTTAACAAGCTCACACTGTACCATTCTAAGTCACAAGTAAAAGTTCGACTGCTTTTGCTAGCCAGTCTATCTATACAGTTTTAAAACTACACTGTATATGGTAATTTTGTCCTCCTGAACTACTACCGATTTTACCGCTTACCGCTTTTACCGATTTTATTTTGACCTATTGCAAAGACAACTAACTGAACTGTCTTCTTAATACGCGCTGCCATAGTTACGTCGAGGTTGGTTTCTGATCTCACCCGTATTTTTACACAAGCCGACTACCATTTGACGTCCACCACCCATTTTACTGGGTAGACAAGTCAGAATCTTTGCCAGGGAGCAAACAAGAACCCAATTTTACATCTACCACGATTCCCGAATCTAACTTACATTATCTTCTTCTTCTATAAGTGCTACTCCAATAGGGTATATGACTAGGTATGAAAAGTCAAAATTTATTTAGTCCGCCATTTAGATAATCAAAATATAATAGACACATATTTTTTCTTTTCTCAAATAAAATACGAAGATAAACCGCTGTAAAGTTCAGGAGTGGGGGCTTGTGACGTCACGGCTAGGTACAATTTGTACTCAAACGTAACGTCACGCAAGAATTGTACTCGCTGTATCTTCGTAATTCTTTGTATACGGGACAAAACAAAAAATATTATGTGTCTAATATTTTTTTCTTATCTAAAAGATGGACATAAAAATAAAAATTAGTCATCATCCCTATTAATGAAGATTAGCTCTGGAGCCGATTTCTATTTTTTGCGAGAGTGTTTTAAGTAAACTCATCTTTTCTCTTCCAGGTATACCATCAGCCTCTTTAGCTATCGTCGGTCGTTTTGCCGTCAACATCTCGTACAACATCGGCATGCAGTACGCGGCAGAACTCCTGCCGACTGTCGTGAGGGCTCAGGGTGTGGCGTTGATCCATATGTGTGGTTATGTAGCTACTATATTGACGCCGTACATCGTTTATATGGTGAGTTACTTATTCTATGATTTCTCATGTCCATATTAATAAAGAAAGAATGAGAGGGAAGCCTTTGCAAAGCAGTGGGACAATTGAGGCTTAATATAACCGACAAGTTACAGAAACTTGCTTATAACTTTTAAAATACTTGATAACTTTTCACAAATTATAGCTAAGAACTATGTCAATCACGACAGCTTTCATACAAAAATAAGCGAAACACGATCGGTCAATTCGTTTAGGATTTTCACGTCTAACTTATAATACCCCTCGATTTTTATCGTTACGTAAAGGTGTAACTTACCCGACTTTGTTTTATGTATTTGGATATTTTGATACGAAAAATTGTATATAAATTATTAAATTAACTTATTTTGATCTGAAATCTTGTAAACTGACTCTATAGCAGGAGTACTCTTCACCCGTTTTGGATAGATATACCCTTTCGGTAACACCCCGCTAATTAAGATTTATTGCCGTCAATCTTAGGCTAATTTTTGCATTCACAGGCGACAATAGCCCGCGAGATCCCCCTCCTCATCCTCGGCTGTCTGGGCATCTTCGGCGGCTGTCTGTCACTCTTCCTGCCAGAGTCGATGGGCAAGGACATGCCGCAGACCATCCTGGATGGAGAGAACTACGGCCTGGGACAGAAGTTTTGGGACTTTCCATGTTGGAACAGGTGATTATTACTTTATTTGATATGTAAACATATTTTTAGACCATGGAGCCAAATAAGACAGGCAAAAAAAATCCAAATCAGTTATAAATTTCAAAAGAATCGAAGATTTAAAAAAATATTCCGATGAATTGAGATTTCTTTTTGTTATCTGATTCAATAAAACTTTTTTTGTCCAAAAATGTAATTTTGACATCAATTAATCTATTAAAATGCTAATTACTCTATTGTTCATGTTCGTTACTTAGTGAATTTTTCATGTCACCCGTCGATATATTTTATGCTTTGAAGGACTTGTATCTAAATTTAACCGTTCCCTAAACAAAACTAGACTCTTCCATGTCTGGGTCGTCAAACCACTCCAAGCTGATAAACTTTGAGCTTTAATAGTTCTAAAAAGACGTTAATATTCTGACAACCAGTTCCATGTGATATTGTTAAAACCCAGTCGAATGAAGGTCCAAAAGTCGACTCAGAAAACACACAATTTTTAAATTTTTCTGTTGCAAGGTTTGCAAGCTACGCTAATTAACGCAGAACATGTGATTCTCGTGCAAAATAAAATAAACGAATGCTTTTTCTTTTGTTTTCAGGAAGAAGAAGAAGGAACTAGCAAAAGCGAATGCTAATGGCGAAAAACGTTACTGAAGAACTGCTCTGTATTAAAGAATTCTCTCTTTATTTAAATTATCTCCTACAATAGTTTATTAACCCACTGACTTTTTTAAAATCTTCCTCTGCCCTGAGAAATGTACCCTTACCAACTTTCTGTCTGTCTAATTATTTATTTATTTAATTTAAATAGAACAGCCGAAACCAATAACACTATTTAAACATATTTTATATTATATTTATATATTAAAAAAATTGTTAACTCATTCATACATTCTTCTCACAAAAATGTCTATCTGTTATGCTTTCACTTGGAAACCACGTAGCCATTTGTGATGATAATTGGTAGAGAGGACAGGCTTTTTGCTGCAATAACTGACAACTATGCGGGCGGAGCCGCGGGCGACAGCTTACTTCATAAACCTGTATTACAACTGACCAATACCACCTTCATAGATTTGTAATTGATATTAGTTTTATAATATTATTAAATACATAATATTTTAGACAATATGCATTGTTTTCTTTTATATAAACCTTTTACCACTATTAAGTAGTTTTGTTTTTTTGTCATTTTGTCTATATGTTCAATCTGTGTTACCCAGTAAAATGGTTTGTGGTGGATAGGCAGTAGCTCCATGTAAAATAAGGGTTTTCTACAGATTCTATAGAATAGAAGCCGAACCCAAAACTGGAAACTTCTGTAAAGAATCCGTATGAGGTTCTCTAAGGTCGAGTGGCGTACACTCAGGTTTTCAAGATGTCGCTAGCTCTAAGGTCCCAGGTTCAATCCCCGGATGTAGAAATGTAGATAACCGTAATTGCATAACACAAGTGCTTTAGCTACTTAATTTGGGTTCAGAGCAATGTATGTGATGTTTTGGACAACATTATATGTGAACATTAATTGGATTTTTTATTAAAAAAAATAGATTTGCTCTAATCACCGGGTATTTTGTTATGTTTAAGTTTTTGCAAAAAAAAAACCCAAATCAGTTCTATACCCGTGTACTTTGGATAATACACTGATACGTTAAATTTAAAAGCAATAGAGCCCTACAAAAATTTCCTATTCCGAAAATTTCCGGGCGTAGTCTACAGTGTTCTTAGATATAATCATATATTTAAATAGTGTCTATATTGGAAGAGGAGATAGGCAAAAGCCGAACCTCAAATTATATAACTTTTTAGTCACATCTGCAGTTGTCCTTTTCACACTTGGATAAATAGACCAGAAACCGTGCAACAGAGTTTCTTCATACAAAATTTTCAAGTTTCTCCGACTGCCTTTCCTCTTAAAAACTTCATAAAATGCTCAGCATAGTTATCCTGCTTATCTTAACAAAGGAATAGTTAAAAACGTTTTATAACCGTAAACATTTTGGTGTTTTTAAAAATAAATAAAAGCAATGTAAACATAGTGAATATCCGAATGCGATATGCGAGAAAACGTAAATATTGTGATTTTGTGGACTAGTGATGGGGATGTATCGATAGTTTTTGGTAAAGTTATCGATATGTTAAAAATTCTACGGGGAAAAATATCAAAACAAAATGATATTGTAAACAGAAGATGTGATTCATAGTATAAGGCCCACTGATTAAACGCTAATCATTATTTATCAAACTCTAACAGGTTTATATGTAAAAACAAATTGAATGGATTCGTAAAATATGGTATATATAAAAACAATATCTGATATAATCAAGGGAACTAACAGTCTGTTTATTATTGAACATAAGATGATGAAAGATTAAGATTAGTGGTTTCGGGAAACTTAAAGACAGCTATATACCTAACAAATTAATATTCAGAATAAAATTAAATTACAAATATTGCCAAGATAACTTTTCATAACATTACATACCATCACGCCTGTATTCCCGAAGGGTTAAGCAGAGGTGTACCAATGTACACCTACAGTTCGCCGGTATGTTTAGGTCCCATGTAATAGGGGGCGAGCCTATTGCCACTAACCGGGCACAAATCCAAACTCCGACCTGCTACTGAGAATTTCATAGAAAAACCCAATAACACCTTGGTCGACTTGGGAATCGAACCCAAGACCTCTAGCGTAGCAGTCGCGCTTAGAACCACTAGGCCAACGAGGCAGTTAAATAACTTTTCAGACCTCACAAATTGATTTAAATAATATAACATCAAATACGGTAGCACTCTGTAAGATTTACAAGTAATGACCGGAATTTAACTAAATAATAAAGCTACCTATCTACATCCATTTTAAAACATCAAACGAAATCCCTAACCCAAACTTCCGGCCCAAAAAAAAATCGATACCCGAAAAAAGAAACTCGACAACCGCCCATCACTAAGCGGCACCACAAATTTACAAACAAATCGAAACCAATTTCATACACATAAAGCATTCTTTTCATTCAGAACTCATTCTGGGGCGAGCTATGTTAATACTATGTTCTCTATAATATATTTTATACTTGCCAGAGCATTAGTCTCTTGCAACTACTTGGAAGCCGAAGCGAATTTCCAAAAACCAAAATTGGAGCGAAATAATATTGTGAATAAAGGGGTTTGGGTCCGGAATAAGTTTAAGGAGAATTTGTTCGAGAAAGGAAGGGTGGGAGATTTTATATTTAGGGAGAATTCCTTGGATGTGGATAATCTTTTGCAGAACAATTTTGACGCGTTTGGCGCGAATTACATGCAGGATTCTCCGCTCGTGTCTGCTTACGTTGAGAGGGCAAAGAGAGCGTCTCGTGGTGAGTTTTACTTTAATTATTTGGTCTTTTCTTCTGGCTATTTTCTTATATCCTTTTCACTATATTGGGGTCTGATTTCTCATGAGATTCAGCTGAATACCAGAGTTCTATATCGTGCTTTACGTGTCTTTGGGTTAAAATTACTTATTTGAATAGTAAAGGATCATAATCTTCGTGCCTCGTTCAGTATTTTTTGACTTTATCTATGAGAAGACCTCCGTGGTCGAGTGGCGTACGCACCGGTTCCAAGGTGTCGCTAGCTCTGAGGTCCCGGTTCGATCCCCGGACGGGTCAATGTAGAAACTCACTTTTCTACATTGTCTCGGGTCTGGGTGTTTGTGGTACCTTCGTTGTTTCTGAATTCCATAACACAAGTGCTTTACAGCTACTTACTTTGGGTTCAGAGCAATGTATGTGATGTTGGCCGCATTTATTTATATTTATTTATTTATCTATGACTTTAATACAGAGTAAATATCTAACAAAATCCGATCAACATCTTCTCCTAAATGTTTTGTGTGATAAACTTTACAACAACCTTTATTAACTACTTAATGTTGGAATGAAATACTCTATTTCGTATGTAACTATAATTATATCACTTGAAAATACTGTTTGTACTTTCTTTAAAAACTTTTTTATATCTTTTGACACTAATTTATTTTCTGTCTACATATTTCTTTGAATTAAAAATTATTTTCCTATGAATAACTTTTATACCTTGCATAAACCATTATTTTTAATGAACTGTAGTGCTATTCTGTAACATTATTTTCATATCTCGACAGCGGAATCCGCGGTGAGATGTCAAAAACGTATTCTCGAATTTGAATTCTAAATCAAGGCCAATTGAGTTCACTTTTGAAGTGAGCTTTATTGTCACTCAGGTGAAGCTCGATACCGAAATTATTTACAGAATAGACATACTGTTCTTAAACGCTGGATGTTATACCATGATTACCTACTTTTTCTTCTCGTTTTCTGGTCTATACTTGATATAATTTATGATAAGTCACGGACCCATTTATACTTAGATTTTCGGTACCTTTAAATGGCTAAATTAAAATGTAATTATTGGGGTAGGTACTCAAAATTTTCAAAGTTCAGGTGTGCGAAATTTAGGGGCTGGGTCTGATTAGTTTTACCACACTCGTTTTGTTCATCATTGCTGTTTTGAGTTTTCGACGGCAAACTTGTAGCTATCCTACTTTTAGGAACTATTATGCTTACTATACTATTATTAGGAAATTCGTGCCTATACGTAATCAAATAAGTTCTTTTCATATTGTATTGAAAGTATAACATACAAAATAAATGTGAAGATGAAACAATAGAGACATAATTATGTTAATATAGATTGCATCTACAATACACGTTGATACACCTAGCATAGCTAATTGACACCTTAACACTTTCAAAATAAGGTTGAAAATCGCATGCTTTTGTAAAACTTCAACCTCTGCAAAAAATCCCAATATTATCAAATAAATGAAGATGTTTGTAAATGTTTATCTTTTCGTATTCACGCACGAGACATTCGGTAAATGAAAATTTGATTGTTTGTAAACATTTCTGTTATAAAGAAGATTATTCTCATTATTCTGTAATTCATCACCGTGTATGAATTATTTTATGTAATATAGTATATACACAATTGAGGAGGGGAGAGGAGGGGCTCGTGGCTAAGTGTAAGCCGTACGGTTTGACCGATAATACAGGTTAAGCCGCGCTCGCCACGGTTGGTCCGTGGATGGGTGACCATTTAAAACATACCGAGACCCCTCCGTGTTTCGGAAAGCACGTTAAGCAGTAGGTCCCGGCTATCATACATAAATCTTTGGAAGTCGTTAAGTCAATTCTGACAACCAGTCTTACTATGGGATACTGTGTTTCCCAGTAAAATGGGTTGTAGAGGTCAGATAGGCAGTCGCTCCATGTAAAATACGGTATTCAGCTGAATCCGGTAAGACTGGTAGCCGACCCCAACATAGTTGGGAAAAGGCTCGGGAGATGATGATAGTATATACACAATTAAATTGAATGTATAAGTAAACATCCGATAAGTATTATAATCTATTTTACGTTACATAAAACAAAGTCGGCTTAATTACACCATTTATAACTCAAGAACGGGTGGACTCATTTTCATAGCCTTTCATTTGTTGGATTCGTCGTCACCCCGAATAACTTAAAAACATGAAAAGGGACCTTACATGAGGGAAAACCATGAGGCACAGCTAGTGTGAAATAAATGTATATTAAGAGAAAACAATGCCTTTCTACTGACTTTTTCGCCACTCATTTTATCTATACAAATCGGGTCTCATGACTGACTCCTATTTATAAAAGTGCTATAAGTAAATATAAACATACTAAATAACATTATTTCTTTCAGTCGTCCGAGAACAGCGCCCTAGAAAGAGTATAATAAAAAACTGCAACGGGAAAAGTTGTAAAACGAAAAACATTAATCTTGACAACCAATCAGGAAGCTCGGATGTAGTCAAATCAAAGATACTTAACGAACTAAGACCTCCCTCTGTATTCAACGATTATCCTTACGAAGTAGCTATTTTACTCAATAATAATAAAAGCGAGATCGATTTGGGTAAAAATGATACACCGGTTTACCAAAATGATGAAGCCAATGCTATAAATCAAACTGGTGATATCCAAGATGGCGTCAGACCATTTCCTCTACAACCAGAAAATAAGGAAAATAATGATACAGTCGCCAGAAATACTCCATCGCCAAAACGAAGCATGAAATACGATTTCGAAACTGAAATCATCAAGAAATTTGAAATAACTGAAGATTTGAATAAAACAGAAGAAAATAACGAATTTAATGATAGCAGTAAAATTAACGATAGAAATATATTTGATAAAGATAATACGGTATGGCATCAGAATGCACCAATACCTGATGTTAATGTCTACAAAGTTGTACCAAAAGAACCTCAAAAGAGTAAACCAGTTACAGAAAGAGGGTTAATAAAAGTTATTTCAATGTTAACAAAGACATTCAAAAAGATAATAAGGCAACATCACGAAATTAAAGATATACATAATAGAATAAACGACATTAACGATGAATTTGGAAAGAATGCAGCATCAATAACGAATAAATTCCAGGATTTCGATCTTAAATATTTATATTTACTGAAATTCCATGAGAAATTGAAAGTGTTTGATGCAAAACTGGCTGCGAAAGAAGAGTTCTTCAAAAACAAAGAAGTCGAAATGGCAAGAAACTTTAAAGAGTTTGAAAATCAACAGAAGAAGTTTTTACAACAGCAACGCCAGTTCTACAATATACAAAAACTGATGTTAGCCCAAAACGAAAAGATTAACCTCAAACAGAACTTAATAGCAAAAACTCAAAGCGAAATATCACACAGACAGAACAACTTCGCAAGAATATTGAAGAAGGCTAAACAGTTATACATAGATAGCAGAAATCCGACGATAACAAAACTGAGTTCAAGTTTAAGTAAAATGAATACCAACCGTCCATCAACTAAAGTTGAAACAAAACCGACGACCACCAACCCGTCATCGTCAACCACCACTGAATCTGTCAAAATCAACTTATTCTCAATCCCAATATCTAACAAAATCGAAAACCAAGATGATTTAATTATAAAAGAAAAAGATGAACAAACGATCGATGATTTAGTATACAAATACTATTTTAACAACACATTTATAGATAATCTAATGAAGAATAACGTTTTAAACAGTTTTATGGGTCCATCAGATAATACAGGCCACTCTCGCAATGTGAAAAACAAAAGAAATGAACTAGAAACGACCATTCTACTTCCTGTTTTCGAATCTAATGATTCTGAAGCCTTCGTAAGTAAAAATAGGGAGAGAAGATGGATTAATCATCATTCGAGACACAAAAGCAAGAGGAGGGATCGCGGTAAAGGGGCTATAGCATCAATAGTTAATGCAACTGACGCTAAACATAGCAAGAAACAGACGAACAATGTGCCCGTTGTCAATGAAGTTCCCCTAGATGCGTCTAAGGATGTTAAAATTAAGAACGATCCTTTTTTAACTATGGCGACGAATTTCTGCATTGAAATTAAACAGAATTTGAATGCACAAATGCTGAGGTGGTGTGTCGAAAAGGCTCTGAGAAGGTTGCAGTTCCTTGGTAAGCTTCTTTAAAATAATTTGTTTTTTTTTTTATGTATATACACAAAATGTTAGAGATAAAACATAATATAACGAATGTCAAAAGGTACTGCGTATTTCCAAAGAAATCTCTGCCAATAGACCCGCGATACAGGTTGTTACCGAAAGGGTAAGTATATCATCCAAAAGGGTTGAAGTTTACAAAATTTCAGCTCAAACCTAGTTAAATAAATAATTGATATGAAATTTTCCATTTATTGACTACCAAAAACTCATCTCTGTACTTTCGTAGCAAAATTTAATTTATTTTACGTGCAGAAAACGTCAACTTTATTCTATGAATAAGCATTGCCACTCAACGTGGCAGTGATGCCAGCCTTTTGGGCACACTCCCAATCGACAGCGATGTGGATGAATTTTTTGATGCCTTGTTTTAGTTTTTAGGTTTTATTTAGTTTATGTTTTTCTCTTGTTTTTTTTTCTATGTTAATAACATTACTTAACTCTACAGATATGAAAACCTTCCCAAGCGCGCCGCTACTTGACTCCCCGACGACAACGCCTCAAGCCAAACCTCTGAACATGCCGATGAACACACAACTGAATATGCTGGGAGAACAGTACACTGGGATCAGTACCTCTCCCAACCCTGGTACTGTGTTCACTTCTCCTACAACGGTTAGCGCTCAAGTGGCTGAAACTACAGGTAATTAAAAAATATAAATATAACCAAACTTCACTATAATTACTAAAGGCCGGTTTTTTCAAAGCTACATAATTTTATCTGAGGAACAATATTTTATTTTTTTGTTTTTAATACAAAATAAAACTGAGGGGCTCGTGGCTAAGTGTAAGCCGTACGGTTTGACCGATAATACAGGTTAAGAAGCGCTCGCCGCGGTTGGTCCGTGGATGGGTGACCATTTATTTATAACATACCGAGACCCCTCCGTGTTTCGGAAAGCACGTTAAACAGTAGGTCCCGACTGTCATACATAGATCTTTGGCAGTCGTTAAGTCAATTCTGACAACCAGTCTTACTATGGGATACTGTGTTTCCCAGTAAATTGGGTTGTGGAGGTCAGATAGGCAGTCGCTCCATGTAAAATACGGTATTCAGCTGAATCCGGTAAGACTGGTAGCCGACCTTAACATAGTTGGGAAAAGGCTAGGCAGATAATACAACAGAAAAATGATGAAAAATATCTGGTGTTTGGAAACCTGGCGCTTAGCCAAATAAACTTTAAATTAATAAAAAACCTTAAAACTAGCATCAAATCAATGATTGTTGATTACCGCACTACCTTAAACTGCCGAAATTACTAGGTGTATTTTAGGCTGACTCTGTACTTTTATACTTATTTAATGTTGTTGTAACTGCAATTAATTAATGTCCAAAAATCATCAGGGTTTCAAAATTATTGTACAAAATATTAAAAATTCCCTAAGTTATAGAAATTACTTAAACTTAGGGAACTACTTATATCAACGCATCTAATTAGTGAAGTATTGTGTGTACCTTAGTATTCTCTGTCTACGGCGTGTCTACATGAAGAGGAAACAAGTCAGTTTGATTAAAGTCAAAGTTATGTTCATAACAGTCTCAGTAATCATCCTAACTAATACTACATAACATAACTGAACCTTACTCGTTTCAACAACGTTAACTTTATTCTCTACAAATTCCTCTTTTTTACAATGTAATCTTGTTTATTTAGCAGTGCCATCAACAACGCTATCCGCTTCACCGATCACCACGGAAACAGCCAAACCGACAGCGATGCCTTCAACATCGAACCGAGCATTCTTCCCTGGTAAGTCACTTTATATACTAACTAGCTCTGCGGTTCCACCCGCGGTAGTAATACTTTTTTTTTTTTTTTTCTAGCCGTTTTTGTCCCACTGCAGGGCAAAGGCCTCTCTACCCTCCTTCCATCTCTCTCTAGCTAGGGCCGTGGTCATCCACTCCTTATCAAAGCATTCCAGTTCGTCCCGCCATCTCCGTCTGGGCCTACCGCGATGTCTCTTGCCATTTAGAGGGACCCATTGGGTCGTTCGTTTGGCCCATTGGTAATACCTAGTCCAATTTAAACAATTCTAAAATATAAGACTCCTTTACTCCTTATAACATTAGCTGTCTGCGATTGAAAGTCCCGTCTGAATCAGTCAAGCCATTTCAGGGATAAGTCGAAATAAACAGACAGATAAACAGACGGAAAAGAAATGACATATTATTTTGCTGAAAGTCTGTATATACTCATTGAGTTCTGAGGTTTACGCGAATGTTAGACATTGAAATAAAACGTGGTCACGGGCAGACTCAGTCTGCCCGTGACCATGATACCTGCAAAGGTGTCGAAACGTCGGGAACTAAAATTCAAATACAAACCGCGATAAAAATCCGTAAAAGTAGTCTGTATATACTTTTATATGCATTTAGTGGAAGGCAGTTAATTTGAAATTACAAAGAGACACTTTAATTTTATTAAGATATAGTATTTCAATAAGCCGACATTATCTACCTATTTATGGCACGCTTTATCAAAATTGATACAATTTAATTACCCAATTAATGTAACATGATTTGAAGACTCCTGAATTGTTTTAATCATAAAAAGAGGTTGACTATTCAATTTCTCAGTATATACCAGCGAATTTGATTCCGTCAACAGCGAATCATTGTATAATGGGCATCCATTGTCTTTTACCAATAAACCAGAATTCATAGAAATTTAGTTTCAACACAAAACTGAATGGGATCAATACGAATCAAATTTCCGAAATGACCTCGACCAGAAAAATATACAGGGTGTTACCGAAAGGGTATATCTAGCCAAAAGGAGTGTAGAGTACTCCTGATATAGAGTCAGTTTACAAAATTTCAGCTCTAAATTACTTAACTAATTAAATTATTGACATCCAATTTTACACGACTGCCTCGTTGGCCTAGTGGTGCTAAGCGCGACTGCTACGCTAGAGGTCTTGGGTTCGATTCCCAAGTCGACCAAGGTGTTATTGGGTTTTTCTATGAAATTCTCAGTAGCAGGTCGGAGTTTGGATTTGTGCCCGGTTAGTGGCAATAGTCTCGCCCCCTATTACATGGGACCTAAACATACCGGCGTCTGTGGGTGTACATTGGTACACCTCTGCCTAACCCTTCGGGGATACAGGCGTGTTGGTATGTTATGTTACATCCAATTTTTCGCATCAATTATTTGACATTAATCTAAGATTCATTTCATATGGTGCCGATCAAAATAACTACATTTACAATTTATGTTATAGTTTTATTTTATCTTTTCCAGGTAATGAAGAACTAGAGTCGAATTTAAAGCAATTTGGTGAGTTTCATTTTTAATTTATCGTCAATTCATCGTTAATTTTTATTTTTATTCATCGTTAATTTTTATTTTGATTACACGAGTTTTATTATTCTAAATGTATTTTTTTAAGTGTTTTTGTTTAGATGTAATATTTAATTTAAATGACAAACACTTGAATTAACGAACGAACTAATAAAAAGTAATATTAAAGTAATCACACAAATGTTTTTGCCATGAGACGATCGAGCCCTAAGTACAAAACAGTATCATTTAAACGGGCCTCTTTGGTGGAGGAGGAGTTTGTAATACTAGCAATCTATAAATATAATAATAATAATATTCCGGGACAACTCACATACGGTTATCTGATCCCAAGCTAAGCAGAGCTTGTGTTATGGTAACCAGACAACTGATAAACATACTTATATATTTCTAAATACATACATATTATAGATAAATTACACCTAGACAACCAGAACAAATGATCGTGCTCATCACACAAACATTTGTCCTGGGTGGGAATCGAACCCACGACCTCCGGTATAGCAGTCAGGGTCACTAACCACTAGACCAACAGGCCCGTCAAATCTATCTATCTATTCAGCCTGTCTTGTCCCACTGCAAGGCCTCTCTCTTCTTCTTCCACGCAGTTCTGTCTTGACCTAGGATGGGCCAGTCGTTTTCGTAGGAGTCTAGTTGATTAATTTGTAATTAATATTTTTAATATAATTGTTACAGATCTAAAACCGGACATCGAAGGAAATGTTTACTACGAGGGAAGCGTGCATGCGAGTGAAATATGTAAGTATTTATTATAATTATAGCATATTTATATATAGAGTATAATTAAGTAAACAGGTTGTATAGAGTGCGCATAACGGAGTATGAACAGTGAACAGAGGTTTGAAAAAGCGTCGCAAGATCGTCGACGACCAATTAGCGTCGAGACGCCTTTTTATGAAAATTAATATTCTAACAAAAACAAAATACTAATTTTGTTACACGATTAATGTCAGAACTATCTATATTTTTGCATAGACGTGTCTAAAAGTCACTAAACGAGCGGGAACTGAAAGAAAAAACAAAGTTGCATACGCTATGCACAACGGGCCACTAGCGATGTGAGCACTCTATACTTACTTATATATACTCTAAGTATGTAGTTAGTTAGTACATAATTTAGTGTCCCTAGGTTGAACGGATTAGTCATTTAATAGTAGTAATATAGTGTCTAGTAGTAGTCATATTTATACTTTATTCGATAAGATTTCGCAAATTGTAATACTCATAAAATGCTCGTACGGATTTCTATTGTCATTGTAGCATTAAACAATCATATTAGGTATAATCCGGCCACTGAGAGAATGCGTTCCTGACACATGTCAGTTGGTCTTGATTTGTATGGGGAAATAATAACGTGTAATATTATTTATTGCAAACTGGCATAATAAAATTTTGAATGACGTTATTAGTTTATAGGACAAATAAGTAATAGTAATTTATTTGTAGTAAATTCTTTGCCACATTAAAGTTACATGCTCCTGCTGACACGAACTGTCATGAACGCATTCTGTCAGAGGCCATAGGTAGGTATATATGTAGGTAGTTATTTATATATAGGTATTCATAATTTGTATAGCACTTCATATCGATTACATTAAAGTAATTAAAGTACAGGTCATAGGGTAACAACAGTATAGTTTTAAAACAACCATTTAAACTAATAAAACACTATACACGATGAGAATTACCCAAGCTTAGCTTTGGAACAACTATAATTCGGCCGCTGAGAGAATGCGTTCCTGACGCATGTCAGAATGATGGTCATAATAAGTAAGGAAAAATAAAAAATCTTGTTTGATTATTCATTTCAACCTAACATAATGATATAAATATATAGTTTTGAATGATTTTATTCGTTTATAGAACAAATAAGAGATAGTTTTTTATTTACCGTAATCCAAGTTAATTTGACGTGGCGCCAGACAGAGAAAACTGGAAGGTCTTGGGGGAAGCCATTGACCAGCAGTGTGACACCACACGCTAAATAAAAATAAAAAGAACTTCGCCACATTATCTTTAAATCTTTCTGTTGACCACGAACACATTCTGTCAGTGGCTTAAGTATACAAAAAGGGATTCCATTCGAACTAAGCCCCAAAACTTCACCCCGTAACTTCGGAGTCTTTTCGAAACTATGTTCGGTTAGTTCGCTAAACTCAGTTAGCTAAAGTCAGTTAGTTAGCTAAACTCAGTTAACTAAACTCAGTTAGCTAAACTCAGTTAGCTTAGTTTTTTTAAGCTTAGCTATTGTGTGGCTTGCGCTGTCTTGTAGCTAGCAGTATCGCAGTGGCATCGCCGGTCGCGACCCTGAATCGGATGTGGAGTTCGATAGTCCGCTCAGCGACTTCCATAGGTAGCAAAATGATAGGGTATGCCAATAAGTGAGTAGTCATGTATAGTGGTTTATGAGTTTATATGTGTTATGTGTAGGTAATACTGGGGGTATAGATAATGCGTTTTTACAATCGTTTTGTTTTTCAAAAGTGCTGGCAAAAATAAGTTTAACATAAGTCATGTGATTTTTGGAAAGAGATGGTAGTATTTTCACTTTTTACAAGATTAAGCTTAAAATGTGCGGAAAAATGAGTCGAGTAGAAATTCACGAGGTGTCATATACTTTTAGACACTTACATCGAGCCACTCCACAATATTGAATTTAAATTGGAAAAATAACTACAAAATTAGCTCAAAAAGAAGATATGCGTACTTTTGTAGTATAGATACTATATTAGTATTCTTAAATGGAAATTATCATTCAATCTAGCTTTTTGTAACTATTTCTTTACACACAAAAAGCATAAGATGACACATTATGCTATATTATGGCATGGAATGGCATAAAATAAAATAAACATGGTGCTTAAACGATGCATTTGGTAATAAAAACGTACAAAACATAAAAAAAAACGTTTTAAGAAATTTCAAATGGCTCAATTTAGGTATCTAAGAGTATCGACAATAAAATCAAAATCAGTTGTTCAACAATTAAAAAACAAAAAACGATTGTCAAAACGTCATTAACTTAGTTGGGAAAAAAATCCGCGTTTATGTAAAGAAAATCGTGGGTAAAAAAGCACCCTGTAAATGAAAAGAGCGTTTAGCAATTTTGTTTTTCTCAGTTGACAGTGAAAGCCAGGGGATTGACGATATAATACCGGGCCTTGAGAGCAACTCACGAGTGGATATGGATCCCTTAGCGTTCGACCTTCAGGCTAAGCGAAGGGCATTTGTCAGAAAGTAAGTATAATTTACGCTCTTTACGTTACGGGGTGCTTAGGGTGATGTTTTTTAGTTTTTAGTTTGATGTTAGGGTGATTTTTGTTTTTTAGTTTTTAAGTAGGCTTTTTTTAGTTGAGGTTTTTTTGTTTTTATTAGTTTGTAAGTAGGGTTTTTTAGTGTGTAAGGCAGGGTTATTTTACGTAAGGTTTTTTTGTTTGTTTTAGTTTTAAGCTAGGGTTATTTCAGTTGAAGTTTTTTTGTTTTTATTAGTTTGTAAGGCTTTTTTGGTGGATGGTTGTTTTTTTCTTGTTGGTGTACCTATGTTCCGCCAGATTTTTTTTTTACTTTTTGTGAGATAAATTGTCCATTGTGTATCGATGGTCGATTAACTTAGCTGAGCGATATTAGAAAGTGTAAAAGCCATAATTATTCCATAGTGAAATCTATGTAAATAGTTAAGGTATTAAACTTATGAAGCATATAAGTTTATCACTGGAACAGTTATGGTTTAACTGTTTAACAAACATTTTGGGAGTATGGGTGGTTCACCCATACTCCCAAAATGTTTGTTTTTATCAAATAATCTGTGGCGAACAATGTAATAGATAATAGTTACTTATATATTTTAATTACCTATATAATAAGATAGACCTGTATCTAGGCTCAGAAAAGTCCCTTTAGCCAAGTGATATTTCTACAAGCGTAAACGCTGATCGAATCGCTCAAATGTGTGAAAGACAAGTCTAAGTAACAGCAATTCATTTTTATATAAGAAGAAAGAAGAAGATTGAAGATTTCTATTATTGATAACGCTTGTAGCAATGTTATGCTACAGGGCCTGTATTTTTTTTGTTTTATTGTAAGTCTGCGTCCCGATCTGACGAACGCGCACCGAACGAGCATTACACGAGCTGCTTGCGAGCGGCTCGCACACGTCTGGCGTACGGCGTTACTGACACTAGTGCGTTCGCGCGGTGCTCGCGAGCTGTTCGTGTGTAATGCTCATTCGGTCGTCAGATCTGGACGCACCCTGATATCATAAATCGAATTTAAGATAGAGCAAGTCAGATACATGCAAAAGGAATCATTACTTTTTTCCAAGTTGTTTCAAACGAAAAGTAGAAGAACGGAAACCAAACAAAAAATACATTTCCTTCAAATTTTATTACCGGAAACACTTCGCTATTCAGAAACAATAATACTCTTTTAAAGTCAACATTCATCTAGCATTCACTGTTAAGCTAATTTGAACCTTGTTGTTAGAAGTGTAAGGTATAATTTTGTATGTTTAGATTGTTAATCGTCATGAATGTAGTCTGTTTTAGTGACTGTAAGGATATTTTCTAATGGTCGATTTACACCGAACGAGCAAATCGAATTCTATTAGAATTTCAAGTATTTAATGGGGATAGAATGAGCGTTGGCTCGTTTGCTGTAAATCGGCTTTTAGATATGTCTCCGAAATTTGAACCTTGACCTTCACAACCCATACTACTGGGTAAAACAGTATCCTATAGTAAGACTGGTTGTCAGAATTGTAATGACTTAAAGACTGCCAAAGATCAACGTATGACAGTCGGGACCAACAGCTTAACGTGCTTTTGAGGAATATAGTTTGTCATTATAAGGTTTTAATACCAATTTTTTGCTTGTTACAGATTGAACGAGCGAATTAAAATGTCATTGGGTTAAAAACAAAGCCGCGTATAGGCAAACTCTTACCAGAAACTAATTAATAACTAGAAATAATAAAAGTCTAAAATTTTGTACCTAGGATAATAATACATAGTTAGGCCAAAAACAAAAAACTGGAACTGTTAGAAGAATCTGATGACATTAAACATGGAGTTAAAGAAGATAAACATTTAGATGTAAATAAGACCAAAAGAGAAGAAAAAGATAAATAGTATGATATTGAAAGAATATAAAGAAATGTAGAAAGAAATAGACAAGCAGAAGTTCATGAAAAAGAAACTAAATTTTTATAGAAAGAAGTAAAAAAGACTAATACAGAAATAGAAGAAGGAAAAATTACGAAGATGATTATAACTAAGTTGTTAAACAAGAGGAGAAGATAAAAGTAAAGTTATCAAAACAGAAGGAAGAAGAATACGAGTATACAAGAAGTATAAGAAACGTTGTCCAGTGACTGAGAGGAATTAAACAATGGAAGGAAAACTAGTATTAAGTAATGCAATTATAAGATGCAGTTTATTTAGGAGAGGTTTAGGAACGTTTTTGGCTTTGACAGTGATTTTCGGGACAGTATAGAATAGAATAGAATATTTATTTAATGTATGTATATTATTTACGACTTTGACGACCTCCGTGGTCGAGTGGCGTACGCACAGGTTTTCAAGGTGTCGCTAGCTCTGAGGTCCCGGGTTCGATCCCCGGACGGGTCAATGTAGAAAGTCACTTTTCTACATTGCCTCGGGTCTGGGTGTTTGTGGTACCTTCGTTGTTTCTGAATTCCATAACACAAGTGCTAAATAGCTACTTACTTTAGGTTCAGAGCAATGTATGTGATGTTGTCCGCATTTATTATTATTTATTTATTTATTATATTATATGAATATTTATATGACTATGGAAACCTCTAGATCACAAGTATTGTTTTAAACCGACTTTTAAAAAGGAGGAGGTTATCGACTTTTTATAGTTAATAGACTATAACTGCCTCGTTGGCCTAGTGGTGCTAAGCGCGACTGCTACGCTAGAGGTCTTGGGTTCGATTCCCAAGTCGACCAAGGTGTTATTGGGTTTTTCTATGAAAATCTCAGTAGCAGGTCGGGGTTTGGATTTGTGCCCGGTTAGTGGCAATAGGCTCGCCCCCTATTACATGGGACCTAAACATACCGGCGAACTGTGGGTGTGCATTGGTACACCTCTGCCTAACCCTTCGGGGATACAGGCGTGATGGTATGTTATAGACTATAAACTACATCTGTGTGCCAATGTCAATTTCTTATTAGGATTTATACCTGATTTCTATAATTATAATATAGAATCTTTAAGAAAATTTTTAATTACTAAACAATTGATATATTTTAATGTACGCACACAACATAAAATAATATTGTTTTGAATCAGACTGTAATTTATCTATAATAATTTATTTTTGTTCCGCAATATTATTATAAATATTATAACTGTAAAAAGCCATATTTTGATATCTATAAGTTTATCATAAAATTTGTATTTGGATAATGTCCCTGGTTCATCAAAAAAAACAATTGTAAACTTATTTTCTTGACATCCCAGTGTTTCAACAATTATGGTAGATATTTTCAATTGAAAAATACCTTCAGGGCTAATCCAAAGTCCAATTTGCGTAAAAAAAATTGTAGTCAAAGTGTCGCGAATGTTTTTTTATTCAATAAAATGTAAGTGCAGTTGAATATGCTAAGAATTTCAACTATGTAAAAAAATTAAGTCATATTTCTGTACCTAGGTATAACAAAATTATTGTATTTTATGTTGCTTATAATTGTTTTTTTCTATAATGACACGATTTTTCTTAGTTTGTATAAGCATTTTAATCTTTTAAAATTACATACTTACATCATCAAGTGATAATTTTCACGGTATATTTTTTGTATAAAAACTGAATTTTACGTATGAACTATAATGACAAAATACTAAACGACGCTTAAAGCCTATAATTTCGGACTCTTGGCTCTAAACAAGTTCGAAACTATATATCAGCCACTTTAAAGAAATAATGAACGTGCTTTGGGATTATGAACCTTAATTCAATGACTAACAGTTCAGTTTCCATCACATTCAAATTACTTTTAGGCCTTTTTCGGTAATATTTGTCATTCTAAAATGAACTTAAACACAACATGTGTTTAAGTTCATTTGTCAATGTCATGTGTCAAAGTTGATAATTGCGTAATTAGTAATAACGTTTAATTCTCTTTCCATATAGGCTTTAGTATAGTCGAACATTTCTGTTCAAGACTATATAAGTAATTTTTTAATTGGCCTTATTTCAATTCCCGCCCATGTCAAACATTTGTGCGATGAGCATGATCATACAATTTGCTATATGTCTGGGTGTAATTCATGTATAATTATTATATTTATGTATATAGAAATATGTATGTTTGTTTATCAGTAGTTTGGTTACCATATTACAGGCCTTGCCTAGTTTGGAAACAGGTGGCCATTTTTTTTTTTGTCAGTTGAAACTCATGTTCTGTCCCAATATATGTGTATATTCATTAGCAGAAGGTCATGTAAAATTAAAAAGATGTTTTTTCACTACACTTTCTGGAAAAGTGCTTAATTTTTTCCTGAATAAATTGCGTCTTAATAAATAAGTTAATTTGTATACTAATATAGGTAATTTCTATCGAAATAGTGAACAAAAATGCAATTTTTAATGTAATTAACGACTAAAATTGTGGTTTAATAAATATAATGCATAATATTTTGTTTCTTTTATTACTTTTTCACCGTTTCTATATTCCTACCCATGTATCTTAAATTAATTAGTTTATCCATACTAGAACCAAATGCAAGAAGAGAACTCTCTCGTGGCAAAAATGGAACTAGCATTATCATAACATTAAAAGGATTCCATAAAACAATCTAACATAATAATAGTAATTCAAGCCTATAAACGTCCCACTGCTGGGCACAGGCCTCTTCCCATATAGTAGAGAAGGCACGAGCATTGATTACCACTTGCTCCCTGCGGGTTGGCGATTTCAGACCCCAATATTTCGAATCCAGGTTTCCTCACGATGTTTTCCTTCGCCGTTTGTCAGAAGTGTCTTAGAATAATTAAGAAAGTACATATAACTTTGAAATATCATAATTATAAAATATCTAGATGTTACAGTATTAACACTAGCAATGCAACAGTGCTTTTGTTTGAAAAATGTCACCATTTCTTAGCTTCTAGACCATAAAACTGTCTTGATACCCAACTATTAGATATCAGCGTATGACAGTCGGGACCAACGGCTTAACGTGCTTTTCTAGGCACGGAGGGGTCTCGGTATGTATAATATGGTCACCCATCCTTTATTATCGGTCAAACGGTTTTACACTTAGCAATAAACCCATGATAGTTTTCTGCGTACTGGACATATACCTATAGTGTGTTAGCAAAATGTCATATCTATCCAAAAGGGGTGAAGAGTACATCTGGTATAGAGTCAGTTTACAAAATTGCAGCTCAAAATGAGTCCGTTAAATAATTGATATCCATTATTTCGCACCACTTATTTGGCACCCTGTCAGTAATAAACATAACATACCTTCACGCCTGTATCCCCGAAGGGTTAGGCAGTGGTGTACCAATGTACACCCACAGTTCACCGGTATGTTTAGGTCCCATGTAATAGGGGGCGAGCCCATTGCCACTAACCGGGCACAAATCCAAACTCCGACCTGCTACTGAGAATTTCATAGAAAAACCTAATAACACCTTGGTCGACTTGGGAATCGAACCCAAGACCTCTAGCGTGACATTCGCGCTTAGAACCACTAGGCCAACGAGGCAGTAATAAACTGAATATTTTACAAATACCCTATATTCATAAACATAGTCACAATTGTTAAAGCAGTTATGTATTTTCATTTACTTTATCAATTAATTAATTAGTTTATGACCCATTCAGATTTTATACACTAATAAAATTGGGTAACATTTCATAACATGGTTTTTTAATAGTATTTACGTTACTACCCAGTAAATGTGTTATGAACGTCAGATAGGCAGTCGCTCTGTAACATACGGTATTTAGCTGAATCCGGAGAGACTGGAAGCCGACCCCAACATAGATCGCGGATAAGAAAATATAAAAGAAACAGACTTGACATTTACTCCGCTTTTAGGCAAAATCTATTGTTTTTTACTGTAGTTTTAATGTAACAATCTTTATATTCTGTTTTGTCGAACTAAGTACACTTTGATAAATGAACGATTTACAACAAAGTGATCGTCCCAAAAGTGATATAAAACTAATTGTGAATCCAGATGGCACTCTCGTCAATAATCTAATCAAATCTGATAAGGTAAGATAGCAATAATTTTATATAAACTATGAACCCTACAAGAAATTGTATGAACGCTTCGATTTCTACATCAAAATCGACATGACCATTCCTTATGTTTGGAAAAGTATAAATAAAAAACTTAAGAAACCCCCGACCAATATAGAACATTGTAAAGTAAGCATTGGCTTATGGAATCAGAGACAATGAAGGTACCACAAAAACCCGGAACCGAGACAATGTAGAATAATGGTTTTGCTACATTGAAGTGTCCGCGGATCAAACCCGGGACCTCAGAGCTAGCGACACCTTGAAGACCGGTGTGTCATACTATTATTAATTTTCCAACAGCTTTAGCAATAAAAATAGCTTTATGGGTGAATTTCAACAAATGCCGTTTTTTTTATCATATCGGTGAACTTTTACAATTGTAAGTTTTTTGTATATTTTTCTGGTTTTATGTAATCTTTAGGATATCAAATATCCCCAAATTTAATATCATCAACGTATCATTTAAGACTAAGGAGTAAATTCAGTTTGAATTTTGGTTTCCACCGATATGAAAAACCGGCACCGACTATTTTTTCTGTACACCGATATGATAAGTATATCCACCGAAATGATGCACATATCCAGCGATATGATAATCTATCCACCTTTGAACATCAAAAAGCAAATAGTAGGTACCTATACATTTTTACAAGGGTGACTTAGAACTGAAGACCTGAACTTAGGGTCTTATGTGGGTAGATCACGTCCAAAGAGAACTGAGTTCTTAGAAATCTTAGACTCACCGAGATGATAAAATGATCCACCGATATGATAAAGCAATCCACCGATGTGACAAAACTGTGCGTTGATCATGAATCAAAACACCGATATTAGACATTAGACACCGATTGATTTTTTCTTATCATTTCGGTGTAAATTATCACATCGGTGGTAATAAAGACCACCGATTACAGCGATATGAGAACACCGACGTGAGAAATAACACACTTTTTAGAAAATTAGAAAAAATGCATAATATCTAGGATAAATTTAATAACAGACAATGAAGCTAATTCACTTCTACATCTGTTAGAACCAAACAATAATAATAAAACTACTCATTACACTAGAAAAATGGAACCACCGATAATATAAAATAATTGTCCGGGAGCAACTGAAATGGCGTACTTACGTTTTTATATGCAGCGATTTGACACACTTCCATCCTGATTGCGCACTAGCACACACCAAGGAGGGATATACAATTGGGGTTTGGACGCTGTCCGACTCGTCGATGAAAAGTTATGTTTAAATTACTTTTGTCCAGCGATATGAGAATTTTTTTCAGGACAAGTACGTTTGTGCCTCTCAGTAATAATAATCGTCAATTATGTAAAAAAATATGCTATATTTTAATAACGAAACTAATATTCTTTGAAATAGAATAAGTTATATACTTATATTACTTATTTTTATTAGTGTATAAGCTGTTATGTTTGTAAAAAAAGTAGAGGGACAGCACCGATGTGAGAAAAATAGAGGTTTATGTATTTTATTTCTACCTTTGTAATAGTCCTAGGAAAATTATATTTTTGCCACAACCCAATAACTACCTATTGAATACTAAAAAAAATAATTCAGAACTATATTCCTATTTTCAAATACTAATTTCACCGAAGACAAAAAAAAAAGTCGTCTGGGAAATTCACCCTTATATTTAACAAATCCTCCTTGTAACCATAGCACCAATGTGACAATATTGAGAAAAAAGAAACTACACAATAGACTCATTGAACTATTGTCTTCAGAACCCCATTAGTGCATTGCTTGGTATATTTTACCTACGGCTCAAGATTCTATTAATTTTAGGAAATTAACGCTAAAAATGCTCTCACAAAATTTTGGGACATCTCACACACGAATATCTGATTCCAAACTAGGCAAACCCTGTACCTACAGCTGTAACCAGAAAACTGATAAACATACCTACACAATAAAAATGTATTTATAAAAACATACTTACAATCTACATATTGTAGAAATGTAACACCCAGATACAGACCAAATAATTATGCTCATCACACAAAGATTTGTCCTGGGTGGAAATCGAGACCATAAACCCAGACAAATCAAGCCAAAAGTAATATAAGATTAATTAAATTCTAAGTTTAGTACCTATTAACGAAAGGTTAAGATCAAAATAAAAATCTAGACACAGATGAAACGGCACAAGATAAATATAAAAGTATGTACATATACATATAAGAAAATGAGCGTTACGATAGGAATATCTTCTTCTGCTTCTGCTGGGAAAATGGCTACCATTTTCCCAAGCCATGTTGGGGTCGGCTTCCAGTCTCACCGACAGCTGAACACCGTATGTTATAAAGCTCCACAACACATTTTACTGGGTAACCCAGTATACCATGTTAAAGGCTTATTTTCATTGGTGGCTAGCTTCCTCATTCTGCGTGCGGGAGATTTGAATTAAGAACCCACCGATGACTTATGTTATTTAAGTGGTCGTTAGACCGCATGCGGTGTAACTACTGAAATATTAATGGCGCTCGTTCATAAGTCTTTATCCCGTATTCGGAGACTCCCCGCATGCGGTATAACGACTTACTTAACGACCAATAAAAATGAGTCTGAAGTTTCGTTGACCGTTATGATGGGAAGCAGAAAAAAGCAAAAAATATTTCTAAAGGACCCAAAAGTCCTTGAACGAGAAAAACAAGATTAAACAAAACATCCGTCTAAATAAACCAAATAATAGCCCCGTTAAAGTCAAAACAATGCCATTAATGGTTAAAAAAAGTCATCTTTTTAGAAGAAATTAAAATGATTGGCGATAAGAGAATTGTTTATGAAAATGTTCTCATTTCTCAACTGACGGTGAGGCACCGAGTACGTCGTTAGGTAAGTTAATAATTTATAGAAAATGAGGGAAAATAATTAATTATAATGGCGGGATTAATGAAGAACTAAAAGAGTATGTTTTAAAATTTAAGAAACAGGAAACTTGCTTCAATAAAAATATTAATTACTTCAGAAGACATAATAATTAATTGTAAAGTAAATTTTGTGTTTAAAACTTTAAATTGAATTGTTCATATACATAGAAAAAACTCATTCGAACCTAACCTAATTTGGATTAAAATTTCGATTTAAACAACCAAAATTATTTTTAATGCTCTTATTTATTAGATATATTATATAATTTTGGAATTTAATTATATTTATTCTCTTATACAATAAATGACATCTGACCGATTATACACCCAAAACTAAACCTTAAACTACCAAAACCATAATCTTATGTTCATACGATTCTAAGAGTCTCTTTCCTTCAGTAATGTTTTCTATTCATTTCAAGTGTTTATGAGCAGTGTTATATTCCTCACCAATACAAACTAGAACTTAATTAAACATCTGAAAATTCCATTCATACTTTTCCAAAAAAATTGCTTTCTGCGATATCGCGCCATTGTAATCCCATTTTGTACCATTTGTTCTAACAATTGGGTATTGTTTGTATACTTAGAAAAAGGCTAAGAATTAAGACTAGGATTTATCGTGAAAGCTGATAATTAATAGCTAGACTGCTTTTAAAGACAGAATAATGATCTTAAATATCCTGAAATAAGAATCATTTTAGTCTATTTTGGCTTCTTCGTTGGTTAAAGAATCTATAACATAACATACCATCACGCCTGTATCCCCGAAGGGTTAGGCAGAGGTGTACCAATGTACACCCACAGTTCGCCGGTATGTTTAGGTCCCATGTAATAGGGGGCGAGCCTATTGCCACTAACCGGGCACAAATCCAAACTCCGACCTGCTACTAAGAATTTCATAGAAAAACCCAATAACACCTTGGTCGACTTGGGAATCGAACCCAAGACCTCTAGCGTAGCACTCGCGCTTAGCGCCACTAGGCCAACGAGGCAGTTAACTTACCTAAAGAATCTATGCAACGTTTTATTTTCAAATTTCAAATGGACTGTTTCGTTTTAGCTTAAATTCAGAATTTGTCCACAGTCCCAGCAGTCAGACCATTATTTCTAGACCTCTATCCATCCATATAATTCTTGAATTCTAAAATTTGGATAAACATCGCCTTTTTTTTAGGAGTATTTTCTCCATCTTACGCTTTTACACTTGCCATAAAAAGCCATATCTTCTTCGATCTTTTCTATTTGTTTACCTTTTATTTTATCTATATCTTTTATCATTCCCAGTATAATCCCATCCACACCATTCCATAACACGATGCGACTACAAATTATACCTTATCTTGTACCGTATCCTGGTGTCCTGAAAAACAGGCCACGAGCCCAGCTTAGGCACCAGTCTCCCACAACATATACTTACCTGAATTGTGTATCACTATCGAATCTCACCAAAGTAATATAATTTATGTATATTGTGGTGAGAAAATAAAGTTGATTGATTGCATCTTTTACCGTACCTTTATCTTTTACTGTAACTTTTGCCATATCTTTTACTATATCTTTTATCTTTCCCAGTATAATCTCATCCACACCATCCCATAACACGATGCGACTACAACATATTCTACCTTATCTTGTACTGTATCTTTTACTATACTTTTTATGTTTTCCAGCATAATCCCAGCCGCGGCACACATATGACACGATGCGATTACGACGCGGTTTTCTACAGAGTGTTCTGCGTAACCCTGCTGGCTATAGCTTTCACTTTCACAGTAATATTGACCAATGTCTTTATAGATATCGATGGGCTGTTAGCTAGTAAGAAAGGTAATTATATTAATATATAACTTTATTAGTAAGTAAGTAACATAAAAAAAGCAGCTTGTATTAATTAAAAGTCCGGTGAAACAATTAAAGCCTGCTCTCCAGCTAACTGCGGTAGACCTCTTCAAAAAAAATACTATACCACTTCTGATAAAGGATTTTGCGATAAAAAGGTCAGAAGCTTGTCTCTCATTAGTAGAAATTGACAGATAGACCTCATGACAGACTAGCTAGCCTATTGGATCAGTAAAATCATCAGAGTTATACCTGAACTTGTCCAGCAATTTAAATCTTCTTATACATATATAAAATTCTCGTGTCACAATGTTAGTTACCATACTCCTCCGAAACGGCTTGACCGATTTTTATGAAATTTTATATGCATATTCAGTAGGTCTGAGGATCGGTTACTATCTATTTTTCATACCCCTAAGTGGTAGTAGGTAGGTAGTAGGCAGGTGCTAGGTAAAAAAAATTGCATTGCAACGCATGCGGGTACAGCTAGTATTAGAAAAAATTTGGCAATTAGAAACTGCGCCATGAACTATCAGTCACTTTCATAGTTAAGTGACCAAAACTCTGACATCCAGTATTACCTATGGGTTAAATAGTTTATAGAGTCAGGTGGTAAGTAGACCCATGTTTAAAACAAACACCATTTAACTCTACTGTAAGCAGCTTCTCTATAAAATACTGTATCTTCTATTCTTGACTAATGTAATATTTTCAGAAAAATTAAATGCCCGAGTAAATGAAAAAATAGCACACGATGATTTCGGAAATATGAACACTGACAATGATGATCTGAATTATGGAGAAAATGACGATTCCTATAGAACTAAAAGATCTATTGGTAAGAAATAATTCTAAAGTAATATATATTCTAAAGCAATATTTATCATTTATATCACCCTATAGTCCAGTCGCTGAGAGAATGCGTTCCTGACAGGTCGAGGTCAACAGTAAGATATAACTATAATGTGGCTAAGAATTTACTAAACTCAAATTTAAAACTTTCATGTTTAACCTGGCGGTTACAATGAATATTATAACGCGGATATTTATTTCCTATACAAATCAAGTCCAACTGACATGTGATTTTCACTGGAAATAGTAAACATTTTGACTCAATTACGATATTAACCTTCAAATACCTCATAATACAGCCACCTGAATAAACATGGCAAGAGACACGATATCCCATTCTATACACATTATTCCGAAGTATTCGAAACTAACTGTGCCCCGCGGTGTCACTCGCCTTGCTATCCCTGCAAGACGAGTGACATACTGTAATCATAAACATAACATACCATCACGCCTGTATCCCCAAAGGGTGAGGCAGAGGTGTACCAATGTACACCCACAGTTCGCCGGTATGTTTAGGTCCCATGTAATAGGGGGCGAGCCTATTGCCACTAACCGGGCACAAATTTGAGAATTTCATAGAAAAACCCAATAACACCTCGGTCGACTTGGGAATCGAACCCAAGACCTCTAGCGTAGCAGTCGCGCTTAGCGCCACTAGGCCAACGAGGCAGTTGACTGTAATCGCATTCTTTAAAAATATATTTATCTATTCCAGAAACCCAAAACTACCTTTTCCACATAAAGAATCCGAAAATCAAAAACATACTAACAAACAGACTAACAACTTTACTAGAAGAATTAGATGCAGAAGAAACAAATCAAGAGGGCAACCAAAATATAAAAGAAAAACAGAAACATAAAGATCATGCTGATGATATAGAAATCATTCATACAAAGATATCTGAAGAACCGAAAAAGAAATCAATACATTCTGATGAAGACCTACTGCATTTGACAATGCATAATATACTACTGCAAGGAATTATTGGACATATGGATTTGAATGATGTATACCAGCGAGTGCATTCGTTAATGACAAATCTTAATTTGGAAGTGCCTAAAAAAGGTATGTTTAATTAATTAGCTTTGATGGGATCGATTCTCACCCACGACCAATCTTTGTATGATATTCATGTCCATTTGTTTATACATAGATACATAACATTCATAAAACGATACATAAATATGATGTATGCCTATGTAATTGGAAATAATATAAGTGTAGTATGTGTGTGTATTGTGTAATGTATGTGTTTATCAGTTATCTGGTTGCAATAGTACTGGTTTTGCCTAGTTTGAGATCAGATGGCCGTGTGTGAGCTATCCTTAATAAACCCTTCTTCTTCTTAGCGTATCGATCAATGGCATAGTAGCTAGATTTTTGTGGACCAGTACTCAGCCACGCGGACAATACAAAATTATGGACAATAAACTCTTATAGTACCATACTTAACCAAACATTAGTTAAATAGTTTAAAATAAAACTATCAAGCAAAAACGGATTCTCTACTTATTTATTTACAGACTCAAAACCAAAGATAGATGAAGTATCCAAACCACAGGCCACAGGCAAAAAGCCTGGAAGGACGACACTTGAAGATAAGTTTTTGCAAGAACTAGTGAATTGTAATCAACTACAGAGTCAGATCATGGAAGGTACTACACAAAAAAATAAACTAGATACAAGAAAAACAAGCATCGCTAAAGGTAAGACTGAATATTTACGAGTAATACATTTGAAATCAGAAGAGGGGCTCGTGGCTAAGTGTAAGCCGTAAGGTTTGACCGCTCGCCGCGGTTGGTCCGTGGATGGGTGACGAATTATAACATACCGAGACCCCTTCGTGTTTCGGAAGGCACGTTAAACAGTAGGTCCCGGCTGTCATACATAGATCTTTGGCAGTCGTTAAGTCAATTCTGACAACCAGTCTTACTATCATATGGGATACTGTGTTTCCCAGTAAAAATGGGTTGTGGAGGTCAGATAGGCAGTCGCTCCATGTAAAATACGGTATTCAGCTGAATCCGGTAAAACTGGTAGCCGACCCCAACATAGTTGGGAAAAGGCTCGGGAGATGATGACGTTAAAAGTACTAGTGAAGACAAATCAAAAAAGCTCAAACACGATAGGATAACAAAGATTTGTGACAACTCTGTCGTCTATCATACTAGCTCAAGAGTTTCATAATATTTCACTACATATATGCATATATGTAGCACTTAAAACCGTTGATCCCGACTGTCATACGTTGATCTTTGGCAGTCGTTAAGTCAATTCTGACAACCAGTCTCACCGTGGCATACAGTATTACCCAATATAATGGCTTGCAGATGTCAGATAGGCAGTCGCTCCATGTAAAATACGGTATTCAGATGAATCTGGGACTGGAAGCCGACATCAACATAATTGGGAAAATCCTAGGCAGATATGCATAATATGCAAGATTTCATCTCAATCGGTGTCAGGAATTAGTTCTAATTAAGCTTGCAAGATTTTAAACAAACACACATACATGCATACATGTGTATACCATTAAAAGTTTGTAATAGAAAGACAAAGACAGCATGGCAAAATAGATTTGTTTAAGGTAGACTAGACATCTATAAAAACCGCAGAAACATAAGCATAAACAATTGCTAATATTTTCATTATTTTGATTTCAGCCCCTAATGTGATAATTAAAACTGTTATAGATATCACATCAATAGGAAATGATAAAAACCATGAAAGCGACCCCAAGTAAGTAACAACACTAAATAACTAACTATATGCATACAACCCATATGATTTAAATAGTCCATGAAAAGTCCTATATGACCTAGAAAGAGCCTCGTTCAAATTTTCAGAACAAAAAAAATATTTCCTTAAAAATAATTTAGCTCAAAGCAGATTAATGGAGGAAGCTGGAAAAGGCCTTTGTCCAACAGTGGGATAATATAAACTAGTTATAGTAATAGCATAATAATAATGCATTTAATTTCAGTCCCGAATAGTATTTTCGTAGGTTTTGCTGCCAGCAGCGTTACTTTTACATTCTTTATTACAGAAATCAAAAAGACAATATAAAGGGCATTATAGAACTGAGATACAACGGTAAAACAATAAAATTCACGACACCAGACTCTGAATCACCTAAACAACAACGTAAACAAATACCTATTACCGTTGTCAAACCTACACCAATACAGAAAACTGAGACAACAACTATAAGAGCAGATAAAGACTTTAACAAAATACCAAGATCATATCTTAACAAATTCATTGAAGAATATTTCAAACGTTTCCCACAAGACAAAGAAATAAGCGCTGAATTAAAAGAGAAATACGAAACCAAACGTATGAAACGTCACATCAAAATTAAATACCATGATGATACATCTAAAGAAAAAGTAAGCAAACCTGTTAAAAAGAAAACTGAAGACGATGAACTTTATGTAGAAATAGAAACTCATTTCGATAGTAAAGGATTAAAAGGTGAAAAGAAAAAGAAATTGATCAGAAGTTTAATTGAGAAGATACAGAAAGCTATACATTCGGATATGGATGGGAAATTATTAAGCAACGGCAACAAGACAAAGAAACTTAAACAATTACATGTGAGGAAAAGAATGCAGAATCCATTGGAACACAAAGATCATATATTAGTAAACAAATTCGCTATACCACTGAACGCTGTTATCCATCGACAGTTGAACCCTATAACAAAAACGATTCCTATGCAAGAAAGCTCACCTATCATTGGCAGCATCTCAGGCGATGATTGGAGAAAGCCTTACGTTGGACCATCATTTTTAACTGCCAGCAAATCTATAAACTCAGCAGAAATGAGTGAAGTAGATGTCGATTACAGCAAAGTTTTAGACGTCAATGGAATACCACAAAGATTACAAAAACCTTTAAATACAGAGTTAAGTGAAGAAACTGTTAGTACTAACTCTTTCTACGATTTAGGGAACATGAAATTCTTTATTAAAGATATTGACGGTTCTGGATTTTCTATCGGTTTCAACCAATATGTTGATGAACCGCCTGACGCGGATACGATGAAACTATTTACTGGCCTAGAAAATGTTATAAAGACTTACCATCAAAACTATGATCCTGCTGAACCAATCAGGACTGATGCCACACCAGTTGCAGAAGAACTCAAACCTCAAGAAATACCAGTACCTAATAATGAACACTTAATAGTACGCAGATCAGTAAACAAGAAACGTGATTACCATTCAAACGAATATAAAATAATATTCGATGAAAACTATCTACCATACAAAAACTACCGCGACATATTCGGAAATAAAAAGTCTAAAAAAAACTTCGAAAGGAGTAGCTCTAAAAAACGATTCAAAGAGATGCCGCTAGTCGTTGATGAAAATATATTCGATAAGAATCTAAAACCAGCTGAAATATTTGGACTAGCAAACCTATTTGAACGCAAAAAGAGATCAATAAATGTAAAAAAAATCTCAAATCTAAAAAGCAAGATCAAATTAAACAGGTATTTAAACACCAAAGCTATGTCGACAAAGCGTATATTTTTGAATAAGAAAAGAAATAAACGTCAGATAAACAAAATAAGGATAATAGCAACGGATCTACCTCATTTATCAAAAAACTCAGATGAAAACATATTTGTTGTGTCCGACGAAAATGTATTCGCTGATAGAGCTATAGTTAAAGAAGTTGAAACATCAGAAATGGATCATGAAAAACATGAAGAAGCAGAATATGTACCTTACCAACCAGAAGACAACATCCCAATACCTGCTAGTTACGTCACTAAGATATTCGACGGCAGGTCGAGACATAATCCGTTAATGGCTAAATACCCACACATATTTATGGAAGAAATATCAAGATCTAGAGAAGAATATATTCCGGATAACGCTTTATTATTCGGGAAAATACCCGGGTTCAGCAAAATGGGTGGTCAAATTTCAGAGCCAGAGAAAAGTGAAGAAAAAGCGCCTTCGGAACCACCGATCCCACCGCCGCCGTCTGTCCCGAACGCCACTGAACAATCTAAACATCCTAAAGTACAAGAAATAGTTAACGCACTAGCATCGCCCCTTCCAAAAGCTAACTACAAGGTCACAGTCAAAATCATGCCTAAAAACTTAACGGGCCTTAATTCAGGATTCAAAGAAATACACACTAGCATAAACAAAAGATTTAATAAAAATGGCCTCTTGTATTCGTCGTTAGTAAATGTATCCGAAATATCTAAAGTGGTTAAACTTAACAGGTCGAAAGAAATGGCAGAATACAAACCGGCTGATGCGTTTCTGGCGAGGAAAATAAAAGACCAACAGGATAAAATGCAATTGTTACTGAAACAGCACGCGAAACATATTAACGAACAACTGAATCGTTTGAACGAGGAGAAATCTAACATAGAATCGTATTTAGTAGACGGTGACAATAATACCGATACTTATCACCTTGATTATGATATGGGCCCACCAGCTCTGCCCCCGCCTCCACCTACACCAAAACCAGTTAAAATACATATACATAAAGAAGAGGTAAGCCAAACGCCAGCAGAAGCCTCCAAAGAAATTTACACAACTACCACAGTACAATTAACCGAAGCACCAGTTATAACCACAACACAATCAACGACCCAAGCTCCGTTATTCTCAGATAAATTGAAGCACAACATTCTGAAAACTATCGAAAAAAATGAGAACTTAACTGATCAAATTCTGAAGAAAATTGATAAAAACACTGAAATTCTAGAAATATTCTTAAAGAAATTGACTGAAAAGATTGAACAGACGACTGTTAAACCAAAAGAAGAAACGACGGAAGACCATACGCCACCCAAAATTGAGATGAATTCCTTCCCTCCCGAATGGAACAACCATGCCATGCAGTTCAACCAGAACATGGTAATTCGAAAAAACGATTCCCATATTTCAATCCCATTCGTTTACGCATACCAACAGCCAATGTTACCACATAAAAGAGACGCACCAGTGGCAAGCTTAGTATATCATGGCCATATACATGCAAATACTATTCATTCAAAGGACGGAAATTCGGCAGAAAATGAAAAAGTTACACTGCCGGTGCCGGTATATAAAATTGCGGATATCAATAATCAAAGCAGATTTTTTATCGATGAACTAGAGAATGATTATAAAGTTATCCAAGTGGGTGATGTAAAAAAAAGTAGGGAATATAACATGGTTGGGCAAAATGCTACCGTTTCTTAGTTAGAATCTATTTATTTGTACTTTTTCATGTGATAAATATAAAGGATTTTAGAAATTCTTGTTGGTTTGTTTTTATTTATTTAAATCCTAAAGTATCAACAACGTTTTCTTCTTCTACCTTTCCTGTTCCCAAACTACAATAGAATTGGATTAAAGACACAAACTACGGCAGAATATCAAGCATTTCGTTGACGACCTCCGTGGTCGAGTGGCGTGAGCACCGGTTTCAAGGTGTCGCTAGCTCTGAGGTCCCGGGTTCGATCCCCGGACGGGTCAATGCAGAAACCAACTTTTCTACATTGCCTCGGGTCTGGGTGTTTGTGGTACCTTCGTTGTTTCTGAATGCCATAACACAAGTGCTTTAGCTACTTACTTTGGGTTCAGAGCAATGTATGTGATGTTGTCCGCATTTATTTATTATTTATTATTATTATTATTTCATGTTGAGAAACCGCCTATCTGACCTCCGCAACACATTTGCTGTGGGTAGTACTGTAGGTATCCTTTGGTAAGGTTATGGAATTTTAAGGACTTAATGCCTGTCATAGATGATAATTTAAATAAACGACTTACATACAAAGCTTCATATTTTTTTAACTTAGTTACTCAATTTTTCGTCAATATTCAAGAGATCGCCGCGGTTACCATGAATATTTAAAGCAAGATTGAGAAAGCGAGACGCCGCTACACGCAATGTAGAGGTCCGTCTTGCTTCCACAACCGCAAAAGTGGTATCTACAGGTACAGCCCTCGCCAAACTTCGTGACCGCTTTGAATATAGTCGCAAGTCCAAACTTGCGCATGATACAGACGAGTGGACAATACGTAATCAACCTAACAATTTTCGTTTTTCTTTTTTCGCACAATTTCTCACATTTTTAATACTTATTAAAAATGTGAGAAAAAAGCTCTTGTGCGTCCCGCTAATACCTGATTTTTGTGTCCTGTGCAATGCAATGAGCCTAACTTCAGGGCGGTCACAAAGTTTGGCGCGGGCGTAATGGTTATAACCAAAGGAATAAAACTGTATCACATTTTTGCATGATAACAACTAGTAAATCAAGATACTTAATCATACATTAACTCTACGAATCATTAATAGGTTCTTAATTAGATTTGATAATTATGTAGTTATAATTAATTACTTTTAGTTAACGGTAAACTTAATGATCAGCAATTCGCTTAAAAGGTATCTCGTATACGAGCCACTATCATATTACCGCATAGGCAGAATCACTATTATATTAATATTGTGATTTGGTAAGTCATTTGTTGCTATTCTTTCTAAGAACTATCAAAATACATTAAACGATACCACATTTAACTAAATTATAAATGTGATCGTTTGTAATGATGGATTTCCCCTAAGATATGTTGGCCATGTTGAGGGCTTCCAGTCTCATCAGATTCAGCTGAACACGGCATTTTAAAGCGCGACTGCCTATCTGACCTCCACAACCCATTTTACTGGGGAATACATTATCCCATTGTAAGAATGGATGTTTGTATCTATTTCACGTAAAAATGCTACAAAGCCGATTAAGATATAATTTGGAACTCTTACTATATAGACCAGGGGCCCGAGTCAGCTATTTTAAGTCAGTGAGTGGCGGGTTAATAAACGTTCCAGTGTACTTGTTATTGTGCCTAATTTTCGTATTCAGATAAGAACAGTCCCTTGCAATCCTACAATGACAACAGTGGCAAGTAGGTATACATTTGTCATTAAACTAAAATTATCTGTATACGAAAATTAGGCACAAAAACCAGTACACTGGAACGTTTGTTAACCCACCACTCACTGACTAAAAATAGCGGCATCAGGCCCCAGATTAACCCAGGACAAAAGGGCTTTTTAAGCCGTTAAGTCTGGGTGAAAGAGAAGTACGGTAGAATCGAGCAGTTCAACTTTTAAATTAAGTAAGTATTAATAAAAATAAATAGGCAAGTTAAAGACAGACTAGACAATGTTTTAAGAACATTATCTATTTTTACTAGAGCCCGACTAGTTATGGACTCGACCAGAATTCAATCATTACTAAAACATCAATTAAATTTAACCGTCAATAAGCATCAATGAAATCATTAGTTAAACAGCCTTTAAATATGTGAAACAATAGATGGAAATTATAAAATATTAATTACCTCCTATATATAAGAAATGTATAATTAAATTATATCATTTGGGTTAGCGCGTTGCCGCGTCGCTGTCAAAATGAAATATTTAATTGTGAGTGTTTTTGTGGACTAGTTTCGGTTATTTTCGTAATAGTTTTAAGTGCGTATTTAAAAACTAAATAATATAGTGTTTTGTTTATTATATTTCGTGATATTTGCAATCAGAGGCCTAATTTTTCGGCTACCTTAACTTTTCGATGTAACTTCACAAACTCATTGTTGAATCACAAATGGATGGTCTTCCAAATAATCTCCAGGAAGCCAAAAGAGCCAGAGGAAACAAAAACCATCATAAAATTTTGGCTTTATAATTTAAAAAAATTGTTTCAGACTGTTTAAAACACCTTTGCTTTTAGTTAATTAATGGATAATCTCAAATCTTCTAATATTATTAGAAAAGCAATAAAAACTTATTTTTTATTGCGTTTTATCAGACAAGAATTAAGCTGTAACATTGTCAAGAAAGAACCTCATTCCTCAATGATTTTGTGAAGATACACTTTACTAATTATGTTTCTATTTATTATTTTAACAACGGTCTACTCTCTTGTATTTCTTCAATTTACACAGATTGAGTCCGAAACTACCGGCTTTCGCGAAAACTTAAGTTTGTTTACAATTTTGGTTAATAAATATGTGTCTTCCACAGTTAAGTATATCCGTGCTTTGCCTCGGAGTTAGTTGGATTACCGGTAAATCACTGTCTAAAGTACAGGTTAGTATATTACATTTTGTATGTTTGTATAGTCTAATGTACGAAACAGCTTATATGACTTAAAAAACGTTTTATTCAGAGCCTCGCTTCAGCTATTTAAGAGTTGCTTGAATTGACCGAATGACCTGCTTCATTTTTACGATAATTGGCATTCTGCTAACTGTCATTACGATCATTCTCTTCGAGAGTTCATTGAGATTTTATTGTAGGCTTCTCTGAAAGTCTGAATATGAAAATTAGGCACAACGACAAGTACACTGACCGACCACTGACATGCATTTAAAATAGCTAAATCGAGGCCCAGAGGTCTTTATAGTTCTATGTGGTAAAGTGTAGGTTTTTTAAGCAGCAAATAAATATATATGTGGTCATCAATCCTTTTACTTTTAATACATAAACGGATTTAATTTATTTATTTGTGAAAAGTGCTGCAAAAAACAACAAAATTACTTGTAAATTTTGAGACCAATGTGTGTTTATGTTTACCTATATGTAATCTCATCACTACTAAATCAATAAGCAAACTTTGAAGTAGATAAATTATAAAAGAGCTTCTTAACCTAAATATAAACATAGCCCTAACTTGACATAAATAGGTAGGCCAAACGCCAAAAAAATGCCATTGATTGACGCACTTCAAGATACCACCCACTTAGGCATGGGCGTAAAACCACCATAATACTATGGTGGTTTTACGACCATAGTATTTTCACTATTGTATTATCTATTTCAGTCCAAAAAACCTTTGGAAACCATCTACAAAATAAAGGAAGACAAAGATGGGTCCACCCTAACGATTAGTAGGCCACAAATGGAGAAACCGACTCTGAGAGAGATTACATACTATCATATTATAGAACGACCCTATAAGAAGAAAGGGGTGAATAATGTAAGTAGAATATCAAAAGTTAAGGTATAATATGAATGAACTGTACTGTAACAGCTCTAAGTTAAAAATTATTGTGCATGCTGTGGTCTCCTCTAATTGAAGGAGTACACATTCTTAGTACTGGTGTTTTGTGATATTATGTTCTGTGTATATCCCTTGTTGGGGACCCTAAAATAAATAAATATAATTAACTGGCCTGTTGGTCTAGACTCTAGTGGTTAGTGACCCTGACTGCTATACCGAAAGTCGTAGGTTCGATTCCCACCCAGGACAAATCTTTGTGTAATGAGCATGATTATGTGTTCTGTGTCTGGCTGGGTGTAAATTATCTATATGTATGTATTTAGAAATATATAAATATGTTTATCAGTTGTCTGGTTACCATAGTACAAGCCCTTCTAAACTCTGTTTGGATTTAGATGACTATGTGCGAGTTGCCCCAGGATTTAATAATATTATTACAATTCCACAATAATGTTACAGAACCGGCCCCAACAAAAAATACTACAGGACAGACTTTGATTATATTTATATGGGACCACATCGATACAATTTTTTTTTTCAAATTCACAATCGTAATTGTGTATTTCAACATAACATAACATACCATCACGCCTGTATCCCCGAAGGGTTAGGCAGAGGTGTACCAATGTACACCCACAGTTCGCCGGTATGTTTAGGTCCCATGTAATAGGGGGCGAGCCTATTGCCACTAACCGGGCACAAATCCAAACCCCGAACTGCTACTGAGAATTTCATAGAAAAACCCAATAACACTTTGGTCGACTTGGGAATCGAACCCAAGACCTCTAGCGTAGCAGTCGCGCTTAGCACCACTAGGCCAACGAGGCAGGTGTATTTCTAACAATGTCATAATATGATGATTAACCTTATATATCATTTCAAGGAACCTTCAAACGAAGATCAGCCGACTTACGAAGAAATCCGTAGGGTTTTCACCAATGGACCTGGTTTTCAGTATGTCAGAGTTAAACAGGTAAAAGTTTACATATATTACTATGTTTATTTTGGTATGTTATTTATTAGTTTGTCATGAAAACGTTTACAATTATTTTATTATATATTAGATGTGCCTGCGACTTCGTTCGCGTGGATGACGAAACTTATCAATGAGTTTTTAACCGCAAAATTAAGTTTGTTTTTTATTCTTGTTATACTTTTCCGTAATAAAAAGTACCCAGTGTGGTGCCCAGGATAATAAAGAATAATTATACCAAGTTTCATCGTAATCGAACCGGTAGTTTTTGCGTGATACCTTAACAAACAGACAGACAGACACACAAATATATTTTTTTCACACTTTTGTGTTCGGTTTTGGTCTAGTAACAACCCCCGCCATTCATTTTTTTTACATTTTCAATGTACAGAATTTTCACTTTTACAGATTTATTATAAGTACTAGCTGTGCCTGCGACTTCGTTCGCGTGGATGACGAAACTTATCAATGAGTTTTTAACCGCAAAATTAAGTTTGATCGGTCGGGATAAAAACTACCCAGTGTGGTGCCCAGGATATTAAAGAATAACTATACCAAGTTTCATCGTAATCGAACCGGCAGTTTTTGCGTGATACCTGAACAAACAGACAGACAGACAGACAAAAATTTTTTTATTCACACTTTTGGGTTCGGTTTCGGTCTAGTAACACCCCCCGCCATTTATTTTTTCGATATTTTCAATGTACAGAATTTTCACTTCTACAGATTTATTATAAGTATAGATATAGATTATCTACTATATTAGAATCTTTTGATATATATTATGTTGCTATTATAAAAGCATTTGAATAATTACGAAACTAATGCAAATCCCCACAGGGTTTTTTTTTTATTGTTGGCTGTTTAAAGATTTATAGGCAAAAAAAGATTATGTTTATATATATACCCTTTTCTCTTGCAGACTGACCCGAGCAATGATGATAATAAAACGAATGTTCCTATAAACGACGGAACAAATCAGGTAAGTTTTACACTAATTCTAGTACAATTTGTGCTGTTAGATTTGTAATTTTGTATGATGTTAAAATATATCTATTCAAGCCTCGTTAGGCAAAAACGTTAATTTATTAATGGGGCCAATGTATTAAAGTTATCGAGTTATAAATACAAATTCTCATCCAAATTAACATTCATTATTGTTATAATTTTTTCGCCGTTAAAGCCTATATTTGACGACCTCCGTGGTCGAGTGGCGTACGCACCGGTTTCAAGGTGTCGCTAGCTCTGAGGTCCCGGGTTCGATCCCCGGACGAGTCAATGTAGAAACAAACTTTTCTACATTGCCTCGGGTCTTGGTGTTTGTGGTACCTTCGTTGTTTCTGAATTCCATAACACAAGTGCTTTAGCTACTTACTTTGGGTTCAGAGCAATGTATGTGATGTTGTCCGCATATATTATATTATAAAAAAAAAAAAAAAAAAATTTGAATAGCTTGGCTTTCGCAAATTAGGTAATATTAACTGCTTCTAAGTTTCCTTCAGTTCGATAATTATTGTATTGTGAGTTTTTGTAATTTATTTTTGTTTTAGATTGATATACGACATGGTGACCTTGAAGTATCGGTAAGTTTCATGTTTATTACAGTAGTAGCTGTGCCCCGCGGTTTCACCCGCGTAAATGACAATTTATACTCTACCTTTATAAATTATAGCCTATGTGTTATTCCGATGTATAAGCTACATTATTGTAAATTTTCATTAAAATCCATTTAGTAATTTTTGCGTGAAAGAGTAACAAACATAAATCCATACATCCATCCAAACAAACTTTTGCATTTATAATATTAGTAAGGATTTAGATCATCTCCCGAGCCTTTTCCCAACTATGTTGGGGTCGGCTACCAGTCTTACCGGATTCAGCTGAATACCGTATTTTACATGGAGCGACTGCCTATCTGACCTCCACAACCCATTTTACTGCGAAAGACAGTATCCCATAGTAAGACTGGTTGTCAGAATTGACTTAACGACTGCCAAAGATCTATGTATGACAGCCGGGACCTACTGTTTAACGTGCTTTCCGAAACACGGAGGGGTCTCGGTATGTTATAAATGGTCACCCATCCACGAACCAACCGCGGCGAGCGCGGCTTAACCTGTATTATCGGTCAAACCGTACGGCAACACTTAGCCACGAGCCCCTCCGAGAAGGATTTAGATATTTTGACGAAAAAAAAAGTTTAGAATTTTATTAGATCAAAAACACACGTAATTTTTATATTTTATTTTTCAGAATCCTGGCCAGGGTAATATTGAATTCCCAAAAGAAATAACAAATGATAAGGTAAGACATTTATTTTATTGCCTATAATCTAGAACGGTATTTCAGTATTTTATATATTCAATTACCTACACGTAGTTAGTACAAAATAAAGGCGTTTTTCGTGTCTATATGTTTTCCGCTAACTCCTAAACCACGCTACTTATTTTGAAACGATTTACACAAATAGAAAGAGCATAGAATGAGAAAGGTTTGTAACAAATAAAATGCGTTTAAAATTTCAGGATACTGTGGAGCCAAAAAGACGGAAAAGGGATATCAGATATGAGGTTAGTATCCTACTTACCTATTTAACTCTTAGGATATAGGTAAAGTTCTAAAATCTGCAAACAATTTAATACTAGCGACACGCCCCGGCTTTACCCGGGTAGCACAATAATCTAGATTATACTAGCTGTACCCGGCATGCGTTGCAATGTAATTTTTTCTACCTAGCACCTACCTACCTACTACCTACCTGCCTACTACCTACCTACTACCACTTAGGGGTATGAAAAATAGATAGTAGCCGATTCTCAGACCTACTGAATATGCATATAAAATTTCATAAAAATCGGTCAAGCCGTTTCGGAGGAGTATGGTAACTAACATTGTGACACGAGAATTAGCTAAATAATATTAATAATAATTATATATTATATTAAGATTAGTCAGTGACAATGTAGCAGATAAACAGTGAAATAATTTTTGAAAAAGTGTTTTAGTTTTTGAGTTTATTCGTTATAAAAATACAAATAAGGTAGATAGTATTAAAGAAATTTTGACATAAAAATTCAGACAAAGCTACTGTTTGCTTATATCCTGACATAGAAAGACAAGCCTATCCACCTTCTTAGACCAAGATAATTTTTATCTAATTTACCATTTAACTTTTTATTTTTCAGACTTCAGTAGCTAAGAGAGAAAAAAGGGAAAATAACATTCTGGTAAGTATTCTTTATAAAAAATATTTCCAACTGAAATCTAAACTTTCTTTATAGAGCTTTTGCTCTATTAAACAAACTCTTAAGTTTTGTTTGAATGCTTCTCTAAGTGTCTAAACACACTATGCCAAAGTTACGCGACCGAAGTTCGGCGGCTGATATTACGTTCCGACGTATTCGGCTGATATGACACACCATAAGTGCCGAACTTACGCGGCAGAAATTCGAACCAAACTTCGGTCGCGTATAATGTGTGCTCACAGAATAACTTACCGCTGAACTTACGCCCGACCGAAGTTACGCTGTACGCTATGACGCGACGTAATTTCGGCATAGTGTGTCGTCAGTAATTCAAGTAAGTAGCATTGCAGGCGTAAGGGAACACTCAACCGATGATACGTTAGTCCGTGTCCGTTGAGTGTGAACGTTCAAGTGTTTTGCTATACATTTGTCTGTTCTGGCGTTCGCGACCGATAATACGCGACGCATTTTCCGTCAGATATGAACCTTCCCTAATTGTGCTGAACTTCGGTCGCGTAACTTCGGCATAGTGTGTTTAGACACTAAAACTAAGAGTCGGTTGTGAAATACTTTTTGATTTAGATAGCTTTTAAACATCACGTTAAATGGGGCACATCTAGTCAATAACAGAACGACATTGGTGTTATAATTGTTTATCTTTAAGTATCAATTTACTTTGCAGAGATTTCCGGATCTACCTTCTACATTGTATATGAATAAACAGCCGGCTTTCACGAATGTACCAAACTCTGTTGTAAGTATTATTATCTACATAATATAATAATAATATACAGATTTTTTTATAATGCTTTTGTTAAGCTAGATAGAGTTTCTTCAAATAATATGGTCACCTATTGCAAGACAAATGCAACTTCAAATAACTAGAACCTTTATATTTAAGACCCTCCCGTCATTACATTTTCGGCATTAAAGTCGGTCCATCTGTTACGGACTGCCTCGTTGGCCTAGTGGTGCTAAGCGCGACTGCTACGCTAGAGGTCTTGGGTTCGATTCCCAAGTCGACCAAGGTGTTATTGGGTTTTTCTATGAAATTCTCAGTAGCAGGGACCTAAACATACCGGCGAACTGTGGGTGTACATTGGTACACCTCTGCCTAACCCTTAGGGGATACAGGCGTGATGGTATGTTATGTTATGTTTATCTGTTACGGAGCTCTGACGATATAGACAGATAGAGCTGTGCATAGATACCCAGTAAAAACGTATGATATCATTATTTTTATAGTCTTAGGTCTAGATTATAATACCTAGTTTCATTGGCCCTGTTTAATAATGTTTTTTATATTTTAGGGTGGTATGGCTTTAACCCCGAATAAGGATGAGAACCCAAGTATTAGAATGAACGGTATAATGCCAGGTCCGATGCCTTATGGTATGGGCTTTACTGGAAATAATGGAAATTTCTGGAATGTAAGTATAGATCTTATAATAATTGATTACAGTTTTATGTAACAAAACCACATCAAAAAAAAAAATGTAACAGATTTTTTGTTATTTAAATAGCAAACAATAGAGACCTGTGGAAAGAAGGAAGGGGTCTTTGCCCTGCAGTGGGACAGTTCAGGCTTTAAATAAATAAATTTAGTTTATTATTTATTTAATAATAATCTATACTAATATTATAAAGCTGAAGAGTTTGTTTGTTTGTTTGGTTGAACGCGCTAATCTCAGGAACTACTGGTTAGAATTGAAAAAATCTTTTTGTGTTAGATAGTCCATTTATCGAGGAAGGCTTTAGGATATGTAACATTACGCTGCGACCAATAGGAGCTAAGCAGCAGTGAAAAATGTCACAAAAACGGGGAAAAATATTCATACTTGAAAGCTTCCGTTGCGTGCGCTGCGTAAACGGTTCCAGTTACCCAAAATATATGTATGAAAGAATTGTTCCTCTTTAAATGATCTAAAAAAATGTCTGCGACAGTATATGTCTATCTTTTAAGATTGACTCACTATAACCTTTTTTAAGGTAATCATTTGGTCGAAATTAATGCATTATTGCCAATTATTTGCTACAGAGTTTTATCATCTATACTAATATTATAAAGCTGAAAAGTTTGTTTGTTTGTTTGTTTGGTTGAACGCGCTAATCTCAGGAACTACTGGTTAGAATTGAAAAAATCTTTTTGTGTTAGATAGTCCATTTATCGAGGAAGGCTTTAGGATATGTAACATTACGCTGCGACCAATAGGAGCTAAGCAGCAGTGAAAAATGTCACAAAAACGGGGAAAAATATTCATACTTGAAAGCTTCCGTTGCGTGCGCTGCGTAAACGGTTCCAGTTACCCAAAATATATGTATGAAAGAATTGTTCCTCTTTAAATGATCTAAAAAAATGTCTGCGACAGTATATGTCTATCTTTTAAGATTGACTCACTATAACCTTTTTTAAGGTAATCATTTGGTCGAAATTAATGCATTATTGCCAATTATTTGCTACAGAGTTTTATCAACATAATATTAACTAAAATTATCATTTACGCAGAAATACTTTTTTTTTAAACTTCTTAATCGCGGTCATAATAACAGAAATTGACGCGGACGAAGTCGCGGGGATCAGCTAGTAATAAATAAATAATAAACTGAATTTTTGATGTTTATATGGGACCACTTTTGAGGTACAGCCTTTCGATGAAAAACAATAATTCTCTTAAAAAACATAAGTCATCATAATACAGTATGTTGTTATAATTACTTTAGCAACATACTTGTAGAATACTTTCTATGATTATTGTTAATTAATTCATTAATTATTAATTAATTACGTTTAGTTAACACAGTTTTCTATTTACAGAACTTTAATGATCCTTACCACGTGTTCCACTACGACGATAATCAAGGGTTTTACCCAGAGGTAATAATATTTCTATCTATCCATAACTGTTTAAATAACTGATGACAAAAAGATTTTTATTTTTTTTTCAAATTGCGAATTACTTATTCGCAAAGCATTATTTCAGATCTATTTGACAAGTGTTATGTTACTTGTACCAATAGAATAAAAACTCTTTAAAGTTAAGCGTGATAAAGTTTAACCCTAGTGACGAAAAAAGAATCCAATGTTTAATAATAAACTGAATTATTAATCCCATGAACAGAAAACTCACATTTCTCTTTAATTTTCAGCCACATCGTATGGAAGAACCAACTCTTTTCCAATCAACTCCTAAAGCCATAAGCTCTTCAGCGCATTCAAGCGATATAGGAACTAAAGAAATCAATGGCTCTCCTGATAAAAATGCAAATCCTATTGGAAAAGATCAAGACCAAAGAGAAGGATCAAAATATCCAGGTCATGGAAAAGAAGATAGTCAAACTAACAAAATAAATAAAGGCTCTCATAAAAGAGGTCAAAATCTTGTTGGTTCAAAAGATCGAGATCACAGAGAAGGATCTAAATACCAAGGGTATAGTAAAGAGTCTGGTAGTGGAGAATCAGATAGTAGAGAAAGTAGGTACGAGTCTGACGAAAGCAGAGAGAGTGGAAGTCGATCTGGTGAAGACAGTCGTGGGTCTGGAGAAAGCCGCAGTGGCTCTGATGAGGATAGTGGTGAAGACAGCGCTGAACATGGCTATGGGGAAGACAGTAGTGAATCTGGTGAAAGAGATTTTCGTAAACATAACGATGATAGTGTAAAAGGTAGTAAAGACCCTAATAAAGTAAAGAGTGAAAGTTACACAGATAATAGTAAAGAAACTAAAAAGAAATTCGATCAAATATTGAGCGATTTACATAATATATTCGTTAAGAGTAACGCTACTGTTGTTATACCTGGTAATAATAATTTAGTTGGGAGTAAAGATAATGTTAATGATGGAGTTAAAGACGATACAAAGAAAGGTAATATGATAAGTGTTCTAGAAGGTTTATTCACGAATTTAATTAGAAACACTATCATTGTTAATAATAATGTACCAGTGGTACAGACTCCAGGTTTTAACACACAGAATGATGCATCCAATCCAGATTTACCACAGAAATTCCATGACAATGTCGAAACAACTACGAATTCTGATGGAATTAAAGCAGTCACTGATTTAAATTCATTTAAAGATACTACTGATAATCCTAGCAATAAAACTGGAGATTTGAAACCTGATGAAATTAATCCTGACAAAAAGAATGATACAGATTCAAAGAATTTCGGTCGTCCTGATGAAGTTACTACTTTCAATATAACCAAGTTACCTAATAACACAGATACAGAGTTAAATAATAATAAAACATCATCTAAAGAGGAAAATAATGATAAAGCAAGTTCAACAGAAAAACCGAATGAAGATAAAGATAAATTAAATAAAGGTAACAATATAGATGATGATAAGAAAACAAATAAAGCAGATGAGAAGACGAATAAGAATAAAGGTGATGATTCTAATAAAAAAGTTAATGCCACTGAAACTTCGGTTACTGGACTTAAAGATAACGACTGTTCTTCAAATAATAAGGTAAGTTTGTATGATTAAGCAATTGGAATTAGGTTAAGGGCGCACTACGGTTTTTTTCCGCAAGCGGTAAACCGCGAAACCGCCCGGGACGCACACACTACCTACGGTTAAAAATCAGTCGGTGCGGCCGCTTCCATTAGTTTCACAAAATCGGCGGTTAAATTCCGCGGCGGTTCAGCCGTAGTGCGGCCTTAGCCTTGAGAATCATTCGTTCCTTTAAAAGATGACATTCAGAATATTTTACCTACCTTTACACAATATTTTAGTATTGTTATGTTGATTATGAGCAGTAAAATATAATTTATCTTAAGTTGTTGCACTTGCTGTGTCAATCCGTTGACAGGTAGGAAAATACCCTCATTTTCCTAGCAATAAATTTTTTAATGATTTGCTACCGACAATCTATGAGCTAATATAGTATGACCGTAGTAACTATTTAGTAATCTGTGGTATGACGTTCTAGTAATATAGGCCTAGCATAGCACTGCTGTACATGTGTTCATGTAGCTATGTTTTATATAGACCATTATTATCTCGCGTTCGAGATGATCTTGGTCCACCATCTTAGATCGGGACACATAACGGTAACGTATTAAAACGTTCGAACCAGATTAGCATTGTGTGTATCGTAGAGATCATGTGTTTTGAGTTGAGATATAAGAAAACTTACCATAAAATCAACCGCTCCGTTGCCTCACGTTTCTAACTCCTAGTTTCCGATTGGCTGATCAACTAAATCTATTGTCACATCAACTAATGTGATTGGTTGACCAAAAAACTAAACCAAACACAGCTTGTATCATAAGATTTGACACATGGTTAACAGATTTTGTGTTGATTAACGTTTTAAACGTAAAAGTCTCGGTGATAAACGTAGGCAACACTTGACGATTTTTTCCTTTACTACACGATATTTGAAGGTCCAATAGACACTGCAGTACATTTACAGTTTTCTAAATAATTACAGTAACACACGCGACAAAATAAGTTTTATAATTATTACACCAACACACGCGACCAAAGAATACCGAATTTATTTAGGTTAGTAATAGATTTTCATAAGAGCGCATTCGTTGCGCGTAAGAACGTTATTTTTAAAAACTAGTTGTAGATGGCGCCACATGAAGAGCCAATCACAACAGTATTACTATTAATTAAAATTAAAATTACATAATACCCACAATTCAAATATAATTGCATAGTATTACAAAAAATACAACAGGAACAAACGGATAACCGTATTTTTGTTGTTGATTTAAATTTGTTTTGCTGCCATTTTATTTAAAAATAACTACAATAGTTTAACTTATTCTATAATTTCCAGGACAACAAAGACACCGGCAGAAATAATACGAAAATCGATCAAATGGTGGATTTGATGAACAATGTAAGTACCCTCTGTGCACCAGCTCATTTCTACACCAGCAATGGTAGTGTATGTGAAACAATATTTAATGTAAAACCTCAATGTACCATATACTTAGAAATAAAGGATATTCATTCATTCATTCATTCATTCACCAGTCTTATTGGTGCCAAATATAGGTAGTATTTTCTCGAAACTTAGTCATTAGACTAATTTGCAATTACGACGATAATGTAATTTATATTTTAATACAAATTCTTTAGTGTATTCGATTAAGACGCTTATCTATTTACAGGAGAAATTTTGGAAGTTCATGGGAGACTTGAGTGCTAAATATCTTGAATCACTTGTCGAGGTAAGAAATATGCTAAACTAAGTTAAAGGCATAAGCAGACTATTGGCTATACAATTTAAAGCCGAAGAATTTAATAGGGTGGCTTGGATTGGCCTTTAGTAGAAGTAGAGTACAACTAATAAGTGTTTGTTGTAATCCTATTTATTTATTTCAGCGCACAAACAAGTTTATGAAAGAAGAAATCGCAGCTCAAATAGACAAATACTTCAAAGAACATAAGCCCGAAGACAATAAAGAAATAAAACCTAAAAAGGACGAAGTTTCAAATGAAAAACCAGAGAAAGAAGATAAAAAGAATGATAATGTAATAGAAAATACAAATGAAGCTAATACAACAGAGAATCCAATAGCAAAAACTAACAAAGATATAAAAGAAAACTACAAAAAAGATAAGAAAAACAAAAAAGGTTCAGAAAACGATGAAAGTCCAGAAGATAGTAAAGGTAATTCAAAAGAAAACCGTAAAAACAATGTAGTACACGTTAAATCCCATACTATCTACGGCAACACTGTAGGTAACGATAAAGTAACTAATATCTACGTCTTTTACGCATCTAAAAATATAGATGCTATCATGAAGAATATCAAAGACCTTATAAATGGGAATAACAGTACAAACATATTTCATTTCGAACCAAGTCACAAACATCACAAAGCTAAAGATGAAGATAAACATTCTAATGGAAAACATAAAGGTAAGGATGTAACAGATATACCAAATGATACTGTTACCGATAAAAATGGTGATACTGTTACTGAACCTAATACAGGAGACAAAGTAACAGTTCCAACAAAAGAACCTACAAATGATATTGTTACTGAATCTAATATCGAGCAACCTGTTACTAATTCTAATAAGTCTAATGATACTACTGAATCTAGTACTAATTCTACTCCTAAAGAAGTCTCAACAAGACCAGGTGATATCACAACAGAAACAGCCCATTCTTCTTCTACTGATATCAGTATTAATTCTAATAAAGAAGAAGTAGCCACAGAGAGTAGTAATAATAAAACTACCACTGGTAGTAATGTTACTGAGAAAACAAGCAATGACAACACAACTGAAGCTGTAACTACTGAAAAAACTGATAACAATGATAATAAAAATGTAACAGGTAAAGTTGAAGATAAAAATACTGATAAAAATTCGACTACAGTAGGTAACACTGATGTGACCACGGAACCTAATAAAGTCAATGAAAAAACTAACGGAACTACAGTTTCTTCTAATACTGATGTTTCTACTGAAAATCCTAGTAATAAAACTACAACAGAAATCCCTAATAATGAAACAAGTACCAAAAACGAAAGTACTGAACCTACTCATATAGATGTTTCGACAATTAAACCTAATGTCACTGACAATAAGGATGAAAATGCTACAACACATGGAAATGTAACTAGTAATCACGTCACAACTTCTAATGTAACTGACGCTAATGGACCGACAACTGAAGGTAATAAAGATATAGCTGGAAATTCAACTGAAAATCCAAGTACAGAGAGTCCAAATTCCAATAACAAAAATGCTAGCGATGTTACAGACAAACCAAAAACAGGTAATGATACAATAGAAGAAATATCTTTAAATAAAACCTCTGATGAAATAGATTCACATAATAATAAAACTACTGAATCTCCGACAGCTAATAACTCCACAGAAAATAATGCTGAGAAAAATAATACTACTACAGATTTAAAAATAAGTAACAATACTGATTCTATTGAAAAACCAGAGACGCTAAATAAAAACGTTACATTAGAAAATAATAATGATTCTGAAAAGAAAAATGGTACAGCCACATCAACTGAAAAAAATCCTGACAAATCTACTGACAAACAAAAAGATGAGAATTCAAAAGTTAAATCTGAAGACTCAAAAGATAGTGAAGAAAAAAAAGATAAAAAAGAAAGCCAATCTTCTACAGAAAGTTCTTTAAATAAAGATACTTCTACTAAGAAAACAGACGAAGCTACGACTGTTAAAAATAGTTAAGTCTTGTAACAAATTACATAGTTTTGCAATATTGCTAAATATAGAGCTACATAAAAACCGTAAAATGTAGAAAGGAATTAAATAGCGTAAAATTGCTTAATTTTAATATCAAAGAACAAAGGTCATTGTATAATTTGCGACATACGTAGATTATTAAATAGTATTATAGCTTAAGTAAATAAATATTTTTATATTACTACATCTCTTTATTCAACTAATCCTTGAGGGTGGGCTGTTACTTGTAAAGACTGAATGTACCTAGCTCCTTTATCCAAACTTATTTTGTGCGTAAATATATTGTGATTAGTGAATATTTAAATGATTTTTCTACTATAAGTCGCAGGCCACGCTAGCGCGACGCGTCTTGCGTCTGCGATGAGCGGGAAAAATAATTATACGGGTTGAACGGGGGATGCCATGTTGGCGCGACTGGCAAGCGCGTCAGGCGACCGCGAGCAGCGGAGGGAATAGTACGACTTCGCGCGTCGCGTCCTGCGTATTTATTATTTTTTTTTTAATTATCCGCGATGCAAAACATAAATACGGAGGAGTTTATTAGTGAAATAATGTCTCGGCCAGCAATTTGGTGCAGTAAGGATGATCAGTACAAGAATAAATATGTAATAAAAAAAAAATGAGATGAAAAAATTTTAAATGTAATATATCCTGTGCAAAAAAAACTACTTCCTTCTAAACATGAAAGTTCCAATTTAGACAACCTCATTTTAAACCCCGCGCAATAATAGCAGATCAAAACCACGTATCGCGCGGCCGCTTCAACGTGGCACACTGGCTACCTACGCAAGTTTGCGATACCCCACGACTTTAGTCTACAAGTCAAACGACTACTGATATACTATCCCCCCGTCTCTAGACCAAGCTAGCAACGATAAACTAGCAATAAAAATATGTCCCTAAATAATTAAAACTTAGATCCAGCCATTCCTTGTTGTTTTGCCTTATTAAGATTGTTAGCAACGCACTAAGTCGAGGTCCGAACCCCGCAGGGGGTGCCCTTAGTGGACGTTGCTGACGTATTTTTCCTATTGCTCTAGCTGGAGGCCTTAAGGTCCAAAAGTCCGGTGAAGCATTCAAAGCCTGCGCTCAGGCTAACTGCAAAGATCTCACAACATACTACCACGCCTGTATCCCCGAAGGGTTAGGCTTTTTTTAGGTTAGAAGGGTTAGAGGTGTACCAATGTACACCCACAGTTCGCCGGTATGTTTAGGTGCCATGTAATAGGGGGCGAGCCTATTGCCACTAACCGGGCACAAATCCAAACTCCGACCTGCTACTGAGAATTTCATAGAAAAACCCAATAACACCTTGGTCGACTTGGGAATCGAACCCAAGACCTCTAGCGTAGCAGTCGCGCTTAGAACCACTAGGCCAACGAGGCAGTTCTCTCTTAGTTTTGGTAGAGAAAGATCTCTACCAAAAAAAAACTGCTTTACACTCTTAGAAGTATATAATTTAGGTACATTGACCACTTTATTCTCATTTACTACGAAATGCCTAATGGAATATAAGAAGATTTCTCAGGCTGACTTTACAAGCACTCTTTCTAATTCCTCATTTTTTTAGTTTGACTTAATAAATTATTAACTTTAATTAGTACTTTTAAAGATTAAACTTCATTATTACAATTTGACAGGGCAGGGAAAAAGGCAGGTGCGAATAAGAAAAAAACATTTTGTTATCGCCAAATGGTTATTTAACTCTTAAAAGAAACTTACATAGTAACTTAAATAAACTAGAAATTAACAAACGAGAAAGTAAAAAAATGACTTACACATCTGGTACACATTAACAAAAATCACATCCAAATCTGTCATTCTTATACTATGTGACTAATTGTAGACATTTACTGATCGAATGTAAATTTCACTGGCGTGTAAACTTTTGACCACGCGTCATATTTTCGTCATACAGCTGAGTTTTATGAGCTTATTAAAACCTGCTTACTTGTTTCACCTTATAATACTTACTGTAATCTATTTGACATATTTTTGATGTTAATTTAAATATTGAAGTAAGTAGACTTTTTAGCTCATGAACTCCACAGATCGAAATAACAGCCAAAATAATATAATTTTAATTCACAATTTATAGAAATCAACTCTTTTTAACAAATGACAAAAGTGATTGGACGAACAAGTTAAATTATAATTAATTTGTACATAATGATCAGGTAATGTTGACCACTTGTCATTTTTATTGAGAATTCTGATAAACGAATATTACAACTGATCGGTCAGTAATCCTGACCACAATTTTCGTTTCAAGACACTAAGTATAAATTGATATTTTAATGTGAGTCCAATAAAAAATAATGAAAGAAGAGATTTTGATGTCATATTTTATATATTACTTAATGGTGATACTTAGTCTACGAAAAATACTTGCGGCTTGCGCAGAAGTAAACAATATCAAAGAAAAGCTTTTCTTAGTCTACAAATGAACAAAAATTATACATATTGTATGGAATACAGAATAGAAAAAATGGTACACTTGTGCCTAAAATGTTACTTATTTTTTTTAATCAAAGTCAAAACTTAATTTCCTGCCTACAAGTATCACCTTACTAAACATAGATGGAGTTACCAAAAATCTTACCAGCATATGGTAACACGGAGTAAGTAACAAATGGAGTGTTTATGATCAAATAGCTGCATGAATGTTGTTATAAAATGATATGATGACAAAAGGTACGGTTAAAGCTTGAAACAATACCCAAACGCATTGAATACCTTTCTGAAATCTGGTCTAATATTCCGTACCCTCAATTTTCATTGATATTATTATTTTTTTGATATTGGCAAGACACTGAATCTGATCTTGGGTTGAATCATCTTTTGGGTTGGCCAAAACGTTAAGATATACTGGGCTAACTAAGACCCTAATGAAAATTTTGACATCTGTAGCCATAGAAAGCCATTTTGAACTAGTTTTATAACTGTACTTAATGATTTTATCTTCGATGTAAGAATGATTTAAGTATATTATTTGTGTTTAGTTGTCAAACAATTTTGAATATGACATAATCAAAATAAATAGCAATTACTTTAAAACGTTAATCACACAATCACTGGTATAAGATGACAATAATTACACAAACAGGCGCTCTGTTGAGTACACCTTTAAATTACATGAAAAACTAAATCTAAGATAAATAAAACACAAAATTAAATATAAGTGCTACAAAAATACCCAGATAAAGAAACAATACATTGCTTCACCTATATATCAAATGAGTGACTTTCTTTCTTTAAGCAAACCAGTGAATTTGCAAAAGATAAATTGAGCCTGCAATACCAAAATATGATGTAAGTTGGTATGGGAAGTGAAGATATTTTTGACTGGCCTGTTGGACTAGTTATTACTGACACTGTTATACTGGAGTTCGGGGTTTGATTCCCATCCAGGACATTTGTGTAATGATCATTTGTTGTGTCAGAGTGTAATTTATCTGTAATATGTATTTATTTAGAAACATTAATATATTATAAGTTCTGTTTATCAGTTGTCTGGTTACCGTATCACTCCGCTTACTTTGGGATCAGATGACCATGTGTGAGTTTTCCCAGGATAATATTATTATTTACTTGGAGAATGTTATTTATTTATATAGGCTGAAGCAGTATTTCAAACATGACCAGGTATTTCTGTAACACCCTGCAGATAGTGGCAAACATCTTGAAATATGACCGTAGCTACAATACAATGCAATTTAAAGGCCGAATCCTGAAGGTCAAACAGTTTTAAGAGACCTTTAAGCGTCTCATGCCGTCTCTGTCTCTTTATGGTGGTATTATGGTGGTAAAATGCGACAGATAGACCTTTAAGAATGTCTTAATGTTGCCAAAAAGCTGTTGTAATCTAGATGGCTCTTAGCGCTATTACTTGAAAATCTGTCTAGAATTTTGAAAGTTATCCGCAAATTGATAAGATGTACATATTCTTTTTATTACATAGCTTGTATTCACCAGCACTGTATTTCTCTCAAGATGTTTACCGATATCTATAATAAAAAAATCACAAAACCTTTTCAGCCACAACACTCCATTTATTCTTTACTCTGTGCGCTTAACATGATTTTAATCAGTTTGACCAGCCGCCTGACGCAGTAAGACGTAGATTTTCTCCTTAATCCAGTCTTTGTTGTAAGGAGCATAGGTGTTTGTTGATTTTTGGTAGACTAGGCAGCTTAAATCTGCCAGCTGAAAGAAAATACATGTTTTAAATTTTTACCTTTGTAGTTTCTTCAATGCTCGCGCCTTCTCTATATGGGAAGAGGCCAGTGCCCAGCAGTGGAACGTTTATAGGCTGGTTTATTAATATTTGTATCTCTCATCTTTCACGGGTTATCCTCAGCAATGAGAATACCCGGTCCTTTGAAAGGCTTATGTGAGGACAGAGGTCCAACACGCAGCGGCCTTGTTGAGAAATTTACTCTAATATGTAATGGGGCATCTACCGAGGGCCATTCACCCCTGCCCTATTGGAGAACAGACATGAACGGCCCAAGGTATCTACAGGATTATTGTAAATTGTGGTGCTAAAACTAATTTGTGTTATGGGTAGGTATATCATAAGTGGATAGGTTATTTGGTTATTAATATTTTTATTATGTAGTTTCTTGCCAGCTCTTCAACATAGGAATGGCATTATGGAACTAAGCTACTTAAGTCATTAACAATTCAGAAGTTGAAAGTCTTACTTGAAATAAAAGATATTGATTTTGTTGCCACGCAATAGATAAAAATTATGTAACTATGTTATGATAACATAGAATTAAGGCTCCCCCACACAGACGCGTTATTACCGGTCGATAATATCGCAAGCGTTATTGCGATATCTGTTTTCAGTACATTTTGTATTAGGATGGTCATGTAGTTACACACTGCTGCGATAATAACGCCGCGTTGGAAGTAGGACGCTGCGTTTCTGTGTCCTGCGATATTCCGATATACCTGAGAGAGATGGTATAATAGTGCCGTCGCGGCCGGCGCGGCGCTCTCTCGTATGAAATATCGGACGATAAAAACGCATCTGTGTGCAAGGAATCGGGACGCATTATCGCAATAGCGCATGCGATATTATCGACCGGTAATAACGCGTCTGTGTGGGGGAGCCTTTAAGGATTTAAAACAATCCAAAATGGTAGGGCGTGTCCAGATCTGACAAAGGAGTATTACACGAGCAGCTCGCTAGCTGCTTGCACCATGCTGGTCTGGACGCACCCTTAGTCTTTATTTATAATGATATAATAAAGATAAAAAGATTTTTAACTATGTCGCATTTAAAATATTTTTTTTTCATTTGGTAGCTCAATTCTCAAAGAACATATTTAACAACATGTTACTTGCGCTAGCAGAAAAGCAAGCAAAGGCAAGTAAAACCACATGGCACAAATAGTCTATTACATATACTCATACCTATATATCTATTACATATACTCATACATATATAGGTACAACTTAATTCTTGTTTTTTTGTGTTTTTCACAATAGAATAGTCTGATAAGAAATATTTTATAAGATAAGCATCAAAATATTTGAATTATGTTGTGAAGCTTTTAGCTATAAGGTATTAAATATAATAATGTAAATGAAACTGTTTGATCACACAATCGATATGAACAGAAATTATACAATGCATACGCCTGCACAAGTCCTGTGGGAAACATTCATAAATTACTGTAAGAAATAACAAATGTAAGCAAAGTTACACATTTTTTTCGTGTATTATTAAAGTTTTGGAAATAAAAGCTTACCTGATCGATAAAATCAAATAGCTGGGAGATATCGTAAGTGATCGTCGGCGTATTTGGATTCCGCCGCTTCAAGTGTTCTTCATATATTTTGCAGACCCCTTCCATACAATCATTGACACTCTCGTAGTCCGAGTATGTCCTAGTTTCAGGCCGCGGACCCGGTTGCACCAACAAAATTGTATGAGACTGAAAAGTAAAAAACGATTAATATATATAACCTAGTTCTACCCGCCATTTTCATTTACAAAATACCAAAAAATACAATGAACTTACAATTTTTCTTACCATTTTCGACGATTATTATCGAGTTCTTTGTTAACTGTTATTGGTATTTCGTAGTTTTTAACGATAATTCCTTACTATCGCCTGTAAAACCAGAAATAACGAATATTAAGTTTAACGGCGACTGGCGAGACGAGAGCTGTACGTACGCGCTTGCCGCTTGATATTCGTTCAGAAATTGGCACAGATCGATAAAACAGAAATCATGGCAGCAAAAAAAAAGTTTAATAAAATTTAAAATCGTAGTTCATTAAATAAAATAAAGCACTTTCACGAGTTTCACGTTAATTTTGTTAGTGTTTTTCGTGATTGTGTTCATGATAGGTTAATAAACTGCACTATGTAGACTATATTTTGTCTAAACATAAAATCATTAAATATCTTTTGTGGCTCCTACACTTCCGAACGTAAAAATTTCGTTCCACGTAAAAATGCTAACTGTGAGATCGAGAAATCTAGATTAGAGCCAAGTTCAAGCAAACTGGCTAGACAGCGACAAGTGTATCATTACACGAACCACTTGGTGCCACTTTTGACCCTTCCATAACTCAAAAGCTCTTTAACGTAAACACATAAAACTACGTGTGTTTTATTATATCCATAAGGACATCTAGAAGCCCAAATTTCATGAAGCTAGCTCAAACGGTTATAAAGATATGAAGGTCAAAAAGTCGTAAATTTTAATATTGACTGACTGACATATAGTACCTAAACCTAACCTACTTCCAGATGACCTAGAAAGATGAAATTTGGAATCCAGCTCGTTCATTGTGTGTAAGCGAAGGAAAAAGTCTAAAAATAAAAAAAAAGTTAAAAAAAATAGGGGGGTCCCCATACAAAATTTTGTTTTTTTTTTTTTTATTGTAGCCTTGGAACCGTTACAAGCTGCTATTTGAAACTATCCCAATATATGTTTTAATATATCTTCTCAGAAATATAAAAATAAATTTAAGTCAAAAAATAAGTGATATCACTATACAAAAAACTTGTAATACGCGTTAAACAACCGGCCAACGGTGTGTTTTCGGCGGCGCGCGGCACCATGCAGCGGAAACGCAAGAAATAACATTAAATCTCAATACCTACCTAGTTTTCTTTACAAAAAGTAATGATATGATATCCCATAATGATATCCCACCAAAAACATAAATGTAAAAAAGGAAAGCCAAGTTCAATACTCAAAAAGAATGGAGATATAAATGAGTGCCAAGTTCTATGCAAAATCCAAATATGTATTTATAGGAACAAAATAACATTATGAACAAGAATTAAACTCTATTTCTTTGCTTTATTGGATACCTATAACAATTATTGCTGTCATTTAAAATGTAAGATCTTAAAGTAGCTTAGATTTGACTTGGCCAGTTTTTATCAGAATTAAAATACATATATATAGCTATATGTACATTATATGTGAGATGATATGAATAACTTTATAAAATGACCGATGTAATGAAAATTACAGTATTAGTGTATAATCTATGATCTAGAACTCTAGAAGCGTTAAAACCATCTTAAAGTAGACTATACACTTTAAAATTCTGATTGTAAAGGAACGATCACTTCACAGTTCAATGAAAGATGAAAGATCCGAGCGACGGAGCGAATGTCAACCTTATGTCAAATTCTGAAAAATAGAAATTATATTGTTCGCGCTAAAAGCATATTCTTTAATATTTTAGTCGTAAAAGAATTGAACAATGATAATATGATATTAATATAACACATACTATACTCTATAGCCTTATATCCTATGCTTATATCATAATATGACTAATCCTATTGAAAGTTTTGAGTGTGTGTTAAAAAAACAGTGTACAAAAATGCCTAAAAGGCTATACAATAGCAATAAACAACAAAATATAACTACTTATAACTCTTATAAGCCTCAAGATGTGATATCTAGTGTTTCATTACAAATTAAAGCTATACAAGTAGCAGATTCTATCAAATCTGAAAAAAGTGTTAGAAACTTAAGCCTTTTGAAGAAATCGACGTTTTTAAGTGTAAATAACTTACCAGCATATGAGGTGAGTAATATAATATGATAATATTCCTATGTTATACATTATAACAAACCGTTTATATGGTTTTGTTGGGCCTATTTTTGTAATTGCATTTAGTTTTATCATGAATTAAAGACCATGCATAAATAAATAAATGCGGACAACATCACATACATTGCTCTGAACCCAAAGTAAGTAGCTGAAGCACTTGTGTTATGGAATTCAGAAACAACGAAGGTACCACAAACACCCAGACCCGGGACAATGTATAAAAGTTGGTTTCTACATTGACCCGTCCGGGGATCGAACCCGGGACCTCAGAGCTAGCGACACCTTGAAACTGGTGCGTACGCCACTTGACCACGGAGGTCGTCATGTCATCATACATACATCAAGAATTTAATAATATGTCCTTTGGAAAGACATGATAAGAAAATATAGACACTGGATAGGTCTAAGCAGAGTACTTATTTTGCATACTATATTATAGTGTTATAATTTTTTGAGAAACTTAAATAGTTTGCTTAAATCTTAAAAATACTTCTTTAGTAAAACCTTATCCCCCTTATTACAAAAGATGGTCTAAGAAAAACCGAGGTTTTAGAATAGCCCCGTCTCTTTTTGTTATATGACATAAGAAAGTGATGGGTATAAACCGGGTTTAAACCTGGGTTTACCTTAGTCTTGGTTTAAATCATCTTTTGTAATAAGGCCCTATGACATTATTAGGTACTTGTTTCTAGATATTTATGTGATATGAATTAGAACTAAAGACCAGGCCTGTTGGTCTAGTGGTTAGTGACCCTGACTGCTATACCCCAGGTTGTGGGTTCAATTCCCACCCAGGACAGATCTTTGTGTGATGAGCATGATCATTAAATTTGTTCTGTGTCTAGGTGTAATTTATTTATAATATGTATGTATTTAGAAATATATAAGTATGTTTATCAGTTTTCTGGTTATCATAACACAAGCTCTGCTTAGCTTGGGGTCAGATAACCGTGTGTGAGTTGTCCCGGAATATTATTATTATTAAATTAACAAAAAAGCAAAGGCTGGGTAAAATCTCTTACTTCTTCTTCTTCTTCAGCCTGTAGTCACCCATAGTCGGGTATAGGCCTCTTCATGAATCTCTTACTATTATTCTATAACCTTCATTTGTCTTTTCTTCAAGGTACCAAAACAAACAGTAAAATTCGACACCCAATTCGCAACAGACACACAACTTATGAACATCATAGAAGACGCAGAAATGATTGATGTACAAGACGGAATGACACAGGAGTTTGAATCTTCTTTCTGTCAGACAGAGATAGAAGATAAAATAGACTTAAGAGATAGAAAGAGATGTATAGATGTTAAGAGTAATGTAATTAGAGATGAACAAAATGTCTTAGAACTAAGAAAAGATGTAAGTGATTGTATATTAAGAAATACTAACAAAACTGTTGAAATCATCAAAAAAGATACAGCAGTTATTGCAACAGGTATTAATGATGATACAGATAGACCAAATACTGTTATCATAGATAATATAGAAGTTAATGTAACAGAAGTAACCAATGATAAAAATAGACTAAATACTATAGCTGATGATGATGATTCAAATAATATGTTTGAACATAATAATGATGATAAAAATAAAGGTCTAACTCATGAATGTCTTGATACTCAATTTGAAGAATACAGTCAAATGCTGAACAAATGTATAGAAATTGAAGACAATGATAATGACATAGAAAGGCCTGTAAGTCCTATATTTATGCAGAAAAATAAACCAAAATCGCCGTCTCCATTAATCTTTAGCTTGGACAAGTTTGAGAAATTTGAACAAATTGCAATGTCGGTAATCGATGTTGATGATTTAAATACTGCTAAACGAGTAATTAATTCACAGATTTTAAATAATGAGTTACAAATTAAAGTTAATGAAGACATATCACCAGATAAAGATGAAAATAGTATTATATTACAAAATGAAGGTAAAGAAAATCCTTATACTGGTATGGAATTTAATCTTGGAGTAGAAGATTTTAATTCAGAGATACAATTTCTTGAACTAGATAAAGATATAACTGAAGATTTAATAAAGAAAGTAAAAGGGAATAATGAAAATACAGAAATATTAAAAGATGAAATCCTATTTAGTAGTGATGAAGAAGAATTTGTGCAAAAATCGTATCAAGATCTACCTTTTACTTGTGCTTTAGAAACTTCATTTTATAATCATCCGGAAGATTTAGATAAAACTATGTTTGTAGGTTTTCAAACTGCTAGTAATAAGTCTATACAGATTTTTACCGAGTCTTTCGATCAAGCTCAAAATTTGTTTAGTAATGTTAGTGATGAGGAAATAACGATTACTGATTTAGTTAATAATTGTGATGGTAATAAAATTGACGATCAAGCTAAAATTGACTTTATTAGCGAAGATAAAGAGCTTGATTCACCTTGCAATGATGACACAGCAAATAAAGACAAAGTTGGTGAAAATATTGCTGAGAATATACTAAATGAAAATGCTGTAAATGTTTTACAAGAGAAAACTGAAACAATACCAGTATCTCAACAAAGTAATTTTCAAGGCTTTAAAACAGCTAGTAACAAAAATATAAAACTAAGTGAGAAAGCATTGGCTAGATGTAATAAAGTTTTCCAAGATATAGATTTAAATGAAGATTTTAATTCACAAGCAGAAGACAATGGCTTACAGAAAGAAGAAGATAAAGAATCTATTATTCCTGATATACTAGAAACTAAAATAAATAATAATCTTACTGAAGATATACAAAGTATTGACGATGTTATTATACAGGAATTCGAAAATATAGAAATGTCTTTAGAAGAAGACAAAAATTCACTAAAAGTTGAAACTTCCATTGAAAATAAAACCGATAATTGTCCAAATATTAAAATGGAGGAGAATGCTACAGAAAAATATCAAGATTACGTCAAAGATATTGATTTTGATAATGATTTTAGTCAAGTTGGTACAGAAGCTGATGTACCTAAGAATGTTACGGAGATAAAATCACAAAACAACGAAAATACTAATATAGACAATAAAACAGCTGATTCAGTCGAAATATCTAATGAGAGTATAAATAAAATAATAGAAAACATTGATTTTAATCAACCATCAACAAGTAAATCTTTCATTGGATTTAAAACTGCAAATAATAAAAATATTAACATTTCTAAACAAGCCTTAGCTAAAACTATTAATATTTTCAAAGATATTGATTCTCCAGATTTTAAATTACCTGAAAAAAGTCTAGAAACTGTCAAAGTTGGTTCTAATAATAATGTTAATAGTGATTCTAATAAAGGTTTTGAAGGTTTTAAAACAGCAAGCAACAAAAATATAGCAATTTCCAAAGAATCTCTCGCTAAATCTGCAATTGTATTCAAAGATCTAGATTCAGATAATTTTAAATTACCTGCAAAAGTAAATAAGGATATAAATGATGCAAATAAAGATTTTTGGGCTATAGACCAGCCTTCTACTAGTAAAACTAGTTTTGTTGGTTTCAAAACTGCTAATAATAAAGAAATTCAAATATCTGAAGAATCTCTTGCTAAAACTATAAACTTCTTTAATGATATTGATGTTATTGATTGTAAAGACACAGAAAATTTCAATGATACAGAAAGGAAAAAGATAGATATCGAAGATTTTAATAAATCTGTTAATAATTTACCAAGTTTTGTTGGATTTAAAACAGCTAACAATAAGAATATTAAAATATCTAATACTGCTTCAGCCAAAACGAAAAATATATTCAAAGATATTGATTCTGATGATTTTAAGTTTCCATTGAAAAGTAATAACGAATCTCAAAAAGACAAGACTTCTGAAGATAATGAAAATATAAAAGCAGCATATCCAATAGAAGAAATAAATAAACTTGCAGTAGATAACAAAAGTCCTGAAAAAATAGATTTAAATGAATCGTTTACAAGTAAAGCAAGATTTGTCGGCTTCAAAACTGCAAACAATAAGAAAATTAATATTTCAAAAGAATCTATAGCTAAGACTAAAAATATATTTAAGGATATTGAAGAAAATGATAATACTTTCGCTGTAAAGGAGAAAATTACTAAAGAATTGGAAAATAAACTACCATCTCATAGTAATTCAGGTTTCATTGGTTTTAAAACTGCTAATAATAAAGAAATTAGTGTATCTGCTACAGCTTTAGCAAAAACGAAAAATATATTCAAAGATATTGATCAACAATGTGAAGAGAAGAAAAAAGGAAAAGATGATTATCCGATTATAATTAAAGATAGTTATGATACAGATGTAAGTAACGATAATAATGAAAAAACTATGGAAAATAAAATAAAAGGTCCAATATTTCAAGGATTTAAAACAGCAAGTAATAAAAAAGTTAAAGTATCCGAAGAAGCATTAATTAAAGGTAAAGATATATTTAAAGATATAGATCGTGCTTCTGAAATAGACATTGAAGAAAAGGAATACTATCCTACTAATACAGATAATAATGAAACTGAAATAAATGAGATAAAAATAGTAGATAATAGAACAAAAGATGGTACGACTCCTAAGTTTACAGGATTCACTACAGCAAGTAATAAAAAAGTGAAAATATCTGAAGAAGCTTTAATTAAAAGTAAAAACATATTTAAAGATATAGATCAAGATACTCAAATAGATATAAAAGAAAAGGAATACTATCCTACTAATACAGATAATAATGAAACTGAAGTAAATCAAATAAAACATAATTCAATACCAAAATTTCAAGGATTCACTACAGCAAGTAATAAAAAAGTAAAAATATCAGAAGAGGCATTGTTAAAAAGTAAAAATATATTTAAAGACATTGACATTTGCGATGAAAAGCTTAATATTAAAGAAAATTTATTAGATGATGACAAAAAAACAACAAATACAGAAATTCCTGATGCAGATGATACAAAAAATGGTAATTCCAGTCCAATTTTCAAAGGGTTTAAAACAGCCAGCAAAAAAACAGTTACAATATCTAAAGAAGCGCTAGCTAAAAGTAAAGAACTATTTAATGATATAGATCCAACAGATTTAGAACCTGAATTTCGTGGTTTTAAATCTGGTAATAATAACCAAGTTGATATAACCGAGAAATCTTTAAAAGAAACTAAAAATGTATTTGATGATATTCAAATTAGTGGTTTTAAAGGGTTTCAAACTGCTAGCGATAAAAAGGTTGTTATAACTGAAGAGTCCTTAGCTAAATCTAGAAAGTTGTTCCACGATTTTAATGTACAAGACAATGTGGAAAATTCTGAGTTGGTTGATAAAATAACTTCAAATTTTGGTTTTAAAACGGGTTCTGAAAAGAAAGTTGTTTCGGAAGAAACGATCAAAAGAACGAAAAGACGCTTTTCAGAAATAGATGATTCTACAACAAGCAATAAAAAAGAAAAGATACCCGAAGTAATAAATGATATTTTGGATACTCAAGTCTTAAATAATTTTGAAGAAAGCCTACATACAGAAGATTTTCACGAAACCCCAACCAAATCAAAAAGGTCAGGTAGTCCAATTCTATCTTGCCCTAAAGCGAAGAGACGAAAAAAGTTTGAAACACCATATTCCACTCAAAAAATACCAAAACAAGTTACTAAAATTGAGAAAATCGACAAAAATGTCAACAGAATAACATTTACGGAGGGCTATAAGAAAAATAAATGTTTTTCGTTAAAAGATTTACTCAAAAACAAAAGTAATAATGTCAAAAATATAATAGACCCATATTTACTACAATTTAACTTTGAAACTCTTTTAAAATTTAAGTTTTCCGGCAAAAGAAATAACTTAACAAACTCTGATTTAACTGTCGATGAACTTAAAGAATTATTCTCAAATTCTGTTAATTCAAAATTAATACCAAACGGCTGGTTCGAAAATCATATAAAATTAATTCTTTGGAAACTTATATCTTACGAAGTCAAGTTTAATTTCAATGTATGTGATGCTAAAAATGTTGTGGACCAATTGAAGTACAGATATGAGAAGGAGTTGTATAATGCTCAAAGGCCAGCCTTGAGGAAGGTTTTGGAAAAAGATGATGTAGCTTCAAAAACTATGGTTTTGTGCGTCGCTGGGATATATGTAGATGGAGTTAGTGTTGCCAGGTATGTATAAAATGTTGCCATATTAAAGTTAGTAAAAGATAGTTTAAACTCGCACCTCTACTCAAAAAAATATCACGGCGTAAATGTGTATGTCCTTTCTTGGGTCTCAAGTTGGCCCTAAACCTAGTTTCATCAAAATCGGTTTAGCGGTTTAACCATGAAAAAGTAATAGACAGACAGACAGAGTTACTTTCGCACGGATTAGACATTTCTTTATTCATTTTCAGTTCAGTTATTTATTTATTATTTTCTTTTATTTGATTCATGAATTAAATGTAATTTTTTGCATGGTATAATTTGGACGTGTCTTTCTGTCTGTGGCATGGTAGCTCCTAAACGAATTCACTGATTACGATGTGATAGTTTTTGTTTAAAACCCGACTTGATCGGGATATAGTATCGTTCTTAGCTATAATTTATGAAGATCTATCTATTCTAAAAGTATTAACATAACATACCATCACGCCTGTATCCCCGAAGGGTTAGGCAGAGGTGTACCAAGGAACACCCACAGATCGCCGGTATGTTTAGGTCCCATGTAATAGGGGGCGAGTCTATTGCCACTAACCGGGCACAAATCCAAACTCCGACCTGCTACTGAGAATTTCATAGAAAAATCCAATAACACCTTGGTCGACTTGGGAATCGAACCCAAGACCTCTAGCGTAGCAGTCGCGCTTAGCACCACTAGGCCAACGAGGCAGTTCGAAAGCATTAGGTTTCATCAATTTTTAATTCATAGTTGAGTTTATAAATATTTTACTCATCACCATTTATTATTATAATTTCAGTGCCACAACCACAAACCTAGAACTCTTACTGACCGACGGTTGGTACTGTACGATGGCGACCCCAGACAAAATGGTAGCTCAATTGGTCTGCGATGGTAGGATCACTGTCGGATCTAAGATAGTCACGAATGGGGCTGAGCTGGTTAACTGTGAGCAAGGAGTCTCACCTTGGGAGGTAGGTCTTAAAATACACAATAGGGTAGATGACTAGGCATGAAAAGTCAAAATTTATGTAGTCCGCCATTTAGATAATCAAAATATAATAGACACATATTTTTTCTTTTCTCAAATAAATTACAAAATACGAAGATAAACCGCTGTAAAGTTCAGGAGTGGGGGCTTGTGACGTCACGGCTAGGTACAATTTGTACTCAAACGTGACGTCACGCAAGAATTGTACTCGCTGTATCTTCGTAATTCTTTGTTTACGGGACTAAACAAAAAATACGTGTCTAATATTTTTTCTTATCTAAAAGATGGACATAAAAATAAAAATTAGTCATCATCCCTATTATTGATTGCAGGCACATTCAAATATGATACTCAACATACACAATTTTTTTACAGTAAAAGTTTGTAAGAAGGGAGATTATTATTCTTTTCAACAATAACTGTTGAATAGGTCTAAATAAATTTTGGCACATACATATTACTCATGGAATGCTAGTTTTTATTATTATGTAAATAGCCCTGCTCTAAAATAAAGATTATTTTGTCGGTTTGTGAAAATTAATCTCTGAAATATCTATATTTTATTCTGATACGTAGATTGGAAGAAGAATTTGAATGCTGTAGAGTGATGTTTTATGTAAAATACTCTATAAGATAAAATTACCAGAAAGCAAGTACCTAGAAAAAAGTGGGGTTATCGGTAATTATGTAAAAAAAACATCAAAAAGTTAATCAATAAGGGGTTTGGCTTAGATTTAAATAGCAAGCAAAAAGGCTATAATTATATTTCTTTATTTAAAATCTACAACTACAACAACATAATTCCCAGGACACATCAGCAGTACGTCTAAAAATCTTCGGCAATTCCACACGGCGCGCCCGCTGGGACGCCCGCCTCGGTTACCATAGCAACGGCGCCATCTTGTCGCAGCTGTCAGCTGTCAAGTTAGATGGCGGGAAGGTGTCGAAGTTAAGAGTGTTTGTTGCGAGAGTCTATCCGGCGATGTATGTTGAGAAATTTGAGGATGGTAGTACTGGTGAGTAAAATAATATATAATGGTATAGCCGCTGAGACAATGTGTTATTGACACATGTCAGTTGATCTTGATTTGTATGGGGAAATAAAAAGACCGTGTGAGATTATTAATTGTAACCTGGCACAATAATATTATTCGTTTATAGGAGAAGTAAGTAATTCTTCGGCACATTAAAGTTTTTTTTTGTTGATCACGATTCACGACCTGTCACGAACGCATTCTCAGCGGCCGCACCATAGTGTAAATAGAGTTCATTTTAGACTTAAAAACTCTTCTCTCAAATAATATCTATACTTATAATAAATCTGTAGAAGTGAAAATTCTGTACATTGAAAATATCAAAAAAATAAATGGCGGGGTGTGTTACTAGACCGACACCAAACCCAAACGTGAGAAAAAAAATTTTTTGTCTGTCTGTCTGTCTGTTTGTTCAGGTATCACGCAAAAACTACCGGTTCGATTACGATGAAACTTGGTATATTTATTCTTTATTATCCTAGGCACCACACTGGGTAATTTTTATCCCGGAAAAATATAAACAATAAAAAATAAACTTAATTTTGCGGTTAAAAACTCATTGATAAGTTTCGTCATCCACGCGAACGAAGTCGCAGGCACAGCTAGTTAATATATAAATCTCTTTTTCAGTAACAAGATCTGAGCGTCTAGAACATTTACATCAGATGAAGATGGAAGCAGAGAGACAGACTGTCATGGAGAAGATATATGAAGAAGTGGAGAGAGAGTTCGCTGATCAGGTGTGTAGAAACTTTTCTGTCTAGCTTTATACCAAGCTATGTTGGGGTCGGCTTTTAGTCTCACCTGATTCAGCTGAATACCGTATGTTACAGAGCGACTGTCTATCTGACCTCCACAACAAATGTTACTGAGTAACACAGTATCCCATAGTAAGACTGACTGACTGATATACAATACAATTTATTGGTATTTACATAATCGATAATTGATTATATTGCTAAACTATCCAGTAGTTAGGCTCAATAACTTATCAAGTCCCAGAAACAGTTGACCTAAACAATAAAGAACTATTGTTTGAGCATTATACAGGGTGTTAAGAAACCCCTGTCCGACCCGTGAAGGTGTTGTTAGGTATTATACATATAAGTGTAAAAAGGAATGGACTTCGAAGAAAAATATATAGGACTGCCTCTAATGTAGACGCTATTGATGACGAAAATACTTTTTGAATTCGATACACAGTCACAAAAATGTCGCGGAACAAACATACAAAAAACGTCAAATTAAAAACCTCCTCCTTTTGAAGTCCGTATAACGAAACAGTTAAATAATAATAATATAATAATAATAATATCCTGGGACAACTCACACACGGTTATCTGATCTCAAGCTAAGCAGAGCTTGTGTTATGGTAACCAGACAACTGATAAACTTACTTATATATTTCTAAATACATACATATTATAGATAAATTACACCCAGACACCAGACAAATGATCATGCTCATCACACAACATTTGTCCTGGGCGGGAATCGAACCCACGACCTCCGGTATAGCAGTCAGGGTCACTAACCACTAGACCAACAGGCCCGTCAAATAGTAGTAACATAGAATACTTTTCTTTATTCCGTCATTCTAAAAACTTTGCATTGTAATATAATATCATTTTTTTTAGGATTCACAAGATTCTGAAGGATTATCCGACTCGTGCAATAGGACATGTTTAGACAGTGGGTCACAGATAGCTAAGCTTATGAAGAACAGCAGAGATCCAGGTGAATTTAGGGTAAGTTTATATGTTCAATAGTTTATAACCTTCCTTCCTCGTGTGGAAGACTATATGATAAAGAAGGGAGTGAATGCTGAGATGTCGAGTATTAGAGATGAATGGAAGCTGAATACGCATTGCGCTGAGCACTAATAATTGGGAACAGGTCAGCGAGATGATGAATGTATATCCTTCCTCGAGAATTGGGCTATCAAGAATTATAATAGTTTATTTCTCACCACAATACACAGTATATTATCTTAATAAATAATACATGTAAGTAAATGCAAGAAGATTTATTCAAATCTGAATGGTAGTTTCAGAGATTTCCGTGTGCAATCACAAAACTTTTTAGCTTATATAGGGTGTTACTGAAAGGGTATATCTATCCAAAAGGGTTGAAGAGTGCATCTTGTATAGTTAAGAAATATAGCTTGAGATGTCTGGTTATGATTTTGGTGAAGCGAAAATTGGACATCAATTATTTGATTACCTAATTTTGAGCTGAAATTTTGTAAACTGACTCTATACCAGACGTACTCTTCACCCCTTTTGGATAGATATACCCTTTCAGTAACACTTAGCATATTACTATAGCTGTATTTTGACGACCTCCGTGGTCGAGTGGCTTACACACCGGTTTTCAAGGTGTCGCATGCTCTGAGGTCCCGGGTTCGATTCCTGGACGGGACAGTGTTGAAAATCAGTTTTTTGCCGGTTTGGGGGGTATGTGGTACCTTCGTTATCTCTGAATTCCATAGCACAAGTGCTTTAGCTACTTCCTTTGGGTTCAGAGCAATGTATGTGATGTCCATATTTATTTATTTATAGCTTATATTATTTGTTCCAGGCACAGCTAACGTCCTCTCAAGCCCGTCTCCTAGAATCCCACGCCAGCAAACGCAGGGAACATCTTCTAGAAGTAATGCAGAAGAGAATCAGAGATAGAGTGGAGAAAGCGGGAGTCAGTGTGAATAGGAATGTGGTGACGTTACTGAAGATAAGAGTCGCGGGAGTGGACGAGAGAGGTGTTACTAAAGGTCAGAGTTATGTTATTTATACCCTGTCCAATCGTTTATTTAACTTTTGACAGATCGCGCACATAAAGTTTTGTAATTATTTTTGATACAATGTACTACAGGGAACACTATACTTCATGGACGGGCTCCGCCCATTTAGAGATGTGTAATTCGTAATTAATGACCACAGACTAAAACGGTAGGTAATGAAATAAATCGATTATCGATTATATTAATAAAACATACAATAAAATTATTGTGGTTATATTTTATATCAAATCACGTAAAAACCTTTATTATTTTGCATTAAAATGCCCTAAATGGCTCTGTTTTAATGCATAAATAATAAATAAAATAATAAGTGTGTTAAATCGATTAAAACTTCTTCATGAATAAAATCGATTGATAAAAGAAATCGAATCGGTGACGGGTCAGTGTATCACTATTTGATTAAGTATTAGAGCTGTCAAAAGTTAAATAAACGATTGGACATATCGCGAGGGGTACCTGAATTCCAAAAATTGGGATCTGAAATCACCCGCTATGAGCAAGCGTGGTGATCAATGCTCGTGCCTCGTGAAGAGGCCTGAGCCCAGCAGTGGGACGTTTATAGGCTGGTATTATTATTATAGACGACCTCCGTGGTCGAGTGGCGTACGCACCGGTTTCAAGGTGTCGCTAGCTCTGAGGTCCTGGGTTCGATCCCCGGACGGGTCAATGTAGAAACCAACTTTTCTACATTGTCCTGGGTCTGGGTGTTTGTGGTACCTTCGTTGTTTCTGAATTCCATAACACAAGTGCTTCAGCTACTTACTTTGGGTTCAGAGCAATGTATGTGATGTTGTCCGCATTTATTTATTATTTATATACAACTTATAATTAAAAATTTAAGAAATCCCCAATTCATTTCTAGATTATCTATGAACTACTAAAAAAGTCTGTACAAATTATAGTTATGCCTATTAGTATAGTGGTTAGTGACCCTGACATCTTAACTGGAGTATGTGGGTTCCATTCCCACCCAGGATATGTCCTTGTGTGATGTATATGATCATTAAATAAATAAATCTGATCCCAAGCTAAGCAGAGCTTGTGTTATGGTAACCAGACAACTGATAAACTTACTTATATATTTCTAAATACATACATATTATAGATAAATTACACCCAGACACAGAACAAATGATCGTGCTCATCACACAAACATTTTTCCTGGGTGGGAATCGAAACCACGGCCTTCGGTATAGCAGTCAGGGTCACTAACCACTAGACCAAGAGGCCCGTCAATCTTCTGTATCTGGGTGTAATATATCTATAATATGTATTTAGGTATATATAAATATGTTTATCTTTTCTCTCTCTAGTTCAGATCAGATGGCCGTGTCTTAGTTGACCCTAAATATTATTATTAAACAATTTGATTTGCCTTTCTTTCAGGCATGATGTCAATTTGGAAACCAACGGATGGAGTACAGGAAATAATTAGGGAAGGCGCCTGGCTTGATGTAATGAATGTAGTTCCTACTGCTGTAAGGTGAGCATATAATTGACCTTATTGTCTAAACTTTCTTAGACGGGCCTGTTGGTCTAGTGGTTAGTGACCCTGACTGCTATACCGGAGGTCGTGGGTTCGATTCCCACCCGGGACAAATGTTTGTGTGATGAGCACGATCATTTGTTCTGGTTGTCTGGGTGTAATTTATCTATAATATGTATGTATATAGAAATATATAAGTATGTTTAACAGTTGTCTGGTTACCATAACACAAGCTCTTAGCCATCTAAATCTTATATATAAAATTCTCGTTTCACAATGTTAGTTACCATACTCCTCCGAATCGACTTGACCGATTTTTATGAAATTTTATATGCATATTCAGTAGGTCTGAGAATCGGCTACTATCTATTTTTCATACCCCTAAGTGGTAGTAGGTAGGTAGTGGTAGGTAGTAGGCAGGTGCTAGGTAGAAAAAATTGCAATGCAACGCATGCCGGGTACAGCTAGTATAACATAAAATGAAAACACACACTATTGAATCGACATTAAAAGAAGGAGGTTCTTAATTAACCCTATAGTCCCCAATTTAAGTGTTAAAAGTTAAAATATGTATGTCTGAGGCATTGCTCCCGAATGGATTGAATCTTCCATTTAATTAAGAAATTATTTTTAACCAAGTTCAGAAGGACGCGACTGCTACGCTAGAGGTCTTGGGTTCGATTCCAAAGTCGACCAAGGTGTTATTGGGTTTTTCTATGAAATTCTCAGTAGCAGGTCGGAGTTTGGATTTGTGCCCGGTTAGTGGCAATAGGCTCGCCCCCTATTACATGGGACCTAAACATACCGGCGAACTGTGGGTGTACACTGGTACACCTCTGCCTAACCCTTCGGGGATACAGGCGTGATGGTATGTTCAGAAGGAGGGAGGGTTCTCAATTCGTCTTTTTGTTTCCTTTTAATGCATCTTTCTAGATATCTTGGTTCTTTTTTACATCTATATGCTATCAATTATACATAAACTATTATGATGTGCCCTAACATACCTGTAACTTATTTACAGTCTAAGAATAACTATTTATTTATTTATATGACGACCTCCGTGGTCGAGTGGCGTACGCACCGGTTTCAAGGTGTCGCTAGCTCGTAGGTCCCGGGTTCGATCCCCGGACGGGTCAATGTAGAAATTCACATTTCTACATTGTCTCGGGTCTGGGTGTTTGTGGTACCTTCGTCGTTTCTGAATTCCATAACACAAGTGCTTTAGCTACTTACTTAGGGTTCAGAGCAATGTATGTGATGTTGTCCGCATTTATTTATTTATATTTATTATTTACAGATACTCCGAAATCCAAGTATCAGCCGGCAGACAATCAATATTCAGCGCCTCAAAATACAAAGAACCAGAAAAAATAAAATCCTTCACGAAACTACTAAAACGGAAATGTTTCACCATAAAAGATCTAGCCCAAAACCCAGCCATGTCTACCGATTATAACGAAATCGATACTGTAGGCATCATATTTCTAATCGAGCCATCGATAAAAGACTTTGAATCGAGTAAACAATCGTTCCAAAATGTATATTTAGCTGATATCGATAAAAATATAATTTGTATTAATTTTTGGGGAGGTTTAAAGAAATTCGGTTTTCATAATGTTTTGGATACAGGACAAGTTGTTTATTGTGTTAATTTGCAAAAAAGAGCTGGCAACACTAGGAAAGCTATACCTCAATATAGGGTAACTGAGTTTTCATATTTTACGAAAACACCTAAAAATGATAATGCTAGGATGATAATAGATGATTTAAATAAAAAAGTTCTTTCGCTAGATCGAAGAAAATTCTGTGAGGAATGTGTGGAATTGAAAAATAATTATTCGGTTAACAAAAATAATAGTGAAAACGTATCTCCTTATAGATTTAATAATAGTGATTTTAATCGATCTAAAAATAAAATGTTTATTGATTCGCCTTTAGTAAAACCAAATAAATTAGATGATAATTTAAACCTTACGGGCCTAGATTTTGAGTCGACATTCAAACAGACAGACACGCAAAACTTATCAGAAGAAGTTTTAATTAGAAAGAGGAAAGTCAACGAAAAGATAGCTAAATTAAAAATGTATGGGGAACCACCTCCCTTAACTAATTTACATATCATAAACAAATCTAAAAGTGCTTCAAATTCTTATAAAAGTCCTCTACTAACAAAAAATAATCAAGAAGCTGGCAACTCCGAACTGTCAAACTCAAAATCTGACAGTTGTGTAAATGTTGCCGGTGATAAAAATTCTCCTGAGAATCAGGGAGATTTGAATAGTTCAGTGGTTTTGAATAGGACTTATGTTAAAAGTATTGATCCGGTTAAAATTAATTTTGATATGAAAGATGATAGTAATGTTGATCATTTTGCTGAAGATTTCGATGGTAGTCCGCCTTTAAGTCTAGATTAATAATTCTTCCTGCTAAGTTAATGACTGGCCTGTTGGTCTAGTGGTTAGTGACCCTGACTGCTGAACCGGAGGTCTTGGGTTCCATTCCTACCCAGAACAAATGTTTGTGTGATGATGAGTATGGACCATGTGTCTAGTTGTAATTTATCTATAATATCTATGTATTTAGAAATATATAAGAATGTTTATCAGTTGTCTGGTTACCATAGTAGAGGATCGGCCTAGTTTGGGATCAGATGACCGTGTGTGACTTGTCCCAGGGTATTAAGTAATCCATGTATAAAATTACATTGTTTGTAGATTTATCATAAGGTCTGTATCTAAATAAGATTAAGGATAAAAGCAAGTGCCATAGAATATATTAAAACAGTATTAAGTTAAGAATAAATGTTGACATATGACATGACATACCATCACGCCTGTATCCCCGAAGGGTTAGGCAGAGGTGTACCAATGTACACCCACAGTTCGCCGGTATGTTTAGGTCCCATGTAATAAGGGGCGAGCCTATTGCCACTATAATAATAATATAATATAATAATCCAGCCTATAAACGTCCCACTGCTGGGCACAGGCCTCTTCCCATATAGAGAAGGCACGAGCATTGATCACCACGCTTGCTCTCTGCGGATTGGCGATTTCAGATCCCAATTTTGGAATCCAGGTTTCCTCACGATGTTTTCCTTCACCGTTTATCAGAAGTGTCTTAGAATAATTAAGAAAGTACATATAACTTTGAAAAAGCCACATTGGTACTTGCCTGGGTTCGAACCTGCAACCTTGTGCATACAAATCCGTTCATTGAACCGCTAGGCCACCACGACATTTTATTGCCACTAACCGGGCACAAATCCAAACTCCGACCTTCTACTGAGAATTTCATAGAAAAACCCAATAACACCTTGGTCGACTTGGGAATCGAACCCAAGACCTTTAGCGTAGCAGTCGCGCTTAGCACCACTAGGCCAACGAGCAGCAAAAATTTGAAATCTGAAATTGCCAATCCGCAGAGAGCAAGCGTGGTGATCAATGCTCGTGCCTTCTCTATAGGCTGGATTATAAATCGGTCCCCGATGCCCGACGCGTCACCGGTAGCCTACGGATTTAAGTACTGTGAACTTTCCTATAAGTTGTTAAGTTTTAAAAATAATTTAGAATGTGTGATAACAGTTATTATAAAGTTGTAAAAATGTACCTACTGTTAAATAAAATGATTTTTATGTTTTAAATTGTTGTTTGATTATTAAAATCCTTAAAAAAACTAACAAAAAAAGATACGAAGATTGAATATTATTCAAAATTAAAAAAAAAAAACATTGTTTTACAGATTTCATCATAATATTATGTGTTTGGATAGTTCTTTAAAACACAATTATTTACTTCGAATCGCTACATTCCTAATTAATTAGATGATACTTATGGCGTTATACCTACATTTACCTCTCACTCTTGACGGATTAATAAATACAAACACCTAAAGTAATTAGCTTTTTATAATCATAATTTGCAAGAGTTAAATGTAAAAAAAAGGACTTTTAATATCGCGCTCGATTTATTTTGTTATAGCAATATCATAGTTTGATGTTTTCTTTAGCGAAGTACATTTTAATTTAGATTTTTCGAAACTAAGTAGTGTTTTACCATAATTATGTATTTTTAATTGCATACCTACCGAAATTGCACCAGCTGATTTATATACTGACAACCCAAACTGTCAGTTCAAGGTGACCTTCAAAGCTAGCTAGTTTGACGTTTTGTAACCTACAAAACTATTTTCATTTGAATTCCCTACCCGCGCAGACATGTACTATGCGGTAATATAGTCGTAAATATTATCGGCGTTTATAAAACTGTGTAATAATATCATAAAACAAGTTTTTAGTGACAATTTAAGTGATAAAAGTGCTTAACCGTACACCGGCGTTCTGCATCAACTTTTTTTTTAATCCGTAAGTATTTATTACTTTTTAATTTTCTTGCACACGTCGTTTCATTCATCCTATCGGCGTGGATAAAAATAGTTCGTTTTTTAATAATGGTCTTTGTTAACTCTCTTTTTATGCTCTATGCACAGCAAATTGTGATTAACTAAGCGTTTAAAAAGTTTCTAATTTTTCGCTGAAGAAGTCATGTATAAAAATCTTTAGTAATACGTAAATCTGAGTTGTAAAATTCATGCTAACATCATGATTGGTCCGACCGCTGTAATTGGCAATATTTAAATTGCTAAAATTTACATAAATTATCATGAGAAATATTTTAATTAACTACAAGTATTTATACAGGCACTTAACATATTATATATATATTATTTTTAATAAATTATTAATATTAACTTAATATATTACCTGTACTTTTAAAGTTATGAATATTACAATCATAACTTGTATGTAAGAGTATATTTAATAAGAATCTTATCAAGCCTCCTACCTAAAAAGATTATTCATAAAAAAACAAGTCAATACAATTCTGAAAGTCAGTCTTACTATGGGATAATGTGTTACTCAGTAAAATGGGTTGTGGAGGTCAGATACGCCTTCATTCTGTAAAAATATAGCATTTAGCTGAATCTGGTGAGACTGGAAGCCGACCCTAACATGGGTTGGGAAAAGGTTAGGCATAAGATAATATATAAGAATTTAGTTTAATCACTATATTCTCTGTAAGATTTGCATTTGCATTTATTACCTAGAATATCGAAAAATATTGAGTAAAAAATATATTATACTAGCTGATTCCCGCGACTTCGTCCGCGTCAATTTCTTAAAATTGCGACTATAATTTGAGATTTAAACTATCCTATCTCTCAAGTTGGATCGAACTGCACATGGTGTGCGAATTTTATTACAATCGGTTAAGTGGTTTAGGAGTCCATTGAAGACAAACATTGTGACACGAGATTTATATATATTAAGATTATGTAAATACTACTCTTATTCAGCTATTCAAGTACTTAGGTTACAACATTTACCTTCTAGTTTCTACCTTATATTCATCATACCTATATTTTTTGTTGTACTCATACAAGATACACAAGATACAAGAGCATTTATTTGTTCAATAATATGTGTGATAATCATTTATTCTCAAGGGGTATATAAGTTTCAGAATAAATTAAAATATATTGATGTTATTAGGTTCAATAAAAATATCTGGCTGTTATTGTATAGCAAATGCCTTTATTCAAAGAGACAGAACAAGGATTAGTTACAAAAAATAAAGTATATTATTTTATGTATTTACCAATTGTGTTAGGTACATATTTTCTGTATATACAACCAGTGTCAATGGGCTGTCTAAGTTAGATAGGCAGTTTATAAAATACCATTGCCTATTAAGACTGTAAAAACCAAAATTCTGTCTCTGAGAAAGATTCAGCCGCAAAAGTCTTACTATGATTAAAATAGTTATCAGTTTTCTGACACAAAATTTCATTGAACTTAATGTGATAACGGAGGTGATAACCATTGTATAATCATTCATTATCTGTATAATAATGAACTAATTAATTTTTAAGAACACCTCTTTTGATTCATGCTTGCCTGGTAGTTTTGCTTTTATTTATTTTAAAAGTACAGTTTATTGAGTGCTTAATTAATTACATACACTTATTACTAAAATAAATGTAAAATATAACAAAATTAAATAAAATAAAAAGCCTGATATGTTTTAAGATGAGATGTATTTAATAAAAAGATGACATGACAATCGTCTCTTTAAATTAGTAAATACAAAATAGCTAGTATACCTTCTTAGACTCATAAAATCTTTTTTATTTTGAGTGCTAATAAAACTTTTTTTCTTACTAACCTATATGCGTTCTTACAAAACGACTACTTTTTCGGAAATAAGATTTTTAACTATTGTCAGACTTAACTAGTCCGTAACCTAAGTAGATGCGACGGGGTTGCGAGTCAAATTACAACACGAAAAACGTATAAAAAAACTAACAATAAAACCGAAAATGTACAGAAAGTAGTGTTTTTAACCGACTTTAAAAAAGAGATGACACTCAATTCGACTGTATTTGTTTTATGTTTGTCACCACAGGCCACAGATCTTTTGACTGCGTGAATCGACTTAAATGATTTTTTTTTGAAAGCTGGTGGGATGTCAATGGGATCTATAAGAACACCATAAAAAACTCATTTTGAAGTCGCTTTTTATTTTATTTATTTAATAATTTATGTACACACACAAACATTTAATAAATGTAACATAGGTATTGATAAATTATGTACAAAGGTGCCGCTTATTTCAGAAATTTCTGCCAGCGGACCCGCGAAAGGAGAAGTCGTCAATATTGGCAGTCAGTGTGCGCGACTTAATCTTTTTGTTACACATATTACTTTACAAGGAAATAACATAATCTCGCTATTATATATTATGTATTTATATAACTATCTTGACCGCACATAACCTATGTTGCTATCCATAGCAACGATATCGCTTTTTCTGTGGACCGTACAATAACAACACACGCGTGCGTGCACGCATGATGCGTGTTTGCTGTTTCGATTGTATAACATCGATTTAGGTTCAGCAACGCTCAATATGTCAGGCGTTGGATGGGTGACCATTTAATACTGGGACTCCTGCTAATTAATTCTTATAGAATTCACATAAATGTAGAAAACGAATGGCTTCAGTGAAATTTATATGGGATCAATTCTGAGATATCGATGACAAAAATACTTTTTGAAATTGATCACTATATACCATTGTTTCCCAACCTGTGGTCCGCGGACCCCTTGGGGTCCGTGAGTATATGTATGGGGGTCCGCTGTGTCATCTCTGAAGGTCAGTGGGTCATCTTAGGGGCGGAGTTTTATTAAGAGGGTCCGTGAAAACTGTGATTGATTTCCTAGGGGTCCGTGGCTGAAAAAGGTTGGGAAACACTGCTATAGGTATACTATTGTCGTAGATATCGCGTAACAAACATAAAGACGAATTAAACCTCCTCCTTCCAAAGTCGCTTAAAAAGAAAGATAACTCAGGGCACAATGTATCACGGTAATTTTCCCGAAAAGATCACCTAGAAAGGTCACGTAAGATTTGGAATAAACACATACAAATGCTTGTCTCATGCGGGGATTGAAACAGCATCACGCCGCGTACAATGGTAATTGGTGTGTTGACCTATACATCTCTGCTCAAAGTTTAACTTTTACTTTAATAGCTACACTTCTGATTAGATTTTCAGGCAGCTACTGCCTGAAATAGCAGGTTTTATTTTTCATGTGTCTTGCTTTCGATCTCTCTCCGGTGTCCGTCACATTGGGCTATGAGAGTGAGGGAATACAGTGCGACTGTGTTCAGTGTACTGTGTGCACAAGTGTACTGGAATATCTAGTATTGGATACTCCTGATAAACATATTATAATAATCCAGCCTGTAAAGGTCCCACTGCTGGGCACAGGCCTCTTCCCATATAGAGAAGGCACGAGCATTGATCACCACGCTTGCTCTCTGCGGGTTGGTGATTTCAGATCCCAAATTTTGGAATCCAGGTTTCCTCACGATGTTTTCCTTCACCGTTTGTCAGAAGTGTCTTAGAATAATTAAGAAAGTACATATAACTTTGAAAAGTTACATTGGTACTTGCCCGGGTTCGAACCTGCAACCTCGTGCATACAAATCCGTTCATTGAACCGCTAGGCCACCACGACAACCTATGTGTATAACCCGTATAACCTATATTGTGTATGTGTGACAACCTATGTATGATAAACATATTATCTTCTTTTAAAACATCCATTCTTTTGAGATCGAATTCCGTGACTAAAATAATCGTATTTTAATTAAAGAGAACATTACATACATCTACGGTACGCACGATACAAAAATAGTACTTATGTCAAAGGTCTTAAGAAAATACCGCGATTAAATTTAACTAAACGAAAGATAGAGTTGTATATGTCACCGGAAGATAACAAGATCCGCAAGTTTACAAATTTCCTAGGAAATTTATAAACTTTCGTAGGATTCTAAACGAGGGATAAATTGTATTATTTTACGCCCACATTTTAGCAAATTTATCAATTTGCAATGTCTCGTAGTAAATTTATAAACTAACGGATATCCATTCGTAAGATTCTAAACGGTTCGACCAATCACAGAAGAGCTTTTAATTTTACGCTTCTTTAAAATACGGCAAATAACACACTGCTCTCTGATTGGTCGATGTTGACAGTGGTAATGCTTGTGTCCGTGGCAAACAATGGCGGTGGAGAGGAAGGAGAAGGAACACGTGACTTATTCAATCAATCTTACCAATCAGAACGCACATGGCGTTTGGTTATTGCTTACTTATTATTTTATTTTCGCCAAATGATAAACTTACCTAAGTCACGCAGACTTAGGTAAGTTAATCATTTGGCGAAAATGTGGCCGTAAAATAATACAATTTATCTCTCGTTTAGAATCCTACGAAAGTTATAAACTTTTATAACTAAATAAAGTTTATAACTTTCCTAGAAAATTTATAAATAAGCGGTTCTTGTTCTTTTCCGGTGACATATACACATAATAGCGTGATGTTTGAATGTAAATATATGATTAAAGTATATATAACGAGTGGGTGAGTGCTTGTTGAATTGTCAAACGATCTTTCATGATAGCAGCATTTCGTGATGATCACGAATAATAGACGATTTTTAACATGATTTCATCCGATTCTAAATTAAGTAGAGCCTGTAGGTATTATGGTAACTAGAAAAATACTTATATATTTCTAGCTACATAATATTATAGATAAAATACGCACAAATACAAATACTTGATCATGCTCATAACACGAAGATTTGTCCTGAGTAGGAATGGAATCCACGACCTCCGGTTCAGCAGTCAGGGTCACTAACCACTAGACCAACAGGCCAGTCAATAAATGAACTTCGTCATCAAACCGCGAGTTTGTTTGTAATCTCTCTACCAACTAGTAGCCTATTCGTTCAAATAGCTGTGTCTTAGTAACACCTGATGCAAAAGCCTCTTATATATTGCAGATTTATTAAACACAAGTATTCGTATGTTCCATCACGTATCATACTCTTTGTGGATGTATGGACGAAGATTTTATGTCTGATGTTTGTGAGAAGAATTTCTGGAAATGTAGATAACTTAGGTTCATTAATGTTGATATTTTAAATTCGATTTTCTTGTTGTTTAATTACTGTAATTGATGAACCGCTGCAATTTTTTTTTTTTGATAGATGGAAGACCAAAAATTCAAAGTAACAATCCAAAAATATTGACAACCAATTACTTAACCGAGTCTCACCGGCACGGGCGCCAGCAATGATACCGGCTTTGGAGACCAGCGAGTCGGTCAGGGTAGACTTGCCGTGGTCGACGTGAGCAATGACGGACATGTTACGGATGAAGATACTATTCACATAACTTGGTATAGGTTAAATCTAGAAGTTTATACATATTATAGAAGTTACCTAAGAGAGATTCTGTATTTTACTTATACATATAGGTGGAATTGATTGATTGACACATGACGTACCATGTTTATGTTTCACGGAGGTGTGCGCGTGCGCATATCATACGTACGCGCGAACTCGTGTAAGATCATTATCGGGACGTAATCTTGTTATCATGTGTTTGATAACATTAGGTTTTCTAATAGCCTAGGTATGACTTGTGTGGTAGTGAACGAGTTACCTTTTGAACTTTTTGGGCCTTATTACAAAAGATGGTTTAAACCAAGACTAAGGTAAACCCAGGTTTAAAATATACCCATCACTTTCTTATGTCATATAACAAAAAGAGACGGGGCTATTCTAAAACCTCGGTTTTTCTTAGACCATCTTTTGTAATAAGGGGGTTTGTGTCTCTAAAACCTTAAGGTACGGTTAAAAATAAGAAGTAATTGTCCTCAGTATTGGGTAAAAGACAAAAGGCAGGAAAGAAGATGATAATTGATTATAAAGAAACTACTTTAATTAAATTTATAAGTATGGAACCACCTCTGAGGATCGGAAGGACACTTTGGAACCGAGCAACTAGAGTCAGTAGTTTTTAACGTAACGTTTCTTGAGTGCCTTGTTTTGGTTTATAAGAAATAAAAACATTTTGATTTTGATTTTGATTTTGATCGGTCCACCATAATTGACGGACGTATCGCGTAACAAACAAAAAAATATACCAATATACCGTGCAATTGTGTGGTTCCTTTCGAAGTTGGTTAAAAATCGTCCCAATACATACTTGATATTCTATCATAATAATCAATAACATGACACTTCGCATGACAGAACAAATAGCCTAGGCTGATTTCAAGTGCCCAAATTTTGAAAAACCCACCCATCAAAAAACAAACCTTAACACCACCTGCTTAACTTTAGATTATTCTCCTTTAGTTGCTATCGGCGTTGTTTCGTATAATACATTGGCCGCATAATCTTGAACTTGTGTTTTATCTGTACAGATAAGATATAATATGACATGACTTCTATTAAATAACTATTCGACTCGTAAATAAGTTATTATGATAATGTCACTCGTATGTTTTGAGATAAGTTGAGTGTTTCATCCAAATTTTCGCGATCTTATTTCCTAAAAGAGATTTACTGAGAAACTGAGTTTTAGTCTGGCCGCTGAGAGAATGACTTCCTGACAGGTGGCGAAGAATTTACTACACAGTTTATATTAATTATTTGTCCTATAAACAAATAATGTCATTCAAAACATTTTTTTATGCGAGGGCGACAATAATTAATAATACAACATGGTTTTTTTATTTCCACGTACAAATCAAAACCAACTGACATGTGTTAGAAACGCATTCTCTCAGTGGCCGAACCATACCTAGTAATTTTTACTTTTCCAAACCGATTACTCTGCTGAATAACACTGTTTAGTTTTGGTTTCTTAGGTTTACGCGAATGTTAGACATTGAAATAAAACTAGCACGAACAGTCTGCCTGTGACCATGATACCTGCAAAGATGTCGAAACGTCGAGACCTAAAATCTAAATATAAACCGCGAAAAAATCCGTAAAAAGTAGTTTTATTTCACTGTTTAGTTTATGATTATCTTTTTTAACCGACTTCAAAAAACGGAGGGGTGAATTTTGGTCGGAATTTGCAACTTATATTATTTACGAATATGTATGTGATACTGTTACTATGTTTTAGTTTATCAATATTTTAATTACCTCACTGAGTTTAATATAAGTCGTACTATATCAATGCTAATCAGTAGGTATTATAGTATAATCTCTTTATTGATAGTTTTATAGTTATCCAGCTTGGGCCGAGATATGAAAATAAGGTTTAGTTATGATATGATGTTTAGAGACCTTTTATATTTTAAGATCTAGCCGTTTTTTTTCCTGATACTCTTATACCCTTGGGAACTCTATAACCTTGAATCTATATTATTTGCAGACAGTACCATACTTATTTTTGTATTTAGCCATCTACTTAGGACTTAATATACCTACTAATCTATGTATATAAAAGTGAATTGCTGTTCGTTAGTCTTGCTTAAACTCGAGAACGGCTGGACCGATTTTGCTAATTTTGGTATTGAATTATTTGTGGAAGTCCAGAAGAGGTTTAAATATGAAAAGGTACGGAATTATATAAAAAAATATCATTTTTTTTAAGGTTATTTTAAACAAAAACTTAGGCTTTTATTTATCGACTGAGGCAGTATGAAGCCTGCCGGGTCAGCTAGTAGTCTATAAAATTACACTTAATGTAGAAAAAAACAAGCAAGCGTCAAAAAAAATCATCGTAAAATACCTAAAACAAAAATAGAATCATTTTCTTTGGGTTTAAGAATAACTCAGGAATGCATCTAGCAGGAAATAGCTGAAAAAATACATATTTCTTGGTCTTTTAAATAATGTATTTCTCTTTGCAAAAATTACATAAAACTTATGCAATTATTTGCCACGTGTTTGGCTGTCTTCCAATGTTTTTACACGATCTTGGCTGTGACCCTGCAAAAATAATGTATAGTAGAGTATTTACAGAAGGTTTGCTTCGAAAACTAGTATATTATTATATAAGTAGAGAGAGTAGAAAGATGCGTCTTGGGTTCGATTCCTATCCAGGACAACTTTTTGTGTGATGAGCATTATCATTTGTTCTGTGACTGGGTGTAATTTATCTGAAAAATGTAGGTATGCCTTTAGAAATATACAAGCATATTTATTAGTTGTCTGATTACCATAGTACAGGTTCTGCTTAATTTAGGATTAGATGGCCGTGTGTGAATTGTCTCAAGATATAATATTATGATTCTTGTACTATTTGTGGAGAGGCTCGTGGCTAAGTGTAAGCCGTACGGTTTGACCGATAATACAGGTTAAGCCGCGCTCGCCGGGGTTGGTCCGTGGATGGGTGACCATTTATAACATACCGAGACCCCTCCGTGTTTCGGAAAGCACGTTAAACAGTAGGTCCCGGCTGTCATACATAGATCTTTGGCAGTCGTTAAGTCAATTCTGACAACCAGTCTTACTATGGGATACTGTGTTTCCCAGTAAAATGGGTTGTGGAGGTCAGATAGGCAGTCGCTCCATGTAAAATACGGTATTCAGCTGAATCCGGTAAGACTGGTAGCCGACCCCAACATAGTTGGAAAAAAGGCTCGGGAGACTACTATGTTTGGCAAGTTATATTATAAATAGTTGCACTTCTGTATATTTATTATTGTTGTATCGCGGGGGCACGTCTTGACGTCGTATACGTCATACATACTAGTGCCAACAGTCTGTTTATCTTAGGACTATCTTCCGGAGTAAACATGAGATGCTGTACTTATTCTCTGTTTTATTTGGTATATAGAATAGTATTATAGGCAATGTATGTGTAGCAACTGATTTCTTATTTATTACCTGTGAACTAGTTCCTGTACATACCCTAAAAATAATTGGGATAATAATTTGATGTGTTAATCAAGGTTTTAAGATCTGCCTTTCAATTTTCCTTCAAATTTGTTTAGTAGTTTATGCGTAAATATGTAACAAATGTCTATGCATATTTCCTCAAAAGGTTTTATGTTTGTGATATACACGGTGCGGCTTAGAATATAGAGCAGTAACTACCAATCATTATAGTCTATTACACTTCTTGTACCAATTGCTGTTATTAAAACATAAACAAACTTAAAAATAAGTCGCTGTACGTTTTCCTATAAAATTTGAAGAGTTCCCTCGATTTCGCCAAGATTCCATCATCAGATCCCGACTTGGTGACTATGGGACCATTTGGGAAGACTATGGGACCATTTCCTTTCCAACAAAGAAAAAATATTTCAAATCGGTTGGAAAGCAAAGGAGTTACGCGCGAACAAACATAAAAAAAAAATACACAGACATCCGAATTGAGAACCTCCTCCTTTTTTTTAAATCGGTTAATAAAATTCATTTTAAGCTGCCTAGTACTGTTGCAAAAGTCAAAACGAAATATGAAGCTGTAGCGTAAAATAATCCTTATTTAAACTAATCGTTTTACTTAAAACTTGTGTTTGTTGACATGTTTCACATATAAATTGCAAACCCAGTATAATAGCCTCATTAACAATATTTCTAATAAGTACTAATATGTAACGTTTTAATATTTTAGAAGAGCATTTTTCCCAAAAGATTTTCTGCTCGTTGCTTTTTAGGGTTCCGTACCCAAAGGGTAAAACGGGACCCTATTACTAAGACTCCGCTGTCTGTCTGTCCGTCTGTCTGTCTCCAGGCTGTATCTCATAAACCGTGATAGCTAGAAAGCTGAAATTTTCACAAATGATGTATTTCCGTTGCCGCTATAACAACAAATACCAAAAACCATATAAAATGAATATTTAAGGGGGGCTCTCATACGACGGTGGTACGGAACCCTTCGTGTGCGAGTCCGACTCGCACTTGGCCAGTTTTTATAGTATAATGCTTCAGTTATCACTTCAAAACATCAACTTAATTGTTTTATTATACAAAACTCAACACAACACAATTTACTACAATTTATTTACAATGCATGTTTTTCTTGCACATTAAAATGTATACAATAATGTCTGAATGTCGTGTAACTACATACCTAATGTGTGAATAAAAATTGTACCTATACTTATATAATACATAAATATAGGTATGTCAATTGTTATGTTTATGTACGTTTTACATATGTAACAGCACATTTGTTTTAAATTTTGCAGTAACGGTAACGAATTAAATCTTTGGAAAATACAAATTGTTATTTTGCATAATAACGGTGTGAATAATGATTTTCTATAACTGTATTCGACGTAAAACTGCCTCGTTGGCCTAGTGGCGCTAGGCGCGACTGCTACGCTAGAGGTCTTGGGTTCGATTCCCAAGTCGACCAAGGTGTTATTGGGTTTTTCTATGAAATTCTCAGTAGCAGGTCGGAGTTTGGACTTGTGCCCGGTTAGTGGCAATAGGCTCGCCCCCTATTACATGGGACCTAAACATACCGGCGAACTGTGGGTGTACATTGGTACACCTCTGCCTAACCCTTCGGGGATACAGGCGTGATGGTATGTTATGCTATGTTATTCGACGTCAAAAAGAGGTTCTAATTACGACTTTGTGTTCTTTTCTCGATTCGAAATCTTATGATTTACCAAGTGAATGGTGGTAAAAGTACGAATCGCAAACCTTTTTCGGACATTTACCATTAAGAATTGGTAAATCTTAGGTTTTACTGGGAAATCTTAGGATTTACCATAGTTCGGGCTTTTACAATAACATATATACACTATAGTATAAGCTTGCAATCTAATTTCGACTATATTCTCTCCCCCACAGGTCACAATGTCGCGCGACAGATCATCAAGGAGGTTCTACAGGGCGGAGTCCACACCCGATCTGCTTTCTTACATGGACAAGGGCCAGGCAGCCAGTGATGAGAATCGATGGACCTTTGAAACTGCTTGGGAGGTCGCTAATAAAGGTACTGTGTAGATTTAATTAAAACCTTTATTAATAATTTAAATAAACACGGTTTATTTTTTAAATCAGATGATTGTTTTTAACAGCAAGATTTTTCGTTATTTAGTATATAGCTAAGAAATGACTTGACTATGTCAGCTTTGAAACAAAAAAGAACATTTCCAATTTGGCCTACCCGATAGTGAGCTATGATGCTACAGACAGATATAAACAACCTATTCATCTATGTATGGGTATATCTAAACTTATAATAAACAATAAAGAAAATACCTATTTTGTTCGGGACTTAAAAACTATAAAATCTATTAAGAGCGGGTTCCTCAAAAATTCAAATCATGCTTACAAAAAACACCTAGATTTCATAAATTTTGGCCCATATGTGAGCTATTTTAGTAGTCAGTGGCTCTTCCAACCTGAAACTATTAATACAATCTATATTTTACTATGTCAGCCCTGATTGTCTTACAACAGTGCAATGACCTCCCTTTTTCTTCATCCTAAACATTTTGAATAATAGTCAAACTTTGTCACTATTTCTATATGATAACACTAGCTGTACCCCGTCTTACACCAGCATAAGTTAAAAAAACACATTAAGAAAAGGGGTTTCCCGATGTTTTTATAGTTATATTGATATTCAGACTGGATACACTGGGAATCGAGTGCTAGACGAGTTTTTTTTTTTTTTTTTTTTTTTTTTTATGTTGGAATGCTTGAAGTTTTGTGAGATGAATAATGGATGAAATAATTAATTAGACTACTGTGTCTTTTTTTATAAATCTTGTTTGGATAATAAGTTTTAAAATGTAACTTTTTAAGCAAAAGTGTAAGTGGTATTATGTGCCGTTCTTTTTGTGATATAAATAAATAAATAAATAAATACAAATCCAACAAATCAAAGATCATAAAAATCCATCCATTCTTGAGTTATAAATTGTTTAACCCAACTTTTCTTCATACATAAATATAAACAAACATACAAATGATACTTCTTAAAATATTTAGTACATTTTCTTATTAAAACCCTGTACTTAAAATATTAAGTTTATTTTCTTAAAGCCTCCTGTAAGAATTACTAAGAGTTGGCGCCTGACAGTAACACGATCTTCTATTGTCTATGCTCGCTCACCGCTCAGTCCTTGTGAGGACTAGTAATACCAGTTGCCTTGTCTTTGGCTTTCTTAGCTATGTGTTAAGTAGGACATAACTTGCTATTGTTTGAATAAGCAAGCATGCGATAAGATTTAAGGAAGTTTACTTGTTTTTGCTTTTTAACTGGCTGAAAGGAGGAATTTCTCAATTCGACTGTTTTTTTTTTATGTTTGCTGGGCGATATCGACGGCAATTGTAGATTTTATTAGTTCTCTCTTCTCTACTAACTACATATATATTTGTAAGCCATTTATGAATCTCATTTATGTTTTTTTTATTTGACTTTCCCAATGTCTCTTGGCTCTTGCAATGGAGACAATTCAAAAAAACACTTTTCTAGCCTGGGGTAGTTCCGAGTTTAGAATATACAAAACCTCAATGAGCGTGCAAAAAATAATATAATGAGTATAACACATACTTGAAAACTATAACCCTCTTTCTGAGCTAATTAGAAATAATTACGTAATACCCAGTCTGAAACAAATATTTGTATTTTGCTAAAACGCTAATATTTGCTAAAATGCATTTTGCATAAGGGGGCAAAATAATAATAATAAATGCGGACAACATCACATACATTGCTCTGAACCCAAAGCAAGTAGCTAAAGCCCTTGTGTTATGGAATTCAGAAACAACGAAGGTACCACAAACACCCAGACCCGAGGCAATGTAGAAAAGTTTGTTTCTACATTGACTCGTCCGGGGATCGAACCCGGGACCTCAGAGCTAGCTACACCTTGAAACCGGTGCGTACGCCACTCGACCACGGAGGACGTCAATAAAAACCCTTACATATATAATTCTAATCATAAACCTTATTTCGTTACAGTGGGAGGAATATACACTGTAATCAGATCGAAGGCCTATGTATCCACCGAAGAAATGGGAGACAACTACTGCTTGCTGGGTAAGACCTTATATACTTCTTAAACATTATTTTATTTATTTATTCCTTTAATTCAGGCAACTAGGGCCCATAGATAATACAATACTTATATAACCATTATAGATGAGAGACTTAATGGTCCACATTTAGCATCGATCGTAATGGTTAACTTAGTTGAAGATACTGGTTGAATCGATGACCTTTTCAGTAACTTATTTGTGTACACATTTACAGACAGTTTTAAAACAGCCTGTGTCTGAACTGTACAGGGTGTTACCGAAAAGGTATATCTATCCAAAAGGGTTGAAGAGTACATCTGGTATAGAGTCAGTTTACAAAATTTCAGCTCAAAATGAGTATAAAAAATTATATCCATTTATTTATATATATACATATATAACCACAAATCTGAAGCGATATTTCTTAACTATACATAATATTCACATGGCATATTATATAAAACGTCATGGAATCTTCCGGCAGTTATTTTATCTGATTTTGCAATATTATATTAATTTAGTCCATTCTGACAACTAGCTGTCCTACTATGGGATTGTAGGACTGGTTGTCAGAGAGATGGGTTATCCAGTAACATGTGTTGTGGAGGTCAGATAGACAGTCGCTCTGTAACATACGGTATTCAGCTGAATCCGGTGAGACTGGAAGCCGACCCCAACATAGTCCAGGAAAAAGGCTGGGCAGATGAGATTCGTAAGATATATTAATGTAGTTGTTATCAGTGTTGTTATGGATATCCATATCCGTAACCGAAACTATCGGATATCCGAAATAAAAAAATATCCGTAACCGTAACCGAATCCGAAATAAAAGTTTCGGATAGTTTCGGATAGGGCGGAGTCTAACTAAATACTACACTCGTACGAATTAACTGTGCACTCCGCTGGAATGCGACACCTCTCCCGTTACCTAATGACGTCACAGCGCGAGGTGCACACTTGCAAAGCTATTCGTACTTAAGTTCCTTAAAAAATTAATGTCCGTAACCGAAACTATCGGATAATCCGAAATAATTTAATATCCATAACCGTAACCGAAACCGATATTATATTTTACCAATATCCATATCCATATCCGGATCCGAAATTATATATCCATAACATCCCTGGTTGTTATCTACAGGTCCCTACAAAGAGCAGTGTGCCCGTACAGAGGTAGAGGAGGCGGACTTCCCTCCGAACTCCCCTTTAACTACTGCTGTCAACGCTATGAGGGCTCAGGGTTACAAGGTATGTTGTATACTATGTTTTATTTATACTATTATGTTTTAAAATATATAACTTTTTTCAATCTTTATGCAGTAAAAACCTGTGTTCTTCCAATTTGGCCAATACTTTTTTTTTTGTTATAACTTTATTAATAGTTAGTCTATGAATATTATACACGCTTCTATAAGGAACAAGAACAGGGTTTTTGTAACACAAAGTATTTATTTAACACAGTTTGGTTAGTTACACTATCTTTAGCTCAAGAACGGGTAGACCGATTTTTATTATATTTGATTTGTTTTTCGAACCGCTAGTATTTCAAGGACCTAATAATAATACCAACCAGTTTATCCTGAAATATGGATGAAACTGTCTTTAAAGAGACGCCGTAGTTTAAAATTAGGGTATTTTTCTAAGATGTTGACAATAATTTTAGAGACGTTCATGTTTTAAACCTGCATTTATTCCACAGCTACACACCGGAACCTGGCTAGTAGACGGCAACCCTCAAATAATCCTGTTCGACATCGGTTCCGGAGCCTGGCAGCTGGACAGCTACAAGCAAGAGCTATGGAGCACGTGCTCAATTGGCATCCCGCATCTAGACGTGGAAGCCAACGATGCCGTCATACTAGGCTTCATGGTGGCGCAGCTCATCGCTGAGGTAAGCTACTTAAGTTTAAGTGGCCGTTAAGTAGCTCTCCCAGTCAGTTTGTAGTGTAATGCGACGGCTATGTTGCGTGCATAAAGACCGCTTGAATTAGTTCGTCTGCTTCGAGCGCTCGACAAAACATGTGACGCGTAAGAGCGGGCGACAGCTCGCGAAGTCGGTGAACGTTGATCTTTAACAATTTGTGACAGTAGTTCGTGTATGTACCGTGTTCGGCCTTAGATGTAGTATAATAGCAACTGTTTAAACGTAACATAATTCAAATAAAAAAACTGTCTGCACTCTAAGTCACTGCCCCTTTTCTAGTGATTTTGGTATGGAGCTTAAAAATGGTGCCTGGAATTATTTGTAAAAGAAATCTAATAGGCCAACCCAACATGCAAGTTTTATGTAGGTATTATAATTTTAACTAACATTATATTTTTTTTAGTTCCGCAAAGCAGCGGAGAGCTACAGCGACACACCTCCCCGCGTCGTCGCGCACTTCCACGAATGGCAGGCCGGTATCGGGCTTATTTTGTTAAGGTAAATATTTTGTTAAGGTAAATAACATTATTATTTATTTTTAAGCGATTTGAAAAGGAGGAGGGTGCAATTCTTCTGTATTTTTTGTTACGCGACATCTTTAACATTTGTCAACCGAATTTAATCCGTCTAGGTGATACGAGTATGCTTTCGTTCGAGGTGGTTTTGTATAAATTTTATCAAACTGATTTAGTTTTAATAAATCAAAATAACTGATAAAAATAATAAACTGACATATTTGTATTGTGTATTGCTAAAAATATAATGTGTAAACTTTTTAAATATTTGTACACTCATAAGAGTGAAATATATGTCGTAGTGGCCTAGCGGTTCAATGAACGGATTTGTATGCACAAGGTTGCAGGTTCGAACCCAGGCAAGTACCAACGTGGCTTTCTCAAAGTTATATGTACTTTCTTAATTATTCTAAGACACTACTGACAAACGGTGAAGGAAAACATCGTGAGGAAACCTGGATTCCAAAATTTGGTATCTGAAATCGCCAATCCGCAGAGAGCAAGCGTGGTGATCAATGCTCGTGCCTTCTCTATATGGGAAGAGGCCTGTGCCCAGCAGTGGGACGTTTATAGGCTGGATTTATATATTATAAGAGTAAAATCTAATTATTACTAGTTATTTTATCTCTTTGTTGTCTCAAAATAAAATCATATTTTAAGAAATTAATATCAGCGTTGTTAAGGATGGACTACCCATATTAACTTTTAGCTTTGATGCGCTTCGCCCTACTGTAGTATTTACCCCATAAATTAACTAGAAATTTATAACCACACTATTTTCTAGAACTCGTCACATAGATGTCGCTACTGTCTTCACAACTCACGCCACATTACTGGGGCGGTACCTGTGCGCGGGCAAAACTGATTTCTACAATAATTTGGATAAGGTATGTATTTATTTTTTATATTTATATATATTTATACACTTTTATTCTTTATATTATTATTAATTTGACGACCTTTGTGGTCGAGTGGCGTACGCACCGGTTTCAAGGTGTCGCTAGCTCTGAGGTCCCGGGTTCGATCCCCGGACGGGTCAATGCAGAAACCAAAACATTTTCTAAATTGCCTCGGGTCTGGGTTTTTGTGGTACCTTCGTTGCTTCTGAATTCCATAACACAAGTACTTTAGCTACTTACTTTGTTTGTTTGTTGTCCGCATTTATTTATTTATTTAACTATTATATATTCCAGTTCTCAGTGGACGAGGAAGCCGGCAAGCGTCAGATCTACCACCGCTACTGCATGGAGCGAGCCGCCGCGCACATGACGCATATATTTACCACAGTTTCTGATATCACAGGTATTTACCATTCAATATTATGATATAACTAGCTGTGCCCCGCGGTTTCACCCGCGTGAATGACAACCCATGCACTATTTTTAGAAATTATAGCCTATGTGTTATTCCGATGTTTAAGCTACACTATTGTAAAGTTTCATTAAAATCCATTGAGTAGTTTTTGCGTGAAAGAGTAACAAACATCCATACATCCAAACAAAATTTCGCATTTATAATATTAGTGAGGATATACAGGGTGTTACCGAAAGGGTATATCTATCTAAAAGGCGTGAAGAGTACATCTGGTATAGAGTCGGATTTTAAAACTCTTTTTAAATCGACGATAACTTTCAATTTATCTATAATATGTATGTATTTAGAAATATATAAGTATGTTTATCAGTTGTTTGGTTACCATAACACAAGCTCTGCTTAGCTTGGGATCAGATAACCGTGTGTGAGTTGTCCCGGAATATTATTATATTATTATTATTAATATACCGATTTCAACATAAATTATAACTAAGAACTAATTGTCTCTACCATGTCAGCTTTCAAACAAAATATACGCATCATAATCGGTTCATTCGTTTAGGAGCTACGATTCGACATATAAACACCCCAAACTTATCACACCTCAATGTTCAATTAAATATGAAAAATAAAGAGAAAACAAATTGAAACCAGGCACGACTCGAACACACAGCCTCGCTTTTTGCGTCGTAGATTGAAAATATACCATGATTATTCTTTAAAAAATTATACCAAGATATTCTTTAAAATATTTATAACATACATACATAAAATCACGCCTCTTTCCCTTGTAGGGGTAAGCAGAGACCACTTCTTTCCACTTGCTACGATCCTTACACACTTGTTTCGTTTCGTCCATTTTCATTATTTTCCATTTTTATTCTCGACGACCTCCGTGGTCGAGTGGCTTACGCACCGGTTTTCAAGGTGTCGCTAGCTCTGAGGTCCCGGGTTCGATCCCCGGACGGGTCAATGTAGAAACTCACTTTTCTACATTGCCTCGGGTCTGGGTGTTTGTGGTACCTTCGTTGTTTCTGAATTCCATAACACAAGTGCTAAATAGCTACTTACTTTGGGTTCAGAATAATGTATGTGATGTTGTCCGCATTTATTTATTTATTTATTATTTCCTTCATACATGTATAAGGCGAGTGTAAATGAAAAAAAGGCCAGGTCAAGAATACCCTAAATCGAAGAGCATATATTAAAAGATTTATACGATGATTTTTCTTGTTTTAATTCTTTTGTTTTTCTTTTTTTTTTCTTGTTTTCTCAGGATACGAAGCCGAACATCTACTTAAACGTAAGGCGGACATTATAACCCCGAACGGATTGAACGTGAAGAAGTTCTCAGCACTACACGAGTTCCAGAACCTGCACGCGCTCGCCAAAGACAAGATCAATGAGTTCGCTAGGGGACACTTTTATGGGTGAGGGAATATGCACCTTATTTTTAAAGAAATAGAGTACAATTTTGTATATTAAATATTAGTAATGTGTTATGGTAAATTCCTGACCTTATGTATAGGGAGTTAGAGCTCAATTTTCTACGCGGATTTGGTAAGGCAACATCAGTTAGCTAGGTGATCTTTGTGAGGAAGGTTTTGGAGAAGTTAACCTTATTGCTGTAGGGATAGAGTTCAATATCATAGTTCTCGAAGCTGCACGAGTTCCAGAACTTGCACGCGCTCGCCAAAGACAAGATCAATAAGTTCGCTAGGGGACACTTTTATGGGTAAGGGAATATGCACCTTATTTTTAAAGAAACAGAGTACAATTATGTGTATTAAAAATTAGTAATGTGTTATGGTAAATTCGACCTTATGTATAGGGAGTTAGAGCTCAATTTTCTACAGGGATTAGGTAAGTCAACATGAGCTAGGTAGGTGACTTTTTGTGAGGAAGGTTTTGGAGAAGTTAACCTTAATGCTGTAGGGATAGAGTTCAATATCATAGTTCTAAGCGCTGCACGAGTTCCAAACTTGCACGTGGACGCCAAGGACAAAATCAACGAGTTTGCTATGGGACACTTTTGTGGGTGAGCGAATATACACCTTATTTTTAAAGAAATAAAAAATAAATGTGTTATGGATAATTCGACCTTATATGTAGGGTGGTAGAACTCAATTTTCTACAACGAATAGTCGAAATTTATGAGTAAGATTTTGGTAAAGTTAACCTTATTTTTAATAGAGTAGGGTTTATTTTTTTAAAGTTGTATAGGGCAAGATGTAATGCGTTTTCCAGGCGAAAGTTTATCGGCAACATTTTATCAACTTTATATCTAACATTGTTCTTATAGATATCTTTGTCCACAGGCATTTCAACTTCGATCTGGACAACACCCTGTATTTCTTCATCGCCGGCCGCTACGAGTTCGGCAATAAAGGCGCCGATATTTTCATTGAGGCGCTCGCGAGATTGAACCATTATTTGAAGGTAAATAAACATTTAAGTTATGTATAATAAGAGTAAGATGTAAGTAAGATATACCTAATTTAAGTATTAATTTTAGAGTAACTATATATATAAGTTAGTTATGAAACGATTGTAAGAATAAAAAATATAAATAAATAGAAAAGAACAGTTATTATATGAATTCAGGTCAAATCAAATAGACACGTCAATTTCCGTAAAATGCGCAGCTTAAATATGATCTTTTTATTGTTATTGGACTTATTTCTCAGTAAAAAAAACTAGTAGAATGTGAAATGTTTGTAAAGATTCTTTATTCTTTCGTGGCCGTAAAATAACACAATTTATCTCTCGTTTAGAATCCTACGAAAGTTTATAAATTTCCTAGAAAATTTATAAATTGGCGGTTCTTGTTATTTTCCAGTGACATATATATACATATTTCCTTTTTTAGTTTTAAATCAAAGATCTCCCTACGTTTGTCTTAAAATTTCGCTATCATATTTTTGCTCGTGACTGTACAAGTGAGGTTTTTTATTCAAGTAACAAATTAAATTATTAAAATATCATAATTTCCTCTCTTCCAGTCATCAGGCTCCGACATGACAGTGGTAGCATTTATGATATTCCCGGCGAAGACCAACAACTTCAATGTTGAGAGCTTGCGCGGCCATGCCGTGACGAAGGCGTTGAGGGACACCATCAATGATATACAGCAGAAGATCGGGAGGAGAATGTATGATATCTGTTTGAGGTGAGTTTTGTATTTCAGATTAATTATAATTATTTAGTAAAATTATGTTAATATTATTAGAATATACATATTTACAAGAAAAAAACTAATAAACAAGTTTTGATTTATATTTATATACATATTAAAGTTGTTAATGTCTATGGCACTGTAGCTGCTAAACGAATGGACTGATTATGATGCGGTTTGTTTGTTTGAAAGCTGGCGTATTAGAGATGGTTCTTAGCTATAATTTGTGAACACCTGATCAGCATTTTACAAGCAATTTGTGGGAGGTTTCTTAAATTTTTTATCATTTGTTAGTACAGGGCTTGGTTCAGATTAAGTAAACCATTTATTATTTGTATCATCTCAAATCATCTGTAATTACAATGTACTAAGAAATAAATGATTTTTTATACGATTGAAGCTCTAGCGTATTAGATATAAATTAACTAATTAATTAATAGCTGAAACTTTGTAAACTGACTCTATACCAGATGCACTCTTCACCCCTTTTGGATAGATATACCCTTTTACTAACACCCTGCATATATAAATGTTATTTATTTATATGATATTGTTACCAGCGGCCATCTCCCAGACGCATCAGATCTCCTGCTTAAGGACGACACGGTTCGTCTAAAGAGGTGTATATACAGTCTCCAGAGAGATGGCTTACCGCCTATCACTACACATAACGTGGTAAGTACATTATAGTCATCATTTATATGCCAAATATAATTAACAAGTTTTGGGAAAAGCAATGTAATGTAATGCCTAGTTATAAGGTTTAGTTTACAGTACAGCAACATCGTTTTTTGTAAATTAAAAATAGTGTTGAATGAACTTTATTTGCATGGATGGTTTTTTGAAAAAACATCATATCATACAAATATATTCTGTGTATTAATAATATAATAAGAACTTTTTAGCTACCTTAATTTGATAGCACAACAATGATTATTCGCATCTGTCTGGTAGTTTAAATGATACGTTCTTTGAAACTAATTGTATCTGAATGATACTTTTTTACAGTATGTAACAAAGATAAATTGTTAAATAAACTCTTTATACTTATTATTATAATGGTTTAATGTTAATTTAATACATTATCACTTATTTGCTGATCTTGAAAAATATTAATTAATAGTTTATCTCAGCAAAAAATTTCTTTAAAAATGTTTATTGTGTATCTAGGTGGACGACTGGAGCGATCCCGTACTGAACAGTATCAGAAGATGCCAACTCTTCAACACGGTTAATGACAAAGTTAAGGTATGGTTATTATAATATTTTTCTTAAACATATTTAACTTAAAACATTTACAATAATATAAAAACTAAGTCTACACAAGAAATAAGAAAAATTATAAACTAAATAAAACTAAGAACTAAAATAAGGCATCAAAAAATTCATCCACATCGCTGTCGACTGGGAGTGTGCCCAAAAGGCTGGCAGCATTGCCACGTTGTATGGCAATGCTTATTCGCTGACCTAGGTAGAAGCCAGCCTTTGGGTCACGCGAAGTGAATTCTTAAAGATATATGTATAGAGATGATAGGTAATGGTGTGCAGTAGGATTAATTCGTATTAGATTTACTATAGTTAAAGATTTTTAGTTGTTTACAACCTTTTATTAAATTACTATGTATGAAACGTATAATTTATTAAATAATTATAAATTATTACACATAATTGTGAAAATGAATCGACTTCAATGAAATCTATATGGGACCACCTCTTAACTGATACCCTATTGATGACAAAAATATTTTTTGAAATCGTTCCTCAATTTTCTTAGACACGTAAAAAACATACAGATGATTTGAGAAACTCCTCCTTTTGAAGTCGGTTGAAACTAAAATTTGAGTATTTAAGGAATAAATGATATAGTAATGATTTTAGAACACAGTTAATAGTTATAAAAATATATGATTTTTATAACTATTAACTGTGTTTCCTAGGTAGTATTCCACCCAGTTTTTTCATTATAGATTTTTTCCTGTGTTCCCTAGGTTATATTCCACCCAGAATTCCTAACATCCACCAACCCGCTATTCGGGTTGGACTACGAGGAGTTCGTCCGCGGCTGCCATCTTGGAGTGTTCCCATCGTACTACGAGCCTTGGGGCTACACTCCCGCCGAGTGTACCGTCATGGGCATACCTAGTATTACTACTAACTTGTCTGGTGAGTTTAGTAAAATGGTCTTAAATAAAATAAAGGAAATATCATGAAAATCGGCCCAGTAATTCTCGAGTTAAAAGCGTTGCAACGAACCCGACATTGTTTTATATAAAAACTAGCAGTACCCGGCATGCGTTACAATGCAATTTTTTCTACCTAGCACCTGCTTACTACCTACCTACTACCACTTAGGGGTATGAAAAATAGATAGTAGCCGATTCTCAGACCTACTGAATATGCATATAAGATTTCATAAAAATCGGTCAAGCCGTTTCGGAGGAGTATGGTAACTAACACTGTGACACGAGAATTTTATATATAAGAAGATGATGTGACTATCATGACTGCTGTGACTATTTGTACTTTATCACTTGTCTTTTTAATGACTGTTGTGAACTTTCATGACTTCTGTGTTTTGCGGTATTATTTGTTTTCATCTTACCATGAACCTTGGGGCTATACCTTGGCAGATGATCATACTTAAAAAACAAAGTTATATTTCAAACTAACTTTTGTACGGAGTTATATTAAGTTATATCTTAGCAATAGATATTATTGAACACATTGTTATGTTTTACATATTTCTGGTACTTTATATAGTTTTTATTTCTTAGGTTTCGGCTGCTTCATGCAGGACCACATCGCGGACCCGTTGTCGTACGGTATCTACGTCGTCGACCGCCGCTACATATCGCTCGAAGGCTCTGTACAGCAACTAGCGCAGTACATGTATGATTTTACTAAGTGAGTAGTTTAAAAACTTGTATATTTATTTGTAATATTTGGGGTATGTTAGTTGTATAGTTCCATCATCCACTTTTTTATTATTAAGAAATAATACAAAGATGCAGACGATTTTGAATGCACAACCTGATTTTTTTTTGAAGAAGGCTTAATGGAGCCCCCATTAAGCCATTTCACTTATATATCTCGTCTGTGCGTAGCGTTTTACCAAGCTATGTTGAGGTCGGCTTCCAGTCTCACCGGATTCAGCTGAATACCGTATGTTACAGAGCGACTGTCTATCTGACTTCCACCTGGTAACACAGTATTCCATAGGAAGACTGGTTGTCACAATTATAATGACTAACAATACTATAACATCTAAATATGGGCAGGCGTTTAGAAGTTGTGATAATACATACATTCATGTACTCGGCACATAGCAGTTATGTAAAAATGCGGACAACATCACATACATTGCTCTAAACCCAAAGTAAGTAGCTAAAGCACTTGTGTTATGGAAATATGCTTATAATGATTATTGTTTTGTTTAGGTTGACCCGCCGACAGCGTATTATCCAGAGAAACAGGACGGAACGACTTTCCGACCTGCTCGACTGGAGAAATTTAGGCATTGTAAGTATAGAAAACGTTTTATAAAAAAATATTTTATAAACATGACTTTTTAAATTAGCCAGGTACAAGGTAACCCAAACACTATTAGATTGCAGATATGTTTTTGGTATCAATAATGGATAAGAAAAATTGTGTATCAATTACTAAATTAACTTGTTTTGAGCTGAAGTTTTGTAAACTGACTCTATACCAGATGTACTCTTCACCCCTTTTGTATAGATATACCCTTTCGGTAACACCATGTATAGAGAAGTAAATAATAATATTATATTTGTAGTATTACCGCCAAGCCCGCGCCGAAGCCTTGAAGATCGTGTACCCTGACTACGTAGACCACATGGACCAGGAGCTCGGCAAGAGGTTCAACTACCCGCGCCCCATATCTGAACCGCCAAGCCCTACGCATTCTAGTGAGTATAAAATAGAATAATTTATAGTATTAACTACAAAAGGATCACTTCGCGAAGAGCAATAAAAGCGACTTTAGCTGCGAAGAAACAAAGCGCAATTCAGCTTGCATAAAAAACATACAGGGTGTTAAGAAAACCCTGTCCGATCCGTAAAGGTGGTGTTAGGTATCGATATCTATCTGATTCCGTTAATGTAGAAAAAGTGGAAAAAATAAATAATAAACTAAAAAAAAAGGTGAGAGAGAGAGTCGGCGTCGTCAGAGGAGCTGCCAGATGCTTAAACAAAATGCCGCCAATAATACCGACGAAAACAGTGTCGTAATTTTTGTTTTAATCTCAAATTTAGGGAATTTCTCGGCAAAAACTGGTTATTTCAAAATTATTATTGTTACTACTATTATAAATATTCCAGATTTAATATTTTATTTGGGAATGTTATGGTTAAACCTATATCACCCTTTCGGGTCGGACAGGGTTTTCTTAACATCTTGTACAAGGAGATTCCGTTACCGGTGTACTGTGATGACAGTCACCTTGTATAATATACAACATAAGTGATAAAAAACGGATTTACTACATAGATTACAATTTAAGATTATATGATAGATATTATATGTCTCTTTAAATAGGTGCTATTTTATACCTTTTAAACTATAGTGCGTCGCGAACGAACGAGCGAAACAGAAAAAAAAGACGAAGAAATCCAAACAAGCGTCGAGATACAAAATAAAAACCTTATTAACCTTCAAAAATCGTTAGAAATACTAGACTTAACTGACGACGGAAACGATCAAGGTCTAGAAGTAAGCTTCGAAAAGCCGAACTTTGCCGAAGAGCACGAGAATTACCGAACACCGAATGAGAACTTTTTGGAGCCGTTGAACGAAGCGGTTGCTGAGCAAATTGATCAGCTGATCTCGAAGTTGCAAGATTGTGCCGATAATAATTAGGTTAGGATGGGCTGCCATTGGATTTTGGAGTCTATTTGTGTGTGGTTTAGGTAGATTTTGCACTGGATTTTGTAGGTTAAATTGTTTGGTACTGATTTTCGTTAGTTTTGGTTCAAACAATTAAAATTTGTATATATTATATTGGTTTGTGGAATTGTGACTAAATACGTCCAAAATACTGGATTTTTTTCACAAAATCTATCGAAAGACATTAATTTCAATATGAAAACATAAAAATCTAATTCACATACTCAGAATTCAATTAGTTTTTTTTTATACACATTTTATAGTGCTTTAAATCCAACGACCTCTGTCAATATCTAAACCTAACCTTTGAAATAAGAACTACATTCAAAAACAGTTCCTATTCCAAAGCTATACCGTCTAAAATACTATGAACGGTGTTGACAGATGGCGCGTTGGTTGCCAGCCTAAAAATTACCACCAATCCGGGGAAAATGGAAACCATGGCAGCCCTGAACCTTGGTTTATCTCGTTCAGGCTTTTGGTCGTGCTTTGCCGGATTTTTAGAAAGGTTTTTTGTAACGAAAATAGTTATTTTGTGGTAGATTTTTGTCTGTAATATGGCAATACACACGAGTGACACACTGAAATTTGAGTGGTTTGCACGGCAACACTGGTTTTAGCACCTTAACTTTTATAGATGGTGCTTGGTTACAAAGTAAAGAATAGTTTTGTACGAAGAAATACAAAGGAAATGTCTGTTTGTGTAAAAGATCAGACAATGAATTTATTGACAGGAAAATACATAATATTTAGCCTAAAATCTGAAACAAATTGAAAGTCCAAAAAATAGGACTATGAAAAGCGTTGGCTGCAATTGATTTGTATTTTTGCTGAAAATAACGTTAAAGAAAATAAAAAAAACTACATCCTCCCTAGAAATATCTTTAATGCCCATTTAAGTGAATTTGTGTCATGTTATCCACACTTATTATGTCTTAAACCTAAATATACATGAACTCAAACAACAATGCTCTGTTATATGCAGCAGTGTTATACAAAAATGAATCTTACACCATTAAAATAAGGTACTATCAACAACTTTCTCTAACATATACTAATATATATTTATTTTCTAGGAGGTACAACCCCGGCCGCGTCAGTCCACGGTTCTGATGACGAGGATGAAGTAGATGAGGAGAAGGAACTAGCAGAACTAAGGATTAACGATAAATAAGTATGATAACATATGCAAGGCGTCACCGAAAGGGTATATCTATCCAAAAGGGGTGAAGAGTACATCTGGTATAGAGTCAGATTACAAAGTTTCAGCTCAAAATTAGTTAATTTAATCTTTGATATCCAATATTTTGATACAAAAAAATCAGAATAAATTTGTCACCGCACTGCAACTGTCAATATCTTATTACGTCACTTCTATATGTTAACGATAAATCGCTTCAGTGGACCGTCAGTTTATTTGGTCATAATTTTTATGTTTGATACGAAAAAAATAACTTAAATTGAGCTGAAATTTTGTAAACTGAGTCTATACCAGATGTGCTCTTCACCCCTTTTGGATAGGTATACCCTTTCGGTAACACCTTGTGCTTGGCGTAAAGACCTTTTACCGATCAAAGAGGTTTTATCTGATAGATCTTTTATACTATGTATTATAGTATATAAGGCAGGAATCAGTATGTGTACGAATATAGACGAGAAGTACACATATATGTAAAAAAAGCAATATAAAATATATAAGGACAACTCACACACGGCCATCTGATATTCTGATCCCAAACTGATAACTGATAAACAAACTGAAGCTATTTTGATATTGGTCTGATAATAAATTTAACTAATACTGCAGAATCCCTAAAAATTGGATTTTACTTAACAAGAATATAACTAGTTCTCACATTTCTCGTCTATATTCAAATAAAGTTATTAGTATGTATGTAATACTATTGTAATGGATCTACTATGTAGAACAATAATTGGTCTACGACATAGATCATGCAATTATAACAGCAATAATAATTGTTTAGGCAGTATGTTATGCCCTGGTTTTAAAAACTCATCAACATAAAAAAATACAATTTTCTTCCTAATATGACTCAAGTCGTAGTGATTGGTTGTTAGTCATTTGGTCAATGACATTAGTTGACAAAAAAAAATAACAACACATTAATTTGAGTCTAAAAATCGAGGATACAGCAAATTTGTTCATTACGAATATGGTCTAAAAATCACCAAAGACCATAAAAATAATTTTGTTTTATATAAAAGAATCTATATCTTCCAATTATTAGTCTTTTATATGTCTTCGCTAACAGCTTACCTTATAGAGACGACAGTCAGGGCCTCGATTCAGCTATTTTAAATGCATGTCAGTTGTCGTTCAGTGTGTTTGTCATTGTGCCTAATTTTCGTAATCAGATTAGCCTACAATAAAATCTCATTGAACTCTGTAAGAGAATGATCGTAATGATCAATAAATGATTATTAGCAGAATAACGTAATGACAATTAGCAGAATGCCAACTATCGTAAAAATGACCAAATGAAGCAGGTTATTCGGTCAATTCAAGCAACTCTTAAATAGCTGAATCGAGGCCCTGAAATACTTACACGAAAGTTAAATAAATAGTATCTTAACAGACCACTTACCTTATATGATAAATATTTATTGCTCGAAGATTATGTCTCGAAAGACTTATTTATTCTTTTCCGCTAAAAAAAACTTCCGGTTTAAAAAACGAAAAAAAAGACAACTATTTGCATGGCAAATAATATAACGTAAAATATGTTTTACAGGTTAACTGAAAATAAAGAAAAAAACATGTTATTTACAATCGTTAAAAGTCTTCATTAATTATTTTTATAATACATTTTTATTGGTATGGGTTTATTATAAAAATCATTTATATTCGGTAAAGAAAACTTTTTACGAAAAATAAAATATTTATATTTACAAAAAATAAAACTATGATTTGCTATTTCGATTTTAATGTGTCTTATGAAATATGTTCACTATTGCAAAATATGAAAGCAAAGGGGATTTGGAAAAACATGAAATAAAGGTCAATGGGCACTTTAGTATGTAAACTATACCCACGCTGTACAGAAACAAAATAAAGTGAAATAGACAGATTAATGTCTCTAGTTTACGATAGTATGGGTTGCATTACTGTGGGTATAGTCTGAAGTTACGCAACAGAAGAGTGTCTGGAAGGATATGGGGAAGGCATTCGCCCAGCATTGTGACATTGTTCTTTGACCTTCTAATGTTTAATACCGCAACATGAAATTAAAAGTGGGGTATAACTTAAAAATTTAAATCTAGTTTGGTTTATGTACACAAGTTTTCACAAACCGGGTTAGATTATGCCCAATGATCTTTATATAGAAATCTCTTGTGTAGAAACTAAACAAATAGTACAATAAAAAAGGCATATAAAAAGCGAAAATATCAAGTTAACCTTACCTTACCAGCTAAAGTGGATAATTTCAAGATGGCACCATTTTATTCCCAATTCACCTTAATATCATAATTAAATGTTAAGTTCCTGTTATTTTAAGATAATTATAATTATGTATTTAATAATATAATCACTTGGCTAAGGTATTTTATATGTAATAGTATTTTAAATGAATTTACTACTAAGTTACATTTCTTGCCTCGACTTTTTTTTTAAATAACCTTTTTTTAAGTTCTTGAAATTATGTTTAAAATATTTTATTCATTTTTTAGGTTAAAAAGTTTTGTTTTAAGAATTAATCTTAAACTCTTCATAATATAATATTTTAAAATTAAACATTTGTTTCATGCAATAATTATAACAATAATGATTTTCATGTCATCATCTCCCGAGCCTTTTCCCAACTATATTGGGGTCGACTTCCAGTCTTACCGGATTCAGCTGAATACCGTATTTTTACATGGAGCGACTGCCTATCTGACCTCCACAACCCATTTTACTGGGTAACACACCCCATAGAAAGACTGGTTGTCAGAATTGACTTAACGACTGCCAAAGATCAACGTATGACAGTCGGGACCAACGGCTTAACGTGCTATCCGACGCACGGGGATGATGATGAGAAATGATTTTCAAGTATGTTATAAAAAAATAAGTACTTTTGAGTCAATAAAAAGACAGAAAAATAGAAATAAAAATGCATTTGTATAAACACTAAAACATTTACGAAAGTTATAAATATTTATTGAATTATATTTTTATGAAATTTAGCAAAAAATTTGCAGATTTTTATATAAATATTAATAATGAAAGTGTTGTACTAATTTATTTATTGTTATAACTGTGTCCCTGTTTGAAATAAGATTTATCACGGTATTGCCAACTACAAACATATTTTGTAATGTTGCCAGATATAAATTATATTTTTATATAACATTTTGCTAGCGTGGTGACTTTTAAGCAATATTACTAAAAATATAGTTTATTGAACACGCTTCTTAGTTTAATGGTTAATAGATTTATTTAGTATAGTCGTCTATTTTATGTATTTTTAACTTTTAAGATTATAGATTTTTATGTACCATATTTTTAAACATAAATTTCTGAGTTTTCATAGAGGTTATAAATGCAAAAGTAGTAAATGTGCTTTTGCGACTAAACCGCAGTACCGAATTTGATGAAATATGGTATGGGGTAAAATTGAATCCCAAAAAAAGACAAGCTATATAGCTCTTTCTACAATAACTTTTATTTAAACTTAAAAAGGCCAGTTAAGAAGTTTAATGTTTTAAAAATATGGTGTAAAAAAACAACGGCATAGATTTTATATTTGTATTTATAAGAAAGCATTACTATTCCCTATACTGCCATCTATCGAGTGTTTATTTAAAACGTAATGTCAGGTCGCCAAAATAATTAACAAATTAAAAGCCCACTGTTCTTAAGTGCAGCTTAATTTAAAAAGCGCTTAAATATAAACTTATTGGCTACTTAGAATTGAGTCGTTTTTGAGTATTTGTCTATTCGTCAACCAATCACATATTATAGATTTGTGAAGATTATCTTGATGAGGTTAGAGGGAGATGGAGCTATACCAGGTATTGCAGTCTCTTTCTCTAACACACAATTTTTTTTTTAGATTTGACAAGATATAAAGATTAACTTAATGAGGTTAGAGAGAGATGGAGCTATACTAACCATACTAGCATCTCTTTCTTTCATTTTCTTTTTATTTAATACAGCGTTTGACATTACGTTTATAAACATATTTAGTCTATATTAAGTCTGAAGCGAAACTTTCATTTCTTGTGCCATACGATCAGAATTTTGTTATTTAGTCATAATAAAAAATATATGATAAATGTTTTTGATATTTTATTTATTACCATCTTCTATTAGAGACTTCTACAATCTTGTTAAACTTGAGTGTTTCAATTGGTTGTTAATCTTTTGGTCAAATAATCACATAGGATGCTATGACCTTTATACCATATATTACAAATACAATACAAATACAAAAAAGTTTATTTTCTCTCTCACATAGAATTATACAAGGAATATAAATAGTAATATACATAATTCAAGGTGTACATTTGTGGATTATAATCTATGTGAGAGACTTGTTTCTGTACTAGGAGACCTGTATGACAGATTACCAGCCTCTCCAGACTCCGGAAGTGAGTAACGGTAAGCTGTACATCATTCCAGTTACGCAATACTTAAGTATTTAAATAGGTAAAGCTGGGTGAAGTGTGACTGAAGTGAGAATTAAGTATAAGATGTTGTGAGAATCAGTTGTGTGAATGTGTATATGAGGGTGTGCGTGGGGGGTGAGGGTGTGTGAGTAAATAATAATATTTATGCCATATAATTCCAGCCTATAAACGTCCCACTGCTGTACACAGGCCTCTTCCCATATAGAGAAGGCACGAGCATTGATCACCACGCTTGCTCAATTGCGGATTGGCGATTTCAGATCCCAATTTTAGAATCCAGGTTTCCTCACGATGTTTTCCTTCACCGTTTGTCAGAAGTGTCTTAGAATAATTAAGAAAGTACATATAACTTTGAAAAGTTACATTGGTTGCCCGGGTTCGAACCTGCAACCTCGTGCATACAAATCCGATCATTGAACCGTTACGCCACCACGTATTTATGCCATAAGAGATAAAAAAATTATATTGCCTATTTTTTCTACTTAAACAAACATCAATTTTATGCTAGTCTAAATAAAGTTTATTTCAGACTGACAAGTACAATTGAAAAAGTTTCAAGTTGCAGCGCAAACTAAACCTTATATTATGTAAGTTATAGTTGTTTTTCCTAAAACTATGTATGTTTATGTTTGGCATAGCGGAGACATACTAACCAAAGATCTATATAAAATAAAATTTCATAGATTTCGGTTTAAGCATTTTCTTTATTCATAGTTTGTATGTAACATTAACTCTTGGTAACAAATAATAATTGAACAGTTATAACTAAAACCATGAAGTTTAAACCACCGGAAATACGAACTCTTTAATATGGCCGAATTGCACTAACTACAGTCCGGCCGCTGAGAGAATGCGTTCCTGACAGGAGGTAACAGGAAGATATAACTTTAATGTGGCGAAGAATTTACTAAACACAAATTACTATCACTTATTTGTCTCATAAACGAACATTTTCATTCAATACTATTCGTTATGCCAGGTTACAATGAATAATATAACACGGTTTTTTATCCATCTGTCATGTGTCAGGAACGCCTTCTCTCAGCGGCCTCATTATAGCTACGTAAGCTCTAACAGATATTTGTAGATTTCATTCTTTAATATAAAGTGGTAATAAAAGGGTTTAAAAAATAAAATTTAGTAATTTAACTGTCTTTTATATAATAATCCAGCCTATAAACGTCCCACTGCTGGGCACAGGCCTCTTCTCATATAGAGAAGGCACGAGCATTGATCACCACGCTTGCTCTCTGCGGATTGGCGATTTCAGATCCCAATTTTGGAATCCAGGTTTCCTCACGATGTTTTCCTTCACCGTTTGTCAGAAGTGTCTTAGAATAATTAAGAAAGTACATATAACTTTGAAAAAGCCACATTGGTACTTGCCTGGGTTGAACCTGCAACCTTGTGCATACAAATCCGTTCATTGAACCGCTAGGCCACCACGACATCTTCGTCTTTTATATTTTTTTTTTATAAATTTTTGAAAATACGGATAAAATAATAATTATATTAGCGATTAACCATAGATCGTGCAATTCGGCCATTTTCTTCAATCCTGTAAATTTATCGTCCGTACATATTATCTACCATTATATTAATACTTAGTGATAAATTTATTAATTATATACTAGAAAAATAATTATAATAAAGATTGGCCGAATGTTAGAGGCCGAATAATATTCGGCTTATGCTGCTTCAAATATTCGGCAAACAAAACTATGATCCGGCCGCTGAGAAATGCGTTCTTGACAGGTGGTGGTCAAGAGGAAGATATATTTTTAAAGTGGCGAAGAATTTACTAAACATAAATTGCTATCACTTATTTGTTCTATAAACGAATAATATCAAACAAAACTATTCATTATGCCAGCTAGGTTACAAGTTTACAACGTATAATGTTACCTGTTCCTGACATGTGTCAGGAACGCATTCTCTCAGCGGCCGGACTATAGAAGTGTAATAATATTTTCTATACATATCGTAATTAAATTCGAGATTCAGGTAAAACAATATTAAAAAAACATACAAAGTTTAAGTAATAATAAAATCTTAATATATATAAATCTCGTGTTTGTCCTCAATGGACTCCTAAACCACTTAACCGATTATAATAAAATTCGCACACCATGTGCAGTTCGATCCAACTTGAGAGATAGGATAGTTTAAATCTCAAATTATAGTCGCAATTTTAAGAAATTGACGCGGACGAAGTCGCGGGAATCAGCTAGTTTATTATATTTTATACATTTATAAAACAATAAGATTGCGTGCCAAGAATTCGGCATAAAAATATTCTTTCGCCGAATATTAACACTAGGCCCATCTTTATTATCCAAAAAAGAAATTTATCTACTACATTATATACTACACATTTCAACTAGATCTGTATATAATAGTCTATATAATAAAATAAACATCTGAACATATTTTTAGAAACATACTTTAGGCTCTTGTCCCATTGCGGGCGGGAAAACGAGTAACTATCGACTATTTTATCGCTCAAGAAACGTACAACAAGATGTAGATCCTATGTAAATGAAGAAGATGCATACATAAATTTCGACCTCCGTGGTCGAGTGGCGTACGCACCGGTTTCAAGGTATCGCTAGCTCTGAGGTCCCGTGTTCGATCCCCGGACGGGTCAATGTAGAAACCAACTTTTCTACTTCAGGGTCTGGATGTTTGTGGTACCTTCATTGTTTCTGAATTCCATAACACAAGTGCTTTAGCTACTTACTTTGGGTTTACAGCAATGTATGTGATGTTGTCCGCATTTATTTTTTTCATCTATTTAGCTTCCATGTAAATGAAGGAGATGCATATATAAATAGTTACTCGCCAACTGTTCACACTGGCCGGAGAGAACTCTCTCAGCATTTTAATATACTCGCTGAGCGATACTTGCTACTCGTTACTCGCTTAATACGCGCAATGGGACAAGTGCCTTATGGTCAAGGATAAAATTTATGTGAGGTCATAAAAAAGCTACTATAATTTATTTTAAGAGTACCTGTATGGTCCTCCAGAATATTATTATTTTATAAGATTTTGGCAATTTTTTTACTGTACCTCTCATGAAAATACAGTTGTAAAATAACGTACTTCTTTTTTTAAGTCGGCTAAAATGGACTATTATACACAGACCTTAAATGGAACGCATTTAAACGGCAGAAAAGGGTAGTTACAACAGGAATTGGAAATACGACTTTTAGGAAATATACTAACTTTATGAAATATGTACTAACAAATACTTTATCTTTCAAAATATTTTACAAATATAACTAATACTTATATCTATAAACAGAATTACAGATAAAAAACCATTTATTTACATAAAAATCTTTTTGTCAAAGACTGAATTAAAAATAAAATATATTTATTTTACAAATTTTGTCTTTCTAGAAAATTTAGTTTAATTTAGATTCAGTTCTCACTTCTAATTAAAAAACTCAAAATGTAGTCTTAATTTTATAGATTCGTAACATGCATGAAAAATTAAAATATATTTGAATATTTATAAATAACTTCCTATATTTCCTAAATAGCTGATCAATATATTAAAATTTCATATCAGGATATAAAAATATAAAAATTAAATAATTTTGAGCTGAAATTTCGTAAACTGACTCTATACCAGATGTACTCTTCACCCCTTTTGGATGGATATACCCTTTTGTTAACATCATGTATAGTCACTATTATGCTCAAGAGTATGGCTCTTTGAAACAATATAAAAAAAACTTGCGCACAGGTTTATCTAAGCTAATTAACTAATCGCAGTATACCGTTTAGTCAATCTTTCAATTTACATACAAAAAGAACGCCTAGACTCGGAAAAAGCATTAATTTTTGTCTCACACTCAAATACTTGTCGCATGCGGGAATCGAACCCGCAGCACTTCACGCACAGTGGTTGGCGTGGTGACCTATACCACTCGGCTATTCGTGCAATTAGATTTTAATTTATTGATTAGCTAATTAGAAAACATTGTTTATTTATATTTAAATTAAACCAAAGTAAAATGACGATTATAAATTATTATTAGTATTTCAGATATTTAAAAGGTACATATAACGAAATTTTTCTTGTTCTCAGTTTATTTTTTTTATTTTCCAATCAAGAGCAAATCCAATTTAACTAGCTTTTCAATAAAAAATCAACTTCAAAATTTTCCGTTGAAATGTTAAAAATATCTACCTACCATATTCACCGCCATTTTTCTTTTAATACTTTACACCGAATAATTGTCAATTGATATGATACTTCAAAAAAATAAACCAGTGTTCAGATACATACGATTTTGTACCTTAACGCTTTTAAAATAAGATTCATTCGGAATCGCTTTTCTCTTTTTTCTTCCTTTTGCCTTTCGGATGCATTTTATAAACGTGTTTCTGAAGATCTTTTAGTTTTAAATACCTGTGAACAAAATGTTTTAATATTAATATACAAACATATTGAAAATGGTAGCATAATAAGTCGGTATAAATAATAAAATACAAAACGTAAAGCCGCACTCGCCGCGGTTGGTCCGTGGATGGGTGACCATCCATAAACATACCGAGACCCCTCCGTGCCTCGGAAAGCACGTTAAGCCGTAGGTCCCGCCCGACTGTCATACGTTGATCTTTGGCAGTCGTTAAGTCATTACAATTCTGACAACCACTCTTACTATGGGGTACTTTGTTACCCAGTAAAATGTATGATGGAGGTCAGATAGGCAGTCGCTTCATATAAGTCACTATTTAAAAATATAGGGTGTGAAAATAGCGTATGTTAAGAACGAAAAATCAAAAGTAACTTAATTTTAAATAGCTAATCAGTCTCATGCTTTCTCTGTCCCTCTCAGGTATATAGAAGCGACAGATATACATTTAAGAACATCTTAAATGTAAGAAGATATTATATAATCAAGTGTTGAAATCACACAACAAAGGGTATAGCTATTTGGCTAGCTAAAACTAGCGTCGTGGTTGCCTAGCGGTAATACAACCAGAATCAAACAAAAAAGGTTGTAAGATCAAATCCTGGCATAAAGTACTGTGACTTTTTCAATGTTATTAGTACTTTCTTAGTTGTTCAAAGACACTATTTACTAACGATGAAGAAAAACATCGTATGGGACTCTGTATGAGAATAATATGAACGTGTCCTAATTGTAAACGATTAGTTATTATCCGGCGGCTGAGAGAATGCGTTCTTGGCAGGTCGTGATCAACAGACATCAGACCACCTTGAGGTCGGGCATGCACGACCGGGAGGGCACCCCGTCACCCGATCAGCTGACAGGCCACGGAGGATACGGACGCTAGGTCCACGCGTCTGTCCTCGGAAGGAGCGAGAGGTGGGCACATTACACCCACCCTCTGGAAGGGGTCCAGTTTAGGACCGAAGCCTGCCGAAGCCGCGTAGAGATTGCGTAAGCGACCCCGTGGCTCTGACTAAGGCTAAGACGGGACCGGGGTGTTTTAAGTCGGTACAAGTGCGACATATCCCCACGCTGTGCCCTTAGCGTGGGTTGAAATCATTCCCAAAGTCGTGATCATCAGGAAGATGTGTAAACTGTACTATGGTGAAGTATTCACGACACGAAAATTACTATTACTGTCCTTTAAATAATTATATAAATTCTGTCCTATAAACGAATAATATATCATTACATCATTTTACAATGAATAACAGAACATTGTTACTTAATTCCCGTTACTAATCAAAACTAACTAACTGATATGTATCAGAACGCATTCTCTCAAAGGCAGGATTAGGTATATTATAAATAACATAATTCATAACGCTTCAGGTAAACTTAAGTATAAGACGTTGTTAAGCATAGAGACTTAGCGACAGAACACAATACAACTTGTATACAGATTAATAAGATGTTCTAGGTGAGAATCGAACCCACGACCTCCGGTTTAACAGTCAGGGTCACTAACCACTAGACTAACAGAGACCGCCTTTATAATAATAGTATCCTCGACAACTCACACACGTTATCTGATCCCAAACTAAGCAAAGCTTGTACTATGGTAACCAACCAGACCATTGATAAACATACTTATATATTTATTTTCTAAATACATATAGACATAAATTCCAGTCTTAATAATATATTATACTTACTTGCAAGAACACTTGAATTTGAATTCTTCAGGGTTGCCATAAGAACAAGTGGTCAAGCTCATCACAAAGAGATATGTCCTAGATGGGAATCAAACCCACGACTTCTGGTAGACTTAACAGGGTCACTAACCACTAGACCAACAGGCCACATACATCATAAATTACACTTACTTGCAAGAACACTGTTTGCATGGAAACTTGAAGTCTTCAGGGTTGCCATGCACCCTTATCTCATGTCGGTCCCTTATTGACTCGGTAGAGAAGTTGCGGCGACAGATAGAGCATTGGTGCGGTTTTGCGGTGCTGTGGGACTGTTGACAACGGAATGTATACTTTAATGGTAGGTGTTAAGGTTTAAATTAAGTTGGTGTATAGGAAATTGAGTAAGGTATGGAGAGTATTTGTCTTTAGGTATTTTACACTTTATGTATGTGGACTAAGACTCAATTTAGATTGGATTATGTATGTTAGGTAATTAAAACATTTAGGATAAACGATAAGGCTGAAATTGAATGTAATAAATACAATGTTTTGTAATAATAATAATACAATTTTAAAAGTCAAATAAATATCAATACTACAATATAACAATTATTTAAATTAAAATAATTAATTCAAGTGCATAGGGTATAATGAACTTTAAATCAATTAGTTAAGGTTTAATTTCGAGCTTATCCCTTCATTTACTAATTAACAGTGTACTTACCACTTTAAGATGTCTTTTTAAACTGGAGTTGGTTCCGAAGCTGGTGTTACATATATCACATACGTACGGACGTTCGTTGCGATGCGTTCGTTCATGTACCTGAAACGAAAATATAATAAATATTATAATAATAATAATAATATTCCGGGACAACTCACACACGGTTATCTGATCCCAAGCTAAGCAGAGCTTGTGTTATGGTAACCAGGTAACTGATAAACATACTTATATATTTCTAAATACTTACATATTATAGATAAATTACACCCAGACAACCAGAACAAATGATCGTGCTCATCACACAAACATTTGTCCTGGGTGGGAATCGAACCCACGACCTCCGGTATAGCAGTCAGGGTCACTAACCACTAGACCAACAGGCCCGTCAAATTTATAATTGATTGTAGTTAAATAAATTGTTTTGTACTAAATGTAACATCTTTATATATACTTATTTAATGTGTTTGTAACCCAACTTCGCTTAAACAACTGAGCCGATTTGGATGATTTTTCTTGCGTATACATTCAATATCAAAGAAAAAAAAATATTGCATAAATATTATAATTGCATAAGTTGATAAAAATGCTATGCAATAGCTATACCGCGGCAGTCCCCGAGTGCCACACGTTTTTTTTTTTTTTTTTAATACAATCAAATTTATAACAAAACAGAAATTTCATAAAAAAAAGAAAAATAATTATATCTCCGGAACCCTTGGGCAAAAATGTTTATAATTTTAGTAGGTTATAGTAAATGTTACATTACATTCCGAGCTACAGTCATACTGCGGGGGTTAGTTCGAGGTGGCACAAGATAGAGACACATGGAAGGAATTGGGGGAGGCCTTTGCCCAGCAGTGGGACAGTACAGGCTAAATAAAAAAAATAAAAATAAAAAATAGTAAATCGAATCCTTAACGGTGGACCACTATCTACGCCACACCCTGTATAATTGTTAATTTATTTTTGTAATAACTTTCTTCTTCAGAGGGGCTCGTGGCTAAGTGTATACCGTACGGCTTGACCTATAATACAGGTTAAGCCGCGCTCGCCGCGGTTGGTCCGTGGATGGGTGACCATTAATAACATACCGAGACCCCTCCGTGTTTCGGAAAGCACGTTGAACAGTAGGTCCCAGCTGTCATACCTAGATCTTTGGCAGTCGTTAAGTCAATTCTGACAAGCAGTTTTACTATGGGATACTGTGTTTCCCAGTAAAATGGGTTGTGGAGGTCAGATAGGCAGTCGCTACGGTAAAAACGGTAAAAATACGGTATTCAGCTGAATCCGGTAAGACTGGTAGCCGACCCCAACATAGTTGGGAAAAATTCTCGGGAGATTATGAATACCTTTCTTCTTCTTAGCGTGTTGATTGGAAGTTAAAGTTTAAAAACTGTTTTTAAATAATATACATTACCTGTAAGCTATAAGACTCGAAGAACCCTTTCCCGCAGTAAGTGCATCTGAAGGTGGCGCCGCGCTGCATTCGCTCGTGCGTCTTCATATGCATCTTGAGGAGGGCTTGGGAACCGAACTTCTTGGGACAGTCCTGGCAGGCGTGGGTCTTTTCCTGGGTTACAAAGATAATAAATAATATTAATGTAGGAAACGTCACAAACATTGCTAGCAAAAATTAAGTAGCTAAACCACGGGTGTTATGAAATCAGAGAAATCGAAGGTAAATACATACTATTAGCTGGAAAAATTTAACATTGATATATAAAAAATTCTTTGGTCGGCTAGAAACGACAAAAAACTAAAAAAAAAAAATGTCTTCTCCGGAGATCGAAACCTAGAAGTCAGTGTTGGCGAACCCTTGAAAACCGTGTTCGCCAGTCACCACGGAGGTCATCTAAAGTGCTTATTTAGAATTTTGACAGACAAGTAGTTCAATAAAAATTGTGGACGTAAGTTACAGGTTTCATTTTATTAATTGAGCTGAAAACAGTCGTTTTGTAATATATATTTTTAATAACCTAAACTACGAGGAGACAGTGGCGGGATGACATCGATCGCTTCTTAAGTGATTGGTGTCATGCAGCTCGAGACAGAAAAGTCTGGAGTCAGACAGGGGAGACCTTTGCCCAGCAGTGGGAAACTATACAGGTTACATAAAAAAAAAAACCGTAAATATATTAATAACTCACCAGATGCGTGTCCGAGTGCTTAGCCAGCGAGTGTGAGTATTTGAACCGCTTCGGACACTCGCTGCATTGATACCCGGGTCCGACCTCCGCCGAGTGCGTGGCGAGGTGCGCTCGCAGCTCCATCCACCCGGTCATGCTCTTGTGACAGATCTTACATTCGCGGTCGCCGGCCGGGTGGTAGCTGGGTAAAGTAAATAATGCTTATTTTGAAAAAAATTGTACAAGTAGGTTAAACCATCGATGGAAAAGAGAAGTGCTATCAGTGGACATCAATGTTTAAAAAAAACTATTCTATTATAATTTTATTATTATGTATCTCTTTATTTTCACGGGATATCTTCAGAAGAAGAGACATTATTATTATTATTTAGCCCGTCAGTTAGACTGTAAGAAAATATTAGATACATATTTTTTATTATTTTACAATAAACTAAACATAGTGAAAACTAAATATAGCGAATCAAAGCTCAGCAGTGGTCGATAATGACGTCATGCTTTCGTACCAAACATATTTACATAATTGTGACGTCAGGTGACATATCAAATCCATGTATTGTCGTGAGTACGTTTACGTAAAAATATCGTCTAATATTTTTTATTTATCGATAAGAGCATCTAAATTCAGGTGGATGTGGCTAGATGGATTTAAACGTAACGTTTCTTTAACGCTTTTTGAGGTTTATAAGACATAAGGTTTTTGATTTTGACAGATATCAAAACATATACATGTCGGAGAGTGTAAAAAGGAGCGTCAAGGTTTAACCGCCTTGGGTGTGTTCGGGATCAGATGTTGGCAGCATCGTGCGAGCTGCCAAATTTGGCAGTGTGTTTTTTGACATCGGGTGGAAAGCACGAGAAGCGAACAGAGGAAACCGACTTCGCCGCGTTCCTTGGAAACATTCACTATGGAAGGATAGCTGAACAACAACCGCCCGCCCTACCCCTTCGTTATACATTTATGTTATTAAATATTTTTCATAACATTTATTGTCATGGATTTCCGCAAAGTAACGCCTGATTCTATAACTTATATATAAATAATAAATAAAATAATAAATAAATAAATGCAGACAACATCACATACATTGCTCTGAACCCAAAGTAAGTAGCTATAAAGCACTCGTGTTATGGAATTCAGAAACAACGAAGGTACCACAAACACCCAGACCCGAGGCAATGTAGAAAAGTGAGTTTCTACATTGACCCGTCCGGGGATCGAACCCGGGACCTCAGAGCTAGCGACACCTTGAAAACCGGTGCGTACGCCACTCGACCACGGAGGTCGTCATCTCCGTGGTCGAGTGGCCGGTAGCCGGCTAGTATATATATACTAGCCGGGTACAGCTAGTATATATATACTAGCTGTACCCGGCATGCGTTGCAATGCAATTTTTTCTACCTAGCACCTGCCTACTACCTACCTACTACCACTTAGGGGTATGAAAAATAGATAGTAGCCGATTCTCAGACCTACTGAATATGCATATAAAATTTCATAAAAATCGGTCGAGCCGTTTCGGAGGAGTATGGTAACTAACATTGTGACACGAGAATTTTATATATAAGATTTATAAAATAAAAACTCACCGCTGCCTATGATTCTTATGGCTATTCTTCGAGCAGAAAACCTTATCACAATCCTTACACGGGTACACCTTCCCCTCAACTTTCACATTAGTGACCTCCTTCGACTTCATTCTCTCTAGGTACTTGGCTTCTTTCCTCTCGAATCTCCTCTGTTCTCTTATCTTGGCTACTTCCATTCTTCTGTCGTTGGTTTGGCCGAATGCGTGCCATTTGATGTGGATGAGGTAGCGTTTAGGATGGTTGAAGAGTAAGCTGCAGTGAGGACATTCGTAATAACCTTCGGGTTTTATTCCTGTAAGGGAAGAATTTTAATCTTATTTTACGTCAGTTTTGACTGGCCATGATTATAAGATACAAAAATTTAAACAGTACATGAAATTCCCATCCTAATTTCATATTGAAATACAGGGTGTTAAGAAAACCCTGTCCAATCCGTTAAGGTGTTGTTAGGTATCAATATCTGATACAGTTAATGGATAAAAATAAATAATTAACTAAAAAAAAGTGAGAGAGAGTCGGCATCGTCACAGGTGCTGCCAAATGATTAAACAAAAGAACGCCAATAACACCGACGAAAACAGTGTTGTAATTATTGTTTAAATCTCAAATTTAGGGAATATTGCGGCAAAAAATGGTTATTTCAAATTTCATTATTATTGTTACTATCATGAATATTCCAAATTGAATATTTTATTTGGGCATGTGATTGTGAAACCTATATCACCCTTTCGGGTCGGATAGGGCTTTTTAACACCCTGTATAATGATATGGAAAAATAGTTGTATATGATGCATATTATAGGTATTTAAATCTGCTGCGATGTCTATTTGAACGCGAAAATCTCAAAAACTACATAGCTATTGGATTATTATATGGCTTTCACCAATGCATAGTGATAGAAGAAGAATGTTGATGTATTGTTTATTAATCTTTTGTGTACCCATGTAATGCCGGGGCAGGTCTTTAGGAGATAATAGTGATGATGACTAATTTTTATTTTTATGTCCATCTTTGAGATAATAAAAAAAATTTAAGACTAGTATTTTTTGTTTTGTCGCGTAAACAAATAATTATGAAGATACAGCGAGTACTATTCTTGCGTGACGTCACAAACAAATTGTACGTAGCCGTGACGTCACAAGCCACTCCTGATTTTTAAAGCGGTTTTTCTTCGTATTTTTTATTTTATTTGATAAAAGAAAAAATACGTGTCTATTAAATTTGATTATCTCAATGGCGGACTGAATAAATTTTGACTTTTCATACCTAGTCATCTACCCTATTAAATGACACTGAGTATATATGTCACCGGAAAATAACAAAAACCGCCAATTTATAAATTTTCTAGGAAATTTTTAAACTTTCGTATGATTCTAAACGAGAGATAAATTGTAGGTATTATTTTACGGCCATATTTTCGCCAAATGATAATATTAAACTTACCTAAGTCTCGCGTAAAATAATAAGTAAGCAATAACCAAACGCCATGTGCATTCTGATTGGTTGAATAAGTCACGTGTTCCTTCTCCTTACTCTCCACTGCCATTGTTTGCCACGGACACAAGCATTACCACTGTCAACATCGACCAATTAGAGAGCAGTGTGTTATTTGCCGTATTTTAAAGAAGCGTAAAATTAAATCTTCTGTGATTGGTCGAACCGTTTAGAATCTTACGAATGGATATCCGTTAGTTTATAAATTTACCACGAGACATTGCAAATTGACAAATTTGCTAAAATGTGGGCGTAAAATAATACAATTTATCCCTCGTTTAGAAATCCTACGAAAGTTTATAAATTTCCTAGGAAATCTATAAACTTGCGGATCTTGTTATCTTCCGATGACATAATATATACTGTATTTGACCTACTTTCATAACAAAAAATGCATTGCATTTTGTCAAGCAAAACGTGTTTAACTTTTACAAATCCAAGGTTAACATCTTACTGAGAAATAACAGGTAGATATTTAATGTAAGTCATATGTGGCTAGCAGTGAGAGAATAGGAAAGCGAACCTTAAAATAATGACTTTACAGTTCAAATTAACTATCAAAGCATAAACATACGGGCGGGCGACGGGCCTGTTGGTCTAGTGGTTAGTGACCCTGACTGCTATACCGCAGGTCGTGGGTTCGATTCCCGCCCAGGACAAATGTTGTGTGATGAGCATGATCATTTGTTCTGGTGTCTGGGTGTAATTAATCTATAATATGTATGTATTTAGAAATATATAAGTATGTTTATCAGTTGCCTGGTTACCATAACACAAGCTCTGCTTAGCTTGGGATTAGATAACCGTGTGTGAGTTGTCCCAGGATATTATATTATTATTATTATACTAGCTGATCCCCGCGACTTCGTCCGCGTCAATTTCTGTTATTATGACCGCGATTAAGAAGATTAAAAAAAAGTATTTCTGCGTATATGATAAATTTTAGTTAATATTATGTTGATAAAACTCTGTAGCAAATAATTGGCAATAATGCATTAATTTCGACCAAATGATTACCTTAAAAAAGCTTATAGTGAGTCAATCGTAAAAGATAGACATATACTGTTGCAGACATTTTTTTAGATCATTTAAAGAGAAACAATTCTTTCATACATATATTTTGGGTAGCTCGAACCGTTTACGCAGCGCACGCAACGGAAGCTTTCAAGTATGAATATTTTTCCCCGTTTTTGTGACATTTTTCACTGCTGCTTAGCTCCTATTGGTCGCAGCGTAATGTTATATATCCTAAAGCGTTCCTCGATAAATGGACTATCTAAGACAAAAAGATTTTTTCAATTCTAACCAGTAGTTCCTGAGATTAGCGCGTTCAACCAAACAAACAAACAAACAAACTCTTCAGCTTTATAATATTATAGTATAGTATAGATTATTATAGGCATTGTGATTGTAGGAAACTGAACTTTAACACAATGTAAATAAAGTTAATAATAAAGAAGCAACAATCATTGGTTGGTCAAATTTTAAAAGTTGTTGGATGTTGAAAGTTCTAATAAGAAGAATAATTACATCTTATAATTTCCAGATTTGTTACATTTATCTATAGGATTACTAAATTATGAATATATTTGTTTTATTTATAGTTTTATGTCTACTGACTGCCTCGTTACTAGTGGTTCTAAGCGGGACTGCTACGCTAGAGGTCTTGGGTTCGATTCTCAAGTCAACCAAGGTGTTATTGGGTTTTTCTATGAAATTCTAAGTAGCAGGTCGGAGTTTGGATATGTGCCCGGTTAGTGGCAATAGGCTCGCCCCCTATTACATGGGACCTAAACATACCGGCTAACTGTGGGTGTACATTGGTACACCTCTGCCTAACCCTTCGGGGATACAGGCGTGATGATATGTATGTATGTATGTTTACGTCTACTACAACATCAAAAATTAATTACCATTTTTCACAGCAGTGGTGGCCTCCCTCATACTCATATCACTATCAACAACTTTACAATCCATCACATCTTCCCGTTGAAATCCGTTAGTATCCCTTAAAAACGGTACAAAACAGTCTGTATCCGCTAAACTTGCCTTCTCAATCTTTATCATAACACCTTTATCCGTGACCTTTGTCGGTTCATCAGGGCCCAAGACATGTGCCGTTTCCCCAATAGATTTTACATCATCGTCATCCGATTCTTCTGTCACGGACTTGGTTTTGGTGTTATCGTTAGTTGGTTTGGGTGTATCATTACTTTCAGCGGTTTCATCTTGTGAGTCTTGAGAGTTATCTGGTGATAATGATAATGGGTCTACACTTGTTGAGTCTGGTACATTGATTGAGGCCTTGCTTACATTAACCATCGTCATATCTGAGGGTACATCATTCTTATCGTTATTTACAGCGGAACCTTGAGACATGTCTTTTGGTTTATTTGATGAATGTATTAATATATTTTCAATTAGTTTTACGGTGTTCGCAATGTTTTTCCGTCTTGTACTGTTTATTGGTATTTTTTCTTGAACTTTCATACTTAAGTCTAAGTTGTGATGTGAGTTTTGGTACAAATCGTTATGTACATAATCGTTGTTCCCGCCTAAATGTTTATCATATGACTTATTTGGTATCTGAGGTATATTTAAAGGCATTTTTCTTACGTTTTGTTCTTTTATTATACTGTCCTGTCTTATAGTATCCACCATTCTTTTGTCGTTAGCATAGTTCATGACATTGGAGTTGTGCTCGTTCTGTGTGTTTAGGTTCATAGGAAACATACCGTTCTGCCAAGACAAATCGTTGATAGAATTCGAGTTTTGGTTCATATATGTAGGTTGAAAGGGCAGTTGTTGATAGTTCGTAAACTGAGGCATTTGCGGGGGCATACCTATTGGAGAATGGCTGTAAGGAGGATAATCCTGTTGGTTGTAGTGCCCGCTAGGCGCTGGAGCACCCTGATGTGCCATTTTGCTCAAATTATTAATATTATGAGCGAGATTCATATGTGAGCTCATTGGAGTCATATTAACGGGCGCTCCCATGTTTATTGGCGCCTCGTTCGGGCCGTAAGGCCCTGTGTTATGCAACATAGTTGCTGATGTTATTATTTATGTACACAAATCACGTTTTACAGTTACATCTTAATGTAGAAAACACTAAACAAATAACGCTAATGTAAGCCATTTTGGCTATTTGACACTTCGTTGTCCACCCAATATCAGTTTACCGATAAATCGAAAATCGGGGACAGATAAAACATAATAACTCGAAACCGTAACTTTTTGATATAATATTGAATTGTGTATTTCATAGAAATGTGAAACATAACAAACGGAAAGTGACAAAATATAAAGAGCTAGTCGTTTCTTTACTACCTACTACTACTTTAGTCTAGTTCATAGTTTAGCCAATTATATACAAAAAATAAAGTAGTAAACAAAATGTTTCGGTTTCTTACTTTTCCACAGAGAAAATAAGTTTTGTAAACCGATGTAAGTAATAAACACTAGATGTCCCTACTACAAAATCGGATACAAACTGTTGAATTAGAATCTACCGCGATAAAAATAAGAACTAATTTCGAATAGCAAAAAAAATACTGTTACTATTTTCAATTTGCAATCTTAGTGGTACGTTTTAGGGACTTTATTTGCATTTCATGGTTGAATCATCAGCCATTTTGTATTATGACGTTTCACGTAACCGTAAATATATATCGGCATCTCGTTCTAACATCATTATTTATTATCCGCTGCGCTAGCAAAATGGTTGTGTTCAGTGAATCATAATTAAACAAATAAATAGAGTAATTAAGCTTATTTTGTGTTAATTTATAATTGAAATTTACAAAAATGGCGCTGGGTGCCTTTGCCGAAGAATATTTTCGTACTATGAATCCCATAGCTTCGAAAATCCACGAAGATATAGAGGATGCAAAAAATTCTTACGAAAATATATGGGATTCTCTCACTGAAAAAGAAAAGGTAAATACACTTCCTGATCAATTAAAAACTCATTAATTATGTAGTATTTGTTAAGTAATCAACGTTAGCGGTCTAAATATAACTGTGTTGCACAAGGAAATACATTTGCAACTGTGTATACTAAATGATTCATAACATTGCTGTTTATTTATATTTATCCCTTTTTATCGATTCTTACCCTGTAGTTGAATATTTACTATAAATATTAACAGTGTAATTAACACAGATTTATTGTAAATTATTCTTAATGTAAATAAACCAACATTAGTTCTGCTTTTATTTATTTTTAGTCCATAGTTAGTACTATTGGACGAAATTTACTTCTAACTATTTTTAAATAATGTTAAAATTTCGAGATAAGATTCTTATTAGAAATATATTCTAATAACTCTAACGACTTTGAATCCTTTAGGTGATTCTGCTGTGCCTTCAAATTCCTAACCCATTAATTTTTATTTAAATCCCAGCATTAGGTTTTTATATGAATATAAGCAGGGATGTAAGTCCCTTCCCTAAATACCAGTAGAATCTTTTGTATTTTTCCATGTATAATTTTCTGATCAGGCATATTCTTGTGCAAAAAGAGTGTCGAAGATTATAGCATATTTTATGAATCTTTTACAGTAATTGTTTCAAATAATATAGATCTAGCTTTGTAACCATCTATTAATTACGACAAAAATTAAAATACAGATTAAATATACTTAGGTCATTATTTGGGGTCCAAGGGTCTCAACCCTTGGTCCGTGGGGTCCGAGTGCACACAGATTTTTTAAAGATTTATCCAAACGCCTGGTTGACACTTCGCGTGACCCAAAGGCTGGCTTCTACCTAGGTCAGCGAATAAGCATTGCCATATAACGTGGCAATGCTGCCAGCCTTTTGGGCACACTGCCTGCACACACTGCCACAATGAATTTTTTGATGCCTTGTTTTAGTTCTTAGTTTTATTTAGTTTATAATTCTTCTTATTTCTTGAGTAGGCTTAGTTTTTATATTATTGTAAATATTTTAAGTTTAATTTCATCAATAAATGATAAGCTTAGGTCATTTATTTATTTATTTTATTATAGTAGTGATAGATTGTTACTGACTTGATCCTTATCATACTAATTATGATAAGTATTAAGGTATAAACCATTTAAAGATCACTAAACCACAATAATTAGTGTTTAGTCTCTATAGTTTATTATTTGGTCTGTCTGAATGTCTATTGTTCTCTGCTTAAATTCCTCAGCCTAAAATGAATGAAACTCTGTTTGTTTATAAATCCCTGCATTATATTCAAACCAATAAGAAGGAAGATTAACATTGCCTTTTTAATATACCCTTTGATTTTTAATATAATATTTTTATTTATTTATTTATATGTTAAGCTTTTAACACCTAACTTCTCCAATAAGATATCAAAGAGTATTTGGAAATTAAATAAACTTATGGCCAATTTCAATAACATATCTGTAGATACTTTTCCCTATTAGAGATAGAATTTTGACTTAAGAGCCCTAAAATTTATGTCAAATTCCAATCACTAGTCAGAAAATAATCTCTGGATATGTTATTGGAATGAGCAGTTAGACTAGTCTACTATTAACATAGGTATATACTATATGCTATCATAAGCAATACCCAATTTGTTACTCAACACCTTGTCCTTCGCCTACCGTATACAGTCTAAACTAATAACCATTTTCAGGTAGTCTGGCTATGAGGCCTAAAGGAGTTATATTTCATTACTGTTTATTTATCATTCAATAAATCTCCTTTACATCTGTCATTACAGATACTACTTAATGTTATACTGAGATTATAATGTTATTTATACAATTATAGATATATAAACCTTTGGTTACACAGCTAAATCCAATTTGATCATCCTAAAAAACTTTATAAAGCACAAAAAGTTACATAAGCGTTTATTAATCCTCATTTTTATTGACCCCCGACACAAAAAGAGGTGTGTTATAAATTTGTTGTGTTGGGGTGTCTTTTTGTGTGTATCGTAGCTTTTAAACGAACAGACCAAATGTGATCCGTTTTTATTTGTTTTACTCACCTCTTAAAATGATTTATTTTATTTCCAGACCCAAATAATAAACGAATCAATGATAAAACCGGACATAGCATTGAAATACGCTTTACTAGACACCCTAGATTTCGATATCAATGACCCACCGGTGCGCAAAGATGATCTCATGTCATTCTTCGGACGAGACCACGGCCAGAAACTGGTACAAGACGAGAATTCTTCATACAGAGACGAACATAGCAGTCCGTTTCTATACCAGACAAAAAGCCAATTAAATCTATGTGTTTTAAGTGAATGTCGCATACCCAAAGACATTAAACCTACATCACCACCGCCAGTCATGTCGGAACTAGCGCTATCTCACTCAAAAGTCGTCTCCGAACTGAAAAACGCATTGAAATCTCATGAGTTAAGAAACACTTATAAGGAAGACAGAGAGGTGACGTCACCAGGCTTTATAAGCAAGTTCATCGGGAATTTCAAGAGTAAAGATGAGGACAGAGAGTGTCTTGTCTCGCTTGCACCTCAGACTCAGATTGTGGCGTCGTCGGAGAACTTTTTTAGGACTAATTTCAAGAGTCCCCAGTCTGAGAGTAAGTTTGAAAAGGATTATAGGAGTAGTGTCATCAAATCTAGTAGTGGTGAGTTTGGCTTTTTATTTTCTGTTCCTTAATTTATGATTTTGTGTACAAGTATTTAATGCGTTGTATCACTTTTTCTTTCTTATGCAAAGTACTTTCATCCTGAACTGTCCCACTGTAGGGCAAAGGCTTCTCTTTACAGTTTCCACACACAGCATTTAAAGCTTATTTACTTTACCTTCTTAAAGACCACCTAAGGTACGTCTTCTGCATAATAATATTCATCTATATACTATGTACTTATAATAAATCTGTAGAAGTGAAAATTCTGTACATAGAAAATATCGAAAAAATTAATGGCGGGGAGTGTTACTAGACCGACACCGAACCGAAAAGTGTGAAAAAAAATAAAAATGTTGTCTGTCTGTTTGTTCAGGAATCACGCAAAAACTACCGGTTCGATTACGATGAAACTTGGTATAATTATTCTATATTATCCTGGGCACCACACTGGGTAGTTTTTATCCCGGAAAAGTATAAACAAAAAAAAAAAAACTTAATTTTGCGGTTAAAAACTCATTGATAAGTTTCGTCATCCACGCGAAGTCGCAGGCACAGCTAGTCTTCATTAAAAAAAAGAAGGCGAATTTCATGTTGCCGTAGGTATATTTAACCCCCGACGCATATCTGTGGCATCATAGCTAGCTCATAAGCAAGTGGACCAATTATGATGCGGTTCTTGTTCTTTGAAAACTTACGTACTCGTCACGATTCTTAGCCATAATTTATAATGATCAATTCAGTATTTTCAAAGCTATTGAACAATTTTAGAAAACTTTTCGGGATTTTTTAACTTCTCATTTTTTTAATAAATAATAATCCCATGCAACACTTTTTTTTACGTTGCATAAATATATCAGTTTCATTTAAGCTCACAATTCACATAAGACTTAACAACATACAGTTAACATAATAAATATCATTATGTTATGTATGCAGTACGTAAAGAATACCTAAGTTAAATCTTACGGGAGTTGCACAATCACATTTCCTGGGCCTCGATTCAGCTATTTTAAATGCATGTCAGTGGTCGGTCAGTGTACTTGTCGTTGTGTCTAATTTTCGTATTCAGATAAGCCTACAGTAAAGTCTCATTGAACTCTCGAAGAGAATGATCGTAATGACCAATTAATGATCGTAATGCTTATTATCGTAAAAATCACCAAATGAAGCAGGTCATTCGGTCAATTCAAGCAACTCTTAAATAGCTGAATCAAAGCCCTGAGGTTTTACGTGCTTAGATTAATATATTAGATATTTAGCATAAGTTTCTAGCATTTATGTATATTATATTTTTGGTTTTTGTTGTGTTACGTATAAATTCGGTAGTATTGCGGTAATGTCCTACTATTTAAACCGACTTAAAAAAAGAGGTTTCAATTCCATTGTATGTATTTACGGGACATCAACGGCGATTGTATTATTATTTATTTGTATTTTTATGATTATATTATTGTATATTTAAAAAAATATATTTTTGGCATCGATATCTCAAAAGTCCCAAATAAATATGATACTTTTTAGAAAAAGTCAGTTCTTTTTACCCGACTGCGCGACCAAAGTAGAGTATTGTGTTTTATCAGCCAGCATGTATCGGAAATCGCTCGCTCTTTTTAATCTTAGAGCTTTACCTGCGAGCTAACAAAACCGCGGTAAAGCTCGCTCGTCGATCACCCCCTTAAAACGATTATGAAGCCTCCACCAAGAGCAATTTAAAAACTAAAAACTTTTACTAAGGGCACCTCCTGCGGGGTTCGGACCTCGACTTAGTCCGTTGCTAACAATCTTAATAAGGCAAAACAACAAGGGATAGCTGGATCTCATTAATCATTATTATCCGTTCAATAATACCTAGGTACTCAATTATTAAATATGTTTTCTACGCAAATTGCATAAATGTAATGTCTGCGATATTGTTATCTTTTTCCTGATAGGGGTTGGGGATCCTGGGGTCCTAAGATACAGGCTTTGGCTTAGTTTAGGCACCAGTCTCCCACAAATTCTATCTTGTCATCTGTGCTATGTGATAACAATTTAACTATGTACTATTTGTGGAAGGAAATAGATTATATTGTTATATTATATTATTATTATTTAAGGACATCATTTTACTCCTAGTTTGGCCGGCTCCTGCCCGGGGATTCCGCAAAGATTCTACCATTATTTTCATTAGACGCTTTCACAGCCCAAAACAAAATATCAAAACATTTTAACAATGAATTGAGCTATCAATGATACTGTTTTCAAAACAATATTAGGTTGCCTAACATTGTTGTATTTGATAGTGCACGAACTATGTTTATGTTATCATACATTGTGACTATATGTTTTATTCTATTGTTTAAGCTGTGACGCCATTTTGCTTCCCTATAGATTTTGTTAGTCAGTTCCTTGTTCTTTCTTTGTCTTTTTGACCGACTTCAAAAAAGGAGGAGGTACTCAATTCGACTGTATTTTTTTTTATGTTTGTTACTACAGAACTTTTGTCTGGGTGAACCGATTTTGATGATTCTTTTTTGTTTGAAAGCTGGTGCTTCCCGTTTGTTATTTTGGTCCAGTTTTGACAGAGGGATCCATAAGAAATAAATATAAGAGATCATTTTGAGTCATGTACGATCATTTCCTTTGTTGAAATTTTTCTTGTTCTTGCTGTAATCATAATCATAATCATTTATTCATTTGTAAACATAGGTTTTACATAGATGGTATTAAATAAAAAAATAATAGTAGCTCTATGTTTTGCTTCATTGGCATACAAATGTTTTTTGTTGAGAACTTAATAACTAGATTCACATGCTTAGATAATAATAACAAATATTAAACTATAACAATAAAATAAATTTAAAATATAATTAGGAACTATTACACTAGGGTATTTAGTTAAGGTGTAGGTGTTCATTTAAATAAAAGTTCGATAATATTATGTATAGAAAAAGTTAAAAATCTTTAAATTTACTATATGTAACACGTTAATTTTAAATCACTTCTTATATCAAGATTAAAGCCACAATTGCTACGATTGGTTTATTGATAACTGATCTTTAACAAACCTTTCTTCAATTTTATTTTTATGTCCACCTTTTAGATAATAAAAAAATATTGGACACGTATTTTTTCTTTTGTCCCGTAAACAAAGAATTATGAAGATACAGCGAGTGCAATTCTTGCGTGACGTCACGTCTAAGCCAAAATTGTACCTACCCGTGACGTCACAAGCCCCCTCTCCTGAACTTTAAAGTGGTTTATCATCGTATTTTTTTATTGATTTGATAAAAGAAAAAATACATGTCTATTATATTTTGATTATCTAAATGACGGACTAAATAAATGTTTTACTTTTTATACCTAGTAGTAGAGGGGCTCGTGGCTAAGTGTTAGCCGTACGGTTTGACCGAAAATACAGGTTAAGCCGCACTCGCCGCGGTTGGTCCGTGAATGGGTGACCATTTATAACATACCGAGACCCCTCCGTGTTTCGGAAAGCACGTTAAACAGTAGGTCCCGGCTGTCATACATAGATCTTTGGCAGTCGTTAAGTCAATTCTGACAACCAGTCTTACTATGGGATACTGTGTTTCCCAGTAAAATGGGTTGTGGAGGTCAGATAGGCAGTCGCTCCATGTAAAATACGGTATTCAGCTGAAACCGGTATGATTGGTAGCCGACTCCAACATAGTTGGGAAAAGGCTCGGGAGATGATGACTTTTTATACCTAGTCATCTACCCTATTCTGTACAAAATCCTCAAATATTTTTACTTCTGACCATAATCTTATTAATATGTATGTTAAACATCGCCGTAATAAATAATCATATATGTACTTGCAGATCTATCCGAAGAGAACCGTGGCCTCTTATCTTCAAGCCAAGCGTCTTCGGGAACGGACTTCCAATCGACGGAAACGCTGACAGACCCCGGTGTACCAAAGACTGGCTATGATTTCCTTGATAACTGGTAATTAATAATAATAGTTAATGTTATTGGTAATGCCCGGGCATTTTTCATCTATTTATCCTAAGGTTTTTAAGCTGGTGCAAAAATTATTTATTGTCAATCATTACTCATGTCAGATGATTTGTTGTAAAGTGCCCTGTAAACGATCAAATTGTTTGTAAAATTTTACGTGTTTGTCAAATTATTTGATAGTGTACAGCTGTGTTTGAGGCGTTTGTCAAACAATCTACGTGTTTGTCGCGTTTGATGAAAATCTGGATTGATGTGGAGTTTGACAAACAGGTTTGAACGTGAACGGCGGTGTTGTTCAAGAAAGATCTCACTTGTTGTGTTTGCGTCATGGAGGACGCTACAAGTGACAAATTTGTTTGATATTTGGTTTGATCGTTTAAGCTATTGTTTGATGAAAACGTGAAGTTTGACACAACAAATTTTTCAAGCAAATTTGTCCGTTAACAGGGCTCTTTAATTTTTTGGTTAATCGATCATCAAAATTGTTATTTATATAGTCCTACAAAAATCGATGTCATTATATTCGGCAATGAATGAAGAAGAGAGTTTCCAGAAACCAGGGGAAAGATTCCTCTGTATAACATATTTTAAAATGTTTTGTCTTCCGCTACATCTGATCAAAGTAATTCCATTGTAAGAATGATTAATGAACTCCGTCGCTATTTATTTTTCAATTTTTGAACACTTCTGCAATAATATTCTCATATACCTAACCTAGTCAATCTAATCAATAACATAACATACCATCACGCCTGTATCCCCGAAGGGCTAGGCAGAGGGGTGTACCAATGTACAACCACAGTTCGCCGGTATGTTTAGGTCCCATGTAATAGGGGGTGAGCCTATTGCCACTAATCGGGCACAAATTCAAACTCCGACCTGCTACTGAGAATTTCATAGAAAAACCCAATAACACCTTGGTCGACTTGGGAATCGAACCCACGACCTCTAACGTAGCAGTCGCGCTTAGCACCACTAGGCCAACGAGGCAGAATCTATAATGGCAATAAAATTTCTTAAACATATAGTTCTACGTAGGTACCTTCTATGTCAAATTGTCAAGTATTTCAACTACGTCTTAAGCCTACTTATTAAAAACTATTATTTTAGTCCTAAAATCGTCAAATGCCTAACTAAACACAAATCATTATTACAAGTAGCTAAGAATTACCGGTTGTGGACCACTAAAATTGACATGTAATTTGAGCCTTATGGTAGTAGGAATAAGGTCTATTTAAGTTTGTAGGTAGGGTAAATTTAAGTTGTGAGATTTCAAGTAATGATGGTTGGTGTTTGTTTTGGTAGGGGTATGTATGGGATGGTGAGACAGGACTGGTATATGTTGAGCTGAGCTCTGGTGGCATAGATGATGGTACATGGGCGGAAGTGGATGCGTGTGATAATGGACTTCACATTGTAAGAGAGAGGATGTTGAGGCTGATAGATAAGCTGTTCTTGGAGATAAGGGATGCGTGTGAAAATGGACTTTACATTGTAAGGTTGATAATACCGAATTATTCTATGATAATTTCAAATTATTTTAACAATTTGTTGCTAGGTGGTGCGTGTGAAAAAATACAGGGTGTTAAGAAACCCCTGTCCGACCCGTGAAGGTGTTATTAGGTATCGATATCTGATTACAAAAATGTGGAAAAAAAAATGAAAAAAAAAAAGAAAAAAAAAATTATAACTATTTACTTATTTTTTTTTTCTCAAATGTTGAGAAAGAGAGTCGGCGTCGTCACAGATGCTACCTAATTACCAAACAAAAGGCCCCCAAAAATACCGACGACATTGGTGTAGTAGTTTTTGTTTTAATCTCAAATTTAGGGAATTTCGGGGCAAAAAATGTTTATTTCAAAATCCATTATTATTGTTTCTATCATGAATTTTCCAAATTTGATATTTTATTTGGGCATGTGATTGTGAACCCTATATCACCCTTTCGGGTCGGACAGGGGTTTCTTAACATCCTGTATATGGATGTTGAGGTTGATAGATAAGGGAGATAAGGGGTGCGTCTGAAAAAAAATATAATAAATATAAAACAATCTCAATTTATAACATCTTTTTTTAATTGACCTATTAACAGAATAAAATACACAAATTCTTACACTACTTAAAATATAAAAAATAAAAACTTATGGCTATAAAAAAAAAAAAAAAAAATGCTTACTATTACATACTAGCTAGACATACATAATTTTTTTCATTGATATACATGGTTTCCAACCATCTTGCAAACGCTCGCACCTCTACACCACTACAGTGGCAGGTGCGAGGTAGTTGTCCTCTGAATGCAATATGTTTGTTACAATTTTTATTTTAACTGTAAATTCGTAATAATAATCTCTACTTTTGGGCAGTTTAATATCTCTAAGTTTATAGATTGTAAGTGTTTAGACGGGGAATAAAAAAAAAAAGTGGACTGTATCGAAATAGGTGACTGGTCTAATTGCCGTTAATAAAGGTACAAAAAGTCCCGGACAAAACATCAATATTTTAAGAGCGGTTGAGGGGTCCGTCGCGGTCGGGTCCGAAGAAGCAAGTGGGGTTCCGGGGCCGGTCGTGTCGCTCGCTCGCCGCGCCGCTGCTGGTGGGCCCAGCTGGTGACGCATGACGTGTGCACGCCGCCAGTGCGTGATGGTCGCGCGCTTGTTGGGTTCGATTCCCAACAGTAAGCCTAAACTGCCTAATAATTGTTTTTTCTATGATGCCTCCCTTGTACGCCCATTGGTACTGTTCATTTATTTATTTATTCAAGTACAGCCACATCATGATACATAACTCCTTATGAACGAAACATTTTGAAAAATACTTATTCCTATGTATATGACAATTAAGGCGTACATAGCTTATATTATAATTTAGCTCAAGACAAAAGAAGTAAATTAGCTAGTCATGCTTATTTAAAATACGAGATGCAATTACAATATTATGCGCGTACAGGAAAAAGAAATATAAATACGAAAATTAAAAATAAACATAAACAACTCAAATGAAACTAATCGGGCGAGGCAAGTTCCAAGATGTGGTTATTAATTTTGTATCTAAAACTATTCAATTTATCGTTAAAAATATCTAAGTCAGGAATGAGTTTGATGAGAGAGTGATACTCGTCAATAATTCTACGAGGAGGAGATTGGAGACCTAAATTGGTTCTAAATAATTCTAATATAGGTACTGTTGATTTAGGTCAAAACCCTTTAATATTCTCAAAAATTCTGAGTGACTTATATCGGTATAGTCGTTTTGACATACCATCCCATGTATATATTTTGTCACATATGCTACTGTTTTATCATTTTTATGTTGTACTAACAACCAATTCGGGAGTTTTATATGGTATAAGTAAAGGATTTTTATCTGAAAATCATATACAGGGTGTTAAGAAACCCCTGTCCGATCCGTAAAGGTGTTGTTAGGTATCGATATCTGATTACAAAAAATGTGAAAAAATGGAAAAAAAAAGAAAAAAAATATATAACGGACAGGGGTTTCTTAAAACCCTGTATAGCCACCTCTTTACAAAAAAATTGTTTCGCTATTTGGAAGCCATCTATATCGATTATGTATTTAATTTTCTCCACGCTCATTCTTATAATAAAAAACTTAAAATACAAAAAAAAAACATATAAAAGACAAAGTAATATAAAATATGAAAAGACAACTATTCTTAGAAATGTTAACTTAACTTACCAATTAGTATACGGCTATACCACAATCGCTTACGGCAAATATAACACAGTTTACTAATTCGTTTCCTAAATGTTCAGAAAACAGTTTATGACTGAAACACTCTGGCGGTGTGTTATTCAACGCTGCCAACCACTCTTGTACATCGACATTAACATCACCAACAGTTTCCTCGTGTTCACGTCAGTGTAGCTAACTTCCTCGTATAAACTTCTCAGTGTAACGTTCACGTCTCCGTTTAACTTTGCTAGTGGTATGGGTCTTGTCCACAATCGTAGTAACCTGTGTGCAGAGAAATGATTTAACCAACTCTGCTTACATTCAAAATGTAGGGCTTCAACAAGTGACATCATGTTACGTCCCGCTGCGGATTTATCAATAACGTTTTAAAAAAATTCGGATCGTTTGAGTGATGGGTACTGCAGTGGAAAAAAAAACCATAAGTTTTTATTAGTCTTCCATGTTAGAAGTGTTATAGAAGTTGATTATCTATGTTAATCCGCTTGCTCCTTATACCATCACGCCTGTATCCCCGAGGGGTTAGGCAGAGGTGTACCAATGTACACCCACAGTTCGCCGGTATGTTTAGGTCCCATGTAATAGGGGGCGAGCCTATTGCCACTAACCAGGCACAAATCCAAACTCCGACCTGCTACTGAGAATTTCATAGAAAAACCCAATAACACCCTGGTCGACTTGGGAATCGAATCCAAGACCTCTAGCGTAGCAGTCCCGCTTAGAACCACTAGGCCAACGAGGCAACACCACTATTCAGTTGTTGCATTAGCTCATCGTTTATATCGTTAAATCTCGATGGTAATGTGATTATAAACCCATTCTCTAGATGCAGCACCGTCTTGCATCTGCTGGATATTTCGAAGGCGTCCTACTGGCTTCCATGGTTTTTTATAAGGCTTATTTATAACCAAATCACTAATTTTCCTCCAGGTTTTATTTCCCCGATTATTGAGTTGAGCAAGGGCGCTACTACGCTTCTCTTGATTAGAAGACATTTTTTTTTGTTAATAAAAAATATTACACTTACAACAAATTATAAGTATCCGTCACTGTTATACTTCTTGACACAATGGTGACTATTCGTTAATGACATTTAATTAAATGTTGGTGGTTTATATACTAAACCCTTATCGCTTTTTTTCTACAAAGTTGTAAAGTATATCAATAATACCCACACATCAAACCACAATAGAAAAAAACTGGCCAAGTGCGAGTCGGACTCGCGCACGAAGGGTTCCGTACCACCGTCGTATGAGAGCCCCCCCTTAAATATTCATTTTATGTGGTTTTTACTATTTGTTGTTATAGCGGCAACGGAAATACATCATTTGTGAAAATTTCAGCTTTCTAGCTATCACGGTTTATGAGATACAGCCTGGAGACAGACAGGCGGACAGACAGACAGCGGAGTCTTAGTAATAGGGTCCCGTTTTACCCTTTGGGTACGGAACCCTAAAAATGGAATATATAGTAAAAACTCACCACAAAGTTGCATGGGAAGGAATATTATCTCATCCTGTCATGATAATGTACATCATACTGTCATCCTTTGTACCTATTTGTTCTGTATGTGTTAATAACGTTTGCTTGTCTGTTGTGTCTACATTAATTTTAAATAAACAAATAAATAATTACTTAATTGGTACCGAGGCTAAACATTCAAAATCGGTTATTACACCTTTTTTCAATTTATCCAACCGTTGATATGTCCAAAATTGAACACTTTCCAATACGATTTTAAATCGTTGACACTTTTTGAAGGATTATGGACAAAATAAACTACAATTAGTTTATTAAACTTGGATTTAATTAATTAAAGCAGAGATACAATACGTACGCACAGGACTGGCCACAGAGCCAGAAGGAAGTTTTCTAATTGACAGCTAATGTCACGTCACATGACATTTACGAAGCTCGTTAGATATGTTGCGTTTACAAAGACTGTTACATTTCCAACACTTTTCACTTAAAGGATGGTGTGTACTTGTTGTAGATACTTGAGTTGTCACATCCGTCACCATCTCAGTTCCTCCTTTATTAATTTTAGATTTGTGGTGATGATTACGATGAGTACTATCACCCCTAGGTACCTTCATTATGATCTCCAAACCCTTTTCATCTTTAAACGTTTGTTCAAACATATCAGATGTCCAAGTTTGATGTAAAGTGGTATTTGTATCAGTGCTTCGTCTCGAACGATGATGTAAAAATTTTGTGACTTCCAGTTTGTACAGTAGCAATGAATTCCAGGCACTACACAAACGTAAATTCAATTGACGCTTTCTCATACCGTCTCTTATTACCACTAAACCATCATGACTTTTACAGCTATCATCATCAAAGTAAAGTTTAATCAACCATCTTTTCATTAAAAATTTAAAATCACGGTATATCGTTATAAAGTTCCACCTTCTTAATAAACCACGATTTATTATTAGACGGGCCTGTTGGTCTAGTGGTTAGTGACCCTGACTGCTATACCGGAGGTCGTGGGTTCGATTCCCGCCCAGGACAAATGTTGTGTGATGAGCATGATCATTTGTTCTGGTGTCTGGGTGTAATTTATCTATAATATGTATGTATTTAGAAATATATAAGTAAGTTTATCAGTTGTCTGGTTACCATAACACAAGCTCTGCTTAGCTTGGGATCAGATAACCGTGTGTGAGTTGTCCCAGGATATTATTATTATTATATTATTATCATTACACAGATAACGCAAATCTTCATATATGGATCGAGTGATATTTTTCGTTACCATTGTAGCACCATCATCGTCTCCTTGCAAGTGTAACACCACCACCCACGATAATAAACTTGTTAAGAGCATCGTTAACAACGACAACTATCGAACACAATGAATAGACAACAAGTAATCTTGAATTCGACGACCTCCGTGGTCGAGTGGCGTACGCACCGGTTTTCAAGGTGTCGCTAGCTCTGAGGTCCCGGGTTCGATCCCCGGACGGGTCAATGTAGAAACCAACTTTTCTACATTGTCTCGGGTCTGGGTGTTTATGGTACCTTCGTTGTTTCTGAATTCCATAACACAAGTGCTTTACAGCTACTTACTTTGGGTTCAGAGCAATGTATGTGATGTTGTCCGCATTTATTATTATTATTATAATTATTTTAAGTTAATCCTTTTATATTTTCCACCACAGCATCCCACTTCGATAAAACGTATGATACATTTCCTATTATTCCTTCATTCTATTGCTTATCAAATCAAACACACATCCTGTAGTATGCACTACTCTGATTTCCTACAAATATTAATTGTTATAATAATCTTATATATAAAATTCTCGTGTCACAATGTTAGTTACCATACTCTTCCGAAACGGCTTGACCGATTTTTATGAAATTTTATATGCATATTCACTAAGTCTGAGAATCGGCTACTATCTATTTTTCATACCCCTAAGTGGTAGTAGGTAGGTAGTAGGTGCTAGGTAGAAAAAATTGCATTGCAACGCATGCCGGGGACAGCTAGTATTTTCTATAAAATTATCAATAGTCAATGAAAAATTTGGTATTATCAGTCAACCTTATAATGTATTATATTTTTTTCACACGCACCCCTTATCTCCCTTATCTATCAACCTAAACATCCAAATATTTTTTCACATGCACCGCCTAGCAACAAATTGTTAAAATAATTTGAAATTATCATAGAAAAATTCGGTATTATCAACCTTACAATGTAAAGTCCATTTTCACACGCATCCCTTATCTCCAAGAACAGCTTATCTATCAGCCTCAACATCCTCTCTCTTACAATGTAAAGTCCATTATCACACGCATCCGCTTCCGCCCATGTACCATCATCTATGCCACCAGAGCTCAGCTCAACATATACCAGTCCTGTCTCACCATCCCATACATACCCCTACCAAAACAAACACCAACCATCATTACTTGAAACCTCACAACTTAAATTTACCCTACCTACAAACGAAAATAGACCTTATTCCTACTTACATAAGGCTCAAATTACATGTCAATTTTAGTGGTCCACAACCGGTAATTCTTAGCTACTATTACAAATGCCCGGGCATTAAAAATAATGCCTTCCTTTCAGTTTATTTAACATACGTATGTGTAACAAAATCTCTGTATCTTAAGGTCTAATTTAGCTTGCAGTGTCAAAATTGTTTTATTTGAAACAACTTTAGACAGTATAGTATGAATCTAGCCATTGCACTTGTACGTAAAGGTATATATTGTGCAATTATGATCTTTATTTCTAAGTAGATGAAATACAGTTTGCTATGTACGGAATGACTCTTCACACAGTCGAAATGCTTCGAGCAGACCAGAGTTAGAAAAAATTAAAAGTTTCGAGTGCGAGTATCGTTAAAAGCCTGGCTGTATGTAGCACATTTTCTTCATTGATTTAATTCATTTTCCATGCAAAGACAGAGGTTTAAATTAAAAAATATCTATACTTCCGATATTATTAGGTTTCGAGATAGTTTTATTAAGACGGCTTGCTCTGTTTGATACTATTTTGCGATGAAACTAGTTCATACTATTGTTCACGGTTCATACCCTGATATGCGCACTCTGTACTTTCTTATCTATCCTCTAGGACCGAAATGCTCGTGTGTGCTGAGCCTTAATTGATGGTTTACTCTCTGAGTCATATTAGTCATATCTTATAAATTAACTAGGTCATTACTCAGTATGAAGTTATCATTACTCAATGTTTAATTAAGACAATTCTAAGAAGATGACACAACTATAACAAGCAGATTAAATGATTAAAAACTTGTTTACTGGATGAATTAAACATACTGTGTGACCCAGTAAATGTGTTTGTCAGATGGACAGTCGCTCTATAACATACAGGGGCCCGAGTCCGCTATTTTAAGTCAGTGAGTGGCGGGTTAATAAACGTTCCAGTAATTTTCATATTCAGATAAGAACAGTCCCTTGCAATCCTACAATGACAACAGTGGCAAGTAGGTGTACATTTGTCATTAAACTAAAATTATCTGAATACGAAAATTAGGCACAAAAACAAGTACACTGGAAAGTTTATTAACCCGCCACTCACTGACTGAAAATAGCGGACTCGGGCCCCTGGTGTTAAGCTGGCGGTGAGACTGGTAGCCAAAACGACCTCCGTGGTCGAGTGGCGTACACACTGGTTTTTAAGTCGCTATCTCAGAGGTCCCAGGTTCGATCCCCGGACAGGTCAATACAGAAGACCACTTTTCTACATTGTCTCGGGTGTATGTGTGTGGTACCTTTGTTGTCTCTGATTCAATTACAAGTGCTTTAGCTACTCACACTGGGCTCAGAGCATTTTATGTGATGTTTTCAACATTTATTTATTTTAAATACATCCAGAAAAAAATAGAAATAGGCACATTAACACGGAGCGACTGCCTATCTGACCTACACAACACATTTTACTGGGTAACACAGTATCCCATAGTCTGTCATACTTGTCAGAATATTAATTGATAATCTTTAACTTAAATATGGTCGCAATAATAAATACTTTGTACTATTAACTATAGTATTAATACTTGCCAAATAGCTATGCAGCATGTTTCCTACTAGGAATCTCATAAAAATAGACTGTATTAGAAATATTTTAATAAAATACTCATTTTGTAACGATTAATCAATAAAGTTAAGTTATTTTAAGAGTATTTTAAACCAGACTTTTTAACCGACTTCAAAAAAAGAGGAGGTACTCAATTCTACTGGGTTTTTTTATGTTTGTTACCACAGAACTTTTGACTGGTTTAACCGATTTTGATGATTCTTTTTTTATTTGAAAGCTGGTGCTTCCCGTGTGGTCCCAGTTTTTGGTCCAGTTTTGCCAGTGGGATCCATAAGAAAACCATATAAGACTTATTTTGAAGTCGGTTTTTTTGTTAGAATTATTTATTTAATTACTTTATTTAACCATGCAATATGTTCTAACTCTTGTAACTAAGTTTTGGTAAACTTAAGCCCTTTGTACACGAGGCGACGCAAGTCTCCGATAAACGACGACTCTAGTCTCAACGCGTGTATGTACGATAGCTATTAGTTTGTATGGCGGTAGTCGTGGATACTAAATTCGTCGGTAATCGGAAAACTGTCTTGTATGTATCAGAAATTAATAAAAAATTGTCCGTGCAGGGTGTTACCGAAATGGTATATCTATCCAAAAGGGGTGAAGAGTCCTAGTGTAGAGAATATAAATAATTGATATGAAAACTGTTTTATCAATTATTATACCAACTTATTTTGTAAACTGACTCTATACCAGATGTACTCTTCACCCCTTTTGGATAGATATACCCTTTCGGTAACACCTTGTATAAACAAAATCGTCAAGAATCGAAATTATTTTAAGTGCTTTTTAATTTGTAATGTTTTGAAGCACACTATTATTTGGTGAGAAATATATAAAATATAATCGCCAATCCGCAGTGAGCAAGCGTGGTGATCAATGCTCGTGCCTTCTCTATATGGGAAGAAGCCTGTGCCCAGCAGTGGCACGTTTATAGGCTGGTTTATTATGTTATATGTGTATGATAATAATATTAATTTGAGATGTTCTAATTTCAGGCTAAAACTGCATTTATTTATTGTTGTTTTTTATAAGTTTTGTATGAAAAAGTAATTGTGTAATCTTATACCCAACTATAAATATTATGCGAATAAATATTTTGGTTTTTTTTTAACCCTGCTAGCTACTTATGACAAATTAGTAGACATACAACCTATTTGATACATACTGCTTTAGATCGATAGAATATTCTTTATTGTACACCATTAAAATTAAATAATATTAGAATACATCAACAGTAAAGCGTACAATGGCGGTCTTATCGCTGATAGCGATATCTGCCTTATGTGATACATACGACGACGATGATACATACTGCCGGGCCTGTTGGTCTAGTGGTTAGTGACCCTGACTGCTATACCGGAGGTCGTGGGTTCAATTCCCACCCAGGACAAATGTTGATCAAACGTGTGATGAGCACGATCATTTGTTCTGTGTCCGAGTGTAATTTATCTATAATATGTACCGTATGTATTTAGAAATATATAAGTATGTTTATCAGTTATCTGGTTACCATAACACAAGCTCTGCTTAGCTTGGGATCAGATAACCGTGTATGAGTTGTCCCGGAATATTATTATTATTATACCCATGTTACACATACTTCCTTGTGTATTACATATAACAAACAAATTAGTGGGTTAAATAAAACGAAATTGAAGTATTATACTTTTATATTAAATACTTTAAGCTTACAATAAACAAGAAAAACCCTTTTTAATCGTTTTTTGACTGTTAACGACCGACTTATCGATACACAAATTTATATTGGCCGAATATCAACATTTCAATTAAAGTTATCATGTTACCGCCGCTGAGAAACTGCGTCCCCATACAAATCTAGACCAACTGACATGTGTCAGGAACGCCTCTCAACGGCTGGATTATCAGATCTTAGTAACCAGTGATGATCATGCCTTTCTCCACCTTGTCAGCTGTTTCCTTGTTAGTTAACATACCAATAAGGGTCAAGCCAAACCAGTATGCTGTGCCAGGGCCCTGAAATTAAAAAGAAAAATAATTTATTAAATAATAAATAATTGCGGACAACATCACATACATTGCTCTGAACCCAAAGTAGCTAAAACACTTGTGTTATGGAATTCAGAAACAACGAAGGTACCACAAACACGAACACAACCAAGGCAATGTACCTCAGAGCTAGCGACACCTTAAAAACCGGTGTGTACGCCACTCCACCACGGATGTCGTCGAGTAAGGTCAAATTATTATATTTTTGGTTTGAAATGAATTTTCTATGGGGTACTGTGTTACCCAGTAAAATGAGTTGTGGATGTCAGATAGGCACTCGCTCCATGTAAAATACGGTGTTCAGCTGAATCCGGTAAGACTAGTAGCCGACGCTAACATAGTTGGGCAAAGGCTCGGGAGATGATAAATAAATAATAAATAAATGCGGACAACATCACATACATTACTCTGAACCCAAATTAAGTAGCTAAAGCACTTGTGTTATGGAATTCAGAAGCAACGAAGGTACCACAAACACCCAGACCCGAGGCAATGTAGAAAATTTTTGGTTTCTACATTGACCCGTCCGGGGATCGAACCCGGGACCTCAGAGCTAGCGACACCATGAAACCGGTGCGTACGCCACTCGACCACGGAGGTCGTCATGATGACGATGAAGGATTCAAAATGGCAGTAAAATAAGTTTTTCTTATTACTCACCCTGCTTGTTACAACGTTACCATCGACAACGACCCTATCGCCTTCGACGTATGTGTAAGCGGAAGTGATCTTGTCTTTGGTAGTAGGATATGACGTCACGCGCTTGTTGAGAGCTACGCCGTGAGCTACGAACGCTGTAGGGGCTGTGGATAAGGAGAATTATGGTTATAGTAATTTAATAGTAATAGATGACAGAAGGGAGGCATTAGTACCGTAAATGCTCTTAAGAAATAACAATGCATTTGAATTTTCTTTGTACAAACATCAATTCATACATTCAAAAAAACTTTCGCATTTATAATATTAGTAAGGATATAATACAAAGTTGGGTTTAACTCGTTTTATCTACACTAATATTATAAAGAGGAAAACTTTGTTTGTTTGTAATGAATAGGCTCAAAAACTACTGGACCGATTTTAAAAATTCTTTCACCATTCGAAAGCTACATTATCCACGAGTAACATAGGCTAAATTTTATTTTGGAAAAATCCAAAATAAATCCAATGGTCCACGCGGGCGGAGCCGCGGGCGACCGCTAGTTTTTTGTATAATTCTTGTACGGAACTTAAGTTTTTTTTTTGCAAACCTGCAACTAGAGTCAGTAATTTAACGTTTTAAAAGAGCTTAAAAAGGCCTTCTTGAAATAAAAATATTTTGATTTTGATTTTAAGGATAAAAATAATACTTAGATATTTGTATGCTGCAACATTACAAGGAAATCTCTGTACATCAAACGTGAAATTACTATATTTTTATTATTTTTTGTGTACAATAAAGAATAAAAAACCCCATAAAAAAGTAGATACAAGGAAATATCTGATCTACTCTTTTTTTGAACTGCTCATCATCATCATCATCATCATTCAGCCAATCATAGTCCACTGCTGGACATAGGCCTCTCCCAATTTGCGCCACAACTCATATTTTACACTAATAAATAATTAATTTTACCTTAATAAAACTGTTACAAACCTGCACAAATAGCAGCAATGATTTTGCCGGATTTCTCGTGTTCTTTCAACAGAGTGCCCACCACTTCTGACTTAGAGAAGCGCTCCGATCCCTCCAGACCACCGGGCAATATTACCTGACGATATAAAGGATATATTGAGAGAATAAATAGCTTTCAAATACTTATATTTTAATACATGCATTTATGAGAGACAGATAGTTTTTTTTGGTCATGAATAGTTTTCATAGCATAACATACCATCACGCCTGTATCCCCAAGGGTTAGGCAGAGGTGTACCAATGTATACCCACAGTTCGCCGGTATGTTTAGGTCCCATGTAATAGGGGGCGAGCCTATTGCCACTAACCGGACACAAATCCAAACTCCGACCTGCTACTGAGAATTTCATAGAAAAACCCAATAACACCTTGGTCGACTTGGGAATCTAACCCAAGACCTCTAGCGTAGCAGTCGCGATTAGCACCACTAGACCAACGAGTTTTCATAGCACAAGCTAAATAATGTACTTAAGCGCTGTTTTCTGTTGCCTTCTTCTTCTGATTAGTGTAGTTGATTGTGAAAACCAATGGAGCTTAGTTAGAAGCAACCAGTTACCAAGAACAGTCATTTTTCACCTACAAATTTTTTTTCCTGTATGTACTTGTTAATTTAAATTCTCAGTGCATTGTTGTAATTAATAAATCCAGTTGAATATTATAAATGCTATATTCTGTCTCGCTTTTACTGCTAAACCGCTGAACTGATTTTGTTGAGACTTGGTATGGAAGGCTTGGATACCTTGGACAAAGATATAGGGGTACCTTTTCCTGCAAAAACAGTGACGCAGGCGGGAGGAGGCCATATAGAGTTGTATAAATGTTAATTAAATAAAAATGCTCTATTTGTAGTAGGTACACGATACTTACGGCATCATACTGTGCATTCTCAGCGAGTGCGGCTGCCAAAGACTTGTCGGGCACCAGAGTGACCTGCCGAGAGCAGAGCACCGGCTCACCACCGTCAAGACCAGCTAGGATTACATTAACCTGGAATAAAACAATAAATGGCAATAAATATAACAAAAGATAACATGAAAAATCAACTTCAAAATATAGCCTTATATTTATTTTTTGGGATTCCTCTGTCAAAACTAGAACAATTTATAATGGGACTACATGGCAAGCACCAGCATTGCAATAAAAAAAGAATTATCATAATTGGTACAATCGAAAGTTATGAGGTATCAAAAAAAATACATTTGAATTGAGTACCTCCTCCTTTTTTGAAGTTGGTTAAAAAAGCTTTTCACCATACAGAATAGAATAATATTTGGTCCCTCCAGAGGAACAAGTATATAATATAGCCTTTGATATTAAAAAAAAGTCAAATCTTTTGTAAATTATTTTAAATAATAAACACATCACATTTTACTGTAATGAGTTTATTATATCTAAGAACATTGATGAGATAATTCAGTGGGATTTTTTTAAGCATGCTACTTTAATTTAGTAAATAATTTACATGAAAACTAATATCAAATATGCAAGTTCTTGATATGACAGTTAAAGTATTTAATTATCTTGTTAAAACTTACACCACCCCTCCTTAGCATGTCTACAGTGATGACTGTCTCCATCTCCTCGCTGCCCTGCGCCAGGATCACCAGTGCTGACTTGGTCATTTTCTTACAATGTATGTACCTAGAAAGAGTATAATTATCTATTTAATCAGTAATGTATAAAATAATACAAATATAGCCGAAATGTAGGTCAGTGGGTCATCTTAGGGGCGGAGTATAAAGGTTCCTACTATTTATTTTGCTTAAGAGTCCCTAAGATGACCCACTGACCAGTAAATATTAAAATATGAATAATACATGTCAAGTATTTATCTGATGGCATAAAGTTAAAATAATACATGTCAAGTATTTATCCGATGGCATAAAGTTAATTAAAACAATAATAATAGTAAGTAAATCATCTGCCAACTAAGCTAGACTCTGATATACTATCATATAATTTTAAGTTAACTATTAAAATTAAGACAATGTTATGAAGATAAAATATACACTGCTGGTAATTCGTAAGTTCATATTAGATTGTTCTTAAAGTTTAGTCCAGTCCAGTTTAGGCATGCAAATTAGCCAATTACGGCATGCAAATTAGCCAATTTGACGGGCCTGTTGGTCTAGTGGTTAGTGACCCTGACTGCTATACCGGAGGTCGTGGGTTCGATTCCCACCCAGGACAAATGTTTGTGTGATGAGCACGATCATTTGTTCTGTGTCTGGGTGTAATTTATCTATAATATGTATGTATTTAGAAATATATAAGTATGTTTATCAGTTGTCTGGTTACCATAACACAAGCTCTGCTTAGCTTGGGATCAGATAACCGTGTGTGAGTTGTCCCGGAATATTATTAGAATATTATTAATTAGTAAATTAGAAACTTTTCTATCGTGCGGTCGTGCCCTTCATTGACATTTTCCACCGCTTACCGGTACCTATAATTGTTGCTTTATCAGTGTGTTATTTAATTGTAGCCTTAATATAACAAATACCTAAGTTGCTTCTTATGTATGTATAATATCTAAATCGAATTTCTTACCTGCTTTGTACACAAATAAAGTTATTAACCAATATTTGGTTAGATTTTACGAATAATTGTTTGTTTAAAAATATTCCGACTCGTCCGAAAACCATTAATTTTGCTGTCTTTTCAGAAGGTCAAACAAATTGAAACAAAGTTTTATCAAAAGCCGGCTTGACGGCACTTTAATTTTGTTACATAATCATAGTAAGTAAATAGTTTATTTGAATAATAATTAAAAAAAAATAACTCACAATCGAAGCAAACTAATCTTTAAATTTTAGCATAATAATGATGTTCAGTTTGTTATTATAACAATAGATTTCTGATAAATTCGTAAAACGGCAAAAAATATGTTCTTATCATTTTAATGTAGTTTCAGAACGATAAAAAAAACGTTTCTTTTTGTTGTCTATGATACTTGCCTGATTGCCACGTTATAAATAAAATGGTTTTTCGGGGAAATTTTTAGGATGGAATTTATTTTTTATTCTAATTATTATTGTAGGATTGTTATCTTGTTTTCATTTCGTTGTTTAGTATAATAAGGTGGATTACGCTTTTAGAATATGAATTCTTTGCAAAATGTACTGTGAAGTTATTAAATGCAAATGGTCGGCAAAATTAGATTGTTTTTAAATTAGTTCCAAATACACGCTAATAAGCTCTCTTTACTTCTTTACCTGCTCTTAGTACCGCAATAATTACATACATTTAGATGCAAATCGAATGAAGTTTTCTGAATGTACTATTATGATATTAGATACGAAACAAAGGTTTGTTTTTTATTACCTTCCCAACAACTTTTACGCCAAGTAAAAACCGTTATTAGATACCCTGATACTTGTTTGCACAAATGCAGTTAATTTAAATTTGAGACCGGTATCCCTGGCAGATGTTCGTTGACGGAAACTCTACTTGTCTATACTTAGCTTCCTTTCTTTCGTTCAGACAATCCAAAAGAGAACAAAAAAGTCGTTTTTTTACTTATTAACTTTATGTTAACTTTTACATTATAATAGCAAAGACATGTGATTTTCGATGTTTTAATAACTAACGCATTTATATACAGTTTAAGTGTATATTTTGAGTCATATAATTGAGTGTTGTTTCATAGGTTAGAAACTGAATATGGAGTAAAAGATTTGTTTTAATTTTTTTACGCCGAATACTCGTGTCGCAGAAATGGATTTTGTGAAAAGAGAAGATCAAAATGTCATCGATGATGATAATTACAAGTTTTACGTCGAAAGCGTAAGTATTAATTTATTCCTGTGTGTTTTAGTTCAAAATTTGTTCGTTTTTTACACAAAAAGTCTTAATAATGTGACTGAAGTTCCGGTTCTCAATGTTAGTTACTGGTTTTTGTATTTTTTACCGCGTATTGTATTTGTTTATTGAGTTACGGTTGTTGGTATTACACCATATTTATTGAAGTTTAAATTATTTCATTATAATGAGTTAACCATATCACTATTCCACAGCTGTCCTCTAAAAAAAAAGTTTTGACTTTGATGTTAGGTATGACTTAATTTTATTTGAAACTTTTTTGTAAGCTTCAACATATAACTGCTTAGTCTTCTATGATTCTATATGGTATATAAAAGTAAGACCTTTAAGAAGTTTGTGCCTTCTTCTTTATGTAAAGTTTTTTTTATATTTGCCCTTGAACTAAATACAATATAGTTCAAGGTTACTTGCAGGAGATGTATAACCTATATTGCTAACTGTGCCCTGCAGTATGACTTTTAAGATATTTAATCTAATTATTATAATTTGATTAACTCAAAAAAAAGGCTCAAAGGCAAAAACTATATGCTAAATAAAATTTTACTCATTGTTTTTCTGTTTTAATAAAATTTTTTTACAAAAACTCCACACAAAATGCTATCAAAATTGGCTAGTTAGATTTACTTCAAAATTGTGTTATAAGTTTTCATTGTAGCATATAAATATTTTTTTTAATTTTTGCAGCTTCAAAAGTCACACCAGCTTGAGCCAATGGATTACAATCACACACCAATATCAATGGAACAGTTGCACCAAGCAATGCAGTCTTCTGTCGCAAGCTCCATTGTCCACAACTTCCAACTACCGCTCTCACCGCGACAAATGTCCTCCCTAATGCTCAAAACCAACCATCTACCAAGAAACCTAAATTTCAATGATATCCCGGCCCACTTACAACGTAACTTAACGATGGAACTAGATCTAGTACACAACTTAGCTAATGAACTACCTCAGAACCTAAACCGTCACGAGGATTTACTTACTCAAAACTTGAGTAGAAACTTAGATTTATCGTTAGTTAGAAGTCTCGGTAACGATTTGGAGTTACAGAATAATTTGAGTCAGATAGCCCAGAATTTGAATGAGAATTTGAGTGCAGATTTGAGCAGGATAAATGATTTGAGGTCTGACATACCTCATGATTTGAGTCACGAGATAGATTTGTCTCATCATTTGAATAGGACAACGATTGAGCAGGACATTTTGGCTCAGGAAGAAGCAAGAAGGACTCCAATGGTTGTTCAAATGCAAGACCAACATTTATTGGATCAAAGATTGGCGCCAAACATTGGTGTTCATGAGAGATTGGACCAACAAGAGCATAACAATATGTTGCCAATGCCTTTCCATATTAAATCGGAGCAGGAAGACGATGGATATTTTTATGATAATATTAATCCAGGGATCAATGTAGCTAGTTTGAATGGTGAGTGATTTTTTTTTACTATTCTTTTTAATATTTAAATTACATTCGATGGCCTGTTGGTCTAGTGGTTAGTGACCCTGACTGCTATACCGGAGGTTGTGGGTTCGATTCCCACCCAGGACAAATGGTTGTGTGATGAGCACGATCATTTGTTCTGTGTCTGGGTGTAATTTATCTATAATATGTATGTATTTAGAAATATATAAGTATGTTTATCAGTTGTCTGGTTACCATAACACAAGCTCTGCTTAGCTTGGGATCAGATAACCGTGTGTGAGATGTCCCGGAATATTATATTATTATATTATATCTCTTAGCAACACGAAGAATGAAATGCGCTCGCTTTAAGAGCAGTAGCAAGAACGTGATTTATGTCATATAAAATATTGCGTACATAAGCAACACGCAGATGTGAGAATGTGCGTCCTCTTGATAACTTTTATTCCTGAGGTAGTGTGTACTCAAAGCTTAACCCTTTCCCTGTCCCGTGAGTCACATATGAAAATTTCCATTGTTTGACTATTGTGTCTACTGGCGGGACAGTTAACCTGGGGCCCGAGTCTGCTATTTACACTCCGTGTCAGTGTGCTCATAGTTGGCTCATAGTGGGACGATCGATAAAATCGGCCCCTGTTAAATAGTTTTTAAGGCTGATCGACGAGCGAGGTTTACCGCGGTTTTGTTAGCTCGCTGGTATAGCTCGCTCGTGGATCACCTCAAGACAGCGGTTTCTTTGGTGGCCATCCGGCTAGCGTTGCGTCACGCATGTTTGAAAGGAGAATGACCATTTCCAGTATCGCTTTAATCTAAATTGTGCCATAAGTTGGTGATAACAATAATTCCTTTTTTTAATTTAAAAGCCTATATCTAATAGTAGATAATCATAACTTCCCCGGACAAAAACGGATACAAATAAAAGTTTTTGTTTTGTTTGTAGGTATCTACTTATCAACTTCGTGCATTCCTACCTACACTACACTCATTCAAAACGATACCATAAATAGTCACGCGAAGCGAGTGTTTTTGTGTTTCATTACGATTTACTTTTAAGAAGTGTCTTTTAATAATGTCATATCAAGGGCCGCGTGGAATGCGTTTGTCACCGAGATAATCATCACAGAGTACTTTAAAAGGGGTTAATAATCATTACGGTATTAAGATTGGGGCACGCTTGTACCACCTAACGAGATTACTGGAGTACCTACCTACAAGCAGTTCTTCATAATAATACGATATAATGAATTTCAAGTCCCAGCTCTATTTTTAGATGACATTTTTGACGAATATGTGTATGAAAATGTAGAACTTGATGTGTAGTTGTGTACCTACCACACTTCTATTTCCTAAACTTATGTTTTGAGTGTCTGCAGTATTTATTTAAAATGCCTGTGTGATTCGCATTTCTAGTTATTATTATATTATCATTTTTTTACGGAAAGATCTAGCTAAGAAAGAAGTACCTAAGTGGTCACCGTCGTCTATGGACATTTCGATTACCATTAGAATTGCTAACATGTTGATGATGAGGTACTAAAAAGTAGTCACTGTTCTAGCAGCATAAAGTAGGTGGAAACGAATTCCCCTACTGCTAGCACAACTTACAGATTACCTGGCCTCTGTAAAAACTCAATAAAAATAGCTAGTTTGATTTTTCTTATTCTAACAAGATGAAATCTGTGGAAATGTTTCGTAAAAAGAATCGCTTTTTACAACTAATTCAATTCAAAACTACGGCAAAATGCGGAGAATTATTAAAAAAAAATTTACTGTATTTAAAAGTACCTTAATCGTACTTTCTATTAAGATATATTACATTGTGGCACAATATATTTGATAACGATACTAAGTGCCATAGTCACTTGGTCATTCTCCTTTATGCGCGTCGCGCTGTAGTACAACAGTTTGGCTCGCCCGTATATCAGTTACGATGAGCCACTTGTTAAATCGCCGCGAGCATTACCGTGGTTCGCCCGATAATCACACCCTTTACCTTCATTAAAAAAAAACCTATTGAATTGAGAATCTCCTTTTAAATTCGGTTAAAAACCTCGACAGTCTCTTTAAATTTTGTTATGTTCACAATTATAGTGTAGATGACTAGGTATGTAAAGTCAAAATTTATTTAGTCCGCTATTTAGATAATCAAAATATAATGGACACATATTTTTTCTTTTCTCAAATAAATTACAAAATACGAAGATAAACCGCTATAAAGTTCAGGAGTGGGGGCTTGTGAGTTGTGACGTCACGGCTAGGTACAATTTGTACTCAAACGTGACGTCACGCAAGAATTGTACTCGCTGTATCTTCGTAATTGTTTGGGGTTACGGGACTAAACAAAAAATACGTGTCTAATATTTTTTTCTTATCTAAAAGATGGACATAAAAATAAAAATTAGTCATCATCCCTATTATAATAATCCTGGAAGCCTCGGGGTTCCATATCTTTTTTCTGGTCTTTGGAACTGGAATAATTGAGAAAACAGCATCAAAGGTCACTAATCTGACCTATACTATTTTCTTACGATCTTGTTACTAGTGAAATGTCTGGACCTTGATCTTTAGATTGTTATGACGCTTTTTTCTGAGGTCGAACGCTAAAAATATAGATATATTATAACTACACTAGTTTATTTTCTCGGTTTCAGTTATATAGTTCATGTTTTTGAAGACTAATAGGGTCAAAAGTTTGTGTTTAAACATTCTAATAATACGAGAAAGTATAACATGTAACAATCGCCAATCTGTAATGAGCTAGCGTGGTGGTCAATGCTCGTTCCTTCTCTACAGGGTGTTAAGAAAACCCTGTCCGATCCGGCCTGTGCCCAGCAGTGGGATTTTATAGGCGTTTATAGGAGTTTATATATTAGTATGTAGAGTATATAGTATTATTATGATAAAGCATATAAACATCCCACTGCTGGGCTATTGGTATACCAAGCGGTAATATATCTAAAATTCTAAAAAAAGTCTTAGTATGGGATACTGTGTAACCTAGTAAATGCGTTGCGGAGGTCAGATAGGTAGTCGCTATGATTAAATAATGGTATTGTCAAATCTTATTATATTACAAGCCAAGCCCTACAGACAAGAAAACCCCCCAGAGTTGTCAGGAAAACTTAGTGAGCGAATGAAAACGTAGGTATTTAGCATTACATAGTTTACTTAACGGTTATTAAACCATCATGATTAAACAATTTGTCGAGAGAGTTTCACAAATAAACAATTATATTTAGAAAGTAATTATTAGGTTAGGTGTAGTTAAGGAGGGGCTCGTGGCTAAGTGTAAGCCGTACGGTTTGACCGACAATACAGGTTAAGCCGCGCTCGCCGCGGTTGCTCCGTAAATGGGTGACCATTTATAACATACCGAGACCCCTCCGTGTTTCGGAAAGCACGTTAAACAGTAGGTCCCGGCTGTCATACATAGATCTTTGGCAGTCGTTAAGTTAATTCTGACAACCAGTCTTACTATGGGATACTGTGTATCCCAGTTAAATGGGTTGTGGAGGTCAGATAGGCAGTCGCTCCGTGGGGATCCCCCCAAGCGCTTACGTCCACGATCGTGATCCCTGGAAACGCTGTCCTCTGACACTTCGGTAACGCAGAAGCAGAGGACACGCGGCTAAAGTGCGCTTGAACTTTGTCGGCAGTCAAATTGACTAATTATGATGCTATCATTAAATGATGAGAAAGGTCCTTCTCAGGACCAGGGGGAGGGTCCCACCTCCCAGCCCGTTGAGCGGTTAGCTCCGGGTCTGGTAAGGGGGGGCACTCGCCCGGAGGAGATTTGCGATGAGAAGAGGTTGTCCGGCTCCCTTTCGGTTGAGCGTGACGCCTCGAAGGATCGTGGTACTGAGGGTGCGGGTTTCACACCCGGTACAACCCTGGTTGGCATGCGAAGGACTTCGGTTCGCCTTGCGCGTCCAGACGCTGAGGTGTTCAAGCGTCCTTCGAGCCGCAACTCTTGCTCTTCGTTTTCGGGGAGCAAGTTTTTCAACCCGACCCCGGGATGTTTGTCCTCGGACGAGGAGGGTACGCTAACCGATGCGTCGGTAGCGAGCTCGGTGGGAGGCTTGAGCGAGAAAGGCAAACTCTTTGTTAAACCGTCGCGCAAGCGCTCCCTCAAATCAGCGGGTGCCGAGGGGTCCAGCTCGGACGCTCCCTCTGTTAAGAGTACCAAATCGGCCTCTAGCAAACGTGGCCGCCCCCGGAAGCCACCACCAACTACGGGCCATTATGTTGGTTTGGCGGAGGCCCAAAGAGAGGCCAATAGACTGAAAAGAGAGGCGCTCACTCAAGAGCTCGAGGCGAAGATTGCGGCGCAGGAGCGTCAGGCCAATCTCGCACGGGCCAAACATGGCTACGGCGCCTCTCTCTGGTCCGACTACTCGGACAAGACGGTAGCCGAGCTGGAGTCCCTTCATGATGTTGACATGGGCAGCATCGTCGAAATTGCTAGAAAGTCTAGCAACATGAAGGGAACCCTGCAAAAGGCTCTACGAGACCACGCAGAGAACGCCAAGAGGATCTTGGCATCGATGGCGACACGTTCGGCCACAGAGGAGGTGCAGCGACTCCAGGCGACTGTAAACCGCCTGGAAGAGGAGAAGCTGCAACAGAACCGGCGCATTGAGGCCTTAGAGGCCAAGATTGCCGAGCTGGAGGGCGTCACTCCACATAGCCGAGTTGAATTCAACTCGGTCAATTCGCCAATGGACGTGGCCCCCGTCTTGAACACGGCGGATTCCGCAACTTCTCTTCGCGGTGTATTAGAGGAAATGCTCCTCAAACATGCCGCGGAGACGAAAGTTTTTGTGCGGTCATGTTTCGCGGGAATTGAGGACCGTCTCAATCCTCCCAAGATCGTTCGTCCACCCCTAGCGGCGGACAAACAACAGAAGGTGATTGGCGAGCAACCGGCCCCTAAACCCGTAAAGGGGAAAGGCGTCGGTAAAAAGTCGGCCCCTAAGGTTTCGGCGCCCTCGGCGGATTCCGAGGCCTCAGTGTCTTATGCGTTGGTGGCCTCCACGGCTGCACCTGCCAAGAGAGTAAACTCTGGACCGTCCAAGGTCAAACCGGGCCTAAAAAAGGACTCTCGCTCGAAAGCAACCACATGTAGCCCACATGAGGCTGCAAATTCAGGGCCATCAAGGCTCCCGGCGCTTGGCCGTCTAGCTGACACAGACGGCATGCTTCCCGCAACCACAGCCGCTAACGAGTGGCAGGTCGCCGGGAACAAGAGGAAAAAGGGGCATAAGAAGAAGGTGAAGGCTTCCACTACTACTGCCCCCTCATCGACGTCTAAAATAAAGTCCCCAAAAAAGGGGAAAAGTGGCAAGGTCAAAAAGACCCCTAAACTAGTTCCCCCCAAATCCGCAGCAGTGGTGTTAACCATCACGCCAGAGGCTGTGGAGAAGGGGGTCTCTTACGAGGAGGTACTGACCAAGGCCCGCCGGTCAGTTAAACCGAGAGAAATGGGCATCGAGGAGGTCAAGTGCCGGCAAACGCAGACCGGGGCTCGATTATTCGAGTTTTTGGGAGCGAGCCGTGACACCAACGCTGACCTCTTCGCGACAGCTCTACATGCTGCAGTCTCTGGCTTGGCAGTGGTGGGCAGGCCAACCAAGTCTACGTCCTTGGTGATCTCCGAGCTTGATGACTCAGTCACCAGGGACGAGGTGGTGGAGGCGATAGCGGCTGTAGGTGGATGCAGTCCCGATGCCATTAAGGCCGGAGAGGTCCGGCCTGGCCGTCGTGGGATCGGCGAGATACGCCTATCGTGCCCAGTAGCGGCTGCGGAGGCCCTTATCAAAAAAGGGCATCTGTCGATTGGGTTCAGCTCGGGTGTAGTCCGGGCACTTGAGGACCAGCCTATGCGCTGCTTCAGGTGTTTCTCACTCGGACACACTCGAGCCCGCTGCCCGTCGTCTGAGGACCGGTCGGCTCTTTGTCGCCGTTGTGGCAAAGCGGACCACAAGGCGAACGCCTGCAACAGCAAGCCGCACTGCTCCGTATGTGCGGCAAGCGGCAAGACGGCGAACCATAGCATGGGAGGTGCCAAGTGCAACCCCCCCGCAAAAAGAGGCATAGCACAGGTCCAGGCCAGGCCTGTCAACGCCACCACCACTAAGCCGGTGGCAGAGGGTACCCTACAAATGGAGGAGTAATGTCAAGACACAATCAGAAAATACTCCTCCAGGGGAATCTTAACCATTGTCGGGCGGCACAAGACCTGGTTGCTCAGACACTGGCCGAATGGGGTGCCGATGCGGGGGTGGTCGCGGAGCCCTACTTCGTGCCCCCGAATTGGCTCGGGGATTTGGATGGTTTGGTGGCCATAATTCCACGACCCTCTATGGACTCCCTTCCCCTGACGTCCTTGGAAAGGGGGTCGGGCTTTGTCGCCGCCGCTTGGGGAGAGAATGCGCTCTTAGGCGTATACTTCTCTCCTAACCGCTCACTGGCGGAGTTCGAGCGATTTTTGGCTGCCCTCTCGGGGGTTTTGGTGCGTTTGGCACCGAGGCAGGTGGTCGTCCTCGGCGACTTTAATGCGAAGTCAGTGGCGTGGGGCAATCCGTCCAACGACGCACGAGGCCGTGCTTTGGAGGCGTGGGCGGTTTCAGCCAACCTCTCCCTCCTCAATAGAGGGACAACGCACACGTGTGTGAGGCTGCACGGAGGGTCCGTGGTGGACTTAACCTTTGCCACCCCTGCACTTGCCGCAACCGTTGCGTCATGGCAGGTCGAGCTCATGGAGACCCTATCCGACCACCGCTACATACGGATAGGGTTCTCTTCCCAGCGAGCACAGGGCACACAAGGGTGCACACCGTTCCCGAGGTGGGCTATTACCCACTTGGACCGCCAGATGGCAGGCGAGGTCGCCTTAGTGCAGGACTGGTTCTGTCCACCAACTAGTCCTGATGTGGACGCAGCGGCCTCTCACATGCGGGACTTGTTGACCGAGGTGTGTGATTCGTCCATGCCTCGGTCTCGTCGGCCCCCGACTAGGAAGGCGGTTTACTGGTGGTCTGCAGAGTTGGCCGATCTGCGACAGGCCTGTACGGCCGCCAGAAGAAGCTATCAGCGCCTCCGTCGACGTCGCCATAACCGGGACCTTCAGGGTGAGTCCCGGTACCACCTGCAATGGCAGGAGGCGAAGAAGGCACTGAAGGCGGCCATTAGGGAGGCTAAAGACGCCGCGAGGGAGGAAATGTTGGAGGGTCTTAACGCCGACCCTTGGGGGAGACCGTATAAAATGGTACGCGACAAGCTGCGCCCTATTGGTCCCCCACTAACGGAGACCCTTCCAACTGATCTTTTGGACAGGGTGGTTCAGGCGCTATTTCCGAGCGTTGCCAACATCACCCCACCCATGATGAATCCCCCGTACGGGATGAGCCCATCGGAGGACATTCCTCCGCTGACCTCAGAGGAGTTTGCGGACGCAGTGTCCTGCCTAAGTGGCAAGAAGACGGCTCCCGGCCCCGATGGCGTACAGGCGCGGGTTATGGCGATCGCCACTTCCCGTTTGAAGGAACGGTTTCGGGACCTTTTCAACCGGTGTTTTTCTATCGGGAGGTTCCCGAAACCGTGGAAGGAGGGCTTGCTAGTCCTCCTTCGAAAAGATGGGCGCCCGGCCGATTCCCCGTCAGGATATCGGCCAATCGTCCTTTTGGATGAGGCGGGCAAGACCTTCGAGCGAATAATCGCGGTCCGCCTCAAGGACCATCTTGCCGGGACCGGCCCGGACCTATCTGATGCCCAATTCGGGTTTCGTGAGGGTCGGTCCACCATAGACGCAGTCCAGGGCCTAAAAGTCCTGTGCGCAGAGGCGAAAGAGAGAGGGCAGGGAGTGGTGGCGTTATCTTTTGATATCGCTAACGCGTTCAACTCCCTGCCTCACGCCGTAATATTGGAGGCCCTGAGGTACCACAGAGTACCGCAGTACCTGGCGGCGCTTTTGGCTGACTACCTTCGAGACCGCGAGGTTCTCTTTAAAAGTAAGGATGGTAGCGTCAAGCGCCGCCGGGTGGACACCGGAGTTCCACAGGGGTCGGTCCTTGGGCCACTCCTGTGGAACATAGGTTATAACTGGGTGCTTCGGGGCGCCCTCCTCTCAGGCATGGGTATCTTCTGCTATGCAGACGATACCCTAGTCACTGCCCAAGGAAGGACATATGGGGAAGCGGCGCGCCTGGCTTCTGCTGGCGGCACGCTGGTTGCCAACAGAATGGGACGTCTAGGCCTAAAAGTAGCCCTGGAAAAGACGGAGGCTATATATTTTCCAGGGCCTCGTCAGCGCAAGCCTCCTGATGCGCACGTTGTTGTAGCTGGCGTCAGGATCGATGTGAAGGCCAGGATGAAATACCTGGGCCTGATCCTGGACGCCAAGTGGGAGTTTGGCCCCCACTTTCAAGGTCTTGCTACGCGCCTCCTTAAAGCGGCTAACGCCTTTTCGTGGCTCCTTCCTAACCTGGGGGGGCCACGGACTAGTTGCCGCCGCCTCTACGCCGGAGTCCTGCGCTCTATGGCGCTTTATGGAGCGCCAATATGGGCAGACTCCCTTTATAGAAAGGAAAACGTGGCCCTTCTGCGCAGGCCCCAGCGGGCAATCGCGCAACGCATTGGGAGGGCCTATTGTACGGTGGGGCATGCAGCAGCATGCGCCCTTGCCGGTACTCCCCCTTGGGAGCTAGAAGCTGGGGTCCTGGCCGCCGTATACCACCAGACGGCGGCCCGGAAAGCGCTCGGGGAGCGCCTAACCCCAGAAGAACGCGGCGCCGTGCGGCGCGAGGCCTACGACGAAATGGTCCTCCGTTGGCGGTTGGATCTCGCCAGCGCCCGCTACGGACGCCGCGTCACTGAAGTTGTGGGTCCGCTCTTGGACCTATGGCTGGAGCGTCACCACGGTTTCCTCACGTTCCGTTTGGTGCAGGTGCTGTCCGGGCACGGGTGCTTCGGATCGTACCTGCACCGAATAGGGCGGGAGGAGTCCCCTTCGTGCCACCATTGTGGCGCAATAGAAGACACGGCGCAGCACACACTCGAGGTCTGCACTAGCTTCGAAACTGAGCGCCGTGTCCTGCGTGGAGTTACTGGCCCGGACCTTTCGCTCGCGGGTGTGGTTAATGCCATGCTCGCGGATGATCGCGTCTGGCGGGCAGTGTCTCATTTCTGCGAGATTGTCATTTCGCAGAAAGAGACCTCGGAGCGCGAGCGGGAGGCTGACCCTTCCGCTCCATTGCTCCGCCGACGGCGGGTGGGTAGGGCGCGGACGAGAACTGCCGTTGTCAGACCTGCCCTGGGGGGGACGCAGAGGGCTGGGACGGGGGTCCCTTAGCCTTCTTTGCACGCGTCTCCTTCTTTGCTGGGTGGGGGTGGTGTAGTGCCATACACTGCCCCCGCTGTCCTCCCTCTGGCATAGGAGGGGGGTCATGTCGGGCCCGCCACTAAGCGGGCAGTCACCGGGGGCGTTATGGTGCAAAGACTTCGGTTGGTCCCGTAACGCCGCCACTAAGGCGAAAGATGGCACCAGGTGTTTTGCCGGAGTAGTCGGAGCCTTTTTCAAGGCTCTGGAAGCCCGGACTCTTGCATCTCCACCCCCCCATGGAGATGCAAGGCTGGCTCATAAATGAGTTTCACCTGATTAAAAAAAAAAAAAAAAAAAAAAAAAAAAAAAAAAAAAAGGCAGTCGCTCCGTGTAAAATACGGTATTCAGCTGAATCCGGTATGACTGGTAGCCGACCCCAACATAGTTGGGAAAAGGCTCGAGAGATGAATTATTAGATTCAAATATGGGCGGGTTACACAAAAATGTTTGTCCCGTACGGGGATCGAGTCCGCAGCACGGGCCCGATGCCGCTATTTTAAGTCAGTGAGTGGCAGGTTAATGAATGTTCCATTGTACTTGTTATTGTGCCTAATTTTCGTATTCAGATAAGAACAGTCACTGGCAATCCTAAAATGACAATAGTGGCAAGTAGGTGTACATTTGTCATTAAAATAAAATTATCTGAATACGAAAATTAGGTACAATGACAAGTACACTGGAACGTTCATTAACCTGCCACTCACTGACTTAAAATAGCCGCATCGGGCCCCTGAGCGCAGTAGCACCTATTTAGCATGATGACATTTTGTTTTCCAGAATATTATAATAGATCTAGGTGTTTTTTTTATTTATTAAGCTTTAATGTTTTTGCATTAATTGTCAGCAAACAAGTTCACCTTTTTGTTTTATCATAACCTTTTAAAATAATTCAAAGTATTCCTCTCATATCATTTGAAACCAGCTATATGCAATATATTCAATATTTATATGCATAATAATTGGTCACTAAATTGCTAAAAATAGAAAAAAAAAACTGTTTTAATTAAAAACTATGTTTTTACATACTAGCTCTTGCCACTGACACTGAATGTGTGAATGTCTGTCATCGCATTAAAAAGTAGCAAATATCCTTACTTGAGATCCAAGCTTGCCCCATTTCAAGTTTCATCACAATCGGTTCAGTGGTTTTGCCGTGAAAGCGTAACAGACAGACAGAGTTACATTCACATGTATAATATTAGTATGAATGAAATATAAGTCTCAAATAATCTAGTTAGCTAAAAATAATCTTCTATACTTATAATAAATCTGTAGAAGTGAAAATTCTGTACATTGAAAATATCAAAAAAATAAATGGCGGGGGGTGTTACTAGACCGACACCGAACAAAAAAGTGTGGAAAAAATTTTTTGTCTGTCTGTCTGTTTGTTCAGGTATCACGCAAAAACTACCGGTTCGATTACGATGAAACTTGGTATAATTATTCTTTATTATCCTGGGCACCACACTGGGTAGTTTTTATCCCGGAAAAAAAAAACTTAATTTTGCGGTTAAAAACTCATTGATAAGTTTCGTCATCCACGCGAACGTAGTCGCAGGCACAGCTAGTCTTTAAATAAACTAATTATAACTATCAGACGAAAAAACATTAACGATGCATTATTTTTTTTCATTTTACGACCATTTTAAAGAATGTAGGATTTCTTAAAATAACTTAATTATTTAAAATGGCTAGATTTGTATGATAATGTCTGTCTTTACGTTTAATTAACGTAAATATAATTAATTTTAATATGGGAGATTCCTTTGAAAGGCTCGCAAAGAACTTTTATTCAAATAACTACTTTAAATTTTCCACGGTCCTGTTGGTCTAGTTGGTTAGTGACCCTGCCTCCTATACTGGAGTGGGTTCGATTCCCACCCAGGACATATCTTTGTGTGATGAGCATGATCATTTGTTCTGCGTCTGGGTGTAATTTTATCTATAATATGTATGTCTTTAGAAATATATAAGTATGTTTATCAGTTGTCTGTTTACCATAGTACAAGGTCTGCTTAGTTTGTGTGAGTTGTCCCAGGATATGTATATTGTTAATTTCAAGTTATTTTTAGCCCTAATTAAAATAAACTAAAGGTTATCTCTAGATTTCGTTGTAACTATTTTTAGTATCAATGTGTCATAGTTAATTATGTTAATTTATTTGTCTGTGAGTAAAATTTAACCTTAGATGCATGCAGCGAGGGAATGTAGACTGCCATATACCATAGATGGTATATAAAAACTAGAGAGCACATATCAGGGTATGAACCGTGAGAGTATGAACTAGTTTCAACGTAAAAATTGTATCAAAACAGCGCGACGTTTTAATAAAACTATCTCAAAACCGAATACTATTGAAACCATCGATATTTTCGCGTAAACGTGTGTCGAAAAGAAAAAGCAAAAAATATTTAATTTAATATTTGCAGCCGGGGGTCCTGTAATGAATTGTTCCAAGTAACCGTCCCCCGACTGCAAATATTAAATTAAATACTTTTTGCATTTCAGATTTTTCGGCGGTTTAATTTTTTTGTTAAAAAGTTTTTATTATATATTTATTTGTGGCTACTTCGAGGTATACCCTATCTAATAAAAAAATAATCATTAAAATCGGACTACTCTGTAATAAGTTACGCGTGGTAATACATTACAATCAGTGAGTGAACAATCAATCAACCCCTGTTTTCCTACCCTTAGGGTGGGAATTCTTTTTCCAAATTTATATGGGACCAACTTTGGAATATACCCTTTCCAATATAATAAGAATTGTGAAAATCGGACTACTCTGTGAAATAGTAATGCGTGGTCTCACATAAAAAATAAATATACGCGTCGAATTGAGAACCTCCTCCGTTTTTTTCGTCGGTTAAAAATAACTGAAATCAGTAAACGAATGTACTACATACAGCCATAAATGTGCTTACCCGGCACAATGGGCTTTTAGCGATACTTGCACTCTATAGTTTTTACTTTTTAAAAACTATTATTATGTACCTACTTACAAACGCGAGCACTGTAATATCTTTTCGGTCGTTAAGATAGGGTAACGTGAACGAAATTCGGTCAGTAGACCATTCTCATATCTGAAACGAAATGCCGAAATAGGCCATTACATTTGATTAAATAGTGTAAATTGGTCTATCCGTAAATTTCCACTAATCACAAGCTAGTCTCTCATTGGCGGAAGTTTACAGATACACCGCATGCGAGACTAACGAGCCTAGCGGATTTTCTAGCCGTAGAAATTGTGTCTAGAAATAATGCTGTCTAGAAAAAGCTCTTATTTTTAACCAGCTTCAAAAGGGTGACCTTCTTAATTCCATTGAATGCTTGTAAGGTATCTTCGGCAACTGTGGATTGAATTAATTTTTGTTTCATCGATAACGTATAAGTTAAAGGTAGTCCCGGAAATTTTCGAATTTTCTTCAGATTTTCGAAAAGTCGCCTCCTTTTTATAGTTTTATTTAATCAATTATCTGTATTTTACTGAATTGATGTGGCTAGATAGTGTATTTCTCTGTTACTATCTGCACACCTTTGATTATATAATGTCTAGATGGACTGTCAAGTGCGCGCAGACCCGTCAAAAAATTACAACCAAATTTGGTTGTAAAGTATTTTCCCGCAATTCCCGCCAACCAGTACAGATCGTGCCGCTCGTGTCAATACGTTTTACGCGCTCTAAGGAATAACCACATAACAGCGATAAGATGACAGTATGTGCTTTTAAAATGTGCCGGAATTATAAAGGAAGGCTAAAAAATACCAAAGACATCACCCACCTATCACCGTAAACAAGACACCAAGAAACTTCATATTTATTTTAGTTTTTTTTATGATTACCAAATTACGCCATATTTTATCAGTGTTGCCAGTTTCTGTTTCTTATTCTCCCATTTTTTAGGGTAAATTTTTTGGTTTATCATTACGTTTATAAAATTTCGTTGATGTACTTCGAACGATCGCCTGTAATTAAAACTCATTCCTAATTAACGAGATGTGATCTTTCATTTCAAATTTCAAAATCCTAACTGCTCAAAATATTGTACTAACTTAGTTGATTTAATACTCCATTCAAACACACGAATCATTTTTTTTTTAATTATTTAAAAAAGTAACTACTTAATAAAAATACACTTAAACTGAATAATACCACATAAGTACATAAAACTAAAATATTTTTTATTATTATAAATTAGTCTTTATTTAATGTGATTTATGGGAGAATTTGTAATAGCTGGTAACACACACTTGAAATTGTGGTCTTGTTTTTTTTATGATTGTAGGGCGACGCTCCATCTAGACATTATATAATCAAAGCTGCACACTACCTTAACGTGTCAACAATATCTTAATCGGTTGCCTAGCAACAAATACAGACTGGCAATAGATAAAAGTTGACATTCAACCTCTTTGGAATAAATTAAATGTATTTTTATATCAAAAGGTCACGCCGACTGGTTCAAATATCAGTTGCTGTAGAAATCTTGTTGCGTTTTGTTTGGGTTGCTTATTTGAGGAAAAAGTATATAAGTATGCCCGATTTGGCCGAAGAAAAAGAAATATTTAGTCAAAATTTCCTCCATACAAAATTGTTTGTAAAACAAAATATGTTTTTGTGCATATATATACATAATAACAGTGTCAACTTATTAAAAAGGGCGCAGCCTTGTATTTCCAATAACTTCTTTACCACCTCGAAAAATCGTCAACAAAGTACATATTCTGCGTAGCCTTTTTCCCAAGCCATGTTGGAGTCGGCTTCCAGTCTTACCGGATTCAGCTGAATACAGTATGTTACAGAGAGACTGCCTATCTGACCTCCACAACACATTTTACTGGGTAACACAGTATCCTATAGTAAGACTGGTGGTCAGTATTGTCATGACTTGTGGTCCGGCCACTGAGAAAATGCTTGCCTAACATATCTCGGTTAGTCTTGATTTGTATGGGGAAATAAAAAAAAACCCTGTTAACCTGGTAACCTGGCGTAATTAATACTTTGAATGATACTATTAGTTTTTAGGACAAAGAAGTGATAGTAAATTAAATAAATAACTAAATAAATAAATGCGGACAACATCACATACATTGCTCTGAACCCAAAGTAAGTAGCTATAAAGCACTTGTGTTATGGAATCCAGAAACAACAAAGGTACCACAACCACCCAGACCCGAGGCAATGTAGAAAAGTTTATTTCTACATTGACTCGTCCGGGGATCGAACCCGGGACCTCAGAGCTAGCGACACCTTGAAACCGGTGCGTACGCCACTCGACCACGGAGGTCGTCAATTAAATTAAGTATATTCTTCGCACCATTAAAGTTATAAAATTCCTGTCAGGAGAGCATTGACCAAGCGGCCGGACCATAACGACTGTCAAAGATCACGTCGGGATCAATGTCTAAGGGAGCGTCCACATCTGACGAACGAGCATGACACGAGCAGCTCGCGAGCATGCCGCGAGCGGCGCGCGCACGTCTGTCAGTCGGCGTAATTGACACTAGTGCGTTTGCGGCATGCTCGCGAACGGCTCGCGAGCGGCTCGCGTATGCTCGTTTATCAGATGTGGACGCACAGTAAGCTAAGTGCCGAAAAAAAAATGGACGGAGCCTCAAGCTAAATATAAGTTAAAAAAATAAACTTTAACAGCACAAACATTAAACTACATCAAAACAGGTCAAATATTCAATGTCATTCAAATAGAGATTAGATTTTAGGTTACCATGTCGAAAAATAAATATAAATGACTTGTGATATGCTTATCTAACACGTTATAAGGTTAAGTTAAAGTGAGGAATTATAATGATGAGTAAGGTAATTTTATTTCATCGTCATGGTGAATTCGTCTTGAGATATTTGTTGATGGAAAATCATCAGGTGCAAACGTTAATTAGTATTATTGATTACACGTAAATGTAAACAACCGATTTTAAATTAGATGGAAGTCAATTAATTATTTATTTAATATTATCAAAAAAAAAACTTGCACAACATAACAGAAAAGACTAAAGCGTTGTACAGTAAAAGTAATAATTAACATGTAAAGAGCAAAATGATAAAAGCAAGCAAGAGCAAAATACATAATACGTGCCTATTAAGCGTTTCGCTCGATATCTTTGGGATCCCATCATCAGATTCTGACCTGATAACTATAGGACCATTAAGTTAGTTTAACCTTTCAATGAAAAAAAAATGTGTCCAAATCGGTCTAGCGTCTTTGAATAGTCGGGCCGATACATCAATTATAAAACTAATATTCTGATTAATTTAAAACAATGTTTTTCGGTTTCTTTCACATTTAAAACAGTGCAGATAATTTAAGCTAAATAACATCTTTATATATTATAGCTAGGACCCATTCCATTTGGATCGAGGAGTCAAACAGAAAAAAAACCGCATTTAAATCGGTATATTCCTTTAGAGCTTTAAAGGAGCTATTATATTGTGATTAAAATGCCCCTTTTTTACTTCCAGGACTACCCGCTGAGCATGCGCAACCACAAGTGACCGTACACGCAGACACTCAAATGTACGCAGTATATAACAACCACGTAAACGTTCCAGCCTTAAACTCCATAGATCTATACTCTAGGCCCCAAAACTACATACAAAACTTCACAAATATAAGAGAAAACCCACAGAATTTAGTTATACACCGACAGTTTGAAAACACTAGCCCATACCAAGAAGACTTTAAAAAAGTTAGACAGGATGTCGTGCAAAATGTCGAGAAGGATAAATTGGAGGAGCCGAAAGAAAATCTTAAACCTACGGATCAAAATAAAATATATTATCCTGAGTATAACCAGAATTTCGCGGAAGCTAAAAGTGAGAATGATTCTAGCGCGCAGAACAAAATGCCTGATGATATCACTATGAATATTAAAGGTCAATATATCTGTTATAAGTGTCATGATGTCTTCCCCTCAAAAAGAGGTTTAAAACACCATTCGAAAAGTTGCACGGAAAACGAGAATTTAGTGGAAAGAGTTGGAAAGTTTAGCTGTAGTCAGTGTTCTTATAGATGTCAGTCGCCGGCCATCTTAAAAATCCATGAACGAACGCATTCCGGAGAAAAGCCTTTCTCATGCACCTTCTGCGATTACAAGTCTGGCCAAAAGAATAACGTAGCGAAACACATTTTGGTGCACATGAAGGAGAAACCTTTCCGTTGCCAATATTGTGATTATAGATGCGCTCAGAAAAATAACTTAGTTGTCCATGAAAGAACGCACACTGGGTACAAGCCTTTTGCCTGCCCATTTTGCGATTACCGGACAGTGCAAAAACCTAATTTAGTGAAACATATGTATCTACACACTGACCAGAAACCGTTTAGCTGTGATGTGTGTTCTTATAGATGTGTGCAGAAAACTAATTTAACTAAACATAAGCAAAGACATTTAAACGAGAAGGAAGGTGAAAAAGTTGATGTTAAGAATCAAAGTAAGCCTTACAGGCCGAGACAGAAGTCTGTGAAATGTCCCCATTGTGCGTACAGGTGTGTGCAAAAATCTAGTATGGAGAAACATTTGCAGTTTAAACATAATACTCAAGAAAATGGCGAGTTTGAGCAAGGTTTGAACCTTATGAAGGCTGCAGAAGACGTTGAAAGCATAAATTTGAGTGTTAAAAAGGACTTTGAGTGTGAAAAAGACAGTGTTAGTGCAGAATCATAGTTTTTAAGGAAAAGGAGGGACTGATTGAAAAAATTGCATTTTTAGGTTGGTTCGTTTTTTTGGTCGGAAGTGTATTTTTGTGCAAGTGAAATGACGAAAGGTATTTTCTATAATTGGTAAGATATTTTGGCGATTACTATGTAAGTATCGCTTGTAATATTTTTTTTTTTAATCGTCAATAGTCGTCGAAAAGCAAAAATAAAGTTCTTAAAAACTGTTTTTTTTTTAAATGTCTTGCATTTTATAATGGTTAAAGAAAATACCTAAAGTTATTTTACTTACATAGTTTTTAGTGCATTTCCAGACTAAAAAAAAACTATCTAAAAATGCAATTAAATAAATCAATGGACTCCAGAAAATCGCTTTTAATAGGTACGTATTAAAATAATGAATTAATTTGTAAATATTAAATAAATAAATAATAAATTGCTTTTTGAGATTATATCGGTCGTATTTTACCAATATTTTGTATAAATAATAATTCTATGAATTTATACGAAAATAATTTTGAATAATTAAAACTCAAATATTTGTTAAATGCTTCTCAAGTGGTATTTTAATTATATAATGATAAAATATAATATGTTGAATATTGGTGAAATAGGGTCACTGGTCAAGTTATTAACTAGATTGTAAGCAAGCAGTATTCTTTTAATTATACATTTATAACAAAAAAAATACATGATTTATGACAGTGTCCGTCTAGTGTCACATTAGGGCCTCGATTCAGCTATTTAAGCGTTGCTTGAATTGACCGAATGACCTGCTTCATTTGGTCATTTTTACAATAATTGGCATTCCTCTAACTGTCATTACGATCATTAATTGGTCATTACGATCATTCTCTTCGAGTTCAATGAGATTTTATTGTAGGCTTATCTGAATACGAAAATTAGGCTCAATGACAAGTACACTGGCCGACCACTGACATGCATTTGAAATAGCTGAATCTGGTCTATCTGTCAATTTCCACCAATCATAGCCTAGTAGCTTGTCTCTCATTGGTGGAGAATGACAGATACACCTGATGTGACACTAGCGACCCTAGCGGGTTTTTAACTCGCCTTTTGAGACCAGTGTTTTTCCCAAGCTATGTTGGGGTCGGCTTCCAGTCTCACCGGATTCAGCTGAATACCGTATGTTCAGAACGACTGCCTATCTGACCCCCACAACACATGTTACTGGGTAACACAGTATCCTATAGTAATACTGGTTGTTAAAACTGTTTGCTTATTCTAGTTAATTTGACCGAAAGTCATTTCACTTTGTATAGTAATAGTTAAATTTATTTTTTTACGAATTTCATGTAAATGATACATGTCAAAGTAGTTGAACAACAGTTGCTACACAGTTGCCCCAAACTCTTATTTAAATACTCTTAATTATTATTATGTCAGTTTCTCTTCAATGTTTCCTGCATTACTATAAACTGGAATAGAAAAATATATAAAAAAAGCCGGGTTTGTTATACCATTTTAAACTCAAGAACTGGCATTTTTTCATAATCTTTGATTTATTCGATTCGTGTCCGCCCTGAATAGCAATAATTATTCATGTAGTATGAAAATATCGGGCCGGAAGTAGGTAATTTTGCGGGTGAAACCTCGGGGCACAGCTAGTACTTTTTCAACGCAATATAAGTTACTATATTTCACCATTTTTCTACTCTTACATTTTTCCTGCATAATGATAGTCTTATATTGAAAATCAAAATAAAAAGTTATTATGAAGGTGCTAATAAAAGTTGCCCAACTGTCGGCCGACTTTTCACCAACTTTGACATGTCTCGTATGTTTTTGTGATATAGCTTACGGCGGGATTGTTAATAAATTTTGCTCTCTTTGTAAATGTTCCTGTAAATAGCGAGAATGGTGCGCTTCTTTTAGAATAGCTTAGAATTGAGAGCTGTGGTCAGAATAGCTCAGAATGGTGAATATTCTGTGAAGCAAACTAATTTAAATTTTGGTAATTGCTTTCTTTTACTAACACGAAAAATAGATAAACACTAACTAATAATAATAATTTATAATTGGATGTGAAATCAACAATCCGCAAATGAGCAAGCATGGTGATCATTGCTCGTGCCTTCTCTATATGGGAAGAGGCCTGTGCCCAGAAGCGGGACGTTTATAGGCTGGAATTATTCTTATTATATAAAAAAAAAATGATATAGGATCAATGACAAAAATACATATTTAAATCGATAGATAGCCGTAGATATCACGTGACTCACATACAAAAAAAAAAGGTAAAATTGAGAACCTTCTGGAGTCTGTAAAAAAGAAGACACAAAGACGTAAATAAATATTTAAATATGTTTTACTTTAGACAAATATAAACATCACATATTAAAAAACAGGATACATGTTCAAGGCGAAAACTGTTTTTTTTTCTAGGTTGGTACATCTATTATAGTAATATTTTCGAGTTAGTAAAAGATAGTAATTTTCTAATTTTCATTTAGTTTGTTAAGAACAGAATATTCTCCAAAATGAGTTAAGAATTAAATAATAATAACTTTTATCTTAAAGTTGAAGTTTGAATTTATAATAGTTAGGTAAAGATTTTGAAATTGAACAGATGTTTTAGCTTGCTAGCTTAATTCGTTTAATATACTGATGTTTTTACAGACTACTGTTTGTTGGTTAGAATATTTTGTATTATGCCCATACGGTATTTAGGCAGTTTTCATTACACATTTTGCTCTTATAATTTTATTTTACTTGGTCAATTTTGCCTGGACTTACGATTGACTGTTTTTTTTTATACAAACCGAACAAATAAAATTATTGGATAACGAATTGAGAACCTCTTCCTTTTTAAGTCGGTTAATTTAGATTTATCTCTTCACAGAATTTCGTTACAAAATGTTCTAATCAACATTCAATAAAGTCTTGTTATTTGACTGAGGTTTTTCCTCTCCTGTTTATACTTACATTATTATGAAACAGTAAATGTAACTGATATTTTAGGTATATATTTAATATCTGTCTGTTACCTATATATTAGGTATTTATCAAATATATCTACCTGTTACTTAACAAATAATATTAGGTATATACCTAATATATGTACCTGTTACTTAAGAATAACTAATATATTAGGTACATATCTAATATATGTACAATCGGGGACACTCACGCCTTATCACCTTACCGTCGAGAAACGGTTCGAGTCGCTTGCGCTCTTTCTAACGTTAGCGACACGCGGCGACGCGACGCCTCCTTATTTCTGATTGTATTTTAATTTAGTGCCCAAAAACAGTTAACATATATATTTGCATCTCGTTACTGCAAGGTCCTAATTGGTTATAGTCACACGGGGGCGGAGCTTCCGCGTTCGTCGCCTGCATCGCTCACCAAGCTAAAAATTTTTAAAAGTGATAAGGCCTGAGTGTCCCCGATTGTACCTGTTACTTAACAACGAATATATTAGGTATGTATCTAATATATCGTATCTGTTACTTATTAATTTGTGTAATTAACCAATAAGACAATGAAGTTGCAATGGGCTGTGATTTTGAGCAAATGATTCTACCTACCACTAGATGGCGTTATTGACAAAGTAGACCCAATATTCTAAAGAGAAAAGATTTGTATTTCAGTATGTTTGTAACGAATTAACTCAAAAACTGCAGGACTGTCTGTCACCATTTGAAAGTTTTATTATCCCTGAGCATCTCTAAAAAAAAGTTAATAATAAATAACAAAGGTAATAACGCCATCTAGTGTGACTTGGTAGCACTAATAAATATTTTGTAATTCGGTTGTGAAGTACGTAAAATAGAGTAATAAATGGGATTTCAATCAAGATTTTTGTACTTAGTATGTATGCTTGAAAATCGAAAAATGAGTACGAATGAATTTGAAAATCGCCTTTTCAAGTAAAATCAGCAACTTTTGGGTAAATGTTTAAAAGTTCCTTATAACGGATACTCAAACACAAATCAGTTTTAAGACCCTGTTAAATGTCATGCTGTCTTTCGCTTTATAGTTCTTACAAAAAAAAACCGACACTAAAACAAGTCTTATATGGTTTTCTTATGGATCCCACTGTCATAACTTGACCAAATTACCACGGGACCACACGGGAAGCACCACCTTTCAAATAAAAAAAAGAATCATCAAAATCAGTTCACCCAGTCGAAAATTCTGACTGAAGAAACATAAAAAAAAAACAGTCGAATTGAGCACCTCCACCTTTCGGAAGTCGGTTAAAAATGTTAAGTAGAGACAGTCAGATATTTAAGAGTGATAATTAAATTGTGTTTGAGTATTAAAGAGTAACTGAAGAATTATTGTTACTTGCAATGTCTTTAAAAAACTATGCGAAAAGGTGATAATGTTAAGTATAGCTTATGTTAATAGGCTGTGAAATAATTTGCATGTTTGTAATGTTAAGACACTAGCAGATGAGCAATGGGGTAGATAGGTATAAAAGGACGAAATCTATTTAGTAATGGTAAGAAAAAAATATTGTACACGTATTTTTTGCTTTATCTAAAAAGGTAAAAGTTTTGTAGATAAAGTGAATCAAAGTTCAGGAGTGGGGCTAGTGACGTCACTTTCGCACAAAATTGTGACGAGATGCAAGATTTAAAAGTATCGTCATGTGTGTGTTTTTAGTTACGTTCACTATAAAAAATATCCGTGCCTAATAAAAAAAAGGTGAAGGCAGAAACATGTGCAACCTTTACGGTAAATGTTACCTAAATAGGGACCTCCTTTTAAGTTGAATAAGTACTCGAGCAAGGAGAAATTTAATATTTTTGTAAATCTATCTGACGGACAAATAAATTTGCTGTATACCCCATTGTCTGTTTATTTAGTGTCGAAAACCCCGTAAATGGGATACTGTATTTGTTACCAAGGAACAACAATTGTACCTAAATACTGTGCATCACATTTTTGTATATTTTAATTTTACGACTACGAAAACATATTTCAAAATTATCGGGAAAAAAAATTAGAAAATTTTGTGCGTTGATCGCATTGTGGCGCCACTGTTGCGCGATTGCTGCCCAACTTTGTAGATAATTTTAAAGTATGTTTTTGTATTATTTTTACGTTAATCATGTTTTGTATGTTCTTTTTTAAATAAATGCCGCTTACCAAAGTGACTGTTTTGTGTTATTCAAAATAGCTTTTTCTTCCTTACGGCTAAGCTCAAGAAAGTCAATCACTAAACTTATCACGATGTGTTTTTATTATTTACTTACAAGAATTAGTATTCCAATGTTTATCTATTTTAGGTTCACGTCAGTCTAGATAAGATTTCAATGGTCTGAAAAAAGCTCAAGAAAATTATAAACGTCAATTGGATGTAGAGGTTTCTGGTTCATTCCCTCAATGTTGGCTGTTGTAGACCGAAGGTTAAAGTCATGATTTGAAACATAAATTATTTATTTATTTTATTTAGTAGCCAACTTATGCTAAAAGCATATTATTAGGGTGCGTCCACATCTGACGAACGAGCATTACATGAGCTGCTGCGATCGCACTAGTGCCATTTACGCCGACACGCCGTCTGACAGACGTGCGCGCGCCGCTTGCGGCATGCTCGCGAGCTGCTCGTTCGTCAGATGTGAACGCTCCCTTAAGGTGGGTACAGATTGGTGCAATGCAACATGTAATGTAATATTCTGCCTTACATTGCATGTTCCCTGCTGCCTTGGACGTGTGGCGCGCGCGGTACGCGCATTGACTACGAATCATTCGAGAACATCTGTTCCCGCATTTCGTTACAAACACTAGCCCTCGTCACACGTGTTCTTTTCTTTGCCCACATCACTACTTAAGTCGATATACACGAATCATGGAGTCTGAAGACAGCCTTCTTGCTCTGACGATTATCAGTGCTTCATTTTTAATCATTCATCAACTTGTTTATAAATGTTTTCATTTTGAGGGTTCCATAAAACTTCCCTTGTTCTGTATTCCTCTATCAATAAAAGTGACTCGTCATCACTCCACGCACCCTCTTTCACCGCCATGATCGTTGCGCATGCGAACGAAACGAACGACCGTCCACGGCTGAGTCCTGCGCACACCGCGCGCCCCTTTGTGTTCGTACTAAAAACCGACAAATCTCGGATCGAGCCGCGCATGAGTTGTAACGCTCGGAGCGTGCGCGACCCAGGCGCAGTTCGTGCGCGCGAGGCGTCCACACTATGGGAATCCAGTTACATTACATGATACATTGCAGCAATGTGGACCTCAAATTCTTGCATTGCATGTTGCATTAAAAAACCGACAAATCTCGGATCGAGCCGCGCATGAGTTGTAACGCTCGGAGCGTGCGCGACCCAGGCGCAGTTCGTGCGCGCGAGGCGTCCACACTATGGGAATCCAGTTACATTACATGATACATTGCAGCAATGTGGACCTCAAATTCTTGCATTGCATGTTGCATTACATGTTGCATTGCACCAATCTGTACCCACCTTTACACATACCCAAGTCATAGGTTAAAAATACATGTAAGAAAACGAAAAATATAAAACAAAACAAAATCTGAAAAATATCTAGATTCAAGAAAATATAGTTTAGTTTTGACAACGACATGCAGGGATAATGTAATAAAAGTCCGTCTAGATTTAGATAGGTAGTTCGCATAGAACAAAAAAGAAATATAGTTTATTGAAGAGCTTTTGATTCTAGTATATCCTATTCGCCAATAGATGTCACTGCAGTCGATAAAATTTTAGTTTTACTGCTTACTACTAGATGTCGCTACTATATAACAAATTTGATGTACTTGTAGAGATTTTGTAGATAGTCGTTTTGGTTACCTACCACTGTAGGTATTAGGGCTTACACTTTATTATAGTCAGAGGCAGTATTATGAAGTTTTACAATCTTATGTTGCAGAAAACACTTGAAGCAGATTATAATTTTCGTGTAGGTAAATAAATGGATTTAATGATACTTTATTTGCTTTTACTAACATACATTGCTCACTTATCGATCGAATAAATACATAACTAGGTAAGGTACAGTCCAGTAGTTAACAGTTTTGTTTACGTAATGTGGGTATACGATGTCGACGTAATTATTATTAACTATTAGAAGAATAGTTAATTTAATAGTTTTGGGTTGTTTTTGACGTGCTGTTTGAGTTTACTAATAAATAGATTGAATGAAGATGTGCTCATGTGATATCTGTCGGAAGATTTTTTATAAAGTTTAACACCTTCGTATTTTATATTTTTTCTGCCTTATTGCGTTCGTGGAGGGCGTGTCTGTATTTGGTAAATATGAACCTACTCTTCTAATTTATTGCTTTTTTGCCAGTAATTATCTAATTCGTACTATACCTACGCAAGAATCCTGTTATCCTGGTAGTAATCTAGTTTACTTTTATTGTTCTTATTAATAATAAATAATTTTCTTTTTAAAAATAAGTAAGATCTACTCTATTTGCTTGGCTCTGTCGTAGATGTGTAGGAGCAGCGGTGTTAACATTTCATCTGGTGAACCGTGAACCTTTAATTAGTTTAGGTATCGGCTATCCCTAGTAAGTAGGTCCCTATGTTTACTTGAGGTACCTAAATAGATTATTAGTGTGGTAATGGGCTCATTTATCGGAATTAAAATATGAGTCTATCTATCTATTAAAGCCCGTGTTGTCCCTCTGCAGGTCAAAGGCCTCCCTCTTCCACGCACTTCTGTCTTGAGCTAGGATGAGCCAGTCTTTTCTGTGTAAGTCTAGTTGGTCTCTTTTCGGTTAAAAATATGAGAAGGTATGTTACATTAAGTGTAATACCTATTATAAATCATCTGCTCGCCGATGTTCCCAATTTAAGATTACGTTCTTCAGAAAATATTAATAAACATCCATTCAGATGATCTTTCGCATTGAAAATAATGTAATTTTAGGATAAAAATGGCTTCATACTTAATTTAATTTTCATTTACAAACAGGTGTATAAAATTAAAACGTACCAAAATTAAACTCAATTAATTAAAATGGACACAACTAATTCGGTATCTCTTACCAAATCACTGTCAGACGCATTGCAAAATTTAATTTGTTGTGTATCCGAACACAAATTGTAGCGGCCAATGACTGACGGGGCCCGAGGCGGCTTCCAGAACATACCTAGCTTAAAATGGACGCAATTATGTAAGTTGTGGCAAAGTTTTTTGTTATCTGTGTTCAATTGGCGGGAAAATATTTGATTGTTTTTTTATTTTGGTTTAAGGAGATTTTTTAATTGAGTTCCTCCTTAATTTACAAATTATAGGTACAGACGAAAACATTGAATTATTGGATCATTTGTTTATTGCCTTGAAAAGAAAAAAACTTAATATTTTATCTCATCATCATCATCATCATCAGCCGGAAGACGTCCACTGCTGAACAAAGGCCTCCCCCCTAGAACGCCACAATGAACGACAACTCGCCAATTGCATCCACCGGGTGCCCGCAACTTTGACGATATCGTCGGTCCACCTGGTGGGAGGCCAGGTTCGTGGTCGCCACTCGAGAACCTTTCTTCCCCGGCGGTTATCGGTTCTTCGAGCGATATGGCCTGCCCATTGCCACTTCAACTTGCATATTCTTATTCAATATTTTATATTACGCCTACCTACTTACTATAACTATTTGGAACCATTTCTTCTGTTCTTGGACCTAAAGGGTCAATTTATTTTCTCAATACCTAATATTTTAAACATGCTCTTTTACATAAAACAATATATATATTATTATACCTACAATTCACATTATTATTGAATATACCTAGCATAATTATTAGTGACTGATTCTTGGGCCTCTTCTTTTAAAAGAGAACTTTATTTTATTTGAACACTAGCTGTATCCGGCATGCGTTGCAATGCAATTTTTTCTACCTAGCACCTGCCTACTACCTACCTACTACCACTTAGGGGTATGAAAAATAGATAGTAGCCGATTCTCAGACCTACTGAATATGCATATAAAATTTCATAAAAATCGGTAAAGCCGTTTCGGAGGAGTATGGTAACTAACATTGTGACACGAGAATTTTATATATAAGATAAGTAATCATTATAGCTGGCCTATAATAAACAAAAATGAATAACTTCAGAGGTAAATAGAAAACTGACGAACACATTTTAAAATTATTTAAAAAGCAAATATTTTATTTATTTTTTTATTTATTTATTATTATTACAAAATAGTGCTTAACCTTAGTGTAGTATAGGTCCACAAAACTGTTCTAGACAGTTTGTCTGTGGACTCAGGTGAGTCTTTTAAGTATTAAGTTGGAAATTTAATAATATAGTGTGTGATAATGCATAATTTACTATGTATACTATAGTTCATGATATGTTTAGACTTTCCAATAGGTGTGTCTTTAATAATCTCTTAAATCTGTTTTTATTAGTTTCTCTTCTGATGTCCACAGGCAAGCTGTTTAACAAATATGGTAAACGTTTTCTTAATGTCCTATCTCCATAGTAATTATTAACTCTATGTACCTCATACTTACTGTTAGTTATCGACCTGGTACCGTGAGTATGCGATACAAGTGATGAATTATGCTCGTAATTGCCATGTTGATTTACTAATAATAAGTATTTATATTTTAAAGTAACTGGGAGAATTTTACAAATTTTAAATAGTTTTTTGTAATTATCTTTGCAACTGTTCTTGGTTTTATTGTTTATTAATAATTTTAGGAATCTAATTTGTAAGGTTTCAATTTTGTCTATATAAGTTTTAAATGTCGATCCATAACAATCAAGAGCATAAGATATAATAGATTCCACTAGTGATTTATATAAACATTTTAATGTAGTAGTTGGTACTTTAAAACTTAGGTGATAAAATTTCCCTAGTAATATTCTAAGCTTATCACAAATGTAATCTACGTGTTGAGACCATGAGAAATTCTCGTCTATTTTCATTCCAAGGTAAGTGACACAATTTACTTGTTCTATAGGCTTACAGTTACAGTTTACATTATTTTTGTGATAACATGAAAAGCTATGAGTGAATATTGGAGTTGGTATTCCAGAAGGGCGTAAATAAGGTGAGTGTAAAATAATAAGTTTTATTTACAACAGTCCCAAGTTTGCAACACTATTCTATTCGTTCTTAAAAACATTATTTAATTTCGCACAATCTTAACTGCACCCTTTAAATAAATCAATTACCTAATGGCGCGAAACATTTCATCAATACATTTTAATTTGACATTTGTCGCCATATTTATTTTGTTGCCAAAAGTTACGACCCCACTTATGATATTATTAAAATATCGTAAAGTAGATCGTATTATTTGCGATGTCTCTACAATAAAAATAAATAAATTATTGTCAATAGATTCAATACTCTTTATACCTACTCAAGTTATTTCGGAATACTCACGTTTAAGCATTGATACAAGTTGGTGTGTGATAAAAATCGCTACTGTCCTACTTACTGTCGAAAAAATACAGAAAAGGAATAAGAATTGACGCATATTTTTTTCAATAACTAAGTTTCGCTTATTCAGAGCCTATACTAATTATAGACGCCATCTTAAAAATCATACAAAATAAATTAGAATCCTTTGATTCGGAAAATCGAAACTATGAAAAAAAGCAGGCACTTTATTAACAGCCATAGCCCATACGTATATTATTTAGTTACGACTTTATTCAAAATATTTTATGTACCAGTAGTAAGAAGGTACTTAATAAAAATTGATGTTAAATCCTCGTACAAGCCAAAACCTAACAAACCAAACACGAACCGATTTTTCTAAACTCAACTACCGTTTAGGTTTTGTGCACGATTTTCGTAACAGAGGCAAAAGTCAATCATACCGCTCGCTGCCCATAACAGCTGTCAGGCCCAGCCGCCATGTTGGCCTTTCAAAAAGTTAGGTTAGGTTAACGAATTTTAGGAAATTTTTATTGAAAAATAACGTTGCCACCTTGTTTATTTTAATTTTTTTGTGGTTTATATGTTTAGGTGAGTGTGGGCTGTTATTTTTTTACATAAAAATATTATTATGTAGGTACATTGTACCAAGTTTAGTCGCTGAATTCGTAGCACTTCTTAAGGGTTAATCCGCGTATTGTGCGGTTTATCGGGGAATGGGTGACCATCTTCTGAGCTACGGTACCGAGACCCCTCCATACTTTGGAAAGCGCTTGATCAATGACAATGGGAAGTTCATTACAATTCTGACAACCAGTCTTAGTACCTATAGGATACTGTGCTACCCAGTAAAATGAGTTGTGGAGGATAGCTGATAGGCTGTCGCTCTCTGTAAAATACGCTATTCAGCGGAATCTGTTAAAACTGTAATCCGACCCCAACATAGCTTTGCAAAAATCTACCTAAAACAAGAATGTCTTGAATAATCTCTTATTGCAGCTCACCAGACATAATAAATCATTTTAAAATCCCATTCATTTACAAAGCATTTAAATACAAAATACGTTTTAAAAGTTTATGTACCGTAATAATTTGTAATCAAGTTACAACAACTGTTTGCGATCATTTGTAAACATTAGTTGAATGAATTGTAGCGTGTAATGTATAAGCATGCTCACGGGTTGGTTTGATTTAAAAAAAAGTTTTTGAAGTGTTGGGTTCCATATGATTTTTTTATTTTCGGTAACAATAACTATGTAGTTTTGTGTTTTAACAAGTAAAGAGTATATTTCTATAATTTAATAGACAATTTGGAATATCCAGGAATATCTAAGCTGAAAAGCCTTTTTGGCCTTTGAAACAGAAGTAACTACCTAGGTAAAGTCCGTTGAAGCAAAGCCTGTGCTTAGGAAAAACTGTGCGGTCCCTACAAAAAGCAAAAGAAAAATTGTAAGTACTAATTTACATAATATGAACTAACACATTAATAAACAAAAAAACTAACATGTTACTAATTTATATGTTTTATAAACGGCAATTAAATAGTTACATAAAAAGATAGCAAAAGTTTATTACCTACACTTGCCGAACCCCAAAAACATTCATTATAAACAAATAAATTCCACAAAAACATCGATAAATTATCTGACAATTGAATTCGCGCCTTCTTCAATGTCAAATTAGGTCGGCCATTTTGTGCAATGTCAAAATGACATTGTTCTATTCATAATCGTTCACGCGTTCACTTAATTTTTTAAATAGGGTTGTATTTTTTGTTGTATTGCACTTTTTATTGAGCGTGTGTGGCCGTTTTATAAAATGTAGTTTTTGTGTAATCTTCTAAGGAATGTTTAACGATATAAAGTACAAGTTTTTGCACGTGTTTCCGTGAGAATTTTTGGGGTTGTTACAAGTTAATGTTTTGACTGACGGCAACCCTTTGAGACCACCTTGTTTAGCGTAGAAAAAAAAACAAAATTCGTTAATGTTTTCGTGTCTGAAATAAGTCGTTTAAATTAGTGTAATTTAAACAATGTTCTTTTGCCCTATTGTCGCTTTAAATATGGATACAGAAAAATATTAAAATTAGTTTGTATTAGCTGTTGCAAAGTAGTGTTTTTTTTATACAAACTTTCAACCCTATTTCAACCCCTTACAGACCTGTTTTATAAAGTATTCAAGTCTTTATACTATATCTGTACCAAAATTCACTTAAACCGGATCAGTAGTTAGTGATTGCGTAACATACAGACAGAGAGACAGAGTTAATTTCGCATTTCGCAAGGATTGAATTTAAAACAATGCTGGTTCCACACATTCAGCCTTATGCGGCAATCTACAGTATAAGATGGGTTATAACTAGGTATACCTAAATCAATAAATGGACAAATAAAAACAAAAGACAAATACTTTTTAGTTCAACTTAAAGTCAAATGCTTCCTGTATGAATGTGTAAAGAATTTAATAAATAAAATAATCAATACAGAAAATTTATCTAAATCCACGTTTCTCAGTTAAACCCCCTTAAACTCTGTTTACCTTATTCCTAGTAACATTAGTCAATGTTACATGTTTCCGAATAGGGAACGTGTGTAGGTACAAATTGCGGGCTCGACGTAATACGATGCGAATTTAAGTGGGGGACAGGGCAGGATTTGGGAGAACTGATAGTAGTGGTTGTTAATAAACACTTATTTTGTAAGTTTCTCCTAATCCCTGATTACCTTAAATTTAGTATAGATACCAAACAAATGTGCTACAAAGTAAAATGAATTATACTATTACAATAATAACCAAGCTGCTTTTTTAACCTAAATCAATGACCTAAATAATGTTTTTAATAGGTTAACTTTATACTAACTTATATTATAATTTGACCTAGAAACTATATTTTTACTTAATAATTTTAGCCGTGCTTGTTTGAATGTGCAGCTTGTTTTGGAAAATATTGTTTAAGTTGATTATATTAACTTAACTAAGTTTAAGATACCTAAGTAGGTTTAAATGTAAAATTTTAAACTATGTGTACCTTTAAATAAATAAAAACGATATTAATTAAGCCCCAAAGTTTAACAGATCAAATAATATTTTAGCTCGATATACCTAAGTATTTTGAAGAATAATAAATAAATAAATAATATTCCGGGACAACTGACACACGGTTATCTGATCCCAAGCTAAGCAGAGCTTGTGTTATGGTAACCAGGCAACTGATAAACATACTTATATATTTCTAAATACATACATATTATAGATAAATTACACCCAGACAACCAGAACAAATGCTCGTGCTCATCACACAAACATTTGTCCTGGGTGGGAATCGAACCCACGACCTCCAGTATAGCAGTCAGGGTCACTAACCACTAGACCAACAGGCCCGTCAGAATAGACTTAAATAACAGAAATTTTACAACCAATAGTTCCACTGATCTATTTCTCATCAATCTTTGAGCTATAACCTACAAACTATGACGTATAAATCATCAGCCGAGTGCGTCCCGCACCATGTTCACAAGTACACTACATGTGTCGTGACGTCACTCATATGGATGCGGCACTTTATTTGGGAATATATTTGTGGGAGATATTAATGGACTAGCCTATCTCCTTATATCATTTTAACATTTACTTTAAGTTTTAACTAGGCACTATATTTATAACATAACATACCATCACGCCTGTATCCCCGAAGGGTTAGGCAGAGGTGTACCAATGTACACCCACAGTTCGCCGGTATGTTTAGGTCCAGGGGGCGAGCCTATTGCCACTAACCGGGCACAAATCCAAACTCCGACCTGCTACTGAGAATTTCATAGAAAAACCCAATAACACCTTGGTCGACTTGGGAATCGAACACAAGACCTCTAGCGTAGCAGTCGCGCTTAGAACAACTAGGCCAACGAGGCAATTATATTTATGTGTGAAATATTGATGGACTAAACTATATCTCCTTATGAATCTTACTTTTAGTTTTTACTAGCTAATTACGTACCAGTTCCGGAACCCGATGTTTTTTCGAGATTGCGCGATGTACAGAAGGGTATTATGTTTATTAGCCTATATGTTTATTTGTCCCTTTGTTGCGCTTTATTCATTACTAGCTGTGCCTGCAACTTCGTTCGCGTGGATGACGAAACTTAACAATGAGTTTTTAACTGCAAAATTAAGTTTGTTTTCCGGGATAAAAACTACCCAGTGTGGTGCCCAGGATAATAAAGAATAATTATACCAAGTTTCATCGTAATCGAACCGGTAGTTTTTGCGTGATACCTGAACAAACAGACAGACAAAAATTTTTTTTTTACACTTTTGTGTTCGTTGTCGGTCTAGTAACACCCCCCGCCATTTATTTTTTTGATATTTTCAATGTACAGATTTTTCACTTCTACAGATTTATTATAAGTATAGATGTTACTAGGGACGGAGACGAATCAAACAAATCAAAAATCATGAAGATCGGCTTACTTGTGCTTGGGTTCTAATGGAGCAACTAACCCGACGTTATTTTTATGTATTTATATTAATAGATATTCATCAAAGTCCGATAGAACAATACGTAAACAGCTGCAAATTACAAAAAAATGAACACAGCTACACTGACAAGTGCATACTATGAGATAAGCTAGGCTAGCTGAATAAGGTCGCGGTAGTATTGCGAAATGCGTTCCCGCCTGGTCCCCGGCAATAGGGAACGGTGAAGCACTCCGGTGGTTTTAGCCATAGAATACAAACAAAAGCGTTCCAAAGACAGAACCTGAAAACAAAAGATTCGTTTTAAAAATATGCTTGAATATTTCTTTTTATTAATTTACATTGGGATATTTATCTTCTCCATGTATTTTCGTAAGTTCTCAAACAAAACTATGAGATGTAACCATTCATATAGATGATCAATTGTAAACCATGTTTTTTTTTATTTTTATGTATAGTACATTCATTCGTATGCAGGTACTTATTTTTATTTTTGGTGACAATGTTTTCTTTAGATGCTTTAGAAGCTGATTAAAGAAAGTTCTCTAGACCCAGTGCGGTAAAACGGTACTTAAGTTTTTTTCTTTGTTTCTTCCGCAATATGTCGTTAATCGAAAACATTAAATGTTATTGACATATAAGACACAACTTCAAGGTGGCCCAATATAAATTTAATTAAAGTCAATATCTTTGTTCATTTATGTTTAATTAATTAAGTGATTCTCTATCTATAAAATAAATAAACAATCTACCATACCCCAAAAGGCCTATGAGTAGATACAATATATTTGCAAGTTGCAGAAAAATATTTGCGTAACACGACCCGAGGTAAAGTGGTTCGGTAAACATAGTCTTGGACAAGGGATGGCTCGGATTGACATGTTTGATTTCACTGATGTATTGATATTCTATTTAGTTGGTACAGATTCTGGATTTATTAGGGAACAGAATTGTTATTTTCGAGTTTATAGACAAGGCGAAGATGATTTTAGCCCGTTTGATTCCAAAAAACTTTAGACTAACTACTTTTACCTATGTTTCTTCTGAGAATGATTTGGTAAAAGTGTCCATTGTATACAGGGTGTTAAGAAACCCCTGTCCGACCTGAAAGGGTGATATAGGGTTCACAATCACATGCCCAAATAAAATATCAATTTTGGAAAATTCATGATAGAAACAATAATAATGGATTTAGAAATGACCATTTTTTGCCCCGAAATTCCCTAAATTTGAGATTAACACAAAAACTACTACACCAATGTCGTCGGTATTTTTGGGGGTATTGTTTTTGGTAATTAGGTAGCATCTGTGACTACGCCGACTCTCTCTCTCTCAACTTTTGAGAAAAAAAAAAAATTGGTTAAGTATATATTTTTTTTCCACATTTATAAACAGATGTCGATACCTAATAACACCTTCACGGGTCGGACAGGGGTTTCTTAACACCCTGTATATCCAGTATTGGTTCTGAGGAATTTCTCGATGCAAGGACAACATCACATACATTGTGATACGTAGGTATAACTAGTTATTACTTTATTGAGAACCTCCACTTTTTGGAATCGGTTGAAAAAGCCCGAACTGCAAGTCTATGCTCAAATGTTTTAATACTTTAATTGTTTTATTATTATAGGAAAACTGAATCAAATTTAAATCCATACAGAAATTGAATAAATCGAGTAACAACTGAAAAAACTATCGGACAAAACATAAAAATCAAATCGAAGCCTGTGTTTGTGAAGTCACTTAAACATCTTACTTCTAAAAGCATCTCGATACTTTTTTAAATCTTTTCCTTTATGCTACATTATAACCAGATTTCTCTACATATATTATTATTTGTTTGCAAAGAGATATTGATTTAAAATACTAAGACATACATGAAAGGGGTCGCCGTCAGAAACAGAATGCAAGCGTTATCTTCGCTTTGAACTTAAATAGGGGTAGTGGCGGCTTGTTATAGAAAAACATTTTTTGAGTTTATGTTTTGTTGAAAGTACTTCTTTATACTCGTATTTTGAAAAAGAGGTGTGCCATGTTTTTATTTTGTAAATATGTAATTGTTTTAAAGCTGTTTCCTATTTTTATGTTTCTTTTTTAGATCGTATGATTTATGAAACTAAATAGCTGATATTTGATTACGTACAGGAAGTCTGAATTCTAAATAAATACGAAAGTTGTTTTTTATGTACAAAAAACAGTTTTTTCTTCATATTTTTAACGTAGCCTAATTGTCGTAAAAAAGATGGAGAAAATGTTATACATAAGATTTTAATTTATTTCATTACTTTTCCGCCTTTCCGTAGCAACGCCTACAGGCCTACGCCGTAGCACATCAACGCTACGAACTACAAAAATCACTACAACCAATTTATTTATCTAACTTTTTGATTTACCAAACCATTAGCTTGTTCAAATATCACCATCTTCCTCTACACTATACGTCTGTCCCTCTCGCACACCATATGACGTAACGCGTGCCAGTCACGTGACTTCCAAAGATTATCAACGCATTTGTGCTTTCGATCCAAAAATTATGTTTATTTGTAAGATAGGGATTAATTTTATTGTTTATAACAAGCTGTTGCATAGGGGACAGATTACATGGTTCGTGATATTATTAGAATTATCTTGATGACATTTTGACAGTTAGGGTATGAGATAACAGATCAAACGGCTGGAAAATATGTAGATGGAGAATAGCACTTAGAAAAAAGTCGTAAATATTGTGCTGAATATGCGAACGGGTAAACTAGTTTTTTTATTTGGGTATGTTCTTCAATAATCTCAAAATATGTGTAGGTATATTTCCAGAATTTTTAAATAACGAAATTTGACAGTCGGCACCCTTTTTTGGCTTCAGTTTTAAAACTTAGTGCTTCAATTATACATTTTTTTTGTCAATCTCATTAATGTTTACTTTTGAATTACTAGGTTCTTACAACTTAAATGCACACTTATAATCACGCTCTCCCATAATATTTAAACCATTTTCGTGCATGAAAAATCAAGTATATTTATTTATGCCCCTTAAAATTGGCGCCAGAGTGCATGTAATGGCAGTATGAGTCGAAAATCTTTTCAAAATGGCGGCACATGTTTTTGACATAAGTTTTGGCGCGTGGCGCGCACGTGTCGTCTGGTAAGCATCGATCGAGGGTCTATGGTATTGGCATAGATTAATTAATTTATTTGCTTTGTTTTTGTTGTCAAAAGTTGTGGTTTTTGTTGAATTAATTTGGTTAAAGTTGTATTTAAGGGGTTGATTTTCTGACTTATTTATTTAATAAGGTGAAAGTTAGTATGTTTGAAAAGACGGTAAGGAAAAGTAAAATGAGCGTCGTTTATATTTTTTACTAATCTGGGGCTAATTTCTGTATTTTTTGGCGTTTCTTCTCTATATGAATAAGATAAACATCAGTATTATTTTTTTTCAGCCTTATCTACTTAAATATAACCATATTAGCCTGTAACTGTGTCAAAAAGAAAAGTACCTATCTTCCCCAAGGCAAGAATAAATGAGAATACTTCCATAGGTACTCAAAAATTCTCTCGCTCCCAAAAAATAGTCACAGATGAAAAATATTTACCGTTTAAAAAAACAACCGAGGCACAGGCCGCAGCGGGAGGCAGCCAGATTATAAATAAAGGTGCAAACACATGTCAACTGCACTCTGTTCAGTCGAATGGTTATATATTATGTCACACCTCTAGTTCACGCCCCTGGAACCTCTCTATTGATTGTATTTTGTTTGGTTTAAGTATTTTTTTTATGGCGTTTTGAATTTATTGTGTGTGCTTTTATTTAAAGATATAAACGACTTTTGAAGTTAAATAGCTTAGCAGTAGTATTTTAATCATATGTTTTTTTATAATGGGTGCGTTTTTTTTTGTATTTACCTGAATATATAAATTTATGCTAAATTATAATCATATCGTCTTATTAATATTTACCTATTCGTGAACAACCTCCTTGAGCACTTTTTTACCTTCGTTTATTAGGCCCAACTATTTCTTCTCCCAAGTTGTTAAGTTTTCAAAAAGTGTCTCGCATAAATGTCTATCACAGAGCAAATTAATAGCAGATAATATGTCTAGGTGGGGATACATATTACATAGATACAACTAACCTGAGTTGTAGATGTGGTATTACTCCCCAGACGATGGAACACCTGTTATCTTGTCCTTCGTGCCCTTACACCTGCACGATGGACGATTTCATGCAAGCTACTGACAATGCAGTTCTCGTAGCAGAATTTTGGGCCTACACAATATAGATAGATTGTCATCGACACGATAAGAAGAAGAAGAGCAAATTAATAAGTAGATGATGCATAGACCATGACACATCTTACATTTGCGCGATCGAACTGGATAGTTTACTTTGCGAAATGTACGAGTAATTTTGTTACCAATTTTAACAAACGGTAATTTTAATAAGGAAATCGAACCCTTATTTACAAGAGCTTAAAGTTGCTTACTTCATTGCCAAATATCTTAGCCTCCAAAACGAATTCTTGAAAGGAAAACATATTTTTTTTGTATTTTTGTTTGAGTTAGGTTACATAGGGTATTCAGAAAAAGACCATACAGATAATTTTATATTAGTTTATTTTTCCACATAAATTGCCATGACAATATATTTAATTAATTCCTGACGATCTTAATCTATGAGATCACTTAATGGAAACATTTGATTTATTTACATTATTTTGGTGCAAACTACATTAATTACTATAAATTTACAAATAAAACAGGAATGGGTTTACAATTTATATCAATAGGTACAAAATATTATAATGAAACTATCAAATATTTTAAGGAAAACATCGTGAGAAAACCTGGATTAAAAAAATTGGGATCTGAAAAAGCTCGCAATGAGCAAGCGTGGTGATCAATGCTCGTGCCTTCTCTATATGGGAAGAGGCCTGTGCCCAGCAGTGGGACGTTGATAGGCTGGTATTATTATTTATCAAATAAAAGGATTAATATCTATTACTGATTAGCATGTTTGCTCTTTACAGACAATTTCAGACCCTATTTCGGAATTCAGGTTTCCTCACGCAATTTTAATTTTTCCATTGTCAGAAGTGAGTGTCTTAGGATAATTAAGAAATAACATCATGACTTTAAAAATGTCATATTGTTATCTACTGACCTGTCTGGGTACGAACTTGCAACCATGTGAATACAAATCGGATCGTTAAATCACTAAGCCACCGTGTCTTTTATGAAGTAAAATATTCAATGATAAATATTATGAAATAAATCAATTTCAGTTGAAATAGGACGGAGTTCTCAAACAAAAACAGTTAATAATAGTTTACTTTCTTATTTTGCACCAAAAACATATGACTTGACATTTACAAACTTATTATTTAAATATTAATTATATATTTACACGCTTAATTATAATTATAAGCTTAACATTAAGATTTTTGGCTACCATTTTTATATTTGTTTAGGCCTATATATTTTTTTATGTAATTTATTCAAAATCAAAATGTATTAACTGAATAGTTAAGCGTTACTTAACTTTAAGTTTCATGCTGTTTCTGTCATTTTAAGCTTTGATGTAGGGACAGAGAGACTTTTAGGGCTCGGCGCAAATGTGCCACCGACCACAGCCACCGGTGGCCAGCGATAGACGCGCGTGTAGCCGGTGGCGGCCACGCGCTACAGCAATAAAATATATGAAAAAGTGTGTTAAGTCGCCGTCGCTGGCCACCGGTGGCTGTGGTCGGTGGCCCATTTGCGCCGAGCCTAAGAACTCGTTCGTACACGAAGCGACGCAAGTCTACATTACCCGACGACTGGTTTCCAAGCGACTACCGCCAAACAAACTCATGGAGGTTCGTACATACACGCGTTGAGAGTAAGTCGTCGGGTATCGGAGACTTGCGTCGCCTCGTGTACGAAAGGGCTTATAGTTAAGTGTCATTTAATTATAAGTAGGTATGACTCTGTATGTAGGTAGATAATAGGGTTAAACCTAATCCCATTTTTGTTAAACTGAATAATCTGATAATTTTCATAGATATTTTGATTCGGTAGTAATTTATTTTGTAATTTAAGTTAATGATTGTTATTCATTAGACACGCATTAAAAATTGTATTTATTATAGTCTTGAAATTGTATTAACGATTGCATTAATTATAAATATCATTACAAAGTATCACTTATTACATTTAATTAGTACTTACAAATTACCTCTATAACCTTAATTTCTATGGGTGGTAAGACTTGGATTTTAATCTTCTAAATAAATTAAGACATTTTTGTTCATATTTTCAGAACAACTTAACTGTTTATTTTTTTTAAATTTGAATGAATAGTACTTACTTGACATTGAGCAATTAGATTAAAAAAAGAAGAACGAGCTTTAGACGTTACCAATACAAAATGAAATGACCAAGGTAAATATCATTCTGCCAGTAACCAAACTGTTACCCACCCAATTAAATCTAACAAAATATACAAAACACTATCCTCTTAATAATTTAAAAAAACACGTCATGTCACATTAATTTCTTCATCACTTGCGCTAGCATCGCTATCAAAATCATCTTCTTCCATATTCTGAAACGGAATCTCGCGGGAAAACAACTGACCGCCGGCCATCTTGTCTTCGTAACCTCGGAACTCACTTGACGTGGTCGCGTAAACTTTTTTCAAATCTTCTTGTTCTTCGGGCAATGGCGATAGCTTTTGTTTGTCGGCTTCAGCGTCAGATAAGTCTGGGTGTGGGTTGTTCTTGTTGGGCAGAGTCTGTTCTCGAGACCCCCCCGAAGCTAGCAGTTCCCGCTCTTTTGAGTTCCGCCATTTCATGCGACGGTTTTGGAACCAGATTTTTACCTGTGGAAGAAAGAGATGGTTAGTCTTGTTTGTTATTAACCGTTTTTCTGTCCAATAAGTCACATACTTATATGAAAATTCCCATTGTTTAACTATTTTGAATACTGGCGGGACAGTTATTAAAATTCTGTAATAGACGCAAGAACATATTATTATGATGGTGTAAAAACCTGCATATAAGTCTGTAATAGATACAAGGGACAATAATTATGATGATAATAAATATTATTATATGGATATTTTGGTAAGTCTTCCGCTTAATTTACATAAGGTGACAGTTAGGCGCGACCCTCACGGTTGGCCAATGTAATGAGGTCATACTTATTGTCATTTAAAAACACAATTATGTGGATGAATTAAATTCCTTAATTATAATACGTATGTAACCAAATAATAAATTAAATGCTGAAGAAAATATAAGATATAAGACATTATTCGTCGTGCTCTTGTCATTGCCGGTGTACCAGCTGTTTTGGAACCCAATGGTTTGGTGCGCAGCGATGGTAAGAGACCTGACGGTATGTCATTGTTGCCTTGGAAATTGGGTCGGCCTTTGGTGTGGGACGCAACGTGCGTCGACACCCTTGCGCCATCCCACGTTCTAAGTTCGGCGGCCTCTCCTGGAGCTGCTGCTGGAGCAGCGGAGACCCTTAAACGGCGGAAGTATAATAACCTAATGGGTAATTATATTTTCGAGCCGTTTGGGGTTGAAACGCTCGGGTCATGGGGTCCGAGTGCACGAAATCTTTTTAAAGAACTGTCAAAACGTTTGGTGGACTCTACTCGTGATCAGAGAGCTGGTTTGTTCCTTGCACAGAGAATCGGCATAGCCATTCAACGTGGCAATGCTGCCAGCCTTCTGGGCACGTTTCCCGCCATTGACAGGGATGACGATGAGTATTTTGACGCGTGTTAGTTTTATTTATCTATATAAGATTTAATTTTAGTCTTTGTTTGTTCTTGTATTAGATTTAAGTACATATCGATTAAATGAATTACTAAACGTTGGAAAAGATATAAAAAGAAATAAAACAAAAATAAATTAATAATTATATAAATACAATAATTATATAAGAGCTAAAACCAACATTGGTACTGGAGCATTGCATGCCACATCTAGTATCTTACCTTTACTCTAGATCTGTGTTTACTTAGTTGGTGGCAAGCAATTTTGCGATCGCCTACCTACATAAATATTTTTATAAATTTACTTTTAATTTTGATGTTTCTGTACGTGTAATAATATACCTAATATTGTAAATTTTGCTTCTCAATAAGTGAATCATTGTATTCTTATGAGAAATAAAGATCTTAAACCAGATATAAAAATAATGTGCCACAGTGTGTGCAATATTTCCCTAAAAAACTGTACATATAAAGTAAGTTTCTAACTTTCAAGACCTTTTTAATACCGAACATAAATCAGGATTAAGGAAATGAAAATCATAAATGTTTATTTCAAATTAACAACAATCATTCATTCCTATTGTCAACTAAAAAAAAAACACCAAACGTCATCAACAAAAAGGCGCGAACACCGTAACGTTTTTTTATCAAATCGATTTCTCATTTATATCGTAAAAATCGTTTTATATTTTTTTGGTAAAAAATCTAACAGTTTTATGGAATAAATAGCGAGTAACGGTGCATTGTATCTGACATCGTTTGTTATTGATGGTTGTAGGCGTGGCTGTATGCGGGAGTTCCGCTGCTTGCCTTGTTTAGAAAAAAAAGAATCTGACATTTGACCGCGCGCGCGGTTTCATTGTATTTTTGTATTATTATTTTATTTTTGCTGTTTTATGTTATGTTTAATTTATTTTGCTTATCATAATGATATGGATAATGGATATATAAAAGTAAGAAAAAACTCATGCAAACAAAATTAAAGCGTTGTATTTTTTGATGAAAATAGACGCAAAAATTAAGTCACTACTTCTTGCCAAGCCTTTTCCCAAGCTATGTTGGGGTCGGCGACCAGTCTCACCAGATTCAGCTGAATACCGTATTTTACACAGAGCGACTGCCTATCTGACCTCCACAACCCATTAATGGGAAACACAGTATTCTAGTAAGACTGGTTGACAGAATTAATGACTTAACGACTGTCAAAGTTACTATGACAGTCGGGACCTACGGCTTAACGTGCTTTCCGAGGCACGGAGGGGTCTCTGGATGTTAGAGATGGTCACCCATCCACGGACCAGCCGCGGCGAGCGCGGCTTGACCTTTGTATCGATCGATCCGTGCGGCTTGTAGTCAGCCACGAGCCCCTCCCTTACTAAGCTCAAAAAAGCGTTTAGATAAGTTGCACTTATTATATTTTGTGATTAGGTTATAAAATTGTTATTTTAAATTTTTGTTTAGTGTGATTATATTATGTAGAAATAAATGCTTATATTTTGTTAGTTGTTTGGTGGCATAAAACAAGCTCTGCCTAGTTTGGGACCTCGGATGGCCGTGTGTTAGTAAGTTAGTTGTCTCAAGACATTAGGTTCTATATTTTCAATTATTTTTTGTATTTTTTTTATATTTTGCGTTTTTATTCTTTTTCATTTTCTTTAACTTTTTTGTCAAGAAATAAGTTTATTTTGCTAGTTTTACATTTCAATTACAATCATTAGGTAGATAGGTACATAAGTAAGAAATACTTCATACAAATGTCTGACAAAAGCACAATTATTGTTATTTTTGGAGTCGGTGTCAGCCGCTAATAGCAAATTATCATACTATATTATAAGGACAGACACCGACTCCAAAAATAACAATAATTGCGCTTGAAGTATAATTATACTTATTATCCTAATATTTTGTACATTTATAATTTTAGTACATTTAAAATTATTTAATACTTTTCAGTGAATCGGCTTTTTGAAGGCGGTTCTCTTTTTTTTAGTAAAGTTTTTATTTATTCTTATAGTTTTTTCAGTGGCTTATTTTCGGTTCAGTTTATAATGATTAATTAGGTACCTATTTACATGAGTAACAATACATAATATCAATTTGACTTATAAACAGATATTTCAACGTCTTTTTCAGATTCTCTATTAATATTAAATAATAATCAATTCTCCACCCACGGCGACCGTAACTCCCGCCTCCATTACATGATGTATCAGTTTTATTTCTATTATACACACATGACATATCATTTTATTGTACAATTGTTATATTGGTTTGAACAAAACCATGGTAATATTATTATTTGGTCAAAAACTAGCGACCCGCCCCGGCTTCGCCCGGTATCCGGAATTGGCGTTTCTGTTATGTAGTATGAATGTATGATACATACAGGGTGTTAAGAAAACCTTGTCCGACCCGAAAGGGTGATATAGGCTTCACAATCACATGCCCAAATAAAACACAAAGGACATCATCTATTTTGGTCCAAAATGCGAAAGTGCCGGCCAACCAAAAAAATTGTTATATTCTGACAGAGCTTGTCCTCCTAAGCATTTCTTAATATGGCACCAAAGCTGTATCACCGCTGCACGTGATTTTATCCAGGGTTAAAAATTCTGAATTTCCATACATTTTTCGATCACATGCCACGATATTATCGATTAAATAAATTTCTAAGAGGGCAGAGCTTGTCCTCCTAAGCATTTCTTAATATGGCACCAAAGCTGTGGCACCGCTGCACGTGATTTTATCCAGAGTTAAAAATTCTGAATTCTCATACAATTTTTCGATCACATACCACGATATTATCGATAAAATGAATTACTAGGAGGACAGGGCTTGTCTTCCTAAGCATTTCTTAATATGGCACCAAAGCTGTAGCACCGCTGCACTTGATTTTATCCAGGGTTAAAAATTCTGAATTCTCATACATTTTTCGATCAAATACCATGATATTATCCATTAAATGAATTACTAAACACAAATGAAATATTCTGTTATGGATGCTAGCTCATAGTTAATGATTGGGGGTTGTAATAAATTCCGAGATTTTATTTTTAAAGATGTTTAATGTATTTTATCGTCGAAAACGTCTTGCGTAAAAATTATATACTCTAATCCTAAAGCTGGTGGTTATATTTTGTAAATGTAGTCCATAGCTCACATAATAATATGCACATTATGTGAGAACAGCACCCTATTAGCCTTTTTTCTGTGACGCAAGTGCATTAGTAGTGAGCGATAGCTAGTCTTTTAGTTTTTAACCCTGGATAAAATTAAGTGCAGCGGTGCTACAGCTTTGGTGCCATATTAAGAAATGCTTAGGAGGACAAGCCCTGTCCTCCTAACAATTCATTTTATCGATAATATCGTGGTAAGTGACCGAAAAATTGTATGAGAATTCAGAATTTTTAACCCTGGATAAAATCACGTGCAGCGGTGGTACAGCTTTGGTGCCATATTAAGAAATGCTTAGGAGGACAAGCTCTGCCTTCTTAGAAATTCATTTAATCGATAATATCGTGGTATGTGATCGAAAAATGTATGAAAATTCAGAATTTTTAACCCTGGATAAAATCACGTGCAGCGGTGATACAGCTTTGGTGCCATATTAAGAAATGCTTAGGAGGACAAGCTCTGTCAGAATATAATATTTTTTTTGGTTGGCCGGCACTTTCGAATTTGGACCAAAAATGTATAGAGAGTGGATGATGTCCTTTGGAATATTCATTATACTTAGTATCAATAACAATGAATTTTGAAATGACAACTTTTTTAATAAACACTCTTGAATCACTCTCTTAATTGCTGAAAACTGCATTATTTTTGTTTGAGTAGTTTAATAGATCTAAGCGAACAGACAGCGGAGGCACCTTCATTTTCTACTTAGGTAATTTTAGCTGTTAAAATTTCTAATAAGTGAGAATGGGTCCCTGTCTGTTGGTAAAAAAAACCGTGTTATATTAATTGTAACCTGTCATAATGATATACATAGTTTATTCGCTCGTTCGGTTTCGTTTATAGGACAAATAAGTAATATTAATATTAATAATATCCTGGGACAACTCACACACGGTTATCTGATAACAAGCTAAGCAGAGCTTGTGTTATGGTAACCAGACAACTGGTAAACTTACTTATATATTTCTAAATACATACATAAGTATTATAGATAAATTACACCCAGACACCAGAACAAATGATCATGCTCATCACACAACATTTGTCCTGGGCGGGAATCGAACCCACGACCTTCGGTATAGCAGTCAGGGTCACTAACCACTAGACCAACAGGCCCGTCAACTTAATATTAAATTTCGCTACATTAAGTTATACCTACTTCTTTACTTTCTGTTGACCACGACCTGTCAGGAACGCATTCCGTCAGCGGCCGGACTGTAGACTATATTTGGACAAGTAAGAAGACGTTTGTAACTAAATCCCGTCCATTAACGTTTCTACCGTGTGATACGAACAGCTGGTACATTATAAGATACTTAACTTAGAACGAATTGATACAATCGATTTGACAGATTGCGAACATGATTGGGGTGAAGTTGGTATCGCAGTTGAGGGGTATGGGTTCCGTAAGTATTTTTGTACAAATATAGTAATGCTAGTTGTTGTAACAAAGATCTAAGCAATGAAAGAAAAGACTTACTAAGATTTGATAGATTTTAGTTTTTAGCTTTTACCTACATCGATTTTAGAAAGGAGTGTTTTTAATATAATTATATTCCTATGGTTTGAGTGTATTTTAAGAATAAACAATTTTTTTTTTTTTATATTTTCTAGGTTAGGTTAATTGTATATAAAATGAATAGATTATTTTTGTAAACTTCTTTGTCAAAAACAAAGCCTGCTTTTTTAAATAAGCATTATAAAATTATGTTATATTCGTAAAACCCTCATCAATTAATAAGTTAATCAATTTCATACAGAACCCTAAAAACATCGAATCACATTTTTTTGTAAAACAAATTTCTTCAACGATATGACAAATGGCGCCGCCGATTGCCCGTAACCAATCAAACTGATCGATGTTCGCGCCCGATTCAAATATCGAATCATTTGTCAACCTTTTAAATATGGCGTGTTTTTTAAGCGCGCAAATTCCATTGTGTCAAATTGAATCGTTAAAAATCTTGACAATCTTTTACGGAAAAAACTTGAATGATGTAACAGATGTCGTTTTACATGATAAAGCTTAATTTCACGCATTTATTATGCTCTAGTTAGTTTTAATCATTAGTACAGAGGGGTTTAAGAAATATGCATATCCGTAGTGAGCAGAGAATCTCTTTACCAAAGTTAAGCTAGTCTTATTTACACACTGTAAAATACTGTGCTTGTACAATAGTATGAAAGAGGGCTTTCCCCAGCAGTAGGATTTGTTTTTGGAGATTTGAGACAAATGGCTTCAAATACCTTATTATTATTAATTTCACATTTGTTTTTGTTATTTTCTTTCTTTTAATAAGTTTCGTTATAAATAGTAATAACAATATTTAGGACCAACTCACACTTAACCTTCTGATTCCAAACTTGACAGAGAATAAACATGTTAGAGATAAATTAAAAGGTATAAAAACTGGCCAAGTGCGAGTCGGACTCGCGCACGAAGGGTTCCGTACCACCGTCGTAAGAGAGCCCCCCTTAAATATTCATTTTATTTGTTGTTATAGCGGCAACGGAAATACATCATTTGTAAAATTTCAGCTTTCTAGCTATCACGGTTTATGAGATACAGCCTGGAGACAGACAGACGGACAGACAGACAGCGGAGTCTTAGTAATAGGGTCCCGTTTTACCCTTTGGGTACGGAACCCTAAAAAGGCAGTAACTCAGTCCATTTGTTATTGTTGTTCAATAAATATCCAAAGAAGGTTTACACATAGCGTAATATACACAAATGTACAGTTCTTTAGGTCCCACTTCCCGTATCGTTTAAAAAACCGATTTATTTTCCCAAAAACACAGCAATAATAACAATACCTATATCTATCTATTATCAAAAACGACATCTACTAAGGAGCGAGTAATCTGGACCTCCCCCCCCCCTCGGGGGTGCAGACCGCTCGCAAAGGGTGGCGACAATATGCCCCCGGCAGATGACGCCGGCCCTTTTGTGTAGTGATGTGGCTAAGGAAGTTGTCGATAAAATAAATTGTCGATGATTTTTTTTGTGTTTTAGGATGTTTATGGTATGATGATTTTGATAAAGTTAAGAGATGATTTAAAGTTTTATTAGTAACGGGAATTAGGGCGGTTATGTATAAATAACTTTATTGCTAACGTTGACATTAAGAGATGATGTTATGTTATAAGCATATCACCTCAAAATAATATAGAGTATGGATAATTTGATACGTCGATATTTCTTACATTTGGTAAAATCACAGGAAATGACTTTGTTGGATACGTAAATGTAAGTAAACAGGAAAGATTTTCAATTATGGAATCGCAAATCGCAACAAATTATTCAATAAATAAACAACCAATAAATATTTCTTATTCATAAACATCCATGCTTATATTCATGACAAAATAAAACCCATCGATAAAACTTCATCGACACCACCCCACCACTACAAGAGACAGGGGTTCGCGGGCCAAGTATTAATTACTTTTTGACATATTCACTTTTATTACAATTTATACGAAATGAAGATGTAACGCCTGATGGTGACATAAAATTAGGGAGGGCATAGTTCATTAGTTGGTGTTACTGGGGTGGAAAAACCCTGGCTCCCAAGCGCTGATGTATCCAGCTAGAGTCTGTGCGGAAAGAGAACCGTCGGCGTCGTTACTTTCACTTATTTGTAGTATAAACCAATAATTTCGTTTAAGCTATATCATTTTATGTATTTCCCCATACAAATCAAGACCAACAGACATGTGTCAGGAACGCATTCTCTCAGCGGCCGGACCATAGGTTGTGTTACTGGGGTGCCAGGGTTGGCTTCCAAGTCATGGTAAATCTGGTCAAAACTGCGACTGCAATCTGCATGGTGATATGTTGAACTTTATAGGTTGTATGTTATAGGCTTCTATACGATCAACCCCTGACGCAAAAGAAGCATGCTATAAGTTTGAGGTGTCAGTCTGTGGCATCGTAGCTCCTAAAAGAATGAACCAATTCTGATAGTCTTTTCGTGTGAAAGTTTACGTGATCAAGATGGTCTTTGGCTATAATTTATGAAGACCGGTTCAGTATTTTAAAATATATTATAAATTTTGCTAGTCACTCCACATGACACGGACGGTTTTCTTTTCGTGGGTAATCAGAACAATAACAATTAAATTGGGTTTTTAACGTCCACATAACTTGCAGTTAAAGCTCTTTAAAATTGTTTTCTTTTTTACGTGTTGTAAGTAAAGTAATAAACGATCCTAGGTTACCTCTGTGCAGTTAGTTACACCTAGTTCTTGTAATACAAATTCTAACAGTGACTACGTAATTTGTCGCTTTTGTTAAACCTATATTTCTTCCACCTCATTTCCGAATCATTGTTATAACTTTTTCAAAATAGAATATCAATGAAACAGTCGCAAAAATTCTATTTATCTATTCAACCCTAATTTATGTGAAACCAAAACCGATTTTACAATTGTTATCAATTATAAAAAGCTTGTACAAACCACAGTATTTGCGTAACACATTTATAAAGGGTTAAACATATTTACAGTAATTTGAATACAGTTAAATTTGAATAGTCAAAATAAAGTCAAACAAAAATGACACATGTCAATCATAAAGTCAAATATCCCGAATAAAAAGAGATAGATATATACCAATTCTAAAAGGGTAAAAGGGATGAAAGATTAATAATTGTATTCCATTTCAAAGAGCGAGAGAACAATATCGAAATTACCTAAAGAGAAACAAAGACAGGAACACAGTTAAAAAAATATTTTTAAAAAGAAAACCCAGCAAAAAGTCCGAACAAAAAGGTCCCGTATCCATAAATAAATAAATGCAAATGTTTGAAATTGGAACGCCGTGAATGTAAACACAGAACAGTTTGAATATTCATTCGAAATATGAATATTTCAAATATACGGCGCGGTCCGAAACGAAAATCTGATTCATTGGTTATAGGTACTTACTATAGAGGTCTATAAACATAATCCTGGCTTTGTTTTGATAGATTTTTAAATACATCGACTGCTTACTTTGTTAGGTATCTACTTACTTCATGAAAATCAATTTGTAGGGCTTTCACTCGAAATAAATAAAATCTGCGTACATTATAATATTATTATACTCTTTTATATTTATACTCATTTAGCCCCTAGACTAAACTGTAGGTTAACTGTTGGTGTGCGCACAATAATCAGCACCTACTGATTATTTTGCTCATACCAAACAAAAATTGCTATTTAATATTAGATAAATTGAATATCCAAACGACGGCAATTTAAGTTAGTAAAAGCTAATTTAAAAACGACAAACGTTAAGTTTTATATTGCATACGCTTTGTACAAGGCTATTTTAAAATTCCTTCCGAATTTTTTTTTTTAACCTTTAGCCAGCTCAAAGTTACGTCACTTCATTATTTTTGTAAAGGGAAAAAGTTATTAATAACCCAAAATCAGTTAAATTCGTGTTCACATAATCTGTTTATTACTAATTACCTACTTAAGTGATTACACATAGATCTAAAAGAACCGACTTCAATAAAATTATATTGGACCATTTCTTTGACAAAAAGAATTTATGAAGTCGACTCACAATTTCCGTAGATATCGCTTAACCAACATAAAAAAACGACTTCAAAATAAGTCTTATATTTATTTCTTATGGATCCCATTGCCAAAACTGGACCAAAATCACACGGGACCACAAGGCAAGCATCGGTTTTCAAATAAAAAAATAATCCATCAAGATCGGTTCACCCAGTCACAAGTTGTGTTGGAACAAACATTAAAAAAAAATACAGTCGAATTGAGTACCTCCTCCTTTTTTGAAATCGGTTAAAAACAGGGGACCTCCTTTTGAAGTCGATTAAAAAAGGTAAAGTATTTAACAGAATCCGTTAATTACTAATTACAAAACGTTACAGTATATCTAACACACCCACATAACTTTAATCTAATTAACATATCGTTTTTAGCTAAATTATAATTATAACGATAAGGCACACAGAAACATCAAAAGCATTTGAATTATAATCTATTGTTGAGCCATAGACAATTAATTAATTCTAACAATGGCGGAGATTAGATGGCGGGCTAAAGATTTGGCGGGATTTTGTATTTAGTAGGATTTAGTAGGTTTTAGTAGAATAATCGGGGTTGTTTTGATGATTTTGGTTATAATACATTATGTAAGTAATGAATATTGTTTCTCCATTGTTGTTTTTATATAACTTTATAGTAATTATGATTCGTTTATCTAGAGATGTAGATTTTTATGCAAGGTGTCACCGAAAGGGTATATCTATCCAAAAGGGGTAAAGAGTACATCTGGTATAGAGGCAGTTTACAGAATTTCAGCTCAAAATGAGTTATTTCAAGCTTTCCTTGTTCTATGACTGAATGAATCTAGAGAAAGACCAAAAAAGAGATAGATGGATTGTGTGATAGATGACATAATAATAATAATAATATTCCGGGACAACTCACACACGGTTATCTGATCCCAAGATGAGAAAGAAAGGCGTGAATGTTGAGATGACGAGTTGTAGAGATGAATGGAAGCTGAATACGCATTACTCCGACCACAAATAATTTAATTATGATGATTTCTCATAAAAATATATCCCGACGGCAATGTTTTTTAAATCTAATTTTATATTTCACGGCTTACCATCGTATTCTCCAATTATTCAATGTCTTTAAATACCTTACAGACAACTAAAGTAAACCTAACATTGTAAGACACTTTACTTCATTTAAATAAAAAAATAACATCACCCTAAAAAAAAAACAAATCTACCCTCAATCCCAAAACCCAACAAATAAAGGTACTTACCAAATCGTATCAAAAATACTCATGCCGTAAATAAAGGTATGTGCCGACCGTACCGTATCCGCAATCTTGGGCGCTGCTTGCATCTGACATTAAATAATTGTTGGGCGCCGGACGGATATCCGGGTGGAACGGATAGATATACCCGGGTGTTATTTTTGTTAAGGAGTTCTGTTTAGCCGGGTTGTATTAGGTTTTTAGTGGGAACATTTGGTGACTTGCTTGGAAGCTTGTGTTTTAATAATGAGATATTGTAGGAACATAAATAAAACTAAAATAGGACATTTAAATACACTAGGTACTAGTGGTACTAGGTAGGTACTAGGTACTACTTTATGGCAAATATTTAAATGCAAATAATAACTTTGTAAGTAGGTAATTCGAATGACAGTAGGTCCAATATTTGAATGCTATTTATTATAAGTCTTACAGTATATTCTTCTTATTTTATTAATTCATCTAATTATAAACGACGACCTCCGTGGTCGAGTGGCGTACGCACCGGTTTTCAAGGTGTCGCTTGCTCTGAGGTCCCGGGTTCGATCCCCGGACGGGTCAATGTAGAAACTCATTTTTCTACATTGTCTCGGGTCTGGGTGTTTGTAGTACCTTCGTTGTTTCTGAATTCCATAACACAAGTGCTTAATAGCTACTTACTTTGGGTTCAGAGCAATGTACCCTACGTGATGTTGTCCGCAATAAAAAAAATAAAAATTTGTTGAATAATACGTAGAAAAGGTCACTAAATATACTATACATAAAATTATACAGCAGAAAAATATAATTAAATTAAAAAGCCGCGTCTACTTGTAACAAGTCTATGGCAAGGGGAGGCGCTCCGTTCAAATTTATTTAATGATGACCAACCGTCGAGTTTTTGTGAGAATATGAGAACGTTTGTATTTACTTATATTGTACAAAATAAGGAAATTCCTATACTTTATGAAACTCTGAACCCTGTTTCGATTATACTTATTCTTTTATAAAAATAAATTATAGTAATCCTACTTTTACGGATTATGTCGCGGATTTTAGCTTTTAGGTCTCGACGTTTCGTCACTTTTGCAGGCATCATGGTCATACAGACTGATACAATGCTTAAATCTAAAACAAAACGCGACATAATCTGTAAAAAGTAGTTTTATTACAATGTCTAACATTCGCGTAAACCTAAGAGCCCAATATGATAGTTAACCATCAGATTTCTAATTAAAAATATCAAAGCTGTCAATCTGTCATATAAGAATGGATTCTCATACAGAAAGAACATTGATTATCACGCTTGCGAACTGCCCCACGGTGGGCGCCATTAACAAAACTGTCAATAACTGCCTGTAACTGTGCCACTACGAGCCTCTCATACAGAGTACGAGCGTTGATCACCACGCTTGTAATATTTAGCTATTTCATAGAATTTAACTTAACGTAATTTAGATAAAAGGATAATCTAAAAACATCATTCGATTTTATGTAAAGCTTATCCAAATACACAAGCCCCACCCAAACCTGTTACTAAATAAATCTAAATCTATTGTAAATAAAGGAAATCCTACTAAATTCTACCAAACCATTCGGAAACACCGCAATATCTGTTCATAAGTGCGTCATAAAATTCAGAAATCGTAAAAAAGGCTCCAGAACGAATATCCGAACGTACAAATAAAAAATAATATAACCGACCAATAGCGAGGCGTTCATACTTTTATTCGATACAAATCGGCCAATAGAAGCGGGTTTTAAGACGTCGTTCTAGTATTATTGCTATCTCTTTCCAACTTGTGAGAAAACTATATTGCTGTTTCGCGAAGGTGTATTGTCTAAGATTTTGGATTTCGAATTGTTTGCGCTCGGGGTTATGTTTTTTAATCTTTTTTCTTTGGTAAAAGGGGTTTGGGATCTTTGTTTTCTTGGATACAATTAAAAGATTGCGATGTTTAATAGCTTTGATGTTTTTTCAGTTTCTTGAAGAAAGGAATAAAAATTGCTGTCTGTTACTAAGAAAATGTTAAAAATAATTAAAACCAAAAATATTATTTCGCCTAACATTTTGCTGATCTTCTACATTATTAGTATCTTCTCTATACCACTGTTAAAAATGATTTAAATTATTTGACCCGCCCCGTTATTTCACGAGGAGAAAACATTAATGAATTATACACAATTTTTTTAGATTTCAGAGAGGCAGGCGAGACGGGGCACATTGTTTTATAATATGTTTAGATTAAAGGATGGATAGATATTTATTTTATAAATCTCTATTCATTGCATATTAACAACATTTACCTAAGGTCTATCTACCTATTAAATAATATACTTATGTTTTAAATTCACTGCCTGTTCTTGGCATGCTCTTAATATTTAACTATATTGTTAGACTTAACTGTGTAGGTACGCCATTATTTTTTAAAGTGAGCAGAGATCAACGGAGTAATTGTATACGAATTCTTATAGTAAATAGGAATGACTAATTCCTTCTTTCACTCATTCTGATTAGTAGGTATAAATGAAAAGGCCCGAAGAAAAACATATAGGCGTATGCCACGCGCTCTTGGAAAAGATTTGATACAAGGGTTTATTCAAGCAATAGCTATTATAATACCGGTCTCCGAAGGGTCCATTGCTGGACACAGGACTCTTCTCATTAGAAAAAGAACGTGCATTGATCGTAAGTGTTATATTTACGTTTTGAAAAATAAAAGGGAAAATGAATAGATGTTTTTGGACGAAGATCTCAGGTCACGAGACAGTTGGAAATAACTAAACTAACTCTTCAGTTTTATCATGATTTTCTTTGCTAACTATACCCCAAAATTTTGATTCACGTGAATACCTAGCCCCTGAACCCAAAGTTTAAAAATTATTCTACTATTCGGATTGAAGACAAACCAAACAAATCAAAAATCAAAATAATCTCTATGGTCTCTACCTATATCTCCTCAAGCTATGGTGTAACTAACCCGACTTTATTTTTAGACAATCATCATCTGCCTGTTCCCAACTCATATCTTTCTTCCCTTAAATACCTACCCAAACATAACCTAAAATGCAAAACACACATCAAATCTCTCAAGACATTTACCAGAAGACAGCGTACCTCCATTTCATCCGTAATTCGATAAACGCCAACAATTATCATCCCCTCAGATTCATTTAACCATTCCAACCCCTGAGGGGTGCGGTTGAAACGTAAGTATTGAGAGGTTTTTTTTGTTTTTCATTTCGATTTTGATACTGATTTCAAGTGAGCTTTCGACTGCTGGTTGAAAAGTTGACCATCGAGAAAGAAGTGCTTTTGTTGTCTAGCCGCGTGAGTTTGTTCGCTTAGTCTGTGTTTCCGTAGATTAGTTAAATTTAGTTAACTAGTTCAAAATCAAAAAAAATCAAAAAATATTTATTTAACTTAGGCTACAAAGTAGCACTTATCAAACGTCAATTATTATTACAATAGGACAGCACCCTAGGGGTCGGTTCATATCCGGCGGCAAAGGCAGCGCGCAACATCGGCCGCGCAACGCCAGAACGAGCAAACACACAACAAAACATCCAACCACTCACACCTGACGCACCAACGCGTCATCAGGTCAGTGTGAAAGGCTGAATGCTCCACCATGCGCCATGACCAAATACCATGAGTTAAAAGTTAAGTTTAAGAATACCGAGTCACGTGCCAGCAAGATAAATGTTAATTTTGTAATAGAATTTAAATTAATTCAAGAGGAACCTTTCAGGTCACTGGTTTCTAACATTCACATTAAAATTACACATCTAGGTAGGTATATGAAATAATAATTAGTTAAACCTAGTTAAACCTTCAAATATCCTTTTTTATCTACCTGCAGGCTGTAACATTAACATAACTCGTAAGGCGCGTGTATAAGTCTGAATTCTATGGCAAGTACCTAGCAAAAACTACAAAAAGATTCGTTTAATTTCAAAACTATTCTTTTTTGCCACTTCTTAAAATCAATAGTTATTCGCAATTGATCATAATATATTAAATTAGTAAGAGAGAAGGAGAAACCATATTTTAAGGTTAAGTAACATGCGCGCTAAAAATGACAGCTCTAAAATCATCGAACGTAAAGACTAAAAAGGCAACGGAAATACCGGTACAGCCATACAGCCAAACAGCCACAACCAAAAAGTCTAAATACTAAAATTCAAATATCCCCGTAATTGTTTTAAACGTTTCCTAGCGGGGCGGGGCCCGACGGCTGCGTTTGACAGGCCCTTTCTGCCTTTAGGGTAGCAATTTTTTGTAACACCCTACGTTTAACTCCCTCGGGGGAGAGTTAGCGGGTCCCGTACCTTCACGGCGAGCTCCTTAAGGGATCAGCAGTGTTTTGTTTTGAATTATATGGTTATGATAGGATTTTGCGATAATAAATGTTCTTTGGATTGGTTTATTGTTTTAAATCAATGTTGTACCGTTTTATTTAATTGTTAATCGTTTTATTTGAAAATGTTTTTGCGATTTTGTTGTAGGTTATAGTAAAATGCTTTAAAATCATAAGATAGTAACTAAAAGTGTTATTTACTGCCACTTTATAAATGCCGCGTAATCTTAAATACTTATTTCATTAATCTAAATTAATATTTATTTTAGATAATAATACCTCTTACACTTTGAAATACATTTTGATCCCAAATATTTATAGAAGTTTATTTTCATTTTCACTTCAAATGTTCTAGATAAATAATTAGATATATTAGAATAATAAAATAGTTATTTAGATTTACCTAAAATTAATTTAACATTTACAAAAGTTTACTCATCATCGAAAACTTTTAAAAGTCAAAAGACCTAGGTATATTAAAACATTTTAAAACTAAAATGTTGACATTGTAAAATAAAACTGTATAATTAACTAAAATGTGAACAAATTTTAATTTAGAAACTTCTCAATATTTGTTAGTATTTTTTCAAACCATTCAACGATTATATTTTAGATAGTATCATTCATTGTTGAAATAACATTTTAATAATTCGAAATTTATTAAAACAACAAATTATGGAAATAATAAAACTCTTAATTATAAACATCAAGAACTAAATTTAAAAGTTTATAAATCGTGAAAACGTTATCAACAAGCTCTGGGCCTCGATTCAGCTATTTTAAATGCATGTCAGTGGTCGGTCAGTGTTCTTGTCATTGTGCCTAATTTTCGTATTCAGATAAGCCTACAATAAAATCTCATTGAACGCTCGAAAAGAATGATCGTAATGACCAATTTTGACGTTCATTAAGAACTTTGCAGAATGTCAACTATCGTAAAATTTACCAAATGAAGCAGGTCATTTGGTCAATTCAAGCAACTCTATAGCTGAATCGAGGCCCTGCTTAGTTTGGGATCAGATGACCGTGTGTGAGTTGTCCCAGGACACTTACATGATAGAAAACAATTCTTAATTCTTTATTGTTTACATATAAATTAGATTTTATTGACATAAATTAACGTTGATTACAGAGGCGAACTTAACTCACAATTGAGTTTGCTTCCAGCAAACCTTTGTGTGATAGAGAGATTATTCTTTATGACTGGTGAAGAAGACAGAAGTGTTAAACTTTACAATTTAAATAGGATATAGGCGTAGGTATATATGTTTATATTATTCATATACACCTTCCTCTTAAATAGCTCTATCTATTGCTGAAATCTGTTGAGCAATTTAAAAGATCTAAGCGAACAGACAGCGGAAGCAATTTCATTTTATACTATGTAACGATTTAGTTGTCACTTTTCTCCATAAAAAGGAAGATCCAAAGACAATTGCTTTATAAAATTCAGCTGTAGGTAAGACTGGAAGTTGACTCCAACATTTTGTGAAAAGTCTACGCAGGGTATAATGTAATTTGTTTCAAATGATTCTCTTTTGTTAAAATTTTCAAATTTCTCTTAGGTAGGCCTAAGTTTTTGTAGGTAGAAGAGTAGAAGACCTATATTCAAATTTCGATATTCCTACTAACTTTTAAACTATCGCGCTGCATTTTACATTAATATAATTCAACGGGAATAAGGGTACTTAAAGAACAGGAGGTAGATGAAAAATCATCTACTTCGTCCACGGAACGATGACACTGCATCTCCAGTCTGCTTGCGACCACGGCCGGTGTAACCCGGTCGAAACGTCAAGCCCCAAAAGGTATTTATGCATGTACGCGCTTATTCCTGTTGAATTATAGGTACCTATTTCTATATTCCTGGAAAAGCCTATTGAAAATTGACCCTACATCATTTAAGAAGTTCCAAACTGACCTGACTATCCTTCAGCCCCAGTTTCTCTGCTAACTTCTTCCTGTCAGGCTTGGAGATGTACTTCTGGACTTGGAACCGTTTCTCCAGACCCTTGCGCTGCAGGTCGGAGAAGACTGCGCGACGCATCATGCCGCGACGGGGCTTGCCTGGTGGACAATATTGATATAATTCTTGCAGACAAGAAAACAGAAAATAAAAGTGATATGAAACGTCTGGAACTAAAACCGAGTGAATTGTTATAGCCGACCTTAAAAGGGGGAGGTTGTCAAATCACCTGTATTTTTTTGCTTAAGTTACCTCCTGCCATTAAGTATGTATCCATTCTAAAAATTACTTCTATCATCGATGGTAGGAGTCGGTTTTTATTTATATTTAAATGTAATCTATACTTCTATGTCTAAGTATATACAGGGGATAGGTTTCTATATATGCAACGAATAAACTCAGGAACTACTGAACCAATTCAAAATAATCTTTCATCACTATAATGCTAGATTATCCCCGAGTAACATATAGACTATTTTGCAGTGCTACCCGTGCGCAGCTGGCGGGTCGCTAGTCAATTATAAATTAAGTGTTTAACCGAAATTTTTAGATGTTTATGACACTTACCTCTAGAACTATGTGCCCAAGGAAAGCCACCAGGCAAGGGAAACACTTGTGTATGCGCTTGCGCTGGTCGCACTGTAACAAAAGAAGTACATTTGAAAGAAATTACATTAATACCCTGCGTAGACTTTTCACAAAATGTTGGGGTCAACTTCCAGTCTTACCTACAGCTGAATACCTGTATTTTTTAAAGCTACTTACTGTCTTTGGATCTCCTTTTTTATGGACAAAAGTGACAACTAAATCGTTACTTAGTATAAAATGAAATTGCTTCCGCTGTCTGTTCGCTTAGATCTTTTAAACTGCTCAACAGATTTCAGCAATAGATAGAGCTATTCAAGAGGAAGGTTTATATGTATAATACAAACATATAATATAAAGAAAAGCCGACAAATTCCTCCAGATACCGGGCGAAGCCAGGGCCTGTCGGTAGTTGTTTAGATAATACAACCTATTATTGTCTCACTCTTAAAAATATGTAGGTACCTCGTTTTATTTTTAGTTACTACATAACATACCATCACGCCTGTATCCCCGAAGGGTTAGGCAGAGGTGTACCAATGTACACCCACAGTTCGCCGGTATGTTTAGGTCCCATGTAATAGGGGGCGAGCCTATTGCCACTAACCGGGCACAAATCCAAACTCCGACCTGCTACTGAGAATTTCATAGAAAAACCCAATAACACCTTGGTCGACTTGGGAATCGAACCCAAGACCTCTAGCGTAGCAGTCGCGCTTAGAACCACTAGGCCAACGAGGCAGTTTTTAGTTACTGGTCTAGAATATCTTAGTAAAACTATGTATATTACAAGTACCTTTTATAGTGTAACTTAACTAAGTTCATTTTCTAATAATAATTGAAAATACAATATACAGTTTTAAAAAAGGTCACATTTCTACTCGAACTTACATCGTTCATAGGAAACAACGTTTTTTATAACAAAAACTATTTCATTGACCTCATGGCTCATACACCCATTTTTGTCAATAGCATTAACATTTTCGCGCGTTTTTGTAACTTTTTTTGCGCGAGGCACAGGCAATTGATTTTATTGATCCTAGCAAAAAAGGCCGTATTGTATGTTGTATTGTTCGCCTTTTTGTTAAAACATCAACAATGGTATTACGGAAAATGTATTATTTGCTCCCGATTTTGTTTATTGAGTATTAATATTATTTGTGGGATGTTATTGCCTTTTTAATTGTGTATGTTGTTGTGGCTTTTTTCGGCTAGTGTATTTATTAAATTAAGCAACCAATGTAGCTGGTCAGATAGAATACTGCGTGTGCGTTCTTGGTATTAATGAAAATGACAGATTACTTTACCAACTGTCTTTACTGCTATTTAAGATTTTGTTTAAAGCGTATGGTATGTGGTATTTTAATGTTTATTACGTGATATCTCCTGCAATTTTGAATTTATTACAAATAATATTTTTATGTTCGAGGTGGCTCCATATAAATTTCATCTAAAACGATATTTTATTTTGATTTTTCTGGGGCCCGATGCCGCTTTTTTAAGTCACGGGCGGGTTAATAAACGTTCCGGTGTACTTGTTATTGCGCCTAATTTTCGTATTCAGATAAGAACAGTCATTTGCAATCCTACAATGACAACAGTGGCAAATTAACACCTACTTGGTGTAAATTTGTCGTTAAACTAAAATTATCTGAATACGAAAATTAGGCACAATAACAAGTACACTGGAACGTTTATTAACCCGCCGTTAGTAGTAATAGATAAAATCGAATGACCCAATTTCTCAAAACCATATTCTACTTCTACATAATAAACCAAATACAAAATAACAAACCACATTTTATAGACTACCAAAGCTAATAAAACATGTAATGCATTCAATATTAATTTTCATCCATAACTACCCTCAAAAAAGTTATTTATCTAAGAGATTACTACAACAAAAGGTATTTTTATATCGCCCGTCAAATTGGGCGTGTCAAGCTTATTCGAAATTCGTTACCATAGTAACAATTTGTTTATACAACTAACAATACAGGGAGGTCCGCTAAAAAAGTTTTCATTCATCTTTGTCTATGGATTTAAAAGTGGGTGTTTTATTGTCTGTGGTTTTAAAAGGGGATTCAAACCGTTGTTTTTATTGTGGATTTAGTTTTTAATGCCAACTTGATATAGTTTGGATTTAATTTTTGTTTGGGTGGTCTGTAGTAAAAAACGAGCAGATATTTGTCAATGGGTTTGTCTCGAATGTTAACGCTTGGGAACACAGAGGTATTGCACTTTTTTTCGTTTACCTTGGTATGGACAATTAAATTGTACTCGTCACTTTATTGAAAACAAGTTCTGGAAAACAAATAAATAATGAACTCTAGCTCTGCTGGTTTCCCAGACCAGCACAGGTGAAAATCTTTGTGTCGGTCAGTAAGCCTGGATTAGAAAATAGAATTAAAAGCTAGGCTATCCAGGAAGTGGTCGTTACTCGATCTAGGGATAGTTAGTATAGTTACAGACCAGGACGTATCGTGACTGTCGCACTAAACCGTAAGAAAGTATAAGAAACAAGCATTTGAACCGTTAGGACAGCTGTTGATAAATAAAAAGAAAGGTCTAAGCCCAGTAGTGGGCAAGGATAGTTACTTACCTAAATACGGATGATGACAATGAGCTAGTAAGTGTTGTAAATGTTGATGCTGGACTGGGATAGGCCTGCTGGCGATAGGCTTGGCGATAGGCCACGGACTGCCCATAATAGGCTGTCGGTATTCTGGAAAGAAAGATACAGATATAAGTCAAAAATGTAGAGAAAGAAGATACTTAAACAAGGTCGGGTTAGTTACACCATTTATAACTCAAGAGCGGGTCGATTTTCATGATCTTTGAATTGTTGTGTTCTTTTCTACTCTGAATAACATGAGAACTGTAAAATCATCGGAAAATGACCCTGGAACGAGAACTTATTATGCGGGGCAATCCGCAGCGCAAAGTTAGTTAAACCTAATCTATACCTACAATGACCTACATATTATAAAACATAGGCCACTGTCCCGTCGCGCGTCGCCGCGTCGCGTCGCGTCGTGCCGTCTGTATACGCGATAAACTCAAAAAAGCTACCGTACAGATTTACGTATGGTTTTCACCAATAGATTGTTTAGAGGGAAAGGTTTGTGTGTAAATTTAATAGGTAAATGTTTTGTCGACACGTGCGTAGGCGAATCACTAGTTAATATAATAATCATTTTATACGAAACCCAGATCTAAGTTATTAAAAATCGATCCTAAGAGATTCTGTTTTAGTTTTACTGCTAAATACATACATACATCCATACATATAATCACGCCTCTTTCCCTTGTAGGGGTAGGCAGAAACCACTTCTTTCCACTTGCTACGATCCTTACACACTTGTTTCGCTTCGTCCACTTTCATTATTCCCTTCATACATGCTTTTCTAATCTAATAAATAATCAAGAAAACTGAAATTCAGGTGACACTATCCTTAGACATACAAAATGCAATAATCCCTTAGCAATATAAACAAAGGATTCTATCAAACACAGGCAAACAGATCGATATAAAATAATCAAAGTTGAACGCCTGGGTAATAGGATAACGATGTGATTATAATACAATGCCGGCCGAGAGGGTGTCGGTGGTAACAAGTTACGAACTGATGGCGTAATGGATTTAAACATTTTATTTTAATCGTGGTTAGTGGATTTTGTGATCTGCCGATGTTTTAATTCTTTAATGTTTCTAAATAATTTTGTCATTAAAATAATGTATAGAAGAGGGACAATAACTCCAGTACTAGGTCAATTGCGGATTTCGATAGATTATTTTTACAAGAAAATACTTTTAAATTCAGAGAATTATTTTATTTATTTTATTTGATCAACTTCACATACATTGTTCTGAACCGAAAGTAAGTAGCAAAAGCGTTTTATGGAGTCAGAGACAACGAAGGTACCACAAACAACCAAACCAATAATAAATAAAAGTAGTTTTTACGTTGGCCCGTCCGGGTATCGATCCCAAGACCTCAGAGCTTGCAAACTGGTGTTTACGCCACTCGACAATCGTCATAATGATTCTGTATAACTATATATTTTATCCATCTAACTTGTGGTATGCAATAGAAGTATCAAGCCCCTACATATTGGTGGATGAATTGTATTAATTATATAGAATTATTCTGATCACATCTAAAGTCATAAAACAGCCGCAACTTCACAATTTTAAATCAATCATTAAACTTTAAACCAATCGCTCTCGCTTATTACTTGCACCACACACCCCCCGGTTTCTTACCCCGACGTGTCAAAGACACACTCTCCATTATATATCGCTGGCTATATCATTAATCAACCGTTTATCCCGTTATTTTAACTGTTATGTGCTATTTTGAGGTAGTGTTTAAGCTATTTTGTTATTGGTATATACGAGTAGCTTTTGTGTTGTGAATAGATGATGTTAAGCTTCTAGGTAATGATTGTATAAAGATAGTTACATATCACAGGGCCTCGATTCAGCTATTTTAAATGCATGTCATTGGTCGGTCAGTGTACTTGTCATTGTGCCTAATTTTCGTATTCAGATTAGCCTACAATTAAATCTCATTGAACTCTCGAAGAGAATGACCGTAATGACAGTTAGCAGAATGCCAATTAGCGTAAAAATTACCAAATAAAGCAGGTCATTCGGTCAAATTTAGCAACTCCTAAATAGCTGAATCGAGACCCAGGTTGAAGGCAAATAAATAAGAGAAGTCTAGTTATGTTGATTTGGATGTTAAAATACTATAATAATTGATTTAAAAAAAGTCTATCGAATAACTGAAGATATAGAATTTATTTTTCATTTTTTGAAGAAGTCTTGCCTAGTTTTAGACTAGTCCTTTATTATTATTATTAGGAGCCTGTAATGTCCCACTGCTGGGCAAAGGCCTCCCCACTCTCCCTTCATTTATCTCTCTCAAGAGCCGCGATTGACCAGTTTGGTCAATAACCAGACTAGTCCTTAGTTTTAAAATAATAAATGTTTAGTATAATTGATATTATTTTCTGTAATATAAGGAAACAAAATCATTAATATAATATACAACTTTAGTCTGAAATTGCAGTATTAAGGTTCCATCTTATTCAATTCAACATAACTTGTGTGAACTGGCCTTTCAAATTATTTCTAAACTAGCTGTGCCTGCGACTTCGTTCGCGTGGATGACGAAACTTATCAATGAGTTTTTAACCGCAAAATTAAGTTTCTTTTTTATTGTTTATACTTTTCCGGGATAAAAACTACCCAGTGTGGTGCCCAGGATAATAAAGAATAATTATACCAAGTTTCATCGTAATCGAACCGGTAGTTTTTGCTTGATACCTGAACAAACAAACAGACAAACAAAAAATTTTTTTTCACACTTTTGGTTTCGTTGTCGGTCTAGCAACACCCCCCGCCATTAAATTTTTTGATATTTTCAATGTACAGAATTTTCACTTTTACAGATTTATTATAGGTATAGATTTTCTAATTGGAATATATGACTCTTAGAGCATAAAACCAACGTATTATCATCATCATCATCATCCACAGCCCTTATCCTCCCACAGCTGGGGCCCGAGTCCGCTATTTTGAATCAGTGAGTGGCGGGTTAATAAACGTTCCAGTGTACTTGTTTTTGTGCCTAATTTTCGTATTCAGATAATTTTAGTTTAATGATGACAAATGTACACCTACTTGCCACTGTTGTCATTGTAGGATTGCAAGGGACTGTTCTCATCTGTATACGAAAATTAGGCACAATAACAAGTACTCTGGAACGTTTATTAACCCGCCACTGGACTTAACATAGCGGACTCGGGCCCCGGGCATATTATGTCTCTCCTTGTTCATGTCATTTTCATATGACCAAACATAATTTATATTAAAAGAAAATTAGGGTCGTCTATAAAAAAATAACAGCACAAAAATAGCAGTCAATAAAACTGCTAACAGCTAATCGTTACGCAAGTGAAGCGAACTTAAAAGATAGCCTTTTGTTGGGAGATCAAAACTATCTTTTTTATGTTTAAGGCTTATCTTTTGTTTGGCTTGCATTATGGTTTTATTTCCATTGTAGTTTTTTTTTGTTGTTTTCTCAAGTGTTTGCGTTTTGGCGAAACGGTTTTTTTAAATAGTTTGTTTCTGAAGCAGTAGAATAGATTTTAATGTGGTTTATTAAAATTGTGTGTGGAATCTTATTAAGTTTTGCTCAAGATGAGTATTGTTATAATTTTACGCTCGATTTATTTTAAAGATGCTTCTTGTATTATCTGGGATGATTTTAATAATTTAATGATTCTATTGGTAATGCTGTTTAACCGACTTCAGAAGAAGGAGGTTTATTACCCGATATTTCCGGCTATTGCGGATGGATTTCAAAAGATTATTTTTGTGTCTGATTTATTACCTTATATAATTCCAGCCAATAAACGTCTCACTTCTGGCCTCTTCCCATAAAGAGAAGGCACGAGCATTGATCACCACGCTTGCTCTCTGCGAAATGGTAAGTTCAGATCCCAATTTTAGAATCCAGGTTTCCTAACGGTAACCATTACCGTTTGTCAGAAGTGTCTTAGAATGAATTATTATCTTTGAGGTAAACGCTCAGAAGTGGATCTAATTTAGCATGCAAGCTTTGACCGAAACAAAAATATAAATAAAAATAAATGGCATTAGTTAAAAGCTTCTAAAAAAAGAAGTCGACAAAGACACTTCAAAGCAATAAATAAAAACAAAAAGAAATCACAACTCAAAGAAAATCAAATCAATACCCAATAATTTAACCTCAAAATACCTACAGAAAACGAACCCTAAATATTATAATAAAATAATTAAAGTCACACCCGAGGTTTACGTTTAAAATCTGTAAGCATTAAGGGCGAATGTTTCCGTAACAACACCTCTTTTGAAGGGTGAATATAATTTCCTAAACAGCGCGAGTTTTCTGGATTTTCTTAGGGGGATTGATTCTTGAGTTCGTTCAGATTTGTAGTAATAATAAGATTTGGTGCCTTTTTACAATTATTAAGAAGTAAATTTTCTTTGGTAATGACAATAAAGGATTAATTTTTTTATTTGATGATCCCAGAATCATCGTTTAAGTGTATCCTTGGTTTCCGTCAGAGTTTTATCTATGATTTTTTCTACTCCAGTTTTCTAACACAAAAAAATACGTCTAGGGAAATACCGAATAAAAGGAAAAAGGTTGTTTCAGCAGGAGAACCAAGTTGGTAATTGATAGCTGACTCCATAATCATTGTAATAAACTCCTACACGTCTCTTATACAGGGTGTTAAGAAAACCCTGTCCGATCCGTGATGGTGTTGTTAGGTGTCGATAAATACTTATTTGGGCATGTGATTGTGAAACCTATATCACCCTTTCGGGTCGGACAGGGTTTTCTTAACACCCTGTGTACTTATAGTGTTGTTTAAACAATTCTTTTAAATTAAAATAAAGAAATAAAAAGCCAGACAAATTTAAGTACATAAAACTTTGTTTAGCATAAAAGTAAAGGAGAAAATAAGGTCAGAGTTATTGAGTGTGAAGAAATATATTATATTGAAACCAATCGTTCCGTTTTGGAAAAGGTATGCTATCCGTCTGTCTCGATAACTCTGTAATTATGATTCTAAATCCTTACACACAAGCTGTTATACTTAAAAAAATAAGTAAATAAAAACCGTTAAGCTAAAAAAAGTTAATCAATCTATTAAACAAAAACCACTGATACAAAATAAAGGCCACAGATACAAAAGGTCAAAGGTTATTATTTAATTAAGTGTAACGCGGGAAACGATTGAGTCACCCTGTGTCCCATAATGGCCGCTTGGCGCCAATTTTTACGCGGGAAAGTGAGAAAATAATTGATTTCGGCAGGGGACAGAATTTTATTGCGTAGAATTGAACGTTAAATTTCTTTGTGTTTTCGTTTTATCGTTTTGGGATATAATGAGTGTATTTATAAGGAAATAATTGACCTTAATACTTGAATATGACAAGCCTGCTGGTCTAGTGGTTAGTGATCCTGACTGCTGTACCGGAGGTCGTGGGTTCGATTCCCACCCGGGACAAATGTTTGTGTGATGAGCACGATCATTTGTTCTGTGTCTGGGTGTAATTTATCTATAATATGTATGTATTTAGAAATATATAAGTATGTGTATCAGTTGTCTGGTTACCATAACACAAGCTCTGCTTAGCTTGGGATCAGATAACCGTGTGTGAGTTGTCCCGGAATATTATTATTATTATTATTTGTTTTTATACTTAGATAATAAGGTTGTTTTCTGTGATTGTAACGTTAAAATTTCAAAGAGGATTTTAGCCTCAATATCAATACCTGAACTAGAAGAAGAAAAAAACACAGTATTTTTTTTTACATGACATATTCTTACTTTGCTTGTAAAATTGTTACGATACGATGCACAATTTTTAACCAAAAAATCCAATTTTTTTTCAAGTCACCAAGAAGAATTAATGTAGGTACTTAAATTAAATAAAGTACATAACAAAAACAGAAACTAGTAATTCGCTGTGCTACCTAAAAATTATATTTTATTAAGCACTAATGCTAAAGCTTTAAATACATTGAAGAAAACGCATTTAATCCAATATTTTGTATGAGAAACCTTTTTAAAAATAATAACTATCAGCTTATGAAAACAATTCACCATATTAACCGTTTTGCTAACGAACATAAACGTCACATTTGTGCTGCGGTCACCTGCATCACCTGCATGCAGGCGACATATTATGTTTCGAGCCTGCACCAAGCTACTATTTCATGAAGGTTTGATACATACACGATAAGGTGAAATTGAAATATTGTGAATATGGTGAAATTAATCTCTGAGCTAAATAAGTAGTTCAAAATCGATAAATTTTAACTGACAAATAAGAAAAGACCAAAACACGGAAGAAAAACATTTTTAAATTACGCCATTAGAAATTAATTTGCTCAATTATTTGTTACATTATCTTCAATGGCTATGTAAAAGAGCTATTAGTAAAAATTACCTGTATTCATATTTGATTGGTTGTTGTTTACGTGTGTAGTAGCTAAACGTATATTATTAGATATGAACTATAATTTCTATCTGTAATCTAAAAAATAACTATTTGTAAAACATTACTGTCAGTTTCTGCCATTTTTTAAAAGGCGTTTTACACTCCCTAAGCACACTTTTCACAACCTAAGTACTGCAATCAATTATAGCTTATATAACTACGTTACTTCTTATTTAAATACCTATAGCAAAGAACACAAATCTTTCATGAAATTAATTCTTGTTTGTATATGTATTATATTAAGGCTTTTGCTTATACATTCCTAATGGTATTTCTCAGGGCACTATTCTTAGACCAACATGAAAAACCTAACAGAAAATTATCATTATTTTATTATATATCGTTACAGAGTAGTCAGATAAAAATGCTAAAATATATTTATAAAACCTAAATTATCCTCTTAACTCATTTACATACGATAATAACACTTAATACATGGAAATATTCTACTCTTCCCTAAAAAAATATACCAATAATATTGGATATTCTCGAACCCTACAACCAAAAAAAAAACCATTTCCATACATACTTAAATAAAATTCATCCCACTTTAACCCACCGACCGCAATCGACAATTTCCGCGAAAACCCGAACGCGTAATCGCGCTGCCATTGGCTCGTTTAAATTCAGAACATGTCTGCGGTCGTGTGCAACGGGCGCGGAGTGTTTCAAAATTGGAACGCCGACATTTAACAGGTGTAGAACATTTAGTGAGTGCGTTAGCGGTTGTTCTGCTTATAGTTTTGTATTTCGAACGTGTTTTGGGGGGAAGGTAACTATTAATGTTACATTGTAACACACGTAGGCCTACCCGCCTTCCCACCTTTACATACCTATATATATCACATATGTGTGAAGGAATAGCGCGCACTTGAAGTTAAATCTACCTTCTTCCTGATTATAAATTGTTCAGTTTCCGAAATTTTTTAAAAGGTACTTATATTTGGTTACTTGATTTCATTCATACATACTTCATTTGTTCTAGGTGAATAGGTGAAATGAACAATACACACATATAATATCTGTAATCATCAAGACCTACGTGGTTCTATTTTTTTCAGAGGAATATTAGAAACGAAGATATCTTTCTTCTGTCCAGACTCTTTCCAAGCTATGTTGGGGTCGGCTACCAGTCTTACCGGATTCAGTTGAATACCGTGTTTTACATGAAGTGACATGAAGTGACCTATCCATCCACAATCCATTTGACTTGGTAACACTGTATCCCATAGTAAGACTGTTATCATATGTGTAATGACTTAACGACTGTCAAAGATCAACATGTGAGAGTCGAAATCAATGGCTTTAATAGATATGCTTATATAGTATACTCATCGAAATGTCACCAGTTACTATCTTATCTAAGTTCCTTAGAGAACAACAAGCAAAAAATATATAAGTAGGTACATTTATCTCAAAGCCCTTACATTAAAAATATTTCCACGTAAAGCAACATTCTCATTACATTGAAGCCAACGATCACGCAGTCAGCACTAACAAAATAATAATTTACCCCACCTGTTCCAAAGAAAAAGCATTCGTTCCCAATCATTCGATAATCGGAACGAACTTACTAAAACGATATCGATACCCAACTTTACGATTCCCATAAAAAAATCCGATTCACGGAATCGACTAATATATACGAAGACAAATTTAAAAATTGCTACAACCAAAACTCTTATGTCTCACAAGATAAGGTTGAAAGTCCTACAGGCTGGTTATAACAGAAAGTTGGTGGACGAAGTGAGTGAACGTTTGAAATTCGAATATGATTCCAATATGGCGGCGAATGACATGTTAATATGGGCTTGGGGACCGATATGCATAATTTTATCACTCACATTCTGAATTTTGCGTCTCGTTTCTTGTGTTAGCAGATTGTAAGACTTTTGGTGCTAGTACTGGTTGGCTAGATATTGGAAATGTAACTCATGTGGGAGAATTTGAGATACTAAACTAATGGTGTAAGAAATATTAAGTTGTAATTATATAAAATCCAGACTATCCATATTAAGTGCAGGGTTCATAATTTCTGTTTGTGGCTTTTGCATTAGTGGAATTTTACAGGGCATATTCTATTGACCCGTCTCTGAGTACCTACAAATACTATAGCTCATTACATCTTTTATAACTAATATTCATTTCAAAACCATTTTACTTACAACTCACAGACATGTAACTATAATGAAAACCTTTTATCTCAACTACCTTCACAGCTACAAAAAATCCCGTACCATAGACAATCAATAGTGCCGCCATATTACCAAAATAAAGGAGTATTTACTATCTTTATTTGCCCGTAATTGCTCGTTTCTAATATCGACACACAATAATACCATCCACGAAACGACATCAATAATAAAATAATATAAAAAGCAACTTACTCCGACGTTATGTTAAGAAAAGGACATATTAATTTCGCAGCTAACCCTCGACAGCATCTATCTCTTTCTTTCTTTAGCGTAATGTATATTGGCGTCTCGTTCTGGCCCCTCGCTTAAGTGTCGGGCCAGATGTTGCCAGGATTTTATTGAAAAACTCCCCAAAAGCTATTTTGTAACTTCCTTGTAACTGAATTAAGATGTAGCAAACGGTTGGCGTTATTTTGCTGTTATTAACGTGTTACTTTCGTTTTTATAGTTATTTTTCGGGAGGAATTGGAGTGGGGAGGTTAATTAACTTGTGTTGTGTTGTCATTAAGATTAATAAGAAAATAGTAATGTATTTGATATTGTGAACGAGAGCTAGATGTCTATATTGAAGGAATTTGCCAGCTGACGGCCAGATTTTGGACATGGTAGCCATCTTATCTTTTCTTCTTGAGTTTTTTACCCGACTGCCAAGAAGGGTTATTGTATTTTCTGGTTATTGTCTAATAATTTCTAAGTTCTTGAGCTGGTCCTATTGATTTTTTAAATAATTTTCTTCTTCAGCACTACGTAACATTACAATATGCATTTTTTTTTTGTGGAGAGCTGCCGCAGATGGCCTCATGGAGGCTTTAACTGCTTTACCGGACTAAGTTGGCGAGACATACGCCTCCAGCCAGACAATATGCAATGTTCCGTATAACATGTTCTACATGTTTACTTGGATAAGTTAAAAAAAATACAAGTGTTCACTGCGTGGTCGTTCTTGCGTTATAAATAAGAATAGTACTTACATACTACTTATTTTTTTGAAGTATGTCATTTTAATAATTGATTATTTATTCAAACTAGGTTCCTGGCTAGTTACTATACCTTTGTGCGAGCTATGAAGCAGCAGATAGAAAAGTTTAAAGATCTGTCTAAAGGATGATTCAATAACTAAAAAATACCAGAAGACTGAATGATGAATGAGAGATTATCATATGAAAATTCATCTTTCTTAATGATAGTTTCAATGGGAGAATGCTATAAGGTTCAACGACAAAACCATAACAAGGTTTTCAATTTAGGTGCTTTTACTGAATAAGGCTTTCAAGGTCCTACGACGGTGACGAAAAGAAATATTATCATCGTGGCAATAGGCTCGCCCCCTATTACATGGGACCTAAACATACCGGTGAACTGTGGGTGTACATTGGTACACCTCTGCCTAACCCTTCGGGGATACAGGCGTGATGGTATGTTATGTTATGTTTTATCTATCATACAAAGAAATCGTCAATTAAATTAGCTGTGCCCCGCGGTTTCACGCGCGTGAATACCTAAATTCCGTTCCCGATGTCTTTATAGTTATTCTGTTACTCGGGGCGGAGACGAAGACTTTTTTTCGACTTTTTCAGGCAATCTTTTTCTCATCGTAAGAACCATCCGTCGTACTTCAAGGAATATTATAAAAAAAGAATTAGCGAAATCGGTTCAGCTGATCTCGAGATTTGCGCTTAGCAACACATTCAGCGATTCATTTTTATATTATAGAAAAATAAGTTAGGTATTTAGCACCTCAGATGATACAGAAGCAACATCTTATAGTTTAGTTATTACTGTAGACTAGCACACTTGAGTATAATCTAATTAATCAGCAATATGGATATAGCTTACCCATGAATTCTAGACGCAGATTTTTCCAATTTTGATACTAAGATATACACAACTCCTTATATTTAAATATAAGGAGTTATGGATGGGAGTTTACTTATTTTTCTTGGTCAAAAGCATAATTCCCATCAAAAACGACCAAAATCCTCACTCATTACGGATTACATTTATATCTTCTAAATTAGTATTCAATTAAATACTCATAACCCTGTTCTTATAAAAATACCTACGGGTATCAGAGATGAAAATACATGCGTATTATTACAGACGTAGATTGATATGTCTGTAGATTAGAATATCTTGGATACACTCAAAGAGTTTAAACAATCTCATTAAAACCGGAAAAACAGAAGGGCTCCATCTAATCGCACATTATGTAACTCATATCCCGAGCCTTTTCCCAACTATGTTAGAGTCGGCTACCAGTCTTACCGGATTCAGCTGAATACCGTATTTTACGTGGAGCGACTGCCTATCTGACCTCCACAACCCATTTTACTGGGAAACACAGTATCCCATAGTAAGACTGGTTGTCAGAATTGACTTAACGACTGCCAAAGATCTATGTATGACAGCCGGGACCTACTGTTTAACGTGCTTTCCGAAACACGGAGGGGTCTCGGTATGTTATAAATGGGCACCCATCCACGGACCAACCGCGGCGAGCGCGGCTTAACCTGTATTATCGGTTAAACCGTACGGCTTACACTTAGCCACGAGCCCCTCAAATGTGTATTACATTATGTATCTAATACACACATACCACCACACTCAAACCTATTTCTCGTATCCAATTACCTAAATTCTTACTTTTTTGATAATGCTTTTATGTTAAAAAATAATCTTATTTATTGTATTTTCCTATATTAAACATTAGATAAATATTTTTGATCTCATAGTTTTAGCTTTATTTTAAGTTTAGAATATTATAATTTACATTTGAATTCTCTCTTTATTAATACCTTTGTGTCTCTTAGGAGGGTAGCCTGGTGATCTGTAACTCAGGTTTTACCTATCACAGACACCAGTCTCTATATAAGAACCTAATTACTAACTATACAATATTATGTGTGTAAGAAGAGTGTCGTCATGGTGTTTGGGGCTGGTGGAAAATGCCCGGATGCTGTACCACCAATTAAATTGAATGGTGTACCATTAGCGAGGGTGTTCACTTTCAAATACCTTGGGCACGTATTGACCACTAGCCTCAAAGATGATGATGACATTGAGCGAGAGCGGAGGGCGCTGTCGGTGAGAGCGAATATGATCGCCCGCAGGTTTGCACGTGCGTCTACGGAGATTAAAAGAACCCTTTTTAAAACCTTCTGTTCGTCATTTTATACCTGTAGCCTGTGGCGTGCCTGTGGGTTCATTTTACGCAAAAATCGTACAGTGCCCTTCGCGTACAGTACAATAATGCTTTCAGGGTGCTGATGGGGCTGCCTCGTTTCTGTAGTGCGTCAGGGATGTTTGCGGAAATGCGTGTTGATTGCTTTTATGCGATAATGCGTAAAAGATGCGCATCTTTGGTGCGCAGAGTGCGGGCCAGCTCCAACAGCGTCCTGGGCATGATTGCTGACAGGTTGGACTGTTGTACTATGAATCGTTGCTCCAGTATTTCAACTGGGATGCTGAAGCAATGATTATTTATTGTGTGTAAATATTATTGTGACACTAACATAGTTTTAAGTATTTATTGTTACTAACACTATGAGTCTCTTTGTTACTCGAAATAAACGTTATTATTATTATTATTATTATGTGTAGATGAGAAAATTAACATTTTTATTATTATTATATAATATACTGTTACTTTTCTTTTAATATTTATGTATTAGAGCCTTCACATTGGGTGAGGTCCGGTGAAGCATTCAAAGCCTGCACTCAGGCAAACTGCATAGATCCCTTCCAAAAAAAAAGCTACGCACTTAAAATTTCAAACCCCTTTATACCTATAACGACTCATGATACAAGCCGCTGAACTAGGCGGACGGCCGGCGAAGGCTTAGAATAGGCTCCCGCTAGCAACTGTTTGGTAGTTTTGGTACGGAGCGAACAAAAACAACCAATGACAACCAATAAAAGGTAATTTTCTGGTACTTGTAGCAGGAACATAAGAACACATCCAGATAAACCAAAATTAATTACTTCTTAAATCCCGACAGAATGTAATTTTTCATTATTTTTGCGGAAGCGCATTATAAAATTGGTTTCTTTTATTTTTCCTTTATTCGCTACCTTTATATATTTTTCTGTTCTCCTCGGCATACTGAAGAACCTTCCGTTTGACGACCTCCGTGGTCGAGTGGCGTACGCACCGGTTTCAAGATGTCGCTAGCTCTGAGGTCCCGGGTTCGATCCCCGGACGGGTCAATGTAGAAACCAACTTTTCTACATTGCCTCGGGTCTGGGTGTATGTGGTACCTTCGTTGTTTCTGAATTCCATAACACAAGTGCTTTAGCAACTTACTTTGGGTTCAGAACAATGTATGTGATGTTGTCCGCATTTATTTATTTATTCCCTTATCAGCACTAAACACGTTCTTTTCCATTAACAAAATCACACAATCTGTCTATTCTTTGCTTCCTGTTTACCTAGCTGATTTCTTTCTTTGCCTTGCAATGCCTATAAACGTCCCACTGGGCACAGGCCTCTTACCATATAGAGAAGGAACGAGCATTGATCACTACGCTTGCTCATTCCGTATTGGAAAAGAAAAAAGAGTTTCCTTATGCAATTCTTTTGCCGTAGGCAAGGTCGAAGGATATACCGGATTCTAACTATAGGATAATTAGATAGAAAAAGGATATTCCGGCTAACACCACTAGAGTACTGTCTACTTCACCCGGAACCACAAGGTAACATATTTCTAATCTACCGCGATCCTTTCGGGTTCTTATAAACCTTTTTATATTCATCATTCGTTCATTCATCATGAGTTCAATGACGAATGAACGAATTGAACTTGTTAAAAAAAAAGTGCGACAAAATATTTTCCGAGCTAAATATTTCTACAGACCACGGAACTACTTTTCCGAAGAGACTAATTACTTTTTGAATCTAATCATAATACTTCCCTTACCGTCAACAGCGGCCTATCTCACTAGCTGTGTTTACCGACGCGTGCGTGTACGCGTAATCTATACTTATAATAAATCTGTAAAAGTGAAAATTCTGTACATTGAAAATATCAAAAAAATAAATGGCGGGGGGTGTTACTAGACCGACACCGAACCCAAAAGAGTGATTAACAAAATTTTTGTCTGTCTGTCTGTCTGTTTGTTCAGGTATCACGCAAAAACTACCGGTTCGATTACGATGAAACTTGGTATAATTATTCATTATTATCCTGGGCACCACATTGGGTAGTTTTTATCCCGGAAAAGTATAAACAATAAAAAAGAAACTTAATTTTGCGGTTAAAAACTCATTGATAAGTTTCGTCATCCACGCGAACGTAGTCGCAGGCACAGCTAGTACATAATATGTCAGCACATAGCCACACTCTCTATTGTCTTACTCTCATAGTCTGATAGGACTGAAACAATATAAAAGGGAAAAGGACTCAGAACACTTAGTTTACTTATCGTATGTGTTTTCCGCGAATTGACAGGAATGCCACGATATATTATTATGTAATTCCTTAGTTAGTTAGTAAGTTAGTAGTACTATCTACTGAGAATATGTTTGCCCATTTTTATCTTGATACCACATTACCCGGTTATCGATAATACCAAAATATTTTCAAGTAAATTTTTTATTGTTTATAAAAAGAGAAAAAAATCTTAATCTTTACAAGCCTTTAGAACGGAAAATATATTTGTCTGTAATCTGAAACCATTTCCTTCACTCCTAGCACGCCATTTCATTCCTTGGAACAAAATCAAATAAACGTAACCCTTATCCCGATACGGCGAATTAAATTCTTGTTAAAATAAATTAAATGATTGGCACACCAAATTAAAATCATCAAAGCTTGATGTCTCATACATTACAATCTAATACACAAGTCGAATGCACAACATCGATCGAATAAATAAATGAATACGCAAAATTTTATCGTATTTAAAAAAAGAATATTTTACACTCACCGCTAACATTGTTACTTTTCAAACTGTCTTCCCCCAAGATGGCACTAACACTAAACTTCAAAAGAGGCTTTTTCTGTTCGCTATAATCTGTACAGGTCCTGACCAGTTCATCTGTATAGCCCTTCCCTTCATTCTTTTCACCTTCGTCACCAGAATTCTCCTGATAATTAAGATTAAATCGCTTTTCCAATTCTTCTAAGCGGCGTATACCAGACTTTTTACAAGAAAATGGCGGGCAATCGTAAGACCCACAACTTTGACAGCGCCGAATCAAATTTGGAACGTTCAAAACTTCTTTTTCTATGCGGCCTTCTTCGTTTCTTTGATAATACTCGTTGTTGTAATAAACCTCATTTTTAAAATCCTCATCGCGACTTTTTGAATCATCGTCTTCGATTTTAGAATCGTCAATGGATTCGTCTTGACGGTTTTCTTCATCACATTCAGCGATTTTATTTTCATCCATATCTGGAGTGTTTTCTCTAGATCTCTCGTAGTTCTGTCTCACGTAATTTTCTATTTGCTGGTTTATATATTGGTTGTGTAATTCAGACTTCTGCTGGTGCAAAATGTTGTCGACTAAAAACGGTGACGTCATATTAAAAGGGCCCGCACTTGTCTTGTTATAACAGAAGTTTTGGATCGTTTTCAACATAATGTTGTGGTCTAGATTCTTGCTAAACGCATTTAATTTTAATTGTCCATTTTTCAAATCGGTTGGGTACATAATACGTTCTGAACAAGCAATTCTAACCTAAAAATTACCACAAACACAAAATAAGAAAAGTAAATTTCTGTAACCGTTCATCACAAACACGATTCGATATTTGAATTGAATTTTCGCGCTCGGATCCGCATGGAAGTCGTTGCGACACGTGTTCCCCGCTCGGTGGTCGAACATCGACTGACTCAAAGGGAGTGGTTGTTATAAAGGGGCGTGAACACACGGGGTAGCTTTTTGACTCGCTTTTGTTACCACAACCAAATAACCACGACCTCTCTACCCCTGAACATTAGAAAAACATAGAGCTCTTTTATCATTTGACAGTTTACCGACTTACAATTTTATTACCAAACTCTAGCTTAAACAAAAATGTACCTTATTTTAATGACCTTAAGATCTTGTTATGTGTAAATTGAATAGTTGTGCTTAAAATAGGTATGTGTAGTATTCATAAGTAAGTAAAAAGGGTATATTCAGTTGTTTTTTATTGAGTTAGTTCTGCCCCCCGGCACCGCCCGTGTTTTATTGTAACAGAATCGTTTACAAAGAGATTGTTGCGTTAATAAATATAAAAATGGTAGCTTTATTGATCTTGTGAGTATTCTCGCCATTTTGTCTAAAGAGGTCTGTTAGGGCTTAGTAAGTCTGGTCAATGAATTTGTTAGGAAGTATGTTTATTGCTGAATGCTCGTTTTTTTTTTGTATTTGAGAAAAAGCCTTTGTCTAGTCGTGTGACCATTACAGTAACAGGCTGGTACCTTTCGAATCGCATGTAAATTCTAGAATTCAAATAGATTAATCCCGTGATTATTAACCCTGGATATAGTATAAACCGGCCCGTTGAAGTACAGAAACCTCTAGCAATGTGCAACAAAAAAAATAGCAATAATCTTTATTTTTTTTTTGAGAAAAATGCTATTATATTTTAGCTTTACTAAATACTTATACTTTCTTTTTATAAGCCTTTTCTGTATTTTACCATTCACATCTTCCCAAATCCTACAAAAAATCCACACAACTCAATATACCTAAAAAACCCTTGTTACACTTCGTGTGCAAATACTAAATAAATTAACATAACAAAACAATAATATAATACTGAAGTATTCCACAAACATAATCATTTACATTACATACCAGATTACTCTTAGAAGCCAAAAAGTTTCCAAAAATTTGTAGCAAATCTGTCAAATAGCTATTATACTAAATTAATTATAACATGAGCCCACCCTAGTGCCAAATAATTACATGCCTCTAGTCACTAAATACCTTATTAAGTAAATATACACGAAAAGCTAGAGAGACTAAATAACATAATATTCCGGGACAACTCACACACGGTTATCTGATCCCAAGCTACGCAGAGCTTGTGTTATGGTAACCAGGCAACTGATAAACATACTTATATATTTCTAAATACATACATATTATAGATAAATTACACCCAGACACAGAACAAATGATCGTGCTCATCACACAAACATTTGTCCTGGGTGGGAATCGAACCCACGACCTCCGGTATAGCAGTCAGGGTCACTAACCACTAGACCAACAGGCCCGTCAGAGTAGAAATCCTACTAGACCGAGAAACCTTTTAATAAACCTATAACTTATTCAAAACTGCTCGAGACTCAGCCTTAAATATATTTATTTATATCAAAAAGAGGAAAAGATCTTGCAGTCAGCTGATCGAATTTGATTAATCTCCGTATTCGAAAATACTAAACAAAATAATATCTTTCAATACAAAGTACTAAAACAAAATAATATGTATTGGCTTCTTGACTAAAGCAATATTGCCCTTAATGAAAATCAATTACATCGTTTTAATAGCTCCACAACTCGTTAAAAGTATTTCTGTAAGCTTATACTCAAAACAGCTGATTCTGACCCCAATTGACCGTTCAACCTTATAAAAATGTATAAAATACACATAGTTCAAGTATATCCCATACATAAAGTCCCTTAAATGCGCAGTTGACATCATATTTCATACAAAATCATATCAATTCTTATTCTAGAGACGTCTTTCTCCAACGAAATCTAACCACCGACTGGAAGTTAAGAAAAACGGTGTACCAAAGAAAAAATCGTTCCAATTTCAAAATTGGCCCCGCCCCTCATTGTTATTGGCTGTTTCGGAGTCTATAAGCACTTTTATCGTCTACAATATATTTTGAACTTTATGTGGGAGTTACAAAAGGTGATTTTGCGGTGAAGTTTTTTTTTTGTAAAAAACATCACATGAATTCCGTTCTTTCAGCTAAATATTGGAATTAATGAGGTATGCCAGGGCAGTCGGTTATTGTGGGCGAAGAAAGTCGTAAAAACGAATATAGGTTACTTATAAAATGGAGTAATCATTTCGTTTCTACCCCACAATTGGAATTTTAGCGGGAATTGGGTGCTATTAACAGATTTCGACATCATAGGTACTAATATTTTTGAGTTTGGATTTAGTATTAAGATAGATATGATCTAATTATAGGATACTTATCTAAGGACGTTTTATTTCTGTAAGATATAGTGGAAATTTGACTACAGACCTTCTTTTTGTGACTAACTTAAAACTAAAACCTAATTAAACTAATCAATTAGATTTACTTTTTAATAGTTTACCTAAGATAATTCTGAGAAAAATGATTTGGATTTTCTGAGCTCAAATTTGATATACGTATGTCCGTTCTTATGTAGGTGATAATATAATACTATTTATGGTATTATCAAGTTGGTCTGATGATGAAGCCAGATCCAGAAGGTGGCCATAGGAACTCTGTAACGAAACAACGCAATCCCATCGTGTTTGGGCTTGTTTGATTTGTCTCTACTAGTACTCTTACACTCTCGATGCTTTTTTTTTTATAAATAACAGCATATTTAGAAAAAAAAGACAAAAAATTAATTTTTGATTGGTGGTTTTCAATTCGAATGAGTTTTTTTGTATGTTTGTGACGTGAAATCTACGGCAAAATAAGTGGATTGATTTAAAAAAAAACGAAATTACCTACACCTAACATAAAGAGGTAGTTTCATATTTTAATTAAAGTCGGTTCTTTTTACATTTATGTTTAATCTATTATTACCCAAATCATAAGTAATTTTGCGCTATTATTTATAGAACTATAAATAACAATACCAACCTACAAAAAATACGTTGTTTTGACATTAACCCCTTGCCAACTGTCCGTGACAAATCAAAGTTATACCGTAAACATATCGGCCTGATTTGAATAATATAAAATAGGGGTCGCTGTTACCCCCGCGGTGAAGGGTTGAACTTAACTTATTAATTGTTGAGCGTAGTATTAATGCTTAGATTAATTTGTAGAAAATTGATCTTGATTGCACTTAATAATAATAAAAATATAATTCAAGACATGTGAATGGTGTTTTCCTGAAAAATTAACATGTATTTTTTATTTCGGAATTCGATTAAGAAGCCTATTTTGAACCGACTACTTTCTTAACTTGAGTAAAATGTGTAACTCATTGTATGTATTTTTGTACCTAGGTAGGTAAGTACAAATTAATTAGAATAATAAAGTAAAGTAATTAAGGTAATTACACATTTCTTAATTAGGTATTCTAAATTACTAGTATCGTTGGTCCCGGACACATATTTACACTGCTTGTATTCTTAAAATTCTGAAAATTATTGGTTTCTCGTGACTCGTAGGCAGTTAGGTGCCGAGCCCAGTTATGGCGTGGGGACTAGTTTCAGCTTAGATTCGGAAATCTGACGATGCAGAAATCTTTCCCATTTGGAAATTATATAAAAAGGTAAATTAAGTATGAAAACCAAAAGCCGAAAAAAAACAATGTTACAATAACGATTAAACTTTATTTTTTGCAAATTAGTTATGGGTTCATATTAAGCAGGTATCTCTTTTTTCTGATGTTTGCCTATAAATTGCACCTTCGCCATCCTATTATTTTAATTTATTTTCTAAATTATCTACATAGCATTGACTAAAGTTCACTATCCTCTTTAATATTTTGCAAACTAGCTAAACTTCAGTCATAAATATACAATAAAATAAATCATACATTAATATACCTAACAACAAAATAAATTTTATCGCACGCATGCAATTGACACACATTTTGGCGGCAATCGCCACGTGCCGCCAAAATCTTTTCATAGATTTGCTACGCTTTCCTATAATTTGACATGGCGTATTAGTATCATCCTAATTATATTTTATTTTTGTATTTATAACAATTTGAATGTTATAATGGCAGATTTAACGCTTTGGTTTATTATTTAAATGTGTTATGGCTATTTTGGGTACGTTTTAAACCGGTTTGTGGTGATAAATTGGTTGTGAATGCGATTTGAATTTGGTACGTAGATTTGTAAATGTTTTGTCATTTTGCTTTGGTTTAGGTACTTACATATTTAATGGTTAATTTAATGTGACAGCGCTTTTAATCTACTTGTCTGCTGTTTTGTTTATGTATAAAATAAAATTACATAATTACGTATATATTTTATAGCTTGCACTGTCAAACTTATATTGGTACCTATAGCAAAAAAACTAGACTAAAACTAGTTTTCGTACAAGGAAAATATAATTCACTCGATCGGCACTCTATTAAAATTTCAGCATAGTAGTTTATATCTCGCGCCTTCTCTATATGGGAAGAGGCCTGTGCCCAGCAGTGGGACGTTATTACTGGATTATTATTATTATAGTAGTTTAGAGTTTATTTTAGGAAGTCGATACACGATTTACATGTTTTGTCTAGTCCTTATTATGCACAAATACAACTCAAAAAAGCCCGTATTTGCAATTTGAACCTTCAATAGGTATTCATATAAATATTTAGATTTATTATACGTGTATTGTACAGTACCATAGCGCCATCTTTTATTCAGTAGCAAAAACTAAGCAGGTATTACATAGATCTTGTTTTCCACGCAAGATGGCGCTGTTCTAAACATTAGCCATTTTGATCATATATAATGTTACGTTACAATGCCATAATTTAGGAGTAGTGTATATATAATTAAGTTCGTATATTATTGCGAACAGATTATACTAATGAATTTATAAAATTATCATATTTTTACGAATATTTCTTTTTTCAATGTAAAACTTTGTTCTACGTCAGATAGGGATAAAAAAACATGAAATAAAAACCAGTATATAATCGAAACAAGCATTTATTACAGAATCAATAAGCAAATATACATACATTCCAAGCCATATACCACCAACTTTGGTTGCGTCCAACAATTTTAATTTTGGTCATATTTACAAAACAAATTTGGTACAAGCCATTCATTTCATTCTCGACTACGGAACCAGAACAATAACCTCCTTTTTTTAAGTCGGTTAAGAAGGCAATTTCAAATTTACAATATTTTAAGAGACAAAACACAAGAAAAAATACAGAATTTATAAACCATGAAAAAAAAATTGAATTGATTTTTTTTTGACTGAAAGTTAATTTTTATTATTAAATAATATGAATCCCCGTAGCCGAGTAACCACAAACAAACAAAGCAATATTGAGATCGAACTAAAATTAAATAATAACCGTGCCACCTTGTGGAGCTATTTATTATAAATTATCTTTAAACATTACATGGACGATTCTTGTCCTTTCACCGATTATCAACTTTATAATATAATCATAATAATTTAAACGCCAAACAAATTACTTATATTACATCTAAGGCCCTTAATACACGATGCGACACAAGTCTCCAGTACTTAATGACTTTAGTATCCAAGCGACTACTGTCATACAAACTCATACCCCCTTATTACAAAAGATGGTCTAAGAAAAACCGAGGTTTTAGAATAGCCCTGTCTCTTTTTGTTATATGACATAAGAAAGTGATGGGTATATTTTAAACCTGGGTTTACCTTAGTCTTGGTTTAAACCATCTTTTGTAATAAGGCCCATAGAGTACATACACGCGTTGAGACTAAAGTCGTCGGGTATCGGAGACTAGCGTCGCCTCGTGTACGAAGGACCTAATATGCAATAAACATATTTAAGGATATATTAAATAAAGTTGTGTTTAGTTTGACTATGACTATATTTTAAAGTTAATATAAAGACAAATCTTCAAACAAAAGACTAAAAACAACATCCTCCTAATTCAATGTTGGGTAAAAAATTGATTTGAACAATAAAAAAATCATTTTTCAAGTGTTCAAATCAAAAAAAATATATTATTTTAGTCTGAAGTAAGAAAATCGCCTAAAACCATAGACTTACAATATAAATGTTTTCTTTTTAATTATAATTGTTTTGAATAAAAGCGAGTCATAGATTTTACTCTTTTATTCTTTGACGTGAGTCAAAAAATAGTAACAATTATTACTTTTTAAGACATACGAATTAAATACATGAAAATTAATTATTTAATGATAAAATATACTAATGCAAAATTAATTGAGATGAACTACTGCTAAATTAAACTTTTAAAGAAATTATTATTTAAAATTGTGTGAAAAGTTATTTTTTGCAAATGACGACCCCCGTGGTTGAGTGGCGTATACACCGGTTTTCAAGGTGGCGCCAGCTCTGAGGTCCCGCGTTCGATCTTTGTCTCGTGTCTGAGTGTTTGTAGTACCTTCATTGTTTCTGAATTCCATAACACAAGTGCTTCTACTCACTTTGGGTTCAGAGCAATGTATGTGATGTTGTCCGCATTTATTTATTTATATAAATAACTTTTCCATTGACGAAAGCTACTATAAAAAAACTTATATACTTATTAATAATTTGAATAGTTAAGTTAAATTGTATATACTGGGTTGTTAATTACCAGATATTTCGTTTATAAAATATTCATTAGTAATTAAAAACCTCGAAAATAAACAGTAGCTCATCTCAACCAAATTCACTCACAAAGAATTTTGAAAAATTAACTTAAAAGTAATAATTCTTAATTTTATAATTACAGTTAATTATGAATATAATCTTAAAGAGGGTTTGTCCCTATATGCGAGAAAATGGTGATTGCATGTATTTTAAAAATAAATAGATATTTTATTAGTTAACCACCAACGTAAAACGAGGGCTATTATAGTATTGTAACTTACACCAATGTACCTGTCTGTGGTATCGTAGCTACCAAACGAATGTACCGATTTTGATGCGGTTTTTTATGATTAATAGCTATTTAATGGTTCTTTAGCAATTTATGAAAATCTGTTTAGCAGTTTATCTTATTAAATACTTTACAATCACCAAAATCGCTTACAACTTTACTGGGGTAATCTTATTCCGATAATATACACCTATACAAGTTATTTCTGATATAAATATTACATTTATAATAATAATATGTTTTATTACGTATCATAAGAGCTGCCTTATAATTAACGAGACGTGGTTTTATTTTATATACAATATAATCATCAATGTTTTATATAAAACTTGTATTCGACGGACATTTTTAGTCCCCCAAAAATACTGCTAATAGATTTTATTTTTAATATGTGTGACGTTATTTCAGTCCCTCAAAAATACTACTATACTAAAGCCAATATGGAAAGAGAATTAAACGTTATTACTAATTACGCAATTATCAACTTTGACAACATGTGTTTAAGTTCATTTTAGAATGACAAATATTACCGAAAAGGGCTTAAAAGTAATTTGAATGTGATGGAAACTGAACTGTTAGTCATTGAATTAAGGTTCATAATCCCAAAGCACGTCAATTATCACTTAAAGTGTCTGATGAATAATAGATTTTATTTTTAATTTGTTTAGCCTTTTCCGAAATGTTAGTGGTCTGCTTCCATTCTCGCCGACAGCTAAACACCAGTATGTTATAGAGCGACTGTCTATCTGACAAAGTAGGTAACACAATCTATATATATATATAAATGAATCCCTATTTCCCTTGGTCACGGCATCACGCGTGAACGGCTAGACCGATTTCGCTAATTCTTTTTTTGTTGTGTTTGTTATTGTCAGGAGAAGGTTCTTATTAAAGATAAAGTTTGCAAAATTGCGCTGAAAATTAGGAAATTAAAGAATACTCAACCACCAAATTAAGTAATCCTGACTTTTGTTAGTTGGATTCATCTCCACCCCTAATAATACAAAGGCACCGGGAACGGGACCTAGGTATTCACGCGGGTGAAACCGCGGGGCACAGCTAGTATTTTATAAAACTGATGATTTTTCCATTTTACATATTTTTGTTGTTAATCTTAAAATACAAATAAATTTAGTTTAAATCTAGTTCAAAACCGACGCCTCAAGAACTTATACATAAATACAATTCCAAATTATATCACAATGTGTTAACTGGAAGATACAATTACAGGACATTTGCTTTTTTTAATAATTATTATACAAGTTTTTTAAATTCGAGAAAGCACTATTTAATCACGACATTAAGAAGGCACTTATGTTATTTATAACTATGTAAAGTTTATTTTAATACGAGAAAAATGTATAAATTATACAATGTTTAAATATTCAAACAAAAATTTAAACATTGTTTAATTTGTTTTAACATATTTATCGTTAATTACAATTATTAAACATATATCAGAGTATTATACAACGTATTTATTAGTTGTGCGTTTATTTTATTAAACTTATAATTTATTGAAATAACGCCATTTTTTTAACCAGTCTCACCGCCAGCTGAACACCAGTATGTTATAGAGCGACTGTCTATCTGACAAAGTTACTGGGAAATACAGTAGTATCCATTGAATTTCGTTATTCCAATGGGTGCTAAAATGTCCGCTAGGGGTCGCTAATGTCGCTTCAGGTGTATCTGTCATTCTCCACCAATGAGAGACAAGGTAACCTGTGATTGGTGGAAATTTACAGATAGACATCTTGCGAGATTAGCATTACTAGCGGATTTTTAACTTACAGTAAATGTATAGACATTAAAACTTTATTTAAATTATAAAACCCGTTTATATTTTAATCTGAAACCTTTTAAACGACCTACGGAACAAGAAACGACAAATACGGAATACCTAAACGATGGAAATGAGTTTTTAAAAACGTTACTTAGCAAATACTCACTTTTAGTCTTGTCTATTTTCAAATGAAAGAGAGATAGACACCCGTAGCTATATTACCTATCTTGCGAAAGCAAAACAACAGCAAAAATATCACAATTATTGCTATCAATACAGTAATTCGTAGTACATATGTCTACGTCATACAGATTACAATTTAACAGCAATAATTGTACAATTTTCTTTAGCTCACAATCGCATTGCCTTTGCAAGATATGTAATACTACTAACTAAAAATTGTATTTAAGCTTCATAACCCTTTATACTCAATTAAAGATTAAAAGTTAAACCGCAACTTAACTTTAAGACAATCTTAAATGTCTATGTGTTGTGACACCAGGACCTCAATCCAGCTATTTAAGAGTTGCTTGAATTGGCCGAATGACTTGCTTCATTTGGTCATTTTTACGATAATTGTCATTCTACTAACTACCATTACGATCATTAATTGGTCATTACGATCATTCTCTTCGAGAGTTCAATGAGATTTTATTGTAGGCTTATCTGAATACGAAAATTAGGCACAATGACAAGAACACTGACCGACCACTGACATGAATTTAAAATAGCTGAATCGAAGCCCTGAAAGACTTGACGGCGACTCAAAACTGATTGACGTTTTAATCAGACATACACAGTCAAAAAAATATACAAAATTCTATATAAACTTTACATTATTTCTTTCAATATATCTTTTAAATGATTTGATTATAATATTATACCTTTTTTGTTCGTCTGTACCTGTCTCGGTCTATTCTGATAGGCGAGGTCACGGATTGAATCATCTCTGCTATGTGTGTGTCGACGCGAGGTTTCTGCAACCGCTTGGCCGATCGCGTACGGAATTTAGCTGACTCTTGATTCGCTACGATGTTCGGTGTTAAGGATTTTATGCATCTGTAACAATAGATAAAGGATTTATGATATAATTAGAAATTACGGAATAATTTGTTTAGTTAAAGCTAATTCTACGGTGAAGGAAAACATCATGAGGAAACGTGTATTCCTAAATTTGGGATCTGAAATCGCCAATCCGCAGAGAGCAAGCGTGGTGATCAATGCTCGTGCCTTCTCTATATGGGAAGAGGCCTGTGCCCAGCAGTGGGACGTTTATAGGCTGGATTATTAATAAACTACTTCATATCTGACAAGTCATTCACACAATAATAAATATTACACAACCTATGGTGCGTTCAGTACTGCACTTATATTATGGGATACAAAATAATTATACTGACAATAATGACAAAATGTAATAATTCAATTATTTTTCATTACAGTATTATTGACAATTAAACATGTACTTAAACTTAATTATTGTTTGCCTAGAAGGTGGGACATAGTTGATCCTTATACCACATAACATCTGTATTTTGTACCTACCTGTGTTCCACAATAAAGAATATGATTGATTATTAGTAATGATGTACATACCTGGCGGCCTCCTGCAGCTTCCTGGCGAGCAGTTCGTTCTTCATCTTGGCGGCGGCGAGCTCCCGCCGCAGCTGCGACTTGCTCTTGTTCCCGGCGGGGTGCAGCAGCGGGTGCCGGCGCAGGCGGGCCGCGGACGGACGCTGAGCTGGGTCAGGGTCTACCATTTTCTGTTGATTGTACGAATTCAGTCAATAAATGATGGTAAAAGGTCAAAATATAATATGTACAGATTAGCCTTTTCCAAACTATGTCGGGGTCGGCTTCCAGTCTCACCGGATTCGGCTGAATACCTATGTTACAGAATGACTGCGTATCTGACCTCCACAACACATTTTGCTGGGTAACACAGTATCCCATGGTAAGACTGCTGTCAAAATGGACTTAACGTCTGCCAATGATCTACGTATGTCAGTCGGGACCCACGGCTTAACATGCTTTCCGAGGCGCTAATTTCTTTTATATTAAATAAACCTAAAATCTTAATACAAACCGCGATAAAATTTAGGGTATAAGGTAATAAGGTAGTTTTATTTCAATGTCTAACATTCGCGTAAACCTCAGAAATCAATTATGTAATGCTGTTGGTGTACCTAATCTATACTTATAATAAATCTGTAGAAGTGAAAATTCTGTACATTGAAAATATAAAAAAAATGAATTGCGGGGGGTGTTACTAGAACGAAACCGAACCCAAAATTGTGAAAAAAAATTTTTTGTCTGTCTGTCTGTTTGTTCAGGTATCACGCAAAAACTACCGGTTCGATTACGATGAAACTTGGTATAATTATTCTTTATTATCCTGGGCACCACACTGGGTAGTTTTTATCCCGGAAAAGTATAAACAATAAAAAACAAACTTAATTTTGAGGTTAAAAACTCATTGATAAGTTTCGTCATCCACGCGAACGAAGTCGCAGGCACAGCTAGTAAATAATAAATAGATTACCTTTAAAAGCTGGTTAAACTCTCTGGACAGGTATTGCAGGTCGGGCAGCTTGCCGTCGCGGATGTCGTGCCACTCCTGGCCGTTCTTAGGTAGGGGACCGCCGCCGGCAGCTTCGAATAGCGTTAGACCTGTAAAAAACATGTTATTTAGCACAAATAATAATAATAAAATATAGTGTTAAACGATATTCGTATTGATAACTACGTCGCTTCACTATAATGGCCGATTTACATCAAACGAGCGAATGCTCATTCTATCCCTCACGCTAGCACATTATTTTAGAATTTAAAAAAAAATTATGGGGTGAGAAAAGAATAAGCATACGCACGTTTTATGCAAATAGGCCTTTACCCAGCAGAACAACACTAAGGGGAAACGTCATAAAAGTTGAAGTATCCAGCGCAAATTACTGATATATTAGAAAATGCTACACAGAATTTTAAAACATTTTAGCTATGTAATGTTTGTATCTATGTTTGTTGTCGTACTTATTTATTTTACATAAAACAAAACATTTTTAAAGTATGTGGCATGATCCTTTTCCTGTCTTGATGTATAGCATCAAACTAGCTGCTCAGCAGCAAATCAGCTGTTTCAACTATTTATTATTAATTTAACATCCATTTAAACCATTATATACATACCAAAAGCGAATATATCAGCCTTAGTCAACTGCGTGAGGTCTTCCTGCAGCACTTCCTTGGGGAGGTACCTGCAGTCGCCCTCCTCCACCGAGGGTGAAGACACGCAGGTCACGTGGCCGAGGTCACCTGCGGACAAAGGTAAAAATATTATATAACGGTTATAGGATATAAAATGGTTATTAATAACGAGAATAGGTGGCTAACAATTCAGATACATATTATAAAGTTAAATGGTAATTAGGACATTATTTAAGTTTATACTTACGTATAATATTAACGAGGCAGGCGCGCTAAAAACGATTTTCAGAACCTACTCGATTCCTTTACGAAAATGGTGGAATATACAATAAAAATAGAAACAGCAGAAATTAAAAATTTTAAGAACCACCAACAAATTTTATAAATCTGATAATACATTAATACATTTAACAGATTAGATAATATTATTATTATAATTTTTTTATAATATATTAATAATATTTTGATAATAATAATTTATTGACAATAATACATTTAACAGATTTGATAAATTATGGCTAAGAACAAACCGCATCATATTCGATCTATTCATCTAGGAACTAGATGCTACAGACACTCACCACCCGTGCAAAGCCAGTGCGGGCTGTTAGTTTTTATATTTTGTGCATGTATTTGTGTATTTAAACTCACTGATCTTATAAATATGATGATATTTCACCTGTCTTCACATTACATAGTGTAACAAACACACAACCCTCCTTATCTGCAGTCGGTTAAGGCGTAAAACTCACCGATCTTATAAATATGATGGTACTGCGGCTCGTCGTCGTCGTAGCCGTCGTCCGAGTCGTGCGACGGCTCGCCCTCGCCGCTACATATGAATATGTTGCCGGGCTTGACGTCCATATGTACTAATTGTAGGGAGTGGATGTAACTGAGAAAGGAAATAAAATAATTAATATTTAATATTTAATATAAATATAAATGCGGACAACATCACATACATTGCTCTGAACCCAAAGTAAGTAGCTAAAAAGCACTTGTGTACTTGTGTTGTAAACACCCAGACCCAAGATAATGTAGAAAAGTGAGTTTCTACATTGATCCGTCTAGAGATTGAACCCGGGACCTCAGAGCTAGCGACATCTTGAAAACTGGTGCGTACACCACTCGACCATGGAGGTCGTCAAATTTTATACATATTTTACATCAAAAATTATCATAAAATTAAATTACAGAAAAGAAAATATCTACAGCAAATGGCCAACCAATCGGAAAGTATTTTTGTAGATTAGAATAACTATGGCCCTAGTCCCGATTCACTATCAACACAAACTAAAAACTTAAAAAAACATAAGTCTAATTGAGAACCTCCTCCTTTAGTAGTCGGTACTTACGCTAAGCCGTCAGCGATGTGTGCTAGCAGTAAGAGCAGCTCGCTCTCCCGGAGAGGGCCGGTCTGTATTTTCTGTTGTAGTGAGCCACCGTCACAGTACTCGTTTTGGATTATCATGTGGTCATCTTCCGCCCATGCTGAGTAGTATCTGTTGAATAAAGGAAGATAATTAATAACAGAGTTTATTATAAACTAGCTGTGCCTGCGACGTCGTTCGCGTGGATGACGAAACTTATCACTGAGTATTTAACCGCAAAATTAAGTTTGTTTTTTATTTTTTATAATTTTCCGGGATAAAAACTACCCAGTGTGGTGCCCAGGATAATAAAGAATAATTATACCAAGTTTCATCGTAATCGAACCGGTAGTTTTTGCGTGATACCTGAACAAACAGACAGACCGACAGACAAAATTTTTTTTTTCACACTTTTGGGTTCGGTGTCAGTCTTTTTTGATATTTTCAATGTACAGAATTTTCACTTCTACAGATTTATTATAAGTACAAATAAGGGCTCCCACATAAAACTGCTAGGCGATTCGATGCGACGCCAAATCGCAAGAACTTTTAGTCAAATATTTACAATGCGATGCGAATTCGCAATTATGTGTAGCAGCCCTAACTTATACATAATTTTAAATTTAGTAGCTCAGTGTGACAATATTTCCTCATGTAGTATATTATTTCCATCTTTCTCTGTCCAGAGCCAACTCCTTCAGCTGCCTGTAGGTTTCCACTTCTGCTTTTTCCTTCAATTGGTCTGTGTATTTTCTTCTCGGCCTTCCACGTTTTCTTTTAGCCTCTATTTTCCCTTCTATTAAATTGGTAATAAATTTATCGTGCCGTATCAAATGACCAATCATACTTCCCCTTCTTTTATCTATATGATCTAAAATTTGCCTTTTCTCATTTACCCTACTTAGTATTTCTACATTTGTGACTTTTTCTGTCCATGACACTTTTTCCATCCGACGCCAACACCACATTTCAAAAGCTTCTAGCCTTTCACGGTCTCTTTTAGTGAGGGTCTTAAATGATGGATGGATGGATGGAGTATATTATTACATACTTGGTCACATTTGACACAATGGTGCATTGGGAGAAAGAACATTCGATATTGTCACTCGTAGTGATGTGACACGTCCATCAGTTTTTGATATCGATGAATTAATTTATTAAAAAATTATGTGTTAATTATTTTATTGTATGAACTTATTTCTCGCTTAAATTTTGTTAACTGGCTCTGTACCAGATGTACTCTTCACCCCTTTTGGATAGATATACCCTTTGGGTAACATGCTGTATCATGCAGCTGTTCAGTTTGTTGACGCACTTATACTATAATTTGGCCGCTGAGAGAATAATAATAATAATATTCCGGGACAACTCACATACGGTTATCTGATCCCAAGCTAAGCAGAGCTTGTGTTATGGTAACCAGACGACTGATAAACATACTTATATATTTCTAAATACATACATATTATAGATAAATTACACCCAGACAACCAGAACAAATAATCGTGCTCATCACACAAACATTTGTCCTGGGTGGGAATCGAACCCACGACCTCCGGTATAGCAGTCAGGGTCACTAACCACTAGACCAACAGGCCCGTCAAAGAATAACTTCCTGACACATGCTACTTGGTCTTGATATTTTTGGGGAAATAAAAAACCATGTTATAATATTAATTGTTACCTTGCTTGCTTTAATATAGTTTTGAATTATATTATTCGTTTAAAGGATAAATAAGTGATAGTCATTTATTTGTAGCAAATTCTTTGCCACACTTCTTGTTGACCACGACCTGTCAGGATTCTCTCAGCGGCAGGAGTGTATCTACATATTAGTACATTACCTGACGACATGCGGGTGTTTCCCGAGCGCGGCGTGCGCGTACACCTCGGTGAGCGCGGCCCGCTCGGCCGCCGAGCCCGCCACCGGCCGCAGCGACCGCTTCACCGCGTACACGCAGCCGTCGAGCTTGTTCACGCAGCGGGTCACGCGCCCGAACTCGCCGCGACCGACGACGCCGAGTTCTATGAACTCGATGTTGTAACGGGATATGTTTGATTCCTGCGACAAAAATTGGTACATTAGGTACTAAACTCAGGTAAAAAATATACGTTAACAGGAAGACACCAAAACACTTAAAGAACGACTCTTTTACTGGGAAATACTTGTATCGCAGCAAGCGCACATTGAAAAACGTCACCAAGAAAAAATTACATATGCAAGGTGTTACCAAAAGGGTATATCTATCCAAAAGGGCTGAGGAGTACATCTGGTATAGAGTCAGTTTACAAAATTTCAGCTCAAAATGAGTTAATTAAATAATTGATATCAAATATTTTTGCACTAAAATCATAACCAGATCGCTGAAATCCACTTTTGCTACCGAAAATGTTTGTTTAGCTATCTAACTAGTTAACACCTTTATTAAACAATTAAATTGTTATTATTTAATATAATATATCTTACCCTAAGTCTCTTCGCCGGCTGTTCAGGCGTCGCGTCGCCCCACGTCGGTGTTTTTGATAGAGCTCGCTTTTTCTTGTTTAGCGCTTGACCTGCAAATAAACAATATTATTAACATCTTAAAATAAATAGAGTTTACCGAGGCAGAGTTTTTACAATATTTCTTTTAATCGAAATTAAATTAATGTGAACGACATCACATACATTGCTCTTAACCCAAAGTAGGAAGCTAAAGCACTTGTGTTTTAGAATTAGAGACAACATTGGTGTTGGTGTACCACAAACATTCAGACCCCAGATATTGTAGAAAAGTGGTTACCAACACTGACTTTTCCGAAGATCGAAATTCAGCGTTAGCAACACCTTAAATTATCGTGTACTCCACTCGATAACGGTGGTCAACAAAAGCTGACTGGCTAGTTGTCTAGTTGTTAGTAACCCTGACTTCTAAACCGGAGGTCGTGGTCATTCCCACCCAGGACAAATCTTCATGTGATGAGCATGATCATTTGTTTGGTGATGATATGTTGTATTATTAACATCACACCGTGATGAGCATGATCATTTGCTCTATGGACCACTTTGGTTAGAGTACTCACCGTCAGGCGTGAAGGGGTTAATATTAGCGACTGCGCGGCGACACACGCGCGAGTCCTCCAGCTCGTCGGGCGGCAGGCTGCCCAGCGCGCTGTCCTCGTCGCCCGACGGCGGGTGCAGGTGGTGGCTGGAGCCTGACGGCATGCCTACATCAACAGACAAACAAACATTCAGACATATAATACCATAACTACACACAATACATATTTTCCGGGCGAGTCAATAGCCCGTGACAAGTCATGCTCCTACCAAGGCTCATCATCAGATAATGGTATGTAATTGGCACAGTGGTAGTATGTGCGGAAAAGCGTCGTAAAATTTAAGTGAGCGCTATCTTTAACTACTGCATTTATGCATCATTATAGTGTGATTGTTAGGCTCAATTTACACCGCCGCGGAATGGAACGAAATGCAAAAAAAAATGAGAATTTTCGAGAATGCGCGAGGATTCCGCGGAAGACGCGCGTCCAATTCTTTAGCTCATATTCAATTTGTGTGTTCCGTTCCATTCTGCGGCGGTGTAAATTGAGCCTTACATCTGGATAGTTATAAAATTATATTAGAACATATTTTTTTCAGACGCAGTCTTCAAATTTAATGAAATAGTTTGGCGGCAATTCTCTTTGCGGTTTCATTACGTAAAAATTACAGTTTAATATGTAATCGTAGCTAAAAGCTGGCGATACTAAGAATAATTGAGAAAAATAATAATTGGCAAATAGTTTACAACCTAAATAAGATAATTTTATCTCAATTAGTCAAAGAAAACACGCAGGCTTATCCAACAATTTTTAACTCCCAAAACTGTATTCAATAATCCTGTATTGTATACTCATGTTTTACAAAATAAACGTCTTTGTCTTTAGTAGTATTTTATAGTATTTGAAATGGTAACTCACCAGTCTGTGCGTTTAATTTAGGTGGAAAGAGTCTGGATCGCGGCGGATGGTGTGAGGGCGTCGAGCATTTCTCTAGCAGCGTCTTCGGCGTGTGGGGACTGTCGAATAACCTGTTGACAAAGGGAAACATATTATTTACATAGGTATTATTATAAGAAGTGTAAAAGGTAAATAGTTGAGAACTTCTAACCGACAAGCTTATAGTTTATGTGAAACCCCGCGACATAGAAGTAATTTTCCATAATGCGAAATAATTTAGATATTTTTAATCGCTTATTGAGATCAACCGAGAAACTGACGATATTTGTTTAGATGCGGCAGGCGCAGATGTAATATGCAATATTTATATTAGTAGATAGTTTATTTATCTAAATCAATATACCTATCTAAAGTCTTCTCGGCACGAATTCCGAAAAGATCTAAATGAATCTAAATAAATCCCTAACAAAAGACAGTGCGCGACTTACCAAAGCGTAAATACTAAAATATTCACGTACATAAACACGAAAATGTAACACAAAAATCGATACCCTAAAATCAGAAACCAATTTTTTTCATAGCAGCAAAAATCGAACAACAAAATACCCAAACTTTCTTTCTCTCCCTACAAGTTAACAATAAAAACACCTGGACCTACTTGCGTCTTAGAGTCGACCCCAGAATCTTAAATAATAAGACACAGGTACAAAGGGTCCCCCTAAAGTTATATTCACTTGTAACGCACCTGAGAAACTTAGGGGTGTTATTGTAAACTTAAAAATACTTGGTTATAAAGTGTGAAACCTGATTTTTCAATGTCAGTTAAGATGCCGGTTTATTTGGATATTGTGCTATGTAGTATATTTTTGATACATAACAATTTTTTACGGATTTTGTCGCAGTTTAGTTTAGTAGTTTTTATTTCAATTTCTAACAGTCGCGCAAACCTAAGAAAGCAATATAGCTGATTTTTGTTACAATTCATATTATAAACATTTGAGCTATTTGATTAGCGCTAACGCTTGTAGAAATGTCACTATAGTTTGGCCGCTGAGAGAACGTTTTACTGACACATGGCAGTTGGTCTTGATTTTTATGGAGAAACTAAAAAAACCGTGTTATATTATTCATTGTAAACTAACATAATTATATGGTTTTCAAATGATATTATTCGTTTATATTACAAATAAGTGATAGTAATTTAGCCGTAGTAAACTCCTCGCCACATTCGAGTTATATCTTTCTGTTCACCACGACATGTCGGAAACGCATTCTTCCAGCGGCCGGACTGTACATAGACGAGACTAACCCCCCGTTTCTGATAAGTTGATCAACACAAAAATTAGGTAATCAAATCTCATGTTAAGCGCTGTGATTGGATGTTAGTCTTTTGGTCAACCAATCATAGTCGTAATCAGTTGATTTGACAACGGGTTTAGTTGATCAGCCGTTAGAAACCGAAAACTTCAGGAAGTGATCATTTGTCGCTATTTAAGTTACACTTTAATATGAGTGACTGCCTCGTTGGCCTAGTGGTTCAAAGCGGGACTGCTACGCTAGATGTCTTGGGTTCGATTCCCAAGTCGACCAAGGTGTTATTGGGTTTTTCTATGAAATTCTCAGTAGCAGGTCGGAGTTTGGATTTGTGCCCGGTTAGTGGCAATAGGCTCGCCCCCTATTACATGGGACCTAAACATACCGGCAAACTGTGCCTAACCCTTCGGGGATACAGGCGTGATGGTATGTTATGTTATGTAAAATGAGTGATGGCTGAATAGAGCATCAATTATAAGTTGTTGCTAATTCTGAATCCTTTAGTACATGAGGCGACGCAAGTCTCCGATACACGACGACCTTTGTCTCTGACAACGCGTGTCTATGTATACGAACCTTTATGAGTTTGTATGGCGGTAGTCTCTTGGATACTAAAATCATCGGGAATCGTTTATATTACAATTTTTATTATACCTAAAATAACTCAAATTCTCTAAAACTGGTCTAACGAAATCGAGCGTTAACCTAAAAAATATATACAAAAAACGACTTTTTAAAATAGGCCGCACACAAAAAAAAATGAAACGATCAAATTTTTATTCAAATAAAAAAAAGATCATGACTTCCATGTTTCAACTGACATTTCGAAATACAATTTAATCTAGTCTGCAATCAAAAAGATACTCTAGCAACAAGCAATTAAGATTCTGTTTCGCAAAACATATTCTTTGGTAAGTTACCGCGTATGTTCGAAAATCTATCTTATGAAGTTAAACTTAAGGTTCGTTTTCAAATGTTTTGTAAGGACATGTGTGTGGGTGTATTTTTTCGCAGCAGGCAAACAGCTGTCCTGATCATATGTTTCTTATAACAGTACCTTAACTGATTTTACAACGAAATTCCTTTCAATGAATCACATAATAGTTGTTTTTTGTTCGCATTAAGCTTTATTTCCGTTGGGTAGGCAGAGTTTGAAGTATAGTATAGCTCTTGAAACAATTATTAATTGATCGAAAGGTACTAGACAAGGTCAGTAAAAGATGGATGTAGTCTAAGTGTTTTAAAAGATACCAAATTTTTGCAATAGAGGTAGACGACTCATTTTGTTAAATGTCCGTCTGATATATAAAAATATGTTCATATAGACATGTATTTTCTCTTTTTTTGCGTAACAAAAAACTCTCATGATATATTGATTGGAAATGTCGCATGACGTCACAACTTTTTACATAACGTCCGAAAGTATGACGTCACAAGCCCTTCCCTCAACTCCGAACTTAGATTTGCTATATCTAGGGTAAATACGCTAAATGTCGGCCCCCTTACGGATTTTCTTACTTTGGAACGCTCTGGCTGCACCAGTTTGCAACAAAGGATAGCTTGTGTTGCGGTTTTAGACAGGTTGATAAATCTATTTTATGTTTTTAGGCATAAATTTGACTTTTCTACTAAAATAAAAAAGGATTAAGGTTTAGATGCGTTGAAGACGAAAAAACCCTTAAGTCGGCCGTTCGCGGCCTATTGTCGGCGGTGTTTTTCCTAAATGTCGGCCGGATATAGGGTGTTTAAAATTAAGACAATGAAAAATATAATCAACATGATTTATTTTGGCAGGAGTATACATTTGTATTTGTCTTAGGGTAATTTGTTTAAAAGTTACTATAATTATAACTAAGTTAAACATCGCAATAAATATAACCAGCAAATTCCAAAAAACATTTTTCAATCGTATCCCAAACCATATTTAGCTATCATGAATAATAGATATACATGTCTTCGATACTGTCAACTTCTACATCCAAACTTAACCTATTTATAATGTTAATAAATTTTTGTATTAGGTACATAACATATATTCAATTTCGAGAAAATAAGTTTGATAAATAAATTAAAAATGACTACCCACACAATCAATGAAAAAATACAAAAGTAATCAGCCTGTATATTAGCGTTCAAATTCGAGGCTGGCCGACATTACGATATTTAATATATTTAAAGTCGGCCCCTGTTGTGTGTGCCTCATTTCTCGACATTCAACTAAGATCACCCCGGCCGGTATTTAGCGACTAAACGTAAAATATATTTATTAACCTATTGAGCTTTGCAAATACTCCTATAAAGCAAATGGAATTGGTAGAATCGGAATTTGTAAAACAGACTGCATTTACTTTAAGTCGGCCCCGGCCGAGAATTCGGTTTTAAGCCGAAACTGGTATTCTAATGGCGGCCTCCTATTTTTCATTTAAAATAATAAGAAAAACGTTAAAAAAACAATGTCAAAATATAGTAAAATTAACTTTTTAGTGATAACAAAGCTTAAAACAAAAATAATGAAACGTCTTACCGTTGTAATATCAATCCCCGAAGCGTGGGTATTCTCATCAAGTAAGCTACTTTAACTAAGAATTTGACTCTTCAACGGCGCGATCGCTGCTAACGCTCAGTGTGCGAAGACCGGGTGAGGTAATAGGAAAGTGACAGTTTGTGCGTATAGAATATGAACTTAGGTTGCAATTCGAGTAGTAAAACTACCACTTCATTACCCTCGGAACGAATGCAAGATAAAAATGTGCAGACGGCCGACGATTGGGGGGGGGCCGAAATATGGCGTATTTACCCTACTTATATTTCTCTTATTTTGAGTAAGCAAAAAAATACATGCACAATATTTTTCTTTATCTAACTGACGGGGCTATATAAGGTGCTATAAAAACATCTGCCACGGCTTTAATGGGAGGTAGTATTGTGTTTATAGATTACAATAGTAAAGGTAAATTATTGATTATTTATCATTTTTTTTTTCATACAAAAAAAATAACGTATAAATTTGAATTGATTTATTAGTATAAAACCATCCCGTGTAAGTAGTTGCACTTTTAAAACACTTGTATGCCTGCGTATTATTGCGTACCTAGTAGATTATGTAGTGACGAACTAGTCAGCTGATTACAGTTCTCATTTACAGAAAAGATGGAAAGAGATAGCAGTTGTTTTCATTGACGAAGCGTCACATTGCGCGTAGTGAACCACGTTACGCAGAATAGAGTCAACGTTAATTTAACTATTTTAATCTCTCAAATTTAATTAACTGTTCCGGGGTACGAAAGTTCTTCACTATTGTAATCTATAAACACAATAATACCTCCCATTAAAGCCGTGGCAGATATTTTTATAGCACCTTATATATATTTTCTCTTTTTATACAATCATCTACCACATTACGTGTTACGAGAAAAACACGACAAAAAATCATCCTTAGTCAATACTAATTAACAAATATCAAGAATTCGTTTAATGGTATTTTTAATACTAGTAACGATGAATAGCAAAAGGTTATTTTGCAAGAAAAATGCGCATTTATAACAGTATTTACGAAGGAACCGGTTGGACAGGTCGAAACGAGGTCAAATGTTATAGTAAAGGGGAGAAACATGTTATCCCATGGTTAGTTCTAGATGAGTCTATAACTGTTTTCTAAATATGTCGTAATAAGTACTGTTAAGGGAGCCAGGGAGCCTAAATGTCTGTGGACCCAAAAATACGTAACATGTTGCCATACTTACGTAAGCATGCAATAAAACAAATCTATACTAATATTATAAAGCTGAAGAGTTTGTTTGTTTGTTTGGTTGAACGCGCTAATCTCGGGAACTACTGGTTAGAATTGAAAAAATCTTTTTGTGTTAGATAGTCCATTTATCGAGAAAGGCTTTAGGATATATAACATTACGCTGCGACCAATAGGAGCGAAGCAGTAGTGAAAAATGTCACAAAAACGGGGAAAAATATTCATACTTGAAAGCTTCCGTTGCGTGCGCTGCGTAAACTGTTCGAGTTACCCAAAATATATGTTTGAAAGAATTGTTCCTCTTTAAATGATCTAAAAAAATGTCTGCGACAGTATATGTCTATCTTTTAAGATTGACTCACTATAACCTTTTTTAAGGTAATCATTTGGTCGAAATTAATGCATTATTGCCAATTATTTGCTACAGAGTTTTATCAACATAATATTAACTAAAATTATCATTTACGCAGAAATACTTTTTTTTTAAACTTCTTAATCGCTGTCATAATAACAGAAATTGACGCGGACGAAGTCGCGGGGATCAGCTAGTTGATAATAAATTACAGGATTCAAAATATAGTAAAGAATAAATTATTACCATCTTTTTACTCTTAAGGTATTTCTGTAAAACTAATCAAATAACAGTAATTTATACATGAGAAATAAAACATACTAAAACCTCCTTGAACTAACAAATTATTTTCTGAAAACCGCATCAAAATCGGTTCAGCCAAACGCGAGATAATCGCGGACAAACATTTTTTTTGAAGTCGGTTAAAAAGTATATATGTAGATAAGTACATGTATAATGGAGATAAGTCAAATATTTGAAAAATAGCAAGTGTTGGCCTCTGTCTTCCCCAGGGCGGAGGTAGTCCATGGAGGATTTTCACCGGGTGAAAAAAAAAAAAAAAAAGGTATACATATGTAATTTATTTGTCAATGCTAATTAATTAAAAGGTATTTGGTTTAGTGACAATTATTTGTCTATGTGTTTTATTGGCAACAAATACATATTTTTCAATCAAATCAATCGAATAGTTTGCGATTTTTATCCATTTGGTATGGAATAATTTATGTTTAATACTTAGTTTATATTTCAGTTAAACCCTTGGAAAATACATAAGCTACTAATTACTGTCGACCGAGTCTGCTTGCGACCACGGCCGGTGTAACCCGGTCGAAACGTCAAGCCCCAAAAAGGTATTTATGCATGTACGCGCTTATTCCCGTGAATTACATTATTATAAACATGCAGCGCGATAGTTTAAAATATAATACTAATTACTATTGTAAACTGCATAAATATGTTATATTATACACCCCTGAGATTGTTACAGCATTTCTTCTCAATGTAGTCATTTAGGAAATGTTGACAACAGCAAGCATACAAAATATTTTTTAACGCATTTGTAAAACAAAAAAAAATAATTTACCTCTCTTTTGAAATTATATGAAAATAGACTTTCTATTAGTCTATGAGAAATTATCTTACACAAGCCCAACAATGGGTTGATAGTTAACAAAAAACTATACAGTAAGTAGTAGTAGTAACCTAGTAGTAATAATAAAAATCAATGAAATACTACAGTAGGGGAAAAAGTAGTACTACCACTTTGCATTCATCTCTTTCTTAACAATAGGAACGAGGGAGACAAGTGATGTATCCAGAAGAAGACAGAATTTCGGACAAGTTCAAACATGTTTCAGATTAGATGACCAATAGTGATTTAGGACAAGTTATAACCAGTTAAGAATGTTCGACTGGTGGCAACTGGTTTTTGAAGATGTACCTAACACAAACAATAATGGTGTTTCTACAAAACTTTCTCTCTCTCATAGAATGGAATTAGGACAAACTTGTGGACAATTCAATTACAATTTACCTAATTAATAACAATTCTCTAGTCTTATCTGCTAGTAAATTCTTTATTCTTCTAAACCAGGTAAAATTAGAAGTTGACCCCACATAGCCTGGGCAAGAGGCTATGCAGGAATGCCAAAGTTTATAACAAGCATATAACAAGTATGTTTGTAACAGTTCCCCAAGAAACTACTATGGAATTACATCTTTGAATGATACATAAGATACTTCCTATTCATTTAAATCAATCTATTTGACAGGAACTATGCTAGAACAACCATTATATTATGAGTTAGTACAACCAGGAGTAGTTTATTCTTAGCTACATATATTTAGTGAATAAGCTGGTGAAAGATATCTTGCCATGTTTAAGGCATTGCTATAACTATTGATATATAGAATAATTATGTTGGCTTCTATAAATTAAGTATTGATCAACGACCAAGAGCATGTCGGGTTGATGACATAGCCAAGGTAATGGGAACCACCTGGATGAGGGACGCGCAAGACAGAGAACAATGGCAGAAAAAGTGGAGGCCTATACATAGCAGTGGGTGATTCCGGGCTGATATGGTGATGATGATGATGAACTCAATTTACTTTTGTACAGCATCAGTTAATGAAAAGTCAGTGTGTACGTACTCTGATAGAATACCTTAACAAATGTTCGCTGTGATTCTTTAAATTGACATAACTTTTTTATTAATGAACTGATTGACATGACATAAACACTAAATGTTAAGTGAAGCTTACTACAATATATTAGTGAAAACCGCATCTAAATTGAATAAGCTGTTTCTGATATTAGCGAGCACAAACACACAGACAAACAGACAAAACATTTTTTTATCACAATTTTGAGTTCGGCATTGATATAATAATATCCCCTGCTATTTTTTTATATATATTTCCATTGTACAGACACCACTTTTCTACAATTTTATTATATGTTATAGATTGGTGAGTATATTACTTACTGTAAACCATATATCTCTAACTAACTAACCTACATAAAACCTTTTAAATTACCTGTTTTAACTATAAGTTTTAGCCTATTTATTGTTAAACATAGCGGCATACATCATAATTAGTTTTATAGTAGAATAAGTGAATATTATTGTTAATTTTGAACATTCTCAGTGTCATTACAATATTTGAAATTAGTGAGAGCATGTAGGAAACAAGAACCAGTAATTAATAATATAAATAACGAGTTTTTAATTGTTTTGAACAACATTGTGCACTTAATAACCATTATAAGCTTGTTTTTTTATAAAATAGGAATTTTAGGTTCACAAACCAAAAAGTGAAATTGAATTAATTATGATAATTACTGGCCAACTTAATGGTATGTGGTTGCCATAATAACTTTGTCCATGTGTCAATGGGAGAAAATAATGCTAATAATAATAGTTTTCGACGTGAAAAGAATGGAGAATAGACGAGATCATTCCATACATTCAACAAGTGGAATTTACATCCAAATAGTCAAACCAAAGAGGGGATTATGTTTCAATGTGTCACAAAAGTGAAAGTCTCATTGTTTACATCGAAAAATCATAACAATAACGCGAAAATTGACTAAAAACGACGAAAAAATATGTAGCGTGGTAGTTTTCTGTGGAATTGCAGAGACCAAGACAATTTTACGTACCTTAGAGCCCTTACTCTCTTGTAAGGAGGGCTATGTGAAACTGGTGTCGGCAATGCATCCTTCATGCCGTCATCGTCGTCTAAACTACTAAAATCCAACTTCCTGGGCACAATAGACGCTGGTATCGGACTTAAATTATCCGAAAATATATTAAAAGAATCTGACATTTCACACGAAGTTTCAGCGGACAACTCCGATGAATCGTGCTTGTTTATGAAGCCCGTCTTCATTCTGTACCACTCGGTCATCTTCGTTAACACATTTAACACTTTTACAACAATAATATCACAATATAATCACTATTTTCTTTTATAATTCACAAAAACGATCTCACTTTCACGACTAACAACGTTATGGCGGATGACGCATAGCACCTGTTCAATTGCTCAACCAATCAGAGCGAGTTATTTGACCGGTGGGTTGAATACTCAAATTCTATTGGCTGACGTTATTTTTTTTAAATAACGAAGTAGCTTCTTTGCTTGCCATTCGAGGAGTTATGGGCGCGTTCTGTTTTAAATGAATAAATGATACGTTCAAGTTTTTATCTCTGTATTCGTATAAAAGTTATTCGAAACTATGTTTTCATTATATTTTCAGTATTAAACTTAGGATAGTTTGAAAAAGTTTATTTTCAAATAAGAACGCTAGAAGTACATGGATTGCTAAGTTCATCTGCTAGTCTAGTGGCGTGCAATCGGAGAAGCCTATGTCCAGCAGTAGACTGCTATAGGCTGATGATGATGATAGCTAGCCGCGGTAAACTATAGCTTAATTATATGAAAATACCTATCTAAAAAATTAAAGCTGTGTGTGTGTTTTAAAAGATTAAATTAACGAGTAAGTGCCATCAAATTGGGCAGCAAATATTCCCGTGATTGTGGTATTAAGAATTTGTAAAAATCAATGCATAACTAACTCTGTCTGTCTGTTACCTATGCTTTCAAAATATCTTAATCACTGAACCAAACACGAGGTAACTAGGTATGGCATAAGCTTGAGTCCCAAGAGAGGGCCTTTGTAAGAATAAATAAACACTACGTACGAAGCCTCTTTGCCACGTTTATCTTTGAATTGAGTGTAAAGCTAAAGAATAAAACCATATATTGCTAAAATGTTATAATTTAGTATAGTGCTTTATATTCACTTCACATTTTTAGTTACTTTTGTATGCATTGAATATTAAAAAGTATATTTGGTAGGCATTGTTTTCTATTTAGTAAATTCCCATTTTAGAACTTACTATACTAATAAATAAAAGACTAACTTTACAAGCACTTCACTAATGGTACATTCGTTTTTGACACAATAATTTCTGACAGCTCAGTTTTGATTCACAAAATCTACTGTGATTCGATTTCTTGAAAACATACAATTTGAATTAATGATAAATTGTTTAGTCTCATTTAAACAAAATAAATGACTCGCAACGTTAACATATCAATTTGGTGTACTTAAATATAAGATGGCGCTACTAAGTTGGATAAAAATTGTGTTTTTAATCGGCTTACCGTACATATGTATGCAAGAAAATAATAACAAAGGGGAAATTATTTTTCACTATAATAATACGTAAGTATTTGTTTAATTGTAATTATTAACATTGTTCAGTTGATTCTCTATTGTTTAACCGTAAAATGCCGATTACGTGTATTTAAGTGACTACAACAATTAAGATTTTATTTTCAAAGACTAAATAAATCCATATTGCATTTTTGTGATGTAATTAGCTCAAAATATGCCTATTACTTAGTGTGCTAGTATTTTTTCATATAAATATTCCTTAGATGTATTGTAGAATGAACAATAAATAATAAAATTAATTATTGTTTATAATTATTATCTTTTATCAATATATTAAAATACCTACTTTATTTCTTGGTCTTTATTGACAAGCCACTGACCTGATTTTGTTAGAATTCAATACATGATGGATAAATAACATTTTTTCTTATAAGAAAATATTTAATAAGTTTTTACCATAGCTTGTTTATAAATAAATCTATTATACTATATTTACTTCTAAACTTCCATAATTTAATTGTCCCAGTCTAAATTATTTCCATGCTATCAAAGAATAATCTCTGCTTCAATGTTTAATGTTATGAAAAAGAAATATAAATATGCACAATATAGTAATTTATTTATTTTTGTCTATCAGTATAAGAGCAGGTTTCATTTCTGATAGTTTTGCTATTTCTGAAACAATGTAAGTTAAGGAAAAACCTTAAAAAACTAGATGTTTTAACAAAAAATTACATTTATAAATATATAATACTATTTTAATTTATATACTAAGGCCCATAGACATACCTTACAGACTAACATAGATATTTTATACAAAAGTTGTTAGTATATATAGCTATTATTATTATATTTATGTATAAGTATTGTATCTTGGGGAAGTACCTTACTTAGTAACAATTAGGCAATTTTCGATTGATATAGAGAATTGTAGTTTTTGGAATGCTTCGCAAAAGTTGAAGAAATCTTTTAATTCGTTAGAAGAAATGTTTTAATGCTTCTGTCATATTCATCTCTATAACAAATAATTAATTTTAATGGTTAACCGGTAAGCAGTGCCTAAGGTATTAAATTCACCATTAAACCGTTTTGTAAAGACTTTATTCGCAAAAGAACTTTCACAACTGTTTAAGGGAATAAGGTCTATATCTGCTTGTGGGTGATTAAAAAACTTGTCACACGTCTTAACTCAATGATAGATTTATTTGCACTAACTTGTGTGTAGTATGTATGTGTGCGTGTAAATGCTATTGGCTACTGTGGTAAACTAGTCAACTTTTTGAACAACAACGAAAGTATGGTAAAGAAGGTAAAAACTATTTGCTAAAAGCAGTGTTTTTTTTAATTTCTTGTCAAGGTATTTATTACAGAAGTCTTTAAAATCATTATCAAAATGTTTTTATTTCTAGTACCTATGCCTTTCCAGACATTTTTGAAATTATGCTAGTTGTGTTGTTCCAAAATGCCATTCCTATGTATTCCTTTTTAATTGTAGGTAATATTTAAATATGTACTGATTATTAACAGTTGTTTTAAAGACATTTAAGTCACACCTAATTTTCTTTTTGAATATCCCTGTGGTTTGTATTCAACCCCACTTGACCATTTTTAACCAACTTCAAAAAGGAGGAGGTATTCAATTCGACTCAATTTAATAAAATAAAATAAATGCGGACAACATCACATACATTGCTCTGAACCCAAACTAGGTTGCTAAAGCACTTATGTTATGGAATTCAGAAACAACGAAGCTACCACAAACACCCAGACCCGAGGCAATGTAGAAAAGTTTGTTTCTACATTGACTCGTCCGGGGATCGACCCCGGGACCTCAGAGCTAGCGACACCTTGAAACCGGTGCGTACGCCACTCGACCACGGTGGTCGTCAGCTCAGAGTCGTCGTAATGTTCGTTACCTCAGAATTTTCGACTTATTTGAAAGGTGGTGCTTCCCGTGTAGTCCCATTTTAATTTGGTCCAGTTCTGACAGTGGGATCCATAAGAAAACCATATAAGACTTGTTTTGTAGTTGGTTTTTGTTTGTAAGTTTTATACTTTACTAAATATTGTGTAGTTCTACCAACTGCTAGCTAAAAATATATGATTAATAGAAAAAAAACCCAATCTAATAAACCCTTATCTGGCATAGTCAATGTTCTCAATATACCAAGATAATACTTGATAAATGAATATGGTACTGTGACTCACTTGTTTATAAGGAAACACATAAATAATTAAGTTTATTAACTATTTATCTTATTTTTATTGTTGTTTGGAAGTTTTCAACTTTGAACTGCATTGACTTTTAATTATTTTCTTTGTGTAAATGCTATTGCCAGGAATCATCATGATATTTCTAGGGCCTCAATTCAGCTATTTTAAATGCATGTCAGTGGTCAGTCAGTGTAGACTTTTAATTATTTTCTTTGTGTAAATGCTATTGCCAGGAAAGATAAATTTTAAAATATGTCATGATATTTCTAGGGCCTCAATTCAGCTATTTTAAATGCATGTCAGTGGTCGGTCAGTGTACTTGTCATTGTGCCTAATTTTCATATTCAGATAAACCTACAATAAAATCTCATTGAACTCTCGAGAGAATTATTGTAATGCACAATTAAAGATCGTAAAAATGACCAAATGAAGCAGGTCATTCGGTCAATTCATGCAACTCTCAAATAGCTGAATCGACGCCCTGACATATGTCTTTATTTCGTCACATTTAATCAAACATACTGTAGAAAATAAATACATTTTTATGAAGTGAAAAAAAGGGGCAAGATGCTAATAGTTAGTTACAGGTGAAGCCAACAAAAGCATGTTGATTAAAAAGTTTAATGTTATATTATTATTTATTAAAACATAACATAACACGCCTGTATCCCCGAAGGGTTAGGCAGAGGTGTAGCAATGTACACCCACAGTTCGCCGGTATGTTTAGGTCCCATGTAATAGGGGGCGAGCCTATTGCCACTAACCGGGCACAAATCCAAACTCCGTCCTGCTACTCGGAATCGAACCCAAGACCTCTAACGTAGCAGTCGCGCTTAGAACCACTAGGCCAATGAGGCAGTTTATTACTTATTAGTTTTTATTATTTATTATGCTATCTTATATAGTATACATTAAGTATTAAGATTTTTTTGCGTTAGGTTTAATAGCTCCTACAAAAAAACTGCGAAACTTCTAGTTAAATAAAGTTTTAAATGAAATGCAATGGTAATTCGCAGTTATGTGTGAGAGCCATAAGTTTAAAGTTTTAGTAATATTGTTTGTTAATATTATTTGTATGTTTTGTTACAGATATAAATATAATGTTCCCTACACTATTGCGGTCAACAAAAGCACGGAATATATTCTAGAATTTGCTGGGGTAAGAAATTTATATTTTTTGCTGGCTACTCCCTTTTTCTCTGTCTTCAAAAATGAATGATTACTTGCAATCAATAATTTTATTTAAAAATACATCTCTGTCACTCACTGACACAGACATGTCTGTCATCACTAATGGCCACTAATGGGAATGGATATTTCAAAAGAAAAGAGAATTTGTTAAGTTTCAACTGTTGTTTTTTTCTGTATATCTCTCTATGTAATCTCAAGCAGTTACTTTGTAAAATAATAACTTTATTAAAATGATAAATTACGAATGCTATCTGTTCTAAAAGGATTCTATCAAAAGATAAATATTTATGTTTGCATTGCCTTGCCTTGTACTTCGTAAATTTAGTAAATAATTATATGCTCTAGAACTGTGTCAAGTGTGATTACAGCCTTATTTTATCAGATTGCAGTATACTGTGTAACTAACGCCATCTAGTTAAACAATTTTAAACTGTTTCTGTTTCGAGTTGTCATAGATTACCGAGAGATGGCGTTGTAATAAATAATTTTGGGGCAGACTTTACGGGTGCATATAAACTGGATCAGTTTAATTAATTTCGGTTTTCACGTTTTATTGAATGCAATCCATCAATTTGAATTACACTTTGGACTTTATAATTTTGAATTTAACTTTACGGGAACTTAGGTAAAACACAGTTTTATTATGTAACTTGTTAAACGACTCTTACCCCCGGATTCCTGAAACGTTGATCAACAGAAAAAAATGAAAATCACCTTTCAAATCTCAAGTTCAGCGTTGTGTTTGGCTGTTACTCTTCTGCTCAAACAACCACCGTCGTCATTAGTTGAATTGACAACAGATTAAGTTGACCAGCCTTGCAGAAACAGGGGGTAATTTTTTTTATTTTTCTTGTAATATTTATAAATATTTATTCCAGGAGACAGAGGCCTATGATACTCCGGCGAGGGTGACGGTGGCGAGTGATTTCGCGAACAAAACCTACCCTTTGTTCATCACGGCTAGACAGCAGAAGGGTATGTCGTACATTTTAATTTTTTTATTATTATTCCGTTCATCAATTAACCCTTATAAGATTAGTATACTAGGATGAAAGTTCTTAATATATACATAATATATTTTTCAACACCCTTTACGTCTCTGTGCATACTCACGTTTTTACAAAATATAATGATTTTTAATGTTATCACTTTGTAGTTCGTCTGTCTATCTGTTAAGGATTATTAACGACGATGCCTTAAAAAAATAAAAAATAGAAGCTTCTAAGTCAACGAAAGTAAAAAATACATCCATTTATTTAAGTAGTTTTTCTTATACAGTATTTTTTTTTGCGGATAATTAACTGACCAGAAACATATTAAAGTCATTTGTCCAGTTTTTCATTCATAAGTGCAATGCCCGCACTTGTAAAATCATGTATATACTAGCTGTGACATAACATGCTAAAACATACTAACCTTAGTTATTCTTTATGATATTACCAAGTGAAAGTCCCGTCAAAATCGGACTGGCCGTTTTATAGATAAGTCGGAACAAACACACAGGCAGACGGACATAACAACAGACACAAAATTGAAAGAATGAATCAGCATTTTGACTAAATGCATACTCTCATATTCATTTAGTCAAAAAGCTGTTAATTATTAGAAATTTCAAACACTGAAATTTTATATATTTGTATACATTTAATTCTCTCCCCAGGTGTATTCTCCTGGCAGCTACCAATGATAGTACAAACGCCGGTCAGTTTGGAACAGTTCACGAACATCTCGCGCACGCTCTGCCCGCATAACAATATGTTTACCGACGACGAAGATACTTGTGGTGAGTTGTATGTGTTTTGTGTATGTATGCTGTGTTTTGTTTGATGTTGTATGGTATGGGAATATAGGTAGTGTGTTTTGTTCAAAATGTGTAGTAGAAAAAACTTCAGAGAAATTAAAATGTTAGGAATGGGGAATAAGCAGAAATATATCAGTTCTAATTCATTACCTAATGATAACTTTTAATTCAATAAATAATAATAATCCAGCCTATAAACGTCCCACTGCTGGGCACAGGCCTCTTCCCAAATAGAGAAGGCACGAGCATTGATCACCACGCTTGCTCTCTGCGGATTGGCGATTTCAGATCCCAAATTTTGGAATCCAGGTTTCCTCACGATGATTTCCTTCACCGTTTGTCAGAAGTGTCTTAGAATAATTAAGAAAGTACATATAACTTTGAAGAAGCCACATTGGTACTTGCCTGGGTTCGAACCTGCAACCTTGTGCATACTAATAATTAATAAAATTTAGAAATATATTTATATTTTAATATAATTTTGATGTCACGGGTCCGGGCCAAAGTTAAAAAAAAAAATCGTTCCTGTTGACATCGACTTTAAATATTTATGTACTATAAAGGGCCTAGTTTCATAGATTAGCTTGTTTAAACAAACTCTTTAACTTAAATTTATTAGTATAGATATTATCGTGGATTTGTAAATAATTTTTGTTTTATTATACTACTAATAACAAACAAACGTCTTTTTTATACCGTAGCATAACAATAATTGGGGTTGCTAGTTTACACTTTAAAATAATGTTGCCAGAAAACGTTTTATAAATCTGTTAGTTTTAGTATTTTAGAAAATATTACCATATTTTTAAATAATCTTAGTTTTATCCAGAACAATTACCAGATTTTTTTTTCACCAATAAAATTTTTCGACTTATCCGTCATTTTCGAGAATTCCTATACATAAGAATCCCTTTTTAATTTACCTTGTCTTTCTGTTCACGCTATCTTAGTCAATGGGAAACGGATTAGAGTGTACTGCGGTCCTCTCATACGTAAATATTTATTGTTATCTTATATATATATTTATTTATAGAGATCCTTAAGAAAGGGGACGAAGGAAATAGGAGAAAAGTTTTTGAGAATTCAGTTTTTCAACGTTTGATATTTTTATTATTAGGTACTTTTTGGATGTGTTAAGATGTTTTTTATGCTTGTATTTTTTGTAAGTGCTTTGGGTGATGTACGCAACATATTATTATGATTAATTTAATTCGTAATGTATGCAAATAATTTTCATTTGCTGTTCAAAAATATAATTAATTGATTACACTTAAATGTAAACACAAGGATTTATATGGGTTCTCTGAGTTATTTATATATCAGAAGATTTTTTAAATCTACATTTTTTGTAGATGTCCCTAAAACCTTGTGAAGTCGGATTAAAAATGAATTTTATGTATCTCAATACACATGCTATGAGTTAAGTTAAATAATATGTTGCGTACATAGCTAATAAATAAAACAAGTCAGAGATTTATGTTAATTACACTAATTCTTTATAAAAATTACATCACAATTTTCAATCTTATTCTCCACACATGAAGTACATTTTCAAACAAAAATCTCTGTCTTGTTTTTCAATAATTCAACTTTAACACTCCCTTTTAATTACAGACGTATCAACACAGAACACGCCAATAATTCACCTAACATCGTCATCCCCCGATTCTATAAATGTTACCATTTTGGTAGAAACTGTGACAGATTTCTTCGTGCGACTGAATTCTACCACGAATTTAACAATCACACCCAGCCAACCAATGTACTACTTCTTTCCATTTGACCAATCGAATAATCTAGATCTATCTTACCGACACGCAAAAAGGAAGTATATGTGTAACTCGGAGTTGAACGACGATGAGGAAATGACTTTGCATAAGCACTTTTTGATGAGTAATCTGGATACTCATAGCTGGTTGTATAGACCGAAGAGTGTGATTGTTATGATTGAATCGGATGATGATATTTGTGCTGTTGTTTCTATACAGAACTTTTCTGTAAGTACCCACATTTTCATTCTTTTATGTAATGATGTTGCCACATATAATTTAAAAAAGTACTATTTTTCATGAGAAACCGTAGTCTAATATTTTGTTACTTATTACATTAATAAAAAAGTAAATGATCACCTGATTAAAAGTCTAATTTTCAATCAAATATGCAAATATTTTATGTAGTTTTTTTATGAAGTTTAGTTACACTAAACTTCATTGTTTAATAATAATAGTAATAATCATTTATTTTGCTTGAAACATGGTGGGTATACAAAATGATAAATTAAATTATGCACAGGACATATTTCAACCTTGTTTCGAACATGCTAAAAAAAATAATTGAGAATTTACATCGTTACAATTATGAAAACAATATGAGTAACAATTAATAGAATTATTTGAATAACAGTTAAAAAAATATATGTTTAAATTAATATTTAAATTACATAAACTGATGAACAATAACTTAATATACCTAATTATATTTTTCAGTGTCCAGTATTTGACAATGAAAGAGATATATTATATGATGGTTATTACTTAACTATGACAAGAAGAGGAGGAATCACTCTTACTGTAAGTATCAAATCTATACACTAGGTGTGCCCCGCGGATTTACTCGTCCCCATGAGTCATAATTTTCTTTTTGTGTGCTTTTTTAATTTTTTATTGGTAGTTAGTCTGCTGTTTAGAGATTGATCGATGCTGATTACAAGTCAAAGATTTTGAAAATAGGTCTGATTATAAATGGAGTAACTTACCCGACTTTCTTTAGTATATAAAGATTCTAGTATAGATAAAGGATAATCGTGGGAATATAAAATTATTATATAATTCCAAAAAACAAAAATCACATAATAATTAACTCATTAAAGTGAATCAACAAGTGAGCACTGAGATGACGAGCAGTAGATGCCGCAAATAAATGGGAACAGGGCAGGGAGGTGATGAGTGGGATCCAACAAAGTCCTAAAAAAACGTTTTTCTTTTTTAGCAAGACACATTCCCAGTCGGTTTCTACATAGTATTCATAGTGAAGACTTCTGATGAAGATTGTACGGACAAGGCGGGCAACAACACACTACCCCGCGTCGCGCACTACCTCGGCTGGGCGGAGGAGGAGGTAGTGCAGATTGTCACCAACGATGGCAGGGTCAAGACCTTCAGGTAGGTAGCTAGTTACATCAGACTAGGACTACCGACAAAGCAGGGAACAACACACTACCCCGCGTCGCGCACTACCTCGGCTGGGCGGAGGAGGAGGTAGTGCACATCGTCACCAACGATGGCAGGGTCAAGACCTTCAGGTAGGTAGCTAGGTACATCAGACTAGGACTACCGACAAGGCGGGCAACAACACACTACCTCGCGTCGCGCACTACCTCGGCTGGGCGGAGGAGGAGGTAGTGCAGATTGTCACCAACGATGGCAGGGTCAAGACCTTCAGGTAGGTAGCTAGGTACATCAGACTGGGACCATACATATTGATATATAGCTAACTGAAAAGGTTTCCTTTCAAACAGTACAGCAATTTTGTAGCTACATCATTAAGAGTTATAGCAGATCCTATTCTATCTTATTCTTTATTTTCTAACTAGCTGTGCCTGCGACTTCGTTTGCGTGGATGACGAAACTTATCAATGAGTTTTTACCCGCAAAATTAAGTTTGTTTTTATTGTTTATACTTTTCCGAAAAACTACCCAGTGTGGTACCCAGGATAATAAAGAATAATTATACCAAGTTTCATCGTAATCGAACCGGTAGTTTTTGCGTGATACCTGAACAAACAGACAGACAGACAGACAAAAATTTTTTTTTCACACTTTTGGGTTCGGTGTCGATCTAGTAAATTTATTTATTTGATATTTTCAATGTACAGAATTTTCACTTCTACAGATTTATTATAAGTATAGATAATGGAATAACCTAAAATTTAAGCAGTATACATTGATTTGAAACTTTGACGTCATAATTTTGTACTTTTTGTCCACACTTCATGAGCTACCTGTCCTAACCTAGGTAACTAGGTCCTAAATAGGTTTCGTCTTTCCTTCCCTTCATCATTATCATCATCAGCCTATAGCAGTCCACTGTTGGACATAGGCCTCTCCAATTGCATGCCTCTTAGTTTTATCCTCGGCTTCTAGCATCCAGCTCCTGCCACCCGTCTTGCGCAAATCGTCACTTCACCTTCCTTTTCTTACTGCCCTTACCGTACTCTAAAATGAATTCCTTTCATTAACCTTTCCCAACAGTTTCAGGATAATCCAGACGATATCATACCAGGAGTACGCGATCGCCGCGGGCGCAGCGCTCGCGTTCTTCAGCTCGTTCTACGTGGCGTTCATAATAGCAGTCTTCTGTAGGAAGAAGGCGCAACAAACACAGAATACTAGCTCCAATGAGGAAGGTATGTGTTAGTATCGATTATAAGTATTTTGGAATAAAGAAATATTCATCATCATTTTCATCATCATCACCATCGTCATCATCACCACCATCATCATTATCACCACCATTACTACTACCACCATTCTTATCATCATCATCACCACTATCATCATTACCACCGTCATCATTATCATCACTATCACTCTTACCATCATTATCATCATCACCGCCGGCGTAGCGCTCGCGTTTATCAGCTCGTTCTACGTGCCGTTCATAATAGCGGTCATCTGTAGGAAGTGTCTTGTTTTGCTAACGTAAAGATAAAGATAAAGATTCATTTATTGCATAACTGTGTACATATTGATGTTAATTAAATACAGTAGATTAGTTCAACAGTCTATCCAAGTCGGACATGCAATATTAAAAAAAAAAGAGATTTACAGATAATACAAAACTGACATTTCTAAATTACTTTTTACCAAAATATTCATTTAACTTTGCTTTAAACATATTTCCATTTAATTGCTTAATTGCTGTTGGCAGTTTGTTGAATACACGAATAGCAGTAATATATGTACTTTTATAATAAATCATATTTTTAATAAAAATAATATCAAAACACGCCGTTATAATAATCGTCTGTCGTTGCACGGAAAATAACTTAAATCAGTAAACTAATTGTACTACATACAGCCACAAACGTGCTTACGCTCGACGCAATGGGCTTCTAGCGATACTCGCTCTCTATAGTTTCAACTTCTTTTTGACTAACGCGCCATCTGGTGTTCTTTTTGGATTTTTAACCGACTTCAAAAAAGTAGGAGGTACTCAATTCGACGGTATTTTTTTTTTGGATAAGGTGTTGAAGGATTTGCGGGAGTCCTTTGCCCAGCAGTGGGACAGTATAGGTTAAGAAAAAAAATGTTTGTTACCACAGAACTTTTGACTGGGTGAACCGATTTTGATGATTATTTTTTTATTTGAAAGCTGTTGCTTCCCACGTGGTCCATTTTATTTTGGTTCAGTTTTGACAGTGGGATCCATAAGAAATAAATATAAGACTTATTTTGAAGTCGGTTTTTTTTTGTTAGAATTATTTTTATCTAGCTAATCTATAGACGATTATTTTATTACAGAGGGCCAACTGACACCTCCTATAATCCCTCACGACGACACAAACGTACCGACAGCTCGTCGTCGTCACATCACGGTGGAAGCGAGCGGGGAGAGCACCTCCCGCCAGTGTCTAGTCGGCGACGGTGACGTATACTCCTCACAGCGGACCTGCCCAGGTATATACTAACTAAAATGATAATTAAGATATAAGAAATTAAAGAAAACCTCGGAAAAACAAGAAAAACAAAAAGCTATCAAAAAACTCCGCGTGTAATCGGTTTACGAGCTGCGATGCCACATACAGACAGACATATCAAACTTATAACACCTTTTTTTGCTTCGGGGGTTAAAAATAGCCTTTTTTAATGGAGTAGGTTTTAGCTAATCCTAATGTCCCTGGTTATATTCCCGGACCGATCAATGTAAAAAAATATTTTCTACATTGTCTCTGGTCTGGGTGTTTGTGGTAACTTCGCAGTCTCTGATTCCTTTACACAAGTGCTATAGCTACTTACTTTGTGTTCAGAGCAATGTTGCATTCAGAGGACGGGCCTGTTGGTCTAGTGGTTAGTGACCCTGACTGCTGAACCGGAGGTGGGTTCGATTCCCACCCAGGACAAATGTTTGTGTGATGAGCTTAATCATTTGTTCTGTGTCTGGGTGTAATTTATCTATAATATGTATTTATTTTAGAATATATGAGAATGTTTATCAGTAGTCTGATTACCATAGTACAGGATCTGCCTAGTTTGGGATCAGAGGCCCCTGTGTGAGTTGTCCCAGGATATTTTTATTTTGTATGTAAAATTGTCGACATTTTAATGAAATGAAATGAAATGAAATATTTTATTCTTGTAAGTAGGACTATATAAATCACTTTTACAATGTCTTCCTAAGCTAGATGAAGTCGACATTTCCTAACTGACTACCCTGAGAAGAAATGTCGAAACAAACTCAGGGGTCTTAGTCTCTTTTATAGTCCAAATAATACAATAGGTAATAAATTAATAAATTTGTGTAAACAAATGCAGTGTATTTACTGGACTGGTCTTTGGAAGAAAGAACCAGATCGATCTGAGCAAGCCTATGCCAGCAGACGGCAAGCATGCCCCGAATAGCTCATGCAGCTCAACCATTTTTGAGGGAGCTGCACAACCCGGTACACAACAATACCGCCAGTGGCACCATAAAAATATGTGGGGCAACAACTCACTCAGATCGCCAGCCTAATAATAAATATAAACTATAATATCAATAAATATAAACTATAATGATATACCTGCATAATGTTTACACTTACAATGGATACAAGGTTAGAGCAAGGAAATTAAAAAAAATAGAAAAAGATAAAAATAATAATAACATAAACGTTATTGAATGTCAAAGTGTAAAATATTATATGCAAAAGCACAAAACATGTCAGTAATGTAGAAAAAAAAATTAATATGCAATATGCACAAACATGTCAATAGAATATAAAAAAATGCATATGCAAAAGCACAAAACATGTCAGTTTGTAAATATGTACAACATGCAAAAAAAAAAAAACAAGGAAAAAATACTTAAAAAATAAACACAAGCGATAGCTGTATAAGCGAGCAGCTCAATCCCAGGCGTTTCTATCATTTAAATAATCGGATATGGGTAAATAGTCGGATATTATATTATGTACTTACTAGCTGTGCCCCGCGGTTTCACCCGCATGAATGACAATTGATACACTATCTTTATAAATTACAGCCCATGTGTTATTCCGATGTATAAGCTACATTACTGTAAAGTTTCATTAAAATCCATTCAGTAGTTTTTGCGTGAAAGAGTAACAAACATCCACACATCCATTCTCACAAACTTTCACATTTATAATATTAGTAGGATGTAAGTGACGACCTCCGTGGTCGAATGGCGTACGCACCGGTTTTTAAGGTGTCGCCAGCTCTGAGGTCCCGGGTTCGATCCCCGGACGGGTCAATGTAGTAAACCACTTTTCTACATTGTCTCGGGTCTGGGTGTTTGTGGTAGCTTCGATGTTTCTGAATTCCATAACACAAGTGCTTTAGCAACTTACTTTGGGTTCAGAGCAATGTATGTGATGTTGCCCGCATTTATTTATTTATTTAAGTATATGTGTTTGTCATCAGATGGTAGTTCATCATCAGACACCGAGTCTGATTTCTCTACCCTTGACGATGTTAACACGGACAAGGATATCTACAGGTTGGGCGGGAAACTCTGTGTTGCCAACTTAGCCAGGTAAGACATATTAAAAATTACTTAAGGACATGCAAACTTTTGGGAAAACTGTGTTGCCAAGTTAGTTACAAAAAATAAAATAGTTATAATTTTTTTGACCGACTTATAAAGGGAGAGGTTCTCTTTACGACTGTTTTTTTATTGTTGTTACGCTATATCTTTATCAATTGTGAATCAATTTGAAGAATTATTTCGTTATGGATAGGGAATTATACCTCAGACGTGGTCCCCTATAAATTTTATTGAAGTCTGTTCCTATTTACATTTATTTGTAATCAAATCTCCATGATGCATAAAAAAACTGAAGGTTATTCTTCTATACAGTTTTACTATATTTTTCTTGTAACAATATTCAATTTATTATGAATTAAACTTAAAATATTTCCAATAATATAAAAACTAAGCCTAGAAATAAGAAAAACTATAAACTAAATAAAACTAAAAACTAAAATAATAAGTTTTACTATAATTAGTTATATTCTTCACCAACAGATGTCGCCCCCGCGTGCTTTCAGCTAGATCTAAGATGTATCTATGGAATGTGTTGACTGTCGCCGTGTTTTACACCTTGCCTGTCATACAACTAGTCGTTACATATCAAAGGGTAAGTTATAAATAATAAGGGTATTTCAAGTGTAAGCAAAATAGGGATGGTCACTAACCCCCGAAAGCTGCTATGGAAAGGAAAGGCCATTGGGCGTAATCTGACCCGGTTTGTGAAAACTTGTGTAGGTACATAAACCAAACTAGATTTAAATTGTTAAGTTATACCTTACTTTTAATTTCATGTACTTTTTTTATTTTTATTGCGGTATTAAACATTAGTAGGTCAAAAAACAATGTCACAATGCTTGGCAAAGGCCTTCCCCATATCCTTCCAGACACTCTTCTCTTGCATAACTTCAGACTATACCCACAGTAATGCAACCCATACTATCGTAAACTAGAGACATTAATCCGTCTATTTCACCTTATTTTGTTTCTGTACAGCGTGGGTATAGTTTCCATACTAAGGTGCCCATTGACCTTTGTGAAATTCTTAAGTGTATATCAGTCGTTACTTTACATCTTAAGAAACAGAGATTTAACGCGACTTAGAACTGTTTGACCTTTCAGTATTCTGCCATAAGAGTGTTCTTAATGTTTGCCCTGTAAATAAATGTAGATAAAAAAAATTTTAGACAGGTATTTTGCCGTAACCAAAAAAATAATATTAAAGATTTGAAATTTCGCATGATATCACACGATGGCAAGTTTTATGCGAAAGTGTGATAGTAATTTTTTCTTACTTTCTTAAATATATGTCGGAATGAAGTAGACCATGTGCTCAGGAACAGATAGGATATCTTCGTTCATCGTGGACGGACAATAAAAATAAATGCACCAATAGATTTAAAATGATCTTTATAGACGTAAACACAATGATTTTCAATTAAATAATCAGAATAGTATGTGATGGAAGTGGATATAATTGTTCCGTCCAATGTCCGTGTTTTCACAATGGCGGCTCCAGCAATATTGTCGCACCCAAGTTGACCGCTCGCCGAGTGACGTCCCCCTTGACAGCCGTCAAACTCCAATGGCAGCCAGGAATTATTGCTATATTACTCCCTCGCCGACATATATTTTGTTATTATGTTTAAGAAACTTATTATAATATATTTTGTTTTATTTTAACTCTGTCCCTAGCTCCTCAACCAGTCAGGTAACCAGGACCTGTGCTACTTCAACTTCCTCTGCGCTCATCCCTTACTGGTGCTATCAGACTTCAACCATGTGTATTCCAACCTTGGCTACGTGGTCCTGGGCCTGCTGTTCCTCATGCAGGTGTATAGGAGACACAGTGCTCATCACAACAATACTCTTGCTCAGGTAGGTGGAGAATTACTTCTTTGCTAAAATTTATTTAGAGAAAAAAAGAATGTCAACTGTCATTTGTTCTGACTGGCCTGTTGGTCTAGTGGTTAGTGACCATGACTGCTATACCGGAGTGGGTTCGATTCCCGCTCAGGACAAATTTTTGTGTGATGAGCACGATCATTTGTTCTGTGTCTGTGTGTTATGTTTCTATAATATGTATGTATTATGGAATATATAGGGTGTTAAGAGCACCCTGTCCCCAAAGGGTGATATACGTTTCACAATCACATGTCCAAATAAAATATTAAATTTGGAATATTCATGATAGTAACAATAATAATGAATTTTGAAATCACCAATTTCTGCCGCGAAAGTCAGTAATTTTGAGATTAAAACAAAATATTTCGTAGGTATTTTAGGGGCTTATGTTTAATCATTTGGCAGCGTCTGAGAGACGCCGAGTCTCACAGGCCTTTTGAGAAATAAAAAATGTTTTTAGGTTATAATATTTTTTTAGCTTTTTCCTTTTTTCACTTTAATGGATTCAGTTATCGATACCTAACAATACCCTCACGGATCGGACAGGGGTTTCTTAACAGCTTGTATAAGAATGTTATATAACAGCGTCTGCTTAGTTTGGGATCAAATGACCGTATGTGTTTTGTCCCAGGATATTATTACTATTATTAATTAAAGTAATTTGTCCAACAGAAAGAGCTGGGCATCCCTCAGCATTTCGGCTTACTATACGCCATGGGTATCGCTCTAGTCAGCGAGGGACTACTGTCGGCAGCCTACCATGTGTGCCCCAACAGCATGAACTTTCAATTTGGTGAGTATTATATAAATAATGACGACCTCCGTGGTCGAGTGTCGTACGCACCGGTTTCAAGGTGTCGCTAGCTCTGAGGTCCCGCGTTCAATCCCTTGATTGAATGTAGCTAATTTAAAAAAAAAAAATCGACTTCAAAATAAGTCTTATATGGTTTTCTTATCGATCCCACTGCTAAATTAAAATGGGACCACACTGGAAGCACCAGCTTTCAAATAAAAAAAGAATCATCAAAATCAGTTCACCCAGTCGAAAGTTCTGAGGTAACAAACATAAAAAAAAATACTGTCGAATTGAGTACCTCCTCTTTTTTGAAGTCGGTTAAAAAGTTGGTTTCTACATTGCCCCAATGTAGAAACCAACTTTTCTACATGGCCTCGGGTCTGGGTGTTTGTGGTACCTTCGTTGTTTCTGAATTCCATAACACAAGTGCTTTAGCTACTTACTTTGGGTTCAGAGCAATGTATGTGATGTTGTCCGCATTTATGTATTATTATTGTGTGTACTCAATTATTGTATGCTTAGAAGGCAGGATATAGCTGATCCTTATACTACATAACATCTGTGTTTTGAAAATAAAGTTTGTTAATAAAACAACAAAAAGTCACCCGAACCTAACCTAATTTTTTCAAACCTAACTTTTCTAAACGTAACTTTTTCAAACCTAACCTTGCCAAACCTAACTAATAAAACTTATTTTAAAGTCGGTTTTTTTTTGTAAGAATTATTATATCTCCAAAACGGCTGAACCGATTTCTATGAAACTTTAACACATTTTCCATTATATATTTATTATTCTCCTAGATACATCGTTCATGTACGTGACCTCGGTACTCTGTATGGTCAAGATCTACCAATCGCGACATCCTGACATCAATGCGAGGGCACACGCTACCTTCGGTGTTCTAGCGCTTATTATATTTATAGGTAAGATATTATATTATGAAATAAGCATTTTTTGACAATTCGATAGTTAAATCTAATATAACAATAAACACTTACAACTATACTAAGACTTATATAAATGAATAAAACTAAACCCACGTCAAAAAATTCATCGTCATCCTTGTCAATGGCGGGAAACGTGCCCAGAAGGCTGGCAGCATTGCCACGTTGAATGGCTATGCCGATTCTCTGTGCAAGGAACAAACCAGCCCTCTGATCAAGAGTAGAGTCTACCAAACGTTTTGATAGTTCTATAAAAAGATTTCGTGCATTATGAAATTAAGTTAAAAAATATAACTTTTCTAATTTATTTATAATTAGAAATCTCCAATCCGCAATGCTCGTGCCATCTCTATATGGGAAGAGGCCTGTGCCCAGCAGTGGGACGTTTATAGGCTGGTATTATTATTATTATTAATTTATTTGAAAGATTATAATATTAATAAAAGAGAGCACTCTTAGTTTAGTCATTTAAGAACTCGTCAACTGTGTAATAACATTTATTAGTTAGATAATTTTGTAATATTTTCTTTAATATTTTGTCTGATTGGGTATTATATTTACTTAGAGCGATACCAAAAAAACTTGTACATAGAATATGTTTAAAAGCCCTGACGAAAAAAAGGGTTTTATAAGGTTGACGTGCCGGTCTCTGTGTTGTCCGTGGCATCATAGCTCCTAAACGAATGGTCTCATTTTGAAGCAGTTATTTTTCCATTGGAATCTGTCATTTTCGAGATGGTTCCATTTTATAAATTATGATAATCTGTTAAGTGCCTAAGTTAAAAGCTCATCATCTGCCGAGCCTTTTTCCCAACTATGTTGTGGTCGGCTACCAGCCATACCGGATTCAGCTGAACACCGTATGTTACAGAGCGACTGTCTATCTGATCTCCACAACACACTTGCACAGCCGTTGCACTGGGTAACAAGGTAGCCCATAGTAAGACTAGTGTCAAAATTGACTTAACGACTGCCAAAGACGTACGTTTGACAGTCGGGACCTACGGCTTAACGTGGCACGGCATAACAGCTTTATACATTATATTAATAATGTGTCAATATTTGCAGGTCTAGTGGGAGTGCTGAACGCTAACTTCTACTTCTGGATAGCGTTCACAGTGCTGCACCTGGTCACCTGTCTCATCATGACCTTCCAGATCTACTATCTGGGCAGGTTTAAACTGGGTGAGTGGCTTTTAAACTTGTTTTTCAACCGACTTCAAGAAAGGAGGAGGTACTCAATTCGACTATATTTTTTGAATGTTTGTTACCACAGAACTTTTGACTAGGTGAACTGAATTTGATGATTATTTTTTTGATTAAAAGCTAGTGCTTCTATTTTGGTCCAGTTTTGACAGTGAGATCTATAAGAAATAAATATAAGGCTTATTTAGAAGTTGTTTTCTTTTTGATAGAATTATATTAGGTTTAGGAAGCAATTAGTATAACATAAGTATGTATAAAGACGAGTTTTCACCGACCAAAAGATGCCAACTTTCGTGTCATCAAATTTTTTTTCTGTAAAGCTGGGTTTCAATCAAAGATAAAAATACTTATTTTTTTAAAGAAAAAAATGCCCATTTTGCGTTATAAACATTGTTAACGCCAGGTTGGTGACAAAACTTGTCAACATATCGTTGACAAGTTTTGTCAACGATATGAAAACGCACCTTTGGAATCCAAATGGTTTTGATGCAGGATTTTTGAGATATCTTTGTTTTAATTTACTGTATGCTATCAAGGCTAGATATATGATAGATTTTTTGTTTTAACGTAATGTATATGTGTGTCAGTATTAAAATACTTTGTATAACTTCATTTATTATATCTTCCATGATACAAGTGTGAATTAATTTGGAAGTCAAGAGTGAACTGTATTCAGAGTAGAAGGGCAAAAGCTTAAGGGATCAAAATAAAATCAATTATCTTCGTGTTTGCTTGAGAATGTTTATTGAAGTAGTACGTTATTCTAATATTCAATAAACCTTTTTTAATTTTAAATTACTATTATTATGTAACAGACGGTGGTATAATATGTCGCGCGGCTCGAGAGTTGGTCTCCCGTCCGCTGGCGGCCATCACGCCGACGTACTGCGGCCGCTGCGTGCTGCTCATCATAGCTAACCTCGCCAACTGGGCCATCGCTGCTTACGGGTACGTTTTCCGCCGAATATGAACCGACCCTTAGGTTGCTGTCTATTGTGTTATGTTGTGTATGATTATGATATTCAATAATAGGGATGATGACTAATTTTTATTTTTATGTCCATCTTTTATATAATGAAAGAATATGAGACACGTATTTTTTCTTTTGTCCCGTAAACAAAGAATTATGAAGATACAGCGAGTACAATTCTTGCGTGACTTCACGTCTAAGCAAAAATTGTACCAACCCGTGACGTCACAAGCCCCCACTCCTGAACTTTAAAGCGGTTTATCTTCGTCTTTTTATTGATTTGATAAAAGAAAAATTACGTGTCTAGATATTTTAATTATCTAAACGGCGGACTAAATACATTTTGACTTTTCATACCTAGTCATATACCCTATTGCTACTGTGTAGCCTATATTGAATAAAGAATTATTTAATTTGAATTGAATTAATATTAATCCAGACTAAACGTCCCACTGCTGGGCACAGGCTTCCCATATAGAGAAGGCACGAGCATATGAATCAATGTGTTGTTTGTATCCAGTGTGGCCCAGCACAGCCGTGACTTCGCGTCCCACCTACTCCTCGTGCTGATGAGCAACCTGTTCCTCTACACGCTGTTCTACATCGTCATGAAGCTACTACACCGAGAGTCTATACGCTGGTACAGGTGAGAAACATATCTATAATATAATCATCTCCCGAGCCTTTTCCTATATGTTGGGGTCGGCTACCAGTCTTACCGGATTTAGCTGAATACCGTATTTTACATGGAGCGACTGCCTATCTGACCTCCACAACTCATTTTACTGGAGAACACAGTATCCCATAGTAAGACTGGTTGTCAGAATTGACTTAACGACTGCCAAATATCATAGTATGACAGGCGGGACCTACGGCTTAACGTGCTATTCAAGGCACGGAGGGGTCTCGATATGTTCGGAAATGGTCACCCAACCACGGAGCAACCGCGGCGAGCGCGGCTTAACCTGTATTATCGGCCAAACCGTACGGCTTACACTTAGCCACGAGCCCCTCTTATATCTATAATATAAAAATTAATCGCTGAATATGTTGCTAAGCGCAAATCTCGAGAACAGCTGTTGATGTTTGGGGTCAGATCACTGTGTGTGAGTTGTCCCAGGATATTATAATTCCTATTAAAATTTTCGCGCCGTGCCGCGGTCGAGTATATTTAAAATATTGCACATAAAAATGAACTACGTCCTTAAAAAACAATAAAAAAAATGAAATTATATTAATAATAATAATAATATTCCGGGACAACTCACACACGGTTATCTGATCCCAAGCTAAGCAGAGCTTGTGTTATGGTAACCAGACAACTGATAAACATACTTATATATTTCTGAATACATACATATTATAGATAAATTACACCCAGACAACCAGAACAAATGATCGTGCTCATCACACAAACATTTGTCCTGGGTGGGAATCGAACCCACGACCTCCGGTATAGCAGTCAGGGTCACTAACCACTAGACCAACAGGCCCGTCATATATTACCATTTAGAAAAAAAGTTGTTCATTTGTATGGGCAGAAGTAGTATTTTAAATATGGCCACACATCTCCAAAACATCTTGTTTAACAAAAACTACAAAATACTCATCTAATTATCAGAATAACATGTTTTTACATACTATTACTATGAAAAAACATGTATAATTTACATTTATGATACATACACAGACAAAGTCTCGCGTAGCTACAAGTATATATATTTTGTCTATGATTATTTATTAAATTTGGTATTTTTGTTCACAGTTGGGTGTTCATTGCGATGACCTACTCGATATGGTTTGGATCCAGCTACTTCTATTTGGACCAGAATACTAACTGGGCGGTGAGTACTACCTATAATAATACCAGCCTATAACACTCCCATTTAAAATCGAAGATGAAACTCTGGTTTTATCATGCAATTTAATTTGTTACCAAATATTTGACTCCTGTAGACACTAAATTCCTTGTTATTTTTATTTTTTTTAATTTTTTAGGTGGATAACATTTACAAATATGGTGATCAATGCTCGTCCACTCACTTCATGAATATTTAGATCTTTATTTGTGTAGTAGTTAGAAGTTAAGAGCCCTGTTAACGGACAAATTTGCTTGACAAATTTGTTGTGTCAAACTTCACGTTTTCATCAAACAATAGCTTAAATGATCAAACCAAATATCAAACAAATTTGTCAGCAGCGTCCTCCATGACGCCAACACAACGAGTAAGATCTTTCTTGACAAACACCGCCGTTCACGTTCAAACCTGCTTGTCAAACTCCACATCAATCCAGATTTTCATTAAACGCGACAAACACGTAGATTGTTTGACAAAGGCCTCAAACAGCTGTACACTATCAAATAATTTGACAAACACGTAAAATTTTACAAACAATTTGATCGTTTACAGGGCACTTCGCAGGCTGTTTTTTATGCTTTTTACTTTAAAGTGATGTTCAAATCGTTAAAAAAATCTAATGTAAACTTTTGATTTTTTTTTTAAACTAATACGTTTGTAAATATTCAGTAAATTACGCAGTTTAATTATTTCACTTAACACCGCCACTATTTAAGTTTATAAATAATTAACTTTTCCCCACAGCTAACGCCCGCGCAGTCTCGTCAGAACAACCGACAGTGTTCGCTACTCCAACTTTATGACTCCCACGACATTTGGCACTTCCTATCATCGACCGCCATGTTTTTCTCGTTCAACATGTACCTGACCATAGACGACAACCTATCTAGGACGCCTAGAAGCAATATTATGGTGTTTTAAACCCATAGAGAAGAGAAACTACAGAGTGCGCATATCAGGGTATGAACTGTGAGCAGTATGAACTAGTTTCATCGTAAGAGTATTAAAACTGATCGCGTTTTTCTCGAAACCTTATATTGGAACCATCGATATTTTCGCATAAACGTCTGTCGTTGCACGGAAAATAACTTAAATCAGTAAACGAATGTACTACATACAGCCACAAACGTGCTTACGCTCGACGCAATGGGTTTCTAGCGATACTCGCACTCTATAGTTTATTTTTTTTAACTCTATGGTTAAACCCATTATAGACATTAACATTTCTATCGTTAACGCTGATCGAATCGCTCAAATGTATGGAAGGGACAAGTCCTAGTCACGTGACTTATCGAAATTAAATGTCATATCCATACATTTAATGTAGTTTGAGCGATTTTTATGGTTAACCCTTTTAGAAATGTCACTTGTTTAAGAGGTCGGGCTTATTCCATTGTGTCTGTATTTATAGACCTAGGGATCGTTCATTAATTATGTGATGTTTTTAACCCTTACGCAAAATCTCGTGTATTGTTTGGTATCGTAGGTCTTAATCGTTTTTTATAGTGTATTTAATGCTTATTGAATTCGACAAAATTAAGCACCGAGTAGGCATAACAACACAATACACATTCTACAGATTTTCGTAATATTTTAATCATATGATTTTCCTATGCGAACTATTTTGAGCCTTGCGTATTTAATGGACGATCCCTTAAGAACGATTTTAGACGCAAAATCGTTTTACAGAACAATCTGTAACAAATATTATTTCAAAAAAGTGATTATTTTTAATTAAAAATATTTTTATTTTAATCTAATTTTAAATGTTTTACAGATATCTGTAATAATTAGAACTAAAAATAGCGTGATTAATTATTTTTTTTTAATATTATTTATTAAAAAGTTGTAAGTGATTATATTGGCTCAAATTCAAATTATTTTATAACCATGACAATGAGCTCAAAAAAAGAAAAACAGTATTTAAATTAAAAGCGTTTTTTTTGTTTAATTCGATCAATAGAAGCTATGATGTAGTCAGTTTTAAAAATAGACTAGACTATTTAATTCCTTTAGTTAGTAAGTTTGCACTTTTTGTAATTTATATTTTTTGTATTTCTTTTTTTTTGTATTTTTTAGGTTTTTGTATGATTTTTTGTTATTGTATGTGACAAGCCGAAGTTCTGTGCTAATGTGAATTATATATTTTTTTCTATGTTTAGGTAAAGAAATAAAAAAACAATGAAATAAAGTTTGTATTAAATGTCAAGAGGTTTTGATATAAATAAAATAATTAAATGTTAAAAAATGAGAATTTAAAATCGAATTTATAATGTTAAGTTCATATTTCATTTCAAACTTATTTTAACTCGTTGGCCTAGTTGTTCTAAGCGGGACTGCTACGCTAGAGGTCTTGGGTTCGATTCCCAAGTCGACCAAGGGGTTTTTCTTTGAAATTCTCAGTAGCAGGTCGGAGTTTGGATTTGTGCCCGGTTAGTGGCAATAGGCTCGCCCCCTATTACATGGGACCTAAACATACCGGCGAACTGTGGGTGTACATTGGTACACCTCTGCCTAACCCTTCGGGGATACAGGCGTGATGGTATTTTATGTTATGAGTTCTTATTTTAACAGTACAATATTATTAATTAATATTAAATTATTCTTCAATTATGTTTTCAGCTCATTCATTGTAAGCACTTTTATTTCAAAATAACAAAGTAATTAATTGTAATTTTTTGTTAATTTTTAAACAAAATGATAAAAATATCGCACCGTGTGATTTTAATCTCGTATTTCTAGTCGAGATAGAATTAGTAATTACGACCAATATTAATATCTTATCCATAGATAGCTTAACAAAACAAATTACTGTAATTTTCGTCAGCTTCCAGTCTCACCGACAGCTGAACACCGTATGTTACAGAGCGACTGCCTATCTGACCTCCACAACACATTTTACTGGGTAACACAGTACCCCATAGTAAGACTGGTTGTCAGAATTGACTTAACGACTGTCAAAGATCAACGTATGACAGTCGGGACTTGACTTAACGTTGATAATTATGGATATGTTATTATATAGTCCTTGTACCTATATTGACACAATGCAATCAAATTTAAAAACTGCAGATTTTAACCTAAACTAATTACAATAAATTAGTGATAAATTGTTTTTATAATTATAAAATTGTTAGCTTCCAAACACGCCTTAGGGCCCGTTGTTTGATTAATTGTTAAACATGACTGTTAGTCAATTTAACTAATTGTCACTTGACCATAGTTAGCGCCTAAACAATTGGTTAAAATTGAAATATGTTGTTTGATGATATTTTTAACTATGGTTAAATATAACAATAGTCATTTGTGTTGCCACAATAATAAACTGGGGAGAAGGAAAATACATGTTGGGAAAGTAATATTGCACTGGCAACACAAGGACATAAAAGTAAAAAATCTCGAAATTGACGTATCGTGACAGCGTCGCTCCGCTTGTGTTATTGTTTTTGTATCGTCGCTCGTGGTAATTTTGTTGAATTTCGATCTTTTGTGAAAGAATAGAAATCAAAATGAGCAAGTAAGTACAAATTTATGTCTCACACAGAGATTCCAAGTAAACAATATTAACAAGCTACCTAATAAATTAATGTAATCCTAGTTATTTAATTTTGTTTCACACGTAGTGTAATTAACATGAACTATTTATAAATTCAATATAATTCATTTGCAGGGAGAGGAGTAATAACTTTAGCCGAGAAGAACTCAACAAATTGAAGGAGTTACTTGAAAAATATTCAATAATAATGAATAAAAAGACAGACCATGCCAGACAGACCGCTGTACTGGTGGAGGGCCACCACCACCCAAACTGAATGGCTATGCAGCATACCATAGCAACCCAGTGAATGGCTGTGCAGCATAATGGTTGAATCAATAGTGGGTCTTCCATCCACACATGATTCAGATTTAATTTTTGGTACTTTTTTATTATATTCTTATTTCTTGAATCTAGTTATTTTCATGTTATCTATAGTATTGTGTATAAGTACATGTTTGTTTACAGATAATAATACTCCACAGTTGAATGGTGAAGAAGCTCAACCAAGTGTTGCTCTTTCAAATATTGAGGAGGAAATGTCTATGGTGTTGTATACAGATAGACACAATGACGGAGTTATCCATGATGTTGCTCATATTGTGCCAATTCACGATGTTCAAGGTTAGTAAATAATTTACGTCAATGGTACAATGTATTATTTGTAAATATAATGTACAAAGTCACTTAAATTAAAAAAATACAATAAAATATTGTCCACTTTGCAGTAATTTGAAAATGAAGACAAAGTTTTCATATTTGATCATTCAAGTAACAGCATTAATTACTGATCTGCAGGAGTTTGAAATATACATATTTTGTATTTACCTATTTCAGAAAATGAAGAGACTCAGGAGACGTTGAAATTTGACACGAGCACACCACATACAATGCTGCGAAAACCTCTTTCTAAACCATTAGGTTTGTATTATGTATGACCTTATCATATATTTTCTCAAAGAAATCACAATCAGCTCTTATGATTAATTTCTATTTATTTTTTCAGAATCATCATGTAGAAAAAGAAAATTAAATTTTACTCCTCTCGAAACAAGAAAAAAAATCATTACAGTAGCTCACGAAAAAGAACTCTACTTAAAGAAGAAAGGAGTAAGAGATGAAAAATTATTGGAGTTTGCTGAGGAGGAGCACAACAAAAATATGCAGCATAAGGAAGAAATGCATGCATTAGAAATAGCATTTAAAAATAAATTGCATAATCTCCTTCTAAAAAAAGCTGCAATAGAAGTAGAGATTGAGGAGGAAAAATTAAAAAAATTAAAAGCAGAAAATAAATAATAATAATTCAATAATGTATTTTCAATTATCAATTGAATAAACCCAATTTTTTTATTTGGTCATTGAATGCACCATTTATTACGTATACATCATGTATTTTGAACAGCGGGAATCCATTCCATATGAGTTAGTTATAATTTTACAAAATGATAAGTTAATGATTAGTTTTAGATAAAGTGTGCCAGACGGGCGTAACTCGAAGCGTGTATGAGTATGTGGCTATTGCTAACGAGACGCTGACGTCCAGCACCAATAGGTTCCGGATGAGCGAGTGATAATAGGTCCGATGAATCTTGTACATGTAGCGTGGAAAGGAACGTTGCCGTTGAAATAAAACACTTATTTATTCTTCATATCTGTTCAGGAGGCGGCTTCTTGACTATTTGAAGCTTGAAGGATTATTCGCGGGTGCCGATGACTACGATTAGCCTTGCTTGCGACCTCGTGCGCTTACGTACCACGGAACTTTACCGACACGAGAGCCGCGAAACCGTCTCCTGCTTTGCGCTTTATTTAATAACATTTTTACTACAAAATTTTCATGTTTCTTTCTTTTTCTCTAGGTTTACAAATGGAACTGTATTAAATCTATATATCGATAGAAAGCCCTTTTTATGCTCTATCTGGATATGTAATTAGTTTTAATTAATCATAATTCAATAAAAAGTTATTACAGTTAGAAGTCAAAAAATGTTATTAATTAATGTAAACAAACTTTTGTATTTACTATATCTCCGAAACTATTTAATATATTTTAATGAAACAAACTGTTATATAATGTCTCACAATATTTAAATTCATTTTATTTCACTCACGTTTCCACAAAGAACCTCGTACTTATATTTCAGTTACCTAATTGTCAAAGTTAACTACTCAAAAACGCATAGTTAACTTTTATAACAAATGGTCAAATTTTTTAACTATGGTTAGCTTAACTATTCATCAAACAACACAATTTTGTAATTTTTAACAAATGGTCAGTTTAACTAACGCGTTTTAACTATTCGTATGTTTAACTACCGATCAAACAACGGGCCCTTAGTAAATTATATACTTGTGGGTTTTAGTCAATTATTTATTTAAAAACCACAGCCTAAAAAAAAATTTCATCGAATATTTTTACAAATAATAGTTATTTGTTGTCTGTGTCATAAAATAATCATTTTATTGCAATAATTTAACAAAATTATCTAAAACTAAAATACAAAAACCAAGACTTGGAACAAGCATTTGTCTGACACACGCATGTGTGTGGCCAGCGGGGATGCTCGCCCGCAGCACCGAGCGCAGGGCTAGTTGGTGTGTGCACCATACCATGAGATATGTCCCTAAATAATAAAAACTTATTTTTTTCTACCTAGCACCTGCCTACTACCTACCTACTACCACTTAGGGGTATGAAAAATAGATAGTAGCCGATTCTCAGACCTACTGAATATGCATATAAAATTTTATAAAAATCGGTCAAGCCGTTTCGGAGGAGTATGGTAACTAACATTGTGACACGAGAATTTTATATATAAGAAGATGTTATATAATAGTTGACTAAAACCTATTTAGTGGACACCAAAGCTTAAAATTAGTTGAAATCAATTAGTGAAATGAGGTGCTATGAAATTGTTAAAAATTCTCGCTTGTAAGCTTGCAGAGGCGTGAACAATGTAGTACTGGGTGATTGGTTAAACGCGGAATATTTGTAAAGAACAAAATATTAATAAACTAGTTTTTCAGGGACTCCGTCCGAATAGTCGAATTTTGCACGAGAATTAGTAAATAATTCTCCAGGTTTCTTGCTATCACTTTGTTAAATTTTATCAATATTGGCTCAGTATTATTTTTTTGAGAATTTTAAATTGTGAGAATTCTTGTTCTTTTGGTTTAGCAATTATAATGTGGCTTGATTTGAATGTAGGTACAAATAAAGAGCAATAATTGAAATAAGCTTATCCAAGTCCCGCGTAAAATCAATCACCTGTATAGTATAATAGATCTATGCTGTTTGACTGTTGTGTTATTGTAATACAAATATATTTGCGCGTTTTAAATAAATTGTACCTTATTTAGAAAAAACATGAAAAAATGAAAATAAAAAAATCTCTCGTTTTCATTATTTCTAACGATTTTTGAGTAATTGTCATTCTATGAATAATAGAATTATTCAAAATGAGGGTATTTTTATATTTAACTTCTTCTCAAGTTTTTTTTAATTAAGGTATAATTATAAAAGTAATTTAATATAGCAGAAACTAGTATTTTAATGTGTAAATATAATTAAATTCATCTTGAATACACCTTTTAAATATTAATAATAAAAAAATCACATCTTTTTACTAGAAAAGCACTTAGTTTTCTTTTATGATGCTAAACACTTAATCCTTAATATTTTGGCAATATTTGCTACTAAAAAATCTTTTCAGTGTTGCCACAATAGAAATTGAAAAGTTGATATCAAATATATAAGAAACACATAACAAATAAACGTTATTGGTTTTGTTTGTAAACATTGAAAAAATATTCTATAAAAAGATTCCTACATAAAAACTATACTTAAATATGATATTATAGAACTAGGATTAACGCGTACATGCATAGATACATTTAGGGTTTGACGTTTCGACCGGGTTACACCGGCCGTGGTCGCAAGCAGACTGGAGATGCGGTGTCATCGCTCCGTGCACGAAGTAGATGATTTTTCATCTACCCCCTGTTGTTGAGGGGGTAAATGATGCATGTACGCGCTAATCCCCGTTCTATAATATCACTATACACATGCAGCGCGATAGTTTAAAAGTTATTATACTTAAAACTTTTTTAGGTCTTACGCAGAAAAGGTCCTGTTGTTGTTATCTTCGCGTACTTTTTATCTGTAAAAGTAAATAAATTGCTTCTCTTATTACATACAAGCTATTTAAAAATAAAGTCTAAATAAATATGACGAAGACAGTCCCTAGTTGCATTTTAATATTCCAGTATTTTTCACCCTTCCATTGTCTTTGAAAAGTTTGTGATTAGGAACAAATGCAAAATATGAAATTTTAATGTCATAAACACAGTTGAGAATGTTTGGTGTGTCTGAAAAATGGGGCTCGAGTTTCTAATAGGAATAATAATTATGTGGTTACATAAAAAATAAAACATGATTATTATTTTGTTGTATTTAGTTTGTAATTATTTACAAATACAAATCGTTTATTTGTCAATGTAGGTATATAACAATAGATGGTGGAAAAACCTATATATCAGCTCGCCACATTATATCTATACAGATATACAAATATGTATTTTGTTTTATTATTGATGTCGTTTAAACAAGATATTTCCTGGGACCTAAGTTATTACTTATAATTTTGGTTATTTAAAATAATGTGTGGAATTCATATAAATACCATGTTTGTGTTTCATATCTTTTCTTTCATACTTAATTATTGTAAATTACCACAAACGTGATCATTGACTAAATTAGACATTGTGCTATGGCATGACCAACAATAATTATTTTCGAGACATATTTCATATTTGTTCTTTTGTTAAAGTTAATTGTTTTAATATTCATACACTCGTGTCGCCATTTTGAACGAATGTTTAGATCAAAGTTTTAAGACTGTTTGTCATTTCTCTTATGTATAGTATTGTACAGTTCCATTGTGTAAATAAAAATTGCTTTTATAATTGATGTTTTATTTGGTCCAAGATAATTACCGTTGTATACAAACCAGTAAACCTATTTAATAATCATTATTTCTTCTTTCTTTAACTACCTACCTACAAAAATAATCTTGCTATGCTACTACTTGAAGGAACTTTTTGTTTATTTACCAACCGGGAACTGTTCAGTGTCCTTGTTCTATTCAAATATATTTTTTACAACATTTATCGTATACATTGCTCTAAACCCAAAGTATTTGTGTTATGAATTCAGAGATAACAAACGTACCACAAACACCCAGACCCGAGACAATGTAGAACAGTAAATTTCTACCTTAACCCGTCCGGGAATCGAACCCGGTAGCTCAGAGTAGACAACACCTTGAAAACCAGTGTGTACGCCACTCGACCATGGAGGTCGTCAAATTGACTTCAAAAGTGGCAACTAAAATAAAACCCATTAACTTCGCAATACTTTTTATTTCATCATAACCTACAAATCTACAAGCTGAAATAAACAAATATTTTACACGATTGTAAATACAAGTCGTCTCCGCCTTAGCTCTCATAAGTGAAATCGCTTAAAGCTCGGTTTTATAGTTAAAGGGTCCAACTTCACAACTCAGTTTGGTTAAAGTGGTAATGTACACGAAAATGAATCTTACGACTTTAAAATAAACGTGTTTTTACCAGTAGCTTATATTTCTCTTATTTAATGAGTAAATTAAGCCGGCCTCTTAAAAAATAATAAGATTCTTTAAAAGTAACCAACTCCAAAATATTTCAAAATCCAAAACTACCGTCCTTCAACCAAACTAAGTTGCCAGTCAACAAAAATACACATTTTTTTTTGTTACAATTTTACATAATTTAATATTTATACCTTACTTAAACACTTGAGACTTAACTACTCGCGTCGCTTACAAACAATGTTATTACTTTACGTTTCAAAGAAGATACAATTTGGCAATGTCACAGTCGGATGTCTGTTAATGTGTGAACCGTATATTATATGTTTTTACTTTATTAACCACCGTGTTGTTGAGATGTTGAAAAGTAATTAATTATTGTTATTCGCAAGATTATTCTTACTCTTAAATCGCATGATTACTGTTAATTAAGTTTCAAAGACAAGTTGGTAAAAATTATAAAACATTAAAACTTTGGTTATAACTCAATTTAAATCAATATACTCCCAAATACTCAAAAGCAATTAAATTTTAAAACAATCTTAAGTATTTCCGACGCAACTTTACTCTCTAAACTGACAAAGACAGCAATAGATATAACAATGACTTAAAACTGATTCAGTTGTCTGATTACAAACAAAAAATGAATTATCATAAAAAAATATTTTTTCCTTCAGTAATATGATGGAAAATGGTGTAGTTATATGATTTTTCTTACTTTTTATCCGAGAATTAAGAAATAAAACAGTAAAAACATACAGTTCACACAAAAAATTGGAAGATATTACGCAGGCTATTAACGTTGGCTAGCAGAAACAACTCTACTCGAGTTTTTTAATAATAAATACAATGATTTTATATATTTACTTTACCGTTAAACCTTATTTATGAAATCTCTTCAAATCTAGATCTTTTTTAATTATTTGCTCCATTTTATACGTAATTCAGTTAGTTATTGGTCTTGTATATAAAAAACACATTTTATAATATTACAGAGGTAAAGCAATCCAGAATCAAATTCATATTATTTATTTATATGAATACCTACTAGAAAGATATTTTTATTTTTACAGTTTCATGAAATGTCGGCTCTGCTTAGACAAATAAATAAATATGATTAATTCACGTTACAAATAACTTGCATTTTTTTTTTACCGACTTCTGAAAAAGGTCGAGGTTCTCAATTCGGATGTTTGTATTTTTTTTTATTAATATCCTTTTTTATTTACTTTTCTCGACATAATACAGTAAAGTGTTACATTGCAATATTTTTATACACAAGACCGATAAATAACTATTGCTTATAATAACTTTAACTTTACCAAAAGCTTTGACTGAATAAGAACATTATTATTGTCTGATTATAACGATCGAGTTTAAAACATATTTATTACGTCATAGTTTATAACAGACCAGAAAATTAATAGAAAAATACGCTAATCTGTTTTATTTAAAGCTGTTTTTATTAATAAACATATTTTTCTATTATTTTAGAAACAAATATATATTGACTAAATATTAATCAGCACCTTGCTTGAATTATAGAAACCGTCGCTTTAATTTTTTTCTCTATACAGGGTGTTACCGAAAGGGTATATCTATCCAAAAGGGGTGAAGAGTACATCTGGTATACAGTCAGTTTACAAAATATCAGCTCAAAACGAGTTACTTTAATCATTGATATCCAGTTTTTTGTATCAATTATTGGCCAAAAAAATCGTACTATTTCTTTAATATTAAAACAATAATAATAATATTCCGGGACAACTCACACACGGTTATCTGATCCCAAGCTAAGCAGAGCTTGTGTTATGGTAACCAGGCAACTGATAAACATACTTATATATTTCTAAATACATATATATTATAGATAAATTATACCCAGACAACCAGAACAAATGATCGTGCTCATCACACAAACATTTGTCCTGGGTGGGAATCGAACCCACGACCTCCGGTATAGCAGTCAGGGTCACTAACCACTAGACCAACAGGTCCGTCAAATAATGTGTTTATTGATGTGACGTAACTTAAATATGTTTTAAACTCGATTGCCCGACTTATAATGTGATTCAATGCGATATATGTTTATATACAGAAAAGCTCCCTGCCTAATCAATTCTTGAGTACAATACAATTAATATCAACAATTGCCTTCAAATTAGACCAAGAGTCTCATTTCTTTGAGAAAAAGTATTCAAAATTACTTTTAATGACATTTTTAATATAGAAATTGTAGTATGACATTAAAAATAATTGTAAATATTTATAATAAGTAAACTTTCAGATTCCTTCAGATTTTTTTATTTTAAATACGAGATTAAATAACTAGAAGAAGACATTTTGTATAATTCATTCTAGATATTATCATACTCTATTAAATTCAATTATGATCCAAATATTTCCATAGGGCCTCTATACTATTGAATAAATACTGCTTACAAAAATATAGTAATAAATGCATTTTTATTATTTATATTTTTTTTTCATTATGGCAACATAATATTTCTTTTTATGGCAATTGCTCGAACGGCTCTTTATTTAGAAAATGCGTATTATTGTTTAGATACATTTTTTTATCGTCAAAATGTTTTCCTGTACTGTGTGGAAAATTGTACATTTTTGCACTAAAATTACATTAATTTATAACAGATTTTTATAAGCACAAGACGAACTTACTAGTTTCTTCATAAGTTAGCATAATTTGAGGACAAAAGTACACAGAAATACTGTCATTTTTGCCATTAATTCGCCACAATTTTCAAATAAAAAACCCGCCGAGTATTTGCCTGTAAAATAAACAAGAAGGGCGCCTACTCTAACCATTGTCTATACTTTGAAGCGAGTCACAACGATATATCACTTTATATCTCAAATGGATAAGTTTATACAACTATACAAGTTTTACACCCGGGTTCACTCGAGTTTGAGAACCAGGGTGTTTTAGTAGTATGCCAAATGTGTTGCTTATTCTTTTGTACACAAGTTAAACAAAATTTTAATTAAATAACACTTTTTTTGTATGAAGGAAAAGATTACTATTTAACCAACTTTAATAGGAGGAGGTTCTCAATTTGTCTATATTTTTACAAATGTAAAAAAAAACAAGGTTCTCTTTTTTACATTTATGTGTTATCAATTATAATAAATTTCGTATCTTTGAAATTTTTAATAAAAACAGTAATTTTGGCTAGCTTGTGAACAAAAGAATTAGCGATATTTTCTTCAAAGGCGCCTGAACAAGCAAATTGTCATGTTTCAATCGATTTAAATGAAAACCTTAATAAAATGAGATTTCTTCAACAACTTACGTAGAGTTAATGTTTAAATATAATATAGTAATACTCGAATGTTGATGTTATGAAGCGGTAAAGACTACTTTTATTTATTTATATAAGATTTAATTGAGTATAGTTGTAAGCGTTTGTTGTTATATTAGATTTAAGTATTGAATTGTAAATAAAAAAGGGTAAAATTGAACTTAAATTGTGTATAAAGATGATTTTTATATTTTTTTGAAGATTTCTTGATTATTTCAATTCAATCTTATATTTTTAATAATTGAAATACAAAACAGAATTGTTCTTTCCTCCTTTTAACCAACTTCCAAAAACGGAGGAGGTTCTCAATTCGGCATGTTTGTATTTTAATAATGATAACTTGAACGTTTTGATAGCCAATAAAAGATTATTTATATACACTTTTACAGTGATTTATGATTATAATTTCATATTTTTTTCCTCCTATCAAATTTATTACCCAAAATGTAGATACTGTCATTCATTTTGACAACCATTAGCTAAATAAATTTTTATTAACTCCCTTCCTCATTCAATCCATGCATCAAGTAACTTGTGGTAACAAGTGGGTAGTTTCACATAAGTTAAGCACCCAAATACTAAACTACCCACATTTAAAAAAATAATCTTCACCGCTTCAAAAACCAACAAAATGTGATGTTTAACCAAAAAATAATAGTAAGTATAACTGATAATAAATAATAACGAAACAGTTGACTTATTATTATTATTAAATATTTTAATATACAGTCTATATAATAATAAAAACTTAGATTTTTGTTTTAATATAGACAACACCAAATATTTTTTTTAGACTTTGCCCAGCAGTGGGCTAAGAAAAAAAAAAGAAAAAGTTGGATTTTTTCAATATTTTGCCATTGTCTAAAACATGAGTATATTATTATTTATTATAAGACTGTAAAAGAAAACATTTATATAAAAAACTTAATTATATCTTTTCACAATTAAATGAGTTTCTTTTTGTTAATATACAGAGTTAACAATAAAATGGCGATCGTGGTCAGACTCTGTTGCGACGTAGTACAAATGTTGCCATGTTTTGAGTTATTTAAAATAGTTTTTCAGTGTTACCAGTTTTAATATCAGGATTCTGTACGAGTTTTTTCGCTCTTAAGCGACTTTAAACAAATGTTGCCATATAAGTAATTTGCCAGTGTTGCCAGTTTATAATCTGATATTTTAGACTTTATATGATAGTAGATAATTGCCACAGATCATAATTATATACCAAAAAACAGAACAATTTGTGACCTAATTTTATTTAAATATCTAATATAAGAAAACATAACACTCCTTTTTGGGCAGTCGTGTAAAAATGCCCGTATACTTATACAATCAAAACGCATATTTTAACTTTGAAATAAAGATTTTGTTCATATCAATGTTCTGTCACTGATTTCAAGATTTTAGTTTATCATTCAAGAAAGCAAGTAAAATTCTTTCATACATAAATAGGCCAATTAAACTTCACAACTTAATATTATGTAACAAACATCTTACCAATAAAGCAAGCTTAATTTCATTAATTTATATCATAATTAAAAAAATAGTAACATACCGTTACGTAGTTACGTATTAGTCGCAATTTTTTCCAATTTATATTAACCCCCGACGCAAAAAGAGGGGTGTTTTCTGACGTGTCGATCTGTCTGTGACATCGCAGCTCCTAAACGAATAGACCGATTTTGAAGCAGTTTTTTTTTGTTTTAAAGCTGAATTCATTGAGATGGTTTTTAGCTACAGTGTCCGTCTGTTGAGTATTTTTAAAGATTAACAACAATTTTCTATTTTTTAAGCGAGGTGCTTAAAACTTTAATTTTCTATTATAACTAGTAACATTGAAAAGTTATATACTGTATATTGTCGCGACAAAGTCTGTCCACATTGTATGAACTTAAAAAATATGTATGGTATCAACCTGTTGTGTTTGTATGAGATTTCTGCTCGAATATCGCCGTCATGTCGCGAATGTTGTATGAAGGGGATACTTTCTCCTTCCTATGGAAAAAGATGATATTAAAATAATTGAATTCGGTTTTTATTGAGGGTGACAGCTTCATATATTTCTTCAACTTTGTATATTCCTTGGTAGGAAAATATGTTTAATTAAACTTGTAATTATATATTTTTTTCTGAGAAACTAGTTATAGAAGTAATAATTCGAAGTGTAGAAAAAATACGAACATTTCGGTAGTTTAATTCTTAATTTCATTTCTTTCTAGAAGTCTGAAAAACTTATGAGTAATATGCAATAAGGAGCTACAATTGTAATAATTATAAAATTTCGACTTTTGCGTATTTTGCAACGTTTGATTCGACATTTAGTAATTTTGAAATTATTTATGTTAATGTTTTATTTTATTAAAAGCCAATTTAACATCGAAAATCAAAACAAAATATAGAAATTGGAGTCACTTGGATGTATTTTATAAATACTTTTGCTTATAATTTTTTCATATTGTGTTGATGTTCTATTTAACAAATTCTAAGTTTAACCATATTTAATTTAAAAACTAACCATATAAAAAATAGTGTAAAAAGGTCACTCAAAGCATTACCACTTTTCCAATAAAAATAACATCCAAATCACTCTATGGCCAAAGATTTATACTTAGAAAATGCTTCAGCTATACTTTACACTTTCAAAATTCTCATTTATTTACTTGACAAACTACAAAATTGTACACGTACTATAGATTCTCTAGCTAAGCCAAAGCACGTTCTAAGTAAAGATTTTAATACTAAGCTGGTATATACAACTCACCTTTCAAACTTATCTTTTTCGCTCTGAAACTCTTTGTCAGGACTAGGCGAGGGAATAGACTCTAGATTATTGCTGCTTTTAGCTAGACTGAACCTCAGTCTTTGACCTAGATCTACCGTATTCCTTCTCTCGAACTTAGGTAGCTCTTCTATTAATCTGTCGCATTCAGCTTTTTCTTCTCGATCTTTTCTTATTTTAATACGGGTTAGTTGTTCGGGGTTCGATCGAAAAGATTGTGAACTGTATTTTTCTCGTAGAAAATTTCTCCTTTCTTCTTTATATTTTTCTATACGCTCTCTACTTAATTTCTTGTCTGGATCTATCGATATAAGGTTTTTGATGTCCGGTCTATCAAATCTCTGTATTAAAGAGATTTTATTTTCCGTTGTAGGTGTTATAATTACTTTCGTTTCGTGATCTGTATTGAGATTTAAGTCGGGCACCTTTTTGCTTGAATGTTTGACTTCTAAACTTTTTCGTCGATCATTCGTTTGTTCGTTACCAAACTCTTTTATAAATGCGTTCTCATCTAAGGATCGAGCGTTGCAAGAGTTTTTTGATAGTCGAAACGACTTTGGTGAAACGCTCAGCGGTTTGATATCAATTTTCTTGACTTCGACCACTCGTTTTTCTTCTTTTCGATCTAGACTTGGGTATTTGATTTCAGCTTTGAATTTGTCGAAGGTAAACTGAGATTTCTGTTCAGTAGGACTCTCGAACCTTATAGCTAGCTCTCTAACGTTCATACTCTTAAAATTCCCATTTTCAACCTCTTTCGTATTATCGACTTGTGTATCTAATTCCTTGTCACATATTTTGAGTGTATCCACATTAATATTTTCATAATCATTTTGTTTTTCAAACGCTATATTTTCATAGTGCCTGTCTTCTGGTAGTAACATGGCGTTAACTTCGTCTATACTTTTCTTGAAGAACTTAACTTGGCTGTAAACATCAGCGTTCTCATCTATATTGGTTTCTGTAGGAGTTTCCAAGATGATCAGGTCCTGTAGATCGTCAGGTTGGCAAGCCTGTTGGGTTGGCAAGCTCGCGTCAGTCTGTGGTACAGTCGCCTCTTCCACGATCGACAGATTCTTTTCCAGATCAATATCTTCGTAAACCGAGTCCCTGTCATTAGTGGGTGTGTCCTCATAATTATTAACTTTAGTTGGTGAACGGAATGTGATAGAAATAGTAGATTTTAGAGGACTTTTTAAAGGACTGCCTGGTGAACTTTTACTTGTACTAGAAGATTGTAAGTTTATGTAATTCGGTCTCTTATAATTATAACATTCATACAACTCGTCTCCTTTCGTTAAGCTCACATTGGAGTAACTAGAAGAGCTCTCATGAGATGACGTCATGACCTTCATGACATCATTCTCCTCCTTCTTCTTATCAGTATGATCAGAGTTCGACGAATTCGACACAGCCGACAATCTATTCAAGTTCTGATAACTAATATCCGTCGAATGTAAGGGACTATGTTCTAGACTATCGTGCAGATTCTCAGAAAAGTCTTTAATATTTTCATAATCTGTAGCTTTAAGTTCACATTTCAGACATTTTTCTTGGTCGCAGTTATTACAGATTTCTGTTTTAATTTGTATAGTGTGTTTGTTCGTCTCGCTGACTTCTGAATCACTTTCTAAGGGGTCGTAGACTGGTGTTATAGGTGTTAATGGGCTAGAATTGATCGTGCTTGTAGTAAGAGTACTGACAGAGTTTTCAGCCGGCCAGTCAATCTTTATTAAGGTCGAGTGGCCATCTTTCCCGTGCCAGCTGAGTCTGTTGGTCTGTTTGTCGCAGTCTATGTGCATGCCACTGTATCGGGCCTTTGACTTGCGAGGCGAGTTCCTTTCTCTGTAAGTGTTAGATGTCAGTGTAAGCGGAAATTTAGGTAGTTATTACATATATTGTGTTGTGGATTCATTTATTATAGATAAGGTGTAAGTTAAAGGGATATTGGGTCGTTAAAATCTTTAACTAATTATTTATGTGAAATTCTGTGTGCTAGTTTTTCATTTGTTTAAAAACTTTTCAAATACTTTTTTTTTACGATTTTTTTCTGTGGATGTCTTGTTGACCCATTAAATACTGTTTTTTTACCTTTTGTTTCAAATTGGAGACGGTTTTAAAAATTATATAATTTCTACAGACTGGCTGAAATAAATTAGTGAGGAATGTTATCTAGCCTAGACATCTTTCCTGTAAAAATCTTAACTTTAGGTGGAATTTTATATAAAAAATGAATCCACAACACTTAATTAAAATAAAATCTAATTACTTTAAAGAATTTGCTCACACATTGAAAAAATGTAATGTGTTATTGTAACTATGATATTTATAATGTACCTAAATAATCGGGGTCTTACCATAAAGAAAATGTAACTTTAATAATGTTGCCAGATATTAAAAAATTGTTAGATATGACTGTTTGAAATATATGGTAAGTAATTTTATTAACTATCATTTTTTTATGAGGAAGGCAGTACCTATATGCTTGTCAGTATGTTTATATTTCTATATTTGCTAAATCGTTTTTTTTTGTCTAGCCGTATCTCGAAACCAGTTAAACCGATTGTGATGAAACTTTTTAGGCTTGAAGAGTCTTGAAGAGGTAAAGCAAAATTCATTTATTTATAATAGGCTACAATATAGCTCTTTTTAAACGTAAATCACAATAATGGACCCCAAATCTACTCTTCAAAAATTACATACATTAAACATACAGACACGCATTTCCTTGTATGATATAGTTAAATATTATGTTTTGTATGTATGTTGCTATAATGTGTATTTACCTGAGTTTAACGTTGCCCAGTGATGTGGGGAAGTCAGTTAGTGAGGCCATCGGACTGTCCCGATCTTTGCATAACCTGTGGATACAAATGACTATGTTAAAGTCATTTATTTAATTATTTGATAATTCAATAACAACAGGATATGAGTTTGTATTACATATGGGTTTTACTATATTGTTTCTGTATGATTTTGTGTGTGCATACATTATTAGGTGAAGGTGTTGTTAGGTATCGACATCTGATTCCACTAATGTAAAAAAAATATAATCAGAAAAATATTATTTTTTCTCAAAAGGCAAGAGAGAGTGTCGGCGTCGTCACAGGTGCTGCCAAATGATCATAACAAGGCCGCTAATAATACCGACGAAAATGGTGGTGTAATTTTTGTTTTAAGCTTAAATTAAGGGAATTTCGCGGAAATTTATTTGGGCTTGTGATTGTGAAATCTTTATCACCCTTTCGGGTGATTTTCTTAACACTCTGTATATGGCCCGGTCGTTCGGAAGCAAGATGGGTCGACGAGATAGTAAAAGTCTCGGGTCGAGTCTGGATGAGACTGGCACAGGGCCGTAGAAAATGGCACGAGATAGGAGAGGCCTATGCCCAGCTGTGGGAGGGCAAGGGCTGTGGATCATGATGATATACCTCTATGTGGTAGTAGGTAGGTAGGCAGGTAGGTAGGTAGTTAGGTAGGTAGTTAGGTAGGTTGTTAGGTAGGTAGGTAGGTAGGTAGGTAGGTAGGTAGTAGGGCATGGTATAGCTACCTTTTGGCGATGTCGGTGTGCGTGGGCGAGGCGGGGCGCGCGGAGTGTCGCTTCTCGGGCGCGGCGCGGGCGGGGCGCGCGCGCGGGGACTCGCCGTCGATGTACCCGATCTGCGACAGCTGCTCCTCCAGGGCCAGCCGCCGACTGGCCACCAGGGATATAGGTCAGGGTATAGCACAACGAGTAGAAAAAAACTCAAAATATACTATACGATACAAAATATAAGTGCGCATCTTGGGGAAACCCGGCTAGTTAGGGGCTAAAACAGAGCTTGATTTCGCGTCAACGTCGCGCGACAATGACGAAGTGAGCTCATGATTATGGCTCAGCGCAAAATTGGCTAGCCACCGGTAGCTAGTGACAGTGACTTAACACATATTTACGTAAAAAAAACTTTGAAATGTAGTTAGTATAGTCGCATCGCACACCTTTTGATGGTCAAATGCTATTTTGTAGCCTAATTTGATTCAAGAAATTTGCTTTTTGCCATGTGTAGCTGAAAGTGTCTCGCTGGACACCGGTGTGGCTGTGGTCGGGTAGCTTGTTTACGCCTAACTTTAGCTCAGGAATTCAACACGCACCACTATCGTGTGACGGTGACGTGTAATTGCGCTCCATGTGAGCCACAAACCAGGCGAAAGTATTTGAAATTTTCGCGGAATAAAGTCATTACAGTATTTTATAAATCTTGATGTTGCATGACCCTCCCTATTCATAAAATACCATATAGGTAATAAATAACCGGAGAAAAGCAAGTCGTTTTTTTTTTTGGTAGAGATCTTTGCAGTTAGCCTGACGGCAGGCTTTGACTGCTTCACCGGACTTTTGGCGAGGACCTTAAGGCCTCCAGCCAGAACAATAGGAAAAACTAACTACGTCAGCAACGTCCACTAAGCCACCTTGCGGTGTTCGGACCCGAAAAATACTATAATCTCCTCCTTACAAGATAATACTAAATTAATTAATAATTACTAAATACATCAAATCTAACTGTATTTCAGTCTGTTACTAACCTAAAACAGATAAACTTTCAATGGTTTAACAACCTTTTCTAAACTGTTATTAACTACATACTATTTACAGAACTACCGAATATATGGTAAATTTTTGGTATTTTACATAATAATGTTTTACTAACAACATAAACATCTTCAAGAACTTGATTTCTTCTTTCCTTATTGCCTTTTATATATTATAGTAACTCGATTTCTGTAAAATTTGTTATCAATACAAGTTTTTTTTTTTAATTGCAATGTATGTGTTATATATGCATTTTTAATTGCAATGTATGTTCTCAGGGTAATCAGTTAGGAAAGAAAACCATTTTGAGCACAAAAAATACGAGTAAAAGTAATTTTATACTAGCAGACTTCGTCCTGCCCAAAAAGTTGCAAGCTAAGCTGCATTTGCCGCGCCAATAGTTTTCGAACCATCTAGAAATCCATTGTAACATACACGAATGTTCGCAACCAAATCGGTTCTGCCGTTTAGGAGTTAGGTTACAAACACACATACAGAATGATGTAGGATGTTACCAAAAGGGTATATCTATCCAAAAGGGGTGAAGAGTACATCTGGTATAGAGTCAGTTTACAAAATTTCAGCTCAAAATAAGTTAATTTAATTATTGATATGCAATTTTTTGCATTAATTATTTGACAAGAAAAAGTTCCTATACTGGGAGTTAAGAAAACCCTGTCCGATCCGTGAAGGTATTGTTAGGTATCGATAACTGAGTACATTAATGTAAAAGAAAATTGATAAAAAAAAATCCTCTAAGGCTAGACAGAGAGTAGTAGTCAAACAAGGATTTTTTCGAGTCGGACAGGGTTTTCTTAACACCTGTGCACAAAAATATTTTAATTAAGGGCAGTTTAAGTTAGGTTACTACTCACCGCTCAGCCAATTCGTTCGCTTGATGTATATCGACGCGGAGATTTCGGCGCGGACTCGGTTCCGCACTGCACAGACCAGACTCGGGGGGTGATGAGCATAGGGAGTCCTAAATATAATGTAAATGTTAGAAATATGTTTATAGTAGTAATTTATCATGAAAAATTCTTGACGTAGAACGTCATAAAATGTGACTTTGTGGTGGTAGGATGACATTTTGCAAGGGTCATATTCTGCTATTAGACTATTCTAGACCCTAGCAAGTTACTAGCCAATGACAGATCTAAAATATTTGGTTACTACCCAATACACGAGAACAAGATCAGAGAATTCCCTAAATATATAAGATATATTAACATTAACCTCAAAATAATGCCAATTTCTATCAAGTATCGAAATTTCAGTTTGGAAATTCGGCAAGGCGGGATGGAAATAGGTATCATTTTCTTTTTTTCTTTAAAAATACATTTTATTTTATGCAAGACAGAAGTTACAAAATATACAAACTTCAAAAGTTTTTTTTTTTTACACGACTGCCCAAAAAGGAGTGTTATGTTTTCAGGGTTCATGTATGTATGTATGTATGTATGTTTGTGAGTTTCTTTATTCCACCATAACTTCTAAAAGGCTAGACCGATTTCAATGTTTGTGGTATCATTAGAAGCTTTGAGCTATCCCGAGTGACATAGGCTAGATGTGGACATTAGAAAATGGTCAAGTGTGAGTCGAAATCGCCTGCAAAGGGTTCCGAACGATATTTTTTTTTTGTGTTGTGTCATGTTTTTTTTGTTGTTCACTAAAAGGTATTAAATAAAAAAATTATAATTAAAAAAAAATAAAAAACACGCCTGCCATGTCAAAAAAAATTAAAAACAAGTCAAATATTTGCAGTCGGGGACCTGTAATGAATTGTTCCAAGTAACCGACCCCGACTGCAAATATTTGACTTGTTTTCAATTTTTTTTTGACATGGCAGGCGTGTTTTTTATTTTTTTTAATTATATTTTTTTTTTATTAAATAATACCATGTCATTTTAAGCGTTCTTAAAATATTAAAAATTATATAAAAACTAAGCCTACACAAGAAATAAGAAAAATTATAAACTAAATAAAACTAATAACTAAAATAAGGCATCAAAAAATTCATCCACATCGCTGTCGACTGGGAGTGTCCAAACTTCTTAAGTATTTTTAAATGCTAGGCGACATCGCGGCAGACCGAGAAGAAGGTGGAGAGACCAATTAGAAGAATATTTATTATATGTATAAATAAATATATACCTGAGCATTATTAAGCTGTAGCTGCGTATCGTCTTCTTCGCTGAACATGTGATGGTCCCTCTCCTGCGGCGACAGACGTAGACGCATGTCGGCGAGCTCTGCCTGCCACGGCTCGAAGTATGAGTCGCAGGACGATGATCTGTTAACAAGGTTATTTATAATAAATATAATAAACCTATGTTAGTTAAGAGTGGATGGAGACCCGCCCTTGCAGAAAGCAGTAATAATACCAACCTTCAACCGTCCCACTACTGGGCACAGGCCTTTTCCCATATAGAGAAGGAACGAGCATTGATACCTAAAATTGGAGTCTGAAATCACCAATTTACAGTGAGCAAGCGTGGTGATGAAATGCTCGTTCCTAGCAGAAGGAGGAAAATAAATATATATTTTAACTATAGCCAATATTAAATATAAAGTAATGTAGTCAACCCATTTCAATCACAAATGACCAACTACAAGCAAAAGAAACCAGAATTTAATATCCCTGCTAAATTCTAAATCAAAGAAGAAGTAAGAACACAGTCGCACTGTATTCCCTCACTCATAGTCTGATGTGACGGACACCGGAGATATCACAAGCAGGACAAAGCGTTCCAATGCACAAGCATATTTAATCAAATAATAGATAAAAATATAACCAACTATCTATACCCAGTCTTAAGACTTTTTATAGAAGAATTACAAAGAACCATCAATTATAATAACAATGTAATAATTTTTTAAATTAAACATATTTATACTCTGAATTAGTTATTGCATGGCATTTTATAACCGGCAAACAACATATACATAGCGCTCAGATATGTCCACCCTTACCGCTATTGTAGTTACTATACCAAAATAGATGGAAAGAAGGGCAGAAGAATTAGAAAAATGATTATAGACTAATAAGAAACCCAATAGATACAATAAGCTGTAAAAAAATGAGTAAAAGATTTTTGGGAAAATTTGGAAAGTTGAAGAACGAGAAGTAGCTATGATGAAACCTAAATAAATAACGACATAATTTGCCTCTGTATTAGTCTATCAGTAATAAAGAAGTATGTTATAATTTATAATGTGTTGTTATTACATGTGTTAAACACATGCCAGTACAAATAAAAAGAAATGGTTTAATAATACCTAATATGTAGAAATATGAATCAAAACTCTGACAAGACATCTTTGTCTGTCTCTGAGAACGGTATATAATATGCATCTGTGTTATTAATTCTTACAAATTACATTCATAAAATTCATGAACATAAACCTCACCAGGCATATTATCCGTCTGTCAGTGTGCCTGTCTCGTTGGCCTAGTGGTTCTAAGCGGGACTGCTAAACTAGAGGTCTTGGGTTCGATTCCCAAGTCGACCAAGGTGTTATTGGGTTTTTCTATAAAATTCTCAGTAGCAGGGCGGAGTTTGGATTTGTGCCCGGTTAGTGGCAATACGCTCGCCCCCTATTACATGGGACCTAAACATACCGGCGAACTGTGGATGTACATTGGTACACCTCTGCCTAACCCTTCGGGGATATAGGCGTGATGGTATGTTGTATGTGCAGCACTGCCTTATTGTTAGGGCTTTATCTACACTAATATTATAAAGAGGAAAACTTTGTTTGTTTGTAATGAATAGGCTCAAAAACTACTGGACCGATTTTAAAAATTCTTTCACCATTCGAAAGCTACATTATCCACGAGTAACATAGGCTAAATTTTATTTTGGAAAAATCCAAAATAAATCCAATGGTCCACGCGGGCGGAGCCGCGGGCGACCGCTAGTATAGTATAAACATTTAATTTATATCGTCACAAAGACAGCCACTTTAACATTCAGCTAGAATATATTAGAATATATAAGAAACCAAAGTTAATTGTTAGCAATAGAGCCTTATTCACAAATATTTTTGACAGATTTGTCTGTCTGTTTAGTGTTTTCGGCTCACAAAAGTGAGGTAGTAAATAAAAATTAATTGTTAGTCAACTTAACACACATCACACTAACACAAGACAGTAGTTTGTTTGTCTGTCTGTCAGAACTATATATATATAATGTATATAGTATTTCATAGCATATCTATATTGCACTTATGCTCATCGAAAAGTTAAATAACTCTAGATATTAACAAGAATGTTAGTATTTTAGCTGTATACACATATATCACAAACCCCACACAAGTCCGCACAAGACAGCACCGTCTGTTTGTCTGTCTGTGCGACGTTTAGGTTACCTTATATCGTCACACTGAGTGTCGTCGCATTGCGCGCGAGTCTCTTGCAACAAGTCGCTATGAAGCCAGAAGCCGACAGACGCCGAACGGCTTCTTAAATTATAAATAAAAACGATTCAGAGAAACTAGAAATAATCTAGGGTTAAAGTTATGGTTTATGTTTTTTTTTTTCATTTAATTTGATTATCTTTAGTTAACTATGGCACGCGTTCTCCGCTTAAGCTATTTTGCTGAAAATAATTAGTTTATTGCTTCATTCATAATGCTGGGACTCCACTAAAAAGAACATGGCCACGTATATAATACATGAACGAGCGGAAATATACATACACATAGCAAAATTGTGAAACAAAGTTTGAGAAATTCTTGTGTTGAAACTCAAAAAGAAAAATATATAATGACTAGCTGACCCGGCAGACTTCGTACTGTGTCAATCGATAAAACGCCTAAACTTTTGTAGAATAGAATAGAATAGAATATCGTTTATTTCTTGATGCTACGGTTTTTTTTATTGTTTAGGATTATTCTTATGAACTAGTACTGTCCGTGTTTTCATTTATTGTCGTATTGTCATCACCACTTTGTATATAGATTAAGGGACTGTTTTCAATAATTTCTTCATCACTCTTTTTACAAAATGAATCTTAGACTGAAAATAAAACCAATTAAACATTGGAGAGTTTATACATATTTTAGCTCATCGTGGTCCTCACTTATTTCCTGCATCTTTGTTTAGATTTAGCAAAGAGCATGTGTCTTTATGTCCTGCTTGTGATCTCTCTCCGATGGTGTCCGTCACATTGGACTATAATAATATTCCGGGACAACTCACACACGGTTATCTGATCCCAAGCTAAGCAGAGCTTGTGTTATGGTAACCAGACAACTGATAAACATACTTATATATTTCTAAATACATACATATTATAGACTAGCTGTGCCCCGCGGTTTTACCCGCGCGAATGAAAATTCATACACTATCTTTATAAATTATAGCCTATGTGTTATTCTGATGTATAATCTACATTATTGTAAAGTTTCATTAAACTCCATTCAGTAGTTTTTGCGTGAAAGAGTAACAAACATCCAAACAAACTTTCGCATTTATAATATTAGTAAGGATAAATCACACCCAGACACAGAACAAATTATCGTGCTCATCACACAAAGATTTGTCCTGGGTGGGAATCGAACCCACGACCTCCGCTATAGCAGTTAGGGTCACTAACCACTAGACCAACAGGCCCGTCAGAGTGAAGGAATAATATACAGTGTATTTAATATTTCCTCGTTCCATTTGATGTTTTAAAGTCGGTCCACAGTTGCCGTTCATACCGATTAACAAACAAACGTAGGAAAAAAATACAAAGTCGAATTTTCTCAATTCGACCTCTTCCTTTTGAGCTCGGTTCACAAGGTAAATCTTTTATAATGAAGAAAGCTCAAATTAAGTATAACATAGAACACTACTAACAAACTTAGCTATGTACACACATACGTTACAATTACAAAACATTTTCAAACCACATGGAGCACATGTTCTCACACGTGACAAAAGATTAGACATTAGGTTTCCGATATTCGTCAATACACAACACTTTTTTTTAATCCATCCGCTGTTTAAATAGACACAAAAAAAAGAGAACCTCCTCCTTTACCAGTCGGTTAAGCCACATACCTGGTGTGATGTTTCAAAGGAGCAGCGGGTCTGTCAGCCAGCGGCGCGAGCGTGTCGGTGTCGGACGCGAGAGACTCGCACGACTTGACTGGTCGGAGTCCTATCGCACACATCGGGATGTCCTGCTGACACGAGAAATAATATATTAGTGGTGATTATTAATAAAAAGAAAAAAAAAAAACTTGTTTCGGTACTTGGGACACGGTCAGAGTTGGTATCAAATAGTAATTACGAAAGTCATTTTTCAAATTTGCGCATATCGTGCGGAAAATGTATAAGCGAGAGGTTTCCGTACTATTTCGTCCCGCTGTGTGTTTTTGATCACTGCACATGAAACTTAAAATAGACTTACGGGTCAAGAAGATTTACCTGCGACGGTTGTGCGTGCGGCCGACCGCTTCGCGCCGCTCCAGTACGCTCAGGGCTCCATATAAATCATATTTACCTTGCCTCACAAAGAGTTTAGTCTTTGATGTTACTGATCGCAACACATCCGCCACTATATATTACTGCTCACAGCACAAATGCCACTAAATGTTACTGCTCACGACACATACAACATGGTGTGTTACTTGCGGCGGGTCGGGCGGCTGCGGCAGGCTGGCGGGCGCTCGCTGCTTGCTGCGGGAGAACAGCCCGCGCCAGCCCGCCGGGGAGCGCTTCACGCCGCGCTTGCCTGCTCACGACACATACAACATGGCGTGTTGGTGATCACGACACATACAACATGGTGTGTTACCTGCGGCGGGTCGGGCGGCTGCGGCAGGCTGGCGGGCGCTCGCTGCTTGCTGCGGGAGAACAGCCCGCGCCAGCCCGCCGGGGAGCGCTTCACGCCGCGCTTGCCTGCTCACGACACATACAACATGGCGTGTTGGTGATCACGACACATACAACATGGTGTGTTACCTGCGGCGGGTCGGGCGGCTGCGGCAGGCTGGCGGGCGCTCGCTGCTTGCTGCGGGAGAACAGCCCGCGCCAGCCCGCCGGGGAGCGCTTCACGCCGCGCTTGCCTGCTCACGACACATACAACATGGCGTGTTGGTGATCACGACACATACAACATGGTGTGTTACCTGCGGCGGGTCGGGCGGCTGCGGCAGGCTGGCGGGCGCTCGCTGCTTGCTGCGGGAGAACAGCCCGCGCCAGCCCGCCGGGGAGCGCTTCACGCCGCGCTTGCCTGCTCACGACACATACAACATGGCGTGTTGGTGATCACGACACATACAACATGGTGTGTTACCTGCGGCGGGTCGGGCGGCTGCGGCAGGCTGGCGGGCGCTCGCTGCTTGCTGCGGGAGAACAGCCCGCGCCAGCCCGCCGGGGAGCGCTTCACGCCGCGCTTGCCTGCTCACGACACATACAACATGGCGTGTTGGTGATCACGACACATACAACATGGTGTGTTACCTGCGGCGGGTCGGGCGGCTGCGGCAGGCTGGCGGGCGCTCGCTGCTTGCTGCGGGAGAACAGCCCGCGCCAGCCCGCCGGGGAGCGCTTCACGCCGCGCTTGCCTGCTCACGACACATACAACATTATATAATAACAGTAAATAGGGCTTGGCAGGAAGTTTTCGAGAGTAACTGACTGACTGTGTGCTGTGCACGTGTGCTGGGGAGTAACTGTGCACGTGTGCTGGAGAGTGACTGTGTGCTGTGAACATGTGCTGGGGAGCGAATGTGTGCTGTGCACATGTGCTGGGGAGTGTGTGCTGTGCACATGTGCTGGGAAGTGTGTGCTGTGCACATGGGCTGGGGAGTGATTGTGCGATGTGCACATGCGCTGTGGAGTGACTGTGTGCTGTGCACATGTGCTGGGGAGTGACTGTGTGATGTGCACATGTGCTGTGGAGTGATTGTGTGCAGTGCACATGTGGAATAATTATTGTTGTAACATAATAAATAGTCTTACCGGGAGCAGGTAGTTCTAGCACAGTGTGGTACTGTGGCAGATTGTTGGGGCCAGACCCGACCTGTGACAAACAGTTATAATATAAATACTGGTAAAAGTATCCACCTGTTCTGGAGTTACAAATGGACAACTTTTATTAGTTGGTAGGCCGCTTGCGAGGATCGATGACGCATTTTCATAAGTTGTTATCCCGTATTCGGGGACACGCCAGAGGCATACGGCTTATTTAACGACCAATAAAAAGGGGTCTTTAAGATTACTGAAATTCGTCTTTGTTTAGGTCTTCGGCATATTAAGGTTAGGCCAATATACCTCGATATACTTGGGCCTGAGATGCGAGGAGGGCCGCAGCTGCGTGTTGTTGGCGGCGGCGGCGGCGGCGATGGCGCCCGACGCGGGCGGCAGGCGCGGGCTGCCGGCCGAGCGGCCCGAGCTCGCGGCTTCGCGACGACGAGCTTCTTCTAGGCTAAGAGTGGATAAAACGTATTTTATTACATACTGATAGACCATAATACACACATAAGATAGCAACTAGAAGTAAAAAAATCAAGAATCCACTGAAAATCTAAAGAAAATTGATGATCAGTTTCTGAAATGGTGCAATAAAGGCCCCACTTTACTGCCTCAGATAATTTGTGCATTCCACAAAGTTCGACTATATGTGATAAATATGAATTGGGAAATGAGTATTTTAGGTTTTTGATATTCAAAAATTATTTATGTGGTTAAACTAAAAATCTACTAAAACAGACATGTTTTTTTACAACTTACCTCAACAGTTTAGTAGGAGGATTGATCGGCAAACTCTTCGGGCGCCGACACGACTCCGTGCCGCGCAACTCCACTTGAGATTCACAACGTTCCTGTCAAAGCAATCATAGTTTAAAAACTATGCACATAAGCATTTATCTCATTCCTTGGCATAAAAGAACGAAAATTGATAGTACACAACTAAAGTAAGAAATGTTCTCTTTTACGAATGAAACAATTTAATATGTAGTATTATAATGTTTTGTTAGATTGTATGTTCATAAGTATTATTAAGAAGTTTCTTACGGAACCATAGTAAATAAAAAAAAACAACCAAAAACTAAAGAGTACACCACACTACATAACAACTACTAATTTACCTGTTCAAGAGATTCCGGTCCAGAATCTTCTCCCTGTTCTTGCGCGAACAACTCCTCGGCGTAGCAGATCAGGAATTCCGTTACAACCGCCTACACATAAATATAATTTATTGGTGAGAATAATAAATAAAATACATTTTATGATCTACGCAATTATTTGAGACTAGTTCTAAGCAAAGTGTAAGAAAATTGTGCAGCTCACAGATAAGATAATAATGTTTGAGCAATGCACAAGAAAAGTTTATATGCAAGTTAAATGCGAGATAAGTAACTATGCCAAGAAGATTTATCTAATTATTACATAAATTGGAATTTGACTAGTTGTGCACAGTTGCAAAAACTGATGGTAGTCTGTGCAATAGTGCACAAAGCTTTTGTATCAGTGCACATAGCTGCACAGACGGCTACCTTCACTAATACAACATTCAATTGTGTTATGCGCGTTTGACCAGTGCACATGGCAATTTTTGCACAGGCTGCTATATACACGTTAACATTATATTACCTGCACAGCGACGCCTTGTAGGGCGTGTTGTGGGCGCGGCGCTCGCAGTAGATTCGGTGCCCATACTATGGCCATGTTTCTTGCCGTCATTCCTGTTTGTTCGCCCAGGAGGGAGACGCGGCGTAAGTGACGCATTAGGTATGCTAGGGTCCTGCAACAAGTTAAACGTTTTAAAATATGATTTACGATATGTATGTAAGTACTGATTTCTGACATATATTCTGAAAATATTCCACAGTAAAGTGATTAAGGAAGGTGGCGACATCACGTACATTGCTCTGAACTCAAACTAAGTAGCTAAAGCACTGATGTTTTAGAATCAGAGAAAAAAAAATACCAATCGTAAATGTAACACAAAAATGTCGATACATCTCGGGCCCAGACCCGCGACATCGACATTATTTGTGACAAGCAGTTTTCTACAATGACCAGTCCGGGAATTGGCCCCCGGAAACGTCCGGGAATTGAAAACTGGTGTGTACTTTCACGAACACTCAACCACAGAGGTATACGCAGTATTTCGTTATTCACCAATATATAAAACACGATGCTCTCGTACAGCTGATATGTGCACAGCGGGTTCGGTAGCTCACTGTGTGTACACATACATACAAATGTAACTCACCTATAATGCGGCGGCGGCAGCTTAACGACAGCGTCCCTGACGGCACGCAGTCTCGCGGCCTCGTCGCCTGACGTCACGGCCGACACGAAGCTCTCGTACAGCTGGTATGTGCACAGCGGGTTTGGTAGCTCACTGGTGAACAAATATAAGAAGTCATTAGGTATATTGTAGGTTATACAATAGGCCGTTTAACATAAATTAAAAATGTAATTGGTAATGGTTTGTTGTTTAAAAAGGAAGCAAAATCGAAAGACGATCCCAGAACAAAACATTTTTTTTTGTTAAGTTTTGCACATAAATGTATCTTCGTAAATTTAGATAATTGCCAATAGTGAACGTGGCAAGAAATGGTTCTTTTCGAGTATTTTAGGATTCTTTCTGCAAGATAGAACAATTATGTGCATTGCACAAACGACCACAGAAGAAAATACGAATATGCGAAAGAAAAATAAGAGTATGTTGCTTTGGTTTCCTAACTACCTAACCTATAAAAAATCCTGTTAAGGATTTTGAACGTATAATGTTATCATGTTTTTTCATAATTCTATTAATAGTCAAGCGCCGTTATATTTTACTACATAAATCGATATAAAACAAAATGAAATGATTATTCGAATAAAAAAATGTTCTCTCACCGGAAATACATCTTCAACAAAGAGGGCACAGCATGCGGGTCCCGCAGCGTGGCGGGCGCGGCTAGATCGGGAGCCGAACCCGCGTCGAAAGCTGCTCGAAGCCGCTGCGTCAGCCCCGCGCCACCCGACAGCCGGTACACGCCGTCCACCGCGCCGCGAGCCTCGATGGCCGCAGCACATTCTACCAGCACCGCCGGCACTGTACCGAATATTTTTGTTATTATTATTATCAAATATGTCAATGACGTACAACGCTTAAAATCCCTAAGCTTCGATACAAGATGCTGAATATACGATTGGCACCGCAAGCAGTAAATCAAAATTCTCTTTTGATCAGTGCACATAACACATCTAAAGTTCAAACTTAAGAATAAGAATAAGACTAATTTGCGCGTTGCACAGGGCGTTGCTAAGAGTGCGAACTAATACCCTATAACGAGTTCATTATATTAAGAATCGTGATTATTAAAAACCAGAAGTATTGGTAATAATATTGTGACATAAAATATAGGATATAAATAAATAATAAAACTATCAAAACGAAACGAAAGATCAGCTTGCCCCCTAGCTTCGTGCTTGCAGGACACAAGAGCCATACTTTTGATCAGTGCACAAAAGACAAAACTTACAAGGACGAATAATTGTGCATTGCACAGGCTGCTATAGTGTAGAACATTTTGACTGCGCCACTATGGCCGGGAGAGTATGAAGCTGCCTAACACAGGTTGTGTAGGAGCTACTCACATATAAGTACAACTCACCGTCGTGGCCACAGTTGAGCAGATGTTCGCCTAAGTCGCAGCCGAACACTCGCTCCCTCAGTATGCCTTGCTGCTTGAGACTGCGTCGCGATGGCCGGGAGAGTATGAAGCTCCGGAACAAAGATATCAATTTTCCGTGTTTGCGTAGTACTGGCTTTATAGGGGCGACGGCTACGGACCTGTACAGAAAAAGTTTAATTAAATATGTAAATAAAGGAGAACCGGCAGAAATATTTGGAGTCCCATAACTTTTTTCATAAAGCGGTTCGGTACTTTCCGTCTCAACAAAAGTTTAAGTAGATAAAAAACCTTTCTAACGATATATCTCATGACGTTATTGCTTTCTAGGTAGGAATGCCCGTTCTCCTTTATTAAGAAAAAGACGGTGTGGTAAGATTTGGTTTTGTATATATTATGTCTGTTTTTGTCTGGCTTTTTATGTTTGGCTATGTTTTGTTTTGTGTTTGTGAGTATGTATATGCACACAAGGTGTTATCTAAAGGGTATATCTATCCAAAAGAGGTGAAGAGTGCATCTAGGGCCCGAGTCTGCTATTTACACTCCGTAACAGTGAGCTCATAGTTGCATCGTCCGGCGGCGCTCGGGCCCTCTCGGGTGCACTCGGGCCGGTTCGGGCGCGTTCGGGCCGTTGACTGTTACGGAGTGTCAATAGCAGACTCGGGCCCCTGGTATAGAGCCAGTTTACAAAATTTTAGCTCAAAATGAGTTCATTTAATAATTGATATCCTATGTAGCACCCAGTACAAGTATATGCGTGTGTCGGATTGCCTTTATGCTGCCTCAATTCTCAGTTATTTATTGTGTACCATAAGGTATGTATAGTTGGTAGGGAAGTAAATCATCATCATCTGCCTGCCCTGTTCCCACGCCCCATCCATTCACTGTTTTTGTTTTAGCCTATGCCTACGACAGTAAAAGAGATCCGTGTGTTTTCGCATGTATTTATTCGTTTGTGACTTTTTTGTTGTTGGCTTTGTGTGTTTTTTTATAATAATATGTAGTTTTGCTATGTGTATTTGTGTGTCTATTTTGACTGTGTATTCGTGTTTTTATTTCTGATTTATGCTTGATGACTACGAGGGAGTGAGTGGGTTTTCCGTTTGTGTTTGATAGCCTACGTGTTTAAGTGTATATATAAGTTTTCTGTCTTCTACTTACCCCACAATAGGCGGCGGCTGCGTCATATGCCGGGGCACCTTATCCCCTATGACGGCGACACAGTGATGCGGGAAGAACCCCACTCGGAAGCCTCGCTTGCCGCGCCACCACAGCGACTCCTGCGGGCCTGACAATACTTCGCACATGTATAGGGTTAGACAGACTAACACACACACAATAACATCTATAATAATACTAAAAAGACGTCCCACTGCCGGGTAAAGGCCTCTTCTCATATAATAAAAAAACGAGCATTGATCATCATCGCTTAGTCAATGCTTTTTGAGAATCCCAACTTTTCGAATACTGGTTTTGCCTCGCGTCTTTCCCTCGTGTTTTCCTTGATTGTTTGTGTCATTTGTGTCTTAGAATAATTAAGAAATAACACTTTGAAAAATGTCTTTGTTAGATTATTATGTAAACGCCTGGGTTCGAACCTGCAACCTTGTGTATTTTCAATTCTATTTATTGAATCGTTACGACAGTTTTTTTTAACGTAGGTATTGCCCTGCAGTTGGACCAGAGGGACCTATTAGATAAGATGTTTTGTTCAATTTATATGTTACCAAAATTAATAATTTAAATAGCAAATAAGAGAGCATGCAAAGCACAATTATAATAAATAACAATCTACTAACAAACATTCAAATAACGAAAAATTTAAAAGACAGTAATATTCTGATAATTAACACATACATTAATTAAGATAAAACTGCAAAAGTATAGCACAATTTAGCTGTCCAAAAACTAAAGTTATTTATTGAATAAAAATCAACTTTGTTAAAACAGTAAACAAAAAATGTACAAAGTAGTTTCTATATGATATGCAAGCTTCATTTTAAAGTCGATTTAAACCAAACGAACGAATTCTCCCTCTCTCCCCAGCCTATCAAATCCTAGAAGTATGACAAAGTATTTGATAGGATACAGAAGTAGCATTCGCTAGTTAGGTATAAATCGACCTTTATAGAAACCGTGGCGCTTGTAAGCTTGTTTTCTATCAAAACTTACTGCTTAATAAACCTAGTTACATCTTTTCAATAAAATATTACTATTTACTACAAAGTTAGTTCGCAAAGCCCACTTAAATTGTTCTATACTTATTTATTTATTTCTACATATAACATCAAAGCTTATATGACTTACCTGGCATATCAATAATGGATATCATGTCACCAACTTCAAAACTTATTTCGTCACGAGCCTGCAACAAAATTAACCAATTATTATGTAGCTACTAGCTGTTCGGTTCGGCTGCTGAGAGAATGCGTTCCTGACAGGTCGTGTTCAAAAGGAAAATAATAAAAAAAAAAATGCGGACAACATCACATACATTGCTCTGAACCCAAAGTAAGTAGCTGGAGCACTTGTGTTATGGAATTCAGAAACAACGAAGGTACCACTGACACCCAGGGATCGAACCCGGGCTCTCAGAGCTAGCGACACCTTGAAACCGGTGCGTGCGCCACTCGACCACGGAGGTCGTCTAATATAACTTAAAAGTGGCGAAGAATTTACTAAAAATAAAGTACTACCAGTTATTTGTTCTATCAACGATTGGTATAATTCAAAGCTATAGTAATATGTCAGGTTATAATAATTAATATAGCAAGGTTTTAACTGACATATGCCAGGAACGCATTCTCTCAGCGGCCGGATTATAATACTGCTCGTTGTACCGCCTATTCTACCTTTTATATACAGGGTGTAAAGAAAACCCTGTCCGATCCGTGAAGGTGTTGTTAGGTATCGACATCTGATTACAAAAAAGTAAATTAAAATTGAAAAAAAAAAAAATAATAACCTAAAATTTTTTTTTTTCTTAAATGACGAGAGAGAGTGTCGGCGTCGTCACAGGCGCTGCCAAATGATTAAAGAAAAGGCCTCCAAAAATTCCGACGAAAATAGTGTTGTAGAAAAAAAGTGGTTAATTCAAAGCTAATTATTATTGTTACTATCATGAATATATCAAATTTAATATTTTATTTGGGCTTGTGATTGTGAAGCCTATAACACCCTTTCGGGTCGGACAGGGTTTTCTTAACACCCTGTTTATTCAGACTATATTTTATTACTAGCTGTGCCTGCGACTTCTTTCGCGTGGATGACGAAACTTATCAATGAGTTTTTAACCGCAAAATTAAGTTTGTTTTTTATTGTTTATACTTTTCCGGAATAAAAACTACCCAGTGTGGTGCCCGGGATAATAAAGAATAATTATACCAAGTTTCATCGTATTCGTAATCGAACCGGTAGTTTTTGCTTGATACCTGAACAAACAGACAGACAGACAGACAAAATTTTTTTTTTCACACTTTAGGGTTCGGTGTCGGTCTAGTAACACTTTTATTTTTTTGATATTTTCAATGTACAGAATTTTCACTTCTACAGATTTATTATAAGTTTAGATTTGTTATTAAATGAACGTAAAGTTTATTATATAATAACCTGCGACACATATTTCCTGACGGAGTAAGCAGCGGCCACGGCTGGCGTGTTGATAGATGATGAATCTTCATTGGCCACTAGTAACTTGTGTCCTGAAAGGAAATAGTATTGTGTGATATAGGTGTATTTTGTTATTTATTATACAACGAATTTTTGGAATTGTAAAATTAATTAGTTATTAAAGATGTAATGGTGTATATTAATAAACATTCCAAACTGAATAATGTTTTCAAATAATATTTTTAAGATATTATTATTATTAATTAAAACTGCTAAAGAAAATGATGCGGTAGTCGTATTCATATGACTATGACTTTCTCAGACATTATTGAATTAACTTTGAATTCATTCAGCAGTAATAATGTATTCAAGTAGGCCTTTTTAAGCTCTTTTAAAACGTTTAATTACTGACTCTAGTTGCAGGTTCCAAAATGTCATTCCAATGGAGAAGAACCGGCAAGAAACTCCATTGGTTACTCTTTTGAAAAAAAGGTTAACATCAATGTTAAAAATACAATTATTTTAATAAATATACAAATATGCGACAACAACGTAAATAGCAAAATGCTTAGATTAAGGTAAACGATGTCATCCAAAATGGAAGAAAAATGAAGTAGTACACGCAACTAAATTTACATTGCCGTCACATTTACAAAGGTCGCGTATGCGAAAATAATAATAATAAAAATAAAAGACTAAATTAAGTAAATATGAAAAAATATCTAGTTAAATAGGTAAATAGCTTTACATACAATATATATGTAGTCCTACCTAAACCCTAACAGGAATGTCAAGGCATGTCAAAAGGTTTCTGCGAATAGAGACCGTGGGGAAGCTAGTCGAGTAAGATACAACAACAAGATGAGGCAAATGAACTGACGGACCGCCAGGGAGGCCACATGTGCAGAAGGTCCTAGATCCACGCACTTTTATCCTCTACGTAGTCACTAATTTTATAATAGGCCTTTCCTATTAGTTTGGATTTCACGCATGTTTTAAACTTTTTGTTAGTTAAATGAATTAAACTATCTGGTAATTTATTATAAAAGCGAATAGAATTGTAATGTATGCGAATAGTATTGTTACAAATAAGTTTATTTACGAATAAAATCTTTATCTTAATTTTTAAAAGTTGATGGAATCGTCGGCTATGATAGATAGGTGGTGGACGTAGTCGGCTATTAGCCCTTACCTTTGTTATCCATCTGCAGCCAGTTAAGCACTGGGCTGCAGTTGATGGAATCGTCGGCTATGATAGATAGGTGGTGGACGTAGTCGGCTATTAGCCCTTACCTTTGTTATCCATCTGCAGCCAGTTAAGCACTGGGCCGCAGTTGATGGAATCGTCGGCTATGATAGATAGGTGGTGGACGTAGTCGGCTATTAGCCCTTACCTTTGTTATCCATCTGCAGCCAGTTAAGCACTGGGCCGCAGTTGATGGAATCGTCGGCTATGATAGATAGGTGGTGGACGTAGTCGGCTATTAGCCGCTGGTACTCCTCTTGGGATTTAGCGAGCGCGGCCGATATCTTCTCGCTGAGGTTCGGCAGGCCGGATACTTTGCGGTCGTAGATGCATCTGGGGGATAATAATAATATAATCTGGGGGCACGGCAGTGCCCCAGCCAAGTCTCGAGCAAAACGGGCACAGCCGTACCATCCTTTTCTCGAAGCGTTTCGCGGCTATTTCACCCCCCCCCTGTATCATCGATACGGACAAAGCTAGGGGTTTAGGTTTTTGATGGCCTAAAGTAAGTATTAAAACAAGCTCAGCCTCAAAAATTACATGGCATTTGAACCAATAGTTTACGAGTTATGAGCGATCAAAGTTACACCATTTTGTCACTCACTGACTCACTCACTGACCGATCATCAAAAATCTAAGGTACTTCTAGCAAACTTAGAACCTTCAAATTTTGCACCAAGATAGGTTTTTAGCTACATGTACAGGGAAAATTATAAAAACGGTAATAAATTATATACCTTAGTAAATAATATGAAACAAATTTATATTTGCGGTTTTACAAGAACATGGTATATGAGTTTTGACTGCATTGTTAACTTTGTTCTTTGTTTATGTACAAAAAGCAAATATTTTTTTATAGCAATTTTGTTTATTTATAAAAAGAAAAGAAAGAGACCTACAAAAAATATATGAGATCCCACCAAAAACATTCAATGTAAAAAAAAGCCAAGTCTCTCTATGCAATTCTTCCATCGTAAAAAGTTTTGAGATCGCATGGGAGCCAAGTCCTGTTCAACTTAATTTGTAATAATAAAGCAATATTTTGTGACTATATCAATCGTTTCGTTTACTTTACAATAATAGTGACTTGGCCATGAGTACAATAAGATACAATTATAAAACGGCATATTTGGAGGAGTTGAAAGTAAATAAAAAATAATATCAGGACACCTTAACCGACAGGATTTACAGGAATTACAAGTAGCAAACGACCTTTAACTTGTGCTCATAGCCAAGTCACTGTTATTGTAATGTAAACAAAACTTGATATAGTCACAAAATATTGATTTATTATTACAAATTAAGTTGAACAGGACTTGGCTCCTATGCGATCTCAAAACTTTTTACGATGGAAGAATTGCATAGAGGGACTTGGCTTTTTTTTACATTGAATGTTTTTGGTGGGATATAATATTCCGGGACAACTCACACACGGTTATCTGATCCCAAGCTAAGCAAAGCTATGTTATGGTAACCAGGCAACTGATAAACATACTTATATATTTCTAAATACATACATATTATAGATAATTTACACAATAAAATACATAATATATTACCATTAGTAAATAATTAATTGCACATAAATGTAAAAAGGAACTAACTTCTATGAAACTTGTATGGTACCTCTAAGGTATACCCCAGCAATGACAAAGAAATTTGATAAACATAGAAAAAATGGGCGGCAGCAGACCTTAGGTAATAAAATAGGTACACTACAGTTACGGGTGGTGCAATTAATGGCACCCCATCGAAGGACTAGCCACAAGCATGGTAATGGCACCCACCGTGGGGCTCACAAGCGTGGTGATCAAAGCTCCTTCTCTGTATGAGAGGCCTACAGTAGGACATTGACAGTTCGGTGCTATTAAAAGCCTCAATAATGGAGCCCATCGCGGGACAGCTTTTCGATAATGGCACCCAACGTGGGCCACGCCACAAGCGTGGTACAGGCACCAACCATTAACACGCTATAAACTATTAATGGCGCCCACCGTGGTAACCTTTACATATGTCACAGTAACAGTTACCTATGCAGCATATCGTCGAGCTGCAGGAAGTTGTCGGTGTTCCTGGTGAGCGTCCACTCGCGCACGTCGCAGGCGTCGCTCCAGCTGCTGCACAGCGCGCGCGTGTCGCTCTCCGAGCACGCCGAGCTCACGTGCGACCGGACCTTCAGGCAGATCCATACTGCAAGGAAACAACAATATTAATCTACAATATAATATAAAAATGAATCGCTGACTGTTGCTAAGCGCAAATCTAGAGCGCAGCTGAATCGATTTCGTTAATTTTTTTTTATAATATTCCTTGAAGTACGAGGATGGAGAGAAAAATTCATAAAATATACATTAAATTTTCGACTGTTAGGCGAAACGAAATTCAGCTAGTTAGTAATAAATAAATAACACACAACAACATCACATACATTGCTCTGAACCGAAAGTAAGTAACTAGACCACGTGTGTTATGGAATTCAGAAATAACGAAGGTAACACAAACACTCAGACAGGACGCAATGTAAAAAAATGGTTTTCTACATACCCGTCTGGGGATCGAACCTAGGACCTCAGAGCTAGCGACACCTTAAACCGGTGCGTACGCCACTCGACCACGGAAGTCGTCAAAAGTATTAAAGTTTGTAAGTCTCAAAGTGATATATTATCTACTTTCTTAATTATTACCCTAGATATTAAACAGTTCCTATACAGGATTTTACCGAAAAGGAAACTCAAATTGTGCTAAAATTTTGTAAACTGACTCCATACCAGATGTACTCTTCACCCCTTTTGGATAGATATATCCTTTCGGTAACACCCTGCATACCCCCTGGTCTAAGTCCTACCTTCATCGTTGGAGTCCTGGCACTTGTCCTCGCACGGCACCCACTCTATACTGAGCCCGCCTAGAGACACGCGCTCGTAGTGGAAGTGAGCACACTCTTCCAACTTCGGGAAACGGCACGAAGGCACGGGAGGAATCGTCTGAAAAACAATATTAAATTAATAAATTAATAAACATAGACACCAACATCATCATCTCCCTGCCCTGTTCCAGAATGTCGGCGCAATGCGTTTTACCTTCCATTCACCTCTACTACTCGTCATCTCAGCCATTCACTCCTTTCTTGGTCATATCATCTCTTGGACAAGAAACACGGTCATCTGATCCCAAACTAAGCAGACCCTGTACTATGGTAACCAGACAACTGTTACGAACATATATTATTTCTAAATTTGTTTGTCACCCAACTCCTCCTAAAAGGCTGGACCAATTTGATTGAACTTTTGTATGTATATTTCAATGGATTCCTCAATGGTTCGAAAACACAATTGGACACAGAATGTAGCTTTGTTTTCCTGATCAGGACGACGTCTGACAAAGCTGCTAGTTTTTTTATATAAATGTTTATATAAGTATGCTTAGTTGTTTCTCACCGTATCGTCGATGTCATACGCTGAAGCAGACGGCGCTGATTGGCTCATAGCAGAGCTCTGTGACGTCACAGGGGTCACTGACAGCGCCGTTAGCGATATCGAGCCTGGAAGTAAAAGTAAAATAAATAAGATATCAGAAAAATCTATTGTAACTAAAACTAATATCCTGGGACATCTCACACATGGCCATCCGATCCCAAAGTAGGCCTAGCCTGTACTATGGTAACCAGACAATTGATAAACATACAGATATATTTCGGACTACCTGTCCGAATATAATATAAATAATAATAATAAATAAATGAATGAATGCGGACAACATCACATACATTGCTCTGAACCCAAAGTAAGTAGCTGAAGCACTTGTGTTATGGAATTCAGAAACAACGAAGGTACCACAAACACCTAGACCCGGGACAAAGTAGAAAAGTTGGTTTCTACATTGACCCGTCCGGGGATCGAACCCGGGACCTCAGAGCTAGCGACACCTTGAAACCGGTGCGTACGCCACTCGACCACGGAGGTCGTCTAATAAAAAAAATAGGACTTTTATTGGCAGACAGCTGGGGTTGAAAGACATTATATAGGCTAATAATATTTTAGAAAGACAATTAGTGACATTGTCATAAAATCGGGATGTTTATTAGGGATCCCAAGCAAAATCGATGGCAATACTTAATTTTTACATACATGTATTGCATGTCTCAACATTTTCATTGTTTTTTCTTTTAGTTAGGAATGATTATGACTTAATTTCGTCGTATTAAGTAGTTTTTTTTTTAATATGTTTTCAATTATTTTAGAGATGCGCAAATCATGTCCTCTAGCGGATGGAACATGGAACGTTTCTTTCCACTCTCGGAACTAGGTGCAGGAAACATGTTCGCGGAACTAGAAGGGTACCTAGTAAATTCATGTAATTCCGCACATGCACAATTTACATAGTTCCTCGGACCACGACTCGAGTAGACCACGTGATCGCGTCGCATCGAGGAACGAGGACCGAAGGACCGACTTCAGTTGACATTTCGGATTGAACCGATATTGTCCCTCTGAAGGAAATAGTTCCGAGAACTATTACGGTCCGGAACGACCCACCTCTAAATTATTTCGAGTTACAAATACCACGAGCGAGATCTTTAAAACCAAGTCCTATTAACGCAGTGTATGTAACAACATTTTTATGTTTCATACACAAAACTGTTTGGGCCACCATTGTTATCAAGACAAGCGAGAACAATGTAGGATGTTTGCTCAAAATATGCAGCGATTTGTGCAGTTTTGATGCAACTGTAAGCAGTTATATGGATGCATTTTACATGCGTGTTAGGAAACCCTTAAGGGTAAGCGTAAATGGGACACCGACCAGAATAATATATTATGTTTTTGTAGACGCACCGTACCGATTGTCATACGTTGATCTTTGGCAGTCGTTAAGTAAATTCTGACAACCAGTCGTACCATGGGATACTGTGTTTCCCAGTAAAATGGATTGTGGAGGTCAGATAGGCAGTCGCTCCATGTAAAAATACGGTATTCAGCTGAATCTGGTAAGACTGGTAGCCGACCCCAACATAGTTGGGAAAAGGCTCGGGAGATGATGAGACGCACCGTACAGTGTTATAATAATATATGAATTATTGATTACACGTAAGAAAGAACCGACCTCATCATCACCACTGAGGTACACCATATCAATGACAATTTTTTTTTTAAATAGATCACCAATTTCTGGTGATACTGTCGTATTGAGAACCTTCTCCCTTTGAAGTCCGTAAAAAATGTGGTCAAGGCAATTTTACCTTTTTTTTTTGTTTTTTTTTTTTTTTTTTTGCAGGAATAATAATAATAATATTCCGGGACAACTCACACACGGTTATCTGATCCCAAGCTAAGCAGAGCTTGTGTTAAGGTAATCAGGCAACTGATAAACATACTTATATATTTCTAAATACATACATATTATAGATAAATTACACCCAGACAACCAGAACAAATGATCGTGCTCATCACACAAACATTTGTCCTGGGTGGGAATCGAACCCACGACCTCCGGTATAGCAGTCAGGGTCACTAACCACTAGACCAACAGGCCCGACCAATAATAAAACCAAGGCGTTATAATTATAAGCTTACCAGGCGTCTCCCTCTTGCTTTCCGGATCATTATTCGAGGTCCTGGCGGAACCACGCGAATCAGAACTAAACCGCACCGATCTGAAAAGATAATTAACAATATTTAAATGAATATCCATATTATGTTCTGACATTTATTTTTAATTTCGTGCCGGTTTCAGTACACGTATTGAGAACCAATTTTGGTTATAATGGGCCTATATATATTTCCTTTTAGATAATGCAAGCAGATCAACTTAATTTGTTGTCAAATCAAGGACTGTGATTGTAATCCAGCCTTTAAACGTCCCACTGCTGGGCACAGGCCTCTTCCCAAATAGAGAAGGCACGAACATTGATCACCACGCTTGCTCTCTGCGGATTGGCGATTACAGATCCCAAATTTTGGAATCCAGGTTTCCTCACGATGTTTTCCTTCACCGTTTGTCAGAAGTGTCTTAGAATAATTAAGAAAGTATATATAACTTTGAAAAAGCCACATTGGTACTTGCCTGGGTTCGAACCTGCAACCTTGTGCATACAAATCCGTTCATTGAACCGCTAGGCCACCACGACAGGACTGTGATTGGTTAACCGAAAGACTATCAACCAATCGCAAGTTTGAAAGGTGATAACTAATTCATGTGTTGATCTACGTTTTAGAAACCGGGGGTAAGTTTTATATAGGGTTAGTATTCAATGACCAGCCAAATTTTAAAATGAGGAGCTGGATATCGAACCGAAAGTATCTTTTATCTATCTAGTCATAAAGCTCCTCATATCCTCACCTGTGAAAGCTGCTGCAGTGTGTCATGGCGTCCTTGTCGGGCTCCGCGAAAGCGCGAGCGGCGAGCGACTGGCAAGACATCACTGATCCGTGGGGGGAACCCTGGACAACAAGAAATGGTACTATTACTACACAATACTATATTTATAGGCAAAGATCGACCGGCGAGCCCTGACGAGCCGTCAACAAAACAGCGGTCTTGAGGTGATCCACGAGCGAGCTTTACCTGCAAGCCAACAAAACCGCGGTGAACCTCGCTCGTTGACACACTTGTTTACAACCTTTAAGATATTAATAAAACTATACCAACCACTGTAGCCAAGTGATAAAAAACAAGGGCTAACGATGTTAGAAATCGCTTAAATGACATCAAATGTATGGAATTTAATTTCGATAAGTCTAGTGACTTAGACTTGTCACTTCGATACATTTGAGCGATTCGATCAGCGTTGACGCATGTAAATGGCTAGAACAATAAAACCCTTTCATTAGAAAGAATAAAATACTATAGTATCTATACCAACGAGACCCTACATAGATATTTAAAATCAACGTATCGTCTGGAAGCTTTGTTTACGTAAAATAAAAGAAAAAAAAGTAAGTTTAATTATTTATCTAAAGGGTTATAAAAAAGTCTACCCTATTGAACCTTCAGAAATAAGGGCTACTTTTGAACGTAACACTAAACATTAATGCAGACGTGAAATACATAACGCGCTACTTTTGACAAAACATTCATGCAGACAGAACCACGGTCCAAACTAGTATCTACTAACTACCAGACAATTACTTTATCTACACTTTCTTAATCATCACTAACAGCGTTAGGCACTCGGTACTGTCAGATAACATGCATGACTTAACTGTAATCTCAAGTGGTTCTAAACGAAATCAAGTAGATATATTGTTTAAGTGGCTTCGATCTGTAGATAATGGACTATTGTGGGTTTTGTTTACTTTATTAACCGACTTCAAAAAGGAGGAGGTACTCAATCCCACTGTATTTTTTTTTATGTTTGTTACCTCAGAACTTTCGACTGGGTGTACTGATTTTGATGATTCCTTTTTTATTTGAAAGGTGGTGCTTCCAGTGTGGTCCCATTTTGCAATTTGGTCCATTTATGACAGTGGGGTCCATAAGAAAACCATATAAGACTTATTTTGAAATCGTTTTTTTTTTGTAAGAATTATATCTAAAGGATTAAAATTTAATCCTTTAGATAAAGCAAAAGCATGTATTTATCTTCAAGTAACATAAAATTGCAATATTAGGCATCTTAGCACTGATATTATTATGTAAATATGAAAGTTTCTGAGGATGGATGTCTGTTTGTTACTCTTTCACGCCGAAACTACTTACCGGATTTCGATGAAATTTCGCAACAGATAGTTTATAACTTTTTTTTATATATAGGTTAGTTTAATCCCAAGAAATCCTCGGGTAAAGGGAATTGATGAGACGGGAAACCTCGGGGAATAGTTAGAATTATATATTTTTTTAACAGAGTCGCTATCATCTTCAATGAGACTTATTTAAAGTCTAAAACTTCCGTATATAGACCGGCAATATCACATTTCACTAGGCGGCAGTACTTTTACTGCTTGCTTGTTTATGACCTATAAATGTCGGGTCTACGGTCCCACTGCGAGCGGGACGGGGACCGGCATGAGCGGAGCGGAATTCACACAGAAAGTTCGTTCAATACTTAGTTAGTACACTGCCCTGTTGTGTTTTGCATCTATTTGTACAGACTGTTTATTAAAATTTAATTGAGCACATATTAAACTACGCACCATATTGCATGCCACAAAATATTCGCATAAAAAATATGTTATAGTACCTACTTAACTTACTACTTTCATTTAAAGAAGTTTTTATCAACGACCTCTTTGATGGCGATAATCGTTTAGCTAATTATTATTATTTAAAACTAGTAAATATACATTTAATAACATAACATAACATACCATCACGCCTGTATCCCCGAAGGGTTAGGCAGAGGTGTACCAATGTGCACCCACAGTTCGCCGGTATGTTTAGGTCCCATGTAATAGGGGGCGAGCCTATTGCCACTAACCGGGCACAAATCCAAACTCCGACCTGCTACTGAGAATTTCATAGAAAAACCCAATAACACCTTGGTCGACTTGGGAATCGAACCCAAGACCTCTAGCGTAGCAGTCGCGGTTAGCGCCACTAGGCCAACGAGGCAATCTCTAGTTAGAAATTTGTACCTAGATAATTAATTCATGACACAAAACTTATTATATAAATACTTATAGCAATCATACTTGTTAGTAACCTCCCGAATTGCCAGATATGTAAGATAATAATCTCTCATCATTATCATCATCATTACACGCTAATCGCTAACAATAGGACCACACAACCGCATTCAAAAATCATAGAGTATAGTTAACCTACTTCACAGAGTTTTATTACGATATTAAATGTTATGTCGGCGTTGTGCTCTCGTTTATAATAATTATATTTTATTGTGGCTCATACTCGTGTTAGACAGATGAAAGTGTCAGCATGTGTTCATGAATAAAAAAAAACTAAGTTAAACTGTAGTGTTTATTTTATTTCTGACTAACTGACGCCGTGACCCGGCAGACTTCGTACTGCCTCAATCGATAAATAAAAGCCTAAACTTTTGTATAAAATAAACTAATTAACATTTTCACTGAGAGATTGAATGATTTGAGATTCACTTCTCCTGAGAGAGAGTCGTAATTTCTCTTTTATTTTTCCGAACCTCTCTGTTTTTTTTTGCGACTTCTGTCCACGTGCGCCCCGCATAACTGACTAGATCATCACACCACCTTCGCCGCGGTCGACCTCGACGGCGATGTCACTCCGGCGTAAAGTGGATGACGATCTTTGCCCATCGGTCGGTTACACATCACACTCTTATTAAATAAGGGTAGACTCGTCAAAACCCAAACTAAACTAAAACCACTTTATTAATATATGAATGAATAAGATAAGGCGTTATTTACTACTAAGCAGTTATTTACTATTGCCAGACATGACGTCATACTATGACAGACACAGAAACAATTACAGATAAAAGTTCATCCATCTCGGTTGCGACGCCAGCGTGAAATGGATTTTAGTCATATGATAGTTAAAACATATTTTAGGGCGACTCTTTTAATATATAATATTTTGGCTATGTTAACCCACTGTAGGACAAAACTCTCTCCTTTACCGTATTTCAATATAGGATTATGATTTCTTAAATTTATCAAAATAATATAAAAACAAAATATGTCCAAAATCAGATTTTCGAAATCTATGTAATCTCCAAGACAGAGTAAGACCACTCACACAGAGAATTGCCAATAAAATGTCTAATTCTGCTTCTACCGAAAAGACTGGCCCATCCTAGCACAGAACAGAAGTGCGTGGAAAAGGGAGAGGGAGGCCTTTATTCTGCAAAAGGACAATAAGGACTTCTTTTTAAACTTTTGAAACTCTTTCTCGGCCTGTATCACGTCCTGAAGAATAAATAATAATTAAATAAATAAATGCGGACAACATCACATACATTGCTCTGAACCCAAACTAGGTTGCTAAAGCACTTGTGTTATGGAATTCAGAAACAACGAAGGTACCACAAACACCCAGACCCGGGACAACGTAGAAAAGTGGTTTTCTACATTGAGCCGTCCGGGGATCGAACCCGGGACCTCAGAGCTGGCGACACCTTGAAAACCGGTGCGTACGCCACTCGACCACGGAGGTCGTCATGCAGGTGGTAAGGACGGTACAGTACAGAATATGCGCCATGTCTTGCGACGGCGCATATTTACAGACAGGCTTTTAGATTCATCATCTCCCTGCCCTGTTCCCAATTATTAGAGACAACCTGAGCAAATGGGGCATGATAGAATGTTCGCATACACAATGTGAATGCGGTGCCCCAACTCAAGACAAGGCGCATCTTCTGTCCTGCCCGTCCTGCATCACCACCGCCACCCTCCAGGACTTAATGGAAGCCAGCGACAAAGCCATTCAAGTGGCGACTTTCTGGTCAAACAGAGTTTAAATATCATTGACTCGAGAAGAAGAAGAAGAAGTGGTCAGCGCAATGCATAGTCAGCTTCCATTTATCTATTCGTCATCTCAGTATTCACGCATTTCTTTCACATATCATCTTTTACACAATTCAATTAGATTAAGAACTAAAATTGCTCAGAACATTTTAAAATATGGAAATTTCAATTTTATCTCTTCTGTAGTAAAACTTGTTCGTCCGTGAGTCTGTCCCAGTAGGTTAAGAGGTCACGATATTAAAATGTTGCGTTTAAAACAACGAATACATAGTAAAATAGATATTCTAGATTTTATGTTTATTTTGAATAGTTTGCAGTAACTATTTACGAGATGCAATAACGTAGGCAATGTCGTAACGTTGACATGAAGATCCAGCAAAATATTAAATGGAATGTGCCTAACGAAAAGTCGTTGGTTCGAGTCCGGCCTGTTTTATTTCTTTCTTTCTATTATTCATATTGAAACAAAAAAAAAACGCTTCAATCTATGCCCAGGAGAAAGATTTATTCTATACTAACCTATGGAAAAAAGAGTACATAATGGTCATATTTGTGCTTTTGCATCATATTTCACCACCAAAACGACCCATTTTGATTTAATTTTTTTTCTCAGCTTAATGTGGATATGATACGCGTTTTTCTTATCAGTTCATTTCTAAAATGAGTGAAAACGTCTATGCGGAGTTCCTTCAAATTTTCGTACAGTACTTTTTCTGCTGTATTTTATCGGTAACTTCGCGTCAACGGTCAAAATCTTTGATGTAAAAGCAAGGAGTCGTGAGTCAACCATCAATTGTTACGTATATAGAGAGCGTTTGTTTGACGAACAATGAAGGTAGTTAGATAATAAGCATTACTCGTCTTTAACGGAGTTGGAGCCACTTGGGTGGTTAAATAAGAATAAATTGGGAATTCGTATGTTGTACAGCATATTTCTGTTTTTCGACTGCACTTTGTTGGGTGATATGAGAAGGGAGCAGGCTATCTGCCAATGCAAGATTTGCTGCTAACTTAATCCCTACATGGAAATTACTTTTTCGATGCAGTCCTCTAGTTTATTTGAAATCTATGTACACCTTATATAATTTGTACGTTAGTCGGACCCTCCTTCAAACTTAGCGTAATAAAACTTAATAGCTTTTCTATGCGGCCAAAATTTGATCCAAACTTGATTTTCGAAACTTGCTTTTTAATATCCTTATTTAATTAAGACTTCCAGGGCTCTATTAGAATATTGATAGTAGTTTCATAATGAGCTTCAGTCTAATGAAATGTGTGCTACTTTTGGGCACAGACCTTTCTTTTCTCTTCCACTTATCATTGACAATGTGGCATGAAATTACACGCATTATTGAATAGTTTGTCCTACCATTATCTAGATCTGCCGTTACGTCTTTTCGAACCCACTCCTCGTATTAGCTTAATATTAACCAACCAAATACTATATGCTATCAATACATTGGCTAAATGGCTATATTATGAATTAAGTACAATGCTTCAACATGTGCGGTCTGCTTACAATAACCGAACGAGTTACAATGATGCGTTTTGATTCAATTAAGTATTGATTGCAGTCTTAGATCATAAAGGTTGTGTTACAACTTACAAGACAATACAGGTGTACAGGCGAGGACCTTTACAACGCTACTGATAACGCTGTCTGCGTGGCTAACTGATCTGGTGAAATATAACACCAATGCAATGGATCGACGCGCTAAGAAGAAGAAAACAGATGTAGTACAAATATTTTCCTAATCATCACAAAAATGAGAGTCCGTGGTTACCCTGGTGATAAAAAAACAACTACATCCCCAACACCAGAAAGAGCGGAGATGCACTGAATTGAGAACTTTATATGGACCTCTAGTTTTCCCACAAAATCATACTAATCGCAATCCAAAAGCATTTAATTATAAAGAATCACATTCTATCGAAAATTATCCTGAATATCTATTTGCTGCAATTTCAGCTACACGACTGCACTGACAAGAAGAAAAAAAAATCTGAAAATAAAAGTCATAGCCTTTTATTTGCAGAAGAATAGAGACTACTTTTTAGACCGATAGCAATCTTCCTAGAGAAAAAGTCACGGGTTCAGCTAGTGCTATATAAATCTGACTTTAGCTACAGTTAAATATCATTGTTTGACACGGAACTAAAGACGATTAACGTCCGCAATCCACATCGGTTTGGCATAGCGACATCTTAAATTTAGACAGCTCGTCACACTTTTATACTGTCTGATTATATTTAGCATAATATGTAAGCTTAGCGTACATTATTAAAATGTTTTCTACTATCAATGTTCTCCGACTAGTTACTTCTATGAGTTGTAACAACCTTTTTGCATAGATCTTTAAAAGCTGATGTTTCTCTAGAATTGAAAACTAATGAGTATCGAAGAACCTTTTCTGGGTTATTATTCTGCAGATTAAAGGCAACATTATCATATTTGTAGATGTTTTAATAGTTACAAAAAAAAGAAGGAGACTATTTCGATTTGAACGTTAGATGCAGAAAACTTACATTGCAAAAAAATATTAATTCCGGCTTGATTTTGACAAAACGGTCATTAAACTCCAAATTTTGACACAGAATTCCCTGATTATGATCCCAAAATACCTAATTTTCAGATTCCAAACGAACATAGTTTAACCAAACCCACAAGGCTACAAAATAAGGTTAACACAAGACATAGACACACAATACATAGTTATTTTCGTTATTTAACGAGTGTCGTCAAAATGACACATATTGCAATAATCCTAATGGTCGCTGCAATCAACATAATGATACAGCAATTTATTTTTTAATAAGTATAGAAGGTAAACGACCAGGCGTGTCAACCAGTGAGTCAGACACTAAAAACGCAATTATAAGAGTGATTTTTTGTGGAAATTTTTGTCTGAAATCAGACTTGATTTGACTTGACTTTTAGCCTACATTTCATTTACCATTACTGTGGACTCATCAGAATCAGACTTGCTTCTGAAATCGTGGGGATTTAAAGAATTTTCTTCTTTAAGAGGTTTTTTGACATTTATTTGACTAGATTGACAGTACTGTATTTACTACTACATACTTTTATATATACCTGCTTTCAATAGAAAAGAATAGATACCAATTTCCCTTTGTCACCCCAAACTTCCGAACACCTACTTATAGCTTTTCGAATACTGATTGTTTTATCTTCCTTATTGTAAGGACCAGGTTAAAACTCCGGAAGTGTTTTCTGGCTCATACGATTCCCGCTAAGGATAGTGCAGAGGATGAGAGATACGATTTGTGGAGAACTAGACACCCTACCCCGCCAAACTTTGTCCTTCCAGCACAAAAACTGCCTTCAGGACACGAGCTGCAGTGGCCCATTTGGAAATCTCTCAACCGATTACGGACCTAAGTGGGTCGCTGCAAAACAAACCTTAGCAAGTGGGGCATCGTCGACCCAACACTTGTCTCATGTGAGTGTGGTGCCCCATCGCAGGACATGGCACACCTTTTGTCCTGCCCGTCCTGCACTACCACCTGCACTCTCCAGGACGTGATGGAGGCCAGCGACCGAGCTATCCAGGTTGCAACTTTTTAGTCAGGCAGAATTTGAAAGTTGGATCTTTGACTCGATAAGAAGAAGGACCAGGTTTTTATAATCTTGTATTATTTTGTGTTTTTTAAAAAACTGGGTCTAAGTTAATGAAATTTTTGGTGTGTAATAAACTCGTAGATACGGACGACTTTGAAATGTTTAGATTTTCAATTGAACCTCATAGATGACACTGCCATTCAGAAGATTTAACCTGAGAATTTGCTATAAACAAACAACATGTCAGGCATTACAAAATAACGACTTGAATAATACTAGCATCTTCATTAAAAATGAGAAAATTACTTTCAAATTGCAATAAGTGTTAACAAGCTTAAGATTGCAGTAAAAACCAATTTGCATTATTTAAATAGCTTTTACAGAAGTTGCACATAATCCGTTATGTAATACAAGGAAAACAAACATTGGGCTACAAATAGATATGGTTGAGTTAAATAAAATGATTAATTTAACCTATACCCAGTTCAGAAAACTATTTTGTTATAATTCTAACAAAAAAAAACGGACTTCAAAATAAGTCTTTTATTATTTTTGTCACTTTCAAAACTGGAAGCACCAGCTTTCAAATAAAAAAAGAATCATCAAAATCGGTTCACCCAGTCAAAAGACCTGTGGTAACATAAAAAAAAAATACAGTCGAATTGAGTACCTGCTCCTTTTTTGAAGTCGGTTAAAAATTAAAAGATATATTTACTAATGAAGATGCTGAAAAAAAACTTTTTGATATTACCTAATCTAATATTCAAGATTTATGTACCTATTGTAGGAAGTTCATATGGTTTGTAGGTAAGTAAAAGATTTATGAAGATTTCTTAATACACCTAGAAATAATTATCATTCTAAGTCATAGAAATAGCTAAAGTTCTCAAGGATAGTCTAATATCTAACCTAGATATACTAAAGAAGAAGTATACAACTATTACAACATAGAACTTCCTCTGTATCTGAAAGACTTTAAAATTTAACCCATTGTCAAAACTTATATCTAACTAGCTGTGCCAGCGACTTCGTTCGCGTGGATGAGGAAACTTATCAATGAGTTTTTAACCGCAAAATTAAGTTTGTTTTTGATTGTTTATACTTTTCCGGGATAAAAACTACCCAGTGTGGTGCCCAGGATAATAAAGAATAATTATACCAAGTTTCATCGTAATCGAACCGGTAGTTTTTGCGTGATACCTGAACAAACAGACAGACAGACAGACAACAATTTTTTTTTCACATTTACTTTTCGTTTCGGTGTCGGTCTAGTAACACCCCTCGCCATTTTTTTTTTTTATATTTACAATGTACAGAATTTTCACTTCTACAGATTTATTATAAGTATATAGATAATGTGATAGGTTAGTTAGAAGACTAACCACCTTCCATCAACAATACAACAACACGGGGCCTTGATTTAGCTATTTTAAATGCATGTCAGTGGTCGGTCTGTGTACTTGTCATTGTGCCTAATTTTCGTATACAGGTCATCATCATCATCTCCCGAGCCTTTTCCCAACTATGTTGGGGTCGGCTACCAGTCTTACCGGATTCAGCTGAATACCGTATTTTACATGGAGCAACTGCCTATCTGACCTCCCAAACCCATTTAACTGGGAAACACAGTATCCCATAGTAAGACTGGTTGTCAGAATTGACTTAACGACTGCCAAAGATCTATGTATGACAGCCGGGACCTACTGTTTAACGTGCTTTCCGAAACACGGAGGGGTCTCGGTATGTTATAAATGGTCACCCATCCACGGACCAACCGCGGCGAGCGCGGCTTAACCTGTATTATCGGTCAAACCGTACGGCTTACACTTAGCCACAAACCCCTCAATTTTCGTATACAGGTAAGCCTACAATAAAATCTCATTGAACTCTCGAAGAGAATGATCGTAATGACCAATTAATGATCGTAATGACAGTTAGCAGAATGCCAATTATCTTAAAAATGACCAAATGAAGCAGGTCATTTGGTCAATTCAAGCAACTCTTAAATAGCTGAATCGAGGCCCTGTATCACAGTACACACGACAAGAGATTTGACAGATGATCAACTAATATTTACCAGTCTTTCAGAAAACAGGGGTTATATTAGATACACTGAAGAATTACTAGTACCAAAATATTTCCTAATTAAATTAAGAGAAGTGGGTGGAAGCGGGAGAGGGAGGCCATCGCCCAGCAGTATGACAAGATAGAAATTAACAGATTACATGTATAGATTATTCTAAGACACCACAGACAATTTTTAAATGAAAACATGGGGACATAAAATGGTTCCCAATCAGAAATCTAAGATCCTCCACAAGTGAACACCATGGTGATCCTTACTTGTTCCTTTTTTATATGGGAAGAGGTCTTAACCCAGCAGTGCAATATTTACAGCCTGGTGGCATGGTATCATATACAATATAGATAATGTAATAAAAACATAATTTTCCAGGCATCTTTGAGTAATCAGGGAGCATACATGAAAATGATGTTAAATTGAGAAATTCCGCCTTTTTCTATTTAGTTTAAAACCAGATATTTTAGTCCTGTTTGTTCTCCAGTGTATCTTAAACAAGCGACACACAAAAATTTATTAACAAGTGCTGTGTTTGATTAACATAACATTAATTATAATTATCTTTATGAAGGAAACAAACATAGAATTAATTAAAATGGTTGTGACAGAGTGTAACAGTATTTGTAATAACACACACATGCTTTAAATAGAGGTAAATTATAAGTTAGATTAGAACAGGTAAACACCCATATTTAGATTTAATTTATGTTTATTTGTGCTACTTAATTATTTATACCGTGAAGTTATCAGATTATATCTATATTTAATAACTAGCTATGGTCTGGGTAGCCTACATTTCATTTACCATTACTGTGGACTCATCAGAATAAAACAAATCCTATGTATAACATGTGCTCAAGGCAGGGCACGTATGAGATTGTTGGATGCTATTAAGAAGGCTGTGGGTGGTAGCATTCACCGAGCGGTCCATACTGCATATGACCAAGCTCTATGAAGGGGCTTGACATGTGGTTGCGATCCTCAACAGTGAGGGACCGAGGAAGAAGATGATGTATAACATAAAAATATCCTAATAATGCAGGGCCATAGCTTTATTTAATTTAATTAATAGGAGAAGGATACTATAACTTAAATTTATGAACAAGCTTAAGTCATTTTGTTTTTATAACTTGCGAGTATGGCTACTAATTTAATAATACCATTATTTGGAAATGAACAGTCATATATGCTGGGTTCATATCCACAAGGTGGGTTCAAACATCGGGTAAATATGATTCATATGAAGTTATATGTCCAATATTTGTTATTTTAAGACAAAACTGACTAATGGTAGAGTAGAATAATATATATATAGTGTCTTAAGTTACCAATAAACAAATAAACAAAGGTCTTTATCAAGGATTATTTATTTTCTATATTTTTTCTTAATATGAAAAGAGATATCATGGCAAAATTTCATGGTGGCCTAGCGAAAATGTTGTGGTGGCCTAGCGGTTCAATGAACAGATTTGTATGCACAAGGTTGCAAGTTCGAACCCAGGCAAGTACCAATGTGACTTTTTCAAAGTTATATGTACTTTCTTAATTATTCTAAGACACTTCTGACAAACGGTGAAGGAAAACATCGTGAGGAAACCTGGATTCCAAAATTTGGGATCTGAAACCGCCGCCGCCAACCCGCAGGGAGCAAGTGTGGTGATCAATGCTAGCGCCTTCTCTATATGGGAAGAGGCCTGTGCCCAGCAGTGGGACGTTTATAGGCTAGATTATTTTATCATGCAAAAATTGGCTTGAAATAATACTGGCTGGAAAGTTTTACCTCTCCCAAACAAGAGTAATAAATTATAGTCCAGTTGTTTTAATGAAGTACCAACATAAAGAATCTAATTATAGAAATACTAAGAATCAAACTCAAGGTTTCTTGCCTATTAATTTATTTTGTGTGAGTCACAGGTAAGTTGTAGTAAAACTGACTGAACATGAGAATTTAGTTAATTATAATTACTCATTGCTCATAAATAAATGTGGACAACATCACATACATTACTCTAAACCCAAAATGAGTAGCTAAAGCATTATGGAATCAGAGACAACAAAGGTACGAAAAACACCTAGACCCGAGACAATGTAGAAAAGTGGTTTTCACATATAATATGTACAGGTTTTGGTAAATATTAATTATTCATACGATGTACACATTCAAAGTATAAATAATGTATGCATTGAGTAAATAAGACAACTATTAACAAACATTATAATGTTTGTTTGCTAAATGAAACTAATTCCTATCCATAATGGCCTAGTCTAAATCTAGGCTGTTAAGCAGATTAAAATCAAGTTTCATATCCAGGATATACATAATTAGAATGTAAATTCAACATCCTTTCATAAAAATCCACTCAGGAAGCTTAAATTAATTCGTTTTAATAGATTCAGCCATTAAAAAGTAGATTTGAAAAAGGAATGTTTGTCTAAATATGGGTGTTTTAAGAAAAAAATAAAATAAAAACAGAAACAGACATACAGACAACATCTAGTGACAGCCAGGTATGATTAGCCGCTCACATTCTGACCGCAGAGCATCCAGCTGTCGGTACACACACCGAAAACCCGCCTCATACTTGCACAACACTAATATAAAGCAATTTATTATAATAAAATGCCATTTAGATGATTCACAAAATATTCACTAGCGCACACATTTCGAATCGATACTCTTTCGAGAATTCGTCCCTCTAACTTTATAAACACAATGTATTCTATTTTCAAAAATCTATTTCCTTTACGTATTTGACACAGATTGTAATAAATTATTTTGGCGGTCGTTTTGTTTAGGCACTGTAACACAATATCACTTGTACACTTTGGCACTGCATTTTAGAACAGACAGAAACTGTTTTTGTACTAACATTGGCACCAATTCGTTACCCAAAGACTGAATTTCGAAAGTATTTTTGCAACTAAACGTCTAAACGTAACACGTTCACGGTTCGTCAGTATCCGAACTGAATAGAGTAAAACAAAGTAAAAAATCACCACTGCACCGCTGTATTTCGACACTTAAAAACAATATTTACAATAAAACTGGGCTACAAAACAAAAATAGCAATCCCTACGGCCACGATCGCAAGGCACTGGACAGACTATATTCTGCCTCTGATTTAACTTTCGTGTTTGTGAGTCGTTAATAAATGAGTAGATACACTAAATATGCGTAAATTAATTCAGGAAAAAGCTTTTTTTCTAATGAAATGATCGCGAATTATAACTCAGAAGTATAATTCGATTTGACAGACGGCACGCCCCCCTCCCCGCTCGCGTCGTACTGCGGTCGATGGCGATGTTGCCAGCGCACAAACGTTACCTTGGCTATGCGGGAGATTTTCATCATAAATAGATCGCAACAAAATGTGCGGTAAAAATATCTAGCTTTATTATCAGTGATGAAACATTTATAGAAAGTATCTAACTGTTAAAAGTTTTGATTATATCAGCGATAGATATAAAAGCTATTCTATTTTATCGTTGATCTTAATTTATCTTATCAATAGTATGAAAAGCGTTCGTATCAGATAATATATATTCCATTTAAAATGCATTATGATGATAAAGTTTAACAGCCACATTTCACATGGTTTGTAAGATAAATCATAGATCCCTCGTAGAGGTGGGTCGTTCCGGACCGTAATAGTTCTCGGAACTATGTCCTTCAGAGGAACGATATCGGTCCAATCCGAACCGTCAACTGAAGTCGGTCCATCGTTCCTGCCAGTTCCTGGATGCGACGCGGTCACGTGGTTTACTCGGAACGAACGAACTGCGGACCGGACGTCACAAAGACGCGTGAATCATTTCAATTTTGAACCTTATTACAATGTACTAAAAGCTACACCTGAAACGCGCTATGGACGACTGCGTGTCAGCGATGACGAGCTATGTGACTCTTAATACATTTACTTAAGGGTCAAATTGGAATGATTCGTGTGCAAAATGACTGACTATTCACTATATCTACTGTTAGGTTAATGAACATTCTTTTTGCTTGTATTTTACAAATAATATAATAACTATATTGATAGTTGATAGTAAAGTTGGGCAGGAAATGAGTTGAAAAAAAATTTGTAAGTTTGTACTGAGCCGTTTTTTAAATGAGGCGAGGTCATGACATAGGTCTTCTCTTCTCTAAGAAAAACAACGCAACACTTAACAGTTCCGCGATTATGCGAGGAACTATGTAAATTGTGCATGTGCGGAATTACATGAATATACTAGGTACCCTTCTAGTTCCGCGAACATGTTTCCTGCACCTAGTTCCGAGAGTGGAAAGAAACGTTCCATGTTCAATCCGCTAGAGGACATGATTAGCGCATCTCTAATCCCTCGTAAACATAGACATAACTTGACATTTAGTAAAGAAAATGGCGTCTAACTGTCATTCAAGCATAACATTCATCATCATAAACAATAATTAAGCAGACAGACTATAGAATATGACTATTTCTTACATGCTAAAGCGACGTTAAAATGTTAATTACCAACTTTCTCTAGTTTTGTCTGCCATTTCTACAATATTTATTCGGTTGGGCGACACGGCGAGTGACGTCACAAGACATAAAAAGTCGTAGTGACCATGGTGCGAAATGGGAATATTTACAACGTAATATATTATTTTATTTATTAGCGTTGGATATTATCTTATTATATTCAAGTGGGATAAATGCGAAAGTGATTTATCTGCACTTCATTGCGAATAAACTTGTGATGCGATAATGAGTCGTAAATGGACAATAGTATGGACTTTCTCTATTCTGGAGAAGATGAAAGGGTGTACCAATGCCTTTAGATCTTGACTGGCCTATTGGTCTAGTGGTTAGTGACACAGACTGCTAAACCGGAGGGCTTGGGTTCAATTAACATACAGGTCAAATCTTTATGTGATGAGCATGATTATTTAATTTTGTTATGTCTGGGTGTACTTTATCTATAATATGTATGTATTTCGAGATATGCAAGGATTTATCAGTTGTCTGGTTGCTGTAGTACAGGCTCTGCCTAGTTTGGGATTAGATGACGGTATGTGAGTTATCCCAAGATATTAATATTACATATTCAGGACTAAAACTATCGAAAAAGTTTTCCTTTCCTTTGCCAGGGATCGAATGAAAATAGATTTGTAGGTTATTGTAGACTACGGATTTTTCCGCGAACTTAGGTAACATAGCATACTTTTTCCATCCCAGATATTTTTAAGTTATTTGCCTTTGAATATACTTGTATTAAAAATGCTAAAACACAAATAAGAACTGGCGACACTCATTGTTTACTACACAGATATTTAATTACGTACTGATAATTATAATTAAATCATAGAGGATATAATAATTTGTTTACGAGCTTTATCTTATGTAAAGTTTAACGTTTAATATCAAGGATATAAATACAAGGTCGCTGAATGATTTATCGTAAGGAATCCAAATCCTAATTTCCAAAAACCCCGACATATTTCGAAACAATGCTAAAATCTTTTAAAATACTAAACAGATCTGCACAAATTATATATTCTAAGAAGCATCTCGATCCTATCAGCTGTCAAACAAAAAATCCCATAACAATCTGTCCATTCCTTTAGAAGCTACGACACCACAGACCGACAGTTTGGTCAAACTTAAAACCCCTCTTTTCAGTGCATTAGTTTTTACAACGTCTTAACTGCTTTTGTTGGCCTGGTGCTAAGCGCGACTGCTACGCTAGAGGTCTTGGGTTCGATTCCCAAGTCCACCAAGGTGTTATTGGGTTTTTCTATGAAATTCTCAGTAGCAGGTCGGAGTTTGGATTTGTGCTCGGTTAGTGGCAATAGGCTCGCCCCCTATTACATGGGACCCAAACATACCGGCGATCTGTGGGTGTACATTGGTACACCTCTGCCTAACCCTTCGGGGATACAGGCGTGATGGAATGTTATGTTAGATCAACATTAAAAAATATCATTTAACATTGATTTTGGTATCTGCGGCAGAATAAGTCCTATTTAATTAAATATTTAAATTCGATTCATTAGTTTGTTTTTTATAAATCGATTTGATTGATAATAAGTTTAGAAAAAAAAAACTAAATTAGTACGAAATTGCGTCTTTTAGTACTCTGAAGCAATTGTTCCATTTTTAATTGATGTAATTTCCTTTTACTGTATGATGTGTAATCAATTATTATGCTAGCCAATACAGGGTGTTAAGAAAACCCTGTCCGATCCGTTAAGGTATTGTTAGGTATCGATAATTGATACTGATTACTGTAAAAAAAAACTGGAAAATAGAAAAAAAAAATATAACCTAAAAATTATTTTTTTCTCTAATTGCGAGAGAGAGAGTGTCACAAGTGCTGCCAATCGATCAAACAAAAGGCCGCCGAATAATACCGACGAAAATGGTGTTGTAATTATTGTTTTAATCTCAAATTTAGGGAATTTCGTGTCAAAAAATCGTTATTTCGAAGTTCATTATTATTGATATTATCATGAATATTAAAAATTTAATATTTTATTTGGGCATGTGATTGTGAAACCAATAATATATCACCCTTTCGGTCGGACTGGGTTTTCTTAACACCCTGTATACAGCCATACTTAAATAGGAGTTAGTAAACAAAACAGACTTGTCAAAAAGGCAGTTTCTCTACCCTAAACAGTTCCTACCATCTATCATCCTACTATAGCCTGACTTTGATTGATGCAATCACTGCCCACCCTCAAAAAGGGCATGGCGCCTAGAGGTAACCACTACTGCATATAAATTGAATAGTTTTCACTTTTCATATTAATACTTTCTTTAATCGAAGTGACAATGAATTATCATAATCGTTAAACATAAATGGAAAATGAATGAAAAGTCTAATCGTTAAGGGACCTGTGATCGACGGGCGAGCCACGAGTACACGGTAATGCTCGTGGCGGTTTAACTCGCGGCTAGGGCGAGCTAAACTGTTGTTTGCAACGCGTCTAGCACTTTAAAAAAGCGTGACGAGCCGCTAGCCTAGCTCGACACCAAATAAAACCGGTTGAGGTAATCTACGAACGGGTTTTATCAGCAAGCCAACAAAATCCTGAAAAAGCTCGCTCAACATAATCTTAAAGCGCATATCGCTAATAGCCCGATAAGCAAACTTTTAGCTGCCCGAAGTTTACAGTGGAAACTGATAGTTGGACTTTATAGTTAACTTATTTTTTACTCTAATGGCTTATACATAAGATGCAGCCCGCTGCGAGACACACGATGATGGTGGTACATACTGGTGATCGTGAATAAAATACACGAAAATAATCTACTCATTTCGCCTGGGTGATATCACTTGGGTGAATTGCGTCCGAGGTGAAATGAGGAGTCACAATAACCCACTTTGTTCACCTGGGTGAATCACCCAGATGAACAAAGTGGAATATACCCTAGAAATAGTAAGGGTCCCATTGACTCTTTTCGAGCAACGAAACATAAAACAACGCTGTCAAAATGAAAGCAATAAACATGCAATATATTACAGCATAATATAAAACAATAATTAGAATTATGGTTGCACATAACGGCGTGTTATAATAACAATGATAAATGGATGAAAGTGACTGAGTGTTCTTTAATAGCAGTTATGTATGCGATCAAATCATAGGTTTTTTTAGTTTCGGGTCGTAATAATAGGGTATGTGTTGTAAAAGAAATCTTCTTCATCTAGACATAATTTTGCGAGATTGATGATTATTATTAAAGATGAAACGGATATCCGGTAACTATCCGGTATCCGGATAAAACTACTAACCTTAATACTGATAATACATACATATAATCACGCCTCTTTCCCGTAGGGGTAGGCAGAGACCACTTCTTTCCACTTGCTACGATCCTTACACACTTGTTTCGCTTTGTCCATTTTCATTATTCCCTTCATACATGCTCTTCGGTTTAGGGTACTCTTGACCTGGCCTTTTTTCAAGACGTTCCCGATTTGGGACTAATCTAATACTTAATATAAATACCAGTATTTCCTAATTGTGTTGACAGAACTTTTTTACAGTTTCTTCAAGTAATAAAAGACATGATTTGTTGTATATTTGATATTAATATCAACCTTACTAAGCAAAAATTATCTTGCCAGACAGACAGACGGACAACCAAGGGATCCCATCTGAGTTTCTTTTTGCTTTTGAGGTACGGAACCCATAAAAATATCAAACAGGATTTAGTCAAAGTAATATATGATACACCTAATTTGTTCAGCTCACATAGCAAGGGAAAATAAACTCACTAAATACATATTGTTTAAAGTTTTGAACAACGAAAGCAAAGTGACATTATTATAGTCATAAAACAATACACAGTTTATAGTTGTCTGTTAATTGATACGAAATATCAATATTATTATGCGTAGGAGTTTCAAAGCCGACTGTCAAAGGACAACACTTTGTAAGGACGTATAATTAAAAACACCAAAATGTAAAAAGGAAACGTCTATTTAATTAATATGGGATCACCTCTGAGGCATATCCTATCGATAACAAAAGGATTTTTTGAAATCGATCCAGTTACCAGAGATGAAAAAAATTTAAATGAAAATCTTAATTCGCAGAGACATGGTAAATACAAAAGGTGGTAAAACAAAATAAGTCTCTTAGCATATCTCGCCTTCAGTAGGCATGTGAAAATTAATAGCATAAATAAATGTTTAAACTTATATTGCGATATTGCGTAACAAACTTTTTTTGCGTTTAGGCTTTTTATTATTTGTATCCAGTGATTACTGCTTGAGTTGTCGACTAGATATAATAACAATTCCAGTCTATAAACGTCCCACTGCTGGGCACAGGCCTCTTCCCATATAGAGAAGGAACGAGCATTGATCATCACGCTTGCTCTCTGCGGATTGGCGATATAGCCAACATTACATTATATTCCTCACCCTCTGATTCTTTGATCATGCTTATCAATCAATTTATAATTATTTGAAAAGTAATGAGAGATGATGATGTCTTCATAAAGTTGTTTCCTATAAAATATGTCACTGATACTAACACGTATAAAAATGGTCATCGGTAAATAGCCATCTATGACACAACAGAGGTTGCTAACAAAATGAGTTTGTATATCAAACAAAAACAAAATGGCGATCGTTACCGACATCAAATCTACCCCTCATCAATTTGATACTAAAACAATACCTTATTTTAACCGGAAACCCAAAGGTATCAAGTTTTAGCTGCGGTGAGACCGTGTGAATATCCGTATCGATTGACAGGACCCTTTGTTTTGACTGAAACGCACTTGTTTTGGTTATTTTATTAAACAACATAAAATCAATCAGTCTGCTTGCGACCACGGCCTGTGTAAACCGGTCGAAACGTCAAGCTCTGAAGGTATTTAAGCATGTACGCGCTAATCCCCGTTCTATAATATTACTATAAATAAACAAGCAGCGCGATAGTTTAAAAGTTATTACGACTTAAAATCATTGATAACTGCTAAAACTGACTTCAATGAAGTTTATTTGAAACCACCCTGAGCTATACACAATTGATGACAGAAATACTTTTTGAAATTGATCCAAATTTTGGAGTTATCGCCGAAGAAAAAAAACCATATATTTTTTACGAAAAATAGAAAACAAATGACTGTGTCATATTGAGACGGAGATGGCGGGACGAACTGGATTCCTTTGATAAGGAGTGGATGATGACAGCCCAAACCAGAGAGAACTGGAAGGAGGGTAGAGAGGCCTTAGCCCTGCAGTGGGACAGAAATGGCTAGGAAAAAAAGTCATATTGACACTTCCTTCCTTCGAAGTCGGTTAAAACACGGCATTGATCATGAACTTAATACTTAAATACCTTAGACAAATACCGGTCGGGCCTATAATATTGTTATAACGGTAATCAAACTGCTTTTAATATTAATTTATAATTTATCCTAGCTCTTATGTAATATAATTTATTAATTTCTGAGTTTTAAGCGAATTTAAAACTGAATATAAACCGCGATAAAATCCGTAAAGGTAGTTTTATTTCAATGTAATACAATTTGTATCAGGGATATATTTAATTGATAAAATTAAAACGACTTTTGGCAGTTTTGACAGTTTCTTTTTGACGGAGGTTATAACCTAACAAAGCTATTTCTTATCTTCTATTTTCGTAGTTGAGTACAGAAATATAATTAACATTCGTTTAATGGTACAAGAACATTGTAATTTAGACTAGCTATTATAAGGTTTCCTAAAGTCTTCGTATTTTAGATCTTAGACGTCTTTTAAGAAACCATACAAGGACAATCCATCTTATACAGTTCAATAATCTTTATTCACGACACAAAGGATCATATAACACAAGTAGATAAATAAATAAATGCGGACAACATCACATACATTGCTCTGAACCCAAAGTAAGTAGCTGTAAAGCACTTGTGTTATGGAATTCAGAAACAACGAAGGTACCACAAACACCCAGACCCGAGACAATGTAGAAAAGTGAGTTTCTACATTGACCCGTCCGGAGATCGAACCCGGGACCTCAGAGCTAGCGGCACCTTGAAAACCGGTGCGTACGCCACTCGACCACGGAGGTCGTCAAAATAAGGTTGTAAATAATAAACTACCCGTGTGGTGACGGGTCAGAATACAGTGTGTCACCAGTAGTCACCACCCCATATCATCCCATGGGTGTCGTAAAAGGCGACTAAGGGAAAACTGGTAATTCAACTATAACTCGCTTTTGGTTACTCGGCAATGGCAATAGGCTTACCCCCATATTACATGGAGACCAAAGCGTGACCTGGTACAATGAGGATTTCATCATCATGGTCATAAATGTCATCCTAGGATGCGTTTGTGCTTGCGATGATGAAGTCTCTGCCTAGCCCTTATTGGATATACAGGTGTGATAATATGTATGTATGTAAATAATAAAGAAACAGAATTTAACATGGGATATGAAAGAACCAAGATGGGTCGACAACATACTAAAGGTCGAGTCCGGATGAGGCTGGCACAGGACCGTAGAATAGCACGAGAAAGGAGAGGCCTGTGCCCAGCAGTGGGAGGACAAGGCCTGTGGATGATGATGTCATGAAATAAGAGATTTACCTCATGGCCTAAGCAAGTACTTTATATCGCTACCACTAGCTTTAAATACTCCTGTGCTCGGTTTAAAGTATTTATGTCTACCTTCGCCATCGTAGCTCCTAAACAAACGGACTGATTATGATTCGCGTAATTTTATTTTAGAACTAACATAAAACATAACATACCATCACGCCTGTATGCCCGAAGGGTTAGGCAGAGGTGTACCAATGTACACCCACAGTTCGCCGGTATGTTTAGGTCCCATGTAATAGGGGGCGAGCCTATTGCCACTAACCGGGCACAAATCCAAACTCCGACCTGCTACTGAGAATTTCATAGAAAAACCCAATAACACCTTGGTCGACTTGGGAATCGAACCCAAGTCCTCTAGCGTAGCAGTCGCGCTTAGCACCACTAGGCCAACGAGGCAGTTGCTAGTAAAACTAACATAATCTATGTTTTCGTAGATCTATTCATAATTTTGAAGAGTATTAGCAATTTCCTCTTTTTAACACGAGTTTCTAAATGACGGAAGTAATCGACTGTAAACGAACACATGTTTCAGATAAACCTATTAAAATTAAAACCATCTTAAATTCTCAAACTATTAAACAACAAATTCTACGCATTAAACTTCTACCAAGACAATAAGACAATGTCAAGTATAAAGTCGGCCATGTGTTATGCAACGGGTCGTATGACGTCACTCGCCGCCATTTGTAGGACAATATGTATTGATAATGTCGTATAGTAATCCGTTCGAAGTATGGAAGACTGTGTAGTTTAAAATTAATTGGAATATAAACTTGAGGTTTGGTAGAAAGAAAACAAACAATGATATACGATGCTTGTTACTTTCAAAGTTACCATTTGATAGGAAAAGGATTCTCGCAGTAGCTTCGGACGATTGATATATTTTTAAATAGACACAATTTGATACTAAATAATAATTTTGGTATATATGTAAGTGAAGTAATTTCAGAAATAACAAAGATTATTTCTTATCTTAAATTTCAAATACACAACACATCTTCAAAAAGTTAACGCACTGCGCTAAGCGCAGACATAGGCGATAATAATGTCCTTATTCCGTATTATGTAGAAGTGTTACCAATATGTCAAAAATCTAGCTATCCCCACTTATCAATAATAAGTCCCATGTTATAGGCATAGAAATAATTTAATTAGAAAAGAGATTGGAGCTCCAATCACAAACCAGTAGCTTGTCTCTCGTTGGTGGAGAATGACAGATACACCTGATGCGACACTAGTGAGTAGTCACCCTAGCGGATTTTTGATGTCCTACAGACATTGCATTTACAATATATACCAAAACGAGAAACATACTTAAGCAGAGTGAAGCCAAGAGTCCTGAAAAAAACGTGTTTGGAATAAATAAGATAAAACATATAACATGTGAGAAACATGAAGGCAGACACGAATAACTCCTTAGGGGAAAAGGGGGAAACGTAATGCATACAAACTAAAATGTACGCCAGGATGTAGTACATTATATTTACTGAAAGTAGACATTAAATATTGAAAAAGAAAATAAGTTAAATTCTACTGCAAGACATTAGCCACTGAGATATATTTAATTCCATCTAAAGGCTGTAAAAGGCAATTAGAATATCCAATCAAAATATTAAACAAGCCAATTACATTGATGATATCATTAAGGCTTCAACAGCAACGAAAATCGAAAACCTTTTTATCCTAATAAAAGTTAATTCCAAACTCTTATTTTAGGGGTTTCAGGATATTTATCTATAACTAGCTGTGCCTGCGACTTCGTTCGCGTGGATGACGAAACTTATCAATGAGTTTTTAACCGCATAATTAGGTTTTGTTTTTATTGTTCATACTTTTCCGGGATAAAAACTACCCAGTGTGGTGCCCAGGATAATAAAGAATAATTATACCAAGTTTCATCGTAATCGAACCGGTAGTTTTTGCGTGATACCTGAACAAACAGACAGACAGACAGACAAAAATTTTGTTAATCACACTTTTGGGTTCGGTTTCGGTTTAGTAACACCCCCCGCCATTTATTTTTTTGATATTTTCAATGTACAGAATTTTCACTTCTACAGATTTATTATAAGTATAGATTATTTTTTTAAGGTATAATAATGAAGTTAAAGGAATCATCAACTAGCAATCTGAATACTCGTAAATGAATGTACGCAGGCTCAATAAATTGCCTAGCCTCACGTTGTTTAATTTAGAAGTAGTGACAATTTTACAAACTCAAAAATGCAAGTAAACAGGACCTCCTAACGTATCAACAAAATCTATTTCTACATCAGAAAACTATCAGTCACCCATCCCCATACAAGGACATAAAATATAAATTCTAAATACATTGGTATACAACCCGCGTTCCAAATGAGTCGTCATTGCAAATGCCATCATTCCAATGAATAAGACGTTATACACTAATTACTGGTTGACATTGAAAGACACGTGCTAAAGGATTTAATTATTGACGTGTTTATTTAGTTAGTCTTAGGTTGTTCATACACGAGGCGACGCTAGTCTCCGATAACCGACGACTTTAAGGCCCTTTTCCTGTCACGCGTATTTTAGCCCGCACGCGGGTCTCGCCTGCATGCGGACTGCCCGCATGGCGCCTCCTATCATTTGATACATATTTTTTCTAACATGCGGGTAGCACGCGCGCGGAACGCAGATTGGCTGCGGGCGCGCAACACTGCAGCACCAATCGAAATCTTTGTCCCGCGTGTGGCCCGGAGCGTGCTATCACCCGCATGCGGACGAGGCCGCGTGCGGACTAAAATACGCGTGACAGGAAAAGGGCCCTTAGTCTCAACGCGTGTATGTACGAACCTCTATGAGTTTGTATGGCGGTAGTCGCTTGGATATTATAAAGTGTCGTGTGTATGAAGGGCCTTAGGTTTAACAGAAACATGAACGTTAATAGAACATTAAAAAACTCTTATACATAATAAGCTACAGGAAAACAAGTGTGAAGATCTGTAGCAGGAATAATAAGAAGAAACATTATTGAACATACCCCAAATTATTAGGAACAGGTAGGAAATAAAAATAATAATTTAAGTGTCTCCTAATTCTCTTAAATAAAGGTATATTTGATCCAGTTTCCTCTCAACGGAATGTTTGATTCATAACTCCAGTCCCATGACTTATCTAACATATTACTAGTATTTACCGCATATATTCAAACCCATACAAAGAATAATTCTATAATATAGTAGCGCCACCTACATAACAATAGTAAGACTCACTACGATGACGTGATGTAGTGACAACACTTAATTACGAGTGGTATTGATAGATGGCAGTTCATTTACCGCTCTCAAACGTATTAAGGGTCTATCATTGGAACAATTAGGTACAGGTTTTTATAGCAAAGAAGACAAAATGATAGATAATTATTTTCACCTGATGGGTTGTGAACATAGCTGCCCATGAACATCTCCAACACCAGAGCAAGTCAAAAATCCGTTAGTGTTTTCAGTTTTGAACCAGGTGTATCCGTCATTCTCCACCAATTAGAAACCAGCTACTGGCTTGTGTTACAGTCCTAATGGGAGACTTCCGAACCTAGTGGATTTTTAAATCGCGGTATTCAGTTGTCAACTACAAGTTAATTAGGAACGGTACATAATAATATAAGTCAATGATTATACGGAGTTTTACTAGTTTTTGTGCATTCCCAAAAGATATGTCTTCGAGTAGAGTTTGCGAATGTTCTGAGTGTTCTGACGAACTCTCTCGTTCCTGGAAACTTTCTCAAACTCTATTGTTTGTTAAAATATGTGTAAGCTTTACTACACAACCCTAAATGCTAAATAGGCAGCATGATACAGCAGAAACATAGCTATTCATACTATACTAAGTAACGGTTACGAAGCACTTGTTTTCACAGCTCATTGCAGAGAAAACGGTCTGCAAACATAACACTACTCTTGCTGGAAATCGTTAAATTACTTTATGTAACTAAAGATACGGTCGACTGCCAGTTTGTTACATTGAGAAAATGATAATTTTACCTTGGGAAATCTCACAGAGGTCCATCTGATCTCAGACGGCAGAGCCTGTACTATGGTAACCAGACAACTGGGGCCCGATGCCGCTATTTTAAGTCAATGAGTGGCGGGTTAAAAAACGTTCCAGTGTACTTTTTATTGTGCCTAATTTTCGTATTCAGATAAGAACAGTCACTTGCAATCCTACAATGACAACAGTGGCAAGCAGGTGTACATTTGTCATTGAACTAAAAGTATCTGAATACGAAAATAAGGCACAATAACAAGTACACTGGAACGTTAATAAACGTTAATAACACAATTACAGATAATTACATAAGTGAAAAAAAAACCGAATTGATACATTTTGGACCACTTCTGCGATGATAAAAAGATTTTTTGAATCGATCCACAAATGCCGTAGTTATCTTGTATTCTGAAGACTGTTTATTGCACCCAGACACAGAACAAATGATCATGCCCATCACACAAAGATTTGTCCTGGGTGGGAATCGAACCCACGACCTCTAGTTTAGCAGTCAGGGACACTAACCACTAGACCAACAGACCAGTCGACTAAGCCTTGGTTTTCAGCGGCCATTTGACAACCAGTCTTACTATGGGATACTGTATCACCCAGTAAATATGTTGTGTGTCAGATAGACAGTCGCTCTATAACAAACTGGTGTTCAGCAGGCGGTGTGACTTAAAAAAAAAAGGCTACGCAAGTGACTTCACAAACCTTCTAAAGGTCAATGACTTCTCTGTCATAAAATCTAAACAATCGATCCACTTTCTATTTGTTTTAAAGAACATGCATCTATTTCATTATTCCGACATGATGTAATCTGTATGTACAGTTAAAAGGTCAAGCGTCACTCGTCGAGGTATGGAAATCGATGGGTGAGCGCGCAATGCCAGCTAATTATGTAAATGTGAAAGTTCGCTTTTTATTTGTTTTTAATGATATTGCATTTGGTATGTCGTTGGTTCCGGTGTTGTAAAATATAATGTTTTATGAGGTTAACTAGTTGTCTCCTGCGGTATTACTCGCGTAGTTTTCAATACCGTAAATTTATTAGGATAAAAAGTATCCTATGTGGTAATCCAGGTTATAAACTCTATTTGTGTTAAATTCTATCTAAATCAGTTCAGTTGTTTCAGAGTGAAACAAGAACAAACATGTCATAAGCTGCTAATGTTTGCTTTAAAATATTTGCTACTAGCTGTGCCCCGCAGTTTTACCCGCGTGAATGACGATTCATACACTATCTTTATAAATTATAGCCTATGTGTTATTCCGATGTATAAGCTACATTATTGTAAAGTTTCATTAAAATCCATGCAGTAGTTTTTGCGTGAAAGAGTAACAAACATCCAAACAAACTTTCGCATTTATAATATTAAGGTAAAAGTACGTATTCCCGTTAGTGTACTAGTACCCGTTAACATGTCAGTTTTTTTATTATTGCAATTTCCTACCAATAATAATGTAAAGTTTGAGAATGACAATACCTTCTCCGTAATATTTTGTACAATTTTAATGGCAACATTGCCCAAAAAGTTTAATGGCGTCAAAACAAGATATTGTCAAAAGTTTGCTTTGTGAAAATATTGAAAAAGTTCAAAGTTCTGTCAGTAAACCAGCAAACCACCACGTCACATTGATGAGTTAGCCGTACTGCGACGGATAACGTTAAGGTAAGAGTGTTAATTTTCTAAATTAATTGAGTATACTATTTTGCGATATAACCTATAAATTGAGGTAAATCTAGTTGAGAAATAAATATTTTTGCCGTTTACATCTATTGGTACCAACAAACCCCTACTTGACCTAGTACCCGTTAAAATCGTTTTTTTTTTACCGGATATTGGTACACGACAAACTCGGTAGTAAACATTGTACCGAAACCCGTTATTGTGTACTTATTACCTTGAAATAGGTCTCATTTTCCTTTAAAACTGTAGAAAACATTGCCAGATATTGGGACTTGTATTAAAAATTGCATTTAAACCCGTCATCGTCCTTATTGACTTGTGTTAAGTTCTCTTTTCCTTCGAATCAATAGAATGTAGTTTCTATGTTTCTTGTTTGTTTTGTAATCACCTGGATTCGATTGCCTCTTTAGTTTTTGAAGTGTTTAACGTCTTTAACTATCGCTTCTGGGAGTGATTTCGTGAAATGCAACGGAAACAGCTGATTGGAAAATATTTAAAAAACGGTGCATTTTTTTTTTCAGATACCTAGCTATGACTGATAGGCAGAAGGCCATACTAAAGGCCATGGAGGCGGTCAAGAAAGGAGCCTCAATTTCAGCTGCTGCCAGGCAGTTCGGTATCCCACGGTCGACGTTGGATGACAAATTACGTGGCCGCTATTCTGTCGAATGCTCCAAAGGACCGGCTACAGTTTTGACGAAAGAAGAAGAAGAATATTTAAGCAGTTGGATTATTTTTATGGCAAATAGTGGGTTTCCTGTAACTAAGGCGCAGTTATTGGATAGCGTGAGTTTATTGGTGAAAAAGATGAAGCGAGAAAACCCATTTCAAAATGACAGACCAGGTCGGCACTGGTTTGAAGCTTTTATAAAGCGACACCCTGAAGTAGGCCAGCGAGTAGCTCAAAATTTGACGCAAACTCGTGCTTTAGTCAAAGAAAGTGACATAAGAGCATGGTTTAAAGAAGTGGAAGAATATTTTATAAAGACCAATATCGAAGAAGCAACTCAAGATCCACGTAGGATTTTTAATTGCGATGAAAGCGCTTTCTTTTTGTCACCGTCTGATAACAGAGTTCTGGCAAAACGAGGGGCAAAAAACGTTTACAACGTTATTCCCAGCGGCGAAAAAGAGTGTGTGACAGTTTTGGTCACGGCTAACGCAGCAGGTGAATTGGCGCCTCCGATGGTTTTGTTCAAGTTGAAATCAATTCCACACAAAATTTCAAAAACCGCACCGAAGGACTGGGGATTAGGATTTACGCCAAAGGGTTGGATGACAGGAGAGTCGTTTTATGAGTACATGACAAATGTTTTCTATCCCTGGATTGTAAAATCTAATATAAAATTACCTATAATTTTCTTCTTAGATGGACATTGCTCACACACGACGCTGCCACTAAGCAATTTCTGTCGGGAAAAAAACATACAACTGGTTGCATTATATCCTAATGCGACTCACCTAATTCAACCGATGGATGTGGCGGTTTTTCGACCTCTGAAGATTATATGGAAGAGGTCAGTTTATGACTGGCGAAATGATAACCACTTCATAAAATTACGCAAAGAAAATTTCTGCCCGCTGCTACATAAAACTCTCATACAATTGGACCCCAACTCGATCAAAAATGGATTTCGAAAATGCGGCTTATCACCTTTTGATGCAAACGCTGTCGATTATTCCAAGTGTGTAACAAGTCAACCTAAAAAACCAGCCAAACCCAATAAATCTAAAGAAATACAATCAGATACCATGAGTCATGTCAAATTCTTTGAATCACAAATAAGTCCTGAAAACCTCGAAGCTTTTTACGGCAACGGAAATGCAATTTGGAAAGGGGATAAATCCTTAGAAGGATTATTTAATGTCTGGAGGCAAATGCATTTTAAAAATAATTTACCTTCAGATAGATTCAATGACTCTTTGGTTTTGACAGAATTGTGTGCTCAAGAAACGTCTAATATCGATGAACTGCCATCATCTGGAGATATTGGAAACTTCACAGGTCTGACTGACATCTTGGACTCAAATTTGAACTCAAACGAGTTCAGTGACTTCCTAATGACTGAAAATGAAAGCCATGCAGGAAAGATAGAAATGTATGAAAATGTCGATGGGATCCTGATGAAAATCATGGACGTGGAAATCCCAACTAATGAGCCTTCACTGACAAATTGTATCGAAGAAAACCAAACTCGTTCTGAAAATGAAGTACGAAACACACATCATTTAACAGGTCAAGTGATCCGGACAATAGCCTCTAACCCTATATATATCGCTTCTCGCAAAAATATTACAACAAACTCTGGAATAATAACAACAGCTATAACGTCGAATGTGGTTGAGACAGATACTATAAGTATGAAACAGCCATCATTACTTGCTAACACGGACTCGATTACTGAATTAGTGCCGACACAAATACAAGATCAGTCAAGTATGACACAATCGTCATTTTCTAGCAAAGAACTCGTTCCTATAACACCTCCAAGTAAAACATCACCACCACATTCAAAGAAAGTCAAAGCGACATCGATAATGGCTGATGATACAACTCCTGATTATACACAAAGCAGAATCAAGACATCCGAAAATATGAAGACACCACTACATACTCCTACAGAACAAGACTTACCTGACGATAACAGACGCAACCAACCAAAAACTAAATATTATGGAGATTTAGTTGTACCCACACCATTTAAAGACGCTTTATTTTGGCCAGAAACTCCTAATAGCACCACAAAAAGTAAAATTAAATTACCTAGCGTAATAACATCTGATAGGTGGCAAATATTTGCACAGAACAAGCTAGAAGCAAAGACAAAAAAAGAGGAGAATAAAGTTAAAGCAAAAGAAAAAAACAGAAAAAGAGCTGAGCTTGGAGTTGGTAACAAGAAACCTAAGAAGAAATCAATAGATACTGGGGCGAGGGACATCACAAATGAGGATTGGTTCTGTCGGTTATGCCAAAGAAGCACGAAATTGGACATGATAGAATGTGTGACTTGCAAGACCTGGTATCATACGATTTGTGCAGAAGTTTCACCAAATGAAATAACGTTTACTTGTATGTATTGTTACGTGTCGTGTGATGAATAAGTGATGTAAAGCTTTGGGTTTGATTGCCTCGTCAATTATCCGTAAACCTGACTTAAACAATCACAGCTAAGTTTTCTCATTAATTATTGCTTATATTAAGTTGCTACTTTAAAGTCGGGTACCTTACTTAATAAAAAATAGTTTAACATTGTATACCTGTGATCCATTACTATTTTAAATATTTTCTATTGACTGATAATATTTTAATACTTTAATGATGCTCGTTTTTAAGTATGTTAATTGTGTAGATTTTATTGAACATTACAAGCTGACATGAGGTTATTATTATTCTCATTTTATCCTATTGATCTCATTGAATTATTTCAAGTGTTACTTGTTAAGTTGTCTTGCATATTGTGTAATTTTATTATAAACACTTATCATAGTATTTATTAAAAAGTGACCATATTTGTATTTTCCAAAGACTGTTAAGTTTTTATAAGACTGCTCGGATTTTCCACGGTATATGTAGAGAATAAATAATTGTGATACAGCCATAAGTAAACTGATTGACTAGAAACGTAGTTCCTTTTTTTTATTGAGACTTTATATGTTATTTTTTTAACAAATGATAGATTTGTTGTGTTTTAAGTATTTTACAGGTTTTTTATGCAGATTGTAGCGTTTTCTTTCTGATTTTTTATTTAGGTTAGTGAGATTATTTTTAGTTACCAGATTTTAAGGGTTACATCTAAAGGTGAACCCAAAATATTCTTCAAATAGTTTGTAAGCTTAAAATAATGTGATATGATAATGATACTTTATCGATAGGTACCTATCCGATTTAAAAACTTAAGTTTAAACAAATTCCTGATGTTAACTGTTACCTATAATTTGTATAAATACATTTAAAAAGTTTTCATTAATAAAAATGTCTTTTCTTTAGATAAGTCCTTCTTTATTTATTTTACACATAAATGCAAAAATTGTATTTCTGTGAACCTTGATGTAAACCAATAGAGTTCAAATTCGCGTTGAAAATTACCGGATTCAGGGACAATTTAACGTTTACTAGTACAAATCTACCGGGTACTGGTACAATTAGCCCTTTATTTTATATTTTCGTATCATTGTTAAAGAAAAATTTATTATTAAAAAAAGAGAATATTACAATAAAACTAGATTAAATTATCTCTCTAGTCATGTAATTATATTTTTTGTAAGTCTTCTAGTTTTAGCATAGCATACCTGCAAAGTCAGAGAAGTTCAAAACTTCACGGTTACTGGGCCGTTTACCTTAGTAAGGATCATGACGGAACGTATATCCTTGTCCTTGGGATTCAGGCATACTTCATACAATAGACGGGCCTGTTGGTCTAGTGGTTAGTGACCCTGACTGCTATACCGGAGGTCTTGGGTTCGATTCCCACCCAGGACAAATGTTTGTGTGATGAGCTGTTGAGAGAGATGTTCTGGTTGTCTGGGTGTAATTTATCTATAATATGTATGGATTTAGAAATATATAAGTATGTTTATCAGTTGCCTGGTTACCATAACACAAGCTCTGCTTAGCTTGGGATCAGATAACCGTGGAAAAAAAAAAATCTCATCATAATCGGTGCATTGGTTTAGCCGTGGAAGCGTATCATACAGAAAGAGTTTTGCATGTATGATATAATTATGTATTACTGCATATCTAACTTATTTTGTAACATTATTAGTTTGAAATTAACATCAATACCCAACTTTCTCAAATATACAACAACAAATAAAATAAACATTAACATTTATTCAAATTATTATGTACTTTATTTCTATTGACCTAGAGTATATATTTCAACAGCTTAAATACTTGAAATATTAAAACTATCAGGAAGATAGAGTTAACTAATATTTAATCTAGACTGACGCCATCTTGTGTTGTAATTTGAAAAGTCATCGAATCTAGGATTTTACAATACCTATCTATTATTTTGTAACTCTTTTGACCGAATTTCAGTAATAGCGGTCAATTTAGACGCTAGATAAAGTTCAGAATATAATTAATTATAGTACTATATAATTATTTGAAATATGTAATATGTCTGTGGTGATCAATGCTCGTGCCTTCTCTATATGGGAAGTGGTCTGTGCCCAGCAGTGGGACGTTTATATGTACAATCGGGGACACTCACGCCTTATCACCTTACCGTCGAGAAACGGTTCGAGTCGCTTGCGCTCTTTCTAACGTTAGCGACACGCGGCGACGCCTCCTTATTTCTGATTGTATTATAATATAGTGCCCAAAAACAGTTAACATATATATTTGCGTCTCGTTACTGCAAGGTCCTAATTGGTTAAAGTCACACGGGGGCGGAGCTTCCGCGTTCGTCGCCTGCGTCGCTCACCAAGCTAAAAATTTTTAAAAGTGATAAGGCCTGAGTGTCCCCGATTGTACGTAGGTCGAAGTTTAATATGTCGGTAAATCTTCTTATATATAAAATTCTCGTGTCACAATGTTAGTTACCATACTCCTCCGAAACGGCTTGACCGATTTCTATGAAATTTTATATGCATATTCAGTAGGTCTGAGAATCGGCTATCTATTTTTCATACTGGTAGTAGGTAGGTAGTAGGCAGGTGATAGGTAGAACAAATTGCATTGCAACGCATGCCGGGTACAGCTAGTATTAGATATGTAAGAATGTTCTAAACGACTGTCAAAGATCAACGAATGGCAGTCGAGAACAATTTGTCCTATAAACGAATGTCATTCAAAACTATATCACTATGTCACTGGCTGGACTGCCTCGTTGGCCTAGTGGGTCTAAGCGCGACTGCTACGCTAGAGGTCTTGGGTTCGATTCCCAAGTCGACCAAGGTGTTATTGGGTTTTTCTATGAAATTCTCAGTAGCAGGTCGGAGTTTGGATTTGTGCCCGGTTAGTGGCAATAGGCTCGCCCCCTATTACATGGGACCTAAACATACCGGCGAACTGTGGGTGTACTTGGTGTACATTGGTACACATCTGCCTAACCCTTCGGGGATACAGGCGTGATGGTATGTTATGTTTATCATTATGTCAGAACAGCTTACAATGAAAAATATAACACGGATTTCTATTTCCCCATACGAATCAAAACCAATTGACATATGTCAGGAACGCATTCTCTCAGTGGCCGGATGATATGTAGTTTATGGCAAATTTCGTTTTTAACTTTATTATCAACTAGCTGTGCCTGCGACTTCGTTCGCGTGGATGACGAAACTTATCAATGAGTTTTTAACCGCAAAATTAAGTTTGTTTTTTTATTGTTTATACTTTTCCGGGATAAAAACTACCCAGTGTGGTGCCCAGGATAATAAAGAATAATTATACTAAGTTTCATCGTAATCGAACCGGTAGTTTTTGCGTGATACCTGAACAAACAGACAGACAGACAGACAATTATTTTTTTTCACACCTTTGGGTTCGTTGTCGGTCTAGTAACACACCCCGCCATTTTTTTTTTTAATATTTTCAATGTACAGAATTTTCACTTCTACAGATTTATTATAAGTATAGATTTACACACAATTCAATTAGTATTTTAACTAATTAAACAGCTAATAACAATCAACAAAAGATGCATAAAAAGCAGTTCCAATTAACAAGCTGCGTGGCGGATACATATCATTGGTTTAGGAGCAAAAAAGTTAACTGTAATGTTAGGGCGATTACACATTGAGCGATTATAAATAAGCGAAATATAGTTGAATACATGGTGTTATTTATATTGGTTTTTTAGGATTACGCGAATATTAGACATTGAAATAAAACTACTTTTTACGGATTATGTCGCGGTTTATTTTAGATTTTAGGTTTCGACGTTCCGGTGTTATTTGTGTAAAAATATTATTTTAATTTAATTTTTTTTTAATTTTAATTTTTTTTTAATTTAATTTGAAATGAATATGATTTCGATTTTTTATATTTATGTGTAATCAATTATTATATTAATACAAACTAATAATGCTAATAGCTCATCCCCTAACAGTACAAATTGATCTTCAAATTCGAGCCCAAATAAAGTTTAACATCGAAAAACATTTGTATGAAAGAACAAATAAAACATAAGTCCCTTAACACTTATCATTGAGAATCAATCTACCAAAGTCAATGAACTAAGGAAAAAACGTAAAAAAAATACAACATTTGCATAAAACAACTACTCGGGAACAAAAAACAAAAATTGCTCCCATAACAAGTACTAAATACTATGTAATTAAACGAAACAATCAATTTTCAACCATATACCACAACTACAAGACACATTATTGATTAAACTAATATCACACGCAAAAACAAAAAAGAATATACAAAATTCAACCTTATTCTACAAACAATAAAAACTTAAGTAAACAATAACAAGATATTTACTAATCAAAGAACCTTAAATCTATGACCGTAAGAGTCATCGATATGCTACAATGTTTGCCAATCAAATTTGAAACTTAAATCTATGACCATAAGAGTCATCATTTTGCTACAATAATTGTCAATCAAATTTGAACATTAACACTCTGAGAATAAGAGTAATAGTTTTGTTATGTAATAATAAATGTTGCCATATGAGAAAAATGCGTTTCCCATCGAACAATGCGCGGTAGTTCACACGCGCGGGGCGTCAATTCTTGTTTAGTGCATTTCGTGGTAACAGGTGAGGAATACAAGTAGTTTAAGGTGGCTTACGTAAATTAATTATAGAAAGGGGAATCATGGGTTTTCAGAATTAATCTAGATATTTTGCTATAAAATACATTTAGGTATTTATTGTACTTTTTGTCGAATTACACTTGTAAAATGTTTAAAACGCTATGCGCTATGCACTTTATTATTTATTTTTGCAAATCCCTAAATTCTAGGGGTCCTCCAATAATTTGAAATTTTTCACAATGGCCTAAATCTGCCATACATTTATATTGCTTTTTTAAGTTGTTAACAACTCACAATTTGACTAGAAATCTTAAAATAATCTATGAAAATTAAGGATCGACCACTTTAACCATCCAACTCTTTATATTATTAAGTCCTAATATCCGCAGTCCAATTAAGTAAAATAAGTGCATTCTACTAAACATAACTCCACCCCTATCCATCACTTTACCATTATTCAAAGCTTCATACCACGATACCCAGTATATTTCAATAAATCATTGCCTACAAGGTACCACCAATAAATCTATATTATTATGGGAAACATTCACCATGCAGCACGCGAACAAACGCGGAAGCTAGCGCGTCACGCATGCGCGCGTCATGCATGCACGCATGGACGCATGTGTGCATGCGTGTCACGTTAGCTGTGTGAGGAAGTTGAAGATCATGGGCGAGGAAAATTGTTGCCAGTTTTGTGAAGTAGAAATGTTAATCACCTTAAGTTAAAGTTGGATGGCAAAAATTTGCTGATTTTTAGGCTTAGTCCTTATCATTATTAAATGAAAAATATTCCTTTATTAATAGGCTTCTATGAACACTTTTTAAAGGTCAATAATAATTACATTAATGGATAATGCCCCAAATCGCTCAACATTCGCTTTGAATCTAATATTATACGTAAATATCAGGGAATATATTAAAAGATTTCTAATAATTTGAGGTTTGTATCAAATTCAATGATTTATGTCATCTTTAAAATATCCAAGGATAATTACTAAAATTTACATTTGAAGTTCATAAAATAATTATAAATATTTGTTAATGTGTTGTGTGTACATAAATGATTAAATAAAATAAATAAAAATAAATAATGGCTGACATAAAACAATTTATTGCAGAAGATGATAAATCGAAACTAAATATTTATCACTATTCACTACACGTTAGCATCAACTCAAAAAAAATCTCACTAGTATCTAAAAAATCTCCAGACACACTAAAAACCAATAAATCAACCAAAACGTGGGGTAATTTAGTCACCATAACTGGCAACACCGTCGCCCAACAGACGCGTTCGGAATATATTAAAGTAATTGATCGCGTCCACGACACATAATGGCGTATTATTTCATATCTGTTGTCTTTATTATGTAAGATTATGTCCTGTGTTATATTATATGAATAATTAAGTTTTATGAGGATATGATAATGATAATAAACTTCGATATGTAAGACTTATCTGTTAAAAAGCCGTAGATACTTTCAGTTTACTATGGCAACCAGATAACTGATAAACATGCTCATATATTTCTAAATACATGCATATTATACATATTTTACACCCAGACTCGGTGTCTGGGTGTAAAATATCGACAAAACAAACAAATGATTATGCTCATCACACAAATATTTGTCCTGTGTGGGAATCGAACCCAAGACCTCCTGTTTTACTAACAACTAGACCAACAGACCAGTCTGTTTTAGACTGACCTTTTGCAATCATTGGTATCAAATAATAGATACAAAAAATTGTATATCAATTAACAATTACCTCATTTTGAGCTGAAACTTTGTAAACTGACTCTATACCAGATGTACTCATCACTAGAGTTGTGTAGTACATGTACTATGTACTATTATGAATTAATTCCCGACGCTGACATGAACGAACTATTCCCTTTCATGTCTAGTACATCATTCCTTTAGTACTTCATAGTTCACGTGTCTCTGGTTCTGTACGAACTATAGAATACAAATAACCTGTACGAACGGGACTGAATGAGCGGGCGGGAACATGGAATCAGTGTACTAAAACGTAATGAATAGTACTTATATTCTCTGTGCAGTGAACGAAAGAGTGAGATACATGTTGTTTTTCACCTATTATCAACTTTGATCTCTTACAACTTCGATTTATGAAGTTATTTTGAACTCTAATTAATAACCTTAGTGATCATTTTAGTTTTTAGTTTTAATTAAACATTTTGTCGAAATTAGAAAATGTCTTAGTTTTTGAAGGAAATTAATTTACATAATGCTCAGTAATTAAATTAAGATTTTAGTACTGTCAGTTGTACTACTAATTGTGTTTTGACAGTCCTAAGCCTGCAAAGTATGAAGTAAAATCGAAATGTAAATTTAATTAATCAGTCATTCAGTGTCCTACTGTATAACTCGCGGCAAATAACTTGGCAAGAGTCGTTAGATGCGCAGAAATCGTTTTTTAGGTCTATTTGGTGGTCAAGCGGGACGCGGGGTATGCGGTAGCGCCCATCCGAGCGCGCGATTGGTGCGTTAGTCGACCGAGTCGCCGATCCGAGCGCGCGATTGGTGCGTTCGTCGACCGAGTCGATTAGAGATTGGTGAGTTAGTCGAATATGCGCGGGTTTACCCCCACTACGTCAAAATCTTGCCAAGTTATTTGCCGCGAGTTATACTAAATGTACTAATAGTACTAGAAAACCGAACTAGTACATTTGAAAGACTGTACTAGTACGGAGCGCTCCGTTCAATGTCCGAGCAAGAACAAGCCTACTCATCACCCCTTTTGGATAGATATACCCTTTCGGTAACACCCTGCATCTTGCAATTTTTCACTGTCACAACTCACAAGATGATACAACATAATTTCAAATCACCGTAACATGCGAAGCGTTTTCTCCGTAAAATCTCAACAGCAAAGTGTAAACAAGGCGATGCTTGCATTATTGAGATGTATAAGCTACCGGTTCTAAGAATGAGATCGAAATAACATGTATCTAGTGGTATTTATGTACTCAAGGTTCTGTAGGTAAACCAGGGATTCTATCTAATACACTGTACAAAAATAGTACAAATATATATTAACTAATAAAAAACTTGAAAATGGTAAAAACATCGCTGTGAAATTATTTTTGACGCCTTTTTTTAGGTTTTTTTGACCATTTTGTTATTTAACCCCCGACGCAAAAACGACGAGGTGTTATAACTTTGATGTGTCAGTCATTTTGTGTGTCTATGTCAATCTGTTTGTGAAATCGTAGCACCGAAACGAGTGGATCAATTGTGATGCGATTTTTTTGTCAGAAAGCTGAACTGGTCGAGATGGTTCTCAGCTTATTAATGAAAATCTATTAAGTAAATTAAAAGTTATCATTAATTTTCTGAAGTTTGTCTTGAGTTCATTAAATTTTAAATTAGTGTTGTACTAAACTTATAATAGTTAATTTGTAATATATCTTTTATGATTAATGTAACATGTAGTTTTTGTGATAAACATACATAACATATTTAATATGTAAATAGATAGCGTAGTAAATATTTCTCACATAACGGGTGAGTGCCTTCATTACATAAATTGTCGATCATCATCATACCTTTTCCATTAGTATAACATTACGATGTCATGTTTTTCTTATTTATACACAGTCTCTTCCTTCATTAACTATACTTCATAGGTATCGTAATCACGAGAAAGGTTCTCCAATATGCAGGAAAAACATATAAAAAGTTTTAGAAAGTAGATATAATATAAGCTTTCATATCGGAAGAACTGAACCTTCAAATAGCTATCAGGCAAAAACAATTCAATCAAAATCGGTTCAACCGTTTGGGAGCTACGAAGCCAGACAGTTAGACACCAATACACTCGCTATTTTCACAACACTCCTGTATAAATTATATATGTATTTTAAAATATGTAAGTATGTTTATCAGTTGTCTGGTTTTCATAGTACAAGCTCAGCTTAGTTTGAGATCAGATGACCGTATGTGAGATGTCCCAGGATATTATTACTATTTACCTAATAACACACTTAACAATAATTAAACTATTATAAAATCTAATCCGTAATCTAACGTACAACCCTATCGAAACTAGTGATGCGACACAAACACAAAAACAAGTTTAATGATGTAAAGAACGGTTCTTGTTTTACAACGATGTGTTATATAATTATAACGTAACGCACGAGTTTAGTTTTTTTTTGTGTTTTTAGCTAGTTTAACTGGTACTGTGTGTATTACGGCTTGTGATAGTTATAATGACGAGAAAAGACAAAAGGAAATTGTGTTACCTTGGGGTAAGTTTTAATCAAGTTAATAGTCAGTGGTTTCACGTTATAATTTATCTGAAGTTTCTAGAATTTAAAAACCTTTAGCTTACATACATTTTATATCAAAAGAAATGGTAATTTTATCTTTGTGGTCTGGAACTTTGATGATTTATAATTAGATAGCATTTCGTTATTTAATGAAGTAAATGAAACAAGCATTGTGATAATTTGATGCGTGTAATTAGCCACGAACCCGTCTATAGAGGTTTTTTTGTACCAGGACACAAATATTGAAGTAGAGACGTTAAATTAAAATGTCTCGTTTGCCTAGTGGCGCTAAGCGCGACTGCTACGCTAGAGGTCTTGGGTTCGATTCCCAAGTCGACCAAGGTGTTACCTATTGGATTTTTCTATGAAATTCTTAGTAGACGGTCGGAGTTTGGATTTGTGCCCGGTTAGTGGCAATAGGCTCGCCTCCTATTACATGGGACCTAAACATACCGGCGAACTGTGGGTGTACATTGGTACTCCTCTGCCTAACCCTTCGGGGATACAGGCGTGATGGTATGTTATGTTAGACGTTAAATTAAATTATACTTCACAATTACTCTTTCAATTAACATTATTTATTTGTTATACATATATCAGACACGTTTTGTCACCTATATTACTTCATTAGCTAATTACTTGAGGTAGACTGATAAGTATTAAAAGACTAAAGCACGTAATATTGCCTAACTTAGCCTTAATATCTAGTTTTAAGTCTAAAGTGGAGCAAAAGAAACATCACCTCGGTGATCGAGTGGTGTAGACACCAGAAGGCTGCCCGCCCACGTCCGATAATGGGTGACCGATTTTTTGTAGGAAAAAATAGAACACACTGATAGGAATAGTGCAACGCACACGTCCTACAAAAAGTAGGTTAGAATTCGGTACTAAGAATCGGCGGAAAAGTCGGCCCGACTATCTGACCTACAAAAAGTCTGACGTGGGCGAGCAGCGTTAGCTAGCTCTGTGGCACTAGGTTTGATCCTCGGACGGGTCAGTGAAGAAAACCACTTTTCTACATTTCCTCGGATATGAGTGTACCTTAGTTTTCCTTGAATTCATAACACAAGTACTTTAGTTATTATTGATTCAGAGCAAGTTATGTTGTCTGTCCGCGTTCATTTACTTATTGTATTTTTAATCTTTTTAACTACTCAGCATGATTTTCTTCCTTGTCGGGATCACTCTTGACAGAGTGGTCGTGGTCATCACTTCGGGTGTTGGTGGCAAGCTTCACAACACGCCGCCACTCTTCTCTGATGGCCGCCTTCCTCGTGCATTCATGTAGTGATGATGAGCCATTTACTACCGCTTTTATTTGGTCAGTCCACCTCATATGATAATGGCCCAAAACTATAGAAATTTGGGTTGCAAATTAAACCGTTGATCCTTGCTGTGATGTTCGAAAGTTATGTGCCTAAAATTCCGACATCCAGTCAAAGCATACCGTATTACAGTAAATATGTTATGAAGACATTAGATAGGAAATCTCTCTACATAGTTTCAGTATTCAGCTGAATTCGGTAAGACTGGATGCCGACCCCAACATAGCTTGGGAGAGACTACTTAGAAATTCCATCGAGCGACACTTTAGTCGAATTATTATTTTTAGCCATTATCGTCCCACTGCAGGGCAAAGGCCTTCTTCCTTCTTCCAATTCTCCCGGTCCTGGGCTATTGTTGTCCATAATATGGAAAAAGACTCAAGCTCGTCCCGCCATCTCCTTCTGGGCCGGCCACGAGGTCTTCTGACGTTTTGTGGAGTCCATCAAGCGACAATTAGTCTTAATAATAATCCAGCCTATAAACGTCCCACTGCTGGGCACAGGCCTCTTCCCATATAGAGAAGGCACGAGCATTGATCACCACGCTTGCTCTCTGCGGATTGGCGATTTCAGATCCCAAATTTTGGAATCCAGGTTTCCTCACGATGTTATCCTTCACCGTTTGTCAGAAGTGTCTTAGAATAGTTAAGAAAGTACATATATTAACTTTGAAAAAGCCACATTGGTATTTGCCTGGGTTCGAACCTGCAACCTTGTGCATACAATTCCGTTCATTGAACCGCTAGGCCACCACGACATTTTAAATTTTAGTCTTACCTAAATCAAATTTGGATTAAAACAGAAGAGCTATAACAGATCAGCTCATAAATGAGCAATAATGATTAAACTTCGAATAACGCGGATCAGTTAATAACAATGTATCACCGGCATATTTACTAAGACAATGGTAGTTTACTCATGAAACACATTTTCTTTACAGTAGTGTTTGTAAATAATATCGTTACGTTTATTGGTTTATCATTTGGTATAGAGACTGAAATCTACTGTTCTAATGCCGCCCGCCCACGTCAGATAATCGGTTACCGATTTTTTGTTCCTATGAGAAAAATAGAACATACTGATAGCAATAGTGCAACGCAAGTCTGACGTGGGCGGGCAGCGTATGTCGAATACAGATCATTATTTTTGAACCACCAAAGCCAAAGAAAACTAAGGTATTTTTATTTAATAAAAGTTCGACAGAAGTTCGTTTCTCCATATTAAAAGTAATTGATAACACATAAATTTTAATAAGAACCGACATCACTAAAATTTATATGGACCACCGCTAAAGTATAACCCTATCGATGACAAAATCAAGTTTTGTATTTCATCCTAAATTACCGGAGATATCGCGTAAAAATCACATGCAGTCGAATTGACAACCTCCTCCTTTTAAGGGAATCTTCTGTCAAGACAAACACCACCTCAGTCTGCCCTTGACCATGATACCTGCAAGGGCGTCGAAACGTCGGGAACTAAAATCAAAACAAACCGCGAAAGAATCCGTAAAAAGTAGTTTTATTCAAATTCAAATATTCTTTTTTTTTAATGTTAGCAACAGTAGCATTTAACGAACGTAAAAATAAAAAATAAATAGCCAGCACCGTAAGGGTCGGTTCATATCCTTATATTTATTTTCTTCTTGCTTCACTTCTTTAGGTTAAAAAGTAATAAATTTACATTACAGTCTGTAAACTTTACAAACATTTTCTTCGATGCATTTGTAACGTTAGTTGAATATGAAAATAATTCTCGACTTCTATTTTTATAAGCCCAGCCCACATTAATACTAGCACCAGAAATAATTCAGTTGCCGTGCGAAATGTAAACTGGAGTTAATACATTGTTGGCTCGCGAATATTTCAGTGGCATTTATATAAACCACAGCTATTCGGAGATGCAAACATAACAATATACTTCTTCTATTAATGTAAGTACATTATAATATAATGTTTGTTTTACAAAAACGGATTTCGAAATAAGAAACGTGATCTTCGAATCCTAGGGGTTTTAAAAACATTCAAATCACATACACAAAGAACAACTAGACCTATATACAGGGTGTTAAGAAAACCCTGTCCGACCCGAAAGGGTGATATAGGGTTCACAATCACATGCCCAAATAAAATATCAAATTTGGAAAATTCATGATAGAAACAATGATAATGAATTTTGAAATAACCATTTTTTGCCCCGAAATTCCTTAAATTTGAGATTAAAACAAAAACTACAAAACCAATTTCGTCGTTATTTTTGGGGGCCTTTTGTTTGGCCACTTATGTGGTAATGGAGCACATATAGGGTAGAAATAGTTGTCATAGTGAAATCTACTAGTAGACGACTTGCCTGTACAAGTACAAATAATATTATTTTAACTGCATCAGTAGTAACTGAGGTTTTTTTGGGCCAGCAGTGGGAAAACAATGGCTAAGCATAAAAATCTTTTAATTCGACATCATCGAAAGTTACTAATAAAATTAACATATTATGTTCTTAACAACTTGTTAAGTGGTTTAACTGTTTTAGCAGGATACGAAAGCTGACCCACAATGGGACAAGGCCACACGCATAAGAAGATATATATCCTAATGAGCTTTAGACCTAATAAAATCTCTCTGTAATAAAATCTATTTCATAAATAAATGAGGACAACATCACATATATTGCTCTGAACCCAAAGTAAGTAGCTAAAGCACTTGTGTTATGGAATTCAGAAGCAACGAAGGTACCACAAACACCCAGACCCGAGGCGATGTAGAAAATTTGGTTTCTACATTGACCCGTCCGGGGATCGAACCCGGGACCTCAGAGCTAGCGACACCTTGAAACCGGTGCGTACGCCACTCGACCACGGAGGTCGTCTAAGAAGAAATAATTAAGAATAACATCACATACATTGCTCTGAACCCAAAGTAAGTAGCTAAAGCACTTGTGTTACGGAATCAGAGACAACGTTACCACAAACACCCAGACCCGAGACAATGTAGAAAAGTTGTTTTCTACATCGAGAGTCTGCTTGCGACCACGGCCTATGTAACCTGGTCGAAACGTCAAGCCCTAAAGGTATTTAAGCATGTACGCGTTAATCCCCGTTCTATATTATTACTATACACATGCAGCGCGATAGTTTAAAAGTTATTACACTGACCCTTAGCTTAGGGATCGATCCCAGGACCTCACAGCTGACGACACCTTGAAAACCGGTGTATACCCCGACCACGGAGTTCGTCAGAATCTTCTATACTACTGTTACTACACAAATAAATAGTTCTACATCTAAATCATTCACGTGCGGTATCTTTGCAAATCCGGTTTTTTTTTATCAGAAACCGGTATCCGACTAGATTTCTCTGAGGCATTAAACATTGAGTGAAATACATCCGATGTGTGCCTATGTAGAGGTATAGGCCATTTCTAAAACGGTACCGTTTAGTGCCAAGTTTATGTATTAAATAAGTGTTATTATATAATAATACCAGCCTACAACCGTCCCACTGCTGGGCACAGGCCTCTTCCCATATGTGAAGGCACCAGCATTGATCATTCTGCAATAAGTGTTATTAAAAATGTATTTTCTGTATGTATAATCTTATATATAAAATTCTCGTGTCACAATGTTAGTAACCAAACTCCTCCGAAACGGCTTGACCGATTTTTATGAAATTTTATATGCATATTTAGTAGGTCTGAGAATCGGCTACTATCTATGTTTCATACCCCTAAGTGGTAGTAGGTAGGTAGTAGGCAGGTAGGTAGTAGGTAGTAGGCAGGTAGGTAGTAGGTAGTAGGCAGGTGCTAGGTAGAAAAAATTGCATTGCAACGCATGCCGGGTACAGCTAGTGTGTCTATAAAATTAAAGGCTGCTCCGGATTTCTCTGGGACTACATCTTTAGATCCTGATGGTCGTTGGATCACCCGGAAAATATTCCTTTTTTCATTAAACAAAACAATATATAGTTTCTAAATCGTTCCAGGCGTTTTTAAGTAAACCACGAATGAAAACATTTATGTATACACTAGCTGTGCCTGCGACTTCGTTCGCGTGGATGACGAAACTTATCAATGAGTTTTAAACCGCAAAATAAAGTTTGTTTTTATTGTTTATACTTTTCCGGGATAAAAACTACCCAGTGTGGTGCCCAGGATAATAAAGAATAATTATACCAAGTTTCATCGTAATCGAACCGGTAGTTTTTGCGTGATACCTGAACAAACAGACAGACAAAAAAAAATTTTTCACACTTTTGGGTTCGGTGTCGGTCTAGTAACACCCCCCGCCATTTATTTTTTTGATATTTTCAATGTACAGAATTTTCACTTCTACAGATTTATTATAAGTATAGATATAATTATAAAAGAAAGGATACACATAATTATAAAACAAAGATTCCAACAAATTGAGAACCTTGTTTTAATTGAAGTCGGTTAAAAAGCTCTATTATAAACCTATACTAAACCTTATAATAAACTTTATTAAACCTTGGATATCTAATACTTATGGAAACTTATCAAACGAGTCTAAACTCGATGGGATTGAGTCGTTTCGTTACTTCTTATGGCCCACTTCCGGTCTCTGACATTTGGTTTCAAACTTAAAATTCTACCGAACTTCAGAAAGTAGGTTATATTTGTCTGACCTGGTCACATTTAACTATGTGGTAAGATAGTTTAGATAACTAATAAACTTACAAAACTTAGTCGCTATACTTAAGAATGGTTATGAATCAATGAATGAATAATTCATGAAAATACAGAACATTGAAAACTCCGAAAAATATCATAGTATTTTTACCATCAATTCGCTAGAAAGCTTGGTAAAACACTCCCGTTTCATCATCATCATCTGCCGAGCCTTTTCCTGACTATGTTGTGGTCGGCTACCAGTCTTACCGGATTCAGCTGAATACCGTCTTTTACATGGGGCGACTGCCTATCTGACCTCCAAAACCCATTTTACTGGGTAACACAGTATCCCATAGTAAGACAGGCTGTCAGAATTGACTTAAGGACTGCCAAAGATCATCGTATGATAGTCGGGACCTACGGCTTAACGTGCTTTCCAAAGCACGGAGGGTCTCGGTATGTTTAGAAGGGTCACCCATCCACGGACCAACCGCGGCGAGCGCGGCTTAACCTGTATTATCGGTCAAACCGTACGGCTTACACTTAGCCACGAGCCCCTCCCGTTTAAACACTCCCGTTTATGTTGTAAATAATGTAACATTAATTAGAATGCTCTAGTTTGTTCAGGAATGGCTAAAATGCCAGCCACAAAAGTCATGGCACATCAATAGTAACCTATCGTATATATAAATAGAGCGTAAAATATCAATAAGGTAGAGTCTCCTTCCTTTTTCTGTCCGTCTCCTTTTTTTTTTCTGCACTTTTTCCGTCTCCTTTTTTTTTCTGCACTTTGCCATCCATTAACTGTCCTACTGAAAAATTCAAAGGTAATCGTCTATCCTTGTATGGGCATTTAATGAGGAAAGATAAAATTCAAATAACAAAAAGAGTTTTACTAATATGCTGGCAGAGGAAGACTGAAAAAAAAGATAGATTGTATAAAAGATGATTTGAGAAAGAAGAAGTCATTAGGCATTCTCAGCGCGAGGGGTATATAAAATTTAACCTGACCACTTCGCACTACAAACTTTTCTAAACGGTGAGTCAATTTAGTATACCGTTTTGAATTATTTCGACCCCAAAACTGTTAAATATAAACAAGAAAAATACGTGCAAATTACTTGTAACAGTAAAAACCACATGAGTAAATAAACGGAACAGAGGCAAAGCTTCGAACAACCGCTCGAATCGGTTGCACGCACACAAGGGCGCGGGGCATGTATGCGTGACCACTGGCCGCTTGTCACATACGCGGCGAGACTGGAAAAAACCAGTTTACGCTGGCACAGCCAGTGTACAATCTAAGGGTCAGTCCGACGCACGCTGTTTGTTTTGTTAGTTGCAAGTTTAAGTTTTTATAAGTTTAGTAGTAAAAACGTGGTATTATATTAATAATAATGGTTGTTTATTGTACCGTGTGTATGAATAATAATAGAGAAAACAAAAATATATCATACTTTAACTATCCCAAGGAGTACAATTAGGTAAGTAAATATTTGGTTATTACTTTTTCAAGCAAGTACCTTTATTTTATTGTATGATCCTTTTTATAATAAGAAGAGAGTAATTTGTACAACACGGTAGGTATTTTTTATTAAAAAAAAAACTAAAATTATAAAAAGAAAATTCTTAGAGTAAGTAATTTGTAAACTATTCTATCATACTATTAGATATTCTATTATACTGACTATTAAAACTATTTAAAAAACGTTTTGTTTGATTTGTCTTCACCTATTGTGACAACCCTAACAAAATAGGTAACAATTTTGCACGTTCTTAAGAAGCTTTGCCTCTGTTCCGTTTATCTACTCATGTGGTAAAAACTATACAATATGTTCGTTAGTTTTAATACTTATTTTTTACATACTGTGTGAAAATACATACAAGACTTGTAAATTTTATTTTTTTGACCTCATAAGCGTATTTCAAAGACACACACGGTCATGTGATCCCAAACTAAGCAGAGCCCGTACTATGGTAACCAGACAACTGATAAACATACTTATCTATTTCTAAATACATACGTATTATAGATCAATTACACACAAGACTAAACTTTGTAGGAGATATTCCAGTTCACTTGTGTGTACACAGTCGCACTGTATTCCCTCACTCTCATCGTCCGATGTGGTGACGGACACCGGAGAGAGATACCAAGTAGGACACACGGATTTTATAATGTAACTAGCTGTACCCGGCATGCGTTGCAATGCAATTTTTTCTACCTAGCACCTGCCTACTACCTACCTACTACCACTTAGGGGTATGAAAAATAGATAGTAGCCGATTCTCAGACCTACTGAATATGCATATAAAATTTCATAAAAATCGGTCAAGCCGTTTCAGAGGAGTATGGTAACTAACATTGTGACACGAGAATTTTATATATAAGATTCTAATTTGACTTCTGAGGTTTACGCGAATTTTAGACATTGAAATATATTTACGGATATTTTCGCGGTTTATATTACATTTTTGGTCCCGACGTTTCGACACCTTTGCAGGTATCATGGTCACGGGCAGACTGAAATCTAAATAGGTATAAACCGCGATAAAATCCGTTAATGTAGTTTTATTTTTATGACAGATGACTAACTTATCAATATCGACTGGCCTGTTGGTCAAGTGGTTAGTGACCCTGACTGCTATACCGGAGGTCGTGGGTTCGATTCCCAATTAAATAAATAAATAAGTATGTTTATCAGTTGTCTGGTTACTATAACACAAGCTCTGCTTAGCTTGGGATCAGATAACCGTGTGTGAGTTGTCTCGGAATATTATTATTATTATATATTTATGATCTGTCGCTACATTTCATTAAAGTGAAAGAGACAACAAGAGACTTAATGGTTACTTAAAATTAAGTAGAGTTTTAAGTATTCCGTCATTATTTTAATTTAATTTAATTTTAATTTAATAATAATCCATTTATGTCATTATCTTAAATGACATAAATGGATTATTATTATATATATATTATTATTATCTTAAATGAAAAGAAGAGTGGCAATGTCGCGAGTCAAACGAAATAATATTAATTTCTTATTTTCGAGTATGAATGGAAACCGATTAAAACACTATCTGTTCTTTAATTTCACTTTGATATCACGACAAAACTATTAATCATTTTAATTGATTCTCATAAGGTAGAGCGAACCGTTGTCGGATGTAGAAATATTGTTTTTTTTTTCTAGATTTGTTAAAGTGCGATAACGCAAGCAGGGCAAAAAAAAATATAGTATTTTAATATTGTTTTTTTTTTTAACTTTAATGGTTTGATCAATTATGTTATGAATATTAGGGTCTGTCATCTTAATAAAAAGGCAAACGTTTAATGGTTGAGTTAACAAATAGGCTTATCATTCCGTAAATTGCATATCATAATAAATCTTAAGACAAAATAGATACGTAACTGTATACATGTATTTATTGTTATTTTAGAGATGTAAAACAAAATATTGCATAATAATAAAAAAAAACTTTTCTTTAAGTTATATCCATTTAATTTTAATATTCTCTAAACTTCAATAATACTCTAAATAAACCACCAAAAACAAATCTACAACTTCCACATGACACCAACAGGCACTCTTACCTCATTGAAAACTTTTCGTCTACAACTACGCGTCGACTACAAAACCGGTTCAATCAGCTTTCTAAGGAACTAATAGTTAGTAATAATATTCATGTTTTACATCAAAACCGTTATATCGGAAAGGCCGAAATTCTAGTGCTTTTGACTTTTTTTTTTCGATATTGAAATACATTTTTGATTAGGTCATGTTAGTTTTAAATAAATAAATATGGACAACATCACATACATTGCTCAGAACCCAAAGTAAGTAGCTAAAGCACTTGTGTTTTCGAATTTAGAGTCAACGAAGGTACCACAAACACCCAGACCCGAGAAAATGTAGAATAGTGATTTTCAACATTGTCCCGTCCGGAGATCGAACCCGGGACCTCAGAGCAAGCGACACCTTAAAAACCGGTGTGTACGCCACTAGACCACGTCAAAAATTTAAAAACTTAATGTTTATATATAGGTGTCCATATACCGATCAAATCTTTGAATTTTGAAACTGTATGACATGTGTAAAAGATAAAATTGAATATTGGGTGTACAATCCAGTTAAAAATAGCTTACAAACTCAAACAAACAATAGAACAGCTGTCATCCACAATTCAACGAGATGAGACGTACTTAAAACTAAAAATTAATTAAAATCACACACAAGCTAAGCAGAGCTTGTGTTATGGTAACCAGACAACTGATAAACTTACTTAAATATTTCTAAATACATACATATTATAGATAAATTACACCCAGACACAGAACAAATGATCGTGCTCATCACACAACCATTTGTCCTGGGTGGGAATCGAACCCACGACCTCCGGTATAGTAGTCAGGGTCACTAACCACTAGACCAACAGGTCAGTCAAATTAAATAAGGTAGCTATAGCACACATGTATAACACACAGGCAAAACCGCGAGGCACAGCTATTTGCTATAATTACCAACCGCACATTACTGGTAACACTTTAACATTGAGAAGGTATTTATTTTAGTGGCAACATTTATTTTCGTAATTCGTCACTTAGCTGCGGTCAACCGTAAGACATGGCGCTTCGGTAATGTGTTTAGTTCATTTAATGCTTTTTAAATAAATATTTACTATCAGTATAGTTTTAAGATATAGACAGTTATTTTTTATGTGTTATCAATTTTGGGAGTTGTTAACTTGTCAGGCAATTTTGTGATATCGCTAACTAGTGCTTTTGCAACCAGAAATTTAAGACATATAGACAGAAAATTTTGTTTGCCATACAATCTTCTACTATTTCATAACCAATTCATAAGAAATACAAAACTTAAAAGTACATAATGATTCTGAAGTAACCAACAGTACTAAAAATACCTAAGTAATTCACCATAGAATACAATAAACCAAATTAAATCCGATTTAATAACATCCGCTTTTTCAAAGTCGGTTAAAAAACTTCTATTCTAATAAAATTACTACTTAAAGCACATTAACCTAACAATACGGAACTCAAAAAAACATTATCCAACTTTTCTAGTATTGTGAGTCACGACGAAAATAACCAATGTTTGTCAATAGTCTAATTGCGGTGTCCCCATGGGGGATCACATTTAAACTAATTTAGTATATGTTTGTACACTTAAGCGTAGATTTAGGGGATAATAATAGTGGTTAGTTTTTCTTTGTGTTTATTATAGCTAAGAGATACATAAACAGAGTAACCTAGAGATTGTTTAATAAGCACGAATAGTTACGTTTATAGTCATACGTTTATATTTGTTTTTACTTACTTGGCCTATGGTGTCCCGTTGCTGGGCAAAGGACTCCCACAAGTCCTTCAATACGACCTCATCCCACGCCACTTAGAACCAGTAATTATATTATAATTGAATTAACGAAACAAATCCTTAAGATAACGCTACCGTCACCAATAAATAAAATCAAAATCTGAAAATTTGGTCAAAAAACATTGTTCCAACGAGGCTAAAACACAAAACAATTAAATTTCACGCCTCCAAACTACAATAATAAAAGACTAACCAACGTAAGTAAACGTAAAGTAACTGTTACGTTAAATACTGTTAAACTTTACACGCAACTATACAACGTTTTTACGTCGAACTACAGTTACCCCACAAACGGGGAGACTAGTTAATAACATGGCAACACTGGAAGCTCGATGTTATCGTAAGGAATTTCCCTGCATGTTTAACGATTTTAATAAAATTTACAAATTTTACGCTAAGTACTAATAGTGAAGGGAAATATCGTAAAATGTATTAAAGGACTAATAGTGAAGGGAAGTATCGATAAGAATATCGATAATTGGATTTAATGAATCGGTATTCAACATTTTGTACAGGCTTGTAATTTATCACTTTTTCAGTCAGTTTCTACCTTGTATACAGTTTGATTGATGATGATTAAAGAGGAAAGGCTTGTATGTATAATTCATTAATATTTTGTATACCTGTGCGAAGCCAGGGCGTGTCGCTAGTTAAGTGTTTTAAAATCTTAGCATCATCAACTGCGCTACTTTTTCCAAAATATGTCGGGGTCGGCGTCCAGTCTCAACGACAGCTGAACACCGTATGTTACAGAGCGACTGCCTATCTGACCTCCACAACACATTTCACTGGGTAACACAGTATCCCATAGTAAGACTGGGTGATTAAAAAACATATGTATGTGTATAGTAACTGAGATGATAGACGTACGGTACTCGTATTCATTTGTTGGCTGAGGTGAGAAGGTCATAGCTATAAATATAATGAAGTATCCCTGCGTTGCTTGCTGCAATCAAATGCTAACGATAGTATTTAATAGATTTGTGTAGTATTCAACATGTATGGGGCTAGATATAGAGCAGTCACTGCGTATTTTAGGGTCAGGCCTAAAAAATATATTTTTTCCTTAAATTCGTTTAGACCTCAAGGCGTTTTTGCTTACGGTGATTGGGGTAATAGCTAGTCTGTTTAATTTAAAATGACTAAATTAAAAGTTCAAAACAAACAGCTGAACAATTTATCATAAAGTTTAACTAAGAGTTGATGACATCAGCTTTCAACCAAAAAAAACGCAACAGTCAGTTAATTTTTTTGAGAGCTAAAATATCACATACTTATTCGCTCATAATAATAAATGTAGTCAACATCACATACACTACTCTGAACCTAAAGTAAGTAGCTAAAGCACTTGTGTTATAGAATCAGAGACCACAAACCTACCACACGTTATACTTATATCTCCCTTCTCTTTCATTGAACTTTACAAAAATCCATAACCATCAACACTTCTCGCCAATTCACCTTTTTTTTTTGTCATTTGAAATGACTAATTTTTTTTTCCATCTTTTAGAGAATAAAAAAATATTAGACACGTAATTTTTCTTTTGTCTTCGTAAACAAAAAAATATGAAGATACAGCGAGCGCAAGTCTTGCGTGACGTCACGTCCACGCACAAATTGTACGTAGCCGTGACGTCACAAGCCCCCACTCCTGATCTTTAAAGCGGTTTATCTTCGTAATTTGTAATTGATTTGATAAAAGAAAAAATACGTGTCTATTATAATTTCATTATCTAAATGGCGGACTAAATAAATTTTGACTTTTCATACCTAGTCATCTACCCTATTCACCTACACTAACTACAGTAAACAATTCACCGTGTTTATGAACTCGAATTAAAACAGTTTGTATTACCGCTATAGGCCCGGTAACCTTGGCAATGACCGAACAAACACGTTTTAGGTCCAAGCAAGTAATTCGCATTTAAATTATAACTGAGTCATGTAACTGTGCTTGTTTTTTAACTTTAAGACCTTGCGAGTAAGCAGAAATGTAGTAAAAAATAAAACACTTCGTGAGGCGGCATAATAACTGCTATACATATAGATTACAGGGCATACAGGGCGAAGAAGTCAGGGAGACCGAGAGCACGTTGGGTTGACGACATAGCCAAGGTAATGGGAACCACCTGGAATAATATGTAAGCAATTTGGTCAAAACTTTGAACCTGCAACCTTAAATGCCAAATTAACCAAATCCACTTTTTAAATCACAACGTAATTCCTTCACGTGTTTTGTAAAAAAAAACACTATTTAAACAGTTATCTCTATAACTTTTGACCTCAATCGCCATGGTAGGTAACTATAAAAAAAGCCTTTTAAAAAGTTAAAACGTCAAAATCATCTGACTCATACCATTTCTATGACTATGACACGAATTGACATGTCTTTTGTACGTTTTTTTTTATTTATAATAGGGTACAGAGTTCATAGAACCGCTATAGGCTTACGTACAATGACAGTGCACTTTTAGCCGACTGCAACGCAATGAGGGTAATGTGTTTAATATTTTGAGTTAAGAGACGAGGTAGGTTAGAAGTTCAAAGGTCGGATTCATACACTCAAGGTTCATGTTACAAGTATCAAACCAAGGATGTGCCTTTTTCGAAGTTTCATGCATAAAAGTAGGTAATAATGCGGACAACATTACATACACTTCACTAAACTCAAAGTAGCTAAAGCACTTGTGTTATGGAATTCAAAGACCACGAAGGTACTACAAACACCCAGACCCGAGACAATGTAAAAAAGTTGTTTTCTACATTGACCCGTCCGGAGATCGTACCCGGGACCTCAGAGCTGGCGACACCTTGAAAACCGGTGACCACGGAGATCGTCAAATTAATGAATAATTACTCATAGGCTCTTATAAAATCCAAACAATAGTTGCACATAAAAAGTACAATTTATAATACTATAACTAGATTAATTTACTTCAATAAAAGATCTTTAATCTTTATCTCTTTCATAACTGTATTTATTGTAAAGAAATCTGTTTGTCATTGCACTACAATAATACTATTACAAATTACAATGACTTGCTGATATTTTACGAATAACCTTACTATCTGAATTATTAAAACATACTTAGGTACTTTAAGATTGAGCTTTTTTTATTTGATTTTGAGCTTTTTTTTTTGATGGCTGAAGTTTTTTAAATTTTATTTTTTATTTTATACTTTTTATAGGTACATACCGACCACCAATTTTCTCATCGAACGAAGCTAAGAACACTCTCGATTAAGTTATTAATATTCCCTTTCAGTGCGCTTTCATTTGAGACCCCACTCGAGTATATTTGCAGACATTCGGTTATCTTCCCCCACTTTTACCCCCACAACTTTTAAACGGCTCAACCGATTTTCATCAAACATGTGTATGAACACTCGCAGATAAGTAGCCTTTAATATAAAAAAAAAAAAAACTAAATTGAAATCGCTTCATCCGTTCGGGAGCTACGATGCCAGACAGACAGACAGACATACACACAGACACGTCAAACTTATAACACCCCTCTTTTTGCGTCGGGGGTTAAAAATAACAATTCATATATAGAAAAGGCATCTTATTAGAAGTACAATAAAAAAAAGCTACATTCCCAACAAAATATCACCCTCACTTAAAAGATTTTCAGTAAGCACACTTTATATTTAAACAAATACAGTATTAAATCATGACACAAGTTTAAATAAACAACACGACATTCAAAGCTATTTGTTTTAATCAGAGCTGATGATAATAAGGTCAAAACAATAAATCGCCTACGCTACGTATGATCTTCATACATTAAGACTGCTGGTACATCACTACTATCGATATTTTACCAAAAATATCGACTAACACCCGATCTCTGAGACGTTGATCAACACAAAAATTTGTTAATCACCTGTCAAATCTCATTTTAAGCGCTGTGATTGGTTGATTGTGTTTTGATCAACAAATTACAGTCGTGATCAGTTAATTTGACAACAGATTATGTTGATCAGCCTTTTAGAAACGAGGGGTAGAATATTTAATTCATCATCATCATCATCATCATATCAGCCTGTTGCAGTCCACTGCTGGACATAGGCCTCCCCCAAGGAACGTCACAGCGCACGATCTCCCGCCCTTTGCATCCAGTCACTGCCAGCTGCCTTCTTCAGGTCATCGGTCCATCTAGCCGGGGGGCGTCCTACACTACGTTTGCCTAATTTAATTATTTACATTAAATTTAACGTAAAGTGAGACCATCAAATGGCGCAAATTGGGAGAGGCCTATGTCCAGCAGTGGACTATGATTGGCTGAATGATGATGATGATGATGAGACCATTAATGTAAAGAAAAATTAATAGGTTTGTTTGTACTAAATTAAATTACAGACCCTACTTTATAATTAAAGTGTAATATACTAATTGGGGTACCTGAGTTCTTGCGTAAAATCTATCATACCTTGTATAACAGTCACGAGCGCTAGCCTACAAAAATAAATGAATAAAATCGTTATTTACAATTGCAAGCAAAAACGCTGAGTTTATAATATCACTCAATAAAAACTTCTTATTAGAAATGTAACGCGCAAAAGTATTCACATTATTGTCACATAACAAAATACTAATATCGATAAAAATAGTGAGAAGTGTATTAAAATAACGTTTATGGCGCATAGCCAATACATACACTTTATTTTTACTTTACTATTGAATGCTTTAGACTTTCTCTTTTTTAATACTAGGGTGTAGATTAAATTAAATAATGTTTACAATAAAAAGTAGGTATTAGTCTTTTAGAATAACATAAAGTATGAGCTTGTGATAGATTACATTGGTAAATAAGAAATGGTAACATGAAAACCAAGTCTGATTTGTTCCTGTATAGCCGACAAATAGTGAAGTGCTACTAATGGTGAATAAACATCACTGCCCATGAACAAGTACTCCATTACCAGAAGTTTTATAGTTTCATAAAATTTTTGTATATACTTTTAAAAAACTGCAACTACGGCAAAAACCAAATTCAAAACAAACCATCAAAAAACTAAAAACATCGATAAGAAAAATCATCGATACATACCCTCTCTACAACAATTGCAATCGAACGGAAGCACCAATGAACTTGGCGGGAAGCGGTCGGCCGTAATTTAAAAAAGGAATTCTTCAAGCGAGGTCAAACTTGAATTCTTGTTGATATTGACATTATTTCAGGGAAATTTTATATTTTGAGCTGGCAAGGCCGTTTAATTTCGACAAGGATTTTTATGTGATAGGAAGTCATAGCTTTCAATTAATGTTAATTTCATTTCCTTGTGTAATACTTAAGGAAAGGTATATTATCTTTTGTATTGACAAGTACTTTTTTATATAAAATAAATAAATAAAAATAAATGCGGACAACATCACATACATTGCTCTAAACCCAAAGTAAGTAGCTAAAGCACTTGTGTTATGTAATTCAGAAACAACGAAGGTACCACAAACACCCAGACCCGAGACAATGTAGAAAAGTTGATTTCTACATTGACCCGACCGGGGATCGAACCCGGGACCTCAGAGCTAGCGACACCTTGAAGCCGGTGCGTACGCCACTCGACCACGGAGGTCGTCAAATTTATATGCAAGTAATCATTACTGTCTTTCATCTTTTCATTTTATCTGGGACTAAATTTAGAACCTTATCACATTACATCATTTGTCGTGTATTATATAAAAGCAGATAAATCCAAAACAGAATCTGAATATACAATCAAGAATCATCGTAATAGAACTGTAAACTTGATTTAATAGTATTAGACGGGCCTGTTGGTCTAGTGGTTAGTGACCCTGACTGCTATACCGGAGGTCGTGGTCATTCCCACCCAGGACAAATGTTTGTGTGATGAGCACGATCATTTGTTCTGTGTCTGGGCGTAATTTATCTATAATATGTATGTATTTAGAAATATTTAAGTATGTTTATCAGTTGTCTGGGTACCATAACACAAGCTCTGCTTAGCTTGGGATCAGATAACCGTGTGAGAGTTGTCCCGGAATATTATTCTTATTATTCTTATAGTAAAAGTATGCGGTAATTTTTGATCAAACCTAAATGAAAAGACTCCAATAAAAAAAAACTACAGAATTTAAATTTATAAAAATACGGGAACATCTCTGAGAAAAACACACCTATCGATCACAAAATAAAAAAAAAATTAGTCCGTCCACAATTGCCGGAGGATTTTACTTATCAAACATACACAAAAATTTAGAACCTCCTTTTTTGAAGTCGGTTAAAATTATTTTTCAATACACATAATACCATACCTACCCATTTACAATACCTAACAATAAATGAAACTACTCATAACTACCTATTTAACAAACCTAACAGTAAATGAACATTAAAATAACACAACCTATAAACATTTCACACTTGATAAACATATAAAAAGTAAAATAAAAAGCCAGGAAGACAATAACTCGACGAAAGTAATGACTAGTTTTATCTTCACGGTCCGTCTGTCACGGAAATAATAAAATCGGTTAATTGGGAGTCGCACTCACATATGTAGGGTTCCGTACCATCGTAATAGGGTAGATGACTAGGTATGAAAAGTCAAAATCAATTTAGTCCGCCATTGAGATAATCAAAATATAATAAACACGTATTTATTCTTTTATCAAATCAATTACAAATTACGAAGATAAACCGCTTAAGAGTTCAGGAGTGGGGGCTTGTGACGTCACGGGTTGGTACAATTTTTGCTTAGACGTGACGTCACGCAAGATTTGTACTTACTGTATCTTCATAATTTTTTGTTTACGCTAAAATACGTGTCTAATATTTTTATATTATCAAAAAGATGGACAAAAAAATAAAAGTTAGTCATCATCACTATTATATTTAACAGCAAATCTAAAGCTAAATTAAATATAAATAAATAAATGCGGACAACATCACATACATTGCTCTGAACCTAAAGTAAGTAGCTAAAGCACTTGTGTTATGGAATTCAGAAGCAACGAAGGTACCACAAACACCCAGACCCGAGGCAATGTAGAAAATTTTTGGTTTCTACATTGACCCGTCCGGGGATCGAACCCGGGACCTCAGAGCTAGCGACACCTTGAAACCGGTGCCTACGCCACTCGAACACGGAGGTCGTCAAAAAAAAGCTAAACTTAAACAATTAAAGTGTAAAGATATTTGGTACTTAAATGATGTACTATTAAGGTACTAAATCATTTGATTTTTATCTGAGGTTAAAAAAAGCAGTTCTTAATTTGACATGTTTTTTTTTGTATGTTCGTAACTAGGGCATAGGAACCGGGTTTTCCCGGTTCCAAAAGAACCGGGAATTCCCGGTTCTGGGGGTCCCTTAAAGAACCGGTTCTGTAAATCGGAGAACCGGTTTTTTCGGTACTTTCGATTCTTTCATTCTTTCTTAAAATAAATTTAGAAATACCTCAATTCATGCTAAATATCAAGTTATTATCATATAATATTGTTTTCACTTGCCTCTCCCACATAATTTTTGAGGATACAGATTCCAGCCACATTTGTGGAATCAGTTTCAACGTCGCATTAATCTCATACCGCCGATCTAAGTACACTGTATTAAATTTTGGCACTACAAAAGACATCAAAATTACCATTATTTATTAATATTATTTTTATCATTATTTATAATCGAAACCTGGGCTGTATTGCAGTCCCTCCAGAGTCCAGCGATGTCATATCGACTATAGGTATATCGAGGTGTTGAAGTGTTTGTACGAAGCACGAAACCAATCCAACTGCAGCGTGGTGTGAGACAGGGAGACGTTATTTCTGCGACACTGTTCACAAATGCTTTGGAGGACGTCTTCGGGCTCTTGGACTGGAACGGGTTTGGCATCAATGTCAATGGCGAATACATCACTCACCTTCGTTTTGCCGATGATATAGTGATCATGGCGGAGTCGCTGGAGGAGCTCAATACTATGCTCAGCGACCTCAGTATCGTTTCCCAACAGGTGGGCCTTAGAATGAACATGGACAAGACGAAGATCATGTCCAATGTCCATGTCGCACCTGTACCGGTTGTTGTTGGGAATGATACTCTCGAAGTTGTCGACCACTACGTCTATCTTGGACAAATAGTTCAGTTAGGCCGGTCCAACTTCGACAAAAAGGTCGCCCGAAGAATATAACTCGGATGGGCTGCGTTCGGGAAACTACGCGACATCTTTTCGTCCAAAATTCCGCAGTGTCTGAAGACGCAGGTATTTCACCAGTGTGTGTTGCCATTGATTACATATGGCTCTGAGACGTGGTCGCTAACGGTTGGCCTTTTGGAGAGGCTCAGAGTCACTCAACGAGCTATGGAGAGAGCTATGCTCGGGGTTTCTTTGAGCGACAGGATCCAAAATACGGAAATTCGCCAAAGAACTAGAGTCACCGACATAGCTCGAAGAATATGCAAGTTGAAGTGGCAATGGGCAGGCCATATCGCTCGAAGAACCGATAACCGCTGGGGAAGAAAGGTTCTCGAGTGGCGACCACGAACCGGAAGACGCAGCGTTGGCAGGCCTCCCACCAGGTGGACCGACGATATCGTCAAAGTTCCGGGAACCCGGTGGATGCAATTGACGAGTTGTCGTTCATTGTGGCGTTCTAGGGGGAGGCCTTTGTTCAGCAGTGGACGTCTTCCGGCTGATGATGACTTATTTCATATATAGTTTTCGATTTCTATAGTGAAATATAAACAACTACGAAAAGACTGATTTTAAAGTACTGACTATTGCTTAATGTTACTTAAAAACGATGTTTTACTTAGGAGTATAATTATAAAAATAATAAACAATGTGATTTCCAATAAATTGTGTTTGATCCATTCTCCTTTATTCGTTATGGTAGAAGAAAATCAGGTTATCAACTAAAATTTATCAAAAAGAACCGAAAGAACCGAAAAAACCGGGTACCCGGTTCCAGCTTGAGTTTGGAACCGAAAGAACCGGTTCCTAAAATAGGGCCGGTTCTCGATGCCCTATTCGTAACGCATTATATCAGAAATGTGATATATTGATAAAAATGTGATCAATAGAGTACAAAGATGGTTCTATATAAATCTCATTAATAAGTATATTTTTTAATAACAATTAGTTTTCATCTTGATATTAAACCAATTAATTTAAAGAAATACATAACATACCATCCCGCCTGTATCCCCGAAGGGTTAGGCAGAGGTGTACCAATGTACACGCACAGTTCGCCGGTATGTTTATGTCCCATGTAATAGGGGGCGAGCCTATTGCCACTAACCGGGCACAAATCCAAACTCCGACCTGCTACTGAGAATTTCATAGAAAAACCCAATAACACCTTGGTCGACTTGGGAATCGAACCCAAGACCTCTAGCGTAGCAGCCGCGCTTAGCACCACAAGGCCAACGAGGCAGTTATTTAAAGAAATACCCTGTCTATAAATTACAACTTATTTTCTTTTTTGACGAATGATAGTCCGCGAACTTATAATACAATAAAATGTTATTATGAGGGTCCCTTAGGACCATTCGCATGCGGAACCCTAAAATTCATAATAATGCCGTTTAAAAACAAGGCCGGACGACATTTTGTGTAGAGTTGGCAACATTATAGGTTAATCGATAATCAGACTATGGAATTTGTTATTCTGCCAGTGCCAGACAATGTTGCTAGCTTTCTATCACAAATAACAGTTGGGACATATTTAATGCTTTTTATTATGTATCCAAATTATTTTTAATTATAAAATAAGCTTAACAAAATTAATAGTTTAGATATTTTGTCGTACGACTCAACTTATTATGCAAGTACTTACGATTAAGTAGGTATATTATTTATAGTTAACACCCAATATCTGTGTCTTAGTACCTGAAACAAAAAACACATTATGAATACAAAAAAAAAAAAATTACACATCTATTTTCCTGACCGGTATTTAGAGGTAACTCATAATTTCGCGCATCCTAACACAAGCCCGGCTAGCTCAGTCGGTAGAGCATGAGACTCTTAATCTCAGGGTCGTGGGTTCGAGCCCCACGTTGGGCGAAATCTTTTTGCGTTAATTTTCCTTCTTTTTAGTAAATATTACTTATTAGCCTATGTTATTGTTCAGTTAAAAATAATTTCTTTAAATAAAACTAACAGAACTAATGCAATCTAAAATATTAATACATAAAAAATAAAAACACAAATATGCTGTAACTACCTATATTATTATTACGTTGCTTTTTCATATAATTTACGTTTCTCATTTACATACATTAATAGTTTACTAAAAAACATTCATTTTCCTATTTAAAACGAATAACTCCATCACCTCCTAACCGACACAAAAAAAGAGGGTATCATCTTCGCTAGGAAATTGATATTAAGTAAACATTCCCACGAATCGTTTCCCATAACAGAAACGACACTTCTTACTTCACTTACCCGACAGCCGAACACCGTAAAAATATGTGTTATGCTTCAATAACTTTGGTACTTCGTAGTGTCAAAATTACACTATTATACATACAAGGTGAAATGAACTTTTTGTTTAGGAGATAAGGTTTAGTTTTATTTATCAGTTGTAGTTGCAATGTTTAGAAAATGGTGATCTAGGGTTCTAAAACATCATCAAATAATAAAATATTAACTGTTATTCAAGAAAATCTATTTACCTGTTAGAAGAGTATAAAATGATAATTATATATCAGCAACTTTAACCCCCGACCCAAAACAAAAAATGTTAGAAATTTATCTGTGTGTCTATGTGTTACATTGTAGCTGCCAAACAAATAGATTACTATACATCAGCCACTTTAAAGAAATAATGACCGTGCTTTGGGATTATGAACCTTAATTCAATGACAACAGGTCAGTTTCCATCACATTCAAATTACTTTTAGGCCCTTTTCGGTAATATTTGTCATTCTAAAATGAACTTAAACACATGTTTTCAAAGTTCATAATTGCGTAATTAGTAATAACGTTTAATTCTCTTTCCAGATTGGCTTTAGTATAGTGATGTAGTTTTTTTGTTTGAAAGCGAAAATCAGATTCGATTTTATAAAGTTGTCGGCTGCTACCATAAATATACGTTTTCTATTCGCAGTTTTTTTTTTATTTCTACCATTTTCCACAAAGACTTAAAACTAATTAAGTAACTAGTATAGATCACCTGACTCTGCTTGCGTGTCACCAAAATTATAATTACAACACTTCATTGCACGCATACTCGGTTTGGTTCGCATCGCTCGCTAGCAAGCTGTCATATCATATGGTCTTATGGTCAATGAACATGTCTGGTCCCATGGGAACAGTTAACAGTTACCTTATAGTGTTACTTAAGTCACAGTGAATTTTTGCAGCTTTCATAAGCTGTATAAATTATATTAGCAAAGTTAAAATATTTTTATTTCAAGTAGGCCTTTTTAGGGTCTTTTAAAACGTTAAATGACTCTAGTTGCAGGTTCTTATACGTCATTCGTATGGAGAAAAACTGGCAAGAAACTACAATATTGGCTTGTATATGTTATCTACACTAATATTATAAAGAGGAAAACTTTGTTTGTTTGTAATGAATAGGCTCAAAAACTACTGGACCGATTTTAAAAATTCTTTCACCATTCGAAAGCTACATTATCCACGAGTAACATAGGCTAAATTTTATTTTGGAAAAATCCAAAATAAATCCAATGGTCCACGCGGGCGGAGCCGCGGGCGACCGCTAGTAAATAATAAAATAATAAATGCGGACAACATCACATACATTGCTCTGAACCCAAAGTAAGTAGCTGAAGCACTTGTGTTATGGAATTCAGACACAACGAAGGTACCACAAACACCCAGACCCGGGATAATGTAGAAAAGTTGGTTTCTACATTGACCCGTCCGAGGATCGAACCCGGGACCTCAGAGCTAGCGACACCTTGAAACCGGTGCGTACGCCACTCGACCACGGAGGTCGTTTTATACAACCTTACTTTTAAACAATGATGAAATGAAGGGTTTTTAGAGTTTGACTTGGCGGTCTGTGTGTGGCACCGTAGCCTCTAAACTAATGGACCGCTTATGATGCGGTTACTTAACTATTAAATTATACGAAAAGTGACATGTCCCAAAGTGTTAACTGAATCGGTTGCTATAATTTTACACCATTTAAAATCTAATTTTGCCTTAAGCCCTTTTTTATATAATGTACAAAGATTTTATATAAATATTTGACAGGTCGCCATCTTAACAGATTCAATCCAACTGTGATCACATCAAAACTGTGTCGTGTTTGAGTATTAATCCACCGAAAAATAAAAATCTGAACAAGTAGGCCACATTTCCTTAATTGTTACACCAAACAAACAAACAATGAGTCAAACAGTATGCCATCTTAAAAATCTCCCACACAACACAACACCGTTTCAATTGTAAACCCTTTTCCCAAGTAACGGACAAACGAAGCAAAGATTTCGCTTCATCATTATATGAATCATATTGTCGAAAAAAATCAGCATTTAATACATACATTTTTAATTCTTTATTGCACACAAATACATTACATATTCATTAAAGTTGCTGTACAGAGGCGAGCTTAACCCAAAATTGAGTTTTCTTCCAGCAAACCTTTGAGTTATAGTAAGATTATTATTAAGTGGTGAGGAAGATAGAAGTGTACAACTTTCATATTTTAATATACATACACACAAATACTACATATAGTACGTATATAATACAATATATATTAAATATAGAATTATAGACATACATAACTCAAATAGCTCAAATACATACATATAATCGGGCCTCTTTCGCTTGTAGGGGTAGGCAGAGACCACTTCTTTCCACTTGCTACGATCCTAAAACGCTAAACTGTAGTATTATGATATTAAAGGCACAATAATGAGCAATATACGGCCAATCAAAATAAGAAGGGTTATGACTTTGGCTATACATGATGTCTGTTAATTTATATTTAACGAAATTCTTTGATCACGCCAAACGAGTCGAACGACTGTACCAAATCGAATTATTCTTTTTAGTCATGCTCTTTATTGTAAGGACATTATTTTCATTACATAAAATTAAAAGTTTAGAATTATTTTCGGAATCTGAAGAAAGTAGAAGAAAGAAAGAAAGAAAAACCATTTATTCTCACATAAGTAAAAGGACGCAACAAACAAATAAGATAAGAAACAGAACATAAAAAAAAGAAGAGACAACAGCGCTGGTTTTCAGCACTGACCCAATCTCATCCAATCCGTGCGGAGTCGGAGCACGCATCTAGCTTTGACTATAGTAAACACGCCTATTTAATATTTCTTACTCATTAATTTCTAAAAACACAAGATATCTTAATAAATCTCCTATTAATTATTTATTTATAAAGGTAAAAGGTATCTTTAAGAACTCATGCAATGTCCAACAAAAATCTTAATAATGGTATACACATAATACAAGACCTCCAAACAAATCCAAGAACAATATTTCTAACCCTTATAAAAGTCTTGTAAGCCCGATCAATAAAAACAAACAAATAAACATGGTAGCTCGTGATATCATCATTCGATTTCCACCCCTAGCTAGACCCTGCCCCCTAGCCGCCTAGACGACGCCACCCTATGACGTCACACATACAGAGGTTGCGAACCCTTGTACTTTAACTTAAGATCTTAACCGACTACAAAAAGAGGAGGTTGTTAATTTGTTACCATATTTACAAACCTATAGGTATATGTTTTAAGGTATTTAGCGGCAATGTTATATTTTTTTGGTTTAAGGTAGGTACTGTTTTTTCGATTTCCACCACTTACTAGACACTGCTCCCCCTAGCCGCCTAGACGACTGACCGACGAAGGGGACGTTATTTTTTTCGTAGATTTGTAAGCGATATGTACGCAATAGTTTTTCACAAAATTTCTTTCAGTTATTTCCAGTTACTTAAGATACCAACAAGCACTACCAAAGTAATTTAATGTTTATATCGGACTCCCAGCGAAGCACTTTTTATAAATAAATGAACATTTTTAATACATACACTACTGCTAGAGATATCTAATAACATAAAACAAAAAAAAAACTTTTGGATATCCAAAATTTTCTATCAAGTACCGTTAGTTCGTCACCCCTGCCTCATGACGTCACTCTTACAATAAACCAATCTACCCTCCGTTGCCGTCGTTGACAAAAACATTAATAAAGTTTCTCTTAGAACTATGAGTGTTCCTTATTCATAGTTTTCACGGAAAAGTTAATTGCTTTCGGGAATTTGCTAATGAAATCTGTATATAAGATTTAGTTTGGTTGCATACCTATATTTTCTTTAGCGTAAAATTGGGAAATGGGATAATGTTCATGAATTTTAAATACTTTGTAGAGAATAATATACATTCTTACTAATTGTTTTTAATCATATTTACTCGTTGTCTCTGATATCCATAACACAAGTGATTTAGCTACTTACTTTGGGTTTTTTTTTTTTGGTAGAGATATTTGCAGTTAGCCTGAGCGCAGGCTTTGACTGCTTCACCGGACTTTTGGCGAGGACCTTCAGGCCTCCAGCCAGAGCAAGGAAAAACTAACTACGTCAGCAACGTCCACTAAGGGCACCCCCTGCGGGGTTCGGACCTCGACTTAGTGCGTTGCTAACAATCTTAATAAAGCAAAACAACAAGAGATGGCTGGATCTAAGTTTTTATTATTTAGGGACATATTTTTATTGCTAGTTTGGCCGGCTCGGGCCAGCTTCTTCTAGGGACGGGGGGTCTTACTTTGGGTTCGGAGAACTGTATGTATGTGATGTTGTCCATATTTATTTATTAGTAGTAGAAAAGTAGGAATTTCTAAGGTTTTCGCAAAAACAGTGCCGGTACAAAAATTAATATAACTGATTTTATACTTATTTAAATATACAGGGTGTTAAGAAAACCCTGTCCGATCCATTAGGGTATTGTTAGGTATCGATAACTGATACACTTAATGTAAAAAAAATATTGGAAAATAGAAAAAAAAATTATAATCAAAAATTTTTTTTCTCTCAATAGTCGAGTGAGAGTGTCGTATGTGATGCCAAATGATCAAACAAAAGGCTGCCGAATAATACCGACGAAAAGGGTGTTTTAATTATTGTTTTAATCTCGTATTTAGGGAATTTCGTTTAAAAAAAATCGCAATTTCAAAGTTCATTATTATTGATACATAAATATTCCAAATTTAATAATTTATTTGAGCATGTGATTGAGAAACCTATATCACTCTTTCGGGTCGGACTGGGTTTTCTTACACCCTGTATTGGTTCCTTTGCAGAAATCATGGCCACTACTTTGGTCTATATTTTGATGCTTTTCTATATTATCTTTATCTTATTTTAAATCTAACAATACGTAAAGTAATAATAGTATATAATTAAATCTTTAAATGCCAATAACTGTATGACTAAGCTGCAATAAATTGTCTAAAACAAACTCATATGGTAACATTTTATCTTCACAAGAGTATAACTCAAACACTGACCTAAATTCGAATTCACAATAATTTTAGATTGTACAGTCAACCGCACAGCACTATCCTTTCTTAATTTAATTCAACTCTATTGGCAAGGGTTTAAGGTTGAATTTCGTAATGATTTTTTACGAATGTGTGGTGTACGATTCTGGTGAATAAGGATTAGGGGAAAAGTCCTATTTTTATGGCATTTCTTGGTATTGTGGTGGTTAGAATTTGACAGAAATAAGTAGCTTCCTTTAGTTACTTGAATGAGTCAAAGATTTTGTTTATAATACACTGGCTTTTTTCCCGGTTTCACCCACATTAAGGAAATATTGTTTGCTTTGAGCAATTTTAAATTAATTTGTATATCTAACTGTAAATAGAACATTTAATTCCTCCCGAGGAATATTAGAAAATTGCTAATTATTATCAAAACGCTGAACAGATCATCATAAATTATAAATCAGAAAACCATCTCGATCATGTCAGCTTCCAAACAAAACGAACTTTATCATGACCGGTTCATTCGTTTAGGAGCTACGACCCCACAGACAAACACTTCAAACTTACACCCCCTATCTTTTTGCGTTATTTAATAAAGGCCAATATTATCACCTAACAATCTTAAATGGGTCTTAGATAGTATAATAAAATGCATAAATCATACTAATATTGTTTACAACGACCGCAGACCGCGGTCGAGAAGCGGCCACAGAAACAACTAGATCGAACGCCAATGTCGTGTAGTTTTACACTAATATCTAAGTAATACAGTAATAGATCTTTGAAATATTGTTAAATAATTATACCTTGGAATTAATCAAATTAGAGGTTTGAATATAAATGTCCTAAATTGGGGAACGACTACTTACGCTTATAAAAGGTGTTACCGAAAGGGTATATCTATCCAAAAGGGGTGAAGAGTACATCTGGTATAGAGTCAGTTTACAAAATTTCAGCTCAAAATTAGTTAATTAAATAATTGATATCTAATTTTTCGTATCAATTATTTGCCACTAAAAATCATAAACAGACGTCTAAAACGATGTATCGACATTTAGCAAATGAAAAAGTAAAAAAATATTGACCTCTGCAGTGCGGTGACACGTTTATTACGATAATTATAATTGGTGTAGAACATTCCTGTTCTTAAATTACCCCTTTCCCTGTCCCGTGAGTCACATATAAACATTTCCATTGTTTAACTATTGTGTCTACTGGCGGGACAGTTAACCTGTTAAACAAATAAGTGTTCTTATTTTCTTAATTTAAGGTAGTATTTTATATGTTTCAAAACTAATGTTTGTTAAAAATAACGTTATGTTGTCCAATAATCTCACTTTACCGTACACTAAAACTAACAAACTTAACTTACAACTTTAGCGAAGATTGACAGAGTACTTAGTTCATAAACTTCAAATTCTGTAGTTCCAATATAACATTAAAGTTACCTTATCTACAAATAACAAATAAACAGCATATAAAACAAGACCTTCAGAAACTCGATTATTTCACGGGCAACACCGCACACTGGCACAACCAGTGTTGCCATGAAATATAAAGGTGCTAACTCACTAGAAGCGTCTGTAACGTTACAGACTCGAGCATTACATCAGCCTAAGTTACTGCTTGTAACATAAGCTATCTGCTAGTGTAATTTCCGAAAAAATCGGTCCAGTCGTTTCAGAGATTAGCCGACATAAACAGACAGACAAAAATTGACAATTTGATGTAAGAACCGTTTTAGTTACACTTTCAGTAAAATTTCTGTGAATAAGAAATTACAAACAATTAATTTTATATATTACACGCGAATCAAAATGCTCTTTATTCAAGTAGTATTATAATGTAATGCTCATCGAATCTGTAACGTTACATTACACGCGAATACAGTGTGGTAGCACCCTAATTTATAGCCAGAAGTTTTGCGAGCGCCTTGACCTAAATATGTTCCGGATTGACGCACTGCGTAATTTTAATAACCAACCCTGTTTTGTTAAAAAGAGACAGGTGGCAGATGATTTAAATTAGGGTGAGCAGAGTGGCATATTAAAAAGTTTTTTTTTATGTATGATCACTAGAGTATAATAAAAATATCCCGGGACAACTAACACACCGTCATCTGATCTCAATGTAAGCCGAGCTTGTACTATGGTAACCAGACAACTGACTTACATAGTATATTTCTGAGAAGCTGCTGCAAGAGTCGTGAACCAAAATCAGATGAATACTATACTTTTATATCAAGCGATGGCGTTTCAGCTGCCTCATCCCTCTGCAAGTATCTAAGTTGTGGTGATTTCAGATATTTAAATACATGTTTAAGGTTTAATTTTTTCTTCAACAACGGTGAAATAAAAACTAACGGTCAATACACCAGATTCGAAGCTCATCGAAGCGTCAATTACCTGCTGACGTTTGTGTTCTAAACTACGTACATTAAATAATTCCAAAAACAAACTATACAATTCCGCAACCTCAGTTGTGGCGAGAAGGCACCAGAAAAAATCACTCTATGAAATAAAATACAGCCAAATCCCTGGCGACTGAAAACCAACCCCAGCATAAACAAAACCATATTTTTCCGTCATTATTTTTCATTCCCCCTAACAATACCTCCATAAAATGACCGTTGTAGTTGTCACCTTAGAGTATAGATAAGAACGTATAGAGTGCGCATATAACTAAATAGCCGATTATGCAGATCGTAAGCATATTTTTTGCTGTATGTAAAACGCTACATGTTTTTTTAACCATATCAGTCGCACTGCAGGATAAAGGCCTCTCTATCTTCCTTCCATCTCTTTCTGGTTAGGGCTGTGATGAGCCACTCCTATCAAAGGAGTCCAGCTCGTCCCGCCATCTTCGTCTGAGCCTACCGCGATGTCTCGTTTACTGATTCAAGTTATTTTCTGTGCAACGACAGACGTTTATATGCGAAAATATAGATGGTTGCGATATTATAAGGGTAAGTAATATTAGGTTTTGAGATAGTTTTAATAAAACGGCGAGCTTAATTTGACACTTGAAACATAAAATTTTTATATATTAAAAAAACAAATCTAAGACTACTTGGAAAATAATAAACCAAACAAAACTAAATATACCAAAAAACACTATAGACAAAATTCGTTATAATAATGAAACTGTAACTGACCCCAAAATAATTGCAAACATATTTAACAATTACTTTATTGATAAAATTACACCTATGAATAGCTCGGCAATCACAGGCACTAAACATATCTTAGCCAGAAAGGACTCGATGTTCATGGCCCCAAGCCTTGCATCCGATGTATTAAAAATTATCGCCGGCCTAAAAAACACAAACAGTGTAGGATACGACGGCATATGTACAAAAATCGTAAAGGCTGTAGCATTAGAAATCTGTAGCCCCATAAGCTACATTATTAATTTAAGCATCAGTGAAGGTATATATCCGAATTCGTTAAAAAAGTCTATCGTAAAACCACTATTTAAGAAACAGGATAGGGAACTTATGGAATTTTACAGACCAATATCATTAATACCAGTAATTTCAAAAATTATTGAAAAGTATGTTTATAGAGAACTTAACATCTATTTAGAAAAAAATAATATACTCTGTGATGAACAGAAAGGGTTTAGGGAAAAAAAAACAATAAACTTGGCCATATATGACTTCTTGCATACTGTCATGACGAACATGGATAAAAATACACCAGTCTGTGCCATTTTCTGCGACATGACCCAGGCATTTGATTATGTCCAACATCGTCTATTATTAAATAAACTTTATGCATATGGTATAAGAGGAAACATATTTAATTTAATACAATCATACCTCGATGACAGAAAACAAGTTACGCAAATTAGTAGAATAAATACAAGCTCCAAACGGGAAGAGATTTTCACATCCCTCGAGCGTACCGTCCCTTATGGAGTTCCGCAAGGCAGTGTACTCGGGCCGCCCTTGTTTACACTCTATATTAATGACTTCCCTAAATCAGTTAAACATCCCATGACACTGTTTGCGGATGACAGTACGATAACGATACCATGTCAAAATAAAACTACATATGAAACGGACATAAAAAATACATTAATTGATGCGGTAAAGTGGCTGAATGATAATAATTTAAAAATTAACATTAATAAAACTTTGATTATGCACTTTAGCCAACGATCATCATTATTTTCTAATCTCGCCATCGAATATAATAATAATAAAATACAGGCAGCAAATACTACAAAATTTTTGGGCCTAACAATCGATAGAAACCTAAATTGGAAAGCGCATATTGAGGCTCTAGCCAAAAGAATAAGCAGTGGTGCATATGCATTATATAAACTATCACGAACTTTAAATATAGAAGCGCTACTAACCGCCTACTATGGCTTGGTTGAATCTGTCATTAGGTATGGTGTTATCTTCTGGGGTAACTCAACCGATAGGGATATCATCTTCAAAAGACAAAAGTGTTGCTTGAGATCTATGTTTCATCTCAAAACTACCGACAGCTGTAAGGATTATTTCACTAAATATAATATATTAACATTACCTTCACTGTATTGGAAATAGCAATGTTCGTAAAAACAAACCCACATTTGTTTACCCGTATGGCAGACAAATTTCCAAGAAATAGACGTGATGACAGCAAACTATGTGCACACATGTCGAAAACTGCACTTATGAGCAAGGGTGTTTTTTGCATGGCACCAATCATCTACAATAAATTGCCCAAAAGTTGGAAAGAGCATACAATACCTCAATTTAAACAAACATTGAAATCTTTTTTGGTGCAAAAATCATATTATAGTATTCAAGAATTTTTAAACGACTCCTGGTGACTGTTATAAATAAATTAAAAGAACTTGTAATAACTAAGTGTAGAAATTGTGAATGAATATAATATAGTTGTATAAATGAATGATATAATTTAATGTACTAATTGAAAAAATTTGATTATAAATAATTGTATATTATATTTGCACGCCTTAACAAAGGCAGACATGTCGTGAGCCACACTTTCATTTTAAGATCTTACATGCATGTATATTTTTTGTTCCTGTATGTGTACACATGTTTATGCAAATAAAATTTCTATTCTATTCTATTCTATTCTATTCTTATTTTAAAACGAAATTTGTTAATACATAATGTCTCACAGTTCATACTTCAAGCGCACTCTATAGTTACCTTTTTAATACTCTACGGTTGTCACCTTGTCACCCATGGGGACTATACTATGACTCATAGTGTGACCTTTATGGGCCAAACCCGTGTTAATATGACCTTGTCACACCCTCGCTGTAGGGTGAGAATTATGATCGTACCTGTATTTATGTATATATAGCAGTGGAAAAGGTGATTTCAAGGTAAACATATCGTGTAGACACTAGTAGACACCCTCAATAAAACCTAAACTAACAGAGCCTGTAATAATATGGTAACCAGACAACTGGATATACATTTCTTTTCATTTTATTTCATTTAGAGCCGGAACTGTCACACTGCAGGGCAAAGGCCTCCATTCCTTCTTTCCACAGGTTTCTATTGTTTGCTATTTGTTGCCACTCCTTTTTGTATGCGTCGAGTTCATCCCTCCATCTCCGCCTGGGTCTTCCACATACATACTTATATAATTTCTAAATACGTATACATAAATTATATAGATAAATTACACCCAGACACTGAAAAAAATATCATGCTAATCACACAAAGATTTGACCTGGATGAGATTCGAAACCACGACCACCGGCTTAGCAGTCAGGGTCACTAACCACTAGACCAACAAGCCAGTCACAAATATCGTCAAATAAGGATATCTATTTCTCGATGATATTTTGATTAACATTTCTTCAAAGATCTAGATTTTCTATTGTTAATGTTCTATGTCCGGGTCAATTGTATTATAGGTAGTACCTATACAATTATTATATAAACCTTATCCCTTTGTTTTCCTATACTCTTAAGAAGGCCTATCTCATCCTGCCTTGAGAATAGTTAAATAAAAACTTCCTTGTTTATAAAACTAGTAGTACCCACTATTTTTCCGCGTAAATATTAACCTGTGTACTTATTGCGACAAAAATTATCCAATATCCTAATCTTGGTTATAAACTATTTGTTTGCAAAATTCCGTCCAAATATAGTAAGTGATTTCTGAGAGAAAGAGTAACAAACATACATCATCACAAATCTTTACTTTATGATCCTATCAAAACCTATCAATTTATGATCATAGGTAAATATTATAAAAAAACATGTTATATTTTTCTACCTACTAACTACAGTTCATGCAAAATCCCAAACTAAAACTCAATTGAAGTAATCTTTCGACATAACAAAAGCACGATGTCAGTTAAAAAAAAGTTTAACCTTTAAACTTTACTTTTTCCTCACAGGTTTCAAATGAACAATATCCAAACAAAATCCTTTATAACCGCTGAAATAATAACACGCATTACTGTTATTACAGCAATTTACGACAACCGTGGGAAAGAGTATATATAGTATTCAGGGGAAGTAGGGAGTCATCATGCCAATATTAAAACGAAATTATATAATCGCTATTTTGCTGGTAGTGAGGTCTGAGGTCTGTTTTCAACATAAAAACTATTATAACAGTTACCAATGAGATAGCAACATCAAATCTATGAATATACAAGAGATTGCCTGTTTAATTCATAGACAAAAAAGGAAGTTTACTAAACCCTCCTTTTTAGGGTTCCGTACCCAAAGGGTAAAACGGGACCCTATTACTAAGACTCCGCTGTCTGTCTGTCTCCAGGCTGTATCTCATAAACCGTGACAGCTAGAAAGCTGAAATTTTCACAAATGATGTATTTCCGTTGCCGCTATAACAACAAATACTAAAAACCACATAAAATGAATATTTAAGGGGGGCTCTCATACGACGGTGGTACGGAACCCTTCGTGTGCGAGTCCGACTCGCACTTGGCCAGTTTTTTTAGACTTCACCACAGTTGGGTAAGAAAAAGGGGACATTCGCTCTCCATTCAACATTTAAATTCATATTTTTTATTGGTTTCGTAGGTTTACGCGAATGTTAGACATTGAAATAAAACTAGGTTTTACGGATTTTGTCGCGGTTTATTTTTAGATTTTTGGTCCCGTTTCATATTTTTTTTTATTTAAGTACGTTTATTCATTTAAGTCACATTTTCATAAATTATTTTGATTGTAGTCTCCTTATTCTTGTTCTCATATAAAATGCAATCTACTAGATTGTCTATAACTATCAACATCTACGAGCATAAATTATTTCCTTTATTTTGCAACAGGCAAACACCAGTAAATTCCTGTTGTTCTCTACATCTTTTAAATTAAATTATTATTGCCACTATATTTTTCTATTACTCCACTTAACTCCACCAACTCCAGAATTTTTTTATCCTATTCCCATATATATTTATTTTAAGCAGCTATCCTTCTACAGGGGATCACCAGTCTTTTCTTGTCCTGTTCCCATAAATATTTCTTATAATCAGCTAGAATACCCAACTCATACAGTCACAGCAAAACAAAATGGAGTATACTGTATGTATAGTTTTAAAATGTATAGCCACAAGTAAACTAGTTACACACAACGCACGTACTCCGCTTTCGACTTTCCTGGCCCGTTTCGTATTGAATTTGCGCACTGAATTGTGATCAATTGCTATACTTAAGTATAACACTTTCTTTTAACAGGGTAGATGACTAGGTATGAAAAGTCAAAAATTATTTAGTCCGCCATTTAGATAATCAAAATATAATAGACACGTATTTTTTCTTTTACCAAATCAATAACAAAATACGAAGATAAACCGTTTTAAAGTTCAGGAGTGGGGGCTTGTGACGTCACGGGTAGGTACAATTTCTGCTTAGACGTGACGTCACGCAAGAATTGCACTCGCTGTAATTTTTAATCCACTCTATTTACTCCAATTCTTAATGAATTATTTGGAATTGTAGAATAAATTACAATTCCAAATAATTTATTTTGCAAACTTAAAAAAAAGTGCGACGTATATAACACCTGCGATCAAATCTAATTACAAGCGTCAATTACTATACAAATCACGAAGTTCCACCGAAGCTAACAATGGCACACGAACAGACAGACAGACAAAACGTGATCACATTACTAATATACCGATACATTTACAATTAGCGACTGTTGTGTCTTCCGCTAATTGCATCCTCAAAGAACTTGCTATTGTGTGGAGAAAACGAGACGAATTACACTATTGTTGTAAATGAGCTTTATTGAGCACTCAATAAGAAGGTAAACTTAACAAACGTAATTTAAGAACTTTAGGGAAATAAGGCATAATTCTAACAAAAAAAACCGACTTCAAAATAAGTCTTCTATTTATTTCCTATGGATCCCACTGTCAAAACTAAAGTGGGACCACACGGGAAGCACCAGCTGTCAAATAAAAAAAATAATCATCAAAATCGGTTCACCCAGTCAAAAGTTCTGTGGTAAGAAACATAAAAAAATAAAATACAGTCGAATTGAGTACCTCCTTATTTAGTAGTATACTATATTTAACCATGTGTTACAATAGCTATTCTTAATTTTTACTTAATGACACATGTGCAGTAAAACTGTGTGCGTTATAACGTCATCAATCCGAAGTAGGTCCAACTTACGTAAGATAACTAAATTTATCTCGTACTATACAGGACGAGAAAAAGTTTGGTCAGTGCAGTCGAAAATTATGTGAAGTTTTATTTAACTTCCTTGTGAGAAAATACTGGGTCATAGAAATGTTACGTTTCTGTATATGAAAAAATCGGTTCAGCCAAACACGGGATAATCGCGGACAAACATACATACATACATACAGGTCAAACTGAGAACCTCCTTTTTTTTGAAGTCGGATAAAAATGTCATCATATTTATGTTATGAAATAATGTTGACTTCATTGTAAATCCATAATTTTGTTATTATAAGTCCATATTACCCCAAAAGCAACGATTCCTAATAAGAGAATACAATACAGGTTTTTAATTTAGGGTCGTCATAATGTAATTTTTTCTCTCTCCCTACTACTATGCATAGCACTTTCTTCTTTCCCTATCATATCATCGTTTACACAATCCATCCTTTTCTTTTTCACTCCCGTTTAAATAACCTATTTATTGTTACACTTATCACCGATTTTGCTATACTTACATATATCCCTCATAAAATCTAGTTACAAACTCTGTACCAAAAAACTAATTCATAAACACTTACTCCCTACCATTTACACTATTATAACAAATACTCCAAACCCTTCAAAACATCCTGTATTCACAGAACAAAGGGTTTACATGGTATGTAACCAATTGAGGCCAATTATAACGTATCATCGGACATCGGATAGATTAAAGAAAGTTAGCGTGGGTTTATATTGTCATGTGACTGTTCATTACAACTGTTACTACAATATACATTAGGATAATAAAGTGACCAGATTGAAGTGAAGATGGGCTGGCCATATTGCTCGCAGAACAGATGGCAGGTGGACCTCTAAGGTTGCTGAGTGGAGTGGACCCTGGATGGGACGTCGGAAAGTCGGGAGACAACCCACCCGTTGGGTCGATGACATCGCCAAAGTGGCAGGAAAGGGCTGGATGCGATTGGCACGGAACCGCAATACTTGGCGTGCTCATGAAGAGGCCTATACCCGACTATGGGTGACTACAGGCAGAAGAAGAAGAAGAAGAAGAATAAAGTGACGTCATTTATAACGTTTTAGGTATCATTTTATAGTGGGATACAATGACGTAATATACGTGTAAAATGATTTTTTATTATTTTGCTGATGGAGTTAATAGATTTGTCTTTTTATATCTAGTCATCTACCAGATTAATATAGCTAATTACTAGGCGCATATAAATATACCTAAAATATAAATAAAAAACTGGCCAAGTGCGAGTCGGAATCGCGCACGAAGGGTTCCGTACCACCGTCGTATGAGAGGCCCACTTAAATATTCATTTTATGTGGTTTTTAGTATTTGTTGTTATAGCGGCAACAGAAATACATCATTGGTGAAAATTTCAGCTTTCTAGCTATCACGGTTTATGAGATACAGCCTGGAGACAGACAGACGGACAGACAGACAGCGGAGTCTTAGTAATAGGGTCCCGTTTTACCCTTTGGGTACGGAACCCTAAAAAAATAAAGAAAACCCCGATAAATTTTAGAAAATTGCTGATAATTTTTAAAATACTTAACAGATTTTCATAACCTAGAGCTAAGAACGTCAATCACGTTAGATTTCAAACAAAAAAATGCCGTTTCACAATCAGTCCATTCTTTTAGGAGCTAAGTAACCACAGACAGACTAACACGTCAACTTACAATACCTCTCTTTGTGCGACATAAAAATACCATCGACTCTTAAAACAAGAAGCGTTACCACTACTTAACATACTACCTACTTCAATTACGTTACTAATTAAAAACTAATAACAATTACTTACAGACAATACTATACACTATAATACAACATTGTAAACTCAATCATTGTTCTATATTAACACCGGAGTATCGTGCGAGGTATACTTAATTAAGATACCATACACGCATGTCCTTCGCAACGATTATATTAACATACTAACTATAGACCGCGACTTCGCCCGTAAAGATAGAATTTAAGAACAGATTTGCTGTCCGGTGAAGCAGTCAAAGCCTGCGCTCAGGCTAAGTGCATAGATATGTTCCAAAAAAAAAAAGATTTTTTAATAAGGTAGATTGAAGTCCGTCACTGAGATAATATAATAATAATACCAGCCTATAAACGTCCCACTGCTGGACAGGGGCCCGAGTCCTCGATTTTAAGTCAGTGAGTGGCGAGTTTATAAACGTTCCGGTGCACTTGTTATTGTGCCTAATTTTCGTATTCAGATAATTTTAGTTTAATGACAAATGTACACCTACTTGCCACTGTTGTCATTGTAGGATTGCAAGGGACTGTTCTTATCTGAATACGAAAATTAGGCACAATAACAAGTACACTGGAACGTTCATTAACTCGCCTATCACTGACTTAAAATAGCGGACTCGGGCCCCTGGCCTCTTCCCATATAGAGAAGGCATTGATCACCACGCTTGCTCGTTTGCGGATTGGCGATTATAAATCCCAATGTTTGGAATCCAGGGTTTCCTCACGATGTTTTCAGTTAGCTAATAACACGTTTTTGTTCTTATTCGAAATACATAAGATAATTAAGGCAATTAAGCGAATCAAAGTTCGGTAGGGAAGAATGACGAATGACGTCATACTTACGTACAAAATGTTGATGTTAGCCGACGTTTCGAATATATTTATCGTCGTGATTTTTTGGTTACGTGAATAAAGAAAAAAAACACCAGTTAATGTTTTTAATTATCTACTATCTAAGAACATTAAAAAAGTTTTCATTTACCCCGTTTTCAGTTTTTTTCAGAGAATACAAACATAGGTTACCTACTTTATTTAAATCTAAAATTTTCATCTACTATCCAAGAGTTTTAAATATCTAAAAATACACGTGTTAAGTATGATATCATAGACAGTAGTTTAATGAAAATTGATGGCTATTTTCAGTACATATAGCTCAGTGTATGATACATCAAACATGACATCAGCATAATGCTATAATGGTGGGTTCTTACTGTACGACTTTACTGAGCGTAGAGTGTAGATCAATAGTGAGTGTAGGTGTTGTCTTATACATAAAATAACATACCATCACGCCTGTATCCCCGAAGGGTTAGGCAGAGGTGTATCAATGTACACCCACTGTTCGCCGGTATGTTTAGGTCCCATGTAATAGGGGGCGAGCCTATTGCCACTAACCGGGCACAAATCCAAACTCCGACCTGCTACTGAGAATTTCACAGAAAAACCCAATAACACCTTGGTCGATTTGGGAATCGAACCCAAGACCTCTAGCGTAGCAGTCGCGCTTAGCACCACTAGGCCAACGAGGCAGGGATTTTATACGCGTAACCGAAATTGCACATTATAATAAAACATAGTTTATGAAAAAACTATGACAGATTGCGTATGCATTGCATCAAAACTTAACTTGAAAGCAGAATTTCAGCTTAATCGCAAACCCGAAAGTGAGTCATTAAATAAGTTTTTTAAAGGCTAGGAAAAAAAGGCGCTGCGGGTTAATGTAGAAAACAACTTTGACACAATGTTTCAGAGCTGGGTGTTTGGGGTACCTTCATCGTCTCTGATTCCAGAACACAAGTGCCTTACCTATATGTAGAGGTTCAGACCAATGTATGTGATGTTGTCCACATTTATTTATTTATCGCATTGTCGCACCGTGTGAACCCGGCACTATTTAGCGCTTCCTACTCATAACATCACGAGGATATTGTTTCGGTCGCCGAAGCAGAAAACTACAGCCGTTCGTTGGAAATTCAATTAATTACTGGTACATTTCTTATTCAGTCTACAGAACAAATGTTTATACTCATCACAGACTTGTCCTGGGTGGAAATCGAACCACGACCTCCGGTTCAGCAGTCAGGGTCAATAACCACTATGGTAAGGTGCCGAGAGAATGCGTTCCTGACACATGTGTATTGGTCTTGATTTGTACAGGGGAAATAAAAAACTATGTTATATTATTCGTTGTTACCAGACATAATGAATAGTTTTGAATTATACTATTCGATTACATAACAAATAAGAAATAGTAACTTATGTTCAGTAAATTCTTCGCCACATTAAAGTTATATCTTCCTGTTGACCCCACGACGGCAACGACCTGTCAGGGAAGCATTCTCTCAGTGGCCGGACTATAGACCAACATGGGACTACCCACAAATAAAGAGTTTCCTACTCATAACAAAATACTAAATATTGTGTCGATCGCCAGACCAATCGCCCAACCAGAACCCATTCATCGGAAATTCAATAATCTTTGTAAAACTATTTCAGTTGTTTCATTGTTAATTGAAACTAGCTTTCGCTGGACAAAGGGATTTAATCAAGGGATCGGGATGAGAATTATTGTTTCCTTTGTCTTTCGGTAGGTCTTTCAGTAGATCAAATTGTATAGATATCTTTTAGAGGACATTGATTAATAAAACTAGCTGTGCGGCTATGCCCCATAGTGAGTACCTTCATAGTACCCACTCGTTCCCGATGTTTTTTTATATAAAACTTTAAGTATAAAATAAAATAAAAGCCCTCTTCCTCTCTCCTACTCTTGCCGTGCCCGACAGGGTTCACAATGATCACAACTTTGTAAAACCTACCATCTAAGTACACTTGTGTAAGCTATAAATATATGGAGTATTGAGTTCTCTTAGAACTTTTAATATACAAAGCAAATTTTAATGCAGTTTTAAGCAATATATAGGGTGGTTCAAAGAGGAGGTTTATATGTATTAAATTTGCATATATAATAGTTCAGAAAAGACGAGAAATTCTGCATATCGGGTGAAGCCTGTGTAAACATACAAATATTAACATTATTTCCGTATATTTTTGAGGAAACCTGGATCCCAAAATTGGGATCAGAAATAGCCAATCCGCAAATGAGCAAGCGTGGTGATCAACGCTCGTGCCTTCTCTATATGGGAAGAGGCCTGTGCCCAGCAGTGGAACGTTTATAGGCTGGAATTATTATTATTTTATTATTAAATTTTTCAGTCTTCCTCTGCCTGTATACCCAATACCCATTGACTGTCATGACAACCAATATTTTGTTTTATTTAACAACAATATTAAACTGAATAACAAAACATTAGCGTGTAATATGTTATCCATTGTTAATTCATGTTTTGTTGAATACATTAACATACATATTATTTTGTTACAGACAAAATAAAGTAGTAAAGCAGACTTGGTAAACAAATCATATACATTATAATTAAGTACGTATGCAAATATTATATTATACAGGTTGGCAAAACATTTGTATTAAATGTTTACATTTAATATTTAGCACGCTTTTTTTAGGTCTACCTGTGACCATTGACATAATTATTATGCCTGTAATAACTATGAAAAAAATCTTGGAAACTTTTGGCCAACTTTTTCGTATAAGCCAAAAGCTAAAGGCAGGTTTACATAAAGCGAAAGCTCATTCTATCCAAATCCCTATAAAATTCTACTAAAATTTCAAACAATTTGGTCGGGTACGGTAATGAATACCTCGTTTGATGTAAATCGACCTTTACATGACATGTTTAGTATGGATGACAATACATAGTTTACAAAAAAAATTGCGATATATTTCTTTTTGTAAATATCATTCCCTCTACTTGTAAACCTGATATTCGTGAAAACTTCGTCCTTCAGTATCAAATTCACATACCTACACTAATTCCAATTAAGGTCAACGACCTACATACCTTCATGAATACTGTAACAGCACGAAAAACGTTAAACCTACTAATTTCATGTACCGTTCGCACTGTTTTACAGTAATTAATTAAGGCGGTAATTTTAACGAGCTTGTCTTAAAAATCGCAGGTTTTACCGGTGCTCTAGTGCGAACCGAATTTATGAGACTAAATAAATTAGCAATATGGTCATATCCGAAACTAGGTTCTGTCCGCTGCTCCGCCTGCATGAATGATCGAGACAAAAAGTAACCTATTTTTCTTGGGGTTAAAGTTAACTCCACATGGCCAATATCAAGTTTCGTCAAAATCGGTTCAGTTGATTAGCTGTGAAAGCACAAGACAGGCTCTCTGCATACTTAATATGCTTCAATCTTAGTACCTATAGAACCATGGCCTACTCATTTTTATGCCATAAAGAAAAAATAAAAAGATAGATTTAACAGATGTTGTGCTTGACATCCAAGCTCACTCTTGAACTAAAACAGTTACATTTATCCGCCCCTAAGACGACCTACTGACCATCTTTTTTTTAATCTATTAAATATTCATCAAGATAGAGACACATGGAAGGAATTGGGGGAGGCCTTTGCCCAGCAGTGGGTGATGGATTTCATAAACATTTAATTTTCATTGAACCAAAAAAGCCAGTACCTACAAGACTTTGAACCTGCAACCTTGTGCATATGAATTATATTATAAGTCCTTAACCTTTAGTCCAACACTGCACAAAAAAGGAATTGTCAGTGCCTTGTATATAAATTACAATAAATAAATGCATAATGTTGCCTTGTTCATTTATCAATTCTTCTTCATAACTTTTACACAACATTTGTCTCCATACTTAAATACCATTTTTCCTTTTTAAATAATACATAGTTTTTCTGAGCAATTGTATATTTATATAAACTTTCTCATCTTTTGGAAAAGCAGAAGTGCATACTGTACTTATATTAGCAAACAAATATTGATGGTCAAGTAATGTTTTGGCAATTCAGTGTAACTACGTACAGCTAGTTTCTTTATTCCATCATCTGCCAAACCTTTTTCCAACTATGTTGGGGTCGGCTACCAGTCTTACCAGCTTCAGCTGAATACCGTATTTTACATGGAGCGACTGCCTATCTGACCTCTACAACCCATTTTACTATAAACATAGTATCCCATAGTAAGACTGGTTGTCAAAATTTACATGACTGCCAAAGATCATTGTATGACAGTCGGGACCAACGGCTTAATGTGCTTTCCAAGGCACATTAAGTCATTTTTCTTTATTCCATTAATCGCACCATATAATAGACAAGCAATTAATTAACTGAGCCTATGCCTATTGTTAACCTGGATCAAGATAGCTGTGTTAAACTAAATGTGAAAAGCGAGGACCAAGTGTAGTGGGGCAACTCAGAAGAGACCTATATCCAGCAGTTTTTTATTTATTTATCATTTTGAGCCTTCATCATCTGATTCTCAATGCAGGCACTATTCGAATGTTTCAACTAAATTACCTTTCTAGTAGGTATATTAAATATTAAGCTACAGGATATCAATTTCATTAAACAAAGTTATGATAATATACTGTTGTTTAAATAAATAAATTATTTTATTACATATATCTAGTCAGACTAATTATACAAGTGGAGAAAGTCTAGAACTTGTCTGTTAAAAAGAAAAAGTTAGTATTATAGATTATGTAAAAACCTATCATTTGCAAGGATAATTAATAGATGCAGACTCATTATTCATCCTAATTATTAAATTATGTACATAGTTGAATATTTCTTGATAGCTGTGAATTGCAGTTTCACTAGTGTTGCATTTCATTTTAAATAATATGTTAAAAAGCTATATAGAACCTTCCTTAAGAAATATAATAATTGAGGTATGAAATGCAAAAAATAATAATAATACCAATAATATTCTGGGAAAACTGGCACACGGTTATCTGATCCCAAGTTAAGCAGATCTTGTGTTTTGGTAACCAGACAACTGATAAACATACTAATATATTTCTAAATACATACATATTTTAGATAAAGAAGATAAAAAGATTATTTCCAATTTGATTGGTAGAATCAGAGATTAGTGCATGCAAACAAATACACTCTTTTTCTTAAATTTATTAGCATAAATTTCATAAAAATCAAAAGCTATTTTCTCTAAAATCTTTGATTTCATTGTTTATAAATATAGTATATAATATATATTATACAAATATGTATAGTCTAACTAGGATTATAATTAATTATTTAGTAAAACGAGTGAAAGTCTTATTACATTACTGTACATACTATAAGTACTTGAAATTTTATTTACAATAGAGCTATTTTGCACCACAATTAGAAAAAAAAACATTTTTATTACTTTTAAATTCAAATATTTTCAAATTCAAACTATCTATTCAAATTCACCATTGGAAATTTTTTGTAGTATTTTTTTTGACTATATTTTATTATGAATCAAACAAAATTCAAAAAATCTATATTTTATTATTTTCATAATAAATTATGTAAAATACCTGTGGTTCGAAATTTGTATAATGAACTGAACAACACTTTTTAATTATATCTAATCTCATTAAGCTTGGACAAAACCGATAAGGCTTCCATAGAGTAAAAAGGAAATAGAGAGAAGTTTGTATAGGCCTTAAACATGGCTAATAAAAAAGTATACTGGTGTCATCATTTTAATATGAAAATAGGTTTGTAATTTGTATGTTGTTCAAAGAAATGTTATTCTTACCTTCAATGCAGGGGGTCGATATTTTCCATATAATCCATAGTTTCACACATAATTATACATTTAAACCACTACACACACAAAAAAATTAATTTCGTAATATTTAAATTGTTTTTATTATAAAAAAACAAATGTTTTTATTTTTTAAACTTCACTCACAAACACAGCACGGGAAACGAATCATAAATCACTCGAATAGAAAATGCACGCTTATTTTCCAAAACAGGATGTGTAGACGAAAACAATTTTTGCGACTATTCTATTTATTATTTTCACAGGAAAAAGACTTAACTATTTTAGCCTATCAATGATTACTTCACTTATATTATGTTTATTGTTTATTTTATGAGTTATACTAAAACTAAAAACATTTTAGCTCAATTATAGTGTTTATAATGTTTGCTATTATTTTTAAATTGATGTGCGAACGAAAGAGATACACCCAGAAAAGTCAACAACCGTTTGACAGATATTGGCATTTGGACGCGTCGCCATTTTCCGATGTTTGCCAGTATATAAGTGAAAAGTCCCACCTAAGAATCTTATATTAAAATCTTTAATTTTATATTTCGTTGAATGTTTAATAACAAAATCAGAAATATGCAAGTTATTAAATATTGAGTATTTCAGGAGAACATGTAATAAATGAGTTGAACTATAACACCACCTATCGTGTAGTAAAAGAACACAAGTTTCTGAAATTGACACATAGATGTCTCCTTATAGCTCATGTTTACTTTCAAGAATGATTCAAAAGATGTCGCTGTGCGTAACAACTTCATCTCTTTTGTTAAAATACAGATCAAATAGCGGGACATTTAAGGCAATCTTTTCTTTGATGTGACTGCTTAATATATGTTTCGGGTTTTTGTACCTCTTAATAAAACAAAACTAATCTAATTTTTTAATTCAAACAGCAAACAGCGGGCCATTTAAATCAAATGTTGGGACTCGATTTGTAGCACACTTTATGTAGTAACTGCTTCTCGATATAGTAATAAAATATAAATTTTATAAGAATTGGATACAGAAAAACAACACAATGAGGTAAAATTTATATATTGACTAGATAAAGATTACATTGCCGTTACAATTTAAAGCTTAAGCTCAGCACAAGATTGGGTATAGAGCTTTAGGTAAATATTTATCTTATAATCTAGAAATATTGTAATTACATTACATTGCATTAATGTTAAATGATAAATGTTTATTTGAACATTGTTCTTGCATATTTTAATTACAAGCAGGTATGTAATTAATATAATTATGAACTCATAACTTTTGTAACAAATATCAAGTAGGTACATTCTTTGGCAACGTAAAAATAGCAATAACATAAGTAACGTTTCGTAATACAAGTAACAAATATAATAATATAAATTAAATTATTCTATACAGGAAGTTTATGAGATCTTTACTAAGCGTCATCGATATTCCATTTAAATGATGTAATATTTGCTAACATGGCAACACCAAACATTTTTATTCAATAGCCAAGGCCATTAATTTCGAGGACTTAGTATCTTGTTCAACTCCAGGGAAAACAAAACCTTTTTTCGCCAGTTCTTCATAAGTTATTTCATAAAGGTCTTTGAAGCCAGCTTTTTTGGCGACAGCCTGTGATGCGCCGGCTGTGAAGACCGTGGCTGTTACCTTGATGTCCAGTGCCTTGCAAAGCGGGATCCTGAAAGAAAATGAAACAATTCAGTAAAGTCGTAAACTTGAGTTTTAGAATACCTACATCTTATGTTTTTCTTAAATATATAAAACGTTGTCTGTCCATTATGTTTGCTTATCTCAAAAATCTATGTATGGCCTATTTCTTTTGTACCTATATCATATCATTTTTACTATCAGCGATTATCAGATTCAGGAACGATGAAGAAACGAGGAAAAAAAATAACGAAATTTATCTCGCACGAGCATCGAATTGTCAATCTATGTGCATTCACATCAGAAGGGCCAGCTGCTTGGCCCAAGTAAGAAACTTTTTTATCACTTCGAATTCATTGACGTTACAAAAGAGGATGATACAAAAAAAAAAAACAAAAAAAAATGTTACATCTGTCAAACCAAATGTCAAATTCCAGTTTTTGTCAGTCAAAGCTCCATTTATTTTCACTTTCTATACAACTGAGTACTTTTCATATAAACAATGGTCGAACGACCTCCAAAAGTTAACGTAATGAGAATAAAGTCACCTAGGACCAATATAAAGAAATGCATTTGCAATACTGTCAACGTATTGGAAGAAATCACCCGCGAAAACAAAAAGTTACCGAAACCGGAACTGAACTTAATAAAATTGAATTTATTAACAGAAAGGAACTCAGATGGTACTGGGTATCTTATGCTTCGCGGGAAAGATATCCAGGATCGATTTAAAAGACGTATTGAGGACACAGATATTAGAGCAATATGCATTTATATACGGCAGTCTCCGAGACGAATTACTCGACTTGACTTGAGTTACAACAATATTACTGATAAAGGTTTCTTTAAACTATTAAAAAAGCTCCTCATTAAGGGTCGATCGAGCATTATAAACTTGAATATAATGAACAATAGACTAACGAGAATATCAATTGATAACTTAGCTAAATACGCCACAGCTATTAAACTACAATATTTAAGGCTGAATGGCAACCGTTTTGGAACCAGAGCTGGAGAGTTCTTCGCTAAATTCCTGATAAATAACAGTACTGTCCAATATCTAGACATCGGAGAAACTAATCAAACGATAACAAGCGTCGCTCAGATTGTAACAGCACTAAGAATCGATCACGGAGCGAACACAACACTAAAAGTATTCGATTTTAGTCGAATCAATCCGCTGTTTAATCGATATCCGTACGAATCAAAATGGCTGGCGTATCACATTGAATACTTATTGGAAAGAAACTCTACTATCATCGAGTTACATTTGCAGAAGAATCAATTTATAAGCCATGATATGGAATACTTTGCGAGAGGTTTGCGTCGAAACACAACACTATTGTATCTAGATCTAGGTTATAATAGTATTGGAGATTACGGCATCGAGTTAATAGCTAAATATTTAGCTGAAGGGCCACAACTAGTATTGCTAAACGTAGCTGGCAATAGTATCAACGACACAGGGGCAAGGGCCTTAAGTTTCGGCCTTCCATATTCAAAAGTTCGCGCCCTCGACATTTCCAAAAACAATTTGACAGATACCGGTATACTAGATCTTTTGAATACGATTAAAAAACCGTTCTTTATGCGGTTTTTGAACATTTGGGGAAATAAATTTGGGCATGATTCTTGCGTAGTTATTGAACGCATGTTAATTAGTGGAGTTTTGTTTCAACATACAATTGATGTCAAGTTATATGAAGTTGACGAAGTTTTGTATGCAGCGTATTATCCTAACCCAGCGAACAGGAATAAACATTATTATTACGATGAATTAGAATTCGGTGTTGCCCAACCAATATATCATATTACCCGTAATGTCATGGAGGAGAAAAAAACAGTAAAGGTCGATTGTAAACAGCGGCACAAGTTGGATAAAACCGATCGAAAACACTTTTAAAAATAGTTTAATTTATTCATTGTTGTTTTTTTTTATTTTAGTGGTTAGTATTGTATTACATTTATTTATATTAAGTAGGTTTTATAATTAAATGTATCATGTAGTTCAGATTCGTTTTAATAAATGGTTTTTCATCTTGTTTTTCAATTGAGAATTTTATTTAAGACTAGCTGTGCCTGCGACTTCGTTCGCGTGGATGACGAAACTTATCAATGAGTTTTTAACTGCAAAATTAAGTTTGTTTTTTATTGTTTATACTTTTCCGGGATAAAAACTACCCAGTGTGGTGCCCAGGATAATAAAGAATAATTATACCAAGTTTCATCGTAATCGAACCGGTAGTTTTTGCGTGATACCTGAACAAACAGACAAAAAATATTTTTTTCACACTACAGAATTTTCACTTCTACAGATTTATTATAAGTATATAGATTCCTAGATTTTTTTTCCGATCCCCAAATTGCATTCGACAGAATATTTATTAACATAAATGTACTTTGCCCTAAATAGAAACAAACATTTAAATATTATATAGGAGGGTAAAATATTTATACATTTAGTAAAAAAGCTGTTAATTTGAAAATACAAACAGTCAATTCAATATTTATTTGTGTACCTGCTATCTACATTAATACTCGACCGAAGCCGGGGCGGATCGCTAGTATTCAATATCGTAGATTCCCTCATTCCAAGATGGCTGCCGATAAATTCTCCATTAGCGGCGACCAAAGAATTCGCGGCATTCGCAATAACCGCCGTAATTGAAAAGTGAATAGGATGCCCTTCGTCTAAGGGTTGAATGAGAAAGTATGTGGAAATATAGGTATTTACTGGGTATTTGAATGTCTTAAATAATAATTAAAGATGATTCAATTGGATAGAGATTTTTTTGTTCGTTATAATAAATATATATATAATTAAATAAAATAGATTACAATTGAATTAGATAGAAACTTTTTTTGTGCTACACAAGAGTAGCATTTTAGGTGAAAATCATAAAACATATTTTTGAGGAGGTAACGAGTTCTTTTGGACGATAAGATATTTTTAACCGAACTCAAAGGGCTTTAATTCGGCAGTGCGTTTTTTTTGTGAAGCGATTTCTCCACCAAAATTTATTTTTAGATTCGTCCTATATAAAATTGAATTTTTTGAAATGTTATTAAGAACAAGACAGCTGTACAGTTTTTTAGAAAACCACCTATATTTTCCATTTCCGCCAACAAAGCTGTACCAAAATTAAAAAACCCCGTCTCTCCCCACATACCTGGCTCTCAACAGTTCCAGCCCGACCCTACAGCCTCTCCAATCAGGATGCACGACCAGCCCATACGCAGTCAGGTATCTCTCCACCCCGTACACTTCGAAGATGTCCACTCCTTTGGAGACCAGGTCCACCGCGCCGAACAGCTGTGCCCAGATCTTGTCGTCGGTCTGTAAGGAAGGATATAGTTTTATAATTGATTCAGATATATATAAAAAAGACTTCAATATATATAAAAAACACAACAAAAAAAAGATTTTTGTCCCCATTTGCAGTAAAAAATCGTGTAAGAAAACTAAACTTTTGCAGTCGGTTAACAACAGTCGTGATCTTAACGTGATTAAGAGGATTGTTTTATCAATTATATCAATAATTATTAATTAGGTATACCTATAATAATATGGGTGACACTCGTACGGGTTCATAGAATTGCCTCATGACGGAAAAACCAGCGTTTTCGTTGTTGAGGTAAATACAAAAATTGGAAATGTAATCATTTGACACTATCTGTACAAATAATTGTATAGAGAGTCTGCTTGTAATTTCAAATTAACAGCTTTTGCACGAAATGTATATGAGAGAAATAAAAAAAAATGTCTGCCGGTTTGCCCCGGCCAATATCTGAATTGGCTAGAAGGATTTTGACGGAAATTCACACGCAGATAGCTAATGTTATAAGGAACAACTTAAGCATATTTTATTTTAGTATTTAGGTAAAACCAAGAAAAATAAAGGTTTAACAGTAACCTAACCTGAAAAGGCTCCTCCTTATCTCCCCTACAGACGACAGTCAACACGTTCACCCCCACGACCCTCGGAGGCTGCTCCTCATTGTCTTCCACGCAGACCAACGACACGTTTTTCTGGAGAGGTCCTCGCCACAGCTTCTGCAGCTCGGCCACCGCTGAGGGGTAGTTCTGGATGCCTGGGAGACGAAACAACATAAAACCTTTTTTTTATGTATTTATAAGTAACATAACATAATATTTTAGATTTTTCTCAGTTCTTGACTGCCTCGTTGGCCTAGTGGTGCTAAGCGCGACTGCTACGCTAGAGGTCTTGGGTTCGATTCCCAAGTCGACCAAGGTGTTATTGGGTTTTTCTATGAAATTCTCAGTAGCAGGTCGGAGTTTGGATTTGTGCCCGGTTAGTGGCAATAGGCTCGCCCCCTATTACATGGGACCTAAACATACCGGCGAACTGTGGGTGTACATTGGTACATCTCTGCCTAACCCTTCGGGGATACAGGCGTGATGGTATGTTATGCTATGTTATGTTATGTTTTTCTCAGTTCTTTCCCTGTTCCCATGATATTTTGCTATTCAGGACGGATTTAAAATCAACAAATCAGAAATCATGAAAATTGGATCCGTTTAAAATCAATGGATTCTTGTGTGATAAGTTGTATAGGTAGTAACTAACCCAACTTTATAATTATTAACTTAATTTTTGAAAAAAAAACATAAATTACCGTGTCTGCCCGTTACGTTTTCACTACAATCTACGCTACGGAGTCAGTTTGTGTCTTACCTGTTTATAGGATAATTTACATAATTTACATACACGGGTGCAAAACCGCAAAGCAAACGTAACATTAATTCAAATATCCTTCACCAAATGACCTAATTTTAAAAAGTGTCTGAGAAAAACTACCAAAACGATTGCATGTCTAATCATGTAAAATTTTATAAACTAAACTTCCTACCAATATACTTGCAAGGCGGCTCATCTCTCGTGAAGTAGGTCGTGAGCAGTTCCATGGCCGCCTCATGCAGGTCTGCCGTCAGATCCTGGATACGGAGGGGCCCGCGCGGCGACGAGAACCGGTGCCAGGTCGTGGGGTACGGGATGTGGGGCGGTCTGGTGAACACCATCTAAGGATGACAAATTAGATTAGTATATTGATTGGCAAAACTTTGTAGAGAACAAAAATAAAATTGGGTACAAAATCGGTCTACCTACTCTTTTGGGGGCAACTCAAAATTCAAAGATTAAGATTAAGATTTGGGGGCAACCATAGAAATATTAACTTGATTAACTATAGAAGCAACGAAAACACAGACAGACAGTAGACACACATACATTATGTTAAGCCACAAATAGGTACATATTATAAAACAAAGTAACTATATGAACGTCATAAAGTGCAAAACTACTAAACAGATTTTCATATGGTTTTCACCAATGGATAGAATAATTCAAGAGGATGTGAAGCCGGATAGCGAGTTTATGAATATGATCACTGAAAGTTACTCTAAAACTAAACAAACTAGAGATTCTACCAACCTATTTGAATAATACATAGCTAATTTACTTTTAAATAAGTGTTTGCTCATAAATGTAAAAAGGAACTTCAATGAAACTTATAGGACCACCTCAGAGCTATATTATATTTCACCCTTTCGCTAACATTATCAACTTTTAAAATCGATCTACAATCACCAGAGAAATCGCGTAACATACAAAAAACCAGACAGAATGAGAACCTACTTCTTTTGCAGTCGGTTAAAAAAATAAAATTCCCACTCACCGCTAGCTCGCAATATATCTTGTTTGTCCTTCCCTCCCGAGAGACGCTGGGAAAGTGAGGCTGGCAAGGGATGAAATGGGGAGGTTATACACCGGGGTTAAATACCGGAGATTTTAACATACAACATTACTTTATCATGAACTAGCTGTGCCCCGCGGTTTCACCCGCGTGAATTCTTAGGTCCCGTTCCCGGTGCCTTTGTATTATTAGGGATGGAGATGAATCCAACAAATCACTATCGTAACAAAAGTCAGGATTACTTCATTTGGTGGTTGAGTATTCTTCAATTTCCTAATTTTCAGCGCAATTTTGCAAACTAAGAACCTTCTCCTGACAATAACAAACACAACAAAAAAATAATAAGCAAAATCGGTCCAGCCGTTCACGCGTGATAACGTGACCGAGGGAAATAGGGATTCATTTATATATATATATAAAAAATATAGATTTCTATATAAAAAATCATCATGAAAACTCATCAAAACTCACAACGTTACAAGTGAGTTGTCTTCCCTCGTTCTTTGCGAAAAACTATGTTCACGACGCTTGCTTTTCATTTGCACTTCGAGAAATTATACTTTGTTGTAAAAATCATCGCAATCGATTCGATAATTAAATAGAACTGTTTTAAGCGTATACAGCCGAAGGGTTTACAAGTCCAGATTTTATTATGTCTTTTCTTTACTTATAACATTTATTTGCTCATAAGTTCAAACTACCAAAGAGGGATACAATAAAAGCAAAGTCGATATAAAACACTTGTACAATAGGCGCTCATGTTGCACACGACAATTTTTTCTAAACAAGCATAATAATAAATATTTATCCAAATAAAAAAATAAGCTATATTATTTCCTAATTCACACTCGGTATGGCCTCAGCCTTACTGATGTCGTCACCATCTAATCCGAGGCAGCTAAACGGTATTTAATTTGACACCCGACGACACACGTCACGGAGTCGTGTCGGTACCGTAGGGTGCTAACTAAGTATGTGTGGCTCACTACGGTCCTTATTGAGACAATCTACTTGACGTGTAGCGTTAATAATATAATAAATGGAAATATCTACAGTGTAATACAAGTTACAACAGTTATCTTTATGTTAAAAAGCTATGACAATAAAACATTATAATCATAATTACTTATTCATTAATCTATGCTGTCAAGACTAGTCTAATTAATTAGAATAGTTATCATTTATCATCAAAATCGTTAAGTAAAATTGAATGCTTTTTGTACGAGCGGATATAGAAACGAACAAACATACCTACATTTATTTATTTATTAACATGGACATTATTGAAAGAATAACATTATATATCGCCAAACTTCACAACAGTTTGTTGGCGATAATAGCGCTCTTGAGTAACATACTTTTAGGCAATATACTTACTGGTCAAAAGCATAATCCTCCTTAATTGTCTGCGGCACAGTCGAGTTAAATCAAGAGATCATTAGATACATAACAATATTAAAACCTAAAGAATGACTTTCAAACAATTACCTACTCGATGTCGACTTTAAATAACAAAATTAAATATCGTCACGGAACCGTGTCGTATCTTATAAAACGAACATGAATTCAGAAAATAATTGTTCATTCGGTTAAACCTCTTCATTGCTTGTAACATCAGATTATAACAGGACTTTGATATAGGAACGAATTTCCTTCAAGAGAAGCCTTTTGAAATAATATGATCTCCTTATAAATATCTCGACGACCTCCGTGGTCGAGTGGCGTGAGCACCGGTTTCAAGGTGTCGCTAGCTCTGAGGTCCCGGGTTCGATCCCCGGACGGGTCAATGCAGAAACCAACTTTTCTACATTGCCTCGGGTCTGGGTGTTTGTGGTACCTTCGTTGTTTCTGAATTCCATAACACAAGTGCTTTAGCTACTTACTTTGGGTTCAGAGCAATGTATGTGATGTTGTCCACATTTATTATTTATATTTATTTATTATTTCATAGCCATTTATCTATACAGATTTTCTTTCAATAGCGTGTTTTTCAGGAAAACTTAAGGTTTTTTATGAATGGTATATTATATAGAATGGAATGAACTGGAATACAGCTTTGAAGTTTTTACGTATAAAATTGTATAATAACATCAGGGGCCCGATGCCGCTATTTTAAGTCAGTGAGTGGCGGGTTAATAAATGTTCCAGTGTACTTGGTATTGTGCCTAATTTATCGTATTCTGGGGCCCGAGTCTGCTATTTACACTCCGTAACAGTGAGCTCATAGTTGCATCGTCCGGCGGCGCTCGGGCCCTCTCGGGTGCACTCGGGCCGGTTCGGGCGCGTTTGGGCCGCCCGAACGCGCACGAGTCGCGCCAGATAAGAACAGTCACTTGCAATCCTACAGTGACAACAGTGGCAAGTAGGTGTACATTTGTCATTACACTAAAATTATCTGAATACGAAAATTAGGCACAATAACAAGTACACTGGAACGTTTATTAACCCGCCACTCACTGACTTGAAATAGGGGCATCGGGCCTCAGTACGTAACTGTAAAAGTTGTTTCATAGACAGGAAAAGCGATTGATCATCACGTTTGACGGCAGATTTATTTAGCGCAGTTTCCATCCTATGTTTTTCCTTAATCTTTATAAGTGTCTTAGAAAATACACATAAAAGAAAATAGTAAGGTTTCTATTTAAAAACTAGCTGTGCCTGCGACTTCGTTCGCGTGGATGACGAAACTTATCAATGAGTCTTTAACCGCAAAATTAAGTTTGTTTTTTATTGTTTATACTTTTCCGGGATACAAACTACCCAGTGTGGTGCCCAGGATAATAAAAAATAATTATACCAAGTTTCATCGTAATCGAACCGGTAGTTTTTGCGTGATACCTGAACAAATAGACAGACAGACAGACAAAAATTTTTTTTTTCACACTCTTGGTTTCGTTGTCGGTCTAGTAACACCCCCCGCCATTTATTTTTTTGATATTTTCTATGTACAGAATTTTCACTTCTACAGATTTATTATAAGTAGGTTTAGATAATAGACTTATAAACGCAGCCTCCTTTCTTTTCATCATTGTAGGACTAATTCTAAAAGAACCTCTAAATAGAACTAAAAAAATTGTGCTTTTTCCAAATAATTATGTAAGTACCTAATTAAAAAGTAAAACGAGGCTGTTTGGTTTAACGACATATATGATTATATTTTTTCATAAAACCCTATTAAATTTGCAGCCATATCTACTCTTAACTTCTAGTTAAAATTCTCTTCCTGTTTCTTCCAGTAGTGCATGGAATTAAAATTACCATAAAAAGACCTCCTACATCTTAGGCCTTACTTACTTAGGATTCAGAGCAATTTAAGTGATGTTGTCCACATTAATCTTATATATAAAATTCTCGTGTCACAATGTTTGTTACCATACTCCTCCGAAACGGCTTGGCCGATTTTTATGAAATTTTATATGCATATTCAGTAGGTCTGAGAATCGGTTACTATCTATTTTTCTTACCCCTAAGTGGTAGTAGGTAGGTAGTAGGCAGGTGCTAGGTAGAAAAAATTGCATTGCAACGCATGCCGGGTACAGCTAGTTTTTATATAAATATCATAAAATTAGTTACAGGTTAAGGTATTTTCATGACCTAGATATTTTCTCATCCTATCCCTTTAAAACAACCACAAAATGTCCTCGTTCCATATTCTGGCTCTTTCTGTCCGCTGTCGTTTCATGGAGATTCGCAGTAAACATAAAGTTCGTTGTCTCTGGCTGAAATCTTTGTTCTCAAATGGTATACAAAGAGAGCTGCAAGGTGTAAAACTGAGTAGGGTGAGGGAGACTGTTGATGTCCATTCGATTTTCATGTACCTAATAATATATTTTATTCTACACGAAGTTAAGTCATAAACAGTGTATGACTTATTTAAAGCATAATATACTTAACTAGGTTTAATCACTGCATAATAATATGCTTGCACACATATGGGTATGCGCAATTAAAACCTGTTGCATTTTTATTTATAAGTCATACATGAATTATGCTTTCTCAAAAACATTCTTAACTTCATCTTTGAGAAGATGTAGGTACTTGTTGGTAACAAGTTGTAGTCAAAATCTAAAACGGCGAATAATAGGTATGAAGGGGATAAAAAAGTTGTATCACTGTTTAAATATCTTCCAAACATAATAATATGTTATTTCTTTTTATACCTTAAAAAAATCTTTGATACCTTTATAAACATTAATCCATTAATAAAAACTAAACGATCTAATAAATCCATACATAACCATTACATACGTAAATACAGTTCAAAGTTCAAAAAACGATGGCTGATAACAGTCCCAACTACCCTATAACACCGACCGAAACATACTTCGTATTTGGCAACCCGCCAGCTTGGAAAACCTCCAGAATTCATTTATACAAGGCAACATCAGTTCAATACCGTCTATTTTACCGTACGGACGCCGTTTCAGTAGATAAATAACAAAACAAACAAACAATAAAACAGTTTATTGGTTAACAATAAATTTTAGGTTATTGTAGTTTGACAGGTGACAGTTTGAAAGCGCGGGAAAAGCGCCCTTTTTCCTGGAAGACAAAGGTCATTGTGTTATTATTCCTCTGGATTTTTTTTCGGTCGTCAGGTGGTGAAAAGGTAAGAATTTGACGTTTCTTTTATTTTTAAGTAGTTTGTAAGAGGTGACGTCTTAAATATTTTATTTTATTTGTGTCTATGATGCTCCAGTTATGTTTTGTCTTTGTGTTTTCGAACTTTGTTTCGGTGAACACTTTATTAATTTCATACTTCATTGCCTTTTGTTTTAAACAATATTTAACTAGAACTATTGATATTATTGCTATTGATATTATAAGATATTTAATTATAGGTTTATTTACTCTGAACCTATAGTTTTTTTTTTAATTTATTTCTTTCAGGCAATTGTAATTTGAAATTGTCTTTGTCTATATTTTTTACGGTTTCCTTATTCCACTTACGTTTCATGGCATTGTGTTTACAAACATGAATTGTCATAAACAACTAGACTAGGAACAAAGGAACTAAGTACCTATCGTAGAAATTATTATTGGTCATGTAACTACGATTGAATTTAATTTTTAGCTTAAAAGTTTACAAGTACATAAATTAAATATTAAAACAAATCGACTTCATTTTTAACCGATTTCAAAAGGAGAAGTTTCTTAATTGTCGACATTTTCCTTTGTATGTTTGTTACGCGATATCTCCGGCATTTAAAAATAGATTTTAAATTAATATTTTTACTATCGTAGTAGATGTGATCCCATATAATAAATGTCATAGAAATCAGTTTCTTTGTACATTTATGTTCCATCAATTATATTTAGTGTACATCAAAGAGTAATAATAAAGGTTCATAAAACATAAACCGCTGTTATTATTGCCAAATCGAGCGGAAGATACCAAATCAAACCAACTATAAATTTTAGTACTACACGAAACAAAATGGCCGATCTTGGCCACGTTTTAACTCTCATACCTTAGTAAATAAACGATCAATCTGAAAGGTAATTGCTTTGGCCGAAAAAAGTAAATAACAAACGTCCTGAACAACTCAAACAGTTATAGTACGGCCGCTGAGAGAATGCGTACCTGACACATGTCAGTTGGCCTTGACTTGTATGAGAAATAACAAACCGTGTTATACAGTGTAACCGGGCATATTGATTTAGTTTTGAATGATATTATTCGTTTACAGGACAAATTAGTGATAGTAATTTATTTGTAGTAAATTCTTCGTCATATTAAAGTTATTTCTTCCTGTTGACCACCTGTTACGAAAGCATTCTACCTCACCGCGCTTTTTGAAAACATTCGAAACAAAAGCAGTCGTACTGGTAATTTTTACCATAATTGGCATTCTACTAACTATCATTACGATTATTAATTGGTCATTACGATCATTTTCTTCGAGAGTTCAATGAGATTTTATTGTAGGCTTATCTGAATACGAAAATTAGGCACATTGACAAGTACACTGACCGACCACTGACAAGCATTTCAAATAGCTGAATCGAGGTCCTGCTTGAAACAGTCCTTGTGCCTTGTCATGCTGTCTCTATCTGTTTAGAGGTTTAATGTAGAGACAGATATACTTTTGAGAGCCTTTTAAAGTTAAGTTTCCTTTGAATATACTTGCGGGGAATAAAACAAAGTATACTATTTACCTCTTCAGGTAAAATAGCCGTAACTAGGTTGCCAATAACAACACGAAAACATGTGAGAGTTTGGAAAACATGTTTTTGTTTTTACAGCCGTTTCCAAAACATAGCTACATACTTTAGACAAGTATAGGTAGGTATATCTTAGTATGGCGTACACACCGGTTTTCAAGGTGTCGCTAGCTCTGAGGTCCCGGATGCGATCCCCTGACGAGTCAATATAAAATCCCACATTACTACATTGTCTCGGGTCTGGGTGTTTCTGGTAACGTTGTCTCTGATTCTATAACACAAGTGCTTTAGCTACTTTTGGGTTCAGAGCAAAGTATGTGATGTTGTGCACATTTATTTATAAATCTGCCTTTTAACTATGTTGTGAGATTAGCTTACAGTCTCACACATTTTAAATAAATAAATGCGGACAACATCACATACATTGCTCTGAACCCAAAGTAAGTAGCTTATGCACTTGTGTTATGGAATTCAGAAACAATGAAGGTACCACAAACACCCAGACCCAAGGCAATGTAGAAAAGTTGGTGTCTACATTAACCCGTCCTGGGATCGAACTCGGGACTTCAGAGCTAGCGACACCTTGAAACCGGTGCGTACGCCACTCGAGTCTCGACCACGGAGGTCGTCTCTTTTTCATGATTTACTAGTCAATTATTTGGACTAATTCATATAAAGGACTGCCTCGTTAGCCTAGTGGTGCTAAGCGCGACTGCTACGCTAGAGGTCTTGGGTTCGATTCCCAAGTCGACCAAGGTGTTATTGAGTTTTTTCTATGAAATTCTCAGTAGCAGGTCGGAGTTTGATTTGTGCCCGGTTAGTGGCAATAGGCTTGCCCCCTATTACATGGGACCTAAACATACCGGCGAACTGTGGGCGTACATTGGTACACCTCTGCCTAACCCTTCGGGGATACAGGCGTGATGGTATGTTATGTTAATTCATATAATAATCTTCGCAAACCAAACTACATGTAACTATGACGCCATTTTATATTTAATACTTGGCAGAATACATTTATGATTTAGTTCATCTGGTGTATCTGAATGAGTACGTGGGAGTGCGTTTGTAAATACTGGTACAGGGCGTTTATCTTGAACTTCTTTATAAGAACAATTAATCAATATTGTTGACAACCTTTTTGGCGCATTGCACCGAGTTTTTGTTTACGAAAGAATAATCTTATGGTCTTTTGACGGCCTTTTTATGCCCTGGATGAAGGACAGGGCAAAAAAGACTTTTCATGTGGTGACGAGTAAGAAAAAAAGACATAATGAGTGACAAACCTACATATAAAAATATATTTCAAAATTGTTTTAAAATAATCGCCTTTTAAAGTGCTAAACAGAGTTACATAAATAGTACCTAAGAACCATCTTGATCACGAATCGATTATCAAACGCAAATTCGCATCATAATCGGTCCATTCTTTAAGAAGCTACGATATCGCAGATAGACAGACCGACACAACAAACTTCTAACATCCCTCTTTTTCCATCGGGGTTTATTAAGTACTAGCTGTGCCCCGCGATTTCACTCGCGTGAATGACAATTCATACACTATCTTTATAAATGCCTATGTGTTATTCCGATGTTTATGCTACATTATTGTAAAGTTTCATTTAAATCCATTCATTAGTTTTTGCGTGAAAGAGTAACAAACATCCATACATCCAAACAAACTTTCGCATTTATAATATTAGTTAGGATAATAATTATGTTGTCCTTAAAATATTGATATTAAACATTCCTATTTGAAATCTATTTTTCCTAGTCCTAATAAAATATCGATATCTAAATAAAGTATTCATATTTCATAACCATTTGAAACGGTAAACATTTTAAAACGGTAATAGGTAAAACAGTTTTTCTTCATTCCCTGTAAAAATACTTTGAATGTAAACACAATTCAGAAGTAACAGGAAATTGAGTTATTTCCTTGCTCAGTGAGAATAGAGTTATTAAAATAAATTACAACTTCCAGGGACTTACAATTTAACTAAATGTAGTAATAAAGAACTTTAGTAATACATATTTAAATGTTTTCCCGAGAAAATAGGTAACAGTGTTTTGTATAAGTACAGTAGTGCTATTCTGTAACATTATTTTCATGTCTCGACAGCGGAATCCGCGGTGAGATGTCAAATACGTATTCTCGAATTTGAATTCTAAATCAAGGCCTATTAGGTTCACTTTTGAAGTGAGCTTTATTGTCATTCAGGTGAAGCTCGATACCGAAATTATTTACAGAATAGACATACAGTACAGCCGCTGAGAGAATGCGTTCCTGACAGGTCGTGGTCAACAGGAAGATATAACTTTAATGTGGCGAAGAATTTAATAACTCACTTGACCTATAAACGAATAATATCATTCAAAACTATATCATTATGCCAGGTAACAATAAATAACATAACACGATTTTTTATTTGCCCATATAAATCAAGACCAACTGACATGTGTCAGGAACGCATTCTCTCAGCGGCCGGACCATAGTCTGTATTAAGCCGGCTTTATGCAAAAGTCGCCTGTAAATATACAGCCAAAAGAAATTAAAAGTATACACGTATTTGGATGATATTCACATGTTTTTCTCGTGAACTCAATTCGAGTGAGGTCATTGCCGAGGCTGAAGCTAAATTTAGCGCCATCTTGTTTTTATTTTGGCGGGAAATAACAGATGACTGTTTCGCTTTCTTTTTTTTAATGCAACTTTATTGGCGCATTCGTTTTTAAAACAAATCGTTGTTTTGATGGAATTTGATTTTATTTTCATTTAATTAGGTGATAAAGTATTAAACTAATTACTGGAGCTTTTGGTTCTCATCTAAAATATTTTTTTTATGCAACTTACGTTATAACGAGATAATGCATTTTGGAATACATACTTATGGATGGAAATGAGTAGAAGGTACCCATTAACTATAGAAAACAAAAACTTTCATCACCTTACGTAAACAAAAATGTCAAGTAACATGTATTCATCATCTGCCGAGCCTTTTTCCCAACTATGTTGGGGTCGGCTACCAGTCTTACCGGATTCAATTGAATATCGTATTTTACATGGAGCGACTGCCTATCTGACCTCCACAATCCATTTTACTGGGAAACACAGTATCCCATAGTAAGACTGGTTGTCAGAATTGACTTAACGACTGCCAAAGATCAACGTATGACAGTCGGGACCTACGGCTTAACGTGCTATCCGAGGCACGGAGGGGTCTCTGTATGTTATAAATGGGCACCTATCCACGGACCAACCGCGGCGAGCGCGGCTTTATCTGTATTATCGGTCAAACCGTACGGCTTACACGGCCACGAGCCCCTCAAGTAACATGTATTAACATTCATAAATTCTTCCGAAACACGTGGATAACAAATTACAACTTCAAATACATCGCATTCACAACTCAACTACAATTAATTCTCCATAATTAATACTACAATAAATATCTAATTAATAAAATTAAATAACAAATCACGAGAGACAGACTCAATGAAACATCATACAAGAGACAAATAAATCAATAATGACGTGAAAGCCCTAACGAGGTCACATCGTGCGGTACAGCTGTCAAATGTAGACGGTTGCCATAGCAACGCGCGCGTGATTGGCATAGACTTCAGAGAAACGTCGGCTATAACCTTGTATTGTCGTCATATAAAATTTATATACATCAAATGTTGTTTTAGTGCCATGTTTATAAGTTTGTTGTACTAAATGCATTATTTATTATATTGCTATAGATTATATAATTGCTTAAGATTTTGGCTTTGTCTACTAAATTACTGTATAATTTATTTATTGCTATAAGTGTCTTCCTAGTTACAAAGTTGTAGAGATTTATTCCCCTTTTCTATTGATCTCAAAGAGCCATTTATTTATAGCCATTTATGTATAAGTTTAATATTTTTTAATTTTTATCGGACTTTTGCCCGTGGCATGTTAACCCACCCACTACCATTCTAAGATCTAAAACCTGTTATTACTTACTAGTCAGACTGAAAGTTAGACTAGTCTATCAAACCCTTTTAAAAGGCAGTGCATCTCCTCTCGCTCTAGTGTTGGAGATGTTCATGTAGCGGTGTGGGCTTACCATCACATGAACTGTCTCTTTATACCTATAAAAAATATATAAAAAAGGCAAAAAAAAATAATTGTAGTTTTGTGAAAATGTCTTGGAACCATGGTGATGTGAAATGGACATGTTAGTATCATGTATATTATGGTCTGGCCGCTGAGAGAATGCGTTCCTGACACATGACAGTTGGTCTTAATTTGTATGAGTGGTATGTGGAAATTGAAAACCGTGTTATAACCTGGCATAATGATAATGTTTTGTAGTAAATTCTTCTCTACGTTAAAGGTATATCTTCCTGTTGACCTCGACGGGTCAGGAATGCATTCTCTCAACGGCTGTACTGTAGTTTTCTGTACAACAATTCGTATGACTGTTTTCATTCACTATATTCATTCATCTGCTACCTGCATTCATTCTACCTGTCATTCTTGCATTCACTTTTATCAATCGTTACACAATCATTTCTATTCCCATAGCATTTCCGAAAGGAAATGACAAACATACCAACATTACGAACAAAATGATTCATCCGTTAGCATGTATGAAAACGTGACGAAAAAAATAGATATAAATAAATAAATAAAATAAATGCGGACAACATCACATACATTGCTCTGAACCCAAAGTAAGTAGCTAAAGCACTTGTGTTATGGAATTCAGAAGCAACGAAGGTACCACAAACACCCAGACCCGAGGCAATGTAGAAAATGTTTGGTTTCAACATTGACCCGTCCGGGGATCGAACCCGGGACCTCATAGCTAGCGACACCTTGAAACCGGTGCGTACGCCACTCGACCACGGAGGTCGTCAAGACCTCCGTGGTCGAGAAGAAGATATTTATTTATTTATTTACAATGTATGTGAAATAAGATAAAGCTAAACAGTTGGACCTAATCTAATGTAATTAAATTTTGTTAAAACTAGAGGTCTTTAAAATCATTATGTAGAGGATAAAAGCGCGTGGATCTAGGACCTTCTGCACATGTGGCCTCCCTGGCGCGGGCGGTCCGTTAGTTCATTTGCCTCATCTTGTTGTTTTATCTTTCTCGATTAGCTTCCCCACGGTCTCTATTCGTAGAAACCTTTTGACATGCCTTGACATTCCTGTTAGGGTTTAGTTAGGACTACATATCTTTTATATGTAAAGCTATTTAATTAGATATTTGTTTTTACTTTTTTTTTTAATTATTGAGTTTAGTCTTTTTTTTTATTATTCTCATTCTTTTCGCATACGCGACCTTTGTAAATGTGACAACAATGTAAATTTAGTCGCGTGTCCCTTTTCATTTTTCTTCCATTTTGGATGTTATCATTTACAATAAACTAAACATTTTGCTATTTACGCTGTTGTCGCATATTTGTATATTTTTTTTATATATAATTGTATTTGTTACATTGATGTTGACCTTTTTTTTAAAAGAGTAACCAATGGAGTTTCTTGCCGGTTCTTCTCCATTGGAATGACATTTTGGAACCTGCAACTAGAGTCAGTAATTTAACGTTTTAAAAGAGCTTAAAAAGGCCTACTTGAAATAAAAATATTTTGATTTTGATTTTGATTTTCATAAAATAACATTATATTTTGGTTTGTCATGCTTCAAACGAAGTAATATGTTGTTACAATTCGGGTAACCGTCTTACCAAGGTACACTGAATGTACCCTACCGCGATTTAAAAAGCAGATTAAAGTCCTAGGTTATCAGGTTTTAATGTCAATTTCCGCCAATCACTGGCCAGTAGCTTTTCTGTCATTGTTGGAGATTGACAGATACGCCTGAGGACCAAACTAAAATTCGAAAAGGAGAATCCTCTTGCAGCAGTGAGAACTGCAATGGCGCTTGAGACCAATGCGTCAGTATTTATAATATGATTCTTCTTATGATTCAGTTCTTCATTTAACATGATAAGTCATAACATAGGTGTAACAAAACTGCCTCGTTGGTCTAGTGGTTCTAAGCGCGACTGCTACGCAAGAGGTCTTTGGGTTCGATTCCCAAGTCGACCAAGGTGTTATTGGGTTTTTCTATGAAAATTCTCAGTCGCAGGTCGGAGTTTGGATTTGTGCCCGGTTAGTGGCAATAGGATCGCCCCCTATTAAATGGGACCTAAACATACCGGTGAACTGTGGGTGTACATTGGTACACCTCTGCCAAACCCTTCGGGGATACAGGCGTGATGGTATGTTATAGGTCTAACATTGAATAAAAAGTTATACATATAACTACATAATTTTAACAAACTTAATAGTGAATGCTTCATTGAGAGATCAACAGTCGTTTGGCTAATAACATCAATACAGTGTCCAATTAATTCATCACCGCCATTTTGGATATCACTCAAATATTAATCAATTTCGTAACTTTTTCTGTTTGTTGCTAATTGAGATACGCCTACGCAAATATTATAGATACATTGTGACTTGCCAGATTAAAAGATATTTTATTCTTCCGGAAAATGTGTTACCTTCCGGTTTTTGGCGCCATGTTTAATTACATAAGCCCATTTATACTCAATATAGTTTTATAATCAATGGCAAATATCGTGATATATAAACTTGACTATGGTCCGGCCGCTGAGATTCTCTCAGCGGCCGGACCATAGTCAAGTTCATGCGTGCGTTCCTAACATATGTCCTTTGGTCTCGATTTGTATGGAGAAAAAAAAAACTGTGTTATTTATTGTAACGTGGTAAAACGAATCGTTTCGAATGATGTTATTCGTTTAAAGGACAAATAAGAGACAGTAATTTATGTTTAATATATTCTTCGCCATATCAAAGTTATATCTTCCTGTTGGTCACCACCTGTCAGGACCGCATTCTCTCAGCGGCCGGACTATAACCAGAAGTTTTTAAGACTTTAGCTTACTAAAGATGTCCGAAATCTTTTTAAATCCAATGTTATTTAAGGCTGATAAACATATTTGGTTACTGTGTCGCTTTTTGCGTCTCATCTTTGGTCTATTTGCTTTTATTTTCGCGAAAATCTACGTCGTAATTGGATGTAGGTTAATCTCAAAAGCCATCTGCGTAGAAAATACTCCAGTAAACACGTGTCTACGTAAATAAACTTTGTTTCCACACTGTTCAGTGTCCTAGACTCCTAGTGTTATTTTCACAAGCCGTAACGGTGTTAGAAATCGCTGAAATGACATTAACCCCCAGTTTCTGAACCGTTTACGAACACAATTTGTTAATCACCTGTCAAATCTCATGTCAAGCGCTGTGATTGATTGTTGGTCTTTTGATCAGACTGTCATAATCGAAATCAGTTGATTTGACAACAGATAAGTTGATCAGCCGTTCAGAAACCAGGGGTAATGCATGGAAATGACATTTCATTTCGAGAAGTCACGTCGCGACGTGACTTCGCGTCGCTTAGACTTGTCACTTCCATACATTTGAGCGATTTTCTCAGCGTTAACGCTTGTAGAAATGTCACTTGGCTAGAGAGACAGGTCCAGTAATAAATGCGGACAATAAATAAATGTGAACAACATCACATACATTGCTCTGAACCCAAAGTAAGTAGCTAAAGCACGGTTACGCATATAACACCCAGACCCGGAGCAAAGTAGAAAAGTTGGTTTCTACATTGACCCGTCCGGGGATCGAACCCGGGACCTGAGAGCTAGCGACACCTTGATACCGGTGCGTACGCCAATCGACCACGGGGGTCGTCGAATGGGTTAAAATCCACCTCGAAAGATGGTTCCTATAATCACGTAACTCATATACTTCCAAATCTTAAAATAAAAGTTACCTTGACTCAAGATTAAGTAGTGAGTGACATTAAAACGTTTTCCTTTTGGAAGCAACCCAATTAAACAATCAAAACAAAATTGATCTCTTGAATCTTTAGAATTCTTTAATACATCAAAGAAGAGAAAAGATCCAGACAATTTGGTTTGAAAATAGGTTATTGACACCAATTCGTATTGTGTTTACAGAATCATAGATGGCGCTACTAGTTTTTGTATTTACAAACATGATTTGCGCAATGCGCAATAAAAGTTATTTTTAGGCAAAGTTTTTAGGTTATGCCTACGCATGGTCTATGAAAGCCGGTAGTATACATTTTATTGTTGTTTTCCGGATTTTCGTGTAAATGTAGAAAAGCTATTTGTAAAGCTTTTATGAGTTTTGTTATGAATGAGTTCGTGACTGAAAAGGAGTATTTTTAGACTGATTGTAGTTCAAAATATACCTACGTAACGATTTTTGTGGATTTTTTTTTTTGGTAGAGATGTTTGCAGTTAGCCTGAGCGCAGGTTTTGACTGCGTCACTGGACTGGATTTGATTAAGAAGAAGATTTTTAATTTTACGATACATTTCACTGCCGCATGTAAAATAAAATTGCGAGCCTATATTCTTAATTAGAAATATAAAATATCATAGATCGATTGTAAAGACATGTGGCGTATAAATCTGTATGTTTTTATAATTAAATTTTCAGTTACTATAAGTATTTTATAGTATTATGTATGTGTTAGATAATTATTTACACCTTAAACTCATTAATTAATCATCACCTATTTCCCACTAACTAATTAATTTTAATTTATTGTGAAACGTTTTCGGGGAAACTTCCTGACGTAAAATTGGCGCGAAAATTGCGCCATTTCCCGCCTTTTGGAGAGTCGCCATGTTTGTTTTTACTTTTTAAATAAATGACGACATCGGCTATTGCCAGACTGTCTGCGAAAGATTAATAAAAATGTAGCTGAGGATTTAAGTTTTTAATGATTTATTGGTAATTTTAAAATAGATAAGGTTAAGTAAATTTTAATATTATGTAGAATAACAAGTGTCGGCTTATTGGAATAGGATAAGATTATAGACTTACTAATTTTTATTCAATTTAAGTATTTACTTATTTTTTTTAAATACGGGTATAAATCGTGTACGTCGTGTCCCTAATTTATTAAAGTTATTGAAAACAGTGACCTTTTTAGCTTAGTTGGTAAAACGACTAGCGCGTTGAACCAGGGGCCCGAGTCTGCTATTTACATTTGCTTGAATCGTCTGAGTGGGTGGGGTTAGTGGGACCATTTTACGATAATTGGCATTCTACTAACTGTCAAAACGTCACAATTGGCCATTGGAACGATTGAGCCGCGAGTTGAGTGAATATGACCGATGGCCGGTACAATTTCGTATTCCGCTATTTTTTGACAGCAGTTGCATCATATCTATGGCTAAACATTTTTTATTTTTCATAGACAATGTGTCAATTTCAACGAAAACTTTCCTTTTTTAAAACATAATTATCCTTATTTACAAGTTTTTAATAGAAATTACATATTGTATGGGCTTTTAAAATTAATTAGTATTCAAAAAACAATTAATACAATTTTTTGCAACATAAGAAACGATTATTAATAATTAGTGCCAATCGGTGTTGCCTATTAATAATTACAAAATGTTTGATACTTTTATTTTTAATTTAAATTGACAACACCGCATCCCACTCATGCCAGTATGCCACTGATTGTTGTTGGCTTAACTGAATACGAAAATTAGGCACATATTGGGTTGACACTATCATCCCACTATGATCATAGTAACACGGAGTGTAAATAGCAGACTCGGGCCCCAGTAGTCACGGGTTCAACTCCTGCCTATGGTATTAAATCACATCACAAAAAATACGAAGTTACATAGATGTGTTAAAAAATATTATTTCACTATTTATCCTGTTTCAATAGTGACAACTCTCTGTAATATAAAAAAAAACATCTTCAAAAACTTTCCCAAACCAAGAAAAACAGATACAAAACAAGAAAAGCCGTAAACACATTAAAAACAATCCTTATTTTAAACAGATACAGTATAATATATTGTGTAGGTCAACAAACAACCTTGTTTTGTACAAACTCCTTAGTGCGTAATACCTGAGCTTAATTTAGTAAGTTTTTAGTGATACGCAAGTACTTTGATAGGTCAATGTCTGGGAAAGCTGGCATTATTGTTAGGTTTTGTGTTGCTAAAGTTTGTTTATTCTTTTGTATTGTTATAAATATTTGATTAAAGAGAAATTGCTAACATGAATGAACCTTCAGAACCTGCAGAACACCAGTTTCAAGGAGTCGCTAGCTCTGAGGTCCCGGGTTCGATCCCTGGACGAGTCATTGTAGAAACCAACTTTTTGTCTCGGATCTAGGTGTTTGTGGTACCTTCATTGTCTCTTATTCCATAACACATGTGCTTTAGCTACTTACTTTGGGTTCAGAGCAATGTATTTGATGTTGTCCGCATTTATTTATTTATTTTCAGATTTTTATGACTTTCGTGAATTAGAAAATTCGCTGTCATACCAACTAGACGCAGAGCTTTAGTGATAAATGCTTTTCTTTCTCTGTATAATGAACATGTTATAATCCAGCCTATAAACATCCCACAGCTGGGCACAGGCCTCTTCCCATATAGAGAAGGCACGAGCATTGATCACCACGCTTGCTCTCTGCGGGTTGGTGATTTCAGATCCCAAATTTTGGAATCCAGGTTTCCTCACGATGTTTTCCTTCACCGTTTGTCAGGAGTGTCTTAGAATAATTAAGAAAGTACATATAACTTTAAAAAAGCCACATTGGTACTTGCCTGGGTTCGAACCTGCAACCTTGTGCATACAAATCCGTTCATTGAACCGCTAGGCCACCACGACATCTCTACAGGCTGAACATGTTATGGGCTGGTAAATAATTTCTGAAGATTGTTATTATCTAGACGGCGCGCGGCCAAATATTTATTTTGCGTGGAATTTTTGTTTTCAGTTTATGAAATGTTTATTTTTAACTGTCATAACGTCGTTTTTTGTAAATCGTCATTGAATGTTGCAATACGCACTTAAACTTAAAAAGGAATTTGTAGAAAAGAGATGCCACTATCTGTATGTATAACTTCACCTCTTTACCTGACAGGCCAGGCATAGTTTTAAAACTTCAGATTATGGAATGGAAATTTTTCGGCCATGTTTTAACCAAACTATTTAAATTAAATATAATACGTAAGAGTTCTTAAAACAATGTTGACAGGGATGACAGCAATTATCTAATTTTTAGACCGTGAACTCATTGGCTCTCAAACAGCTGCCAAAACTAAAGAAATTATTATTATTTCTACCTTTAATGAGCTATGAGATATGAGATTTAATGAGCTATGAGATCATAACTAATTATCGTAATCGATATTATTAACTAAGGGATGATGGTTTAAAATAATCGTTTAAATATAAGTTACACATTCAAATAAACAAACGTGGAATGCATCACATAGGTACATTGCTCTGAACCCAACGTATGTAGGTAAAGCACTTTTGTTATGGAATCAGAGACAATGAAGGTGCCACAAACATCCAGACCCGAGACAATATAGAAATGTTCTCTACATTGACCCACAGAGTACTTTTCATTGACCGCTCTGGGGTTAGTAGAACCCAACTCAGAGAATGACACCTTGAAAACCGTTGTGTAAGCCACTCGACCGCGAACAGATCTTCACAAATCATAACTAAAGACAAGATTACTACTCGTTTAGGAGCTACGAAACCGTAGACAGAAAACAGACAGACAGACACGTCAAACTTATACCACAGTTTACCACACCTTTTTCGTCGAAGGTTAAAAACACGCGTGTGTTCTCCTTCGCAGTAGTTTTGTGATAAATTAATGATGCCACGCGCTCTCTCACATGGCGGACATCTTTTGGAGACCTGCCCATGCGCATGGATCCATAACGTTTGTACAACACAAAGAAAATTGGAACTTTTTAGTGTTTTGGAGAAAAACGTTTATTAAATTAGTTTGAATGACTGTTACATTACATGCGTTTTTGCAATGATCTTTTTTCTTAGATGATACTTTGTTTATGAATAAAATTATGGCACAGTGTAGTAAATGATACACTATGTATAGGCTTACTTTTTTTTCAGTCTGAAAAGTGACTTGGTAAAACTTTATCACCTGTTTGAAACACTATACATATAGTTCACAATGCATGCTGTTTGAAATAATTAATTGCTCATAAACATGGAAAAACTATTTAAGAGAAAACGAAACAACTGGGGCCCTAGTCCGCTATTTTAAGTCAGTGAGTGGCGGGTTAATAAACGTTCCAGTGTATTTGTTATTGTGCCTAATTTTTGTATTCTGTTGAGTCTTTTGAGAAGTTGTCTATTGAGAACTCCTCTTTTTGAAGACGGTTGCTCAAATGTAGCATTAGTGGATTACACATGTTTGTCCCGTGCTGGGATCGAACCCGCATCACGTTGCAAAAGTGGTAATTGGTGTGGAGATTTATAAGTATACCACTCCGTCACACGAATAAATTAATGAAATAGATTCAGCTGAATGTTTTTTCTACCTGCAATACATCTTTCATAATCACCTTTCAATTAAAACCTTCAATCAACACCTTAAGTGAGTTTCAATTTACGCAGCTTTTTTCACGAGCATTCAGTTACGACGTTGGCAACTGTAAACCATTTGTTATTAGTTGTTGATTGTAGATGCGTGTTTAGCACGAGGATAACAGCGCATTGTTGTCTATTTATGTGCCCACATGTAGAGCATTGGAGTTTAGAACAGTTGTCGTTGAACTTTCGTGGCGATAGCGTGTCTAAAGAATAGTTTGAAGACAGTTTTTGAGTTGAGATTTTAAGTTTCTTGTTCGTGGTGTTAGTGTTTTGTTTTTTTGTTCGTCATGGAGGAACGCAGAAGAAGTAAGGTTTTGTTTTTCGTTACACATAAATCGTATATTCTGTTTTGTGATTTCATATTCTGTGGAAGTGTTATTTTATACAGGCATGTTGGTCTAGTGGTTAGTGACCCTGACTGCTATACCGGAGGTCGTGGGTTCGATTCCCACTCAGGACAAATCTTTGTGTGATGAGCACGATCATTTGTTCTGTGTCTGGGTGTAATTAATCTATGATATGTATGTATTTAGAAATATATAAGTAAGTTTATCAGTTGTCTGGTTACCATAACACAAGCTCTGCTTAGCTTGGGATCAGATAATCGTGTGTGAGTTGTCCCGGAATATTATTATTATTATTTATTTCTCTTTGCTTATATTCCTATTACTTTTAATTTTCTGACAGATATGTCCCAATTTTTAATTACAATAGTACCTACTCTATTAGGTTTCTCCTGAATATAAGACCATGCACCAAGTAGATACCTAGTCAATATTAGTGTCGACAGTCCATTACTAAATACTGTATAATTCTAGTGACGTTACAATATCATGGTAATTTCGAGCTGGTCTGATGATGGAGCCAGAAGGCCGGAGAAACAACGCAATCTCATCGTGTTTGGACTCATGTGATTTGTCTTTACTAGTACTTTCAGCCTATCTGATTTAGAAACTTGGGTTTCAAAAATTTTTTTAATGAAACCTTATGTTCGGGTCATATTTTTTCGTACATAACCGGATTATATCTTTGTTTGCAGTAACGATGCCGTCTGAGGTGATATCCGGCAAGTCGATGCAGCGCGAGCTGGCCGACTCCATCATCCGGATGGTGCCGCTCGATGAGATCCGGATATTACTGGCATGTGGTGCTAAGGTACTGTTTTAATTGAATTATTACATGATTAGAGCCTAGGCGTTGAAGCAGGTAAAGGGTTCCCCGTGAGTCAAAGCTATCCCCCACTCTCTCATCGTTGTTGCTCCGGAGCCTCCCTGCCGAATATCGCGGTAGTTTGCACTGCGTTCCCGCCTGGTCTTCAGCATAAGGGAAGGGTGAAGTACTCCGGTGGTTTTAGCCGGTAAGAGTCCGGACTCTCCGGCGGAGGAGTATGCCGGCATACCCCTCCGCCTTCCCCAGGGTGGAGGAAGTCCATGACGATTTCCCCGGGAAAAAAAAAAAAAAAAAGGTGAAGGGTTCCCCGTAGACAAGTGACATTTCTAAAAGTGTTAAAGTTTATGATTATTTTTTGTTTAGATGGCAATGGCAAGGCTATAAACTAAGTAGATAAAGTGAACCAATGTTTAAGAGTGAGGCTAATGCCATCATGCTTTCGCACAACTTATTACGACTGGCGACATTTGAAATCAATGTTTCGCCATGAAGTTATAGTTTGGTAAAAATTTCTCTCTATTTTCTTTTCAATTATCTACCCAATCTATAATGATATAAATATAGGACAAAATGCTTTAAGAAAAGGTAGATAGTGCCCTGTTCACCTGATTGCTCACTGTGCCACCGCCAAGACGAGCTAAAGGATATAAAAACAAAACTGTTCCTTTTACCAACCAAGTTTTACCAACCTTTCCAGGTAAACGAGCCAGTAACCCAGGGTCTCAGGCCAATACACTACGCGATCTGGCAGCGGTACCTGGAGGCCACTCGCCTGCTGGTGGTCCGAGGTTGTGACGTCAACGCGAGGGATGACTGCGGGTACAGCGCATTGCATCTAGCGGCTGAGCATGGGTGAGAGATCATCTTAATATATATGGTCAGGCCGCTGCACTACGCAATCTGGTCTCAAGGTAGCTGGGTGAGGCTGGATGCAGAAGGCAGAGAAGAGGGTGTTTTTGCGTAATTTGGGAGAGCCTATGTGCAGGAGACTATGATAAAAGTAATTGATTGAATTCTTATTATATTGAAGCTTCTACGATTAAAATGATAATGTAGGGGTTAGGTAGGAAATCTTCAAAAATAAACGAGGTAGTCGTTTGTCCTAAACCACTACCACATTTCATAGTAGGATCCAGAATTAGGTAGTCTTCCTGTACATTAATAAGCAAAACAAAACATAAACCTACTGCACAGTGCACGACTTGATGAAATTTACATAGTTTATTCTATCACTATAGATAAAAGAAAAAAAAATCTTTTCAACCCCTTTTCCGAAGATATCAGATAACATACCTTTTAATTGAAAACCTCCTCCTTTTGGAAATCAATGAAAATACAATTACTGACTTTATAATCCATTTCCAGTTACACAGAACTAGTGAAGTTACTGCTAGAGAGTGGTGCAGCAGTGGACTACCGGCCTGACACTGGCGAGGAGTTCCCCAGGACCACGCTGTGTGATGAACCTTTGAGACTGGCCATCAGGAATAAACATTATGTGAGTATGGTGATTTACGAGGATTTACGTATAATAAAAAAGGCGTGACGTTGTTTTATGCCGAAGGAGGTTCTTAAAATGAGTATCTTCAAAAGGCTGCATGTAGGCGAACTTGATCAAGATCCTTTAAAAAAAAAGAAAAAATATCTGATTACTCATTTATCCTGTGTCGTGGTATGCTTAGTTTATACAAGGTTTATACGTATAGTGTCTGAGAAGATGGAATGAAATTAGACGGATACCATATAAGTCAATTGGGTCATAGACTAAAAGGTTTACTTTTACCTATGTTCTTTAGCAGTATGTGTATGTAGCCTAATATTTGAAAGATTTATTACGTTGGTAGCAGTTTATAGCATCTCCTGGACACCTGCTTATTCTCTTGTTATTTAGAATAATAAATATTTTGAGTTTTTACTATATATCCCTTTTTTATCCTTAGGAGGTAGCCCGTCTCCTCTTAGAACACGGAGCTGACCCCAACAAGCGCTACTTCTTCGGTTCCGAGATCAACCTGGTCTCCGACCCTGAGTACCTGGAGCTGCTGCTGACCTTCGGAGCCAACCCTGACTCCAGGGACAGGGCGGGACTCACGCCGCTTATGAAGGCTGCTAGACAGAGAAAGGTAAATAAAAATAAAAATGGAGGCTCTTATTTTTAAATAATGAAAACTGGTTTGAATATGTTCAGCCAGTACAATATAACTTTTTTATTCTAGAACTACATTTTGTTTTAACTGATAATAATTAAAAAAGTAGGTAGCTAGGTAATTTTGGTTTTAACCTAACTACTTATTGCATTTTTTTCTCTCTTCTGGTCTGCAAAAGTATCAATCAATCTTTGTGGAAGTAGGTACATTATGTACGAGTAGATTCTCTTGCAATAAAGACACGAAAACTATTGTATAAGCTATTTGCCCAAATGATTTTTTTTGGACAATGGTCCTTTCACCGATATGTCATACATTTATTGAAATCTAGTATTTTAATTTATATAGTAAAATGGTAAAGCCTCGCTTAAAGTTCATACAATGTAAGATAACTAATATTTTTCTGAAGGGCATGGATGCTGTCCTTCTTCTCATCAGCTTCGGAGCTGATGTCAACGCGATGGCCGACGCGAGGAACGACTACAGGACTGTCATGCATTACGCTGTTTTAAGTGGTAAGTTTAGCAATGTATTTTAAATACTGGTTTAACTTACTGAAGATAACCTACTAATTATTACCTTAGGAAAAAATACTTATTTACAGTACATAAGTACCTAAATTATTCAAGTATACATGACACTATTAAACGTGCTCTCGGATAAATGGTAATCATGGTAATCCAAAAACCTTATTCTCAAAATAGAAATCACATAAACAATTTGACAGCTGTCACAATTACCGGCCCAGTGCCCACCATAGTCCCTAAATAAAAAAGTTTAGGACTTCAAGCTGTAATCAACACTGCACGTATTTTCAATTAATAACTATTAATTCAGTTAACTTAAGGCATATTTTAGTTACTAATTAAAGTATATTTGTTTCTAGGTAGCCCTGAAGTTGTGAATCTGATGATAAAGCAAGGTGCGCGGGTTAACTACGAGTGTCCGGAACTGAGCAAGCCAAGTCCAATGGATCTTGCTATTTTGAAGGGAGATGTAGTTATGCTACAAATGCTTTTGTCTGCTGGTGAGTTTAAATTACATTATATTTACAGTACTTATCGAGAAAGGATTACCTAGGGTTATAAATTGGTCAAAAACGACCAGGCCAAAAGAAAAAAAGTAATGCCCAATAGAAAAAAGATATGATGTATTCTAAGAAAATATCGTTCTTTTTTAAAGTTTTACTTCTTGATATTGGTGTGTTTTCCCAAATAAATTAAATAGATAGGTAATAATCACTGTTTTTTGCACTTAATGTACTTAAATAAATAGTAGTACTTCATATTATATTTTTATATATTTTAGGTGCCCAAGTAAATGCTTCAAGCTCTGTGATTGGATCTCCGCTCCATGTCGCCTGCTCCGACAATATCAACAACAGAAAAGAAATTGTTAAAGTAAGTAAATCAAAGATAGACAGGTTTAGAAAACGGAGTTGGAGGCCTTTGCCCAGCAGTGGGATCATAGGTAGGCTAGAAAAAAAAAAGTAAATCAAAATAATCATTCAATTAAAACATCATTATTTTAACAAAAATATATAAATAAATAGATGCGGACAACATCACATACATTGCTCTGAACCCAAAGTAAGTTGCTAAAGCACTTGTGTTATGGAATTCAGAAACAACGAAGGTACCACAAACACCCAGACCCGAGACAATGTAGAAAAGTGGTTTTCTACATTGACCCGTCTGGGGATCGAACCCGGGACCTCAGAGCTGGCGACACCTTGAAAACCGGTGCGTACGCCACTCCACCACGGAGGACGTCGACAAAAAATAACCTATTTTGATTTATTTGTGAACTATGCAACATCTATATTCAATTATACAATTATTTATTATAAATAGGTACTTCTAATCAACAATGTGTATGTTCAGTAAATTCCTTGAATCAATAGTCACCATAGTTCAAACAAAGGGACACTATCAAATTTCTGTTGAGCTTGCATAGTAAGAAATTCATTAGTAAATCAAGATCTTTGTTTATAAGTAAGTTTGAATTACATAATATGTAGTGTTACCTTGACAAATAATTGGTTATACCAGTAAAATATTATAATGATAAATTTGAGAGTCAGATTTTATTTTATTTAACTGGTACCAGTAAAGCATTATAATTACTTCAAATTTTAATTTACCTTTATAATCCAGCCTATAAACGTCCCACTGCTCGGCACAGGCCTCTTCCCATATAGAGAAGGCACGAGCATTGATCACCATGCTTGCTGTCTGTGGATTGGCAATTTCAGATCCCATATTTTGGACTTCAGGTTTCCTCACGATGTTTTCCTTCACGTTTTACGAATTTACCTTTATTAAGATTAAACTATCCGTAATGTAATTTTCATTCAGTTTGTTTTAAAGGTTTTCATGCAGTTTTTAGCAATAGAAAGAATGTTTCCAGAAGAAGGCTTATATGTATAAAAATACCTACACATATAGTATAGTACATGAAAGATTCTGTACAAACCCAGGTCAAGACACTAGTTATTTTTAAAGCTCTACTTCTTGAGTACCAAAACTAACAACTTAAATCCAACCTCTACTTCCAGATCCTTCTAGAAAGTGGTGCAGACCCCAACCTGAAGGTGTACAACGATGAAGATGCTACACAGCTGCGTCCGGCCCTGGCTGAGTACCTCGCCAGCAACCCGGAGCCAAGCGCTGAGATTGTGGCACTGCTGCTCAGATATGGAGCTAGGGTTGGTGTTTTTTTTATTTTTAGTAGCATACTTATACAGGGTTATTTTAAATGACTTTCCAAATTTTCGGAGCTGGTTCAGAAACAAGCTTCGATATAATAAAAAAAAGCATATTTTTTTATAAAATTTTATTCATTTTGTTTTTATATATTTTGTATTAAACATTTATTGCTATACTGTTTATTTATATAAAGCAAAAAAAATGAAACTTTTTAGTTGGCCATTTCTCAGCAACACCCAGATTTTTATACTTAAAGCACTAACAATACAGAGCCAATACAAAGCAATAAATTCTACAGTTAAAAGCAGTTAAAACAGAATATTACTATACCAAACACTCAAAAACAAAATACTTTTAATTAAAGTAGGCCTTTTTAGGCACTTTTGAAATATTAAATGACTAGTTTCATAGTTCCAAAATATAATTCCTGTAGTAAAGAAACTGTACTAAAATCATTATCCTATTTGCAGGTAATCATGAAAACCCAGTTCCGTGACCCTGACGGCATCCTCAACCACCTTCAGTACGTGACATCAGAGGAGTACCAGCACATCTTCTACCTCCTTCTAGAGGCAGCTGAAGCTTTCGACTTATGCATGATCAAAAGAAACAACGCAGTCACTGCCACACAAAAAGAAGCCCTAATTACACGCGCTAAAACACCAATTTCCTTAATCGCACAAACTAGGATATTCCTAAGGAGATATTTTAAAACCTCTCTATGTCATATCGTTCATGATTTGGAATTACCCAAAATCTTGCATCAGTACTTACTTTTTAATTGCAGTTAAAAACTTTTTTGATGTAAAAAGGTTTTATACTAGGCAGAAGATGGATTCTTTTGCCTCATCTTTACGATGTTTTCAGTGTTGCCAGTTTGGTTAGTTTCCCCGATTTATGGGTAATCGGGAGTCGGTGATTTTAGTATGTTGGTTAAGTTTTTGGAGTAAGGCGACATTTTATGACCAATTCAAGTTTATATTGATGGTTGATTCGGTCTTATTTTTGTATTCTTTGTGTTGCAATTATAAGTTTTGTGCCAAAGATCTCTCATGATTTTTCTCGTAGATTTGTGTTGTATACGTAAAAATATCTAATATCTATATTTTTAGTTATAAGCAAAATATTAAACTAAGAAGTTGAAAAACTATTTTACCTTTTTATCAAAGAAAAAAAAATCTAAGTAAAAATGAAACTTTCATCGAAAGAAAAAATATTTGTTATAAATACATGTAAAAAAGTAATTTTTAGTTATAACAATATAAATAAATATTATTATTATATTATTATCATTCAATTGTCATGCAATATAAGTTTTTCATCTAAATTAATAATCGCAAGATTTGTATTTTTTAGTCTGATTTAAAATTGCTATGTGATATGATGTGATATATTATGTTTTAATTAAGACTTTCCTTGAGATTACTGTTAAATACAGAAATCTCAAGTAATATGTATCGAAAACTGATTTATTTTGTAAGATAAATAAATGTGTGAACATTATTGTAGATAGTATTTTTATTATCCTATACTAATGAAAAATCAAGCATTAAAACATTAAGTAGCCTAATACCTTGGACATTTAAGATTTCTCCAAACAAAGTTTCATTAAAATCGGTCCATTGGTTCTGCCATAAAATGGTACATACAGAGACACTTACTTTTGCATTTACATTCTCGTAAAATACTAATATTATTGTGTTTGAATCTGTGACACAAAGTTGTATACTGATACTGGGTTAAAGACCGTAATAGTCTCAAATTCGGTGTCCACATCATTATTTTAGCAGAAAACTGAAGTAACCAATCTAATTTTGTTTTTAATAACAAAATTAGATTGGTTACTTCAGTTTTTAGAGAAAAACCCAGGAGCCTATTGCTACTGGTGGATAATAACTTATGAAATAACTATCACTCAGGTAATTTTATGTTATTTACTCCAAAAAGCGACTTCTAGTTGTATACATTTCTGTCATAATCACATTTTTTTTATTTGATATACAAAGGTATTGATTTGATACATAAAATTTGTATTGTAATCAATTCTTAAAACAAATACTCAAATTGGAGCGAGGTCAATGTTTTGGGGCACGTCCACATGCGTATGTAACTCGACGTTGCCAATTTCACGATGTAAATAAACAAGACAACTGCGTATATGAGATGTTTTCTGTAAATTATTCTGAGAATGTTGTTTCAGTGAGCAAAGGGTAAAGACCGCTTGAAATCTTCAAAAAAAGATAATAATAATAATGAGATGCTAATACTATTGAAATAAAGTCCTCGGCACGAAATAAGCTTTCTTAGAAGTATGTTTGTAAATTACCGTTGACGAGATAGATTTATAATCCACTAGCTGAATCCCGCGACTTCGTCCGCGTCAATTTCTTAAAATTGCGACTATAATTTGAGATTTAAACTATCCTATCTCTCAAGTTGGACCGAACTGCACATGGTGTGCGAATTTTATTATAATCGGTTAAGTGGTTTAGGAGTCCATTGAGGACAAACATTGTGACACGAGATTTATATATATTAAGATAAGATTATTCACGAAAGATTCGAAAGTTATTAAGTTATATAAAGATTTATCTCTCGGCAAAATGCGACTGCTACAAATATTAAATTTCATTATTTATACATCTATTTTGAACTCGGCGGGTAAAATTTTAAGATATAATTATTGCCAGTATCAAATATCATTTTATTGCCATGTCAAATAAGTGACGAAAGAGAAAATTTCAGGAAAACAATAATTTAAGACCTGGCAACATTACAGCAGTGACTTGTCAAATCCAGCTTGCGTTTTTGCGTCGACCGCAAACAAATAGATTTCTTGTTAAATATCGTTAATTAAACCAAAACCATGGCAGACAAGCAGAAAGTAGATCTCGGCCTTCTCGAGGAAGATGATGAATTCGAAGAATTTCCCGCAGAAAGTGAGTATTTGGCATCTAAAATGACAAAACATTTTTTGGTTCTGTTTCGTTCTTTTGTATGCTTAATTTCGTGATTTTGTCTTCTAGACTGGGGCACAGAGGATGCTGATGACGAAGATGTGTCTGTTTGGGAAGATAACTGGGAGGATGACATCGTTCAGGATGATTTTAACCAGCAGTTGAGGTTAGAAATGTTTAGATGTTGACTTGCAACTTTATTTTGTACTTTTAGTATTAAAATTAATACTTCCACCAACCCGGTTAGGTTGATATATTAATAATTAATTAGTTCACCAATATTTATTGTTATAAAACCCTAAAATGGTTCATAATAATATGGTCAACAATATCGACAGTTGATTTTTTTTATAAATTTAGATTTAACCGTTTCAATACCGGTGATCTCTCTATAAGGCTTATTATTATTTTTATAATATTCATTACTAGCTGTGCCTGCAACTTCGTTCGCGTGGATGACGAAGCTTATCAATGAGTCTTTAACCATTAAGGCTGCATACGCGACGGAAGCTTAAAAAATTGAGTAACTTCTCCCGTTTTCCCAACATTTCCCTTCACTGCTCTGCTCCTATTGATTGTAGCGTGATGAAAAGTATACTATAACCTGCCCAGGGGTATGAAGAATAATTGTACCGTGTAGTAGTGTAAGTTTCGTTAAAATCCGTCAAGTAGTTTTTGTTTCTATAAGGAACATACAGACAGACAGACAAAAAATGTACAGAATTGACCTTTCTACAGATTTATTATAAGTATAGATTTCAGTGTTAACTACACATTTATCATTACTTTTGTACTTATAAATCTGTTAACAATTACAATTTTGCCAACAACATATAATTTGTCTTATTTCACTCATAACTAATTAATCATTTTTATTTCTTGTTTCAGGCAACAACTAGAAAAACTGAAGGACCAAAACAAAGCCTAGATTTAAATATCTTATGTTTAGAATAAGTTTATTTCTAAGTTTGTCATTCAGCCTCAAATAAAAACCATTATGTTTGTATTACATTCATAACACTTTTTCCGTCAGAAAATAACAACATTTTTCTTTACAGCTTTGGCAATCGATAAAGTACTGTTTTGTTAAAATCATTAGTAAAACTACATGATCTGGATAGTAAATAACATTTCTGAAATAAAAATGTCAAAACTGTACTTCTGTAGTTTATTCTTAACCAACTTCAAAAAAGGAGAAGGTACTAAGGTACTATTTTTTTTGTTTGTTACCACATTAATTTCGACTGGGTGAACCGATTTCGATGATTATTTTTTAATTTGAAAGTTGGTGCTTCCCGTGTGGTCCAATCTGGTCCAGTTTTGACAGTGGGATCCATGAGAAAACCATATAAGATTTATTTTGAAGGCTGTATAAGAATTACATTTGAACATCTCTGATGTATCATAATTTTGCTCCTTTTTAAGTCACATAAAGGTATCATCATCATCAGCCGGAAGACGTCCACTGCTGAACAAAGGCCTCCCCTCTAGAACGCCACAATGAACGACAACTAGCCAATTGCATCCACCAGGTGCCCGCAACTTTGACGATATCGTCGGTCCACCTGGTGGGAGGCCTGCCAACGCTGCGTCTTCCGGTTCGTGGTCACCACTCGACAAAAAGGTATATAATAACTAAATCACCTTTTTATTCTTATGTGGACTGGAACCATGCTAAAATTTGTTTCAACTGCATTTATTATTTATTTATTTTTGATAGGTGCTGCTTAAATCATCTGTCAAGATGTCTAAGGCCTATGATGATGATGATTTTTAAAGATATTTACATATTTTCTAGGTACATAGAAAAGTTAATTAATAGGAACATACCACATCATTTCAAAGCATCCTGTGACTTTGGATGATTTGTGGTTCAATAGGATAGACATGTAATAATGTGAATAAAACAACATTAATACTAAAATAAACGTTTATTATATAAAAACTTACAACAATAATTATTATCAGTTCTTTTTCCAAGACATTGAACTTCAGAATAAAAAGATAACATAGAAAGAAAATAAAAGGTAGTCTTGAATTGATTTTAACAAGTTTTTTGTCTTCTTAGCCGATTTTATGGCAATATTTCTATAAAAAACAACTATTTAACAGTTAAGCCTGTTACAACACTGATTAAATCTAGATAAAAATAATTAAAAACTAAATTTCAGATAGCCAAAAATGAATCACCTCAAAATAGGTCCATCTTTTTAGGAGATGTGATGGCACAAACATATGAAACTATATTAATGTAAGATAATTAGGACATGCTTTAATCAAGACCAGCTTGATTTGCCTAATTAAATACTGGCATTCATTAAAATTACAAAATTATATTTAAAGTAGTTATTTAAACTTTTTGAATTTTCCAAAATAGCCTGTGCGGAAAGAGAAACGTCGTAGGATTGAAGGAGCTACTGTGTTTAATTACCGTATTTTTAAGTTTAAAAATGGTTGTCATTATAGTTTAGTAATTGTAACATTTAAGTATTAATAGAATTAAGTTAGAACAATAAATCAGATGCCATCTTCTTCATTTATGGAATGATTTTAATGTTATCATAATAGTAATATCCTGGGACAACTCACACACGGTCATCTGATCCCAAACTAGCCGAAACCTGTACAGCAACCAGACAACTGATAAACATACAAATATATTTCTAAATACAGAACAAATTATCATGCTCATCACATAAAGATTTGTCCTGGGTGGGAAACAGACCAACCTCCGGTATAGCAGTCAGGGTCACTAACCACTAGACCAACAGGCCCATCCATTATAATATTAAAGTTCCATACCAGAATGATGGTTCTCTTTCCGCATAGACTTTCACCTTGTTATCACCTAAATTGATCCCTAAACAATATTTTTTGTAGTACTATTAATGTTTTTATTTAATTTTATATAATGCTAAAAATTGATGTTTTGCTGTTGGTTGGTACCAAATTGATACTCCTCTTCTGTTTGAGTAGGCTGCGCGGTCGGATCGTCTTGCTCAGCGAAGTATGTGTCTAAGATATGTAAGGTTTTCTTGTATACCTGTAAAAGTAAAAGATTATTTTTAAACAACTTTGTCTGATTAGAATTAATTACATATACAACTGCTATAGAAAAATAATATCACTACATAGTATAAAACAAAGTCGCTTCCCGCTGTCTGTCCCTATGTATGCTTAGATCTTTAAAACTAGGCAACGGATTTTGATGCGGTTTTTTTTAATAGATAGAGTGATTCAAGAGGAAGGTTTATATGTATAATACATGCATAATATAGTGGAGAAACACTGATAATCTCAGAGTTTTTTATGTAAGGTCGTAAATAAACACACTTTTTTGCGCTTACATTGCAAACGCTGGCTGAACCCTACGAGATAGATCAAAGTAATGTATAGGTCTACAGTATTGTACACCTTAAAATGGTCTACAAAAAAGTCCGCGATGGTATATGTCTATCTCTTGAGGATAACCCACAATAACCATTTTTATCCTTTATTTATTACTTATTAACGAAAAAGCGATTTTAAGCAATACAGCATTAATCCTTATCCAATTAAGTGCCTTAAATACATTGTGCATGTAATAAAGATCAATATGGCCCTTTACAGCATGTAATTTCAATGAATATTTTCGAAGATATTACAGATTTAAAATGCAGGGACATAGCGGTTGCGGCGGTACCGGCCGGGGGGCCGGGGAGCGCGTGCCTATACCGAATAGTGCGTCGAAGGCCGCGCTTCGCCCTACAACACTTTATGATTATGTAGTATATTTAGTAACAGCAATGCACCCGTGCAAAGCCGGGGCGAATCGCTAGTATTATATATTTCCAACAGCTTGCTTGTGTGCAGTTACAGTAATTTATGTTTCATCATCTTTGAGGTAATCAGACACTCCAATTTGAGTCTCAATTTCTTAGACTATATTCAGTAGGTAGGGTTCAGAAGTTTTTGAGGTCAGCCTCATCTTACAGACACTCCATCTTTACTTTAAATATTGTTTTACACATTTTATTTGATTGCATGTAAACAGACACTGCAATGTGTATTTTTTTTTTATTAATGGTATTTATTATAAGACATGTAGAGGAATACGGAAAAGAGATAGATGGATTGTGAGAAGGAAAGGAGTGAACGCTAAGATGAAGATTAACCTATGGAGTTTCTTGCCGGCTCTTCTCCATAGGAAGGACACTTTGGAACCGAGCAACTAGAGTCAGTAGATTTAACGTAACGTTTCTTGAGCGCCTTTTTTATTTGGTTTATAAGAAATAAAAACATTTTGATTTTGATGAGTAGTAGAGATGAATGGAAGCTTAATGCGCATTGCACCGACCACAAATAATTGGGAACAGGGCAGGGAAAGTAATAACATACCTGTTCATTTTCATGCTGTTGTAGACTTTCAATCTGATCCAAAGCTCCGATCTCTTCTAGTTTAAGGCAGAGAGCTTCTACCTGACCGAATTTGACTGCAGCCTGTAAGAACATAAGGAAATATAAGTAACCTTAATGGAGTAAAGAAATATAGGTTTTTTGTTTTTAACCCCTGAAAAAAAAGAGTGTTGTTATAACTTTGATGTATGATCTGTGTATTTGTTATTGCAGCTTCAAAACGAAAATCCTGATGTCCTGAAACACAGGCCACGAGCCTAGCTTAGGCACCAGTCTCCCACAGTATATACTTACCTGAATTGTGTACCATTGTCGTGTAAAATTTATGTTTATTGTGGTGAGAAATAAAGTTGATTGATTGATTGGATGGACTGATTATGATGCAGTTTTTTATGAAAGCTGGAAGTGTAATTAGTGTTTATTAATTTTATGTGATGTTGATTTATGTAGCACTGAGGCTGACAACTGAGTTGATACATTGATCTCATGTATGACCACATGGGTAATCTTCATGGAAAAAATGGTCTTTAACTAGTTTAACCCAATTAAAATCAGTCTATTCATAAAGAGATACCACAGACAGAAACAGCTTAATACAACCAACCCTTTTTGGACTTTCATAATTTTTTTTATTATTATCCTTTTTTTAATCCTTACCTGCAGCAAATTAGTGAGTCCGTCTAACACGACCGACACGGCCTTATGGTCGGGCGACGCTAGTAGCATACAGTATGGGTCGAGGAAGCCAGCGCTTATTAATGCTAGATATTATTATTATTACTAACCTGCAGAAGGTTAGTGAGTCCGTCCAACACGACCGACACGGCCTTATGGTCGGGCGATGCTAGTAGCATACAGTATGGCTCGAGGAAGCCAGCACTTATTAAGGCGTCTAATTGTTCCGGGGTTCCGCCGAGACAGAGGTTTGTGATCGCCCAGGCTGCTTCTTTTTGACATCTGTAGGTAAAATAGAGAATTATTGTAGAGATGTATGAGATGAACAAGCACGTGTTGATCTATAGCCCGCTGTATCTGTGTCCCGGCTAGGATGATGGAGACAGCCCACGCTGCCTCCTTCACGAGGGAGGGTTTGTCGCAGCGGACCCAGACCCGAGGCAATATAGAAAAGTTGGTTTCTACATTGACCCGTCTGGGGATGGAACCCGGGACCTCAGAGCTAGCGACACCTTGAAACCGGTGCGTACGCCACTCGACCACGGAGGTCGTCAAATAATATTTATCTATTGACATGATTTTTTGGAAGCAATAATTTTATTAGAGCTAGTTACTCACTTAATATCCTCATTAGCAAGCACATGTATGAGATGAACAAGCACGTGTTGATCTATAGCCCGCTGTATTTGTGTCTGTGTCCCGGCTAGGATGTTGGAGACGGCCCACGCTGCCTCCTTCATGAGTGAGGGTTTTCCACAGCGGAGGAGGGTGATAATGTGTTCTACGCAGCCGGCGTCGAGGCAGCGGTCAGTCTGTGATAAAGAATATTGGTATAGGTAGGTGGGTATGGTTAATTTTTTATTTTTATTTATCTGACTTTATTAATGTAGAACATTGATAAATAAGGTGGAAATGAGTTTGTATGTGATTTGAAAGTGACTTAGAAAATAAAGCTTTTTATAGATGGCATGCTTTTAAATGATAATTTTAATTTATAATCATAGTGTCTAGCAACTTTCAACTTCAATTTAAACAGCACAGAGGTAGCAATTCTGTAAATATCTGCCTTAGACCTAGATGGCTGTTTATATATTGTGTTTGAACCCTGATTTACATATTATAGCTGTTGAAATTCGGTTAAATTCTAACTTTGACCTACATCATACATGACTGTTAATATTAAGTTTAACCCCCATTTTAAAAACCATATATATGGGCCGGAATTTCGACCTACATACCCAAATTACACCCTAAAAGACAATTAAACGGTTTTCCTTTAAATTTCACCGTAAACACATCCGTAATCTACTTTTTTGTGCTTAAATCTAGTTTTTAACCTTACCTGTTCATCAGATCCCGTGAGCATGTTGCCAACAGCCCGCAGCGCCGGCGTGCGAACGGCGGCTGTCTTGTGAGCCAACAGGCGAACCACGCGGGTCAGCAACTTGTTGGTCAACTGAACCGCTTCTATGCGCTCGTTTGGCCCGTCGGTGAGGTAGGATAGGGCCCAGCAGGCGTCGGCTGGTTAGAAAATGAAACATAAATAAAAATTATTTAAGAGAACTAGAATTATTCTGGGTATCAAAGGAATACTATAATCCGTTCCACCACAAAAATCGCTGACGTCTCTCGGAAATCTGCCACGCTAAAATGGAACCGGGCTGGATACATCTGCCGTATGTTAGACGACCAAGGGGCCAAACGAATGACCCAATAGGTCCTAAGTGGCACGAGACGTCGCGGTAGGCCCAAAAAGAGATGGCGGGATGAACTGGAGTTCTTTGATAAGGAGTGGATGACCACGGCCCTAACCAGAGAGAAATGGAAGGAGGGTAGAAAGGCCTTTGTCCTGCAGTGGGAGAGAAATGGCTAGTAAAAAAGACAACTTGACTCCTACCGAAAAGAGTGGCCTATCCTAGCTCAAGACAGAAGTGCGTGGAAGAAGGAAAGGGAGGCCTTTGCCCTGTTTTTTTAGCTCTTTTGTTAGCTCAATGATACTGTACTGAACTAACCAGTAATTCAATATTTATGTTATTAATTAAATAAACGGGACCTGCAACAGGTAATTTAATCCCTATATTATATCACAAGGTGTTGAACGAAAACTCAACTTACATATACAAAGAATAACTCAAACAAGAAAAAGACAGTGGTCACACAAATTAATTTTACTTCATTCCATGCACGGATCGAACCCACACAGGACAAACAAATTGACGTGATGACCTATATCACTAGGCTATTTTTACAGTAAATGCCAGAAGCGTGTATATAAATATATGTGACATAATCACAAACTTACCTAATACATCTTGATCAGTGACCTCAAGTAGTTCTGAGATATAAGGTAAGGCTGGCGCGACGTAGTCAAACTTGACGAGCGGGTTCTTATTTCTGAAACAATAGAAAACAAATTAATTTGTGTATATTATAAAACATGTGAATGGGTATATGTACATGCAGAGGAAGACCGAAAAAGATGGATTCTGTGAAAGATGATATGAGAAAGTAAGGAGCGAATGCTGAGATGACGAGCAGTAGAGATGAATGGAAGCTGAATATGCATTGCGCCGACCACAAATAATTGGGAACAGGGCAGGGAGATGATGATGATGGTTTATAGGTCGTTTGCCACTTAATTATAGGTATAAAATTTGTATTTATTTAATAATTTACGTATACAATACATAGTATAACAATACATACGATTATAAATTTATCTTATGAAGAACTGTATCTAACATGAAGTGACAAATACCATTGCAGTGCAGTGACACGTTTGTTGCGATTTTAGGTGTCAATAATTGATGCAAAAATTGGGTTTATTTTTTTGCTTATTTTGGTTTGCAATTTTGTAAACTGACTCTATACCAGATGTACTCTTCACACCTTCTGGACAGATAAACCCTTTCGGTTACACCTTGTATATATTTAATTGGTAGCGGGTACCGTCGCCGAGCGTCGCCCGCTATGTTGCCATACATCTAGCACTGACCTGCAGAAGTTGCTGTAAGTCCAGACAGCTGTCCTCAGCTGGCTAGCAGGCGTGTGAGGCGCCATGAGCGGCAACAGTGCCGGCAGAGCGCCGTGGGTTAGCACGGCGTCGCGGGTGTTGGTACCGTCTCCTGCTATGTTGCCCAAAGCCCACGCACTTTGTTCGCCCACAGCGCCGCCGCGGGCTAGTAAACTTATCAGTTTGGGGATAGCACCACCCTAAAACAAAATAAAAAGTCTATGTAGTATGTATTTTAACTGGCCAGCTGGTCTACTGGGAGTGACCCTGACTGCTAAACGATGAGCATGATCATTTGTTTTGTCTGGGTGTAATTTGTCAATAATATGTATGTATTTAGAAATATATAAGTATGTGTATCAGTTGTCAGGTTGCAGTACAGGCTCTGCTTAGTTTGGGATCAGATGACCATGTGTGAGTTGTGTCCAAGACATTATTAGGTCATTAAATGGTTACTTACATCAACAACAGCCATGGTATGCTCATGTGTTCCTGAAGCTATGTTGGTGATGGCCCAAGCAGCTTCAAACTGGAGATCAGGGCTGTAACAAAATTGACACTTTGAAATTTAGAAAAAATGGCAGTTTTAACTTTTTTATTAGCCTTTGCCTGCGGCTACACCTGTGTCGGATTACGCGACATAAAACACCCTAAGTTATTTCTTGGAGGTCAAACTAACTCAATTTTTAGCAAAATCGGTGCATAATTTAAGCAGCTTTCGCATAATTATTTTGCGAAAGCGTTCATATAGGGAGATATATATTTATGTTATATTATTATCTTTTTGGTCAAAACATATGTTCCTATTGTATATTAAACACCTGCAAAATATGTAAATACCAATATCCCAGAATTCATTTGTTTCCTTACAATACATAAATGTGGACAACATCACATACATTGCCCTGAACCCAAAGTAAGTGGCTATAAAGCACTTGTGTTATGGAATTCAGAAACAACGAAGGTACCACAAACACCCAGACCCGAGGCTAGAAAAGTAAGTTTCTACATTGACCCTTCCGGGGATCGAACCCTGAACCTCAGAGCTAGCGACACCTTGAAAACCGGTGCGTACGCCACTCGACCACGGAGGCGGAGTCGCGAATATTAATGAATTTACATTAAAATGTATCATTTCCTTACAATACACAGAGCTTCGAAGTTACTACATACCAGTCATCCCTATCCAACGCCTCGACCAGCGGCTTAATGACCCCAGCCTTAACCATCGGAGTTATAGGCGGGTTCTGCTCCCGAGACAACATGCGACGAGCTGCACGCGCAGATGCAGTCAGCGTAGTTAGGTCTGGGGCACGGAGACCTGTGGGAGAGGAGAAATAACTATAAATTAAAAATGTATGTAACAGTAATGTATGTATGTAATTTATTTATTTTTTGCTTATTTTGAGCTGAAATTTTGTAAACTGACTCCATACCAGATGTACTCTTCACCCCTTTTGGATAGATATACCCTTTCGGTAACCAGAAGCAGTGAAATTTCTGAAGATGTGTTAAAGGCCTATGTTTAGCCATATGGGGTGGTTCCAGGCTAAAATTTGTAAGCTGACTTGATTTATTTATTTTTAAAATGAAAATATTTAAAATGATAATTTGCAAGTAATTACTATCTAGATGTGTGTGGATCTAGGAGTACATTCGTACATAACACATGGAATTTTGTTAAAAACATCTTAAACTCATGTTTTATGCACCTTAAGAAGAGAAACACACACTAAGAAATTATTTTATTATACTTTTGATAATGCAATAGCCCATTGTTTCCCAACCTGTGGTCCGCGGACCCCCGAGGGTCTGCTAGTACATGTATGGGGGTCCGCGGTGTCATCTCGGACCATACATAAATGCTAATTTGATTTGAGATTACAACTTAGTAGCAACATCAACCCAAATATCACTGATTTAGTTGCAAAAAAAGCAACGCCAACCTTCACTTTTTTTTTTCATGTTTTTTCATAATAGACAGTTTTAAGTACCTATTTTATATATAAGTATCTATAATAACAAAAATAAAAACCTAATGCGATTTTTTTTGCTGTTTATTTTATTAAGGGGGTCTGTAAAAACTGTGCTTGATGTCCTAGGGGTCCGTGGCTGAAAAAGGTTGGGAAACACTGCAATATTATATTCCATTCATCTTCTTTCACCTACTAAGACTTAAGAAAGTTTTAGAGAACAAAAATAGCATCTAACATTGGGCTATTCATCAACCCAGTTAGAGCCTTACCTTGGACAATCTCCTCCGGTGTCAGCACCTTCTCGGTATCAATGATCTCCTCCCCAGCCTCCGGAGACAGCGCCCGTCTCTTAAGGAGCTGCTCATCGCGGGCCTGCTTGCGGAGAGCCACGCTGAGCTCTGCCCTTTTACGACGGAGATCCTGTGAAAAGGATGATGGTTTTTGAGCTATTTTTACACGACTGCCCAAAAAGGAGTGTTGTTTTTACTTGTTTTATGAGTAACTAGCTGTGCTCCGCTGTTTCACCCAAGTGAATACTCATATCGCTATATTTTGGACAGTTTATACACTATCTTTATAAATTATAGCCTATGTGTTATTCCGATGTATAAGCTACATTATTGTAAAGTTTCATTAAAATCCATTCAGTAGTTTTAGTGTGAAAGAGTAACAAACATTCATACATCAAAACAAACTTTTGCGTTTATAATATTAGTAAGGATTGATGTCTTATGTACGAAAATAGAGACTTGCGAAAAGGAAAAAGAGTTTTTGAGTTTTAAGATTTTTTTTATGAGTTATGGTGGTTGAGTATTGAAAAGATAGAGGTATAATTTATGTTGACTTATTTTAAAAATGGTGGGTGGCATTTTTAAGGCTCTGGATTAATTACTGGCCACGCTGAGCTCAGCCCTTTTACGACGGAGGTCCTAAAGAAAGAATGATGGCTTTTTGAGTTATTTTAGACTTGTTTTTAGAGTTATGGGTGTCTTGTGTAAGAAAATAAACACTATTTTTGAGATCTGACAAGCCTGACGGGCCTGTTGGTCTAGTGGTTAGTGACCCTGACTGGAGGAATACTGGAGGTCGTGGGTTCGATTCCCGCCCAGGACAAATGTTGTGTGATGAGCATGATCATTTGTTCTTGTGTCTGGGTGTAATTTATCTATAATATGTATGTATTTAGAAATATATAAGTTTATCAGTTGTCTGGTTACCATAACACAAGCTCTGCTTAGCTTGGGATCAGATAACCGTGTGTGAGATGTAACGGAATATTATTAGACACTAAATAATATTCCTATGAAGATTTTTTTCAAGACTTATAAAACTACTTAGTAGTTCTGGAAAAGTTACAATGTTAAGCACCTAAGCTATGTTTATCAGATGACTTTCAATGTATATAGTTAGGCACACCAAGATCATATAAAAGGTCACCCATCACTCAACAGGCCCTGTCTAAAATTGCTTAACCTTTAGAAAATCTATTAGGCATATTGAACATTTATAACTCATAACAGCTTACATAATAAGCGCGATAAAAACTGAATGAAGTAAAGTTTTTTAACTTTAAAAGATTCTGGGAACACATGTAATTATGGAGGTAGATTTAAAGTTATTTTGGTTAAGTTTCTAGAATATAGTTCTATAAAAACACAGACGTATGCAAGCGAGCACTAATTTGATACATATTTTAAGTACTGGTTAAAATTTACTCTAATTCTTTGTAAAGGTTGTAAGTTCACAAAGAGGTAATTTCATGTGTTTCCACAAATCTATAATTTTGTCTCATTTAACATACATATTGATAAATACATGCTATTAAATCAAATTAAAGCGAAAAAACAAAAGAAAATAGTGAATTCTCTAAAAAGTTATTCCATAGCATGGATTCGAAATTTAAAATATATCATTAACTTACTGTTGTTCCATTTCCAACGTTTTTGTAGGACGCTAGGCGTGATGTGTGGCTTCTTTCAGACATATTTAATAAGTTTTAGTTATTTTTAACGTAAAATAGAAAGTTATAACAAAGAAAAGTTATTGCTCCGCACACTTTAATTTTTCAATAAATTTCAATTACCAACGGTCGGAACTTCGGAAATCGCGTCAGACCCGTCAGCTGGTCGACATTGATTTTCTATGCTAGCAACATTTACTCTATCTTAGCGACATATTAAGTCGTGTTAATAATTTAAAGATACATTTTCATAATCCTCGTCAATTTAATGAGGCAGTTATGTTTTTTCACATATTAACAACAAACACTTTAGTGTCATAAAAAATGCCAAGGTTAATTTATGTGACAACACTGAGAATTTTCCTTTGTTATATAATCTTTGTGTTGGTACCCCTTCAAATAAAAAAGAGTAAATAATCGAAAACATAATAATCGATATTTTTTCGGAAGATTCAAATCGAGTAAATATGGTTAATTTGACATTTGGAAGTTAGACGTCTTGTCAAAATATATTTGACAGGTGTCTTATATTTAATTGATTATACACCACTGCATTGATGCATTTAAAATCTAATCTCTTTAATTCTAGGTATAGCAGGTACTTTGCATAACACAATTATGAAACTAGGTACTTAGATTTAATGGTTAGTTGTGTTACATGCTCTATACGTACATAAACTTTCAATCAATTAACCTTTGGCTTCAAATTGATTTGAATCAACAGCACTTATTGAGATTTCAAGGTTTTTTCAATACATATAATTATGTGTGTACTGATATGGGAATGCTAATGCTAATAGCGTTACATTGAAGTTAAATTCAACAGCATTATTACATGTGCTTGCTCAAAGATCGAACAAAAATAAACCAGAACAATAGTCAATTAAAATTTATAAACACGATGCAGACATCCAAGCGCTCTTAATAAAAAATAGGAATTTACAACTCGAACGTAACTCAATTACGAATGGAGACAAAGAAATTTATAGACTCAACTCTATTATTAATCAAACTGCATTGCGACTGCTTTCGCATCGTATTAATGCAGTCGAGATGAACACCAAAAAAAGTGTACTGAATAAAATAAGAAGAAGTAGGAGGCGCTCGTACGACAGATATTGAGTAGTGGGATGGGCCTAGCATGCGCAAAGACGAATTACTAAAAAATTATGTCGCTTTCCACTATAATTAATGTATCTATCGGCCGACACTTTCATCTGGCGACCTCATATACGAAACGATCGTAAATTAACGTTATTAAAACAAGTTTACAAGCGTTGATGAACATGTAATTACGCAAAACGTTACGCCGCTGGGCGTGACATCACAAATCAGTCCGGTCGGGCCGAAGACAACACGTCTGTACTCTGTCCTTGTCACTCGTTCGTGTTGGAGCGAGACGGGGACTGCAGGCAGGCCGGTGCTGATCGTATTCCGTCGAGGGTGTCGCCATTTTCGTTTTGACGAATATTGACAGCACGGCAGACAGACAGTGGCGCGGTCGTCGACGCAGCGTCTGCCGGATTATTTTTATTTTGATAGTGAATCATTTAACGACCTTACTACGTTTGCTGACTCGTTACGCGTCGGTTAGCAATAAAAACTCTATTTACTACAACAGTGACGGCTTGACGAGTGATAGACGGCGAATTTTGGTGCTAACCTCTTCGTTTCTTTTTTTTTCTCTCGTCAGTGTTTTTGAGAATTGCAAGGCTGATCGATATGTGCAAGATTTACTACAGATGACTCTGCGCTACTCAACCTCGTGTTGATTTCTTCTGGTAAGTAGGCTTAAATGTATTGCGTAAAGTGTATTTCTGTATATTGTTATTGAGCGTTTGATAAAATAGGCTTTTCGGGAAGTGTATTTCGATTTATGCATCATAGTATTCGTCATAAACTTAATATTTACAGTGTAAAATGACAGTCGCCCTTTGTTGCGGTAGCTCCAGTTTGTTTACGAACTGTCAGGGGCAGTACACGGCCTAAGATATATTGCCTGGGTTGGCGACTATGCGTGGGCTTCGTGCGCAAGCGAAAACTTGCCTTATGTACAAGCAATAAGGTTCAAAATATTTTTGCTAGGAGAACGATAACGGCCCGTAGAATTAATTTATCACACGCCGCGCTTGACAAGTTGAAAACATAAATTCGACCTTGGCGCTCCACGTGGTTTGCAGACTTTGTGCTTTCTTCTTTATAAGAGAGTTGTCATCGATTATCGATTTTTTTCGGAATCGATTTTTTTTTCTTTGTAGTTGGCAGCAGTGCGTGTCATTTATTGCGGTATTGTCCAAATAGTAAAAAAAAAACTTAAAAAATTGAAAATTATTTGAATGTATGCTTTATAAATTGAAAGGTGTTATGTAATTATTATAAAATAACATTATTGATACAATTTTATCTATATGCCGGTGAGAAATTTATGTAATCGTGTTTTTATCTTAATGTTTACACGAAAATCGAGATAATCTGTTTTGATTGTTTGTTGTAATAAGTGCACAACAATACTCCAATGACTTAGGATAATGTGATAAAGAAATTAACACAACATTTATCTATATATGACGTAAATGTTAATTACATTCTTTTGTTTTAAAAATTATTTTGGAATGTGTCAATGTGTGAATTTTAATATTTTTTTGGTTTGAATGCCGTTATAAAGCAAAAACATAAGTTTGAAAATAAATGAACCATGATATGTGCAAATTGCAGTGGATAAACACATTAATGTTATCTTTACATTGTTTTTGGGTTTATTTTTTATCTTGAAATTGACACTTAATCTGTGACCAATTATTTTTTTTGTTTGTGGTGTCATTGTCTTGTCTCATTAGGGCAAAGGCTTTTCACATTCAGCCAAGGTCAATACTGTTTTACAATATAGCCATTATTTATCTTTTTTTGGACAAATATTTTATTTACCTACCATTGTAGTATTCACATAGAAAAACCTAGAATGCATCGATCATCACAGTTTCTTACTAAAAGTTATAATTATAATGCAATATATTAAAATATAAGTTTTTATTATAAAATATACTAGTTTTTTTGGTCAAATTGTATTATCCCTTTATTGGTTGTTAAGACTTAAACTGAAAATTATAAATTGTTGCTTTTTTATTATTTAGCCTTCTGCAGGCTTTGACTGCTTCATTGGTTTTTAATATATTGTTCCTGTATGCAATGCTATACCGAAACATTATTCATAATCTTGCTACTAACCTAGCAAACTATATTTAATTTTGTTCTTACCGAGCTCATGTGTTTCCCAAATTATACAGGCCAGATTTAGCCTCTGTACCTATAGGTCAATGTAGGAAACCACTTTGTAACATTGTCCCGGGTCTGGGTGTTTGTGGTACCTTCGTTGTTTCTGAATTCCATAACACAAGTGCTTTAGCTTCTTACTTTGGGTTCAGAGTATGTGATGTCCACATATTCTTATTGCCACAGAGGTTTGTCTAAGGCGTCCGTATCTTAATGCTCTATATGTGAGCTTTAATATACACAAAAACCTTAAATTATGACATTAGTCCCGTAAAGCCATTATGGAGGTTACACTATTAAAGATAGTCTCGTAATCAAAATTGCCATATAAATTATTTATTATTCGTGGAGGTCAGATAGAAAGTTGTTCTATGTAAAATACAGTATTCAGCTGAATTCGGTAAGACTGGAAGCCGACCCCAACATAGCTTGGGAGAAGGCTATGTAGAAGTGTGGTATAAACAATCTATTTATTATGATAAATAATAATAATAAAATAATAATACCAGCCTATAAACGTCCCACTGCTGGGCACAGGCCTCTTCCCATATACAGAATGCACGAGCATTGATCACGCCGCTTGCTGAACTGGGGATTATCGATTCCAGATCCCAATTTTTGGATATTTTGATAGTTTATATAATTCCTAAATCTCCTCTCTTTTATTTAGATAAAAACTAAATACATAGATTAATTAATTTCAGGCAAAAATAATTCTTATTAGCGTCACCAAAATCTAATCGTTAGTAATCTCGATACGTAATTGACGTTACGTGATTAGGTATCTGTTATCAGCTCAGATAAGTTCGGTAGTTACTCAGTTACTAAATGGATACCAGTACCTATAACGAGGCATGTACCACCCACTGCTAGACATAAACTTCATCTCTCTTCCCTGTTCCCATATATTTGTGGTCGGCGCAATGCGTATTCAGCTTCCATTCATCTCTACTACTCGTCATCTCGGCATTCACTCCTTTCTTTCTCATATCATCTTGTCAACGTGCGTCGACACCCTTGCGCCATCCCACGTTCTAAGTTCGGCGGCCTCTCCTGGAGCTGCTGCTGGAGCAGCGGAGACCCTTAAACGGCGAAAGTATAATAACCTAATGGGTAATTATATTTTCGAGCCGTTTGGTGTTGAAACGCTCGGGTCATGGGGTCCGAGTGCACGAAATCTTTTTAAAGAACTGTCAAAACGTTTGGTAGACTCTACTCGTGATCAGAGAGCTGGTTTGTTCCTTGCACAGAGAATCGGCATAGCCATTCAACGTGGCAATGCTGCCAGCCTTCTGGGCACGTTTCCCGCCATTGACAGGGATGACGATGAGTATTTTGACGCGTGTTAGTTTTATTTATCTATATAAGATTTAATTTTAGTCTTTGTTTGTTCTTGTATTAGATTTAAGTACATATTGAATTGTAAATAAAATACATAGTAAATTCATCTTTCACACAATCCATTATTCTCTTTTTCAGTCTTCCTCTGTTCAGATCTAGACCAGACCAGATATTATATCTAAGTAGGGGTGGAAAAATTACACCGGTTTTCCAAGTGTTGCGAACTCGAAGGTCCTGGGTTTGATCCCCAGACGTGTCAATGCGGTGACCACTTTTGTACATTGTCTCGGGTTTGTGCGTTTTTGGTGTCTTTCTATGTGTCTGATTCTATAACACGCGTGCTTATGTTACTTTGGGTTCAGAGCAATGTATGTGATGTTTTCCACATTTATTTATTTAGGAATCTAGACTGACGTACAAAAGCGACGAATGACGGGAAAGCGTAGACAGGTCCTTCCACCCCTATTCTCAATTTATTTGGGCTTGGCGCATAATGTTTTTTCTTTGCATTCTACTATGACCCCATGGAGTTATGTACAGACAGTGAGAAAAAAAATACGCTGTTTCCACCTTTTATAAACGATTTTCAAGATCACTGTTTTGCTGGATTCCTCTTCTTCCCGAATAACAGAATAACTATTAAAACACTGGGACTAAAGTTACTATGACTATGTAGCTAGTGAAAACTAAACTTGTGAAACTTTCAGTAGGTGATAAAGTTGATCTAGCTACATAAACTGAAAAAAATTGGGATATCAGGCCTCTTAAGTCTCTTAGGTCAGGTCTTCTATTGGCTTCGTTTAAAGAGTCGATTTTCCTCCTCTGTATTTGGTCTTAACTCCTAATTTATGCCACTACACCTGGTGCCTTCCTTTTGTTTTTTTTTTGGTTCTTTGCAGTTAGCCTGACCTGGTGCCTTCCTCATCCAGTCTGATCTGAATACCTTCTTCAGAGTCCAGAATCTTTAATATAATGAGCGTTGTTATTGTTTTGACATAATTATTCTTATACAAGTAAATCAAATTATGGAATTCTGGCCAATGATGTTTTGTCTATCGGTCTTAATGCCCCTATATTCGGCTACAGAGAGAATGCGTTCCTTGCACATGTCAGTTGATCTTTATTTGTATGGGGATTGGGGAAATAAAAACCGTGTTATATTCATTGTATAATAGCATAGTTTTGAATGTTTTTTTTAGTTTTTACGACAAATAGTAATGGTAATTTATGTGTATTAAATTCTTCGCCGCATTAAAGTTGTATCTTCATGTTGACCACGAACTGTCAGGAACGCATTCTCTCAGTGGCCAATATATAGGTTTGTTGGATGTATATTTAATAAAATAGAGTAGCATCTACTTATCCGTGGCGGTATTGATTAAGAATACAATTCCTTTCTTCGTCGGAAAAGCGTGTAGGCGACGAATTTTGGTGCGGACCCGAAAAATGGTACGCTCGCAAAATAACACAGGACTTGCGAACAGCGTCGAAAGGCGAGTGTATTCCTTATCAACGGAGAATATCTTAATACAACAATAATATGGATTATTTTTACTACATTGCTGCATAGTTATTTTTTTATATTTTTTATTTCCATGGCGTTCAAACTTAGATTTTATTACATAACATACCATCACGCCTGTATCCCCGAAGGGTTAGGCAGAGGTGTACCAATGTACACCCACAGTTCGCCGGTATGTTTAGGTCCCATGTAATAGGGGGCGAGCCTATTGCCACTAACCGGGCACAAATCCAAACTCCGACCTGCTACTGAGAATTTCATAGAAAAACCCAATAACACCTTGGTCGACTTGGGAATCGAACCCAAGACCTCTAGCGTAGCAGTCGCGCTTAGAACCACTAGGCCAACGAGGCAGCCGAGATTTTATTAGATGGTTCGTAATTTATGAGTGTTTTGAGTAGGTACTAGTGACTGGTCTGGAATTTCTCGGCTTGTCTGATATGTGCAGTAAACCTTTCTCTTGAATAACTATCTATTGCTGAAATCTGCATTAAACTCTGTTGAGTAGGTTAGAAGATCTAAGCGAACAGACGCAAGAAGCGACTTAATTTTTTGCTATGTATAGATATAAATAATAAAAAAATAATCTTACTAATATTATAAATGCGAAAGTTTGTTTGGATGTATGGATGTTTGTTACTCTTTTACGCAAAAACTACTGAATGGATTTTAATGAAACTTTACAATAATGTAGCTTATACATCGGAATAACACATAGGCTATAATTTATAAAGGTAGTGTATGAATTGTCATTCACGCGGGTGAAACCGCGGGGCACAGCTAGTAATAAATAATCCTTTTAAATAGTACTATCATCTTCTACCTAGCCTTTTTCCCAAGCTATGTTGGGGTCGGCTACCAGTCTTACCGGATTCAGCTGAATACCGTATTTTACATGGAGCGACTGCCTATCTGACCTCCACAACCCATTTTACTGGGAAACACAGTATCCCATAGTAAGACTGGCCCTGTAAATGGTACAATATTAAACAAAAAACCTTTTTAACTCAAAATTTTTGGAAAACAGGAACTAAGGCACAATTCCCTCGCTTGCCTATCCTACCGTAAAATACGTAGTTTGACGGTAGTCATGATTAAGGCAAGGGTCCGAACGAAGTTAGGCAGAGTTACAAGAAACTTTGATGCGGTACAAACAAATGGCTTGTTTATACTGAATGTTTTTGGTAAAACACTTGATAAGATATGTATTTTTTAGGTTTTGTATTGTAGGGAAAAAATGCTAGATATTAGATTTCGTTTTTTTTTTGTTTCGTGGACTGTAGCTATGTTTGGTGAAAGGCTGTTCCATTTAAATAATTATATACCCATTCAATCATTCATTATGCACCTCTACCGAATTTTAATTAATAAATTATGTACTTTACCATGCACTACTTATACAGCCAGGATTACGTTGGATGTCTAAGAAAAAAAAGCATAGGAAAAATGACATTAAAAAAAACGAGATATAGTATGTAGACTGAATTATAAAAAAATGCCTTTAAGTTATAACGGGGGCCCGAGTCTGCTATTTACACTCCGTGTTACTATGATCATAGTGGGATGATAGTGTCAACCCAATATGTGCCTAATTTTCGTATTCAGTTAAGCCAACAACAATCAGCATGAGTGGCATGAGTGGGACGCGGTGTTGTCAATTTAAATTAAAAATAAAAGTATCAAACATTTTGTAATTATTAATAGGCAACACCGATTGGCACTAATTATTAATAATCGTTTCTTATGTTGCAAAAAATTGTATTAATTGTTTTTTGAATACTAATTAATTGTAAAAGCCCATACAATATGTAATTTCTATTAAAAACTTGTAAATAAGGATAATTATGTTTTAAAAAAGGAAAGTTTTCGTTGAAATTGACACATTGTCTATGAAAAATAAAAAATGTTTAGCCATAGATATGATGCAACTGCTGTCAAAAAATAGCGGAATACGAAATTGTACCGGCCATCGGTCATATTCACTCAACTCGCGGCTCAATCGTTCCAATGGCCAATTGTGACGTTTTGACAGTTAGTAGAATGCCAATTATCGTAAAATGGTCCCACTAGCCCCACCCACTCAGACGATTCAAGCAGATGTAAATAGCAGACTCGGGCCCCTGATAACTTGTTTAATTAGTTGTATACTTATATGTCTTTATCATCAAACTAAACCGAGAAAATACACAATCTTACAAATCTACGTAGAAATGTTAATTCAAATAACTAATCAAGATCCAAAGGTTGAAACTGTAGACCAACT